>CM033719.1:22582764-24982764 GCA_019671005.1 Hibiscus mutabilis | reverse complement strand
ACATTAGTACTAAGATAATGGCACAAAGAAAAATTTTAAGGAACTATTTCTAGTGATGTGATTTTTAGTAATCCATTTGGACATAGTGTATGGCTGACTAGAAAATATAAGAAATGTCCATTAGTAATTCAATGGATTAAGTTCCCAGCGAATTTAATGGAACTTCCATTTCATGAACTTGAAGTTATCCTTGGAATGAATTGGCTATCTGCATATGATGCAGAAGTGATATGTAAAAAAAGGTTAGTGCTTCAAGAACCTGATGGTTCTGAAGTAAATGTGAAAGAAAAAACTAACTGTTTAGAGTCAGTGATTTCTACAACAACAACTCAGAGGTTGTTAAGTAAATGGATGTAAGGCGTGTTTAATTTATGTGGTGATTATACAAATGTCACCCAAGAAGATTAAAGATATACCGATTATGGGAAAATTTCAAATGTGTTTTCATATGAGTTATTAGGATTACCTCCGGATAGAGAGGTACAGTTTTGGATTGATGTCTATCTTAGAATTGAACCAGTATCGATAGCACCATATAGGATGGTGTCAATTGAGCTAAGAAAGCTTAAAGCTCAATTGCAATAACTGCTAGACAGGGATTACACTTGACCGAGTGTATCACCATGGGGTACTCCGGTATTATTTGTAGAGAAGAAAGAGGGTTCTCTACAATTATGTATAGATTACCGGTAGTTGAATAAAGTAACTATTAGGAACAAGTATCCACTACCAAGGATTGAAGATCTATTTGATCGGCTTAGAGGTGCAACAGTGTTCTCAAAGATAGATCTTCGATCGGGTTATTATCAACTCAAGGTCAAAGAAGAAGATGTATCAAAGATAGTATTCAAGGCTCTTTATGGACATTGCGAATTCCTGGTAATGCCATTTGGACTTACAAATGCCCCTGTTGTATTCATGGATTTGATGAATAAGGTATTCCAATACTACTTAGACCAGTTTGTAGTAGAAGTCTTCATGGACAATATTCTGGTATACTTAAAGATAGAAGCTGAACATTATTACCATTTTTTAGTGGTATTACAAACATTAAGAGATAAGCAGCTTTATATAAGGTTTTCTGAATATAAATTTTGGTTATCAGAAGTAATTTTCCTTAGACATGTAGTATCGGCTAAAGGAATAAGAGTTGAATTCCAAGGAAGTACAATCTATTCTTGAATAGGATACACCGAAAAATGTCTATAAAGTTCAGAGTTTCTTGGAAATTAGCTGGATATTATAAATGTTTTGTGTAGAATTTATCTATTATTACTCTACTACTTACTCAACTATCGTAAAAAGGTATTCCATTGGAATGGTAAGAAGTGTCCTAGTTACACTGATCACAAAGGTTTAAAGCAACTAATGATGCAAAAAGAATTGAACCTACGGTAACAAAGATAGGTTGAGTTCCTAAGAGACTACAATGTAGTTATAGATTATCATTTTGAGAAGATTAATGTAGTAGACTATGCATTAAGGCAGCTCAAAACTCATAAAAATAAGAGAAAAGAAAAGAAGTAAGTTGAAACAAAAGAAACACAAGACTATGAAATTAAGTCAAATGGTTGCTTAAATTATCAAGAAAAAGTTTACTTTCCTGATGATGGTGATTTGAAGAAAGAAGTTTTGACTGAAGTTTGTCATAGTCCATTGACTATGTACTCTGGAAGTAGCAAAATGTATTAAGATCTAAAGACTCGGTATTGGTGACCATGAATGAAAAATGACAATTTTGGAATTTATGACAAAGTGCTTGACATTTTAACAAGTAAAATCCAAACATCAAGTACCTTCTGGATTGAAGATACCTTTTCGAGAATTTGAAGTGTAACTGAGATAAGTTGGTTATATGTGCACAAGGTAAAAGCGATTATAAGAAAAAATGTTTAAATTTTTTAAAAGGAATTAGTTCCTTAATGAAGTCAAAGGAATAGTGTTTAGTTAATGATTGTTCCTGCTAATTGAAATTTCCATAGAAATGTGTCTAGACAATAACAAGAGTCTCGGATCACAAGGGTTATAAAGATACCCGTAGCAGTAACAATGAAATCAAGTATGAACTTTTTCCGATTTTTACCTAGATTGAGCTACTGGTGCAGTAGGGGGCTCAAGTACAAGAACAAGAAATACCTAAGAGGTTGTAACCTTCGGCAAATGTATATAATAAAGCATTGGTTGTTTAAATGTTTAAGCTGTTGGGAGCCTTAAATGTAAAAGCAAAAGAGAAGTTATGATTGTTTATTTGAAAATGAATGATGATTTGTATAGGTCAAAAAGGGAAAACATAGTTTCAGAACTGTTATACCTCAAGGAATCGTGAAAGAGTTGGACCAAGAGTATATTAATGGGTCTTATCTCCAGAAGTGAGCAAAAGTCTATAGTATATGTACTTATATTTTAGGGGCGTTGACTGAATTATTTACATGTCAACACTCCTGAATAAATTGAGATGCAATTAGATTTGATACATGAAGAGGAGTTAGTAGAAATATTGGTTATGATATTAAAGAATTAAGGAATAAGAAATTTCATTGACCGAAGTTTTGAGGAAAAATCACAAGGTCGAAGAAGCCACTTGGGAGGCTGAGAAGAAAATAAGGAAGTAATATCCGTAAATGTTTGGAACAGGTACGCATTGAAAATTCGAGGACGAATTTTCTTAAGGGGGAGGAATTGTAATATCCCAAATTTTGGTTAGTAACTAAATTGTAAATTTTGGAAGTTTAGGGGGTTAAAGTATAAACTTTTGAAAAGTTTGGGAACTAAAGTGTAAATTTCCCCAACAAGTAATTTTATTCAGTATAAGAGTAAATCAGATCGAAATAGGTACCTTGATATCAGTTTTAAGAATTAAGATGCAGAAAAAGGTACCGAATTTGGATCGAATGAAATTGTTAAGCGTGCTCAGACCAGAGAAATACAAGGATGGGTGACCTTCGGGAAGGTCCCATAAAAGTGTTTTTGATCGATATTTTGGACTCGGTAAGAGTAAATAATATTTGAATGAATTATCGATAAAGGATTTCTAAGATAAATTTTATTCTATGAAGATTTTCGATAATTATCGGGATAATAGATTGAGTTAAAAAAATTTAGTCTAAGCCCTTAGGAAAGGAAGTTTTTATGAGATGATAATGTTTATTTTCCAAATACTGAAATATATAATTTTTGGAATAAATCTGATAGTTCAGAAAAGGTAAAATCATAGTATAAGTATTTTACGAATATTGGGAAATCAGATCGAGCTAAAATTTTAGAGACTGGTCCAAACGCCATGGGAAAGTCATAAAATACTATTTTATGAATATTTTATTATAGTTTTTTGGATTCCAACTAAACTTAGTTGAATTTTTACAAGAATGGCAAACTAGTAAATAAAAACTAGTTGGAGGGCAAATTGGTCATTTTGCCCCAATGGCATTTTTGAAATATTTAAAACGTTACAAGGATAATTTTGGAATAAGGAAATGGAAGAGTAAATCTTGGCCCATGATTAATGATAAGATCAATCTCAACCGTTGGATTAAAAGGGTATTTTATTAATTTCACTATATAAATGAATTTAAAATTCATTTATATTTACAAGTGGCATAATTGGATGGAATGGAAAATAAAGGAGCCAAAAGATGAAGTCTCCTTCATCTTCATATTTTCAAAAATGAGGGGAAGAGAGGAGAAATTTTCCAAGTTCGATTCAAGCCCCGAAACTCGATTTTTAAGTAATCTTTCGAACTACAAAGTTGTTCTACTCATCAAGCTCTATCTTTTGGTGTAAATAATTCATGGAAAACATGCTTGATTGATGACAATTTTGTATGAGAAGAAATTAGGGTTTATGGACTCAATTGGGGGTTTTGAGATTTTATGATTCCATGTTGAAATTCAAGTTGAAATCAAGCTTTTTGTGATGTTAAAATCATGTTATTGAGTTGGGATATAAACTCTATATGTTTTGATTATTATGAAGATAATTAGGGTTTATGGATTCAAGTTTAATTTGGGGTTTGTGATGTTAGATTAATAATTTAGTAAGCTTGAATTGTTATTTGGAAGCAAAACCCTAAATTTATTAGATAGGGATCATTTCAGAAATCTTAAAAGTTAGAGGACCAAATCTGATTTTTATGATTTTAAAGTGTAATTATGTTATTATTGATGTTGGAGATGTGAAATTGAAGTTAGAATGCAAAACTGATGTAAAATCGATTTAGTGACCATTTTGACAAATTGTCAAAGTTAAGTGACCAATTCGGAAATGAGGTTTTAGAGAACGAATAAATCTGATTTTAGTTGAAATAATAGAATTCAAGTACTAATGTTGATTTGAGGACTAATTTGCAAAGTTAAGAAACTTGAATCCTTATCTTTGCATTTTAGTGACTATTTCGAAAAGAACGAAAAATTAGAGGGAATTATATTTGAATAATTATTTGATGAAGAAAGTGATACATTAGTGGTTTGAATCAAGTAAGGGGACCAAATTGACAAATAGCAAAGTAAGGAGAAATTAGTATAAAGTTTGAAGTTATTTATGGAAGTTGTGTAGAAAAACTGGATTTGGCAGTAAGTTTGAAAATTCACCATAAATTTTACAAAAATGGTTAGATGGTGAATTTTATATCGATGTAAATAATTTTTCGTCTAGTTTCGTTTAAAACAAACTGTGATTGATTTCGATTCATATATCAAAATATATGAATTTTTAAGTGATGAAAGGTCAGAAAATAGAATAGCAGTCTGTTCTGAAATTCAATACTGGAATTCTACTTTGAAAATTTTCCATAAATCGTACAATTTTAATATGGGTTATTAGTTTATATGGTTGAAAAGATTATCAAATCTAGTTTTGTTTCCAACAAACGAAAACTGATTTCGAGTTCCGAGTTAAAAGATATTAATTTTTAATCGAATAAAGGTCAGAGAAATTACAAAACAGTTTTTGTCAGGACAGCCCTGTAAACGGGAGTTTGATGAATTTTTATAATTTTTTAGATTTTATTAAATTATGTGGCTTATACCGTTAGAACCGTTATCGAATCTAGTTTCTGCGGTATAAATGAGATTAAGATTCAGTATGTATTCTGCCCTATAGAAGTAAATCTTTGATGGTAGCGCAAGTTGACAAAAATGGAAATTGAGACAATTTGTGTCTAATGTTGGTTAGCAACTTGGAGGAATTATTTGAAGATCAAAATGGTAATTAGGGACCAAAAATGAGTTTGTGAACAGAATAAGAAGGAAAGAAATTTATTGAAAATTTTTATGTTGAATGATTAAATAGCTTAATTGAAATATTGTTAGAAGTTAATCTAACAAATGTTTATTTATATTCATGTGATAAATGAAGTTGGATCCGAATCAAAAGAAGGTTAGAGGTACTATAAAAGAAAGGATCAATAGAGCTTAGTGAGGCATATTAATAAATGGCCAAGGTGAGTGCATTTCTATATGTTTGCATTATGTTGAAAAAAGAAAGACTTGAGATAAGTCGACCCTAATTTAAAATTTACATTGCATTTCTTCATAATACGTGATATGATGCATGATTCAACATGGCAAGCTTGACGGAGTACAAGGTACGTACTACTGTTTGCATAAATAATGATGAATCATTTTCACATAAGAAAATGACAAGATTAAAATGAAACAAGATACACCCTAGGGATCCAAGCCCATAATGCAAAATGCACTAACGAGGTGTTTATGTAAGGAGCAAAAAGCGTCCTTATATGAGGAGCAAAGAGTGTCCTCTCGAGTACGTACTCTACATGGCACTACGGTGTAGATAGGCTACGGGGTTTCCATGGGCCTCTAGGAAGACACGATGATAATAATAACAAGATGATACATGATTCAGATGTTACATGTTACTTGTTACATATGTTATATCATACATGATAGAAAGGTTACATGATATATGATAGAATACATGTTATGCAAATAATAGCATAATGAAAACATGATCATGATAGAATACATGTTATCCAAATGATTGCATAATTAAAGCATGACCATGATAGAGTACATGATATGTAAATGGTTACATGATGAAAGCATGTCCGTGATAGAGAATATATTATGCAAAAATAACATGATTTATATGTTAGTTATGATACATGGCATGTACATTGTGATATACTTGTCATGTTATAGAGAAAACGAAATGCACTTTTATATAAGACATACTGTATTACATTATTTTATGTTTTAAAAATAAATAAGTTTAATTGCCTCACTAAGTTCATGCTTAGCGTGTGTCTTATGTCACACGTAGGTTTCTTGGAAATCGTCTATTGAGAAGTAGGGCTGTAAATGAGACGAGACAGATCGCCAGCTACTCGAGCTCGACTCGGTCAAAGCTCGGTCAAAGCTCAACTCGATTGAACTTGACTCGAGCTCGAACTCGACTCGAGTTCTTAACGAACCGAGTCGAGCTACTTGATACCCGACTCGAAAAGCTCACGAGCTACTCAAAAATATAATATACTAAATTTTTTATTTTTTATAATTTAAAATCTAAATTCATAAACTTAAAACCCTAAAATATAAACCCTAAACATAAGTCTTAAACCCTAAAATCTAAATCCTAAATTATAAACCCAACAACCTAAACCTCTAAACCCTAAACCCTAAAATTAACAAGCTTGAGTTTACACAACTTATGTATCAAAGTTTTTTCTTGATAGGGCTTTAATAAGACGTGACAAATGGCGAGCTAATCGAGTCCAACACGGTCAAAGATCGGTCAACACTTGACTCGATTGGGCTCAAATCAAGCTCGAACTCGACTCGAGTTCTTAACGAGCCGAGTTGAGCTTAGATTTCTTAGGCTCGTTAAAAATTACTCGAGCTTGAACTTGACTCGAAATCTTAAAGAGTCGAGCTCAGCACTACTCGAGCTCGACTCGGCTCGTTTACACCCCTATTGAGGAGGAGCAGAAACTTGGGAAAAATCAAGTTACTACAATAAGCTCAGTAAGTACGTCTTTACCATAATTTGGTAGACTAGTGGGCTTGTAAGTATTTTAAAGTTGAACTGTCTACATCATAAGTTTACAACGTAATTATATGCTTTTATGGATAGATAAGTTTAGAAATATGAATTGTTAACAATAACAAAATCTTTGGTATGGTTAAAATGTTGTTTAGCCCTAATCGCGTAAAAATTTTAAAATCAAGAAAGGGTCTAGGAAACTTACATAGTTTTCACCCTGAATTATATTTTTTTATTTCAATAATTCAATTATAAATTTTATAAACCAATTCAGGGTCAAAACTAGATGTACCTAGACGACATAGTTTTAAATTTAAAACTGATAAAGGGTTAAACTACAAATTAAATTTTGGTATAAAAAATTCAAGCCAATATTTCTTTTAATGATTTCGTAATATCTTTAATGTATATTCGGTCTATGAGTATACGTTAAGGGTGTTACAAACTAAGTCAGCCTGAATTCTCACTTGGAAAGATCAAATTATTCTAAGGTACTTAGAATGTTGAATCGTTCTAAGCAGAAGCAAACTATAGATAAGACAACTCAAGAACAAAGAAAGAAAGCCAAGAACACTCAAGAACAACACAGAGAGTTTTAAAGTGAATGCTTTGATTACTCGGAAGATGAATGATATAAATGAGGTGGGGAAGGCCTCTATTTATAGTTTAGTCCCCCTAAATCCGACGGTCCCTAATAATTTACATCGATGGCTATGATCGAAGCCCACCAACCACAATAGAATATTCTCTAGACTATATCTGCTATCTAAGGAAACAAATCCTATATTTGCATGGAAAGTTTACATATGTCAAAGTGATTGTCTTTTAGAATCCTTCACAGATCGGGCTATGTCTAGTGGTCTTTTAGGCCCAAAATCCCCGTTAGAACCTCTTGGACAACCATGCGTACATGTGAATCGGACTCGAACTGACGATCCGTGACAATGTGGTCAAGTATTGTTCACTTTGATTATAGAGTTAAAGAGTTTAACGGTTTTGTATCAAGTCTCACAAATATGAGTCGTCTTTATTATGTTAATTGGAACATACATATAAATGGTATAGAATGAAATAAACTTTCCTGGTGTAGTATCATAAACAGCTGCAAATGGTTCTTTTAACTCAAAATATAATTATTCAAAAAACACTCAAAATATAAATATTTTTTATAAAACAAATGTATTTTAATTAGTTAATAATTTCTATTATAATTAATATATTTTTTCAAAAAATAATATAATTAACTTAAAGTATGATTTAAAATAAAGGCTTAATAACAAAATAGGTGTTCAAACTATACACGTAGATCACTTTTTGTGCCTAACCTATTTTTCGCTCTAAATATATGCCTAAAGTTTCATTTCGGTCATTTAAGTATCTGACGGTTAAAAAAATGTTGGCCAATTAAAATGTGATACGTGACATGTTTTAATATATATTCTAATAATGTTTCAAATTAGTCGATTGGGGTAGTGGTCATTGGTTATAGCTTCAATGGTGGCTTTTAAAGCAAGGTTCAAATCCCAGGGATGGATACCAAAGGTTGTTTTCTTTTTCTTTTTAATTTTAGGGACTAGTTTAGAATAAGAGTCATAGTTTGAAGACTTATTATGCAATTAACTCTAAAACACCCAGAATCAAGTTTAAAAAATCAATTTTAGGGACTAACTATTATTTATCCCAATTTTGACTATAGAGTAAATAGAGTTGACTAGCCGAAAAGAATGGATAATACGTGTGTTTCTTTAGCCCAAACTTTTCAAGTCCATTGAGGCCCAACAGTTCATGTCTGATATTTGTTTCAATCTTCCCCACCATCTCAATATGAAACTTGATAGTTTTATTCTATGTTGCACGAATACGGATACGGGTACAGGGATGAATACGGGGACGAGCAACAATAATTTTCAAAATTACAAGGTACGAGTACGATAAGGGTAGGACAAGTGAAAAAAATCAATACATATAATCATAAAAAAATTAAAATTCATAGTAAATTAGAAAATATAATAATTTTCATGGATTAAAATGAAGTACAAGTTAAATTCTCATTAGTTGTGGTGGTCTCTCCTTCAATTAAAATCTAATGGTTTTGTGATTCCTTTAAAAAATATATTAACAAAAAATTATAATTTCCTATCTATTTTTTAAAATATAGCCTTGTTGCACTTAATATTTTTTTTCAAAATTTTTATTAAAAAATACTTTAAATCAAATAATATTTTAAAGCTATGAAAATTAATTTATTAAAATAAAAATACTTTATACCCTAATTTTATGTTTTCTATTTCCTTTTTTGTTAACTACTTTCCCTCAGTTCAACATAAACAAAACAGTGTAGTTTTAGGGTTGTAAGGGTTAAAACCCCATTTGCAGCTGCCGTTTTTTGTTCTTTCTTCTTCTTTCACTATTGTTTTTTCATCCTCTTTCCCCGACTGTTTCTTCTGTTGCAGTTCTTAGTCGTGTTCCAACTTGAGATTTTAACACTTTGGGTACGCGCGTTTAGTAAAAATGCAGTCCCTGGAACATCCCCTCCAATCTTCCAACCATGAATTTAAAAAGTGTTCACGGCCGCGTCACGTTTATCGTGGTGCGGACATAATAAACACTATTGTGGTCACTACGGGTGTCGCGACCGTGATTTTTTTAAAATTCGCACATCTTATTGTAAAATATAATAATTATAAATATAAATATAGAAAATCACTTTTCATGATGTTTAGAGTACCTTATAACACTTATAAACTTGTAATAGTATGATGACATAATTTTACAATCATTAAAGGACTAAAATGAACGAAAAGCAAAATTTACTCTATAAATTTAGATAAAATCAAAGACTAAACTAATAAATCTAAATGGTGACAATTGGCATAGCTGAAATAAATAAAAATTAATTTAATTTTTGAAAAAAATAATAAAACTATAACAATAAACAAGTAATAGTAATAATAAAAAATAATAGTATATAAGTAATTAAAATAATTATAATAAAATAGATAATAAGTGTACAACATAATATATAATGTATAATGAGTATATAAGTTTACAATATTATATTTATTAAATATAATAAATATATTTTTTAACCAAAAATATAATAAATGTACAATATAATATAAATAATAATTATAATATTCAAGTAGTTGAGAAATTAGTGTCGGTTTTCAATATGCATTTAATTATTTTCTTTCTTTTTTAGTTTTTTTAGGTAGTGTAGTGTCTGTTTCCAAGACCCATTTAATTTATTTTCATTGGTATTTATATTTTGTCTTGAATCAAGGCCCTTGATGGATATATTTTTTTAATAATAAAATTAACCTTTACCATTTAAACACTAAAAAATGTCTTTCTACTTCTTTTTTTCACTTTTCAGAATCCTTCTCCATTTTTCTTTCCTTTTTTTATCTTTGCAACTTCATTGCATCGCTTTCATACAATCATTCGAAGGATCGTTCGGATCTGGTGAACGACGCTTGGATCGCCAATAATAGAAGGAAATACCACTTGAAATCGTCTTTTGAAGATTATCTTCTTTTTTTCTTTTTTTGAGAAAATATATGTATTTTTTCTCTGTTGATCATTAACATGATAATAATTGGAATAACGATCTGTTATCGCCGCAATCGGACGTTACCTGTTAAATTGCGGCCACAATCCATTGTTTTTTGTGTGAATTCGATTCCTATAGCAATTTTAGGCGATATTGATTTCGGGCGGCAGCAATACCGCTATATAACGACCGCGATCGCGGTTGCAGATCATTTTTAAAACCCTGATTTGGTGCTTAATTAATCTGTAATTCTGAGGTCAGTCAAAGATTTATGTAAGTATATATATAGATGTATTGTATTTTAGCTCTTATAATTGAAAATGCCTTTTTGTTATTTTGAAGCTAAGGATTTATTGCGAATTCAGTTTGAACAACTTCACAAGATTTAGATATGTGAAGATCATGGATTTAAATCTCGGTCGCGGTCGCATTTTCGGTCGTGTCGTGGTTATCGCGATTGCGGACATATCGAAGGCTATTGCGGTCATAAAAAGTTAGAGTATTTTCTAGCACTTATTATAAAAACAATAATTATAATTATAATCATAAAAATTTACTTTTAATGATTTTTAGAGTGTTTTCCAACAATTATGAACTTAGATTACTGAAATTCAAGGATTACATGAACAAAAAATAAAATTTACACTCTAAATTAAAAAAAATTCAAAGACTAAAATAATAAAAAGTGGTATGGCTAAAATAGAAATTAACATATACCCTTAAAAATACGCTGACATCGCATAATTTAACCTTTTATTTATTGGGTTAAATCCTAACAGTCCATTTTAATAAAAAAATCTTTAATGTGCTCTCTTTTCTTATCAAATTAATGGGCTTTCTTAATATTTTTCTCTAATTGGATTCTCATAACCTATGGTTTTTTTTAATGGTAACAAAACCTAAATCCCTCTTTTATCTTCGTTCTCTTTGGCTTTCAAACCCTAAAAGGGTTGTTTTCTCACCGTCGTCATCAGACCAGCATCTAGAGCCGCGCGATTTCACCTCTTGTCGTCGGCGCGCCGTCAATCCCCTCTCCGTTTTTTGAAACAGTGATTCAGATATCCAACAAATAAGTTCGCATTTAGGTTCTTTTTTTGCAGATTCAGGTATCCGTTTTTTTTGTGAATTCTAATATCCGGCGGATTATACTATTTGATTCGGACAGTGATTCTCGGATTGTAATAAATGGATTCGAATTTTTAGACAAATAATTCTATAATCCTCAGGCTTTGATGGTATAAGATTGTATTCGAGTAGAATTGTTTCTTTTTCTACTTATTTGGGCTTTCATTTTGGCTTATGGTAAGTTCAATTGATGGCAGATACAAAAGGGTTTCCGTTTATTCTTTTGGGGCTTTACGAGTGAAGATCGAATAGCTAAGAGAGCAGGAAATGGGTGGCCAAGAGGTTAAGCAGCTTGAGGAATGCTCAGTTTCCAAGTAAGTTCTGATTTAACATTCCAATTTGTTATTTTAGAGTTTACTTATTGAGTTGAACCATGCTGATATATGGTTGGAATTGGCATGCACCTGACTGAAGAAAATAGACTATTATTGAATTTTGATCAGAGTCCTTTTAGAACGATCCACTCGCCTAACATTTTGATTCCGCTTTCGGGTTGTTAGTAAGGCTTGCAGCATGATAGTAATATAGAAATCAAAATCTTATTGAATTTCGATCGGAGTCCTTTTAAAACAATCCACTCGCTGACCATTTTGATTCCACTTTCGGGTTGTTAATAAGGCTTTCAGCATGATAGTACTGTAGAAATCAAAATATTATTGAATTTTGATTGCAGCCCGTTTTAAACCTATCCAAATACCAACCATTTTGATTCTGCTTTCGGATTGTGAGTCGGGGTTTTCAGCATGATAGTACATGACCTGTAATATGTGTCCGGATGAACATACTACAATTTGAAGCATCGAGTTCCCATTATAAAATTAATCCCGGTCTTTTCTTTTTGATTATATGTTGTGAATATATTAAGATTAGTGGAACTGTTGTGGGATATTATGTGCAGTGCGTTGGGAACATGGGTGTTTTCAGTAGCAGGGGCTTTGCTAGCAATTCCGGTGGGGATAAAGCGGAAATCTCTGGCACCGCTCGTGTTCTTTGGCACAACTGGTACAATGCTCGATATCATTATGGGGATCAGTGCTTGTGAAAGGGAGCACGCAGAACGCCAGATGAAGCTATTAGAAGCCCAGAATTCCACAGCCGAGACGGGATCCGAACCATATTCCTAAAATCTTAGGAAGGGTTTCTACGTTCAGTATCCTGCAGTGTGCTTTGGAGCCGCGTTTTAAACTTTTCTCGGCTGTTAAAGAGACCTAATGGATTATATGGTATTTGACATTTGTCAGTGAACTATTTATTTACAGGTGAATAAGAAAGTCGCAGTTCGTGCCCAGTGGTGAACCTAAGCCTTTAACCAAGGCGGCATTAAACAAGCAGAGGTTTCTCCTCCCAGTCATCCATTTTTTTATAAACATCGTCATTCTCTGTTGACTGACTAATCTGGATCAGCTACTGTAAAGACTTATTATAAAGTGATCTCTCCAACTCAATCAGACCATTTTAAGAGATCTAATGTTTCATATAACATTCTCACTAGACCATTGATGGTTTTTAATCGACATATTAACACCTCATAAATGACAGTGAATTCCGGGTTTCAATTTTTTTTTAAAAAAATCTACATCAATTGACTAACATAATTCTTTTAAATTAATAATAGATTCTAATTCCACTTCAACAGCTAATAATGTATTTGGCAGTGTTTTAGGCCGTCAAAAGTACGTTTTCACGCACGCAACAATGCGATGTCTGAAGATTTGGTTTAAAATCATAGTTGAACAAATGTTTTTTTTTTACCTAATCTCAAAAAATAAAATGTTCAACTTTTGCTGTGAAAAAGTATTTTGGTGAAATTACATTCTTTACCTTTAGTTATTTTTTTATTAAATAGTATTATAATAATATTTTTTAAGACAAGTGTCAGAGTTTGGATCCATGCAAAAAAACGAAGCAAATGACTATTGATAATGACTAGAACAATTAGTGGATCTCTCTACCTTAGTCATTTAATTCTAATTGATCGTTTTTTTTTTGAATAATTCTAATTGATTGTTAAATTAATGCTCATACATGCATAATTATATATAAGTTGTTTTTTGGTTCATTAAGGGATTTTTTAAAAATATATATATATTTATTTAAATAAGAGAGTGCTACCATATGTCTTGTAAAAAAATCTCACTAACCTAACTTAAATGGAAAAAAAAAAAGAATGCATATGATGATAAATCGACAAGCAAAACAACAGAAAAAGACCTAGTCAAATAACACCCTGTGACAAGCAGGTAGGCGATCGAGAAGAACGATGGTAAGGGGGGCCATCTCGATCCCGCAGAAGCAATGGACAAATCTGCTCAGTTTTTTTTTTCTTCCAAAATCGAGAGTCGAAACTACGACGGAGGAGAGAGCTTTGCCAAGCAGTCCGCAATCATTTCCTTCACGCGAAATTCATTTAAAATCTAAGAACCAGTCAAGACTCCTAAACGAAGTAATGGCACGTACCAAGGGCAAGGTGCTTTGTTGTGGCTGTAGGCTCCAGAACCAGACATATAGTCGTAGAATATCTGACTGAATAGACAGGCGGTCAACGCCAAAGGACTAAGCCACCTTAAGACCTATAAAAATGCTCCAAAGAAAATATTTTATCCACTCTTGGCGAAAAACTTATTTTTCACGCGTGGGTTTAATTAGGGATGAGCACGGGTTGGGTTAATTTTTGGTTATCTTGAAAATAATTATTCAAAACTTGAATCCATTCTTAAAAAATTTGGTCCAACTCAAAAATTATATACCTCAACCGAACTCAAACTTGATCCAACCCTGATCTATTAAAAATTTCAATTTTAGGGATATAATTGTAAAAAAATATTTTTAAGGACCTAATTATAAAAAAATCAATTTTAAAGACCTAATTGTAAAAAAATATAAAGAGTGGACATTATTGAAAATATCCTTAAAAATATAAGGAAAAACTACCCAGGTCGAGTCGAGTCGGATATTTTTCACCCTAAACTCGAACCCGATTTAACCTCGCCATGATAAAAACCTAACTAGACCCGATCTGACCTGACCTGAACAGAATCTAATCTTTTTTAACAAGAAACCCTGCCCGATTGGGTCAGGTCAGAATCCGACCAGGTCAGTTAAAATGCCCATTTCCATGTCTAATTTAGGATTTAGATGTTTAGTTTAAGGTTTAGGGTTTAGAATTTAGAATTTAAGGCTAGATTTAGAGTTTATAGTTTAAGATTTTAGAGCTTAAGGTTGGGAATTGTGAAGTTAAAATAAGAATGTTTGTGTAAAAAGTAATACATTGACAATATATTAACTCAATTTATAATATTAATAATAATAGGAGGACCAAATTAAAGTAGATGGACTGAATTCTTAAGCTTATTAATTATTACAAGAGAAAAAGTTTGATATACAGTCCGTGTAAATTAAAGTTTACACGTGCTTTTTAAATTTAGGGGTTAGGATTTTAGTTTAGGTTTAAAGTTTAGATGTTTAGGTTGTAAGGTTTAGAACTTAAGGTTTAAAATTTAGAGTTTAGGGTTTAGAATATAGGGTGATAGGGTTTTAGATTTTGAATTTTATAGAAGGGTTGTGCAAAAATATTTTATACGGACTGTGTATCAAAATAAAATCTTACAAGAACAAACACAATTTAACCTAAAATATCCAAAAATAGAAAAATGGAGCTATTTTCTTAGAGTTAATTATATTATACATTTTCAAATCATGATTTTAATTTTAAATTGATTTTTAAATTTTAAAATATTTAATTTCATCTCAAATTGTAGATATATATCAATTAGATCTCTTCGTTTATAAAATTGTTACATGCATATTTTAGGATGAAATTATAAAATTTTAAAAGTTTAGGTGTTAATTTAGAACGAGGGTTATAATTTGCCATCTTTTGCAGAGAAAAAAAATAAAAGCTTTAGCATTTGAGAGAGAAAGAAGACGAAGACGAAGAGGAGATGGGAAAAATCAAAGCAATAACTTCAGTTCTTCTTGTTCAATTTCTATTGTTGCAGTTCACAAAATCCCAGGTTTATTAATTTCTCTTTTTAGTTACAAATATCTTATTGCCCCAGTAATTTAATGGTTCATTTTGTTATACTCATCACGGTTTCCACTTAAATTCCTTAAATGCAGTTTAGCTGCTACTTCCATATACCTTAGGTTATCCAAACTCTTCGTTCTCTTCAAAGTATGCGTGCTCATATTCGGATATTACTTGAAGGATTCAATTCTTCAAATATATGAAATTAGAAGAAGAAAAAAAAAATTGAGTATATCCGTATATTCAAGATTATTTAGACCTGTCATTTGGATGGGTAGAATTGGTTTTGGGATTTGAATTTTAAAAGTTTCAGGTGATCTCGGCTCGGGACAATTTCGAATTTGAATCATTTCAGGTCTGGACTGTTTGGGGCTGAATTTAAGTCCTTGTTTTTTCAGGTCTGGTAATCCCTAACTGTCAGAGGGTCATTTTCTTACATGAAAATTTTTGAATGAAGATATGCATGAGTTATTTCTGTATATGCCCAAGTCTGGAGCTCAAAGCATGGTTTTGGCACATTGTTGTTTTCTTATGTTGTATACTTGTATTGTATTTGTCTTCTTGAAATGAAAATATGAGAAAATGCTTAGCTGCACTGTTTTTCAAACCTGAAGTTCTGTGTTTTCTCTTCTGTTTGTATGCGGCAGGGCTTTGAAGAATCTTCTAATGCGAGGTAATGTTGTTTCTATTGTCATATTGGGGTAACCATGTACTGTTGATTAAGCTTCATTTCTTTTCTAAATGTAAATAAAGCTTGAAGTTGTTTGACTTGCTTGTACTTGGTTGCTTTATTTGTGATAACTATCGGTCTTGGGTGTTGGAATTTATTTGAAAATGGATAAACTACTAAAAAAGCCCTTAAACAAATTTACTTTTGTTTAATGAGCACATACCCCCAACATTTGATTTGTACTTAATTCAGCCCTTATTTCAAATGAACAGTTGATTTATGTTAAGAGTTTATCTAGGTATAAGTTAAAGTTGAGGGGCTTATTTGGATACAGGTTAGAGATTAAGGGCTTATATATTTAGGCACAAATTAAAATTTAAGGGCTTATTTGGATGTAATAAAAGTATAAGGGCTTATATATTTAGGCACAAATTAAAATTTAAGGGCTTATTTGGATGTAATAAAAGTATAAGGGCTTATCTAAATAAAGTAGCAAAGTCTGGGCCTACTTAATAATTTAGCCTTTAAAAATGTAGTGCCTTCTTTCACTAATTTGTGTGACTAATATCGTCATTATCCTTGTGCTTAGGACTCTTAAGCAGGAACCACATGATTCTCGGGAAGTGCATTGTTCCAGAGAAAGAAGTAGGGCGGCCTGGCAGATTATAGAAGATGTGAGAACAAAATATGTTTAGGTTTAAAGGACTACCATTTTAGTTTTAGTTGTTCTGCATGGTACTAATAAAAATGTTCTTCATGTTCACTCTTAGTATTTGATGCCATTTGTTGAAGAAGAAGGGTATGAGATTTCGACTGACTGCAGGCTTCATCCAGACAACGATCTTTTTAGGGATCAGGAGCAGCACAAGATTCATTTGGATATAAACGAGTGGCGGTGTGGATATTGTAAGAAAAGCTTTCGTGCTGAAAGATTTCTTGATCAGCATTTTGACAACAGGCACTACAATCTTCTGAATGTTGTATGTAGACCCCTGTTCCTTCTCTTGCAATGAACATTAGGTCCTTTTTTGCTGTTGTGCTATAAGATAAAATGCTTGCTTTTCTCTAACTCTGTGATTTCAACGTGGATTTCATTTTCCAGTTTATGGTAGTCCTCTGTATTATCTTATGCTTTGTTTCTTTAACTAATGCTTCTGCACTACACATCTTGACATGAATATCCCCCGAAGAAAAAATACGGGAGGAAATCTCCATTTTAATGAATAGAAAAGCAATAATTTTTTAATAAATTCATTCCATTTAAATTGTTTGTTAACTTCTTTCAGTCAAGGGTGTGAACCTCTCTCTAATCTTCGTAGTTCATGTTAAGATTGCTTATAATGCTTGAATGATGAATTCAGAGTCAAAGTAAGTGCCTGGCTGATTTATGTGGAGCATTGCATTGTGATTTTGTGATGAATTCCAAGTTGCACAAGGCCAAGTGCAAGCCTGCTGCTGTTGCAAGGAATCTCCATCTTTGTGAGGTTGTTTCTAATTATTGTAACTGCGTAATTTGCTAATTCCAGTATTCTGGCTCGTTTATATCTATTCTTTCATGTGAACAGAGTCTTGCCAATAGCTGTTTTCCTATTAGTCAGGGTCCATCCACCAGCCGCCTCCATGGTATATAATGGATGTTTCTCTTCTTCTTCTTTTTTATCTTAATGAAAATCTGATACTATTGTAGTGACATTTATCCTTAGCTTAAAACAAGGTAGTCATATTGTTGCTAATATCTCTTATTTTTTGATGCATTCTCTCTTACTTGAAGAATTGTTTCTGCGCCAATTTTGTGATGCTCACACTTGCTCTGGAAAAGCAACACCTTTCCCTAGAGGAGGCAAGGTAAGTTTTTTTTTTCTTCTTTTAATCATAATCGGTTTAGTTTGGACTGGGGGTTAAGAGCTGAACTTGTGCATGGATGAGTGGGATTCACTTTTTATGGTACAATCCCATTCGGCAGCTTGCATAACAATGATGCCTAAATTAACTGCCTTGTGTTTTAGGATATCCACTAAAACACAGGAAAAAAATTCAATGACTAACTGAATGTGACTATTAAAAGTGTAATGCTACTTTTTCGGATTGTCATTGTTGGGAACTTGTCATGATGTAGAAGTCCTTTTAAGTTGTATGTAATGTTGATGAGATATGCTTAACGTATGTGATTGCTCATTTTTTATTGGTTCAGAAGCGAGCAAATTTGCTCTACATGGCTACGTCGATACTGATTCTGTTGCTGCTTCCTCTTTTCTATCTTCTTTATTATTTGTATCAAAGGTAATGGTAGTAAAACAAAAAAGGTTTGAAGTATTTTACTTAGTGAGTCCCTGCAACAATATTTAGGACATGTTTTCATTTTGCAGAGATATGAAGAGGGAAACCCAAGCGCTAAGGCGAGTGTCACAAGTTGGACGGAAAGCAAAACCTTTGTAGTTGGTAATATTCTTTTTCATTTTGCTTTCTCACTTCTATTAATCGGTTATTGTCATTGATTAATTGTTTCAGCAGCACCAGCATTGCATATTAAACCTCTGATGAAACTTTCCACTTTTCGGATAGCAATGTGTGGTTTGAATAACAACAAGCATAGGTTTATAGGTGTCTGGTTTTGCATATCTTGCTTTTGACATTCACCTCAATGGGAAGAAAAGTTTCCTTTAAAAGAAACCTTGCTGTTTAAATATGAAATGTGGTTTTGGATATGCACGAATAGTGATTAGAAAATGATCAGGGTATGTTTCCATTCCCTGCTATCCGATGAAAGGGAGTAAATGAGCTGTTTTTGTTGTTTTAAGTTTATTATGCTTCTATTTTAGTATTTGCTCACGAACAAAAATCCTCTGCCCCTATGTATGCCTCATTCCATGCCCCCACACTAAAAAATATTAAAAAAAATTAAATTTTGAACTCTAACCCTAAAATTCAAGTCCTAAACCCTACACCCAATTCCCTATACCTTAACCATTAACCTTAACCCTAGACTCTAAACCATAAACCCTAAACTTAGCTTTTAATGTGTGGGCATGAAAGGAGGCACACTTGGGGGCAAACGATTTCCATCCTTTGCTCACTTCCTAACCTTTCCTTGGTTTTTGGTTGCAGGGAGGACAATGATAAAATGATGAACATTGCTTCTTCGGCGTTTGCTGTTATCTTCATTATTGCTTCGAGTCGGAAAGTTAAAAAGAATGTGTTCACATTCTTGCATGTCATTGGAATTTCAGGTCGGACGGCATAAGCGCAAATGCTGATGCCCTCTTGATAGAGAGACATTCTCAGTTTTTGATGATGGCAGCAAAAAGGTGTGTGCAATCTGATTGAATGAGTCAACCGAACTGGCCATTTCAGTCATTTTGAGACTGTTGTACTGTATATTGCAAAGCATGATGTATGATAGTTCTGTAAGGTTACAAGGAGTTTTGTGTAGAGATTGAACAAACTTATACTCATTTTAGGAGTTGACGTGCTCGCAAACTACTCAAATTCAACTCGGAAAAAAAATCAATTTCACTTAAGTCGCTATCAATCTAAGTTCGAGCAGCTTGAGCTATCAAATGAACCAATTTCGAGTATCTCAGTATTTGATTCGAGCAGTTCACAAGCTTTACCCTTGATATATATACACTTACAAACCAAACACTATTTTCTTATTTAAATGTAAACTACATGAATCGAGTTCAGATTTGAGCTCAAACACGAACTCGAGTATGTAAACAAGTTCGAGCTCAAATTTTAGCGGAGTTTAGAGCAGTGAATTTCGACTTGAGCTCGAGCTTCTCACTGTTTGACGTCGATTCTCTTGGATCATGGCTCTACTCAATTTTATGAAAGTTTTGATGTGTTATATTTCAATACTCGTGTATAAATATACATCAAGCATGAGTATCAAATATGAATATTTTCAGAAATAAATGAAGCGTCGGAACAACATTGCTGTCGTGAACAGGAACAATAGTTCCATATACATTAGTTTAGGGCAAGTAGTATTCCAACCACACTTTCACAATCGTAATAACCCAACAAGAATCAGCGCATCCAAAACAAAAATGCTTCGTATAGACATCACGTGATATAATCTTAAACCGTCATGTCATCAAAACGATGAAATTCCAAATTCAGAACTAATATGGAGTTATGGTTGAAAATTTTCGAAAATTAGGGTGCTTTTAGTTCTGGAGAATACAATGTATTTTCATTTTTATTTTTTAGAAAATAAAAAATATTGAAGAAAAATGTTTGGTTGCAAAATTTGAAAATGATTTTTTAGAAAATGAAAACAAAAATAAGTGAAATTTTAAAAACATAAAAAAAATGTTTTCACTATTTTCATTGAAAATGTTTTAGAAAAGTGAAAAATATGAAAATAAAGTTTTTTTTAAATTTTAACCCTATTTAAGCTGGGTTCGAATCCTTCTAATGTCAAATTTAGAATTTTTGTTTATTTAATCATATTTTATTTTTATTATAATATAATATTTTTAATAATTATACTTTAATTTAATTATTTAATGAGTATTTATTTATTTTTATTTGGCTTAAAGATCAAATTAGTCCTCAACAAAAAATAAAAAAATCAATTAATTCATTATTGATTTTTTGCACCCAATTTAGCTCTAATTAGCCTAAACACTCTCAATTTAGTCCTTCCGTAACGGTTGACCAAAATTTGACCATTAACTCATTGAAAACCAATAAAACAATAACGCGTGGCACACTCTGAAAGTGTTGCGTCATTAAACCATAAAAAAACTAAAAAATATTTAAAAATTCTAAAAATTTTAAAAATATTTTCTAATTTGGCCATTTACTGATTTTTTTATTTCAAAACTATTATAGTTTTGATTTTTTTTAATTTGGTCTTTATTGGTTTTTTTAATTCAAATCCCAAACCCATTGTTATCGTTACTGCGAGAACTACCATAGCTGCTGTAGAACTCCTATCCTAGTCTTCCTCTAATCCATGTGAATCAAATTTTTCACCTGAATTTCACTAATTTCCTAGGAAACGAACAATCCTTAACAAACAAATCACGTGTTTTAAGAAGAAAATGAATGTTAAAACTTGGAGATGTCAAATTTAACTCTAACTCATGCAAACTCCACAACGTTTCAATGGATCCAAGTGAAGACGGTAGTTATGGAGGAGAACTAATTAGCAAACTATTTTGAGGTGGGTAGTTGTGGAGGGGTTAATTTTAAATATGTTATTTTAGATTTTTAAAATAATTTTCAGGTGTAACACGTGTCATTATCTTAATGATTGTTTGTGAGTTAACAGTTAAATATAACGGTCAACGTTACATGAGGATTAAATTGGTCGCAATTTGAATTATGAGGTTCTGATTGATTGTAATTTAAATTATGAGACTAAATTGGGTGTAAAAAATTCATAAGGTCTCAATTATTTTTTGATTTTTCGTTGATGGCTATTTTGACCTTTAAGCCTTTTTATTTTGTAAAATTAGATACCAAACACATTTCCACTATTTTTATTTTTAAAAACAACTTATCATTTCTATTAACTAAATGTGTTTTTTGTTTTTAAAAACAAAAAATAAAAACCATTTTCTAAAAATGAAAATAAAAATAAAAATAAAAACAAAAAATATTTTTTATAACCAAACAGACCCTAAATATGCCAAGTTCAAGGATTTAATGTTGTTTTACCCTGTAATATATATATAAGCATCATGATTTAACTTGACTATGGTCTTAAACGATGCGTTTTAATAAGGCTTAAATGAAAAATCAACTCTTAAAATTATATTTTTATTTTTTTTAGTTTTTAAAATATTTTTTGATTAAAATAAAATTTTAAATTATTAGTTTTGGTCCCTTTAAGTATTTAAACTATTTTTTGGTCAAAATAAATATTTAAACTATGTCATTTTTTGTTTTTAGTCTTTAAATTATTTATTAGTCAAAATTTTTGTGACATGTCTACATCTTATCAGTTAAATTTGTTTTGATTTAGATAATTATCTTACTTACATGATAACTAATAGTTTAAGTACTTATTTTAATAAAAAATAATTTAAGGCTTAAAAACAAGTAAAAATGTATAGTTTTGAAACCTTTTTGTTTTGGCTTCGTAGGAAAACAAAGAAATGAGAGGAGTTGGTGACGGCGGAGATGGAGGCGGTGGCGGCGAAGAGGTGGAGAAAGGTGGAGAGGCAAGTGATTGGGAAGGTTGGAGAAGTGATAATGGAAATAGAAAGAGCAAAGAACGTCAAGGAAGTGATAATGGAAATAGAAAGAGCAAAGAACGTCAAGGAAGTGATTTGTACTCTTCATTCTTTAGTTGTTCTTCTCTTCCCTATTGGTTCCTCTCTTCTCTCAGGTCACTCCTTTTTACTTTCCTCTTTAACCTTATAAGGATCATCAGAAATTTTACTAATTACTTTATGTATACATATATATACTATTCAAAAATATATACATCCATATATATATTTTTGATTATTTTTTATTACGATTATGGACTTACGTGGAGCCTCGACGAGCGTTACAAAGACCATGTTTCTGTTGGTAGAATAACTGCAAAATTAGGGCGTTAGCACTGACTGGGAACAAAACAAAAAGAATAAGAAAATAAACACTCTAATTAAAACAAAAATTAAGCTGTTTAAATGATAATTTAAAAACGGGAAAATGAACAGCCTAATTTAAATCTTATAACATCCACAACTTTGAATGAACAAAGACTGAAAACCAGTCCAGATACATCCACTAGAAAATAGTTGTTCAAACATCTGTTACAAGAATTAAGCCTCATGTTGACTGTTCAGATAGCTGGAAAACTGATGCACGCTTTTATAATTAATCAGATGATTAATTCAGCTTTTAATCACGTACACGTTTTATAATTAATCATGTTTCAGAATTAATTAGATGATTAATTCAGTCTTTAATCACATAATTACTGTATAAACATTTTAGAATTTCAAATCATTCTTACGTCTATATATATAATTGTTTCAGAAACAATTTACAGTTTTCCAGGTTTGAAACAGTTTTTATAAAAAGTTATTTCTGAATTTTCTATAAAAAGATAGAACGCACGCGGACGTGTCTTCGACATGAACACGAACCGAGCTGGCCAGATGGACGGCGACAGTGGCGGCGTGCGCGTGCGGGGGCCTAGTCCATCACTCTTCAACAAAAAAGGCTGACAAGGTTCCTTTATAAACCAAGCCTACTATGTTTTCCCACTCAATGTGGGATGAGCATTTTCCAACAATCCCCCACAAATGCGAAAGAATCTTTTTAAAACAGAGTAATAAAAAATTTAGTTTTAAGATCGTAAGAAGAGCAATAGCGAGATTAGTTGCTTAAGAACTAGTGAACGTATCTGGAACTAGTAAATAATGATATGAGCGATTATTCTCTTAGATAAATGAACGAATTTGGAACTTTCTAAGATAGGGGTAAACTCATAACACACAACTAACCCCTTCATCCACCGAAATCCTCGATGTGTCATAAAATATACAAATGTAAACAGGTATAGCCGTCTGACCTCAGGATTCTAGTAAGTGTATTAGAAAAACAGCCTAATGTTATTCATAGAAGGTGGCTAATCCTTCTCACTTACGTAGGTTATTTCATCAGGTTTATCTCCATATAAACACTCAAAGGAGCTATGAAATAATTAAGAGCTTTTCCCTCAAGCTCATCATCTCGAATTAATAGGTGAATTCTTCAAGTTTATTTATAAAATAAACCACCCAAACTCTAGGATAAGAATTCATTAAGAATAAAAACTCAACCTCTTTAATTGGTGAATTCAATAAGTTCTTCTCAATAGAACAACCCAAACTCTTGGGATTGAATTCATTAAGAGTTAAAAACTCATCCTTTCTAGTGGCAAGTTCATTCAGTCCTTTGCGATAGGACTACCCACTCAACACTGTCTATGAACTTATTAAGAGTAGTTATTCAACTAAAATCGGTAAATTCATCAAGTCTTTCTCACTAAAACCACCCAAAATCTGGGCTATGAATTTATTAAGAGTAATAAAACTCAACCTGGGCATGTACATTATTCGTCATAGGGATAGATAGTAATAAATGTACACTATAAGTACTCTTCATGGTTTCGTTTGACCATATTGAACTTAGATAACTAAGTTGGGTATCCACCATGAATTCCTCAACCAACGGGCTTTAGACCCACCCCCTCGACGAATCTAGAACCAATTTCTGACTTAAATCTTTGGTAAGCGGATCAACTAGGTTCCTTTCCGACTTCACATACTTTAAATAGAGTACTATGTTCCTTATTAAATGTTTCACCGAGTCATGTCTTATGCAAATGTATCTCTTCTTACCGTTGTAAGCTTGGCTATTTGCCACACATATCGCTGCTTGTGAATCACACAACAAAGACACATGAGGAGTCAGTTTTCCCCACAAAGAAATTTCTGCTAACAAATTTCTAAGTCATTCGGCTTCTTGCTCAGCTAAGTCAAGAGCAATAAACTCTGACTCCATAGTAGAGTATGCGATGCAAGTCTATTTAGCAGACTTCCATGAAATCACTGCACCACCTAAGGTAAAGACATACCCACTCGTGGAGCTTACTTCATCATTATCGGTAACCCTATTGGCGTCGCAATATCCTTCTAAAACAGAAGGAAAGCCAACAAACTCGAGTTGCCAACCGATAGTACCCTTAAGATACTTAGCGCTTGAGTGCAACCCAGTGTTCTCCACTAGGATTATGAGTATATCTACTTAACCTACTCACTGTATAGGCAATATCGGGCTGAGTATAGTTCATTAAGAACATAAGGCTTCCAAAAATTCTAGCATACTCTTCTTGGGAAACACTACTTCTTTTATTCTTAAAGATATGTGTACTAGAGTCATAAGGAGTTCGTACAGGGTTGACATCAAAACTGTCAAATTTCTTTAACACATTCTCAATATAGTGTGTTTGATATAATGAACACCCCTTTTTAGTTTTGGTAACTTTTACTCCTAAGATCACATCAACCTCTTCCAAATCAGTCATCTCAAATTTAGTAGAATTTTTTTTGTTTTGTTAATGGATTCAATGTTAATACTGAAAACCAACATGTCATCCACATATAAACTTATGATGACACAATCAGTTCCAAACATCTTTGAATACACGCATGCATCCGCTCCATTAACAATAAAACCAAAACTCAAAATGGTTTTATGAAATTTCTCGTACCACTGCTTAGTAGCTTGTTTAAGGCCATAGAGAGACTTTTAAAGTCTACATAATTTGACTTCCATACTAGGTGTCTTAAAACTTGGTGGTTGCTCTATATAGATCTCCTCGCCTAGATCTCCATTCAAAAATGCAGTATTTACATCCATTTGATGTACATGCAACTTATGATAGATGCGATCGTAAACAAGGCACGGATCGTTGAGATTTTTGTCATGGGAGAGTACGTATCAAAGAAGTCAATACCAAAATTTTGAGTGAACCTTTTGATTACTAGTCTTGCCTTATACTTATGGATTGACCCATCTGGTCTTAGTTTCTTTCTAAAGACCCATTTACTACTGATAGGTTTAGATCCTCTAGACAAGTCAACCAACTCCCAAATGTGATTAGACTTAATTGATTCTAGTTCATCATTAATGGCACTTATCCAAAAGCTGGCATCAATTAAACTTATAGCTTCATTATATGTTTTTGGATCCTCATCTAAAAGGAAAGATTGGGCTATAGGTTCATTTATAGTGTCTAAATCACTTATTTCTGTAATAAAGGAAGTTATGAAATCTGGTCCAAAGGTAGTAGCTACCTTTTGTCTTTTACTTCTTATAGGCTCTAATTCAAAATCTAGAGTCTCCTTGGCAGGACTACTAGAAGAAGCATGAACGTGACTTTCTCGTTGTGTCTCAACATTTAATCTAGGTTTTTAAGAGGAAAAGAGCCCTAAAAAAATACTGTAACGTGACTTAAATACATAAACTTGTATGCAACATTATTCGTAGCATACCCTATAAACACTACATCAACAGTTTTAGGACCGATAGTGGTCTTCTTAAAGTCAGGCAAACCTACTTTTGCCAGACACCCCCACACTTTCAGGTATTGCAAATTTGGTGCATAATCTTTCTACAATTCGTATGAAGTACAGTCTAATTTCTTATGAGACACTCGGTTCAATATATGATTGGGCGAGAGAATGGCTTCCCCCACATATTAACAGATAACCCAAAACTTATTAGCAAAGAGTTCATCATCTCTTTTAAAGTTCTATTTTTCCTCTTGGCAATGTCATTCTATTGAGGAAGAAAAGGAGCAGAGGTCTCATGTATTATGCCATTCTTCTCACACATCTTTTTAAGAAAATTAGATCCATATTCACCACCCCTATCGGATCTAACACGTTTTATTCTCCTATCAAGCTGATTCTCAACTTCTGCCTTATAAATAATGAAGTAGTTTTCAGCATTATCTTTAGCTCTAAGGAGATAAACCTTTGTATATCTAGAGAAATCATCTACAAAAGTGATGTAGTAGTGTTTTCCTCCCTTACTTTCGTAGTTTCTAAAGTCTGTTAGATCAGTATGTATAAGTTCTAGAAGTTCAAATCTATGTTTAGAGACTGTTTTAAAAGTAGGTCTAGTATGCTTAGCTTCTACACAAATTTCACATTTGTTAAAGCTATTATCTTCTAGATTAGGTATTAACTTTAATTTTATGATTTTTTAAGAGATTGTAAGTTCACATGACCTAATCTAGCATGCCACATATCAAAAGTCTCAACAGTATAAGCAGAAGTAGTGGCTTCATTATTCTCATTAAACTGGATTTCGATTACAAATAAACCATTTTGTAAAAAACCTTTCCCTACATAATCTCTGTTTCAGAAAAGTATTAGTTTATCTGCTTCGAAAACTAGTTTAACGCCCGCCTTATTTAATAATCCACCGCTAATTAAATTTCTTCTTAGGCGGGTACATACAAGACATTACTTAAAGCTAAAGTTTTACTCGAGGTCAGTTTGAGCAAAACTTTTCCTTTGCCAAGCACGTCTGAGCTGCCGGAGTTTCCCATATAAACTTGCTCTCATTTGTCTACGTCTTCGAACTCAGGGAATAGCTCCCTTTTTGCGCAAAATATCTTGAAGCGCCAGTGTCTATGACCCACTCGGTGTTGTTCTCCACCAGATTCACTTCTGAAACCACCGCTGCAATGACATCATTGGCATTATCTGTAACGTTGAGTTATGGTTGATTTTGGCGATCAGACCGCTGTTGACACTGGTAGGCTTTATGACCAGGTTGCCCACATACATAACAATTGACCACTTTGCCCTGGGCTTTGTCTTTTACTGGCTTCTTTAAGTTGGTAGCCTTATTGGGTTTGGTTTTCTTTTTCTAGTTTGCCCTTTTGTTTGGTTTGAATTTAGAACCCGAGGCACCACCAAACTCAACTAGGTTAGCTTTTAAAGAATATTGACTAGAGTTGGAAACCTTATCTTTTAACCGGTTTGTCTCCTCTATCTTCATATGGGCCACCAGTTCTACAATCGTTATATCTCTCTTTTTGTGTTTGAGAGAATTGCGGTAGTCGGACCAGGATTTGGGCAACTTCTCGATTAGGACGCTGGCTTGCAACACCTTACACATTTTCATTCCTTCAGAAGAATGTCGGACACCAGATTCTCGTAGTCATGTACTTGCTCTATGATCGACTTTTCATCTGTCATTTGGAATTTTAGCCATTCGCCGACAATATATTTTTTATTCCAGCATCGTCAGATCCGTACTTCATTTCGAGAGTATCCCAAATCGGCTTGGCACTCTTTTTTTTGTGAAACATATCAAACAATTTGTTTGAAATGTGGCTCAGCAGGTGTCCTCGCACCGTCTTGTTGTCTTTCTAGAAATTTTCGTTGGACACTTGGGCGGCTGCGAGGTCTTCGTTGGTAATAAGTGCATCAGCCACATTAGAAATTAGATGGGTTGGTTCTGGATTGAGCAGCACGTAGTTAAAGTCTAGTTGCTCAAAGAATATCATTATTCTTTGGGACCACATTCGATAATTAAACCCGTCCAGTGCATCGAGCTTAGAAAGGTCTGGAACAAGTTTGCTTGATTGGTTCGTCATTTGTAGTAAGAATATCTGTTTCTAAATTGTTGGTAGAATAACTGCAAAATCAGGGTGTTAGCACTGACTGGGAACAAAACAAAAAGAATCAGAAAATAAACTTGAACCGTGTCGCGATGAACACCACTGCCTTAGAAACAGATTCACCCCAACC
Organism: Hibiscus mutabilis; assembly: GCA_019671005.1. Classification (NCBI taxonomy): domain Eukaryota; kingdom Viridiplantae; phylum Streptophyta; class Magnoliopsida; order Malvales; family Malvaceae; genus Hibiscus; species Hibiscus mutabilis. The sequence continues at coordinate 24,954,126 of CM033719.1, read as the reverse complement.
GATGTAGTTGCTGCCACAGGCAGATTGTCCCCCGAGGTTAGCACGGACTCTTTGAAGTTTGTACACCCAAACCTCAAAGTGGAAAACGGTGGAATTTCTCTTCTTGATCGGAAAACTCAAAGAATATCGGAAGTATAGAGTGTTTGTAAGTAAGAAAATGTTTTTGTTGAGTGAGTAAAATGAGCTGAGTGAGGCACATATTTATAGTTGTAAAACATGGACAAACCATAAAAAAACTCTTTAATTAAAATGAAAATTAAGCAGTTTAAATGATAATTTAAAAATGGGAAAATTAACAGCCTAATTTAAATCTTATTACAGCCATAGCTTTAAACGAACAAAGACTGAAAACCAGTCCAGATACATCCACTAAAAAATAGTTGTTTAAACATCTGTTACAAGAATTAAACCTCATGTTGACTGTTCAGATAGCTGGAAAACTGCTGCACGTTTTTAGAATTAATCAAGTGATTATTTCAGTCTTTAATCACGTATTACAGTATAAACATTTTAGATTTCAAACCATTCTTACGTCTATATATATATATAATTGTTTCAGAAATAATTTACAGTTTTCCAGGTTTGAAACAGTTTTTATAAAAAAAAATCCGAATTTTCTATAAAAAGATAACACAAACACGAGCCGGACGACAGCTCGCGTGTGTAGGGGTCTAGTCCATCACTCTTCAACAAAGGAGGCTAACAAGGTTCCTTTATAAACCAAGCCTACTATGTTTCCCCACTCAATGTGGGATAAGCATTCTCCAACAGTTTATTCTTCTTCTTCTTCTTCTTCTTCTTCTTCTTATTCTTATTATTATTATTATTATTATTATTATTATTATATTCATTCCTTTCGGCTTAATCCTCTCTATTTTCTTTGAATTTTCATTATTTGTGCTTTGTTAAGATTGTTAGTGCCAAAGATCATGCTGCAAATGAAAGGGATGATTGGTGGAAGGCATTTTATCAAAGAGTGCCTTCCCAATACTGGCTTGTGTTTTGTTGCTCCGTAAATTTTCTTTTCACCATTTATTAATGTTTTTGGCAAGAATCAAATCCAGTATTTTCTTATATGCAATATGTGGTATGCACAGATATTGCTTCCAATTAGCTCACTTGTTTCCCTCTTTCAGCAAAGAAACATATCTATGATGTTTTCTTTGTCAATGGACTTTCAACTGAAGTTGTTCAGGTTTTGGTTCCTTTCCTACAGCAGAGCAGCCGCGATATTCTCAATGCTAATGTTGTTCAGTCAAATGTATAAAGGTGTTTCGATTTGATTTATAAACGTATGTAAGCTTATCCAAAAAGTTTTAGAATTTTGCTTAATGTGTAATTACAGTTTTACTTGTTGTAAATAGTCTATCAAGCAATGTTTAAAAAGGCGCAACTGAGGCACGCCTAGGCGCTAAGGCGAGGTGAGGGTGAAACGCCTAATTGGGTCTAGGCGAGGCGATTTCAATGAGGCGGGCCTAAGGCGCACCAGGTGCAAAAAAGGCGCGCCTGTTTAATTTTTCTTGTTCTTTTTGTCTTTTTTTATTTTTTATTTTGTTTTACATACTAACTTGGGTCAAAGATGGGTACTACACAAAAATAACATTAATCAAATGAAATTTAAATTAACTTAGTCGAGTTAATGTGTAATTTGAACTTAAAGCATAACACACGATGTATACAAATATTAATTAAATTGGATCGAATTTAAATTTAAATTAATTTGGTTGAGTTTTAAAACTTGAACTAAATTTAATTGTTTTGATACGATAAAATGTTATTACATATTTGAGTTAATTTAAGTTTAATTTAAGTTTAAATTAATCTTGAATTGACTTATTTCTATCATGATTTAATTTATAGATAATTATTTGATACACTGTTAGTTTCTACAAGCTTCTTAGTTTTAGGGTGTAGGGACTTGATTTAGGGTGTAGGGTTTAGGTTTAATAGTTTAGACTTTAGAATTTAGTTATTGTGAATATAATTTTGGATTTAGGGTTAGAACTTATTGTTTATAGGTTAAAACCTAAATCCTCAACACATTACCCTAAACCCTAACCTCTAAACCTAAATCCTAACTATAGCTCCTAAATTCTAACCATTAAACCCTACAACTTAAGTTGAGTCCATAAACTCTAAAACTAAGGCGCTTGTAAAAACTAAAAGTTTCCACCGCTAGTATATTGGATAGAAATCAATTTTAAATCATATTATGATATATCTTTTTGAGAGTATTATATAACTAGCTTTGTCTATTTATAGTATAAAATTTTTTATATTGCATGATAAAATGCAATATGCTTTTTAATTGGAAAGTTAAAGGTAAATGAAATTAAGAGCTTTGTTGAACTTATAGTCCATTTTAAAGTACTAAATTTTCTTTCTTACTTAGTACTCTGCTTCATGTGCATTTATGCATTCTCTTTGATTGGTTCATGTTGAAGCTGAAAATTTAAAGAATCTCATTATTCGTATCACCCAAAATTTTATTGAATGTAAAGAACTTTGAAGTGATGCTTAATACATAAAATGCTTATGATGAATACTCTTTGGTGTTTACAATGCATGAACTGTTCTTTTTGCTTTACTCTACAACTGAAAAAAATCTGTATATCTTATTTTTAAAAAGTGCGCCTTACTTCAATAAGGCGCGTGCCTTGTGCCTCGGCTATAAAACCTTTATCGCCTTAGTGCGCCTTTTGCCCATTTTAACACTGCTATCATGAGTTAATCTTCTAAGAGGATTAGAGTTAAAAGTCTATTGTAAGTAGGACTCCTAATGTACTAAAAGTCATATTCTTTAGTCTTTAAATAGTATGCAAACTAGTTGTAATTTTTCACGACATAATTCTTTTAATAACATAACTACTTTTCTATTTTTCTTTTTGTTTTGTTTCTCTACATGGTATCAGTCTAATTCGATCCTTATCGGAATTTGTTTATTCATAGAGAACAAATCGACATATAGTGAGATGCAATTTTCACCAGATATTACTGTTAGTTTGGTAGATTTTTTAGAGGCGGGGAATCCTAGGGAATTTTTCTCTACTGCAGCAACTGTTTTCAGCAATTTCACCAGGCAGCAAATGGATGAGCTTCAGAAGTTGTGCATCAAGTTTAAAGGTTCTGGTGAGGGAAATGTTGCAATGAAAGAGAATGCAGGTACTAAGGACCATTCTTTACTTAATACTCTTGTTTCTACCAAGGCTGCACCAACATAGATCATTGATTCTGGAGCTTCTAATCACATGACTGGTAAAAAGGAGTTGTTCTTTAAGTTTGAGTGTTTATCTTCTAAAGCTTTCATTAAAGTTGCTGATGGTTCTTTGTATCATATCGAAGGGACTTGTTCTATTTCATTAAATGATAACTTGGTTCTTGAGGATGTGTTATTTGTACCTAAACTTGATTTAATATAAGTGAACAAGCTTTCTAAGGACTTAAAGTACTCTCTACAGTTTATTGATTCTACTTGTTTCTTGCAAGCACTGTATTCGAGAAAGATTATTGGCAGTGCTAGCTTGCAAAATGGTCTTTATGTTATTCATGATCAGCCACAATCTGTTTTTTCCCATTCCCATTCCTGCCTTACTTCTTCTGGACAAGTTGATTATGTTATGTTTTGACATTTTATGTTATGTCACCCTAATTTTTCTTACCTTCAGAAATTGTTTCCTACTTTGTTTATTAATAAAAATCCTAATTCTTTTAAATGCTATATTTGTCTTCTTGCTAAACATACTAAATCTTTATATTTATCGTCTACTTATAAATCTTCAAAACCCTTTACTTTAATCCATAATGATGTTTGGGTCCTTCTAAAGTTAAGAATGTTACTGGTAGTAGGTAGTTTGTGACCTTTATTGATGACCATAGTAGAATTACTTGGACCTATTTGCTCAAAGAAAGAACTGATGTTGCTCTTATCTTTGAGAGATTTTATAATATGGTTGTTAATCAATTTGGCAGCAAAATACAGATACTTAAATCTAATAATGGAGGAGAATATTTCACTAAGTCCTTGGGAGAGTTTTTACATACTAAAGGGATTGTTCATATTAGCTCTTGTGTAGATACCCCACAACAGAATGAGATTGCTGAAAGGAAAAACATACATTTGCTAGAAGTTATCTGAGCCTTGTTGTTTACCAATAATATTCCTAAATATTTGTGGGCTGAAGCGTTGTTGACAGCCACCTATCTTATTAACAGAATACCTAGCAAAGTCTCGAACTTTAAGACACCGAGAGATGTTTTCTTAGAGAGCTATCCCAACTTTAAACCTATATCCTTTATTCTTCCTTTCAAGGTGTTTGGATGCACTGTTTTTCTAAGAAATTCTAATTCTTCTTCAATCCAAATTGGATCCTAGGGCTTTAAAGTGTGTTTTTATTGGGTATTCTTCACTTAAGAAGGGTTACAAATGTTATCATCTTCCTTCTCATAAAATTTATATTTCATTGGTGACCTTTTTTGAACAGGTACCATACTTTCCTATGGCTGCAAATCAGGGGGAGAGTTGGGATGATTTTTAGCCTCCTAAAATCAGGTTTCTCCTTATCTACCTTCTACTCTTGTACCTACTAATATTTCTTCTGAACCTCAAACTTTTTTCAAGCCTGCTTCTCATTCACCTAAAAATTCCTCACCTAAAAATACAACTCTGCCTTCTTCACCCACTATTACACTTACAATCCCTCATACTTCACCTAAATTTATTGTTCAGCCTCCTAACCAATTGCAAGTTTATACCAGAAAGAAAAAAGTCATTCCATAGACTATTTTGCAATTTGACATCTGTTGGACTTGAGTCTAGCTGCTTGTGAGGATAATGGAGGTAATGTTGATAATGAAATTCTTTCTCACTTACTTGAACCTGAGTTTTTGACTATTGCTAAAAGGAAATGGGTAAGGTGGTGTACAAAACACCCTATCCAGAGATATGTTGCTTATGGAAATCTAATGCCTTTCTTTTAAGGCTTTTACAGCTTGCCTAGATGGAGAACAAATTCCAAATTCTATTGAGGAGACCTTAAAAGATTCTAATTGGAAGAAAACTGTTGAAGAAGAGATTAAGGCACTAGAAGAAAATGGTACTTGGATCATAACAGATCTCTCACAAGGCAAGAAATCAGTAGGATGCAAATGGGTGTTTGTCATTAAATACAATTCTGATGGAAGTGTGCACAGATATAAAGCAAGGTTGGTGGCCAAGGGTTTTACACAGACTCAAGGAGTAGACTACGAGGAGACCTTTGCCCCTGTAGCTAAATTGAACACTGGAAGAGTTTTATTAAGCTTGGTTGTTAATTATGACTGGAAACTCCATCAACTTGACATTAAGAATGCATTTCTTAATGGAAAATTGGAAGAAAGGTTTGCAAGCTTGACAGATCACTCTATGGGTTAAAGCAGTCACCTAGAGCTTGGTTTAATGGATTCACCAAAGTTGTTTTGACAAGTGGATACAAGCAGTCGTTGGCAGATCATACCCTATTCTCTAAGGTAACCTCCAATAACAAAAAGGTTATCTTAATAGTATATGTCAATGACATAATTTTGACAGGGGATGATGAGGAAGAAATAAGCCACTTGAAAGCTTTGTTGAGCAAGGAGTTTGAAATAAAAGACCTAGGAAAACTCATACATTTTCTAGGCATGGAGGTAGCAAGATCAAGCAAAGGTCTAGTTATTAACCAGAGGAAATATGTTCTGGACCTACATACTGAGACTGGAATGTTGGGCTGTAAACCAATTGACACTCCCATGGATGCAGGTTTAAAATTCAGCAAAGAAGAGTTGAGTCCTAAAGCTAACAAGGGACTTTATCAAAGGTTGGTGGAAAAATTGATCTATTTATCACTGACTAGACCAAATATTACTTTTCCAATAAACATTATCAGCCAGTATATGACAGATCTTAGACAAGAACATATGAAAGCTACTACTAGAATTCTGAGATACCTTAAGGGTACACCGGGACATGGCTTAATGTTCAAGAAGACTCTTGACAAGTCAGTAAAAATTTTCTCATATGCAAGCTGGGCAAGTGAGTTGACGGATAGATGATCAACAAGTGTTTATTGTTCTTTTGTTTGGGGAAATCTAGTGACTTGGAAGAGCAAAAAGCAAACTGTTGTGTCAAGAAGTAGTGCAAAAGCTGAGTACAGAGCTTTAGCTCTTGGAATGTATGAAGGAATTTGGTTGATGAAGCTACTCAAAGAGCTAGGAATGGTTCAAGAAGAGAAGTTTGAAGTGTTCTGTGATAACCAGTCTACTATACAGATTGCCAAGAATCCTATTCAACATGACAAAGCCAAACAGTTGAGATTGATAAACACTTTATTGTAGAGAAACTAACAAATGGAATAGCTTCCTTAAACTATGTTCCTACAGAAGAGCAAGTAGCAGATGTTCTTACAAAAGCTCTGCCAAAAGCACTTTTCGACAAGTTTTTATTCAAACTGAGATTATATAATGTATATTCTCCAGCTTGAGGGGGAGTGTAAGCTTATCCGAAAAGTATTAGAGTTTTACTTAATGTGCAATTACAGTTGTAAATAGTCTATCTAGAGTTAATCTCCTAAGAGGATTAGAGTTAAAAGTCTATTGTAAGTAGGACTCCTAATGTACTAAAAGTCCTATTCTTTAGTCTTTAAATAGTCTGTAAACTAGTTGTATTTTTTCGCGACAAAATTCTTTTAATAACAGAAACTACTTTTCTATTTTTCTTCTTGTCCTGTTTCTCTACAGCGTAATCAATCACTGTACCATAGTATGAGATGTAATAGCAAACTCCTATGCCTACTGTTGGACATGTTTGCATTTGACAGGTTGCTTCTACTCTGGCTTCTCAACAATGGCAGGGTGCTTAAAACGGTTACAGACTTTGCTGTTTTCCCCAAATTGGAAGATATTAGAAATGACTGGCTCAAGTCAGCTGTTTCTAGGGTAGCACAAATTGTAACATCTATTCCTGACAAAGCACGATTGAGAGCCTCGCCTTTACTTTCATTACAGTATCCTTTTTTGTTCCTCGCTAATTACTCTGTTTGTTTATAAATGTCTATCCACCTATTTATGCTTTGAGTGCCAGAGAGGCGTGTTTGTAGTCTTTCAAGGAGAAATGGGATTACATTTTGATCATAGCTATAGTTTTGAATGAAGATGATTCTTTTTTTTTGATTTTTTATTTTTCCTCTTTAGGCAAGCAAGATGGTGGTGAAATTGACACTGAAATAATTACATTCATTGTTTGCAGATGTGCTGTTAAGTGAAGTAACCCCCCAGATTCTTAGACATGTTCGAAGTTGCTTATCTTCAAACACTGATGTAGTTGAAACAAATGCATTTGAGTCAAACCCTGAATCTCAATTATGGTTAAATTTAATGGAAGCAATAACAGACCCCTACACCATAGAAAGAATTGCAGAACAGCTTTTGCGTCAGCTTGCAACTGAACATGCAAGTGATATTGAAGCTTATTGGGTTCTTTGGATATTGTTTCATCATTTACTAAAATTTCGGTCATCAGTCAGGTCAGTGAACGTTTGTTATGTTCATTTCTTTGTTTAAGTGTAGCTGACAATGTGCGTTATTCAATTGGAATGATCCTTTCATTGCATCTAGGTCATTCAGACCAGAAGAAATGACCATCACGTGGTCATAAATCGTTATAATTAATGACATTAACTTGGATAACTTGCATGCAACTTGATGGTCTCGAATACAATAAGTTGGGAATGAACCTTTCTTTTCTTTTCCTTCTTTGGTTGTATATTTATCCATAAGGTAATTGAAACTTGGATATCCCATCATAATAAGAGTCTTCTTGGTTTCTTTAGGTGAACTGTGCCACATGCAAATTGTTGTGCAATACAGAAGTATTTCTTAATATATAGATAAATAGTATAGCACATTGTTCTTTTTGTTTCTGTTTATAGCTGATGTTCTTTTTCATACTTTTCTCTCTCAGGTCCATGTTTGTTGACAAATTTTTACTGTGGAAAGTATTTCCTGTTTGTTGCCTGCGGTGGATCTTGCAATTTGCTGTTCTTGAATACTCACCCATTAATGATTTGCAAAGTAAAGGTCACAAAACCACCAATGGTCTTTTACACACAGTGGAACGCCTGGCTGCCGTATGGTCAAAAAGAGACTTTGTGCAATCAGCTCCACTAGAGCAGCAAGCTTGTATCCTTTACTACTTTGACACATCAAATTAAAAGTTCTCAATTTGGTTGACGATTATTAGACATGCAAGCTGTAGAAACTTCAATTTTATTGTGGGAATCATATCTTCCTATAATTACTTTCTTCTAAATCAGAGTTGTCAAGGTGTGCGCCTACAGATGCCTGCACCTTAGCACTAAACTGCAAAAGTGCCTCAAATCCTTTCGGGCGAGGTCCATTTGATCAGGCACGTGCCTAGTAAGAGAGGGCCCACTTGATTGAAGTTTTTTTAGTTTCTTTAATTTTTCTATTTTTCTTCATTAGATATAACTTTACTAGTAAGAAAGAAAGTATCAAACCCTATACTTTTAACAAAAGGCATGAACTATAAGGAAATCATGCATGTTGACCAATAAAAAATTGCATGTTTTGTAGATAACTTGACCATGCGTTAGAGTTTATTTACACACTCAAACTCAAAAACACATACATAGTGTTCTTTACTTCCCTCTGGCTAGTGCTATTTTTGCACTTTGTGCTCTTGACAACACTGTTCTACCCTGCCCCTCCTTCCATTTTCATTCCTTTTCTCGCCTTCAATTTTTCATGTTTTATTGCCCTTTAATATAAAAAAACAGATATAACTGCTGCTTTAGGCCTTTGCCTGGAGAAGATGTCCAAAGAGGAACTAGACAAGACAAAGGATGTAATGCACTCAATTCTTCAAGGAGTCAGCTGTAACTTCTCAAAACTTTTGCTACCAAATTGTCCTAGATTTTAGGCGGTTACTTGCTTTTGCACTAAAAATCTTTACTGTTAACAGGTAGGCTGGAGAGCCCTGCAGACCTAGTGCGGAAAATGGCTAGCACTATTGCTTTAGTATTCTCTAAAGTAGTTGACCCAAAAAATCCTCTATATCTTGATGACAGCTGCAATGGGGAGAGCATTGATTGGGAGTTTGGATTAACCACCTCTGAGAAAGGGAGCTTGTTGATCTCAAATGCAGAAAATAAAATTGATGAAACAGGGATGTCACAAACAGCTGGCAGTGGGAAAGGCAGTGATGTGAAGAGTAAAAGCAAGAAATCTTCTGAGTTCAGTTTGGTTGATCCAGATGAGATTATTGATCCAGTTACTCTAAATTATGAATCGGTCTCTGATGAAAATGATGATGATGATGCAAGTCAGAATTCCGATTCAAGTGACTCCTCTCTGCAGCCATATGACTTGACAGATGATGACACAGATCTAAAAAGAAAATTTTCACAGCTGGTTGATGTGGCTGGAGCCTTAAGGAAATCTGATGATGCTGATGGGGTAAGTTTGAGTTCACCGTTCATTCTTGTCTTCATTAAAAGTTTTTCAGTTTGTTTCATCTATGACATCTAAACTTTGATAGGCATTATGAAGACTCTTTGAGTAAAAACTGTTTGAAATTTTTTATATCAACTACTTAATTGGATTTTTCTTTTCCTTCTTATCCTTTGGCTGTTCAACTGACTTGGTTAATAACCTCAAAAAAAAAAAAATCTGACTTTGTTAATAAGTTTAAACCTATTTTAGAGTTCATTTGACCACCTGGTTGATTATTTTGTTGTGAAATTTTCCTGTGTTGCAAGTTATATGTCAAAATATGCTGCCAATCCCTATACTTTGGCGAAGTTTGAGATTTAGTCATTGTACTTAAAAAGTTGAAAATTAAATCCTCTTAATTTTTCAATTTAAAAATCCTACTCCAACATTGATAACATTAGTATTTTCCGCCCAATTTTTCTTACCATCACATATGCTTATTATGATTTGCTTCCAAATTTGGTATGATTGCATGGGTGTTGATGGAAACGGTGTCAACGATTAGACTGCGATTTTTAAATCGGAAAATTAAGGGTTTATTTTTAACTTTTTAGGTTTAATGACTAAATCCCAAATTTCATTCAAATACAGGGACTGGTGACATATTTTGACTGAAGTTATGTGACAAATATAGATTATTGAGGAAGGCATTTAACTATATATATGGAGAATTTTAGTGAAAGGAACTTGGGTTAAATCGATTTTGTATGTTTCTACACTGCAGGTGGAGAGGGCTCTAGATGTTGCTGAAAGTCTTATACGAGCATCGCCCGATGAACTAACACATTTAGCAGGTGATCTTGCTCGAACTCTTGTACAGGTACGTTGCTCTGATGTGGCTGTAGAAGGTGAGGAAGAGTCGACTGAAGAGAAGCGGCAAAGAGCTTTAATAGCATTGGTTGTCATGCGTCCATTTGAATCTCTTGATACTCTAAACAAACTATTATATTCACCAAATGTAGATGTTAGTCAACGAATAATGATACTCAATGTCATGACTCTGGCAGCAGAGGAGCTTGCCAATGCAAAAACTATGAAACCTAAACATCAAACAGGGCCCCTCATATCAACCATTTCAGAACCTCAACCATGGTTCTTGCCAAGCAATACTGGGCCTCTGGGAGCTGGATCCTGGAAACAGGTCTCAGATACAGGAACCCTTCTAAACTGGTCAAACCGATATGAAAGAGAACTTCCACTAAAAGGTGGGCATGTCAAGAGAGGAAAGACTCGCAGGTGGAGCCTTAGATCGGGAAATCTACATGAAAACCAAGTTGAATGGTCTCAAAATAAGTTTCCTCTATATGCGGCGGCATTTATGCTTCCAGCTATGCAGGGATTTGATAAGAAAAGGCATGGTGTTGACTTGCTTGGTAGAGACTTTCTTGTCCTTGGAAAACTCATCTATATGCTCGGTGTTTGTATGAAATGTGCATCAATGCATCCAGAAGCATCTGCGTTGGCTCCCCTTCTTCTTGATATGTTAAGATCCAGGTATTTGACTCAACATCAATATGTAAATATTCTGTCACGATTACAGATCCTAGACTTATCCTTTATGGCATCATCCGACTAGTGTCTGGTGATACATATATATTGGCAAGCTAGTTGTTCTTTCACATGGTTGTGATGGACACATGTGCCTGCACGCATGAGACTACATAGAAACATATGTCATACTTTGGTCATTCAATGATGGTTTTGCTTATTATCTGTTTTACTTCAAATCTTCATGCATACATAATTCGATAATCTGCCATTACCCGATTTTGTTAATACAGGGAGGTAAGCCATCACAAAGAAGCTTATGTCAGAAGAGCTGTCCTTTTTGCAGCTTCATGTGTGCTTGTTGCTCTTCATCCCTCTTTTATAGCATCTTCCTTGGTTGAAGGAAATATTGAAATCTCTGAAGGGCTTGAATGGATCCGTACATGGGCCCTTCATGTTGCCGACTCAGACACAGATAGAGAATGCTATACGGTAAGCAAAGAGATCTTACAAATCTCTGCATTGGTCCCTGGACTTTCATCTCTCTGATCTATGCCTTTTAAGAACATTCCAATGATTGCATTTCATTTATTTACTTGATTTATTCGAATCATTAGAATGTTGTTTAATGCCTAAAGCTTTTCTGATTTAGATGGCAGTATCATGTCTCCAACTACATTCTGAGATGGCCGATTTTATTTTTCCCGAGAAGGTAAAAGAGTTCTTTTAAGTACAGATACCAGGTGAAAGTACATTCAAAGCTTATTAGGGTAAATTTTTGATACACGGGCTGTGTAAAATTAATTTTATACAAGCTTGTGTATTTACACTATAAAAACTCAAATTCTAAATTCTTAACCCTAACCCTAAAAAGCTAAACCCTAAATTCTAAACACTAACCTTAAATTCTAAACCTTACAACCTAAACCCCTAAACCTTAAATCCTAAATTAAAACTCTAACCCTTAAAATTAAAAGGCACGTGTATACGGCATGTGTATCAAAGTTTTTTTCTTCTTATTAACGAGGATAAAAGTAAGATAATTGAGGCAACACATGTTTACTTTTAATATATTAAAATAAATTTCAGCTATTGATAGTCAAAGTCAGGATGGCCGAGTGGTCTAAGGCGCCAGACTCAAGTTCTGGTCCTCGAGAGAGGGCGTGGGTTCAAATCCCACTTCTGACATTTTTATTTACTTGGAACATTAACCATGGTCAGGAAAGGTGAATTCAAGTTTTAGAAAGAGATATTTTTTTATATAAAACAATAATATTAATGACCGTCCTGTAATTTTAAAAATAACAATGGTCAAAAAAGAAATTTACTTAAACTTCACTGATTATATGCGTAGTTTATCCGAAAATTATTCTAACCATTATTTGATTACTTGAAAATTTAAATTGCAAATTTATTTAATATTTTTCTTAAAATTAAATATTAAATATAATTAGATTGTTTAATAAATATAAATTTTAAAGAAAGCGCAAGTTAAAAATAGTCTCAAGTTGACCTTTTGGTCACTTTAACTCCTATTTAACAGAGGAGATCATGTACCTTACCCCTGTTATGTGATTTCTCCCTCAATTGGCTTGTTAAAAGCTAAGAAAATACAAGATTTCAATGAGATTTTGCAAAACAAAGTTAAAGGAATAAATTAAAATGAATAATTTGAATGAAATGAGTTCTTTACCTTTGTATTTTGATAAAACTTTGAGTGTTTGGAAGAAAAAAGTTGAGAGAAAAAGTTTAAGAAAAAGTTACATGAAATTCTTTTAAAAGCTAATAACTAACTTTAGATATTTAATCCATTTTAACAACCTTTTAAAACACATTATTAAAATGATTTAATTAAAGGAAGAAACCACCAGCAAACACTTGGTAGGTTAGCTCCTTAAGGATTCTAAGGATTTGACCTTTTTGATTTTAGTCACTTAAAACAGTTTTCAAAAATCACATTTTAGTCCCTAACACAAAATATCATATTTCTTATTTCCATTTTTCAAAATTGATTCCACCAAAAATCAATATATATTAAAAGATTATTTTAACTATTTTCCATATTTTTATCTTACCAAAAAATATACGGTCCCGAATCCGACTCGAATCTTTAACCCGATCCACTGGACCGTCTAATAAACCTTAAAACCGCTAAGTCCAAAACCGGGGTGTTATATAAGGGCAACCCAAGAAATGGCCCCCACCATGTTTCCTACGAAACTTGAAAGACTAAAAAGTTTCGGCCAAGATGACAGGTACCAGAGTGGACTTTCCTTGTAAGCAATCAAACAGATCTAACACTGATAGATGAATGAGCCCCAATTCCTTCAGAAACAGAACTAATCCATAGATCGATAAGGCAAAGAGGTATTGCTGGACTCGACCCACTGGATGAACTGAAGCTAAATGCAAGATTCCTTCCCACTTAAGATACTCCTTTTTGTTCTAAGTCGTAACTTGATCTTCAACCCAAGACGGTAAAGTTCCTGAAAACTTGCCTAACTTGGCTCGGAAAGACTTGTTCTTGGGTGGTTTGGAGTAGACCCGATTCTCATCAATCCTTTTGCAGTTCACGAGGGATAGTTACTCCTCGATTGTTGGAGTTAAATCAATGTTGCCAATTGTAAAACAACGGTAAGCTGGGTTCCAAAATCTCACCAAGGCTTGGAGTAGTGACCGATCAACTGGGACATCTAACAAGTATGCTATGTCACCATACTTGCTCTTGAAAACACTTTTCGCTTCATAATCCCAACTGTGCCATATTTTTCTCAACCCCGACACATCATTGTATTCGATGTTTATAAAAGTTTCGGCTGACATCATTGACCTATGTCCGATAGAGATACTATCTCCATCATGAAGCTGCTCGCCTTTTGACCATATTTGTACCTCGAAATTATTTTCATCGATGCTACGAACTAAGTCTCACATCGATCAAGTCTCTAACTTCAGACTATTTCTAAATCAGTGTTTTTTTTTCATGATATGATAAAATATGCAAAACAAAGCATAAAAGGGGAAAGAACATAAACAAATGAAATATGTTAGTAACGAAATAAACAAATTCAAAATTGCGAAATAAAACATAAATTTGGGAGCAACAAACAAAACAACATGAAAAAACCCTAACCTCATGAATTCTAGATTACTATGGTTGTCCGCATGGCTCTGATCAGGGTGGGCTCTAATCAGGGTGGGCTCCTAGATTCTCACACATGGGTTCGGTTCTAAAAGAAATACCCGAACCTATCTTGCCACCTACTAAGACAACAAGAACCCCAATTATGGCCTATTATAGGCTTGCGAATTGGATTTGGTTCGAGGGAATGCACGACCTAGTGACGTGGAGGGCCGCTCACATGTCAAAAGATGTGGACTCCGGAAGTGAATTACCGACCCATGGAGGGCTACTCACATGGGTATGTGGCGTTTCACTCCCACTCAAGAGACAAAGCTCGGGGCTACTCACATGGGTATGTGGCATTTCATTCTCACTTGAGGGACAAAGCTTGAGTATAAAGCTTGATGATCATGATGCAACACGTGTCGGTGATTCTTTAGAAATTAAATGAGCAACTAATCCGAACCCACCAATTATCGAAGCCGTATAATTAAAGTCATATCTTCAAGAACGAACAAATTGATTAAAGTTGATTTAAATTTCAAAATTTCCCTCATTAAAGGCAACATAAATTTATTGGCTTAACTATTTTTTTGTTTTGTAAAAACAAAAACGGTCCCCAGCGGAGTCGCAAGCTGTAGCGACCTTTTTGAAATTCAAAAATTAAAGTTTCGAAGGAGATCGCTAAAAAAGAGTAATAGTTTTCCTTTCGTTTTTTTGTAAAATATTTGAAAATGGGAAATTCTTTAAAAATTTGTGTCTTTGAAAACAAAAAGATTTGGAGTCGTCAATGGCCATTAAGGTAGGCCAAACACCATAAAACCATAGATTTATTCGAAAAGCGGGTTGGAGAGTTGGTTACGCCTGGAAATCGGTACCAAAATATATGTTGCTTTTAATTGATGAAAATTATCGAAATTTATCTTGACTTTAATTAAATGGTTCGTGACTGAATATAAGCTTTAATTAGACGGGCTTTATCAAATTGGTGAATTCGAATTAATTAAACATTTAATTAATAAGGGTGACGATACCTCGGACCATAGATTAAACCGACATCGAATAAGCCCAATTGCCATGTTAATTTATGGTTCGAACCTCGTTCATCACCTTTATGCATGATGCACGCAGTTAACCATGATGTGATGACTTACTCAAATTTTATCCCGAATTGCATTTACCTTTAGAAGATAAGAATTAATTCGAATATTTGGTCAACATCCATTGAGCCAGGACTGTTACGACACAAATATCAGAATTAATAACTACCTCCTTTTATAAGTTAAGTTAATTAACTATATGCATGTCCAATAAAATATTAAAGTCATATGAATGACAATTAAAATGTATGGCAAGGAAAAACTTGGAATTAAAGCCCAAGGCCCACTAAAGTCATAACCTAAAAGGCCCAAATTATGAAAGTTTAATTAGTGATTAACTTATTAACTAGGTTAGTCTAATATTAACCCTAAATCAATTTAATCCTAAAAACTAGAAAATTCTAACATTTTATCGATTATCTTGAACCATAATAATTGATTCGATTAATTTTAAACTAGGATTCCAATGAGCCAATGATTCTATTTAAAATTATTCGAATTAATTAACTATGACTTGAATTAGGTGATCTATGTTATATACCAATTTTATCCCTAAAACAATTAAGAGTTGTTCGATTAATTTAATGAATTTAACATTTATCCCAATAAGCCAATGATAAATTTAAATTAATTAAATTAATCCGAACCTTAAATCTAATTACGGCTCTAGAAACCTAATCCTAAATTTAATTTAACTAATTTAGAAATTATGCCCCAATAAGCCGAGCATATAATTCTAATTAATCAAATTAAATTTTAAACCCTAAACTAACAAAGGCCTCGACCAACCTAAAAACCTAAACTAAATTCATTTTAATTAATCTAAACACATACCCCAATAAGCCAAGAGCATGTTTTAAATTAATTAAAACAAATTCCAAAAGGCTAAACTAACCTAAGAACACATACAAGCAAACACTAAATTAAACCACATCAACAAGCAAAATAAAACACATGATACAAACAAATAAATTAAACAAAAACACATATAGATAAAAAGCTTAAATAAATAAAGAAGATTATCAACAAATTTCGTCAATATTTCCATTAAATTATAAGAATGATTGCACAAAAATAAAATAAGGAAAGAGGATACTAAAACCCGAATATATGCTTGATCAATCAATCTACGTATCGTTGTGATTGGGGTTGAAAAGCTTGATGTAAGGGTTGGTGGTTCGAATGAGCGTGAGGGTTTTTTTAAAGCTTCGAATGGTGGGTGAGTTTGGGTATGTTGCTGCGGCAGTGAAGGAAAACAATAAAATGGGCAGCGGAGGCTTTGGGGAAATAAGAAAATATGGGAATGCAGTGAAGTTGTGTGCGGCAGTGGCTAGGGGGAATTGAAATGGGAACGGGATAGTGAATTTGGGGAAAATGTCATCCAAATCTTGGGGAAATGAATCATGATGGCCGTGGGGGAGTGCGGCTAAGGGGCTTGATTCTTGGGGGAAACGATTTGAAAAAAGGGTAAACTACACAGGAGACCACCGATCTTTGGGGTTGGTGTCAAAATGACCATCGATCTTTTATTTTTTTCAAAATGACCACTCAACTATTGATATGGTTCCAGTATAGCCACCAGCTGCTAAAAACTAACGGAGAGGCTGACGTGGCAATTAACAGAAACTTGTATAATTACACATTTAGTCCTCGCAATTTTCATATTTAATCAATTTAGTCCTAGATTCAATTTAATAAAATAAATTAATTATTCAATTAGGTGGTGACACATGTCACCACCTTATTGGAGGACTTTATCTATTTTTATTTAATTAAATTAATTTATTTCCTCCTCTAATCAGGATCACCACCTTATTGGAGAGAAATATCAAAGCATTGCACAAATATAGTTGGGGGAATCAAACCCACAATCCATTGGGTGTAGAGGAAAGCTTCTGCCACTGGGCTAGGCACATTTTTATAACATGAAATACAAAATTTAGTATATGAGTTATATGATTGTCAATGCCATGAAAAAAGAATTAAATGTGATTTTAGGGGATTCGAACATGACACACTTATGATGCATAAAAAATCTAACCCAAAATTTTATAAACCCTAAACCTAAAAATTTTATAGACCCTAAAACCTAAAAAATTATGAACCCTAAACCCTAAAATTTTATAAACCCTAAAACTATAGTTAGTACATGATTTAAAAAATCTCTAAACCCTAAACCCTCAAAAATATAGTTAGTGCACGATTTAAAAAATTTATAAACCCTAAAAATTTTATAAACCATAAACCCTAAGAATTATTAATTAAGTTAAAAATCATAAACCGTGCACTAACTATAATTTTTAGGGTTTAGGATTTAGGGTTCATAAAATTTTTATGGTTTAGGTTTATAATTTTTTAAATCATGCACTAACTATAATTTTTAAGGTTTAGGATTTAGGGTTTAGAGATTTTTTAAATCATGCACTAACTATAATTTTTAGGGTATATGGTTTAGGTCTATAAAAAGGTTAAATCATGCGCTAACTATAATTTTTAGGGTTTAGAGTTTACATATTTTTAGGGCTTAGGAGTTTAGAGTTTATAAATTTTTTAGGTTTTAGGGTTCATGGTTTATAAATTTTTAGGGTTTAGGGTTTATAATTTTTTTAAATCATGTACTAACTATAATTTTTAGGGTTTAGAGTTTACATATCTTTACGGTTTATAAAACTTTTTAGGTTCTAGAGTGTAAAATTTTTAAGGTTTAGGGTTTTAGATTTTTAGGGTTTATAATTTTTAGGGTTTATGATTTATAAATTTTTTAGGGTTTATAAATTTTTTAAATCGTGTACTAACTACATTTTTTAGGGTTTAGAAGTTTAGAGGTTTTTTAAATCATGCACTAACTATAGTTTTAAGGTTTATAAAATTTTAGGGTTTAGGGTTCATAAATTTTTTTAGGTTTTAGGGTTTATAAAATTTTGGGTTAGATGTTTTTATGCATCATAAGTGTGTCATGTTCGAATCCCCTAAAATCACATTTAATTTTTTTTCATGGCACTAACAATCATATAACTCATATATTAAATTTTGTGTTTTATGTTATAAATATGTGCCTAGTCCAGTGGCAGAGGTTTTCCTCTACACCCAAGGGATTGTGGGTTTGATTCCCCCAACTACATTTGTGCAATGCTTTGATTTTTCTCTCCAATCTGTCACCACCTAATTAAATAATTAATTTATTTTATTAAATTGAAACTAGGACTAAATTGATTAAATGTAAAATCGCGGGGACTAAATGTGTAATTATACAAGTTTCTCTTAACTACCACGTCAGCTTTTCCGTTAGGTTTTAAAGGCTGATGGCTATATTGGAACTATATCAATAGTTGAGTGGTCATTTTGACAAAATTGAAAGATCGGTGGTCATTTCGACACCAACCCCAAAGATCGGTGGTCTCCCGTACAGTTTACCCTTGAAAAAAATAATGTCGTGTGGGAGTGCGGCTAAGGGGAGAATTATATATTATTATTATTTTTATTTTTTATCCCATAAAATATAACCAATGAGGTTCAAGACCTTACCCACTAAGTAGTTGTTCATCCAATAGAATTGAGGCATTCATCCATCCAATGGGAATGAAGCCTTAATGAGGAAGGAATTGAGATTTTTATTTTTATTTTTGTATTTTTTTACTATGTAAAATCATATATAATGGGCCATGTAATTTTGGGCTTAGGTATAAGGTTTTGGGTATTAAAAGGATGACGTGGATTGATCTTATTTCGAGCATTTTTAATTTAAACCCGGACAAAATTTAGTGTCAACAATATTCACAAGAATGTTCCTTGCAAAACACATCTATCCTTATTTTCCATTTTTGTGTTTCATTTCTTAACTTTTCTTCCATCTTTAAAATAATTAATATTAGTATGAGAAAAATTGAAGAATGGATGGGCCTAGTTAGTTATCAGGGAGCAACAGATTCAACAGAAAAATCAATTCCCATTGTTTGAGGGCTTTTATAGTCGATGCATCTCATTTATCAGTTTGTAATGAATCATACGATCACCATAAGTTTCTTTGATTGGACTTATGCTTTATATACTTTTTCAGATTATGTAAATTGAGACTATCATTTGAGTCGTTACTTATTTATCCTCTTGTGTTATCTAGATCGGATATGAGTTTGACTTTCTAAGAGAAGCCAATGCTATGGAGAGAGTTTGCCATTTCTTATACGAGAATAACAAAAAGACTCCAGGGATTGGTTACAAGGCAAGTACATGTTTTTCTACATATTGCTCAGCTCATACAGGTTAGTCGTAGGACTATCCAAGGATATGTAGCGAACATGTTTGAAAATGCATTATATGTTTTAGTTTAGGACTTTGTTTTGTCTTTATCAGTTCGATTGACAAGCATAAAGGCTTGCACTTTCATTTGTTTTTTCTTTTAAGATTTTGCGTGCTTAACAGCAAATTAGTTATGAGGTTTGTTATTCATGTTAATGTTGCATCATTGACCCCTATAATATTTGTTAGTTTTTGAGATAAAACCATGGATTTAAAAACCGGAACCGGTTGAACTGGGAACCGGTTGGTTTGGCGATTCTACTATATAAGTTGCAGCAGAAAATTAGAAAACCAGCTGGAACCGGGAAAACCTGTAATTCCGGATTTATTTAATTGATTTTGGATTTTTTTAGCAAAAAAGGGGCTTTTCATTATGTCTTGGTTCGTTTTCATCCTTTGTTTGTAAATGGATTTTTTCCTATTTTCTGATTTTTTTCTGAACTAATGTTATTTTTTTGAAAGGTAACTACTGTTAATTTATATTTAGTTAAAGTTGTTGGGATCCAGGAAGTGTTAGAAACCAAAATATATATTCGATACGAATATAAACCCAAGATCTATATGTATGTCAAATCATTAAGAATAAAAACTAGATTTGCAAAAGCGTACCTGAATCCATCGATGGAGATTTTCCAGAGAGGGTTTGATCTTCCGAGATGATAGATTACCTCTTGGCACACAACTCTCAGGCGGGGAAAAGAGATATGCAAGTTAACCTATATCTCGGGGACCACTACCCTTTATATAAACTGAATTAAAACAGGTTATTAATATTTACAACTCTGCTCCTCATTGAGTTATAAATCTAACTTATGGTATCTACACTTTTAATTCCATGACAATTTAGTACCTATAACACGTGTAACATAATTGGTCACTTAATTACGTGTTAAACTTTATAATAGCAACGTACATTATACATATGTGCCCACTATTATTGAATTTTAATCCAACAATCTCCCACTTGGGCAACATATGTTTCCTGACAAATGTACGACCTTATGAGCTCAAAAATTTGCTATCATGTAATAGTTATTCTATAACAATCTCGTCCATCAATTATATCCATATAGGATCAAAGCGGTCTTCGCTATATCAATCATGACTGGACCCATCAATGGTCACGTATACAAACATAATCAAATGACATAGATCAATCATGGATGCGTAGCATGGAAATTACATGTAAATGTGAACCGAACATGCCTATTTCCAACTGGTCCTCTTTAAACATAAGTGTGGTCCTTATCCAAATAAGAAAAGAGTGAATAAACATAATACTTTATTTCTAATCAGAAAATAACCAAATACATAAATGTCTGAAAATAAACATAAACATAAAGTGAACAAATAAAAAACTCCCACTCAAACAATAATATCCTTAAATGATGTAACACCCATATGAGCAATGTGCTCATGAAAGACCTTGGGTGGTAAACCTTTTGTGAGCGGATCTGCTATCATAGAGTTTGTCCCAATCTGCTATATTTGATGCCTCGTAGCATGCTACAAATTCTGTTGCCATAGTGGAGGAAGCTACAAGTGTTTGTTTGGCACTTTTCCAGGATATAGCTCCACCAGCTAACAGATAAATATAGCTTGATGTAGATTTTCTTCTATCTTGGCACCCAGCAAAATCAGAATCCGTATACCCTATGACCTCCAAATGATCTGATTTCCTGTATGTGAGCATATAATCTTTTGTTCTCTGAAGATACATTATAACCCTCTTGGCTGCTTTCCAGTGGTTCATACCAGGGTTGCTTGAGTATCTGCCTAACATCCCAACAATGTACGCAATATCCGGACGCGTACATACCTGAGCATACATTAGACTCCCAATAGCTTATGTATAAGGAATCTTATGCATTTCTTGAATTTCAAGATTACTTTTAGGGCATTGGGTAAGACAAAACGTGTCTCCTTTAGTGACAAGTGTCTATTGGTTTACTATTTTGCATGCCAAACCTTTTAAGTACTTTATCGATATAGTTCTTTTGTGACAATCCAACAATACCCCGAGATCGATCTCGATGTATCTGAATTCCTAAAACAAAAGAAGCATCCCCAAGATCTTTCATTTCAAAATGCTTAGATAGAAATCTCTTGGTTTCGTGCAGTAAGCCTATATCATTCTTGGCAAGCAAAATGTCATCGACATATAAAACCAATAATATGTACTTACTCCCACTAAACTTGTGATACACGCAATCATCAACAATATTCATCTCAAAATCGAACTAGACAATTACTTGATGAAATTTGTGATACCATTGACGAGAAGCTTGTTTGAGTCTATAGATGGATTTTGTTATTTTGCAAACTATATTCTTTGGGTCTCCCGACTCAAAGTTTTCTGGTTGCACCATATAAATTGTTTCTTCAATGTCTCCATTGAGAAACGCAGTCCTAACATCCATATGATGTAACTCAAGATTAAAATGAGCTACAAGTGTCATGATTGTCCTAAATGAGTCTTTCGATGAAACCGGAGAGAAAGTCTCTGAAAAGTCAATGCCTTCTTTTTTAGTATAACCTTTAGCTACAAGACGTGCCTTATACCTCTCCACATTACCATTTGTATCCCTCTTGGTTTTAAAAATCCATTTACAACCAATTGGTTTTGCACCTTCGGGTAATGGGACAAGTTTCCAAACTTTATTGTCTTGCATAGCCTGATGAAAGTTGATCGGATCATCTTCCATCACTCCATTGTCATCCTCATTTTCTTGGAGAAACACAATATAATAATCCGGAATAGCATTTCCCATTTTTCTCGTGGATCTCCTTAATGGCACTTGTTCTTGAGGTTGTTGAGTTTGTTCTTCTGGAACAATTACCTCATCCTGAGTAAGAGGAAGCTGTTCGACATTGCCTTGTTGAGGTTTCAGATTCACTTCTTGATTGATGATCGGTATAGAAACTTGAACATCATCAAAAGTGATAGTAGGAACTGAGTTAAAACTCAATTCCTCCTCAAAGACAATGTCTCTTACCTTATTTCTCTCTCCAAACTCAACATCCTCAAAAAATATTGCAGTTCTCGTCTCAAAAATATTCTTAATTATGGGATCATAAAATTTATAGCCCCTAGATCGCTCATAATAACCAATAAAGTAGCTGCTTACTATTTTGAAGTCTAATTTCTTTTCAAGTGGCCTATAAGGCCTTGCCTCAGTTGGACATTCCCAAATGTGAAAATACTTTAGAGTGAGCTTTTTACCCACCCAAAGCTCATAAAGTGTCTTTTCAGCTGCTTTAGTGGGTACTTTGTTCAGAATGTACGATTCTGTCTTTAATGCTTCTCCCCAGAGTGACTCAGGTACGGTAGAATGAGCAATCATACTTCTTACCATATCCTTAAGAGTCTTATTACGTCTCTCAGCAACACCATTCATACTAGGTGATCCTGGCATGGTGTACTGTGGGACAATACCACATTCCTCTAGGAACTTTACAAATGGTCCTGAACGTTGTTCACTTGATCCATCATATCTACCATAGTACTCACCACCACGATCAGATTGAACTTTTTTAATCCTTTTGTTGAGTTGATTCTTAACTTCAGCTTTATAGGATTTGAACACGTCCAAAGACTGATATTTTTCATGAATGAGATATAGGTACCCATAATGTGAGTAATCGTCTATGAATGTTATGAAATATTGTTGACCATTCCAAGATGCCGTAGGGAATGGCCCACAAATATCAGTATGAATTAATTCTAAGACGTATGTAGAACGATTGGCACCTAATCTCTTAGTTTTGGTCTACTTTCCCTTGATGCAATCAACACAAACATTAAAGTCTGTGAAGTCAAGGGACTCTAAAAGACTATTAGACACAAGACGCTCAATCCTACACTTTGATATATGAGCTAAGGGTTTATGCCATAATGATGCTGAATTTTCTTTATTTAATTTTCGCTTAGTACCACGTGATTCCACATGCAAGGTTTCATTATAGGATGCAATTGTATCTAACAAATAAAGGTTGTCATAAGCATTTAAATAACCAGTTCCAGCAATACTTGAATTTAAAGACAAAGTAAACTGATTGTTTCCAAATGAACAATAATAACCAAATTTGTCCAACAAAGAAACTGAAACTAAATTCCGCCTAAAAGACGAAACAACAAAAGTGTCTTTCAAATCCAAATAAAAACCAGTTCCTAATAACAGTCTAAAATGCTCAATTGCTTCCACTTCCACCGTTTTTCCATCGCCCACAAAGATGTTTCTTTCACCATCACTTGGCTTTCGGTAGCTCAGGCAACCCTGCATAGAAACACTTATGTGAGTAGTAGCACCAGAATCTAACCACCAAGTGTTTCTAGGTACTAAAGCTAAATTAACCTCAGAACAGACCAAAGTAAGATTCATACCTTTCTTTGCACGCCATGCATGATATTTGGTACAATCTTTCTTCATGTGTCCAGGCTTGTCACAAAAGAAACAATTATTTGGAACATTCTCTTGTTTCTTTTGAGCTGGACCCTTAGCAGCTTCATTTTGATATTTCCTTTTCTTGCCCTTGTCTTTAGAGGCACTAGACAAATGAGCACTTTCAGTTTTCTCACGCTTCAACCTTTCTTTCTCTTGAACACAATGAGAAATGAGCTCATTTAGAGTTCACTTATCCCTTTGACAGTTATAACTAATTTTAACTTGGTTAAAATGTGCAGGAAGCGATACCAAAACCATAAGGACGAGTAAATCATCAGAAAACTCGATCTTAAGTGCCTTAAGTTTTGAAGCAATATGAGACATTTCCATAATGTACTCCCTTATATTTCCTTGACCCTTGTACTTCATAGATATCAAAGAATTCAAAAGTGATGTCATCTCAACCTTATCATTTTTAACAAAACGTTGCTCAATATTGTCAAGGAAATCCTTAGCCTGAATAATTCCTTCAGATTCTGCACCCCTAAAGGTTTCTGGAATGTTGTGTTTCATGATCATCAAACTCATGCGATTAGAACGTTCTCACCTCTCAAAATCCCTTTTTGCATCAGGGGTGCTAGCCGCAGTGAGAGGTGCAGGTTGTTCTTCCCTTAATGCAAGGTCTATGTACATACATCCAAGCACTATCAGTAAGTGCCTTTTCCATTCCTTGAAATTTGTCTCATTAAGCATGGGTATAGAATTGGCATTAGCAGATATTGTGGCAGCAGAAGAATTAGCTGAATATAGAACAAAAGAATAATAAATAAATAAATATGCCCACACCAATAATTCATAAGTAAACAAATAAATTCAAAATAATGACTAATTCCCCTCAAGATACCAAACACAACATTAGTATCAAGTCTTTGGACAATAATATTAACTGTAAGCGGTACTCTTGTTGTAGCGATCAAACATTGACAATAAACTATGTCGAACAACAGGTTAATCTTTGGACTAACGTATTGCACACATAAATTACCTTATAATTGTCACACATTTATTACCACATGTGTTATTTGAAATTCGGCCAAATATTAATTTTCCTTTGGGCCAATTAATAAACACATGAATTACAAAAACACAAACATCTTGATATTTTAAATAAGTTAATCTACGCAGAAGTGGTCACTTTGGTGACATTGTGTTTCAATTAACCTATTAAAATATTAGACATAGCCAAAACATGAATTTATCTGTTTCTAAAGATTTATCTTCATACCTAATGATCAAAACTAAAATTTTGATCTAACCAAATTAAATATATATTTGAAATTAAATACATATTTTATAACTTGAGTACTTATATACGATCACTAAACAAATAAAAGTAGTATCATAATTTTAAAAAAAATAAAACCACCCTTATTTATTGTAACTAATAAATTCCTAAAAACTTGATTTGGGGCGCGCATATTCATAATTATATAAAAAAACAACTTTAACCGATTAAAAGAAACATTAAATTAGGGTTATCACAAATTCAACAGAAAGCAAACTGCATGATATTCTCAATTGAAAATAATTCTCCATCGCCCATTAATGAATCAACCAACGACAAAACCTAATTTCTGATTGCATATATAATTATGGAATCGAGGAATATCCATACAAAGACAAATCACATATCATGATAAATAAACAAACCATGAATTTTTAAATCGTAAAAAAACGATGGAAGATTAATAACCCAAAAATTATGATCTTAATGATTCGACAAACCTGACACTGATGCAACTTGTTAAAATTAAAATATATATTCGATACGAATATAAACCCAAGATTTATATGTATGTCAAATCATTAAGAATAAAAACTAGATTTGCGGAAGCGTACCTGAATCCATCGATGGAGATTTTCCAGAGAGGGTTTGATCTTCTGAGATGATAGATTACCTCTTGGCACACAACTCTCAGACGGGGAAAAGAGATACGCAAGTTAACCTATATCTCGGGGATCACTACCATTTATATAAACTGAATTAAAGCAGTTTATTAATATTTACAACTCTGCCCCTCATTTAGTTATAAATCTAACTTATGGTATCTACACTTTTAATTCCATGACAATTTAGTACCTATAACACGTGTAACATAATTGGTCACTTAACTACGTGTTAAACTTTATAATAGCAACGTACATTATACATATGTGCCCATTATTATTGAATTTTAATCCAACAGGAAGGACACTAACATATGTAGTTCTTTGCTAGAACTAGTATTTTTGTTTTTTCAGTTGAGGGATAAATCTTAAAATTGAATATTTTGATTCATACAGGATTTTTCTAATATGTATATAGAACTCAAGGAGAACATGAAATAAAATAATAAAAAACACCCTTTAAATTTCCTCTGTTCTATTGTGTCGCCTGAAGCCGCCAGCCTATGGTGCCCATGTTGAACGGTTAGCAGTTAAGCCGTTGACGCTTGGCCGTCCTGGCTACCACGTATTTCTCCTCTCCCTTGTCTCTTTTCTCTGGTGGCAGCACTTGGATCGATTTGTGTCATCCTGGTCTTGTCATGGGACTTGGGAAGAGTGGTGCATGGCTCGGTGGTTGCTTTTTCTTGCAGGGTTTAGGTGAGGACGACTTGATAGCTTGTTGTGGCACCGACATGTCTCTCGCATTCGAGTAGTGGTAGCAGCTGTGTGGTTAGCATCCAGACAATTTAATTGTTTAGTACTTGATAGTTTCGAATCAATGAAGTTAAGTCTCGGTTTTCAGGTTTTGGTTAAGTACTTTGTTTTTGTAGGCTTTTGGTTTTGAAATTAGTAGATTCGTGTTCTCTTTGGTGAAGAAAAATCAATTTTATTAATCTTCAATGATTTACTAAAGATGAAGATCCTGACCTGTTTGTTAAGATTAAAATCAAGTATTTTGGTCCAATGTTAAGGATAGCAATCGGAGGGTGTTTGACCCATCCTGACGAAACATTTGGCCTAGTATTGGTATTGGTATTGGTATTGGTATTGGTATATTGTTGCATCTTTCATGAAATCTGTCTTCCTTTTGTTACAATTTAAAATTTTCATTTCTATTGCTTGTGTGGGAGACAATTTAAAATTTGTCTTATATTAGACCAATAGTCCTTGACGTTGTATCTGACAACAACTCTTTCTTAATGGTTTAATATAAGAAATACTTGATTCGTATTCAGAAAAGAAAATTGAACATATTACCTTCATTATTGAAGTTACCTAAAGCATTAAAAGAAGAACAAGGACATAAACGCGCTTGTATTGGAAAGTAGTTAGAGGCATTGCAGGGAAGCCTTCACTATTGGCTTGAAACCAATATTATGTTGAAAAACAATTTTCCATCATATTTTGAAAGTTGAAATCCATCAAAGGATAGTGAGGTAAAGTCATGGTCATCATAATGAAAATTAAGTTTTAAAAGTTTGCATGATCAGGGACCATAATTATAATTTACCCTAAAAATAAAAGACCCTAAAGAAAAATAATATCGCAATCTAAGTCTTAATTAGAGAATCGAAATTAATTGTCTTCCCAACAATCAACATAATTTCGACTGATAACACTACCCGAAAAAACGGTTACGACACAGCAGATTGAGAAAGATCAACCAGTTTCTTCCTCAAGATCTTCCCGGAAGGAGATTTCGGTATCGAATTTATAAAAGCAACTCGTCGAATCTTCTTGTACGGCGCAACCTGTAAAAGTAAAAATAAAAACTACCCTGGCATTAGATTTGAACTACAAAGAAAACAAACATATATTCCTCGTGTTGTTCTAGAAACGTGCCTGTTCTGCAATGAAATTCATGACCTGTGCCTCTGTAATGCTACTTCCAGTTCCAGTATGTCTCACAACATATGCCATGGGAATCTGCCCTGCTTCTTCATCCGGGTACCTGCCCCCAAATTTTAACAAATCGATGTGAGAATTGTGACTCTACATGAATATCATCGTCATTAAAAAAAAAAAAAAGAGAACACATACGGAATCACAGCAGCATCAGCAATTTCGGGATGGGAAAGAAGCAAATGTTCCAATTCAGCTGGAGGGACCTGTGATTTGATTTGGATACATACTCATATCAGACACTTGTATCTAAAACCGAGTAAGATATACTCTAAAACAATCCATTCACCTGATATGCTTTGAATTTGATCAACTCCTTCAACCTATCGACAATGTAGAGAAACCCCTCGGAATCAAAATAACAAATGTCACCCGTTTTCAACCACCCTTCTGAATCCAAGGTTTCTGCAGTTGCCTTCTCATCACCTACATACCCTACATTCACACCATGAAATGATGTCTTGTTATTTTTTAAAGTCGGATGACCATTTAATAACATTTCATAATCGGAGGGACAGAATAAATAATGTCTTTTAGTCAAGGGACTATTTGTGCATTTTACCCTTTAATTTACAATTGTCATGTATATTAAAATTAGTTTATTTTTAAACAATCATCTTGATTGAATATAAATATGAGGGAGGGTGGGGGAGTAAGATAGAAAAGAGTGATACCCTTCATGACAATTGGTCCCCTCAACCAAAGCTCTCCTCTTTGCCCAGGAGGAAGTGCCTCACCAGTTTCAGGAACAACTATCTTGGCTTCCATGTTCGGGACAAGCCGCCCAACCGAATCATGTCGAGCTCGAGCTGCTTCCTTGGACCCTGTAAAGTTGGTTGCTCCGCCCACTGTCTCAGTCAACCCATATCCCTTTCCAAAACCGTTCAAATCAGTAGTACTAATGGAATTGAAATTTCATTTAGTTTCTATCAAATAACATAAATAGTAAATAGTCAGTAAAATGCTATAATGAATACAAACTCAAAACTTAAAAAGAAAAAAAACTTTCTATACATAGATTAAAATTTATTATATCGATCCTATTTTTAGACTTCCGGCTTAACTCTTACCATCTCCTTATACTCTGAATCAAATTTTGTTTTTTTTTTTAATAATTTTTACCTAAGAGGAGAGTAAAGGGAGAACTTGCTCTTAATGGCTTTGAACTCACAACTTAGAAAAGGAAGGTGTCAACTGAGAAATTTAACCAGTTGCTCTAAAAATTCTTGACGAATCAAGTTTTGTTCTTGTATATACATACTTTGAAATATTTATAAGTTTCTCTCCCTCGTATAAGAATAAATATATTTCATGCAACTTTAAGAATGTAGGTCAACTGAACTTAACAAGTGGTCCAGTAAAAAAAGCGGATAATGTTCGAGTTCAATCGTTCTGTCTATAAAGTGTGTGCACATTATCAAAAGATTAAAAATATGTATAAACAGATACTACATTGTTGGTCAACTGATCATTAAATTTTATCAAAATGATACAAAATGCCATTAAGTTAATTGAATTATTACACTATTTTATAACATTCATCGACCATTTTATAATATTTTAATAAATTTAATGATGATTTTGTAAATTTTAAAAAATAGATTAAATACTAAAATGATTATTTTCATAAGTTAATGACTATCAGTTTACTTTAACCATAATAAAAAGATAAATTAATTTCATTAAAAATAAATAAATAAGTAGAAAATACCTGCACCAATAACAGATTGGGGAATTTCTCGTTGAACCGCTGAGCAATGTCCTCTCCAAGCGGCGCGCCGCCGCAGCCAAGCCCTTGGAGCGAGCTCAAGTCGTATTTTTTTGTCAATTCTGATTTAACAAACGCCAAAACAAGCGGCGGCGACACCGGCATGCTTGTAACCTTGTACTTCTCAACTGCTCTTAGCATTTGCTCGAATTCAAACCTCTCCAACATTACCACCGAATTCCCTGACAAGGCCGCCGCCAACAACATAAAGAAGCCGAACACGTGGAACAAAGGCACCGTGAAGAACGTCACCGATGGCGGGGGATCCTCGTTACTTTCGCCTCGGTTCGTGTTGAAGAACCGAGTCACCGCCATTTTTGCGATCAGGTTTCGGTGAGTCATCATCACACCCTTGACTCGCCCGGTGGTTCCCGAAGAATACAATATCGCAGCAGTGTCGGACTGGTTTACCTCGACAGTTTTAATTGCGTCGTCATTGATGTCGGACTGAGTTAACAATGAGATGAACTCGGGCGAGTCGAGGAGGATAGTTCCATGTTTAAGAGATGGAATTTTATGGGACGTTTCCGAAGTAGCGAAGGCAACAACCGGCTTGCTGAGTTGGATCTGGTGAGCGATCTCCGAGTTGGAACTGAGTGGATTAGCGGGAGAAACGACGATTCCCAACGACAACAAAGCGAAGTAAACCACGGGGATGCGGATCGAAGGTGGTGAGAGAATGAAAGCGACGTCGTTTTGGCATAGCAGAGAGTAACGTTGCGGTAGAGAGTAAGCAAGGGAACGGACCTGAGAAAAGAATTGCGAGAAAGATAGGGTTTGGCCGGTGGTTGCGTTGACGACAAAAGTGGTGGCGCCGTCGGTGGAAGAACGGAGACAGAATTCGGAGACGGAAAGCGGGTGATCGATGGGGGGCAAATGGATGGGCGGTCTAAGGGAAGAGTAAGTTCGGGTTTGGTGACAAAATCCGGATTTCGGATCCATTGAACGGTTCTTTGAAATTGGTTTAAATGTCAGTGATTTTGATATATCTATAGAGACGAGGAGTTTTAAATTGGTGACAGTATTTTTTTACAGGTTATTTTTATTTTGGTCGTATTTGATAAATAATGGTTTGAGTTAAAATTAAAGATTTGAGTTAGTATTAGAGATTTGATTTGTTAAATTCACTAATTTTATTATTTGGTAAATAGTAAATTAGAATAGCAAATTAGGGTGAAACCTTTAATTTTAAAAAAGTTGCTAATAGGTACTTTTTGAAATTAGAGGTTTTGACACAAAAATTATAAAGATCCTTTTACCCTTAACAATTATAAAAAATCTCTAAATAACCTAAATTTAACATTTTTTATTTTAATTCTTCACACTCACATATTTATATTGTGACATTTATATATTAATATTTTTTTATTCTCACACTTTTTTGTATTTTAATTTAATAATTAATTAAATTATATTAAAAATAATTATATAAATACTAAATTAAAATATAGATCCTTCAAATATACTTAATAATGTTATATTAAAAAATATTTTTTTATAATCTAATTAATATACAAAATATTGTTAACTAATAAACTATTTAAACAATTATCGAATATAGTCATGTCTTTATATGTCATTTTGCTTATTTAAATAATCAAACAACTATAAGCTATCAATTAATTTTACCAAACACTTTTATACAATTCGCTAGTCAAATCAGCTAATGCAATCCGCTATCAACTAATGTAATATGTTATCAGCTATCTGCTAATTATTAAACAAGATCATTATGATTTATATTTGAGAGTTTTAAATATAATGTGTTTGGTTATTGCACCGAACATTTATTTGTGGTGATCTATGTAGTGCTGGTACTTCAATTTTGTGTCGTATCGGAGACAAATTAGGTACGACTTAGGTACTCTTCAATATTTTATCTCCCTATTTTTTCTTATTCTTTTATTCTCCCACATCTTTACTGTCTTTTTCTTGTTGTTTTTTTTTTGACAAACTTGTCTTTTTCTTGTTTCATTCTAACTTTCTCTTGCTCACATGATTCAACTATAAGTATAAGTATATAAGTACGTGCTATGTTATGCTCACATGATTTTTTATGATTTTTTATTTTTATATCTTTTAAAATATAAAATTTCTTTTATATTTACTGTACCCTTGTCGTACCTGTACGTTGTAGTTTTGAAAATTATTGTTTTCTGTCCCTGTTTCTATACCTGTATTCGTATATGTATCCGTATTAATGCAACATAGGTGGTGACTTATGACAATCTCAATAACTTATTCCTACTAAATCCACACCAACATTTTGTATGATATAGTGGGATATTAGATCCTTTAAAGTAGTGTTTGAATTTTAATATTATGAATTAAATAAATTTAATTGAGAGGATTGTCTTTATAATAAATTTTTACGATATTCAATTTGAATTAAGTCATGTTTTACATTATTGTGTTTTAGAGCCAAACAAAACTTTGAGACCAAATGTAACATAGGGAACCAACTTTTTTTTCAAGTCAAAAGTATTTAACAATTCGAATTCAAAAGTGTTTTTTAAAAACTAAAATTTTTATAATTATTTTCTTTTATTAAAAATACTTTTGAACGAAAATACTTTTTTTCGGGATTCAGTAATTGATCAAATGGTCAAGGATGTCCATGTTATCACATCTTGTATGGATTTGAATCCTGACATTTACCTTGAGAATGTAATCTCTTTATTAATAAAAAAGGCTAAATGAGTATTTGTGCCTCTGAGTTCGACCTAAAAAATCAATTCAACCCCTCGCCATAAAGCGTACCCAATTAGGCCCTCAATTTCTCAAATTGTATCAAATTGATTATTTGATTGACGTTGACTGTTATAATGTTGACGTGGCAGTTAATGGTGCTGACATGGCAGTCAACAATGATGATGTGGCAGTACACGTGTGATGATGATGTGGTAGAGGGGCTGAATTAATTATTTTAATCGAATTCGAGGGAATAATTAATTTTTTTACTAGGTTCAGGGGTATAACTGATTTTAATTGAAAGTTCGATAACCTACTTAATCTTTAAGGTAAAAATAAAAAAGAAATTATTAAAATTTTAAAAATATTTAAATATTCATAAAATATTAAAAAATAAAAATATTATAATGAATTAAAAATTTAGTAAAAAAACATAAAATTGAAAATATCAAAATTTATAAATATAAAAAAATTTAAAACTTAAAAATATTATAAACTATTAGAAAATTCTTTGATTATATATGATTATGCTAAGCGTACTAATATTCTTTAAATATATTTATAATGAAATCAATCTTGTACTAGAGTAGTAATCAAACCAAAATTCTCATTCATTTTTCTACGTCAAATATTAATGAGCATCAATTTGGTGTAGAAAAGCAAAATAAAATTTGAGTTTTATTGATACTCTAATACAAGGTTAATTCTACTAAAAATTTGTTTAACGAATGATAATACTCAGAGTGATAAAATCGAAGACTTTTTCGATAGAAGTGTTCAAATTTTTAATACTTTATAAACATTTTAATTTTTATATTATTTTTTATTTTCAATAATTATTTGAATATTTTATTTATTTTATTAAGTTTATAGATTTTTATAAAAAAATTAAAGAATATTTTGATTTTTCGTAAGAGTTCTAACTTTGCTTATTTTTAAAATTATCATAGACCCAAAATATATTTACACCAATTTGTTAATCGATTTTTCATATATTCTATTTGTAAAAGTTCAACTCGAAAAAACAAATTATACATCCAATTTTATTCAAAACTAAATAAATTGATTAAATTAACTTAAAATTTAAACAAATTATTTATCCATTAAATTAACTTGAAATTTAAATAAATTATTTATCCATTTTTAATATTTTTAAAATTTTAATAATTTCCTAATTTATTTTTAACTTAAATATTAATAAGCTATCAAACATTCAATTAAAATTAATTATGCCCTCAGATTCGGTTAATTGATTTTCAACCCCTCTGTCACGTCATCATCTCATGTGTATTGTCACGTCTGTATCGTGGACCGTCACGTCAGTATTGTTAACTACCACATCAATACTATAACGATCATCGTCGGTCAATGGGTTAATTTGATGCAATTTGCGAACTGAATGGCCTAATTAGGTGCTTTTTCGACTAAGGCTGGATTAATTTTTTAGGTCGAACTCAAGGGTGAAAATAGCCTTTTAGCCTAAAAAACTACTCTTTTCTCATCATTTATATTACCAATTCCTTTGTATTTTCAAAACAACTTTTAAAATAAAACATTATATTTATTTGAAAAATATTACTCTCTCCGTCCCATGAAGTTTGTCCCTTACTGATTTATTTAAGCATTCTTTTTTAACTTTGACTCATTATTATTTAAAATTTATTATTGATAAAATTATAAAAAAAATAGAAACTCTAATCAAGTAGTTTTTAAATATATATTTTATAAAATTCAATTATTTAAAATATTTAATATAATTATAGTCAAAATTTAAAAAATAACTTTAAAAAAAGTCAATAAAAATAATATTTATGAGATAGATGAAATATTTGACAACAATGACAAATACTTAAATTCTGAAACAACATAAATACATATTTGTCTACTGTACTATTTATAAATAGTGTCAAAAAATGGTCAACTTAGAGTAAAAGTTTGAGGGGTAAATTTAAGTTTTTAAAAAATTTGGAGGCTTAAACAAATTTTTTTAAAAAAATTGAAAGTTTAACTAAAATTTTTTATAATTCGAAATATTTAACAAAAAAAATTAAATTTTGAAAGGGAATTCAATTAAAAATATTAAAAAATTTAAAGCTTAATATTAATTTTTAAAAATTTTAAGGTGGACAAATTAAGATTTTCAAAAATTTTATAGGCAAAATTTAAAATTCCCAAAATTTTCGGTGCTATAGCCCTCAATAGTCCCTTAAAAGATCCGCTCTGTTAAATTAATTTTATTTTAATTATTAATAAATCAAATATCAATGATTAATGGAGATATTATATTAATTTTAATTAATATTAGATTTTAAATTCAATCTTAAACAATCTTTTTAATTATAAAAGAATATGTAAAAAAGAAAAAAAAACTTTGATACACATGCCGTGTTAACTTTAGTTTACACGTGCCTTTTAGTTTTAGGGGTTAGGGTTTTAGTTTAGGGGTTTAGGTTGTAAGATCTAGAATTTAAGGTTAGTGTTTAGAATTTAATATATAAGGTTTAAGGTTTAGGGTTAGGAATTTAAGTTTTTATAGTGTAAATACACAAACTTATGTAAAATTAATTTTACACAGCTTGTATATTAAAGTTTTACCCGTACAAAAAACAAAGACAAAAGAGCCAAAGAAAAAAGGGTAGGACAAAAGTAGATGAAGACTCATGCGCCTGAAGAAGGTAGATACGACCAAAAGCTATTACTCCCCCTTTATTGAAGACAATATCATTAAAGGTGCAATCAGACATCACCGGTCCTCTCTCTCATTTTAATAATTCGTAAAGTTAATATTTTCTTCGACAAAATTGTGTGAATATTGCATCCACAAAATATATTTTTAAATTTATAGTCTATCCTTAAATTATTTTTGAATCTACAATATTTTCTACGGTATATTTTAAAGTAGGATTATTTCTAATCCGTTTTCATAAAAATATTTAAAAATAATGAAAACTATCAGCTTACAATCCGACTTTATCAAAAAAAAAAATTAAAAATCAATTGCTTGCAATATTCAGCAAATAAGGGTTGTAAGCTGCTGGTCTTTATCATTTTTTAATATTTTTTATGAAGATGAATTGAAAGTAATCTGACTTCAAAATGTACTGTAGAAAATATTATAGATTCAAAAATAATGAGGGTTGGTATAAATTTAAAAATATTTTTTGTGGATGCAATATCCACCCATTTTTTCCATTTTTGCCTACAAAAAGCTACTTAAAAATTATGTTTAGTTTATTTATTTATAATATAATTATTCATATTTCTATTTAATTTATTTTTAAAAATAAAAATTATATATGTTCATTTATTGTTTGTTGATTATTATTCATGAATAAATTTTTAATTATTTGAAAACATGTTCAGTTATATTTATCCATAAACATATTCACGAAATATTTTTGAATATGCTCATTTATAATATTCGTAAACACAAAATGAAAACGTCCGTGAATATAAATACACATTTTAAAATATATAAGCACAAAACAATTTTGAACTTTTTAACAAACATGGACGGGTTTAAAGATAAACAAACTAACATGATCTTATGTATGTTCATTCAAGCTCAAGTTATTTGCAACTTTGACTATTTTTTTCTTTTTGTGTTTACTGTATCGTCGTCCTCTCAAATCCTGAGATTGAATTCATGTTCGGTGTTTGAAGAAGGATTCCTCACGCAGTATACATGATAGGGAAGAATACATTTTGAATAGTATTAGAGATAACTACAAAGAGAATGATAAAATAAAGTTGAGGTAAAAGTAGTAAACGTTGGGGGACTTGATGGTATAGAAACCGTAGGGATCCTTGGTGGATCGTGTGATGTTGTATGATGTGTAGTAGACGTGTCCTTGCTATGTGCTGATATGGACACCTAGATAGTTGAGTCATCTTTGATTGATGGGATTTGGATACCCAACGAGAGAAAAATAGTGTTGCAACACCATGGTTGATGATTCCCAAATGTAAGATCTCGATGCTTAGTGGACGTGAACCTTATTCAAAGATGCTTGTATGATCCTGATACTTAGTGGTTGCAGGCCTCACCCCACAGAGTGTAGGTTCCCGATGCTTAGTGGACGTGGACCTCACTCAGAGTGTATGATCTTGATGTTTTATGGATATGGGCCTCACTCCAGATTTGTGGTATGATTTTGTATCCTTTTGCTCGGATGATCTGGTGAGATCTCGAGTATGGTTGGGCCTTATGTGCCACGTATGATGATTGTTATGATAAGAGCATTTGTTTAGGTAACTAGTGGTAGTGTTACATGTTTATTTATCTATCCTTATTGCTCGTACTAGCTTGCATGCTTATGTTTATGATTAGCATAAATTATAGTAGAGTAGATGTGTACCACAAAAATTTGTAAGCTCAACGCTCAGAATTGTTGTTTTCGTGCATAGGTTGATTATTGGATAATGGGATTGAGGAGCACTATTAGTACGGGATTCCAACACGTGGTGGTTTTTAGAGTATGGTACTTATGTTTAGTGGGCTATGTATTCATAGGACCTTACGTGGTAGAGTCTATAATTCTTAATTTGAGATTGTATTAATTAAGTCAAATGTTTTAAATTAAAGTGGAGCTCCTTTATAGCAATTTAAATTATTTATTTATGTTTTCAATTGTTGGCTTTAAATGTTTTGAGAAATACCTTGTTGGGCTAAACCAGTTTGATAAATATTATGGATTTTAGTTTGGGCTTGAGGCTCAAATATGACATCCGAGTCGAGGGTGTTACATTTAGTGGTATCAGAGCTTAGGTTTAGCTAGTTCTAGGAAACCCTGGGGTGGTATAGGTGTTTTAGTAAGGTGTCTAGTAAATATAAGCCTTTAAATTAAGTTCGTACTCTAAGATTGGAATCCTGATGGTGCATCTAATGTTGCGACGCTAAGATAGTTACGATTGTGGCCGAGAGGGCCGAGTTAAGTGTTGAGCCACTCATAGGAGCGATTATGGGTGCGAGGTCGCCCTAGACTGTTGAGATACGAGTTAGGCTAATAATGCCAGAGTCGAGGATGCATCTTCCTCCTTCTACTTGAATGGTGTCTTCGTTGTGTATTATAGTTATTCTGAGGCCTTCGGATACGTTATGAGAGTTTGTGGCAAAAAATCTCCATCACTATGCGAGAATAACAATTGTGATGTGGGTACAGATAACCCGCTTTTGAAATTGACCAGTGGATACATGTTGGTTAGAGGATCCTTTGTTTCCTTAAAAAGAGTCTCATTGATACTTGAGAAGCATCACCACCTTTTTATGGGCCTTTTTTAGAGATAATAGATTTGGGATCCACTAGCTCATAAAATGTGATCAAATTTAGACGTTCTACATGTTTGAGAGAGTCACATTCTTGGGAGTTGTTGCACCTTAGAAAATGCTTTGGTTAATCAAGTGCAATACTAGCTAGTAATGTTGAGAGTGGGCTCGAGGCTTCGAGACCTCGGGGGAACCCAACCTTTGGTAATGAGAATGTTAAACCGTTATCCTTCTATCAGGATTTTTTGGTTGTTGTTTGGAGTATAGCACAACGAGGTTGTAGGACATGTTTGACCCTTTGGTAGATGCCAACATGTGTAGTTTGACTCTTGGGAGCTTTCAGATTGTTAGAGTGTTTGATTATACTTCTAGGAAGAGTCGTCTAGACTTTCTATCTAGCAAAAACGTGAGTAGATGTTAATGTAGGGCCTAGTTGGACATATGTACCCATCGCCCTTGTCAAAGGATACTAGCCCAGTTGAGAGAGTCAAAGATTCAGTTACGAAGGTGCAACTTGAACAAGGTTTTTTTAGTGTTTCACCCAAGGGAAAATTGGGCTTGTTCGCTAGTAAAACGTTGGTTCATTGAGGTGATGCTTAAACCGTTGATAGCTCGTTAAATAACAATGAATGACCGTTACTTGTCTCTTAAGGTGGATGACTCACTTAATCGATTGTGAAGTACACTTGTATTCTTTCGAGATTGATCTGAGAATGAAATGTTTATGGTTAAAGTGTTTGAGGTTAGTAAATTCGAAATGAATTTTGGAATTAGGACTTCTCTCTTTAGGGCATGTTGTGATAACGTTTGATGTCTGTAGTGATGTTTGAGGTGTTTCAACGATGATATAGTTAGGCCACCATATTGTCTCTCGAATATAAGTTTGATGCTTTACGTGAAGCGCTTGAATGCATAAGGAATATAGAAATATGAGCATTGTTAAGATAATGGCCTAGTGTGCTTTTAGTTTGTATCATAGTTTCCTTGGAACGAGTCGAGAAACATTGAGAGAGATCCAAGCTGCGTGAGACCGATTATTGTGATAGTGGTGCTGACTCAATTAGAGTCAAATAAGATTTTGAGATCTTCGAGGATGTTTTGTTGTATTGTCAAGGCTGTATTTTTGTGCTAGAAGAGGGAAGGTTGGGTTCACCCCCAACAATGTGAAATTTTGGGTATTTGATCTTTAAGGAATTTTGAGATTTGGATAACGATGTGAGTCGAAGTAATTGAGAACTGTTGATCGTGTGATCGATCGCCACCTAAGTAAAGTGAACTTGATAAGTGATGGATTGTACGAAGTTAGTTCAGGTTAGAGTATCATGTTACCCATGTAGGGTGGTAAAGGATCGCAAGTGATGGTCATGTAAGTGAGTACCGATATTAGCTCCATGCAGTACCGGTACTCATGTGTTTTACTAGTTAAGCTTTGAGTTAAGGATTGATTTACCTTAGAAACCGCAAAGAGTAGCATCTGATGGTAATTAAGAGGATACAATGTTATGATTATATGAAAGTTCGATGACTTTGATGTCTTTGAGATCTTGTTGTGAGTGCTTTAGATAAAAAAGATATCAAGGCAAAAGATTCTTCCTATATAGTACAATGGTCAATACTTGGTGAATTTTGAGAGTGACAGTTTGTACCAAACTTTCGCCGCGTATTTTGGGAGACAGTGTGGAGTCGTGTGTTTGAGATAGTGATAAGTGTTTGACTTACCATCAGTTGGGAGTCAAACATTGAGTTTTTTAGATTTGTTGTGATGATT
Source organism: Hibiscus mutabilis (assembly GCA_019671005.1). Classification (NCBI taxonomy): domain Eukaryota; kingdom Viridiplantae; phylum Streptophyta; class Magnoliopsida; order Malvales; family Malvaceae; genus Hibiscus; species Hibiscus mutabilis. Next base: position 24,914,827 of record CM033719.1, on the reverse strand, counting down.
CGATAATCATCGGTGGAAATTAAATAAATGATCGTAGATCTTGTAAAAGATTTATGAGTGCACAGTTTCGATGAGATTATGTCGAGTAATGATATAGTCCTTGGTAAGTACCGTTTGATATTTTCGACAAAGGTGAAATCCAGATGGAAAGTCTATTTAGATTGTTTGTGGGTTGGGTTGTACGATATTGCAATGTGTATGTATTACTTTTTGACACGAGATTTGAGGTTTATGATGGAACCTTATCCCTTGGAGGGATTTCTTGCGTTGACAGATTTGATTGAGGGTACAGATGATGTGTTTTCCAAACACGTTATAGTTTGTAGTGTAAGTCTCTTGCGTGAACCGAGTTAATGAGAGCTACTTTGGTTGCTAATATGAGTTATCATGTCGAGTTTATGATAAGTCCTCGAGGCGAGTTGAGATGCCGTTCGTTTTCAGAAATCTTACACCAGTTCCATGCTGGTCTAATCGATCGAGGAATGATGGTACCAAAGGGGTATATCTGTTTGTACTGTGAGTTCCATGCGGAAGAGGGGCACATTATCCAAGATGCTCACGATTTTAAGGCATGGTTCAAGTTCTAATAGACCGCAAATAAGTCGAATTATTTGAGGAGTGAACTCGTTCTTGCTTCTCTGTCTAAATGCCAAGCTAATCAACTTCAGTAGGTTCCCTTGTTGCTTTTAACTTTTTTTTAAGTAATGCATGTAAATCAAATCCACTACGTGAGCCCCAAAGTGGTGTTGATCTTTTGTAAGGGCTTAAGACTACATGGTTTAATTTTCAATGAAATGATGCATTTTTCAGCTCTCTTTGTGAATATATTTGTCTATTGGGTCCCTATATATCAATTACGCAAGGGATATTGACTTCGACCCAGAGGTTGAGTCTGAGTAACCTGTGTCCAATTGAAATCTTAAGCTGCGGAGATTATGAATATGTGACTTGCATTTCACATTAAGGACCACATATAATAACAAATTGGTGCAATTTAATGTTTGAAGCCTGACAATAGGCATTTTTAACAAGACGAATAGTTTAACTTTTGAAGCCTGGTAATAGGCAATTTTTCAAAAAAAAAGTGCTTCTATATTCAAAGCCTGGTAATAGGCATTTTTCTCAAAAAAATTAATCAAAAAGCACTCCAATGCTCGAAACCTAGTAATAGGCATTTTTCGAATAAGAGTGTAGAATTTTTGGGGCACTTCGTTGAAGCCCATTCTAATCAAAACTCTTCGCTTCATGAGTGATGGTAATATTTTCAAAATCATGACAATGCCAAGTAGCTCGAGAATTTGTTGTTTGCTCCATCATTTATTTCGAGCCAAAGAAATGTGATAAATTGAGTTCCCCAAACAAAAATGAAACAAAAAATGAACCTGCCAAAGGTAAGTTGGTCAAGCACCGAAGTAACTTAAAATGCACTTCATATCTTCAAACATCATCCAACTTTCGAGGTCTCTTAGACACAAGGTTTGCTTAGGGCAATCCTTGCTAAGTCGTTTCAGTGTTGCTCTTGCACTTGATATTCAGGGCATTCAATCTAGCTTAATATATTCATAATTTAAAAAGAAAAACTCAATTTTCTTAATAAGCATTTCACATTGAAACCATAACATGTAGTCTAAGATTTGAAACCAAAAATTTCTCTATATTACTCACAAGGAAATTTAAAAGTATAGGGACCAATAGCAAATGTAACCTCAGATTGTTGCTTCAGTTAAAGAAAGCATTCACAAATTGACCTTCGCCTAGAAAGGTAACATTTTAGAAGAATGTGGTCAACCCGCGAGAGGTTGAGGCATCATCGCGCACCAGACAATAGCCCATCAGTCTACAAGATAAAACTTTAGCAAAAATAAGACCAAGCCACCAATATGAACAAAAAGTCATGGGGCATCCCCTTTGAAGTCAACATCATGGACAATTGCATTGCATGTCATTCATCATCTCATCATGCATTCGCATTAAATGCATACATTACATATCAAGTTAGATGCATTCATGCTAAGTGCATTTACTTCACTCATACATAAAAAATAGGTTCAGGATGAAAAAGCCTCAATCATGGAGGACAATAACAAACAACCCTCAGCCACAAAGGGAAGCCGGACCAAGCAAGAAGTTGAAACCTCAAGATGGAGGATAACAACACCCAACATGAAATGGTGAACCCTCAAAGCAAAGAAAGCCAAAACTCAAACTCTAAGTGAACAATTACAAACTATTGTTTACTTCTTTTTCCAGATCTTGCCCCGTCATCAGTGATATAGTGGATCAATCTATATTCTCCCGATCTTGACTCTCCATTAGTGGTGTAACAGATTAACCTTCTTCTCTTTAGATCTTGCCTCATCTTTAGTGGTGTAACAAATTATTCTTTTCTTCTTCAGATATCGACTCATCGTCAGTGGTGTAGTAGATAAAAATCTACCTTCAGATCATGTCTCTTCGTCAGAGTCGTAGCTTGATAGCAACCAAAATCTTCCTTTCGATCATGCCTCTTCGTCAGAGTCATATCTTGATCTCCAATTACTCCTCAGATCACGCCTCTTCGTCAGAGTCGTAGCTTGACCGCCACTAACTCAGATCATACCTCTTCGTCATAGTCGTAGCTTGATCGCCAATCTAACTCCTCAAATTATGACTCTTCGTTGGAGTTGTAGCTTGATCAAAATCTAATCACTGGATCATGCCTCTTTGTTAGAGTCGTATCTTGATCCAATCTCATCTCCCGATCTGGTCTTGCCGTCGGTGGCGTAGCAGATCACCCATATTCAAACATCTCTTCACTCAAACCTTTTTAATTTTTAGTTTTAAATAAAACAAGTGGATACTCAGTCTGAAACAATTTTCTTTTACTCTTGCAGGTTTTATCCTTCCGAAAAATAATGAAGTAGATGAGTCGACCAAATCTTGACTCTCCATCAGTGGTGTAGCGGATCAACAGAGGAGTTCTATTTCTATAAAAGTTGAAAGATAGACCAATTAGAGCTGGAAGGAATGGTCATACTAATGGGGGTGCTCCAGCTTGACCGAACGAAAATGGCTATCTTAGTCTTTGCTCTATTGCCATTTCACAACAATGAGCAAAGAGGGGTAGTTGTAATCACCCATTTCTATCTGGATTCGAATAAGTAAATAAACATTAAACCATCAAATCCAAAAATTAAATCCAAAAAGTCCAAAAAATATCCATTTAAAATGTCCATTTACATAAGTCCAAATACCCCTAAACCCAATTCAAAAATACCCAATTTACCCAATCTGTCTACCCGATTTTGCCTATCCATTACACCCAAAAGCCCAACTACCCATTTGACCCTGATCCACTGCCCATTGACCCGAATATCCTAACCCTAGCACCCTAATCCCTCAGCCGCCAACCTCTAGAAGCTTTTGGAAGCTTCCCAACAACCCTTGGCCTTTTAGATCCCCTGACCACGTTGGCTCCACATCGGCTGCTGCTTTAGTACAACGTCCATGTAGCACCAACAAGGCCGCCACATCACATGCGCACATCCAGCCAAAATGACCTCTGTACGATCCTCTACAGCACCAAAAAACAACAAGAAACCAAAATATAAACCAATGACATCTTTTTTCATTTCGTTTTTCTTTTTAAATCATTGTAAATAGGCTATAAAGCCTGAAATCAAACAACAATGTAAGAGACCTTTTTCACGGCACTTTTAGAAATACAAGAAAAACAAAAGAATTTCCTAGGTATTCTTCTTTTCATTTCTGCATAGCTGTAACCCCCTTGACTTGGTTTAGTCGCCAGACCAAATCGAGGAAGTTATATTAGGTTTGCCGCAGCAAACTGAAGAGATTCAACAAAACCCGGTCCATTTTTTCTTTTTATCTTGTCTAGATGCCAAATATTAGTCCTACGTGTACATGCATCACTCAGGTATAACCCCACCTCAATCGGGCATCATTTTGACATCCAATTGATCACATCTACAATTTAGGGACCAAATTACAAATATAGGAAATTTGCAGGATTTAAGCCACTTTTAATATACTAATCTTTAATTAGTCAGGTTTTGATCATTCACCTCAAATTGATCATTCAAGCTCATACAATCGCATGTACAAGATTCAAGGACTAGAATTCAAAGAAAGCAAAACAGCCAAGCCAACATTACAGAAAATGACCTCGGGTATCGGTACGAGTGTCACTGTACTGATACACATAAAATGCCCGTACTGATACACCATGGCAGGTATCGATACGCCATAACGAACTTACCTAACTTTTGAATCTTTTTAATATACGTACCGATACGCTTACATGGGTATCGTTACACGAGTTTGAATTAAAAAAGTGAAATTCCAGAGGCTAGAACGTGTATCGATACACTATTACCCGTATCAGTATGCCAAGACAAAAATCACCTAGGCATACCGGTACTCCCTTACGCGTACCGATCCCTCAGGCCAAAAAATGCCTAGCCGTACCGATACGGTCCACTGCGTATCGGTACACCTGGACATGTAATGCCGTAATTTGCTGGTTTTTCATCTCAAAAACATTCTCAAACCATTCCAACATGCTTATAACACCATACCAACATGCCATACGTATCACAAGCCAACTAGCAACTCCATTCCTACATCACAACAAGTAACAAGCATCAAAGGGGAATCTATAGGCATGCTTCCTAATGTCCATTCAAGCAACATGTCAAAAAGGTAAACCAGCATCAAAACAAACTTTAAAGGCCATTTACAACCCAAGAGCAACTAAAGAAGTATTCTCAAACAGGGAGTTCCTCAAAACATCTCCCAAACACAATAGGTACCACATTGCCCTTATTCATTATAGTCTAAACCAAGACACACTTTGGAAACAAGTCTTGCCAAGATCCCCTTGCTTCTTGCTGCCTTACAAGACCTCAACTATCTACATTGATGGACAACAAGAGCGTAATCACACAAGGCTTAGTGAGGAATGCTCAAAACAACCACCATCAATGCATTTAAAGCCATTTATTTAACATCATCCTTTAAAAACATCATCATCATGCCCCTTTTGAAAACATGCACTTTATATTATTAAAACCAACATAATAAACCATATGCTACATGTATCATTAATCAACAACAAATCCCATTGCTAACCCTCCACTTAAGCTTTCCCATGCATTACTACCAAATGCAAAGCTTAAGGAGAAACATGTATAAATCACATTATACAACATAAGACATTTCAATGATACATTAACAATTATATTGGCTTTCAAGTGATCAATAGGAAGTCCATTAACAAAAGAGTTCATCAGATACAGGAATTCAACAAGTGTTAACCCAACACTTCAAGCCATCTCAACTGGAATAGCGATACAATTACAATCGCGGTACAATAACAATCGGGTACAATAACAACCGGATACACTTTCAACCCACAGGGAAAACCCATCCCTCTCATCAGTTAGATGCTTAAACCCACTAACGGGAGTATTCGGTACCGTTAAACCCCTCTACTGTTAGGGTAATTGGATGGAGTATTCGGTACACAATATAAACCCCTCAACATCCAAGGTGACTTATTTTACAGTGCACTCAATCCTATGGCCAACTATATCCAATAACAATATTAAAACCACATCACTTGCCAATAAAATTAACCATTTAGCATTTACCTCATTGTTTATAACAAGCATTAAACCATGCCATTTCCAAAGCAACAACCATGCTTTAAACCACAAGTATAAACCATACTTACAAGGATCACTTACCATGTGCATCCTTCAGCAAAACATGTTTAAATCCAGTATCTCAAGTACTTTAAAACATGCTTAAACAGTAGGTAACATGTAAATTAAAACAAGTGCATAAAACCGTCAAACACTAGCACGACTGAGAGAGTAAAACCACTTTACTTACGTCCGAGTCTAGGTAAGCGTTTCAAGCTCTACCTTAACTCCCAAAACTCTGTTCCAAAATATCAAAACGCTTTAAACCACGTTTTCACTCACCGATATGTGAAACTTCGATTCGCCGACGCGCAAACAAGCATCCAAAGTCTCCTACGCTTCTCCAAACACCTCCGGATCAACCTCCCCTATTTTTACCACACAACAACAGAGGATTAATGCATCATAATGCATTCTAAACACAGCAAACACAATCCTTCTCGAATATCCACAACACTCTCACAATTAACCCTCCACAACAACTGAAATCAAGACCAAAGCACTTCGATTCACAACCCAGCCAACATATATCAACCTAGCATCATTTTCAACACCAAAACACATCTAAAAATAGATCCAAGATAACCTACCACCTCCAGCAACCTAACAACCATAATTTCAACATAAAACCTCAAAACTAACAACCTAAACAAATAGAGACTCTTATGTTTCGGGATTCCATTGATAAAAATCACTTATCAACATTGTTAAACATCCAAAATATGAGTCAAATCACCATTACTTACTGGAAATTAGATTCGATTCGTGAATCAACACATTTTCCCCAAAGATCTCATTAAATCATTAGAAAATCATCAAAATCAGATTAGAAATACAAAAGCAAGGATCAAATGCTTGGGAATTTCAATAAAGAACCATAAAGTAGAGGAGATCTCAGACCTTACCCCTATTGTGAAGTTTCTCCCTCAATTGATTTGTGAAAAGCTAAGAAAACACAAGATTATTGTGAGATTTTGTATAAACAATCTCTGTAAAACAATTTGGAACAATAAAATCAAGTTAGAAACCACCCCACCTATGGAAATTTGATGAAATCTAAGTGTTTGGCTGAGGAGAGAATAGAGAGAAAAATGACGTGATTTTTGTTTAAGAAAAGATAACCACATTTTTAACAAAATCCACTTTAATTATTAAATAAAGCACATGTTTAAATTAATTAAATTAAGGGAGAAGCCTTTAGAAACAAATTGGTAAAATAGCTCCTTAAAGATTCTAAGTATGTGACCCTTTTCATTTTAGTCACTAGAAAATCACAGTTTTCAAAACTTTCATTTTGGTCACCAACCAAAATGTCCACCTTCCAAAACTAATTTTTCAAAATTAATTCCACCATTATTAAATATATAATTAATAATGATTTTTAAACATTTTTCCAACACAAAAATATACGATCCCGAAACTGACTCGAATCTCTACTTCGGTCCACCAAACCGTCTAATAACCCACTAAACCGCTAATCCCTAAAACCGGGGCGTTACAACTCTCCTCCACTTAAGAAATTTCTTCCTCGAAATTTACCTGAAGGAAACAGGTGCGGAAACTGCTTCACCATATCTGACTTGCGCTCCCACGTTGCATCCTCAACACCGCGGTGCTTCCACAACACCTTAACCAGCTCAACTATCTTGCCACGGAGCACCTTACTGCTGGTGTCAAGAATCTCTACTGGTTCCTCATCATAAGATAGGTATGGTCTCAACTTGATCTCTTCCACCGGTATGACATGCGATGGATCCGACCTATGCCTCCGCAACACCGAAATGTGGAACACATCATGAATCTTTCCCAACTCCGGAGGTAACCTCAAACGGTACGCAACAGGACCCTTACGCTCAACGACCTCGTATGGTCCAATGAACCTCAGGCTAAGCTTCTATTTCCGCCCAAAAATGCAACATCTTTTTCCAGGGCAACACTTTCAAAAACACTTTATCACCCACAGCGTACTCTATATCCCTATGCTTCAAATCCGCATAGGATTTCTGGCGATCTACAGCCGCTTTTAAGCGCTCACATATCAACTTTACCTTTTCGGTCATGCTTTTCAAGACATCGGGCATAGACACAAACTTTCCCCCTGCTTCTGCCTAACACACGGGCGTACGGCACTTTCTGCCATACAATGCCTCATAAGGGGCCATCTGTATGCTAGCATGATAACTGTTATTGTAAGCAAACTCCACTAGCGGCAACTGCTTCTCCCAAGTTCCCTGGTACTCAATAACACAACTCCTCAACATATCATCGAGAACTTGAATCACGCACTCCAACTGGCCATTCGACTAGGGGTGGTACGAGGTACTAAAACTCAACCGGGTTCCCAAAGCACAATGTAAACTCACCCAAAACCTTGCGGTGAACCGCGGATTCCTATCCGAAACTATAGATTTGGGCACCCCGTGCAAACGCACTATCTTAGAGATGTACAACTCAGCCAACCTGTCCAAGGTATACGTAGTATGCACTGGCACAAAATGCGCACACTTCGTAAACCGATCTACGATCACCCAGATAGAATCCTTTTTGGTCGGCGTCAAATGTAGCCTAGACACAAAATCCATGGTGATTCTTTCCCACTTCCATTCCGGTATCTTCAATGGTTGCAACAACCCAGAAGGGAACCGATGTTCAGCCTTTACCCGCTGACAAACCATACACCGAGCTACAAAATCAGCCACAGCCCTCTTCAATCCAACCCAATAGTACTCCTCCTTCAACCCTCGATACATCTTAGTACTACCAGGATGTATAGTAAAAGGACTAGCGTGTGCCTCAGTCAAAATAGTACGCCTCAACTCTTCGTCCTCAGGCACCACTATTCGACCTTTGAAACACAACACCCCATCATCGTTGAAATAAAAATCCGTAGGATTTCCATCCCTGATATCTTCCACATGAGATACCAAACTCCCATCACACGGTTGCTTCTCCTTAATCATCTACGACAAGGACGGCTTCACTTGCAACTCAGCCAACAAACCTCCGTCATTCGTCACACTCAACCTAGAAAACATGGCTCTCAATTCCACAGCCGTTTTCCTACTCAAAGCATCCGTTACAACATTGGTTTTCCCCGGATGATACTCAATGGTCAGATCATAATCCTTAAGCAACTCCAACCATCTACGCTGCCTAATATTCAACTCCTTATGTGACATCAGATATTTCAAACACTTATGATCCATGTAAACCACACATTTCTCACCATACAGATAATGCCTCCATATCTTCAACGCGAATCTACCGCTGCAAGCTCAAGATCGTGAATAGGATAGTTACGTTCGTGCACCTTCAACTGCCTAGATGCATACGCCACTACCTTACCCTCCTGCATCAACATGCAACCAAGCTCAACATACGACGCTTCACTATAAACAACAAACTTCTTTCCCGATTCTGGTTGAACCAAAACCGGAGCTCGCGTCAAGGCTTCCTTCAACCTTTCGAAAGCTTGTTGCCTATCCTCCGTCCACTCAAACTTAACATTCTTTTGTAGCAACTTTGTTAACGGAGCCACCACACTTGAGAACCCTTCCACAAACCTCCGGTAATAACCCGCCAAACTGAGGAAACTCCTAACTTCCGTCACAGACTTGGGCTCATTGCAACCCATTACAGCCTCAACCTTATGCAGATCGACACGAATTTCTTCGGCCGACACCACATGTCCGAGAAACACAACTTTCTTAAGCCATAACTCACATTTGCTTAACTTGGCATACAACTGATTCTCCATCAGTTTCTGAAGTACAATTCGCAAATGGCTATCATGATCCTCCTTGGTACGACAGTACACAAGGATATCATCAATAAACACCACCACAAACTGATCCAAAAACTCATAAAACACGTTCATCATGTCCATAAAAGCAGCTGAAGCATTGGTCAAACCAAACAGCATCACAAGAAACTCATAATGCCCGTACCTCGTACAAAAGGTTGTTTTGGGCACATCGACCTCCTTCACCTTTAGCTGATAGTACCCTGACCTCATATCTATCTTGGAAAACACCGAAGCTCCCCTGAACTGATCAAACATATCATCAATCCGCTGTAAGGGATACTTGTTCTTTATTGTCAACTTATTCAGCTACTGATAATCTATACACATCCGCAACGTACCATCTTTCTTATTAACAAACAACACCGACACTCTCAACGGTGAAATATTGGGTCTAATAAAGCCCCGATCCAACAACCCCTGCAACTGCGTCTTCAACTCCTTCAATTCCTTCAGAGCCATGCGGTACGGAGCAATTGATACTGGTACAGTGCCCGCAAAAACCTCGATGCCAAACTCTACCTCACGTCAGGTGGAAACCCCAGTAATTCCTCCGGAAAAACACCAAGAAACTCACATACAATGCAAACATCCTGCACTCTCAACTCCTTTGATCCAGGATTCATAACGTAAACCAAATATGCCTGACATCCCGTATCCAACATTCGTCTTGCCTCCAACACCGAAATAATACTAGACAAAAACTAGGCATTCTCGCTAACAACCACCACCTCATAATCATCCGACAACCTCAAAGATATCCGCTTGGTCTCAAAATCCACCATAGCCCGATGTTCGGTCAACCAATACATACCCAAGATCACATCAAAACCATGGAATGGTAGCTCCATCAAGTCTACGACAAACACATGTCCCTGAACCATCAGCGGACACCTACAATACAATCTCCTAACCACGACCGTCTCTCCAAGAGAACTAGTCACTCTAACTCCCACATTAAGAATTTCAACAGATATATCAAGCAACTTAGCATGCTCACTCAAAATGTATGAATGAGTAGATCCAAAATCAACCAACGAATACAACGACAGAGACTGAAAGGTAAAAGTACCAGCAATCACATCGGTGTCATTGCGACCCTCACGGTGCGCATACACCCTAGCTGATCCATCTTCCTCAGGCTGGATAGCAACAGTATGAGCCACAATCCTCTTCCCCCTATCTCGATGTTGAAACGGGTCGTGGCCACGACCACGACCCTACTGCAGAATACAACATGTGCAGCACCATGCCCACCTCGAGCTAACAACGGACAATCGCGCCTCTGGTGGTCGCCCGACCCATAACTCCAACAAGCATTAGCCACCACAAGCGCAGGTGCCTGACCCTCCCTGGCCAACCGTGGGTAATCTCGCCTCAAATGGTCTAAGGATCTGCAAACCCAACAAGTGCTATACGAGGCTCTGACCTGGGTACCCTACCCCTAGACCAACGCCACAAACATACTACCCTGCACCAACGCCATAAACTCTCGCTTCCTCTCGTCCTGATATAGGACTCCCAAAAACTTCTTCCGAAAAGCTTCACAGAAGAACTCCTAGGTCACCTCATCCGTCGCCATACCAGATATAGTGGTAGTCCACCACGTATAGGAATCACCCTGCAACAGGGAAATAGCACAACCCAACTTACGAGCATCAGTGCACCCCATCTAGCCCAGTATCCTCTCAGTACTGGCCAACCAGCCCTTAGAAACCTCAGGCGACAACCCTCAAAACTCAACTCCGCCCAAACTACGAAGACGCTCAAGTGGCAAACCTTGCCCCTCAACCGGTGGTGCTGGTACACGAACACCCGCAATTGCTGCCTGAAACGCACCGGTCATGGCCTGTATCAGGGGTGCCATATCACCCATCCATGGCCCAGCCGGCACAGGTGGTATTTGTTCCACTCCCTCAGGTGGATTAGGTGGGGGCAGTGGCAACCCTCCAAGAGGTACAACTTCTCCTTCATCATCCTGCCCAGTGACAGCAGTAATCGCACTAGATCGCAACTCTCTCCTCGGTCACATCGTGCTAAAATATATCTAAGGCATGATAATCATTTCAAAACAAAACAATCAGGCCAGCCTCAAGCAAGGATCCAAGACTTTCATTTCAAAATCAAAACTTTCTAGACTATAACAATAAGGCAATGGGTACCCCAAAACATCCCAAACATAGCATACAACCACCAACATTCATATATCAATCACCGTGTATAACAATCAGCGTACATATAACAATCACCGTGCAAATCAAACATGGCAACAACACAGCAACCTCCCAAACGAACCAAACCTGGCTCTGATACCACCAAATGTAACCCCCTTAACCCGATCCAACCGCCAGACCAAATCGAGGAAGCTACATTAGGTTTGCCGCAGCAAACCGAAGAGATTCAACAAAACCTGGTCCATTTTTTTCTTTTTATCTTGTCTAGATGCCAAATATTAGTCTTACGTGTACACGCATCACTCAGGTATAACCCCACCTCAATCGGGCATCATTTTAACATCCAATTGATCACATCTACAATTTAGGAACAAATTACAAATATAGGAAATTTGCAGGATTTAAGCCACTTTTAATACCAATCTTTAATTAGTCATGTTCTGATTATTTATCTCAAATTTCATCTCAAATTGATCATTCAAGCTCATACAATCGTATGGACAAGATTCAGGGACTAGAATGCAATGAAAGAAAAACTGCCAAGCCAACATTACAGAAAATGGCCCCGGGTATCGGTACGGGTGTCACCATACCGATACGCATAAAATGCTCGTACCGATACACCATGGAAGGTATCGATACGCCATAACGAACTTACCTAACTTTTGAATCTTTTTAATATACATATCGGTACGCTTACATGGGTATCAGTACAGGGGTTTGGATTGAAAAAGTAAAATTCTAGAGGCTAGAACGTGTACCGATACACCATTACCTGTATCGGTATGCCAGGCCAAAAATCACCTAGGCGTACCGATACTCACTTACGTGTACCGATCCCTCAGGCCAGAAAATGCCTAGCCGTACCGATATGGTCCCCCGCGTATCGGTGCGCCTGGACCTGTAATGCCACAATTTGTTGGTTTTTCATCTCAAAAACATTCTCAAACCATTCCAACATGCTTATAACACCATACCAACATGCCATACGTATCACAAGCCAACTAGAAAATTCATTCCTACAGCACAACAAGTAACAAGCATCAAAAGGGAATCTATAGGCATGTTTCCTAATGTCCATTCAAGCAACATGTCAAAAAGGTAAACCAGCATCAAAACAAACTTTAAAGGACATTTACAACCCAAGAGCAACTAAAGAAGTATGCTCAGACAGGGAGTTCCACACAACATCTCCCAAAACACAATAGGTACCCTATTGCCCTTATTCATTATAGTCTAAACCAAGACATACTTTGGAAACAAGTTTTGCCAAGATCCCTTTGCTTCTTGCTGCCTTCCAAAACCTCAATTATTTGCATTGATGGACAAAAGGAGCGTAAGCACACAAGGCTTAGTGAGGAATGCTCAAAACAATCACCATCGATGCATTTAATACTATTTATTTAACATCATCCTTTAAAAACATCATCATCATGCCCCTTTTGAAAACATGCACTTTATATTATTAAAACCAGCATAATAAACCATATGCTACATGTATCATTAATCAACAGCAAATCCCATTGCTAACCCTCCATTTAAGCCTTCCCATGCATTACTACCAAATGTAAAGCTTAAGGAGAAACATGTATAAATCACATTATACAACATAAGATATTTCAATGATACATTAACAATTATATTGGCTTTCAAGTGATCAATATCAAGTCTATTAACAAAAGAGTTCATCGGATACACGGATTCAATAAGTGTTAACCCAACACTTCAAGCCATCTCAACCGAAATAGCGATACAATTACAATCGCGGTACAATAACAACCGGGTACACTTTCAACCCACAGGGAAAACCCATCTCTCTCATCGGTTAGATGCTTAACCCCTCTAACGAGAGTAATCGGTACCGTTAAACCCCTCTACCGTTAGGGTACGTGGATGGAGTATTCGGTACACAATATAAACCCCTCAACATCCAAGGTGACTTATTTTACAGTGCACTCAATCCTATGGCCGGCCAACTATATCCGATAACAATTTTAAAACCACATAACTTGCCAATATAATTAACTATTTAGCATTTACCTCACTGTTTTTAACAAGCATTAAACCATGCCATTTCCAAAGCAACAACCATGCTTTAAACCACAAGTGTAAACCATACTTACAAGGATCACTTACCATGTGCATCCTTCAGCAAAACATGCTTAAAACCAGTATCTCAAGTACTTTAAAACATGCTTAAACAGTAGGTAACATGTAAATTAAAACAAGTGCATAAAACCATCAAACACTAGCACGACCGAGAGAGTAAAACCACTTTACTTACGTCCGAGTCTAGGTAAGTGTTTCAAGCTCTACCTTAACTCCTAAAACTCTGTTCCAAAACATCAAAACGCTTTAAACCACATTTTCACTCACCGATATGCGAAACTTCTATTTGTCGATGCGCAAACAAGCATCCGAAGTCTCCTACGCTCCTCCAAACACCTTCGGATCAACCTCCCCTATTTTTACCACACAACAATAGAGGATTAATGCATCATAATGTATTCTAAACACAACAAACATAATCATTCTCAGATTTCCACAACACCCTCACAATTAACCCTCCACAACAACCGAAATCAAGACCAAAGCACTTCGATTCACAACCCAGCCAACATCTATCAACCTAGCATCATTTTCAACACCAAAACACATCTAAAAACATATCCAAGACAACCTACCACCTCCAGCAACGTAACAACCATAATTTCAACACAAAACCTCAAAACTAACAACCTAAACAACTAGAGACTCTTATGTTTCGGGATTGCATTGATAAAAATCACTTATCAACATTGTTGAACATCCAAAATATCAGTCAAATCACCATTACATACTGGAAATTAGATTCAATTCGCGAATCAACACATTTTCCCCAAAGATCTCATTAAATCATTAGAAAATCATCAAAATCAGATTAGAAATGCAAAAGCAAGGATCAAATGCTTGGGAATTTCAATAAATAACCATACAATAGAGGAGATATCGGACCTTACCCCTATTGTAAAGTTTCTCCCTCAATTGATTTGTGAAAAGCTAAGAAAACACAAGATTATTGTGAGATTTTGTATAAACAGTCTTTGTAAAACAATTTGGAACAATAAAATCAAGTTAGAAACCACCTCACCTCTGGAAATTTGATGAAATCTGAGTGTTTGGCTGAGGAGAGAATAGAGAGAAAAAGTTGAGAGAAAAATGACGTGATTTTTGTTTAAGAAAAGATAACCACCTTTTTAACAAAATCCACTTTAATTATTAAATAAAGAACATGTTTAAATTAATTAAATTAAGGGAGAAACCTTCAGAAACAAATTGGTAAAATAGCTCCTTAAATATTCTAAGTATTTGACCCTTTTCATTTTAGTCACTAGAAAATCACAGTTTTCAAAACTTTCATTTTGGTCACCAACCAAAATGTCCACCTTCCAAAACTAATTTTTCAAAATTGATTCCACCATTATTAATTTTATAATTAATAATGATTTTTAAACATTTTTCCATAATTTTTCAAACACAAAAAATATACGATCCTGAAACCGACTCGAATCTCTACTCCGGTCCACCAAACTGTCTAATAACCCACTAAACCGCTAAGCCCTAAAACCAGGGCGTTACAATAGCATTCATTTAAAAAAAACAAAAAAGGGTTTTTTGCTCTTGAATCTAAAAATCTATTTTCAAAATCGAATGGGCTTTTAGGGTTGTTTTGAAATAAAAGTTTAGGGGTTCATTCGAGTTCAAATTTTCAAATTGAAAAACAAAAAAAAGGAAAATGGGTTTTTGAAGTTACCTGGTCGTCTGAGTAAGACC
This sequence comes from Hibiscus mutabilis, assembly GCA_019671005.1. Lineage (NCBI taxonomy): Eukaryota > Viridiplantae > Streptophyta > Magnoliopsida > Malvales > Malvaceae > Hibiscus > Hibiscus mutabilis. The sequence continues at coordinate 24,899,333 of CM033719.1, read as the reverse complement.
ATCGCCGAGCATCGATGTTTTCAGACGCCGAATCGGCTAGCAAGGTGTGGCCGCCGATGAACGACCATGGCTAGGGTTTTCAGGTTTTCAGAGCATGCTTTCTTCTTCTTTTTTCATTTTTTAAGGCTGAAGCAAAAATGAGGTTTCAGGCAAAATCTTTACGTTGGTTTTGGAATATATATGTTTCACAAAACGCCACCGTTTTGAGTCCCTTAAATTCGCGCGATGACCCGACCCGGAGGGAAGGATCCGCGCACTTCGGTCTGTGGGTTATTTACACGATCGGTCCCCCTGATTTTCTCCGGCTTTCATTTTCGTCGCGTGATAATCACATTTTTAGTCCCTCCTTTTAAAATTTGATTTTAGCCTTTCTAATTTTGTTTTTGCTTCGAATTTAACCTCCATGTTTTTGTCTTTTTCATTTCGGTCTTGGATTTACTACTTTAATTTATATTTATATTATGTTATATATTATTATATGTACATATTATGTTACTATATGTTATATTATTACTATATAGTAGATATATATCATATTATTATTATACTATATGTCTACTATCACATATTATATATATTCTATAGTATATATTATAAAGTTTATATTTATATATTATCATTTATGTCGTGTTCAAAAATCAGCCTTACGGTGACCCACAACGGAATATGACCTGTATTATTTATGGCTCGTTTAGTGTAACATTTAATTTCAGCATTTTAATTTTTGCCCTTTTTTATTTTCTGCTATTTAATTTCTTGCATTTACTTTTCTGCCTTTAATTTTTCGCAATTTAAATTATCGCCTTTTATTTCTGCACTTTATTTTACGCTTTTTTGTTCGATCTGACCTTTTTTCGAATTTCTTTTAATTTCATCATTTATTTACTTTGTTCGCTCTTTAATTTTCCGCATTTATCTTTATTATTTATTTATTTGCAAATTTTGTGACATACATATTCTTGACATTCATTAAACCCCTCATTTAATTGTATACTCACGTCATTAATTAACTAATCTAAATATTAAAAAGGAGATATTTATTAACTCGATTATTTTGGTCTTAAACTTGGCTTAATGGATATAAACTAAATATTCGAATTAATTCTTATCGTCTAAAGGTAAATATTAAAACAGGTAAAATTTTGACAACTCATAACATCATTTTTAAATTGTTTGCATCATGCATAAAGGTGATGTACTCGTTTCGAACTGTAAATTAACACGACAATCGATCTTATTCGATGTCTGTTTAATCTATGGGTCGATGTACAATCACCCTTTTTAATTAAATGGATAATTAATTCGAACCCACTAAATTATTAAAGCCCGCTCAATTAGAGCTTATATTCGATTAAGAACAGTTAATTAAATCTAATTTTAAATTTCAATAATTTTCATCAATTAAAAGCAACGTATAATTTGGTACTAAATTTCGGGCGTGATGGATGTGTTAATCCTTCCCCACATGTAACCAACTCCCGAACCCGTTTTTAAAAGAATCTCTGATTTTAAAGGTGCACGACCTACCTTAGCGGCAGGTGGCGACTCCAACTCTTCATTTTTAAAATAAAATCCCCAAAAAATTCAAAATTTCCTCTATTTCCCAAAAAAAATCCAAACAAAAAACAAAAAAGTGTAGCGATATCCCTTTCTATTTATGTTCGCTAAAAAATATTTCTAAAACCACTTGATCCAGTACCTTTATGTAATGCAAATGCAATGATGTATGCAAAAAGCAAAAAAAAAAACGAGTCAGTACCGGATAAAATCAATAAATACATAAATATAAGAACAAATAAGGTAAACAAACAAAACAACCCTATTTACATCCCGTCTAAAACACTTAGGTTATCCGCATGGCTCTAAGGGGTGGGTTTCTATATGTTCTCTACATGCGGTGTTGGTTCTAGGAGGTACCTGAATTGTCCTTGTTGTCCTCTACTAAGAGTAGCAAAGCCCCCGATCATCACCCATTATTGGATCCTTTCAACCGGGTTCAATTCAGTAGGACCCATTCGCTTATGCCCATACGAAGGAACGATATCCTTACGAAAGCATAAGGTACTCGAGCCCCGAAGGTACTTGCTAGGCCCATACGGAGGAACAATATCCTCACGAAAGCATTAGCGTTTTCCCACCACTTAAGAAAGACGGGTTTATATGCCAAATTTTAAATGCGTTAAAATAAACGCGCAATTATAACCGAATGTTACTTTAATAGTCACTTTAATCCGGAACTTCTGATATTAGTAAAGCGGTAATTATTTAAAAAGCTTGACTCTCATTTGTTTTTGAAAAACAAAAATCATTTCCCCAGTGGAGTCGCCATCTGTAGTGATATCCCTTTCTTATTTATGTTCACTAAAAAATATTTATATTTTATTTTGTTTTGAAAACAATATTTTCTGTGGGGTTTTTAGAAAAAAAACACGTAATTTATTTAAAAATGGAGTCGCCACCGGCCACTTAGGTAGACCAGACACCGTAAAACCAGAGATTTTAAAATGTTGGGTTTGGGATTTGGTTACGGATGGGGAAGGATTAGCACCCCCACACCATCCAAAATTGGTACTTTAATAATCATCGCTTTATTAATATTAAATTTTCCGGATTAAAATGATGATTAAATTAAAATTTGGTTATAAGTGCGAGTAGATTTTAAAAGCCCCGTTATCCGAGAGTAAACGCCCAACCACCATCACTACGCCTGATACTGGCCCCGTTTATGCTCGGATAAAAGGGCACCGCATTGACAATTTATATTCTGTTATGCAATCTAAGAAAGCAAAATATAAAACATACAAATTACATTGACTTGATATTAAAACATAAAATATGAATATTAAAGAATAAACTAAAATAATAATAAATAAAAAACAATGACCAATCATAAAAAAACAAAACTTGATCAAGAAAAACATGATTCTAAAACTAAACAATTAAATCTAACATGCTTGAACACATCAACACGAACCACAACTATAATACATGGTCGACATACGTATAACATGATACGACACTAATAAAACGAATAGACGAAGATACAACAAAGCATTAAACATAGTCATGATGACATTGCAAACAAAACCATCAAAACATATAAAAAAAACTAGAATTCATACACGATAATTTTATACAAAACAAAATAAGCACATAAAAGATTCAATTAACTATCGTACTTTAACATCAAATTAGCAACATATTAAAAACAAAATATGCATGGCATAGATATGACATGATACTAAAATAACAAAACAAAGCAACATGTTAGCATAAAAAGATTAACACTTAATACGTAAAATACGGTGCAACATATATACATAAATAAAAATATAATGACATTAGACATACCAAAAAAACATCATACTAACATATAACCTAAACATAAAACATCATACTACCACAAAACTCACGTTGACATGTAAACATATACCATACACAAATAGACTACAACAAGCATGTTAGATACGGAAGAATGAATGAAAACCAAGAGCATAAGATCATAAACTAAACATGCGTTACAAAACATAGAAACATGAAATAAATAAATAAAGAGACAATAAAAAACAAGATACAATATACCGAAAAGCGTAAATAAACAGGTAAAAAGAAAAGAAAAGAAACACATACATGAATAACATGATCAAAATAAACATGTTGAGAGCATAAAGAAAGGTTAAATGACACGAATATTTAACATGAAAGGGGACTGAAATGGAATCTAGAGAAAAACAAAAAAACTGAAATTAAATAAACAAAATGCACATTTAAGGACTAAATCGAGAACTGGACAAAACAAAAAAGGACCTTTAGAATAATTTACCCATGCGACAAGCTTAAAGTGGAAGAAATGAAAACACAGAATGTTCAAGTGTGTAATTTTACCATTTGGGCTCAAATTCCATTTAATTCAGGGGTCAAATTGAAAGAAAACATAAAGATAAGGGGACTGGAACTGTAGTTATACCAAGGGGCATGTCCAGTTTGAAAATAACCAAAATGCGGGGGGATTTATGAGGGGATTAAACTGAATTTTTATTATTATTCATCTATATAAACGCATACCTGGTTATCAATTCTCCTTTTCCTCACTTTTTTAACCCTTAAAATTAAAACTCTCATTCTCTCATTTTTCAAAGAACATTGCCCCCCAAAAAAACCTGAACCGCCGCACTCAGCCGGTCTCAGGCGAGGTTCAGCTGTACGGCCACCTCAAGTCGTCCCGGACCGTAGCGGTTTAACAACAACCCCAAAACAAAGACCTCTTTTTTGTTTTGAAACTAAAAGAAAGACAAAACCCTTACTATTATTTCGAAACAAAAGACAAGGCTCACCCCTTTTTTAGGGCTTATCGCCGGCCAACGACGGCTTTTTGGATTCAGGTATACTTGACTCACTTTTTATTTTGATTTTTCATTGTTTCATATGCATGCATGAGATAGAGGAAGAGAGGGAAAGATTACCACTGAAACTTGGTTTTTTTGTGTTTTTGTATTTCTAGAACTGGTAACTGATAATCCCCTTCTTACAACTTTTGATATATATATATATATATATTTGTTTGGTAGTAATAAAACATATAATACACATGTTTTTTTTTACTTGATTGGTACTGACGCCCCTTCTTCTCTGTGTTTTTTTACACGCCTCTGACTTCAGCGGTTGGAGGGCCGGTAGGAGTGGTTGTACGGCCGGCATGGTGGAGGCGTTTATCCTTCCAGATTTGCCCACGGCCGTTGGATCAAATCTGATCCAACGGCTATGATTGCAAGAGAAACAGACGGCCTTGATTTGATCTTCGAATGAGTGGGATTGTACCAGATCGCGACACGTGGCGTACGGTGATCTGAAGGGTCTTATGCGTGGCTGTCACACGCGCGTGGGAGATGGGCAACTCGCACGTGTCCTCACGCAGCTAGCTGGAAGGACGCTCCCCTTTGATCGTGGCCGTTAGATCAAAACTTGATCCAACGGCTCCTGGTGGGCTGCGCAAAGAGGCATAGATCAGAGTTAGATACTAGGGTTTAGGGTTATTTGGGCTGATGGGTTGGCCTGTTCGGGCCCTGTAATGTATATATTTGGTTTTGTGATAACACTGGAATGGACTGTTGATCGTTGGGTTTTAATACATCCATTTATTTGTATTTAATTTAGCCCAACCCCATATATATACACACACACACTCAATCATACATACGTGCACATACATACACATACGTGCACATATATACACATACAAACATACAGACATATACATAATACATTAACATACCCATACAAATCACACATCCATACAATCACATATACATACATGTGCACACACATACATTACATACATCTTAGTCGCACGTACACAATATGTACAATATACATGAACTCACATATCGCACACATACATTACCCATATATTGATAACTCCATGCACATAATAAACATATGACATAATAATATAATATAATATAATATAATATATGAATACATGCACTAGTAATAAATATTAATAATTTCATAATTTTTGCAAATTAACATAAAAAATTTTCAAGATAAAAATGAGTGATTACAAAAAGGCAAAACCCAAAAATTATATTTTTCATTCATAGTGATTTTCAAATTCGAAAAAAGGTCGCTACAACTATCAGTACGAGATTCTAGCAACGTGGTGATTTTTAGAGTACGATACTTGTGTTTAGTGGGCTATGTATTCATAGGACCTTACATGGTGGAGTCTATAATTCTTAATTTGAGATTGTATTAATCAAGTCAAATGTTTAAATATTTTAAATTAAAGTGGAGCTCCTTTATAACGATTTAAATTATTTATTTATGGTTTAACTATTGGTTATAAATGTTTTGAGAAATACCTTGTTGGACTAAACCAAGTTTGAGAAATATTATGGATTTTGGCTTGGATTTAAGGCCCAAATGTGACATCTGGATCGGAGTGTTACAAACTTATAATTCTCACAAGGTTTATACTCCAGAACCTTGTCTACACTCTCTCCCAAAGAGTAATACAAAAAAATCTCATTAGGAAAAGTGTTTGCAAAATAAAGCTCTCACCAAAATAAACGCTTGAGCAAATTTAACAAAGATAGCTCACAAGTGTATTTACAAATAAAATAAACTTTAAAGTATTCCGTTCTTTGATCTTATTGTTTGGGTATGTTGTCTAACCATCTTCAAGTGTTCTTGACTTGCTTTTACGGAGCGAATAGAGTTTCTAATCGTTTATGATCCTTAGAGAAGGTCGGGAGCCGTTGGAGGGTGATTTTCCTTCATTTAATGTAGTTCTGAACAAATGATAACAATATTCTAAAGGTGGATATCGATAACTACATTTAATTTAAAATCTAGCTATTAAAAACACTCTGGGTACTAATACTCGAGAACTGAGTATCGATACTAAAGGGAAATACCAATACTAAAATGACTTTCAGTGTTTTGGAAAATAAGATTAAAATCCGGAGTATCGATATTTGTCAATGTTGTACCAGTACTAGTTATTGAGTATCAATACTAAATGCATATTTTTGACACCAAGAGATATTTGGAAATATTTGAGTAAGTCGAAGACACAAAACTACCAATTTGAACATATTTTAACCAACGGATAGAGAATGATTAACCAGTTCTCTCCTCAAGATTTTTCCCGCCGAAGATTTTGGTATTTGAATTTATAAAAGCAACTCGTCGTTTTTTCTTGTAAGTCATGAAATTTTGATTGTAAGTCAAATTTTAAAATATCAAAACGTTTAAAAAAAGTCCTATAGACTAATGACTACTATTGACCAATAGTTATAATATGATTATATGTAAGACTATTATAAAATAATTTAAATTATAAATAAAAAAACCCAAATAGCTTTTAATAATTCATTTGTATATTTTTCACAATTATCGGTTATAATTTTTTTACATGTTTAACATATAGAGTAAATAAATTTAAACTCAAGCACATACAATTTTTTTCGTGAAGCTAGCATGCAACTAGTAATTTTTTTACAAAATAAAAGCAATATAAGTTTCTTTTGCGGATATGAAAATGCAATATATTAAGCACAAGATGAACAAAAATCACATTAACAGCAACAATTTCTAGATAAAATTGTTAAATGTCTAATTAATATTTAAGAAATTTAAGATTATAAATACAATCAATATTAAAAAACAATTTGTATGAACAGCTATATTTTCTTAGTCAATCAAGATATTAGAAATCTCATATAAAATGGATAACTCAAAATCATTCAATTAATTAAAACTCAATATTTCATAAAAATATTTATTTATTTATTACTAGCAAAACCACAATTCTAAATTTCTAGTGATTAATCATAAATTAGCTAGAAAAGAAAAAGATGGTTCTTACAAAATTAGAAAGGGCATCTTGGTTATTTATCATATAAAAATTACTTTTATATAAGTTAGTATTTGTTAAAATATATTCGGCACATATCGATACTAACAGCTTAATCCAGCATGCATCATTTTTTTTTATAGAAATCAACACCAGTAAATAGCTCAAGTTTAATTTTCATATGTTTTTGGAGGTTGTAATGACTTTATTTTTTATTGATTAATAAAAGTTTCATGGGCACTCTTTTCTCCCTCGCTCTTGTTTGATTTATATCATCAGATATAATCGAACAATGAGGGATTTTAACGAGGTTCCAATTATTATAAAAAATTGATATGTTTTGGTTGTTTTAATATTTTTTAATTTGTTTATATCAATATCAATATGTACTAATGTGTGTTTATGTCACATGGTCATTATCCTCTTCCTAAAGGACATGTCTTTTGGCTTTTTGAAAAGATGATAACAAGCTCATACCAAGCAGTATCAAAACAACTATTTGATTGTCTGATTTCATGTTGAGCGCATTAATGAATGAGTTAGGCACAAAGAACATCCATGATGGTGGCCTGTGACGTGTGCGTCACAAGATTGAGTAGAAAAAAACGTCATACCTTAAAAAGAGGTGAAAATATTAATCATACATCGAAAAAGAGGATCTTGAACTATAAAAGAGATGACACTACCCATGTTATCATACTTTTTTTGAGAAAGAGAAATGACCTTGTGAGAGTAACTTGTAGTAATTTGTACAGAATTTTGATATTAAAAATTAAATTTAACTATTTTTATTTTTTATAATTATATTTGTGTTTAAACATTTTTAAGACGTGTATTTTAGATATATTTGCATATAAATATTTTACACATATAATATATATATGAAAAATATTTTAAAATAAATATTTATATACCTAATCAATTATATTGAAATTGGACCTTTTCATGGATTGGATTGATATGAACAGTACCACATATCCAAAAGATTTTCATGTTCAAGCTCAAATTAGGCATTGATCCAATTTTTTTTTGTTAATTATTATAAAATAATTAATTTTTTATGTAAATATTTATATGATTATATATTATAAAGATTCTAGGTTCGAGAAAATATGAGTTTGAAAAAAAATCTGAATTCAAAAAGGTTTGAGTTTGAGAAAAATTGAGCATGAGGTAGACTGAACTCGAAAAAAGTTTGTGTCCGGAAAAATCAAAACTCGAAGATAGCTTGAACCAAACCTATTTGTTTACCACCTCTAGATAAAAAGTAAAGTTTAAAAATGGCGAGTGGACTATTTTAAGATATTATTTTGGTCATCTAACTTTAAAATGTTAGAAAATGGACATTAAACTTATATTTTTGTTATAAAATGGTCATCATACCATTAACTTTCGTTAAGAGGGTGACGTATTAATTCAGGAAAATTGTATAATAGTACATTCAGTCCTCCATATTTACACATTTAATCAATTTAATCTTAATTCAAAAAAAATTAATAAATTTTCCCTCATTATTTTCTTATTATAATTAAAAATAGGACCAAATTATTAGAATATGTACATAATGAGGGTTAAATTGATTGAATTTTTTTAATTAGAGCTAAATTGATTAAATATTTAAATGTGGAGAATCACATGGGCTATTATAAAATATTTTTAACTGTCACATCATCCTCTTAATGAGGATTAACAACGGGGTGACCATTTGTAATAAAATCATAAATTTAATGTTCATTTTGTAACATTTAAAAGTTAAATGACCAAAATAGATATTTTAAGATAGTTTGGTGACCATTTTTAAACTTTCCCCTAAAAAGCAATCTTATCCTCAGCTCGGGTCGGAAACAGATATAACCAAAACACACCAACCCGGGGTTTGCCTAAGAAGAAACATAATATGACAAGGAAAATAAACATATATTTTTTATGTCTTAGCAACATACCTATTTTGCAATGAAATTCATGACCTGTGCCTCTGTAATGCTACTTCCAGTTCCAGTATGTCTCACAACATATGCCGTGGGAATCTGCGCTGCTTCTTCATCCGGGTACCTGCCCCCGAATTTTAATAAATCGATGTGAGAATTGTAACTCTACATGAATATCATCGTCACTAAAAAAAAGAGAACACATACGGAATCACAGCAGCATCAGCAATCTCGGGATGGGAATGAAGCAAATGTTCCAATTTAGCCGGAGAGACCTGTGATTTGATTTGGATACATATTCATATCAAACACTCGTATCTAAAACCGAGTAAGATATACTCTAAAACAATCGATTCACCTGATATGCTTTGTATTTATCAACTCCTTCAATCTATCGACAATGTAGAGAAACCCCTGCGAATCAAAATAACAAATGTCACCCGTTATTAACCACCCTTCTGAATCCAAGGTTTCTGCAGTTGCCTTCTCATCACCTATATAACCTGCATTCACACCATTAAGTAACAAGGCTTGTATGATCTTTTTTTTTCTATTTTCAAAGAAGCCTCCAAAACCAAACCTTGAAGGATTTTATATTTTTTAAAAAATATAAATTATTCAATTACCATTTTCAAGTAAGACACACCTATATACATTTTTTTGAATTATTTAAATCTAAATTAACAAATCAAAGAAAAAGTTGTACTAAAAGAATATATCAAAATCATATAGTTAAAAATTAGGGTAAACAACATCATTGGTCATTAAATTATTTTTGCTTTTCTGTTTTGGTCACTAAATTATTATTTTTAGTAAAATCGGTACTAACGCTATTTTTTTCATTTTGGTCAATAATAATATTTTTTCATGTTTTAGTCACTAATCTATTGCTTCTTTCATGTTTAGGTCACCAAACAATTTTTTTACGTTTTTAACGACGAATGACCAAAATTAAAAAAAAAACATAATGTTAATGATGATTTTATCAAAAATAATAATTTAGTGACCAAAACAAGAAAACAAAAATAATTTAGTGAGCAATAATATTGTTTTTCCTAAATATTATTGTATGCCATGAGATATAAGTTTGTGATCATAACAACTACATAGCCACCAAATGAATTCCAACAAAAAGAAACAGTTGGATAGGCACCAAACTTTTTGGAGGAAGTTTGAGAAATATTAACTAAGAGCGGGAGTGGATGAGTTTGGTGTGCTGATAAAAACCGATAAATTTTGAAATTTGTCTAAAAATTTAAAATGTGGTTAATTTTTCGTGATTTATTTTGAAATTTAAAAAATAAATTTCAAAATTTTATCCAATAACTTAAAATATTGTAAAAAAATAAAATTTCAAAACTTGTCATAAAGTTACGAAAGAACAATATAAAATGTCATAAAAAGTCTAATATTTTAATTTATTAAATAAGTTTCGATACTTGTCATTGCTCGCCAGTTTCAAGATCAACTATCTTGCCTTCCTTATTTGCACAAAGCCGCCCAACTGATCCGTACCCAGCTGCCTCCTCCGCTCCTATTGCACTCGTTGCTCCGCCCACCGTCTCCGTCAACCCATATCCCTTTTTCAGATCAATAAAAGCAATGTTACCTATTAACATTCACCCAAACAAGATTGTATTCATTCCAATTTTAACATTCAAAGTAATTTTAGTGTGGGTAAATTAAACGGACCAAGTCAAAAAAATTAAATTCTGGTGTCAAATATTTTTAAAAAAAATAAAAAAAATTAATTGAGTGAGAGGATGAGTGTTTAGATAAAATATAGTATAGTAAAATTTTTTTAATTCTGGTATCAAATATAATTTCTTACTTGAAGAAGTTCAACTGCGGGGAATTTCTCATTGAACCGCTCAGTAACCTCCTTGCCGAGCGGAGCGCCACCGCACCCCAGCAGCGTAAGCGAGTTGAGGTCTTAGTTACTAGTCAACACCGATTTAACAAACGCCAACACAAGCGGAGGCGACACCGGCATGCCTGTAACCTTGTATTTCTCAACTGCTCTTAGCATTTCTTCAAAATCAAACCTCTCCACCAAAACCAACGAGTTCGCTGTCAAAACCGCCGCCAACAACATAAAGAAACCGAACACGTGGAACAAAGGCACCGTCAAAAAAGTCACAGATCCCCGCGGCTTCCCGTTACCTTCACCTTGGCTTGTGTTGAAGATATGAGCCCCGCCATCCTTGCGATTAGGTTCCGATGAGTCATCATCACACCCTTGACTCGCCCGGTGGTTCCCGAAGAATACAATATCGCAGCCGTGTCGGACTGGTCTACCTTGACTCTTTTATGACATCGTTATCCATATTGGACTGAGTTAACAACAAGAGGAACTCGGGCGAGTCGATGAGGATAATTCCGCGTTTAAGAGAAGGAATTTTATGGGAGGTTTCTGAAGTAGCGAAGGCAACAACGGGTTTGCAGAGTTGGATCTGCTGAGCAATTTCCGAGTTGGAACTGAGTGGGTTGGCAGGAGAAACGACGATTCCCAACGACAACAAAGCGAAGTAAACCACAGGGATATGGATCGAAGGCGGCGAGAGAACAAAAGCGACACCGTTTTTGCATAGAGAGTAACGTTGTTGTAAGGACTAAGGAGTAAGCAAGGGAACGGACCCGAGAAACGAATTGAGAGTAAGATAAGGTTTCGCCGGTGGTTGGTTGACGACGAAGGTGGTGGCGCCATCGGCGGAGGTGCGGTGGAAAACGGAGAGACAATATTCGGCGAGGGAAAGCGGTTGATTGATTGGTGGCAAAGGGATGGGCGGTCAAAGGCTGCTGTACGCTCGGGTTTGGTGACAAAATCCGGTTTTCGGATCCATTAAACGGTTCACAGAAAATGAGCGAATTGTTTTGGGATTTTATATCGGGCCGGGAAATGTCAAATTGGGTATTTTGGTAAATTCAAAATTGCATATAGCAATTAAAAAAAAAAGAGATTCGTCACCTGATAAATAATTAAATAAAAAATAAAGAAAAACTTCAATAGACAAAGTTTATACAAACTTTTTAGTTTTAAGAGTTAAGAGCTTAATTTGGGGTTTAAAATTTAGGAGTTTAGGTCGTAAAGTTTAAAATTTAAAGTTTAGAGTTTAAAGTTTGAGGTTTAGTTTTTTAAGATTTAAGTTTAATTTTAATCTATAATATAAATAAACATACTTATATAAAATTTATTTTATAATATGTGTATTAAATTTAAACCATAATAAAAAACCACTCACGGTGGTGGGTGCATTTTAGAAAACTGAACTATGACACAGATTTCAACTTGTTATTATATAAAAAGTCTTAACCATTTTAATTTATTGTTTTATTTTTATATCAAAGGGGTTTAATTAAAAATAGAAGATACAAGCACCTAATCATTGAGGACAAGTAGAGAGCAGGTTGGAGAGAGCTGGAATCTTCTTTTTTAAAAGGCCAAGATTCAATGGTTGCAACAAAGGATCTAAATTTTTCCACTCTATTGTAGAAGCTAAAAATAGGAAAAATACCATTCGAGTTTTACAAGATGAAAATAGGAATCGAATTGATGCTTTTAACCATATGTCTTCTCGGGTCTTGGGCTATTTTACTTGATTGTTAGGTGCTGTTGATACTAATGTTTAGGGAAGTCATAAAGATCTCTTACCTAGTATTCTTCAATATTCTCTCGTTGATGTAGCTTTTGGTTCTCTGGACTGTTGTGTGACTGATGAGGAGATTAAACATGCTATTTTTAGGTGTGGCAATGACAAGGCTCCAGGTCCTGATGGTTTCTCTTTTTATTCTTTAAGGCTGCATGGTCTATTGCTGAATCAGACTTTATCTCTGCTGTTAAATCATTTTTCTGCTCTTCCACTATGTTACATGCATTCAATGCTACAGCTATCGTTTTGGTTCCAAAAACTTCCAACTCTTGTTTGGTTAAAGACTTCATGCCCATCTCTTGTTGCTCTATGGTATACAAAATGGTTACTCCTATTTTGGTGAACATACTCGAGGCTTTCTTCCAAAGTATGATTGCTTTGAATCAATATGCTTTTGTTAAGGGCAGAAACATTGTTGACAATACATTATTAGCCCAAGAGCTTGTTAAGGGATACTCTAGAAAATCCCTCTCTCCCTGGTGTGCTTTAAAGGTAGACTTATAAAAGGCCTTTGATTTTTTAAACTGAGAATTCACATTATCTGTCTTAGAAGCTATGTGACTCACATATAAATTTAGAGATTGGATTCGCAACTATCTCACCACTCATAGGTTTTTTTTTTTATCTCTTTCAATGGTAATTTTGTGGATTTTTCCAAGGAGCCAAAGGCATTAGGGATGGGACTCTCTATCCCCTTAGCTATTTTTTTTCTCTATGGATGTTCTTTTCAATATTCTTAATGCTGCTGTAAAGAATGAGATATTCTAATATCACCCTAAACGTAAGAAGAATGACTTGGCACATCTTTGTGCGGACGATCTTCTATTTAGAAGGTCTCTTTGGACTCTATTGTGGGTGTGCAATGCATTTTGAACAAATTCCATGAAATGTCAGAATTGAAACTCAATGCTTCAAAGAGTGGGATATTTACTTCAAGTGTGCCTTCTGAGATAGTATGTAGCATCCAGAATATTGGTTTCAAGATCGAAAACTTGCCTGTGAGGTATCTAGGAGTCCCTCTTGTTACTGAAAAATTATTTGAGAAGGATTGTAAACTCTTACTGTAACACCCCGATCCGGATCAGAAGTACTACACTCGGGTTATCCAAAATCCGACCCAAAAAATTTCATTTAAAAATCATAAATTTAGCCTTCATTCAAAACATTATATCATCAAATACTTCATATAATTAAATAAACAACACAAATCAATTTACAAAATAGGAGCTCCTAGTTCATACATTGTATATATCGAAATGATATTTCAAAATAAAGTTACAGACTCAACAGTTGTAAGGTCCTATGAATACTCAGCCCATTAAATGCAAATACAGTACTTTGGCAATCACCGCTTGCTGGAATCCCAAATCAATTGTGCTCCTCGAGCTCCCGATCAATCTACCAACCTACGCACGAAAACAACGATTCTGAGCGTTGAGCTTACAAAGTTCAGTGGTACACATCTATTCTACTATACTTCATGCTAATCATAAACATAAGCATGCAAGCTAGTACGAGCAATAATGAGGGATAAATAAACACGTGGCGTTGCCATTAGTCGCTTAAACACATGCTCACATCTTGCAAGTCATCAAACATGGCACACAAGGTCCAACCATACTCAGGATTTCACCAGATTATATGGGCAAAAACACACAAAGTTTTAACCATAAACAATGGTAATCAAACCTATTTAGCCCGTGACCACTAAGATATCAGGCTAGCCACACATGTACTCGGTACCACTTAGACATCAAGTACCTCATGTGATATTCGGGACCACCCAAACATCGAATACCATACCATGCCACCCACCCGTGAGCACAAAGACATCAGGCGGTGCAAGCCACATACCCGGGACCACTAAGACATCAGGTAGTGAATATCGCATACTCAAAAACATCTAGCCATCGAGTAGCGAGTACCACTCGGGACCACCTAGACATCAAGTGCAAGCGAAGAAGGGAACAAGTACTATAGTACAATTCTTGGGTATCTGAATCTCATCAATCATCTATTCACCAATCAAATGCTTGCCCAGTATACAAGCAGCGTGATCCCAAGGATCTCTCTATTGTTGCTAATCGTCATCACATCATTAATTATTCCTATTAATCAATATAATCCCATTAATTTATGCATAAATCAAGTTATTAATTATACTCGCCAATTTCCATATCCTAATTAACATTTATAAGTTATTCTGTTTATCGGGTACCGGTACTCGAATGCGAGTATTGGTACGGTACCCCTGGGTATCGGTACTCACATGTATATCGATACTAAAATTGCTTACTGGAAATCTTAAATTTATCAAGTACCAGTACGGGCCAACCCATACCGATACGGCCTTGAATAGCGTACCGTCCTGGCCAAGCCCGTACCAATACCGACCGAAGCTTGTACCGATCCCTTACTCTTGAGCTCATACCATATTAGCAAATTATGATATTACAAGGTTTTTCGATCCCTAAAGCTTATGAAAGTCATTAGGATTTATTTACTAATGAATTTAATCATTTAATATTAATTATCAGCTTCATGATCATTTAATCGAGTAATTCTGATATTTATCTCTTAAGCACAATTTTCATCAAACACATCAATTCCATACCACCAGCATCCAAGCATCACAACATATAATCAAACAATCATCAAGTAATTATACAACTAGTCAAATGACCTTACATGGTCTCTAAAGTCCATACAAGTCACGTCATATCCTTAAATCTCATCATGCACTTCAATATTATCAAGTCTCATAATACCGGTCTCTATGCATTCTTATTTCCCATCTACCTATTTTGCAACCACTAACACGCAAGGCAATTGTATTTATGAAACTCATGAAGCATTAGGAGTTTGAAATGTACTAACCTTGAGCACTAGCGATAAATCCTCATATAAGATTCTCAATTACTTCACTTGGTTCGATATTCGATCTTGGATAATCCTCATATAACAATTAATACAATATTAATTAATTAATCACATACTTTAATTAATTTACAAGTTCAAATGCGTAAAAACAACTTGCCAGGATCGAATTTGGCGAAACGGACTGCACCAACAGACTCAGAACGTCAAAAACCCCCGGGTAAATTACTTCACTTGGTTCGATATTCGATCTTGGATAATCCTCATATAACAATTAATACAATATTAATTAATTAATCACATACTTTAATTAATTTACAAGTTCAAATGCGTAAAAACAACTTGCCAGGATCGAATTTGGCGAAACGGACTGCACCAACAGACTCAGAACGTCAAAAAACCCCGGGTAAACTACCTTAAAAAAGTCAACAGCTGGTCAACGGTTTAGTGATCTGGTACGACGTAGGTGCACGGGGGCTTCGGTGCACCCGGGGCGGTATTCTAGTATGGCATGGTGCACTGTAGCAGTGTGCACCTACCCACTGTAGACGCTCCCTACACGCAGGCAGTGAAGCGCGAGGTGCGTGGGATGTCCGCCGATGGTCAGACGGCAACAACGAGCTCTAGTCCCGTTGTCTCTACGCCGGTGCCCTTAGTTTTCAGTTTTGGCCGCTCAAACTATCCTATCTTGAAAACCTTAATTTTCTTTTTTCTCACCTCCTCCAACGACGACTCTGATAGTGATGTTGCTAGTACCGATGGATTTGTCTCGAAGAGATTAACTCAATGACGGTAGAGTTGTCAAAAACGAACGTCCGAATCTCAATAAATCAAAGTTGAAAGCTTGAGGAGAAAGAGGAGAAAAATGAAGAAAAGAAAAGAAAAGAGAAAAAGGGAGAGATAGAGAAAAATAATAAAATTTGATTTTCCTCCCCTTTTCTCCCATTTATTTCAAAACATAGTCTTCCATACAAAGATAGGCAAATTGCACTCGAGGTCCTCCATTTTCGACCCTCACACAAATCGGTCATCGCTTTTCTTTAAATTAAATCTTTCAATATCTCATTCTTTTCTTTTTAACACTTAAATTAAAATTCTTTACCCGAATCCAAGACCCTAATGACTAATCCAAAATTTAGGTCGTTACACTTACTGAATTTCATTTGGACACGATTAGGGCACTGAGCAAATATGCATTTGAGCTATGCTGGGAGACCTCAATATGTTCGTTCATTTAGGGATGTCAATTTTCCCTGGATTCGATGGGTTTCGACCCGACCTAATTCGATAGAGACAATTTTTTTATTTTAAAATTCAAGTTAGGGGCTGATTTTAGTAGAATATAGTCGGGTTCGGGTTTAAGATGAAAATTCCCCGACCCGACCTAGTTTATGTTAAATTTTTATCATATTTACGAAATTGTCATTCACTATATATATGTATTTTGAGTCAAAATTTCCTAACCTTCCATTTTCAATTTTCCTCCTCTTCTGCTCCATTATTTTCCCTTTTCATTTTGTTTTCATTTTTTCTTTTGTTCTTCCTTCGTCATCTCCATTTGATTTTAACTTTTTTTTTTATCTTCATTTATCTTTTCATCCGATCTCATTTCAATATATTTTTATTTCTTTTGTTATTCATTTATATTTTTGTGGTGTTGCATGTTATTTTTTGGTTAATAATTTTTGTTATTCGTCTTTATTTTAGTAATTTTCTCCTATTCTTTAAATTTCTCTTGACAACACAGATTATAAGAAAAAAGTAATTTTGTGTATTTTTTAGATTATTTTCTATTTTTTGGACATTTTCAGATTGTTTTTATGAGAAAAAAATACTTGTTTTTAATAACAATAAACATGAGAAAAAGCTTGTTTTTTTGTTTTGGGTATTTCGTAATGCTAATTTTTATATGGATATTCTAGATTTTTTAACTTTTGTTTGTTTAATGGGAAAATCTGAGATTGACAAAAACAATCAGAGAAAATTTTGAAAAACCGGGTCGAGTTGAATCGGGGACGGTTTAAAATTCAAATCTCGAGACAGGCTCGAAATAGTAAAAAAATATTATTTCTCGAAACGGGTGGAGTTTGCTATCCTCAGTGTTGTTTAGTATCTCTAATTTCTAGTGCATACAGTTTATTCTTCCTAAGGCTACTATTAAAAGAGTTGAGCAGCTTTGTAGCATATTCTTTTGAAAAGGCTAGAATTTTTTTGCGGCTAGAGTTAAAGTTAGTAGACAACAAATTGATAATTGAGATTAAAAATTAAAAATAATGAGATATTTAAAGAAAAAGAAAAGAACAAGCTTAACTGTAAATTTACACACCGCGCATATGAGATAAAATCAATTTATACAGTATAAAACTTGAATATTTTATATTTTTTTGGATCCTTAAATGAAGGTCAATAAACTGTTAGATGAAAGTTATATATATATAAGTTTTCAATTTTTTAAAACAACCAAAAGTTTTTTTTTTGCACGTAATTGAGTAGTTGAACTAGAAAATCTCATTAATGGAGTCTTGATGTAGTTTCCTTTCTTAGTTGTTGTTGAGCCAACGTGGCTAGTAGGGGTGTTTAAAATTATCCGACCCGAGATACTCAACTCGTTGACCCGTGAAAAATACACATGTATTTTTTTTCCAAAAATTTTTTTGGGTTGGGTACTCGGCTCGTTAATTTTTTTTGGATCACGGGTCGAGTCTGGGCCGCAATTTTTGAATTATACGGGTACTCGACACAGTTATCTATCTTTACTTTTATTTTTAATTTTAGATTATTAAGACTTTTAGTTAAACATTAAAAATAAAATATTTTCGTCCCCAAATGTTTTTACACTAATTTATAAATTTCGTTCTCAAATGTCTCATCCCAATGATGAGTACATGATTTTATGTTTTATCTTTAGTTGTATTTTTTTTACTTTTAAATTTTATCTTTTGATTATGTAATTTGAATTTAAACTTTGTATTTGAATTATGTCATTACGTACTTTGAACTTCTAGATTTTAATTTTGTCCTTTCGAATTACTTAAATCTTATGATTTGTAAAACAAAATTGTAAAAATTTAATATGGGTACATTGTGATACATGTCATACTAGAGTGATATTGTATTGTACTTTGATATGAATTTTTTAATTAATATTGCATTGACTCGAACTCAAAATGATCTAATAATTCATATGGGATGTAAATAATTGAACGTTGAACTTTCAAAGTTCATAAATACACAACTACTGTAACTCAACAATACAACATGAAATACATGATGCATATAGATTAAGTAAAAACAAGAAAAAGACATGCAAAGTTATGTCTCCAAAATTGATTGAAATTGATGTCGATTGAATGCCACAAAAGCAGGTTATGTCTCCAAACAACTAAACTAATGAGAAGAGCATTTTGATCATTTTATCACATCAATGAATCATCCCTAATTTGATCCATTTACAACCATTAAACTTGCTTAAATCTTTGGAAAATCAATATAGAATAACTCTTACAACTCCATTTGTTCGACTTTACAATACCATAATCTGAACCTCTAATATTATTTAAGAGAAGAGATCATATGTATATATATAAACTCTATTATTCTTAGATAATTGGGTTATAAAAAGAAGTCACCTTCAAACTATTTAATAGAAGTTGTCAAGTACAAAACTGAAATGTTTAAAGAGAAAATTTAGATCGAAGCATTATTGCAAAAGAAAATAAAAACAATTCAATTGTGTTCAAGAAATTCCCCAAGTTTTAAAAGTTTCAAGCTTGACAATAGGATTTATTACATATATATATATATATATATATAATTTTCTTTTTTATAATTTGGATTTGCTAGCAGATAGAGAATGATTAACCAGTTCCCTCCTCAAGATCTTCCCTGCCGGAGATTTTGGTACTGAATTTATAAAAACAACTCGTCGGATCTTCTTGTACGGCGCAACCTACAAAGTAGAAAAATCAACTCTTGCATCAGGCAATGACGGAGCCAAATAGTCAAAGAAAAAGTGAGATAATTCTTGTTGTTTTGGAAACATGCCTGTTTTGCAATGAAATCCATGACTTGTGGCTCTGTAATGCTACTTCCCGGGTTCCTCACTACATAGGCCATGGGAATCTGCCCTGCTTCTTCATCTGGGTACCTGCTCCACCATTTTAACCAATCCATCTGAGAATTGCGACTCTAGATCAACTTCGGAACTACTAAAAACAGTATGCTTTCATACCACCAGATATTATTGGATCTTTTAAATATATGAAAAACAGATCGTCGATCACAATTTACTTCCAAAACTCATGTGTACCCACCCGTATCATCGATACCTCGATTCGGGTAACATAGACTTAATTAATTGATCACTCCAAAAGTAGATGATCACCAAACAAATTAATGACCACATGCATACCCTCATCATTCAGAAAAGGAAAAGAATACATACGGAATCACAGCAGCATCAGCAATTTCAGGATGGGAAAGAAGCAAATGTTCCAATTCAGCTGGAGGGACCTGCAATTTGTTTTGGTAACATATCCATATCAGGCACTCGTATCCAGAACCGAGTAACATACACTCTAAAGCAATCCACTCACCTGATATGCTTTGTATTTGATCAACTCCTTCAATCTATCGACAATGTAGAGAAACCCCTGCGAATCAAAATAACAAATGTCACCCGTTTTTAACCACCCTTCTGAATCCAAGGTTTCTGCAGTTGCCTTTTCATCACCAACATAGCCTACATTCACACCATGAAATAGCAAGGCCTTTATGAACTGAACTTGATGAAATGTGAAAGAGCAAAATACATGCCACTTTTGCTCATTTATAAGGAGTTTTGACTGTAATAGATAAATGAATTGAGCCTCCAAACAGAAACCTTCAGTCACTATGAAGTTTTCTAAATTTATGTCCATGCTAACAAAAACCAATATTCCTAAATCAGAAATATTAGTATTTACTAGTACACCCATACAGACTTCAGAAGCAAAATCTTGATCGAAAATTTGCCACGAGATGACAAGTTTTGGTCACAAAAATTGGGCAACCACCAAAATTGAAAGGACAAAGTGAAACCTAACAACCTATTGCAAGCCAGACAGTACATTTTTGTGGGCTTCAATTCGCAGGCACACATAAATTTTGTCAGCACATTTACTCATTTAAACAATATGTACATAATAAAGTGAAATTAATTGCATTCAGTTTTTTAGATTATTTTCACGTATTTAAAGGGTTTTATCAATAAAGTGCCAGATGATGAAGGCAAAGAGTAATACCCTTCATAACTGTTGGCCCCCTTAACCAAAGCTCTCCTCTCTGCCCAGGAGGCAGTGCCTCACCAGTTTCAGGATCAACTATCTTGGCTTCCATATTTTCACCGAGGCGGCCAACTGAACCGAACCGAGCTGCCTCCTCAGGCCCTACCACCCTCGTTGCTCCACCGCCGGTCTCGGTCAACCCATATCCCTTAACACATCAAAACAACAATTAACAATGCTATTAACATTCACTAGAACAATACTATTCATGCATAACTATGTATTTTAGTTGCATATAAAAAGAAAAAGTAGATATAATTAGCATAGTTGAGTGCATAGGATAGGACCATCACCTAACAAGCCAAAGAAAATTATAGTGTCAAAAGATTATATTATTCGGATTTGAATGTCAAATACGAATAAGTGTTCGACCTAGGCATGATAGAAAATTATATGTTTACACACAAATATCAAACACAAATTTTATTGGCCATCAACAGCTTTTTCCTTGATTACGTTACTATTTCTTACTTGAATAAGTTCAACGGTGGGAAATTTCTCCTTGAACCGCTCAGTGACCTCCTTGCCAAGCGGAGCACCACCGGAGCCGAGCAGCAAAAGCGAGCTGAGGTCATACTTCTTAGTCAGCTCCAGTTTAATAAACGCCACCACAAGCGGCGGCGAGACGGGCATGAAAGTTACTTTGTACTTCTCTATGGCTCTCAGCATACCCTCAAATTCAAACCTATCCGTGAAAACCATTGTTTCTCCCAGTGAAAACACCCTCGCCAACATAAAGAAGCCGAAAACGTGGAAAAAAGGGACGGTGAAAAACGATACCGGGTGCGGTTCATCCTCGAGGGTGTACCGTATGTGATAATACCCGGCAATCAACGCTATTATGTTGAGGTGACTCAGCATCACGCCTTTAACTCGCCCGGTTGTCCCCGAGGAATAAAGGATCGCTGCCGTGTCGTGTTGACTCACCTTGACACTATCGAAGATGGCGGTGTCGACATTGGGTTGGGTTAAGAAAGACTGGAACTCGGGCGAGTCGAGGAGGACTGTTCCGAGTTTGAGAGACGGAAGCTTGGAAGACGTCTTCGAGGTAGCGAAGGCAATAACGGGTTTACTGAGTAGGACCTGGTGAGTAATTTCCGACTCGGAAGCGAGCGGGTTGGAGGGAGAGACAACGATTCCCAATGCCATAAGAGCGAAGTAAAGCAAAGGGACGTGAAACGACGGAGGAGATAAGATAAAAGCGACGTCGTTTTGCGAGAGTGAAAAGTTTTTCTTGAGGGAGTAAGCGAGGGAATGGATTTGAGCGATGAATTGGGAGTAAGAAAAGGTTTGATCGTTAGTGGCATCGACAATGAAAGTGGTGTCGCCGCCATCGCCATCGGTGTAGGAGGAAGAGGTGCGGAGGAGGGAGAGGGCGAACTGAGGGAGAGAAAGAGGCTGAGAAGGCGGCGGGAGAGGGACGTGTGGTCGGAGAGAATGGAATGTTTTGGTTAGGGAACAGAAGCCGGTGTTTTGGTCCACCACTGGACGGCGGTGATTGGTGTCTGTTTCCGCCATTGGCAATGAGTTTTCAGTTTTCACCTTTTAGTTTGCTGACAAAATCAAAAGAACAGGATTTCGTCTTTTTAATAACCGAAGTACTGCCAAATTACTGAATATGCTCTTTATTAGACCCATATAAACTCTTAAATTTGTAGTCAAATAAATATCTAACTTTAATATAGATATATCATTCATCTAATTAAATAACCAATAAACAATTAATTTATTGGCTTCCAATTTTAATATAATAAATAAAACAATTAAATTAAAAAAGTCTTCAATATCTGATTCAAATTAATAATAAAAAATTAATCTAATTAAATCAATTTTTTTTATCATAAATCAATATAGAGATTTGTTTTTAAAGAAATTAATTAATTGAAGGATTATTTGGTTTAAATTTAGGAAGTAGAAATTGCGGTACAATGATTGCTCAATTCTTATCTGTTAACTGTAACTAAGCCAAAATTTACGGAGAGAAAATTGATTTTTTTTACAACAAAAATTTGTTTTGTGGTACACATCCACCTAAAAAATACTTAATATGTTATTTGAAGCTAAAACTTGTATCAAATTAATTTTTTTTTAAAATTCAAAAAAGTATAGTTGGTTTAACTAGATGAAATGTTGCGTCAGAAGTTTTGAATTCTTATGTTATGAATGAAGCAAAATTATATTAACATAATAAATTTTTACAATATTTATTTCGGATTAATCTATTAATTAATAAAATACCATAGATATAAAAAAATTCTTCAAGAGAAAAACATGTGTTATTAATTGATATACCCCTGGTAAAAAAATATAGTTCCTCTTAATAGGATAATAAATGTTATTAAAATATTTTTAAAATCCTAATAGATAAATAAATAAAATTTTGTCGCTTTTTTGAAATTATCTTTTATTGGTTTACCAAGTAATAACCTTAAAATAAATTTATTATTATTTTAATATTTTCTCATATTTTTCTTAGTAATTTCGAAAAAAAAGTATTTTTCAAACGTGGTATAATATCTTTTAGCCTAAGTTAACATTTAAATTTATTCGGAAAGATCAAACTCTTCTGAGGTACTGAAAAATACTAAGGCTTTGATAATCAAAAGCAAATAAATGAGAAAATAAAAAAGAACGTGAATAACAATAAATAAACAAGAAAGAGCTTTTAGATTAAATGTCTTGATTACTCAAATGAAAGATGATGCAAATTAGGTGGTGAGAACCTCTATTTCCTCGTTTGAGAATTTCTTCCCTTCTTCCACTCTCTCCCGAATAGTAACTAGGATTTATAGTTGAGTCTCTTTACATTCAATGGTTACAAATGGTTTACATCGAAGACCAAGATTAAAAGCCACCTACTACAAGATTCATATTTATTAAAAGAATATCCTATATTCACATTGGGTCTTGACACTTTCTATAAAAATATATATTTTGTTCACATTGAGTGTTCACGTTGATCTAGGTACATAGGTCTTCTAGGATCTTTCATATATTGGGCTGAATCTGGTGGTCTCTTCAAACACAAAATCTCCTTAAGAACATCTTGGACAGCTATGTGTGAGTGTGTCTCGAACCGGAACTCACGATCCATGACAAAATTATATATCGTTTTAAATGTCTCATGAAGAACAATATAAATCATAATGTTTATTATTGAAATATTCAAGTTTACCAATAAAAAAATATGTCTCAAAGTCACTAGTTATCCATTATTTTTTTTTCCAACAATTAAGTCTCCTAAGCATCGTGTAATGTTTAAATTTTGACATTATTAATGCAGCAAACTGAATTAAAAAGGTTACCTTATAATTAATTTCTATAATATCTAGTCTAATTAATTGATCAAAGAATAAGATATCAGTCATTATAAAAAATATTTTAGAGAGAACCCAACGAGTGGCTCCAGTTAAAAAGATAATTATGTTCATCCTAGGAGACTCGGGTTCGAGCACATATGTTAGCAATGTAGTATCTGTTCATACATATTCCTAACCATTTGACAATGCACACACCTTGCATGTAACGACCCGGGTTTCGGAACCCGAGGGTCGGGTTAACCTGAGGTTTGGGCGTCATGTTTAAGCCAAGACGTTTGGGCCTTGAAAGCCTTATTGGGCTTGGAAGGTTGATTTGGTGATAGAAATGGAATGATGATTGAAGGGTTTTTTGGTAAATATCAAATTGAAGACAAAGAGAGCTGATGTGGGACTTTATTTTCTGCAGAAAATAGAGGGAGTGAGATCATCTTGGTCCCCTTGTTCCCTCTCTCACCCATTCCCATCTTCCACCCAAACGTCTTCATGTTCAAGGTTAAATCTTTAAGTTCTAGAGTATGAATCTCGTTTGGGGCAAAGAGGAAAAGTTGTTTAGCATTAAAGTTAAAGTTTTTGAGAACTAAATTCTCTGAATTTGTTACATAGAGTTTTGGTTTTAAGGTATAGGGTTAACTTATTTTTAATTAAAATAAGGTGAAATTGAAATAATGTGTAAATAATAAGGGTTAAATTTATTATTTTTTTTTGAATTAGGACAAAATTGTTTTAATGTGCAAACATGGAAGACTAAATGTGTTATAATACAAAATAATTTAATTGCCATGTGTTGGTTATATCCCACATTGCGAGGGTACATCCCTTGGGAATGGTATTTAAAGAGACTTCATTTACCTCCTTTGTTGAATGTGGTTAAACAACTCTCTCGCACGCGCGTACCGTCGGCTGGCTCGGCTCAGTTTAGTTCGGTCGTGATTATGGTAACACATGTCTTCAACACGTCCATGTGCGTTCTATCTTTTCGGGGGAAATTTAGAATAATTTCTTTTGAATTATTTTCTGAAAAATTGAATTCTTGAACCATATTTATAGGCGAATTACTAAAATTGAAACATTTTAATTAGTTGTTAATTAGAATAAAATCAAAATTAATCTACTGATTAGTTCCTGATTTTTATCACCTAATTAATGAGTGGCTGGATTTCAACAGTTTGGCGAACCGTTAAACTCGGAAATCAGTGTTTAAGACTGATTCAAATTTTTGTGTTTAACTCTTGTGTACAACCTATAAATAGACAGGGTTTTCAAAATTCGGATGTCTCTTCAATTCTCTGTTTTTAAAGTTGTTTTTTTCTTTATGTGAGAAGAGCAATTCCACCTTTGTCCACTTTGATCTTTGGGTGTATGATTATTGGAGCTACCATGTTAACCTCGGGGGACGACTGCCTGCTGCAGGGATTACACACATCGAGGCAAAATCATTTTTAAGGTAGTGGTTATACCATAACACGATTTTTTATCTACCTTTTATTTCTGTTTATTATTATCCAGTCAGTGCTAACAGTTTGATCTTGTAGTAATATTACCAACAATTTAGAAACGAGTTCTATACTGTAAATGTCAAACCCAGTACCAAAGCTTGAACCAGATCTATCAAAACTCGAGGCACTCGACGGGACCAATTACCGGAGGTGGTCCTAACGGATAATCATATTCTTTGAGCAAGATGATCTTGACTATGTGTTGCTCAAGCTTTCGCCTAAGTCACCAATGACTCCATCATCCTTAGACGTTGATTTCACTGCGGCTGGCGGTGACACCACTCCTATCGCCACAAGTGCAGTTCTGCAGTCTGCAGATGTTACTGCTCATGCTCAAGCTTCCATTGACAAGTACGAGAAAGACAACAAGACTGTTCATGGCTTTCTTCTAAGTCATATGTCAAAAAAACTGTTTGACATGTTTTTTAAAGAAAAAAGTACAAAGGCTATATGTGACACACTGAAAAAGAAGTATGGATTCGTTTATGCTAGAATCAAGAAGCATGTGGTCGACGAATGGCTCAAATTCTAGATGTCCAACGACAAGCCAATCATGGATCAGGTTCATAATTAAGAGAAGCTAGTTTTCGACATCTTGGCCGAGGGCATACAGATGTACGAAGTTCTGCAAGAAAATTTCCTTATAGAGAAGCTGCCCAAGTCCTGCCTGACTACCGTAACTTTTTGAAACACAAGAAGGGTGTGTTTATAATTTAAGAGCTTGTGAGCCACATGAATATAGAAGTAGCCAACCGACTTAAAATAAGTTAATTTTTTTTCTAATAATCCTTATTTTAAGGCTAATCTTGTTGAATCTGGGCCTGCCTCAGAGTTTAAGTCTAATAAGCCCATAAGACGAGGTGGCCAAAGTAAAAGACCAAAACCCAGAAGACTGTCAACTTTAAAAATCATGTGAAGGGTAAGGCTCGACAAAGGCCTGTCAATTATTATGTGTACGGACGGGCTAGACACAAATTTTACCAGTGTGAACAACAGTCAGATTATCGAAATAAGAACAAACCACGATTGAACGTTGCTGAGAATACTGAATACATCATAGCAACGGTGGTTTTTGAAGTCAATCTGGTGGAGAACAATGCTGAGTAGGTTGTAGACACTGGACCTTCTAGACATTTCTGCACCAAACGAGAGTTGTTCATCGAGTTTGAAGATGTGAAGAATGGTGAACAAGTGGACATGGGAAACTCCAGCAATTTAGAAGTGCTAGGCAAATGGAAAGTTTTGCTAAAACTAACATCTGGTAAAACTTTAGCCTTGCAAAATGTTCTGTATGTACCTGTCCTACATAGAAATTTAATTAGTGGTGGATTACTGTAATGCCCCAGTTTTGGGCCTAGGAGTTTCTAGGTAATTAGACGGTCTGGTAGACCAGGATTAGAGAATAGAGTTGGATTCCGGATTAAAATCAAAACAAATACTTTTGGTTTGAGAAAAATATGGGAAGAATATATAAAAATCATTACTTAGTATATGGATATTTTTGGCAAAGTCAATTTTGGAAAATAGAATTTGGAAATTAGACATTTTGGCTAATGACTAAAATGTAAAGAATAAAAACTGTTTTTAATGACTATTTTGAAAAAGGGTCAAATCTTAGAATTCTTAAGGAGCTATTTCACCCAATGTTTTAATATGAGTTTACTTTTAATTGGGATTATTTTTAATTAGTTTTAATTAAAAGAATTAAAGGGAAATTAATTAAAAGACGGTAGTTATTTTTCTAAAAACATATTTGACGTAACTTATTTTCTTAAACTTTTCTCTCAACTTCTCTTCAGACCAAAAACACTCTATTTTGCATTAAATATTTGAGGTAATGTTCTTGATTTCTTAAACCTTTGATTTCTAGTGGATTCTTCAATCTTGTTTTCCAAAATCTCATTGTTTTTCCTTGTTTTCCAAGAGTAAACATCCAATTGAGAGGAAATTCACCCATTAGAGGTAAGGTTTATTCTTCTCTTCTAATGAATGGTTCTTTATTGAAATTCTCAAGTATTTGATCATTGTTTAATGTTTTCTAATGAGTTTTGATAATTTAATTGTGGAAATTGATTAAATCAAAGTTTAATTGACGAGATTAAGTGATTTCCATTTCAGATCTGTTTTACTGAGTTCTTGATTGATTATAAACAAGATTTTGATGTTTTATAATGTTAATAAGTTGGTTTTAACATTGGAATCCCGAAGTTATGCGAATCTCTAATTTTCCAAGTTGCTAGTTATGTGTTTTTAAGGAGTTGTGGTGGTTAAATGAATGTTAGAGATATAAGGATGTCTGGGAAGTGTTTTTAGATGTCAATTTATGTTAATTAAAGTGTTGAAACGTTTGAGTGCGGCTGGGTTAAGTTTGGAAGAGGTTTGTTGTTAATTTTGGAAGTTGTGGAGTGGTTTTGGGTAAAAGATTTTGAGGTTTTGTGTTGTTGTGATGTTGATTGAATTTTGATGCAATGTACCTCTTTTTTGCGTGGCTAAAAGTAAGGGAAATTGGTCCTCAAGCTTGAACGCGAGTTCTGAAAGCTTTGGAGGGGTGTTGGTCGCATCGGCAAGCGAGGTTTTGCGAGTCGGTGAGTGGAAAAGTGTTTTCAACTTTGCAAAGGTTTGAAAGTTGTGCTTGGGAGTTTATATCGAGCTTGAAACGATGATTTAAGCTTAGAAGTGAGTAGAAGATGAATTCTCTCTCGAACTCAGCTTTGGCAATAGTTGATGCTCTCGTTTTAAATGGTTTAATTGCTCATTGTATATGCATGTTTTGAGCTTGGTTTAATGCTGGAAATTGGTTACAAAATGATGTTGATTCATTTGGAGGTAATGCACGTTTTGTTAATGTTTATAAAGATTGTTTAATGCAAGGTTTATTGCATTGGTTAAATGGTTTTGATGATGCATATGAAAATATGAGTTGTTGATGTTAAAATGAATTATACTGGCAAATGATGGTATGAAATGGTTTGAAAATGAAATCAGATATAGTTGACCGGCCATAGGATTGATAATGCACTGTAAAAGGTCCCTTGGATATTGAGGGGTTTATATGGTGTACCAAATACTCCATCCAAGTACCCTAACGATTGAAGGGTTGTACAGTATCGAAGACTGCCGTTATTGGATTAAACATAGTACCGATGAGTGGTGTTAGGGGTTTATGGGTACCGAATACTCTACCACGGGTGTCACAACAGTAGAAGGGTTTATGTGTATCGAATACTCCCGTGTGTGAACCTTGTATTATCGGTAGATTGTTTGTTAAGTGTTGTGAGAACACTTGTTGAATCCGTGTATCCAATGTCACGTTTTTGGTAAATGGACTTGGTAAATGATCACTTGAGAGCCAATATAATTGTTTATGTATTATGAGATGGATTATGTTGTTTAATGTGATTTAAACATGTTTTACTCTTTAAGCCTTGCATTGGTAGTATGCATGGGAAAGATTAAATTGAAGGTAGCAAATGGGATTTTGCTACGGGATCCATGATACATGTTGCATATGGTTTAATTTGCTATTTTGGAAATCTTAAGTGCGCGATTTTGATAAGGCATGATGATGTGTTGATGTTTTAAAGAGTTTTGAAATACATTTTGCAAAAGAAAAGTGAGATGGTTTTAAAATGCATTGATGATGGTTGTGTTTGAGCATTTCTCACTAAGCCTAGTGTGCTTACGCTCTCTTTTCTATCAATACAGAGAATTAAGGTTTGTGGTAGCAAGGAAAGGATTCCCAAGGACTTGTTTTCAAAGTACGGTTTGGACGTCATAAAGTAGTAATAATGGCAATGTGTCAATTGAGGTTTTGGGAGGGTTTTTGAAGAACTCCCTATTGTTGCAAGTTTTAATTGTTGTTTTGGACTTGTAATATGTTTTAAGTGATTGAGATATGGTTGGTTTGATGATTTGAATGTGGACTAGGAAGCATGCCTTTGGAATTGATTGCTTGAGTATGTTAGAAAAGCTAGGATGGCCTTGATGATGTTATGTTGATGATAAAGTATGTTGATTATGTTATATGTGTGTTAGCTAGGTGTTAATGTTGTTTGGAATGAGCCAAAGTGTCATATATTGGTCCTAGAGGTTATTATAGGCCTCTGCGTACTGGTACGGTACCTCAAGGTTCGGTACGCGGGGTCTTGTAGAGGCTCAATATACTGAAATTAAGTCTAGCATACCGATATGCCTAGCCAACGCATCGGTACTCCTTGAAGGAAAATAGTTCTAGGTATCAGTACACGGGCCAGCATATCGAAATACCCTTTCGATATTAACAAGCCGTATCGATACACGGGGTACCGTATCGATACGGGCTTTAGCCACTGGAATTTCGAGTTCTCAAAATAATCAAGGGGTATTGGTATAGGTCAATGATGTATCAGTACGGTGTGGTCAACATACTGTATCGATACATGCTATATGTGTATCGGTACAAGGAGCCGTATCGATACAGGCTTGCCTGTATTGGTACGCTATGCTATTTTTGTGCTATCGAGTAATGCTAAAGTTTAGAAATCTTGCAATATGGTCCCTGTTTGATATGAATGTAATTAATTTAGTTTGGGTGATTGTTTTGGAATGGAAATGGACTTATGAGCATGCAATTGGAATAATTAAAGGTTGGTAATCTTAAACATGTAATTTTCCCTGAAGTTTATAAAGTTTACGTTTGGTCCTTTATGTGATATGTTGGGCAATTGATCTCCGAATCGTAATCTATTTAAACGAGACAATATTGCTGAGGCATGTACATATAGGACTTTAATAACACGCATCTAGACAAGATAAAAATAAAAAGGGATCAGTTTAGGGTTTTTAGCTCGGGTTTGCCTCGAGAAAACTAATGTGACTCTTTTAGTCCAGTTTCGGCTAGGCTGGGCTAAGAGGGTTATATTTGGTGGTATTAGAGCTGGGTTTACGAGAAATTGGGATATTGTTGGTGTTTGTAACATGATTTTTTCTATGTACGATGATTGTTTACATATACGATGTTTGAATTATGCCATGTTGGCTACTTTGGGGACACATTGCCATATTACTATGTTTATGAATTGCTTTTGGTTTAAAATGGAAGTCTTGGATCCTTGCTTGAAGCTGGCTTGATTATTTTTGTTTTTCTGTGTAATTATCATGCCTTAGATACATTTTAGACTATGCCATCGAGGAGAGAATTATGATCTAGTAGAAATGCTGGTGCCGGAAGGCAAAGAGTTGAGGGCGAGATTGTACACCCTAAGAATTTGCCGCATCCTCCGCCTAATCCTCTTGAGGGAGTGGAACAAGTACCCTCTGCACCACTTGGTCCTGTGTTGGGGATATGACGCCTTTGGTCCAGGCGATGACATGAGCGTTCTAGGCCGCGTTGGTTGGAGTTCATGTACCTACTCCGGCACCTGCTGCTGTTAATCCGGGTTTGCCATTACAACATTTGCGTAACCTTGGAGGGGTTGAGTATAGAGGGTTGGCACCCGAGGCATCTGAGGAACAAATGACCAGTACATAGCATATCTTGGTTCAGATGGGTTGTAGCGATGACTACAAGATGGGATGTGTTGTTTCCCTGTTGCAAGGGGATGCGTATAGTTGGTGGACCACTTTAATCACAGGCATGGAACCCGGTGATGTGAGCATTTTTCCAAGCTACTTTCAAGAAGAAATATTTGGGTGTTAGATATTTGGACAACAAGAAATGAGAGTTTATGGCCTTGGTTCAGGGCAGTATGATAGTGTCCGAGTATGAGGTGTAGTTCGTACGATTGAGTACAGGATGAGAGGCACCGCTGTGATGATTTCTGGTATGGTTTAGTGCAAGATGTCAAGACGTACTAAGTATACTGAGTTTAATGTTTTGGTATTGCAATCACTCATTTTTGTCCGGGTTGTATAATATTATTATTAATATTGTTATTATTATTATATGCCACATGTATGTATCGTATTATTATTGTTACCTTTAATATGTTTTTAAAATGTGTTTGTATATATTATATGCTTGTATGTGTGTTGTATGTATATGTACATATATGCATGTATAGTATGTATGTGTTATTAATGATTGATAATATATGTACGTATATATATGTATAGTATGTATGTGTTATTAATGATTGATAATATTTATTAGATATATGCATACATTATATATATGTTTTATATTGCATGTGATTAATGTATGTGTATGTATACATATGAGTATCATTTTGAATGCATGTATAATATATGTACGTATTATTATATGTTCGTATATATGTATTATTGTTGGATAATATTATTTTTAACAGTTAATAATATTATTGGGTTACAATTTAAAAACAGATCAAATATATTAAAACCCAAACTTCTATAATGTCCAAGTCCAATTACAATTTAAAACCCCAAAAAATTACATAGGCCCGTTTGGGCTAATCTTGCTAAAAACCCTAAGCCTAAATTTGATAACCCTTCTTTTCTTTTGCAGCACCCGTCATTCTAACCATTGGATCAAGATTTGATCCAACAGTCCAGGTGCCGCCAAGACCATCCAGCTCGCGGGCGTGAAGCTCACCCCCAGATCATTCATCTCTCACGCGAGCGTGCAAAGCATGCGCGAGACCGTCCGTTTTCCCACGTGCCATGTGGCAAGATCTCGTGTAACCTTGTCTTTCTCTAGATTACGTCTTGGTCGTCCGATCTTTAAGCCATCTTTGTTGTTGGATCAGATTTTATCCAGCAGCCTAGATTTCGTCTGGCTGATAACTCTTCATCTCCTCCGCTACTTGGCTTTACCGCCGAAATTCTCGCATCTACTATACGACGACCTCACCAGCCCACCCTCCAAGCATGGAAAACAACATAAAAAATAGAGGGAAATCATATTCACATCAAATCCACAGTTCAAGCATTTAATTCTTGCTTACTCATGCAAACAAAAAAATCAGAAAAATGAGCATATATATGTAATCAGCCAATAATGTACTCTTACAGATTCGGAGGAAATAAAAGTTTTTTTTCCAGCAGTAATCTCTTCTTTCTTTGTTGCATACAAATATTCGAAACAAAAATACTAATAAAAACAAAGATAGAAAGGGTTTGAAGTTTACCCTTGGCCGTCGGCCTTCCTTCGCCGGTGATAAGCTTTTTGAAAGGTGAACCGTTGGGGAAGGTCGACATAATGTTTTTCAGAAAGTTTTTTTTAAATAGTTTTAAGTTTGGATTTTCCTAGATCTAAGAAAAAAAATTCTTTTTCCTAAAATCTAAGACAGATCTAGGCTTAGTTTGAAAGGGGGCGTTTTAGGTCAGTGTTTAAGGTTCGCCGGCGCCGACAAATAGCGGCCGGCGGTGGTTTGAGGTGGCCAGCACGGCAGAGACTCACCAGTTTCTGGGTTCATCCCCAGATTATGATAAACACACGACGATGTTCATCTATTTTTCCAGAGGGAAAACGAGGGTATAATTTTAAGGGGTAAAAAAATTTTGGGCTAAAAGAGTGGAATAGTCGGTAAAAAAGGGGTTTTATAGAGTTTTAAAAATATTTTTTGGGTTATTTCCTTTTTAATCCCTCAGTGTTTTCATTATTTCACATGCAGTCCTTCCGCCTCTTTAAATCCGGTCTCTGGTCATCCATGTTTTTTTACATTTCAATTTAGTCCTAAAATTAAATGAAACAAGATTTTAAAGGGTAAAATTACCCCTCCGGTCCCTCCGCCTCATTTTTTTTTAAAAATGTCTCGCCGCATGCTTTATTTACACTATTGGTCCTCGCATGTTTTAGTCATTTTTAATTTAATCCCTAGTTTTGTTTATTTACTGATTGAGGGGAAAATTACAATTTTAGTCCCCTTTTCTTTTTTCAGTCTTTCAATCAAGCCCTTTTCTACCAATTTAAAACTGTTTTTATGGATTAATTATTTGGTCCTTGTTCTTTTAATTTCAGTATTTAATTTACACTTTTGTTTAATTGTTTATATATTTAGCGTTTTTATTATTTTTTTGTTATAGTTGTGTTTGTATTATTATCATATTCGATATATGTTATTTATGTTTTTGTATTTAATATATTATTGTTTATATATTTATTTAATTGTTCAATATTGTTGTTTATTTTTGTTATTTATTAATATATATATTAATGTATGTTTATATATGTATATGTATATGTTATGCTTATTACATGCACAAAATATATTATATTTAGTATGTATACTATATCGTATTATTTATGTATTAGTACATATATATATATATATTATATTATGTACATGCTAACTAATGTTTTACATTATGTATTACATTATATGTTATATATGTCATATTATTTATGTAATTTATATTATATGTATATGTTATACATATTATATTTTTTTTTGTATATTGATGTATATTAAATGTTACATGTTATATATATTGTATATATTATGTTTATACAAGCATGGATGGTTAATTTTAATTATTTATATTTACTTTTCCACATATGCGAATGTGTTTTAATATCGTTTACTCTTTATTAATTCATGTTTTTTAATTTATCATATTTATTCTTCTCACACGTAGTTTTAAGCCTTTTATCCCGGTATTCTAATGGGAGTGCATCCCGATCTCAGGGTGTCATCTCTTTTTGTACTGTGGATTAAGGTAAAAATTAATAGTCGAAACTTGCCTTTTAGGGATTAATTATTAAATTAAAACGAATTTTTATTTTTTATAAATACGATATGAACCTAATTGGTACCGATTTTGGGCGGTGTGGGTTGCTAACCCTTCCACATCCGTAACTAACTCTCAAACCCAATGTTTTAGAAAATTTTTGGTTTTTATTTTTACGGAGTCCGGCCTACCACAGTGGCCGGTGGTGACTCCATTTTTAAAATACGAGTTTTTTTTTCTAAAAATTCCCATATTTAAATAATTTTTCAATAAAAGCGGGAATACCCCCAAATACGATTTATTAATTTTTCATAGCGGCCTTCGACTACAAAAATAGTCGCTACAGGTATCTCGAGCAAAGGATATAGAGCAGAGTCTGGGTTTGTCTCGTTGTTCTAGAGGTTTTAGCTCGAGGAAGAGAGCTGCAAAGTATAGTTCTGGGGTGGCCAGGCTAAGAGGCACCATGATCGGAGGTTCCGACCAGATATGAGACGCAGTGGAGATGGTGTAGGACGAGGATATCAGGGATAGGGTGCTCAGGTCCGAGCAACACATAATAGTTTTTGGGGCTGTGGTTCGAGAGAACATTTGAGGCGAGATTGTCCGCGTTTGGCCAGAGAGGGGCAGGTTCCTGCAGTTATGGCTGTGAACTCTTGCTGGAGTTGTGGTTCGATAGATCACATCAGACAAGATTGTCATTTGCTTGCTAGAGGTAGGCAGGCACATGTAGGGGTGAGCAAAACTCGACTTGACTCAAAAAAATTGATATTTTTTTCAATTTTGAGTTATTCGATTTATTCGAGTCAACTCGAGTAAATAGAAAAAAATTTGAGTTCGAGTCGAGTTGAAACTTTCCCAACTCGAAAAACTAAAAAATCAAAAAATTAAATTTTACAGTTTTGCAATTTAGTCCCTGATTTTATTTTTCATCAATTCTTCCTTTATTTTAAGTTCATTTTTACCAAACTTGAACCACATATTCCTAAACCAACTTAGTAAACTTATTTACCTTAAATTCATATTTTTGAAAATAAATTTCATATTTTTCAATTCAGCCCCTTAACTTTGTATGATTTCCTCATTTCTTAAATCCTTCATTTGTTTTAAGTTAAATTTTGACCAAATTTGAGCCACATGCTCCTGAACCACTGTAGAATACCTATTTAGCTTCAATTCATATTTTTAAATTAAATTTCCTACTTTTGCAATTTAGCCCCTCAACTTTGAATTTTTCCCATTTCTTCAATTTCTCTTTCGTTCTAAGTCTATTTTTGACCAAAATTAAACAACATTATTCACTAACACTATATTATATATATAGCTTCAGTTCATATTTTTAGCAAATATATTATTTTTGAAATTTAGTCCTTTAACTGAATTTTTTTGTAACTTTTTTCTTCACATCAATTCATTGACTAATTTATACTCCCATCAATACTTTATCCCCAAAAGTTCCTTATTTAAAAATAATATTATAAATATATTTTAGAAGTTTAGATGATATTTTTATTAAATAACATTTCAAATTGTACTTATACATGTGAAAAATAATATCAAGAAATATATATATATATATATATATATATGCATATCTTATATGATTAGAGAAAGTCGTTTAAATTGAAATCAAACCATACTATAACATGATAAATAATTACAATTAAATTTTTATAGGAACTCAAAAACTCGACTTGACTTGTTCTCGACTTGAATTTTATAAACTCGACTCGAATCAAAAAAAATTCAAATTAAGTTCAAGTTGTAAAATATGACGCGTCAACTCGAATAACTTGAAAATTTTTGACTCGACTCGATCGAATGCTCACCCGTAGGCACCTGCACCTATTGCTGCACCACCTAGGGGTCATGGGCATGGCCGAGGTACTTTCAAACGGAGGGAGGAAGGACAGAGGACTGTGGCGCACACAGTGGAGGTTCGACCGAAGGAGGGTGGACCAGAGAGGATCTATGCTCATCGCGAGGGGAGAAATGACAGGGACGTGATAATAGGTACCTTTACCTTGCAATCTATGTCATTGTTATCTTTGATAGATTCTGGTTCTACATATTCATATGTATTGTATGAGCATGCCCATTTGCTTAGTGTACCGATAGAAATGCTTGAGGTTGGTATGTAAGTGATGAGTTCTTTTAGAGAAAAGACCATTACAAGGAAGTTGTACCGGAGGTGTCCTTTGATGGTTCAGGGTCACGAGTTTGCGGCTGACCTGATGGAGTTGCCATTCTATGGTTTTAACATGATTTTGGGTATGGACTGGTTGTCCGAGCATCGAGTTGTGGTTGATTTTAATACCAAGCGGGTTTCTTTGAGGCTTGCTGATGATTATGAGGTTGTAGTTGTAGGTAAAAATGTAAAGTTTTTGTCTAATATGGTTTCGGCCATAGAAGCACGTAAGTTGTTTGAATGTGGATGTCGGGAGTATCTAGCTTATATGATGAATCTAAATGTGGAGAAAGTATGGACGAAGGATATCCGTACTGTTTGTAATTTTTTGGGTGTATGTTCAAAAGAGTTACATGGTTTGCCACCGGACATAAAGGTAGAGTATTTCATCGAGACATATGTTGATTCGGCTCTGACATCGATTGCACTATATCGTAGGGCACCAAACGAGTTGAAAGAGTTGAAGATGCAACTTCAGAAGTTGCTGGATCTGGGTTTCATTCGGCCTAGTGTTTCGCCATATGGAGTACTAGTGTTGTTTGTGAAAAAGAAAGATGGCACGTTGAGGATGTGTATAGATTATCGACAACTGAACAAGTTGACGATTAAGAACAAGTATCTTTTGTAGCGAATTGATGATCTATTCGATAAATTCTGGGGAGCTACAGTGTTTTCCAAGATCAATTTGAGATATGTATATTATCAGTTAAAGGTGAAGGATAAAGATGTGTTGAAGAATGCACCCGCAACATTCATGGATATGATGAACCGAGTATTCCATGAATTTTTGGACTAATTTGTAGTAGTGTTCATCGATGATATCCGTGTGTACTCTCGTACCGAGGAGGATCATGATCGACACTTGAGGATTGTGTTGCAGACTTTGTTGGATAATCAGCTTTATGTTAAGTTAAGCAAATTTGAGTTTTGGATTAGGGAAATGGTTTTTCTTAGGCAAGTAGTTTCAGTTGAGGGTATCCGAGTTGATCCTAAAAATGTTGAGGCAGTTGTGAATTGGAAGCAACCAAAGTTAGTGATAAAAGTCCATAGTTTTTTTGGGTTTGGCAGGTTATTACCGTCGTTTTGTGGTTGGGTTTTCGAGAGTTGTTGCTTCGTTGACCAAGTTGTTACAGAAGGATGTACGGTTTGAATGGACAGAAGCTAGACAACAAGCTTTTGAGAAGTTGAAAGAAGCTCTGACGCAAGCTCCAATCTTGATTTAACCTTAGTCGGGGAAGGAGTTTATGGTGTATAGTGACGTATCCTACGTTGGGTTAGGGTGTGTGTTAATGCAGGATAGGAAGGTCGTGGCTTATGCATCGATGCAGTTAAAAGTGCATGAACGCAACTATCCTACACATGATCTTGAGCTCATGGCGGTAGTGTTTGTGTCAGGACTACCCTTGACACCGTCTAAAAAGGATTCCATTTGGGTGGTTGTTGATCGATTTACGAAGTATGTATATTTTCTGCTCATGCATACGACATATTCGTTGGATAAGTTAGCATATTTGTATGTTGCTGAAATTGTGAGGTTACATGGAGTACCTAAATCGATTGTTTCGAATAGGGATCCACAGTTTACAACAAGGTTTTAGAGGTGTTTGCGCGAGCTTTGGGTACTCTCTTGAATTTTAGAACATCGTATCATCCTCAAATGGATGGCTAGTCTGAACGTGTGATTCAGATTTTAGAGGACATGTTGAGATGTTGTATCATTGAGTTCCAAGGAACTTGGGAAGGCTGTTTCCTTTGGTTGAGTTTGCATATAATAACAGTTATCAAGCAGGTGTAAATATGGAACTATATAAAACCTTGTATGGTAGGAGGTGTCATACGCCCTTGTGTTGGACTGAGGCTGGAGAAAAGTATGTTTCCATACCCGATGTGTTGAAAGAAACAGATGAGAAAGTAAATAGGATTTATGATCGTTTAAAAGAGGCCTCGAATAGGCAGAAATCCTACGCGAATTTGAAACGTAAAGAGGTGGAGTACGCTGTTGGTGAAAAGGTTTTCTTGAAAGTTTAACCTTGGAAGAAGGTGATGCATTTTGGGGGTAAAGGAAAGTTGAACCCAAGGTTTATTAGACTGTATAAGGTGCTGGAACGCATTGATCCAGTGACGTATTGGTTAAGGTAGCCTCCTAAGTTGGAGAAGATTCATTATGTGTTTCATGTGTCCATGTTGTGGAGGTATCGCTCAGAACCGTCGCATGTTATGCCATTTGAGGATGATGAGTTGTGACCGGATTTGTCTTATAATGAGAAACCAGTGGAGATCCTTGACTCCAGTAGTAAAGTTCTTCGTGGCAAGATGATTGAACTTGTTAAGGTGTTGTGGCGACATCGCGGTGTTGAGGAGGCTACATGGGAGAGTAAGTCGGACATGGTTGCCCAATTTTTGTATATGTTTCCGTCAGGTAAATTTCAAGGATGAAATTTCTTAAGGGGAGAGAGTTGTAACGCCCCGGTTTTGGGCCTAGGAGTTTCTAGGTGATTAAACGGTCCGGTGGACCAGTATTAGATATTCGAGTCAGATTTGGGATTAAAATCGAAACAAATAATTTTGGTGCGAGAAAAATATGGGAAAAATATCTAAAAATCATTATTTAGTATATGGATATTTTTGGTAAAGTCAATTTTGGAAAATGGAATTTGGAAATTGGACATTTTGTCTTGTGACCAAAATATAAAGAATAAAAATTGTTTTTAATAACTATTTTGAAAACGAGTCAAATCTTAGAATCCTTAAGGAGCTATTTTAACCAATGTTTTAATTTGAGTTTCCTCTTAATTTGGATTATTTTTAATGAGTTTTAATTAAAAAATTAAAGAGAAATTAATTAAAAGAATGTAGTTATTTTCTAAAAACATACTTGATGTAACTTCTTTTCTCTCAACTTCTCTTCAGCCAAACACTCTATTTTGCATTAAATATTTGAGGTAATGTTCTTGATTTCTTAAACCTTTGATTTCTAGTGGATTTTTCAATCTTGTTTTCCAAAATCTCATTGTTTTTCCTTGTTTTTCAAGAGGAAACATCCAATTGAGAGGTGTCGCGACCATTTTTTGAAATCAGGTGTGTAAAAATAGCCCGACGATTGATCTTTTGAAAAATTAGGTTTTTAGCCATTTTTAATTTAATCTAAAAATTGGGATTTTTAGTATTAAATTTGGCTTTCTTTTATTTATCCTTAAAAAAACATTTTGGAGTCGCCATCGATCACTTCGAGGTAGACCAGACACCAAAAAAATAAACCAGAGATTCTGTCTTAAAATTGGTTTCAGGAGTCGGTTACGTGTAGGGAAGGGTTTAGCACCCCTACAAACGTCCGTTATCGGTACCTTTAATTTTACGTGGCATTTTGGCATTTCAAATAATTATTTAAATTTAATTTATCCCATAATTATTAATTGAATTTAAATTCTAAATGCAGATATCATTTTATAAGGAAATTTATTTTGTTCGAATATAAGATTAAAGGCACCCCGTTAGGTAGCACCCCTATTCATATTTTAAAAATGATTTTTCAACATAAAAGGTTTTTTTATGAATGTCCTTTTATTGTCTTGTCAATTTTAAGTTCTACCCTAAAACGGCTCTAATTAATTAATTGTTTAACTATGAATATTAATTAGTTTAATGGATTTTATGAGAAAATGTCATTTTCATGAACATCTTCCATATATTTAAAGCCTTTAAACTAATCATATTCCTAATTAATTAATCTTTCTAATTAATTAAAGTTCTAGTCCTAATTAAGGCTCTAACAATTTATTATTTCAATATTATAAGTGAAAATGTATATCGAATATACACCTTTATGACCAAGGTTGAGATAACCCCTATTGTAAACAATGGAACACCGTCGAAATTTGCACCTCAAAGGTTCCATTCGATATGCATTTAATTAACTACAATGTTTCCTAATTAATTGTCTAATGTTAATTAAAAAACTAAATTAATATTTAATTATAAGTGTGATTTATATATTAAATATATTCATTAAAATCCATGTTGAGATAAAACCTCATTGTAAACAATGGAACACCATCCAAATTAGGATTATAAATCTACATTTAATATACATTTGATTACTACAATTGTCTTTCCTATTTAATTATTGAACCTAATTGGAGAAACTTATGCTAAAGGCTCTAAACAATTAATTAAACTAAGTGTATTTAATTATCTAACATACTTCTATATGCATAATTTTAAAACATACAACACAATTAAATTAATTATACTTTTAAAAAATAAAATAATAACTAAATTTAAAAAAAACAAAAAGAAACAAAGTTTGTTTTTATTATCATGGTAACTAAATTGAAATGAATACAAAGCTAAAGCCCAATTACAAAATGTCTAAGTGATCCAATTGAAAGGATTACAAACTGTTAGGGTCAATTACAAGGCACAAGGGACTAGATTGAGAGAATTACAGAACTTGGGGCTCAATTTAAAGAGAATAATGACCAAATTGAGTGAAGGGTAAACCTTTGGGAAAAAACTGAAGGCAACCCGAATCAAAAGGCGCGGGTTAAGCCCTGACCCGAATTTACCTCGCGGGTCTCCCAAACCCGACACCAAAACGGCACCGTTTAGGAAGAGCTATAAAAGCCATTGAACCGAGCCAACTCGGTCATTTTAGCCTCCCTCACACTCTCTCATTCCCTCTATCTCTCTAAACGCTCTGAAAGAACCTCCCATTTCCAGAAATTTCCAACCAAACAGATCAAAAACC
Organism: Hibiscus mutabilis; assembly: GCA_019671005.1. Lineage (NCBI taxonomy): Eukaryota > Viridiplantae > Streptophyta > Magnoliopsida > Malvales > Malvaceae > Hibiscus > Hibiscus mutabilis. The sequence goes on along the minus strand of CM033719.1, from coordinate 24,857,821 downwards.
CACTGTTTTGTTTGAATATCAATCGTGTTCATCCAGTTTCGGATGAACACCAAACTAGCGCCTTCATCTCTGCCCTTGAATCTTCAACCGCCGTCATCCGATCACCTTTGGGTGTTCACCGGCCACCGGGATTCAAATCTCGGTCGCCACAGGTGATGTCGGCCAACGCTCCGACCATCATCTCGGCTACCTTCTAAACTCCGATCGTCCTCTTCCCTTCTCAGGACACTGTGGTGCAATTTTCGGCCACCATGAGGCAATTTCTGACCCCCGCTCGCTGCCGTCTTTCGGACCTATAAATTCTTTTTTTCTCCTAAATCCCTAGATCCACCCCGATTCGAAAGAATCATCCATTTTCTTCCCCAAATCTTAGTCTAATCTAACCCAGATTTGAAAGAATCCTCCCCCACTTCACCCGATAAAAAACTAAACTTATCAAAACCGAAATCCCTTACCTCCGGCCACCATAAAGATGAGTTCTAAACTCTTTTTTTTGTTTTTTAGTTATGTTTTAAGGAAACTAATGGTTTTGTTGTATTTTGCAGGAATCAAAATACAATGATGAATATACCTCGGCCATGGTGGTACTGGATTTCTCTAGCGTCCGGTCAACGTCCGTTCTCAGTCTCGGCGGTGGTTCAGCTTCAGGCGGTTTGGTTTCCATGCCAGTTCGGTCTCTCATGTAACTCTTTCTGTCCCACTTATTATTATTATTAGTATTATTATTAGTTAATAGTTATTAATGACTCATAATTGCCAACTGACACACACTCTCTCATGGTATTTATAGGTGGTGTAGACGATGACGTCAAACTAACACAGATCCGTGTGAAGGCCTTTCAGACCAATGGGAAAGTGCCATATGGCGTTGTTCGGTGGGAAAATGAGCTGATTTTGGGCCATTTGTGTTTGTTTAGCTGTTTATAAAAGAAATGAGCGGAAATATATGTATTGGGTTTAAATTTGGGCTTTTGACTTGTAAAAGGACTTTGGGCATGTAAATGGACATTTTTTGGATATTTGGACTAATTTTATTTATTTATTAATATGTATTTATTATTATTTCAACCTTATTTATTTAGTATATGGGTACCCCAGACAAAATACGGGTATGACAGATGCCCCTCTTTGCTCATTGATATGGAACAAGAAGTGGGTAAAGACTGAAAAGACACAAATTTTGTTCAAATCCACTGGCCATCCTCTAAACTACCGAAGCTTGAAGCAGTTCTTCTTATTACGAAATTCTTCAAACTTCTGTCAAACTATGAAATCTAAAGTTGTTCTTCTTATTATGAAATTCTTCATCTTCCAAGGCTCGAAATTGCTCATGTCATTCTTCATCTCCTGAGGTTTGAAGTTGTTCTTCTTATTATGAAATTCTTCATCCCTCTGTTGAACCATCCACTTCTCTGTCAAAGTGTCGAACAAGCAAGTTCTTCTTATTATGAACTCTAGATTGTTTGCTGAAAACATTGGTTTACCTCTCTGTAAAGGAGTCGAATAAGCAAGCTCTTCTTATTATGAACTTCCTCATTCTTCAAAAGGAACACTTCTCATTAGGAGCTCTTCTTTGTTTATCAAGCAAGTTCTTCTCATTAGAAACTCTGTGGCGAATTCTTCTCATTAGGAATTCTTCATTCTTTACTGGACGAATTCTTTTCATTAGGAATTCTGGAGCGAATTCTTCTCATTAGGACTTCTTCATTCTTTACTGGACGAATTCTTTTCATTAGGAATTCTGGAGCGAACTTTTCTCATTAGGGGTTCTTCATTCTTTGCTGGGCAAATTCTTCTTGTTAGGAACTCTGGAGCGAACTCTTCTCATTTAGAGTTCTTCATTCTTTACTGGGCGAATTCTTCTCATTAGGAACTCTGAAGCGAACTCTTCTCGTTATGAGTTTTTCAATTTTGCTTGGCGAGTTCTTCTTATTATGAACTCTGAATTATTTGCTGGTTGAGCTCTTTTTACTGAGAACTCTGGATTCTAAAAATGTTAATTCTCCCCTCATCTGGGGAACAATCCTGCAAAAAGAAACATCATCAATTAATTCAAATTCAATCTAAAATCATGGAGTGCTTTCAATTTTTCGCTTGAAGCACTGAGTTCTTCGGTGTCATTGCTTTTCTGTCTAAGGTATCTTGATCTTTCTATTTGAAGCTTATATGGGATCTTATCTCATGTTTCTATTTCTCTGTTGATTAATTTCTTCTGTACCTGTAAAAGTCAAATTTATCATTAATCTTCCAACATTAATTGTAAAAATGTACAATTTGGGTATATCATTAAGAAACTTCAAGTGTTTCAACAAGAGACGCTGAAACTACGAATCTTCCTCGTTTGAGCCTGAAGTTGGTAAGTTTTGCTTTTTAATCTGGCAACTTGGATCATTTTTGTTGCTTTTTCTTCTTCTTCTTCTTCTTCTCTTTTTCTTCTTCTTTTTTCTTTTCCTTTTTCTTTTTCCTCTCTTTCTGTCATTTTTCCATTTTTTTTCTTATTTTTCTTTATTTTTTCTCTCTCTTTTTGTCATTTTTTCACATTTTCTTTTCTATTTTTTCTTCTTTTTGTTTTTCTTTCTTTCTTCTTTTCATTCCTCTCACTTTTGTTTTGGAAACTGAGGACCCAAAGGATTGATATTTCTACCAATATCATACCCTACCATCTTATCGCGACAACATTCAGAGAGTTCTCATTATTTCTGAATGTGTCGGCCCGAAGGACTTACTGATGACCCAAAGGATTTAAAATCGTAATGTGCTTCCTCTGTAAATAGAATGTCTTAAGATTTATATATGCAAATAGAAAATCATGAATTAATATATTTGCTTTCTCATAAACACAATTGTAATCTTTGCTAGATCTATTTCTCAAAGACCTATGTTCGCTCGTTGTCGAATTTTCTCCTCAGAGATTTATGTTCATTCCTTGCTGGATCTTCCTCTTCAAGATCTTTATTCTTTCTTTAACTGGATCTTTTCTCTGAAATCTCTACTCATTCATGCTTGAATCTACTTTTTCTGGATCTTTATTGATTCTTAACTGGATCTTTTTCCCAAAGATCTTAGCTCGTTCTTGCTTGGATCTACCTTTTCAAAATCTTTATTCTTTCTTGGATCTTTTTCCCAAAGATCTTTGCTCGTTCTACCTTTTCAAGATCTTTATTCTTTCTTAAATGGTTTTTCTATGAAATTTTTGCTTATTCTTGCTTGGATCTTCTCTTTCAAAATTCGAAGCTGTAAATTGATCTTCACATTTCCTTGGTTGAATCTGCAAATTCCTGCCAAAGTATGCAAAAATGCTTTGAATGTATGAATTATCATGCTCCTACTTATGGATGCCTAAGTATATGATGCATGAATGCTGTCACTTGATGATCACTTGGGCAAACTTTCATTTGCTGGGGAGCTCTAAATTTCTTCGCTTTGTCTTTCATTACTTCTTCTACTGACAACGTAACCCTTCTCATACTCAGGTTCAATCTTCAGGATCTCATCTTTTCTCTAAATTGTCTTTTTAGGTTTTCACTTTAGTTTTTCTTTCTTTTTTTTCTTCTTTTTCTCAAGGCGTCATTTCGGGTTTTCACCTCAGTTTTTTCTCTTATTCTTCTTTTTTCCCTTTTTTTACAACAATGTCTTCTTGTATTCATTCTAATGGAACTTTCTTTGCCTTAATGAATTATACGCATGTACCTTCCTTGCCGTATCTCACCATGTATTTCTCAAAATTTAAACATTAGGGATAACTCTGAAAACCACTCTTGCTATATCTCCATTCAGCTTCTTTTGACAAAATTCTTTCTCATAACTCTAAAAGGGATCATGATTCAATGTTGTTTTAGCTGGCATACTTTATTTGTCGACATGTGATGTTTTGTAAGGTTCTTTTTGCGGCATTGCCCCACTCAGGCTTGAATTTGATTATCATCTTGCTCACATCCATCTCACTTCCTTGCATATAAATAGCAAAAACCCTCAACGAATTGATCTGGCTGCATCTTTGCTCCTAAAAGATGACTCGTGCCTTCTTTTTTTGCCCCCAGAATTACTTGGGTCATTTCCTTTCAGCTTTTGTTTGAATATTACTGTCACCTGGAATTGCGTCTTTCCCTCGTCACACTTTTCATCATTAAACAAGTATCGAGGTCATCTCCTGTTCTACCTGCACTTAAAGGATTAGTACATCATAATAATACGCACGAAATCCTTTGCTTTTCTTGTATCTAATCAATTTATCAGTAAGATACTTGTTGAAAAGATAAGTGAATGGTTCATAATATTATTTTACTATATATGAGAAATTAGAATAATTTGATAAGTCCTGGGAAACAACAAAAATCAAGGTTAGGCCCCTAAATATCAAGTGCAACATAGCCTTTGAATCAAAATGCAAAGATCAACTTCAATGTGACCCCTTCTGAATTATTAGACTTCTGAGAAAAACATTTCCCGTATACCTAATTTTATCCCATTAGAGGTTGCATTCTTTACCTCACTAACTCACCATGCCCCAATCCTTCCATCTTTTCTGATCTCGATCAATCATTAGAATTCTGGAAGTCCTTGAAGAAAGGTTAACCCTGATAAGCGAGATGTATACTGAAGACAAACTCGCCTTGCTCCAATACTCGTATATGGTTGAAATTGAAATATCCCAATTTTTGACTAGTGACCAAATTGTAAACTTTGAAAGTTTTGGTGGTTAAAGTATAAACTTTGGAAAAGTTTAAGGGTTAAAGTGTAACTTTCCCCAATAAGTAATTTTATTCAGTGTAAAAGTGAATCAGATCGAAATAGGTACCTTGATATTGGTTTTAAGAATTAATATGCAGTAAAAGGTACTGAATTTGGATTGAATAAAATTGATAAGCGTGCTCAGGCCAGAAAAATACAATGATGGGTGACATTCGGGAAGATTCCATAAAAGTGTTTATGATCTATATTTTGGACTCAGTAAGAGTAGAGAAAATTCGTATGGATTATCGATAAAGGAATTCTAAGAGGAATTTTATTCTATGAAGATTTTCGATAAGTATCGGGAAAATAGACTGAGTTAAGAAAACTCAGCCTAAGTCCTTGGAAAAGAAAGTTTTATGGGATAATATAGTTTATTTCCTGAATATAGAAATATAGAATTTTAGGAATAAATCCAATAGCTCAAAAAAGGTAAAATCGTAGTAGAAGTATTTTATGAATATCGGGAAATCGGATCGAACTGGAATTTTAGAGGCTGATCCAAAAGCCATGGAAAAGTCATAAAATACTATTTTATGAATATTTTATTATATTTGGTTGGATTCCAACTAGACTTAGTTGATTTTTTACAAGAATGGCAAACTAGTTGACGGGCAAATTGGTCATTTGGCCCCATGGCAATTTTGAAATATTTAAAAATTTATAAGGGAAATTTTGGAAAGAGGAAATGGAAGATTAAATCTTGGCCCTTGATTGATGATAAAATCAATCCCAGCCATTGGATAAAAAGGGAAAAATTGTAATTTCACTATTAAATGAATTTAATATTCATTTAATAGATATATGTTTAAAATAATGGTGAAATCCATAAACGTGAGAGCTAGGGAAAGAAGGAGAAATTTTTTCCAAGCTCGATTCAAGCCCCGAAACTCGGTTTTCAGGTAATCTCTTCAACTGCATAGTTGTTCTACTCTTCAAGCTCTATCTTTTGATGTCGATAATTCATGGAATTCATGCTTGATTGATGAGAATTTACATGAGAAAGAAATTAGGGTTTATGGATCAAATTGGGGGTTTTGAGATTTTATGATTCCATGATTGAATTCAAGTTGGAATCAAGTTAGTATGATGTTAAAATCATGATATTGAGTTGGGATTTAAGTTCTACATGTTTAGATTATTATGAAGATGATTAGGGTTTATGGATTTAAGTTTAATTTAGGGTTTGTAATGTTGAATTAATGATTTAGGAAGCTTGATTTGTTGTTTGGAAGCAAGACCCTAAGTTAATTTGATAGGGACCAATTCAGAAATCTTAAAATTAGAGGAAAAAAATCTGAATTTGTATGGATTTGGTGTGTATTTATGTTATTAAGGATGGTGGAGATGTGAAATTGATGTTAGAATGCTAAACGATGTTAAATTGAATTAGTGGCCATTTTGACAATTTGTCTAAGTTAAGTGAACGATTTGGAAATGAGGTTTTGGATAAGGATTAAATCTGAATTTTAGTTGAAATAATAGAATTAAGCTAGTAATGTTGAATTGAGGACTAATTTGCAAAGTTAAGAAGCTTAAATCTTTATCTTTGCATTTTAGTGACTATTTCGGTAAAGTTGGAAAATTAAAGGGAATTATTTTAGAATAATTACTTGATGAAGATGGTGATAATTTGGTGGCTTAAAGCAAGTAATTGGACTAAATTGAAAAGTAGAGAAGTAAGGAGAAGTTAGTATAAAGTTTGAAGTTATTTATGGAAGCAGTGTAGAAAACTAGATTATGGCAGTAGGTTCGAAAACTCACCATAAATTCTACATATATGGTTAGATGGTGAATTTTATACCGATATAAAAATTTGTTCATCTAGTTTTGTTCGTCTAGTTTTGTTTCCAGCAAACGAAAACTGATTTCGAGTTCCTAGTTAAAAGATATGAATTTTTAAGTGACGAAAGGTTAGAAAACAGAACACCAGTCTGTTCCGAATTCCAGCATTGTAATTGAATTTGAAAATTCGCCATAAATCGTACAAGTTGAATTTGGGCTATTAGTTTATATGGTTGAAAAGCTTATTAAATCTAGTTTCTTTTAGAACAAACGGAATCGATTTCCAAGTTTTAGATCACTTTATAGAAATAAATCTTTGAAGGTAGTGCAAGCTGCCAGAAAATGGAAATTGAGACATTTTGTATCTAATGTTAGTTAGCAAGCTTGGAGGAATTATTTGAAGTTCAAAATGGTCATTAGGGACCAAAAATGAGTTTTAGACAATATAAGAAAGGGTGAAATTTTGTATATTCGAATGATTAGATTTGATAGCATGTTTGATGAATTGTTAGATTTGAATCTAACAAATGTTGTTTACATTCATGTGATTAATGAAGTTTGGATCCGAATCAAAAGAAGGTTCGAGGTACTATGAAAGAAAGGATCGAATAGAGCTTAGTGAGGTAAGCTAATAAATGACAAAGGTGAGTACAATTGCATGCATATCATAATACATTAATATTTATGTCATTGAACATATGATTGATATAATACGAATATGTCAAGTTTTGGGAAATAAAATGCAGTGCTCATTTGATTATTTATATTGACAAGGTTGATATGCTTATGCATAATATTTCGGGTATGAATTGCCCAAGTTGAATTATGTTGATATATATATTGCTATGGATGAAATGATTATGGAATATGAAATACATGCCCAAGTAAGTTATTAAGGGACATGATATAGTGGGCATGCCATATAGTCCAGCAGCACGCTGAATATACGATTTAGCACTATAGTGTATATAAAGGGCACTTAGTGCGGATGGTTAGCACAACCTTATGTGAAGATGGTTAGCACAGCCTTATAAATGTGCGGATGGTTAGCACGGTCTTACGTACGGATGGTGGGCACGACCTTATGTGTTTATATGATGCCGACACTCATGTGTCTATATGATGCCGACACTCATGTGTCTATATGTTACTGGCACTTTATGTGTCTATATGTTTATCGTCACTTCGGTGACTAGTACCCTGGGAGTACCAATCTTACATACTTAAGTTTCTCTCTCTATATAAAAGTTAATACATTGGCATATATCATGCTATATAAATGTAGCCATAAAGTTTAATAAGTTTAAATTATTATTAATTTTGTTTATTGCCTAACTAAGTGAAAACTTAGCGTGTGTTTGATTCACACGTAGGTTAAGGTGGAGTACTTGAAAAGGAGTTAAGCATGCTGGTCAAGCTTCAATATGCAAAACATTAGTAAGATATTCTAGCTTATGATAATCTCTAGTGGGCATGTAACTATTTGATTACTAGTAGAGTATGATGCATGAAATTAAACTAAAAATATAGAGAATTAATCAGTTTGATGATGAAACGTATATGGATAAAACAAGATAAGGCATTAGTAATGTGACATCTCTGACTCGTATTCAGTATGGAAAAAGGGTGTTACAGAAATGGTCTTTTGGGGCTTGTAATGTAGGCTATGGCTCACGGCTACCAAAAAATGGATATATAGGCTCAAATAAATATTTAAGAGTGATAAAACCAAGGATCATTTCTTCCAAGTGAAATATCATTTTTGCACCGATCTGAATATGTTCGGATGAAATGTTATTTTCTTTTCTTTTTTCTTTCGCATTTCTTATCTTTTTCTCTTTTTCTTTTTGTGGATCGCTCTAGACTGTCCATTTCCGAGTTTTCACCCTAGAGTTCATTTCCCTTCCTTGAAATCAATCTTCCACTGCTCATTTGGATAGAGACTTGTTTGAATGGAAGATCTCACATAAATGTGTTGATTTTCTTTTGCACTTTTTCAACTTTAGTGCTTTCTTTGCTTCAGCTTGATTCAATTGACTTTATGAACATAAACTCTCACTGTTTTCATTTTCTTCTCTTCTTTTTTTTCTCTTTTTCTTTCTTCTTCATTCTTCTTCTTTTTCTTTTTTGACTAAATCCAGAGTATTCTTTTTCATTCATCCTGCCTTTTTGACTTTTGTGTTTGATATATTCACTTTTGTTTCTTTTGCCCCTGATTCATAAGGCATTATTATCAAAACTGAACACTTTTCTTTTGCAAATGAACTTTCATCCTTTTTCCCCCAGTGTAGGGGTGATCTTTGGTTTGGGTTGAATCGAAAAAAATCTGCAGGCTCAAAGGGGACAACAAATGATATTTTTCTTATTTTCTTTCTTTGTCAAGGGAGATGAAGGAATGCCAAATGTCCTCCCATACTTGGATATCTTTGAAGAAAAGCCATCTTCAGGTGGAAGATGTTTTGGGTTATCACTTCATCCAAAGACCTTAGCCAACAATGCTTGAGAGGAAATTCACTCAAAATTTGTATTTGAGATTTTCACGTGATTCATGAACACTCATTAATATCTTCTCATTAGTCTAAATAAGGTAGAAGAAAGTCACATTTTGATGTTGATCTCTGAATTTGATTCAAGGTCACTTTTACAGTCAATATCCAGATACCTGAAGAAAATGTTAGTGAAGGTATATGCATATATGTATGGGAGAACAAAAACTAACCTATAATAAAGAATGAATGAAATACTAAAAGAATCAAAGAATGCAAGATGTTTGCCATTTGAGAAATGTATAAGGAACAAGCATCATAGCAAATAAATTGAAATAGCCTCCCTTACAAAGTACCCTCAATGTTGCGGGCAAACGCTATTGGAATTATTCAGGGTATTACTCTGCAATAGTCCTAAAATTGCAGACAGATGTCCCGTGGTTCACTATTGACTATTAATCAAGGAAGACTTGAGTTCACTTTGGTCACTCTGCTTCTACCATCAATTCTTTATTTTCATTCACCATTACAAAGACATGTCCATTCTTGTTCATGCTCTGATGCTCTTATTCTTCTTGAACATATTTTTTATTCTCCAGTGATCAAATTCCTTAATGTCGCTCCATCATTCTCTTTCCATATTAAGTTTGCCCCATTTTTATTATTTAGGGTGATCAAATGCTTCAAGTCCCTAAACTTTTATCAAGTTCATCTTTAATTTTAGAGAATCACCAGAACTCTGTAGAAAAAGTTGATAAGCCCCTGAACTGGCTGATATATCAACTGAAGATGATTTCCCCATACTCAATCATATCCTCCCCATGAGTGATTGAACATTTGCAACCATAGCCTCATATCTTGAAATCATTTATGAAGCAATACAAGAGAATCTTTGGGCTTGAAGTAACATAGTTGATTTCATATACTACTTTAGAGATAATTCTTGCATGTTGTACCCCTTTGATACATAGACATGAAAAAGACTGACTTCAAAACTCCAAACAATCTTAGAAGCATTTATTCTGGATCTCTGACTAACTTTCTTCTTAACATCCTCCAGTAAGGGCCTACACTTCCTAGTAGTACATTCTGGTTCCCCATGTAAAACTTGTAAATATTATCAGGATCATAACTATGGGCAGATGGACTTGACATCTTCTTCACCAGCTTAGGGGTAAAATAAGTCTGAAAGAGGTATTTTGAATATATCAAAGTTTGCATTTGTCCAAGGGATCTTCCATGATAAACCTGATGACCTCAGAAAATCTGATCATTACATTCATTCACTTCTTTCCCTCTTCTCACTTGACATTTCATCACTTGATTTCTGAGCAATCCAATTGCATTTTCTCCAATCAGAGGCTACTTTTAAGGCTAAATATGTTAACAGCTGATCTTCAGTGTTAACTTCTAAAATCTCACACTTCAGAAAGTTTTGAATCTGTAGCTTGAAAGTGTAGCAATCTTCAATGTCTCAATCGTAACTCGGAATAGTCTTGGTATCGTAACAACTGAATTAATAGGGCTCTGATAATTCCTCATGATACGGCAAAGCTTCAAGCAGTTTGAAAAATATGAGTGAGATCCAGTTTAGATTTTAATTTTCCACTGACAAGAGCATCTCGAGCATCTGATCTTGGAGCATTCTTTGGTAAAGAAAGTATTGTAGGAAAATGCCAAAATATTACTCTAACTCTAATAAACCCCAGACTGGAACGAGTTATTCACAAAAGTTTGTCGTAGCTTCTGTCATTTCCCTTTTACTTCAATTCTTCCAATAAACAATAATCTTTGATTGAACTGGGCTCCTTACTTTCGAAACATAGATACCCAACCCGGATGAGACCAAAACTTCAATGGGGTCATTATCTGAAAGTGATTTTGTACATAGCAGAGTCATAAATTATGACATTGAATAGGAACAATTGTCTCCTTTTCTGACTAAACTCTTTAGTTTCTTTGTCTCGTATCTGTATTTTGCTCTTCTTGTAATCAACACCTTTGTGAGCAAACTTCAATCTTCTACTAACCTTGGCATTCATCATTTATAGAAAGACTTTTCTGCCCCTCGTATTTGTTGGGATCATTATGTCATCCGACTGATGCTGAACCTCCGATTGATAACACTTTCGGCTAAACTTTAGAATTTGACTTCATTCAATCTTTCCATGTTGTCTACTGAGATCCATTCATTTTAGCATTTTCAGAATCCATCAGTTCCTCTAAATCAAGCATTATACTATTCTCAACATAATTCAAAGTCAAATCTTCTAGATTCTTTACAAATACCCCCGGCAATATTGATCTGAACTTACTCATATTTATTACTTGGTTTTTTGTTTCCATCTCCCTCTCTTTTTTGACTTTCTCTCTTTCTTCTTTTTTTTGACTTTTTTCTTTTTTTACCTTTTTTACTCATCTTCTTTTTTCTACATACAGAGTCCTTTCAGACTAAGCCTTTATGTGAGATGAGTTTCTATCTTGATCACCCATGTTGATATTTCATCTGGAATATTTCCTTTCTCCACTTATCTGACTCCAAGCAATGTGGTAGCTCATGTTTTCCTTTTGTTCTCAGACTGATCATCCTCTTTCTTCATTCTATTCAATTGGTCCTCAACAACCTTTGTGTATGTTCAACCTTAATAAATCTGTTACCCATGCTTTTCAAAACATAAACTTAACTAATGCAAATGTTATTATTTTTTAAAACAAAATGTAATATCTTAAGCAAAATGCAATTTTTCAACAGAAGTGCAATATTTTATCTTATATAATGTTTAAATGATGTAATGCATGAATGCACGAGGTATCGATTTCAAGAATTAGTCATTAGACAACACCCATTTAACTAAAAGGTCGAATACAAAGCAAATGCAATATGTTCACTGGCTCCAGCTCCTTTGGTTGATTATTTTGTTCAGCCTCTGAGTCAACATCAATCCTAGCTCGATGTTGATATCAGAATGTTGTTGCAGATTCATGACTTCATCAAACAAAATCTTCACATGCCAGATGACTCCTCGCACTAGACTCCTGAAGTTAATCATTTCACAACTCTATTTTTGGACAACCTGGATTATTGTCTCGGCTTGATTTTCTGTATTTATCCCTCATTGCGGTACCTCTTCAAAACTGTTGAGCCAATCTTTTAATTGTTGTATTGCATTTTTCTGATTCTTTTATTTCCTCGGCTCTTTATTTTTATCAACATTTTCCTTAATTACGATATCCCTCGATAAATCTCATTATTTCTAAAACTTGGATATCACATCTGAGTTTAAAGCTTTCTCTTTCTTCCTTAGGTTTAGAAAGAGTTCTTGAATGCTCCTTCAATTTACTCGTCTTGAATGCCCCTTCAATTTATTCGTCATCTATCATTTCTCTAGTTATCACTATTTCCCAGATACTACATATTGTTTATCTTTGTAACTGCCACTGACCTTATCTTGAATCCTGAACTATTGTTGAGCATTGTATAAACCTGTCATTTTTTACCCTTAGCAAGCCTCGTATTTCTCTATCTTTGGTGTCACGTCTATCTCCCGAAAAGCGAACAAATATTCCAGGCTTCATAAACAGGTCACAACTATTGATCGACTTGATTGTCTAGCAGCAACATTATAATCCATAAATCTTACTGGAAATGACTCTTCATATTCCCCATCTTATGGTTCTCAAATTAAATCGATTCTGGCAAAATTTCATCATGTTCAGAAATTTCTGGTACAACCTTGCATTAAGAACACCTGGCCTTTACGCATATTGACGTCATTCTTGTATTGAGTCTTCTTGAATTGAATCCACAGTGACATATTAGCCCCCACTTATCTATCGGACCCTTCAGTCCTTATGACCACTGCCTACCTGAATAATTCTCGAACCGATACCTCTCATGAATGCAATGTGATGCAACATTTATCAAACAAAAGACAGAAAAACAAAACACAAAAAAAACCGTGTTAGTATGGTGAAAATGAACTTGTAAACAAAAATAATTACTGTAAAATAAAACAATTTATATTGCATAAAAATAAGTAGAGAACAATTTATTTTGCATACAAGAATAACCAGATAAATGAATTTAAATAAGCAACACCCTGTCCTAGGTCCTTGTCTGGCTCTAGTGGGGTAGATTTCTATTACAGCATGTGGGTTTTGATCTAGAATCTGGGTACCCGAACTGTCGTTACTGGACTAGTAAGACATCGGTTTGGGAGTATACAACCCCTTATAGCAGAGGCGTAACCTCACACTGTATAAGGTTGGTATATCGGAAGGAGGACAAAATTTCGTTCACAGAGCTAAATAACTCACGTAAGATCATGCCTCACTCCCACTTAAAGGTGAAAAGCCCGGGTAGAAGGCTTATACATGAATGAAAATTTATATCACACAAGAAAATGATACCTGCATTTTTTCAGAAAATTCATCCAATAATTATATAAAAAAATTAAATTCAAATTACTGTCCAAAATGCCAAAATGCCACGTAAAATTAATTAAGCCTGACTCCCGGTTTTTAAAATCCCCAGCGGAGTTGCCAAGCTGTCGGTACCATTTTTTTGAAATCGGGTGTGTAAAAATAGTCTGACGATTGATCTTTTGAAAAATTACGGTTTTTAGCCATTTTTAATTTAATCTTAAAATTTTAGGGTTTTCGTATTAAATTTGGTTTTCCTTTATTTATCCTTAAAAACATTTTGGAGTCGCCACCGATCACTTCGAGGTAGACCGAACACCGAAAAAACAAACCAGAGATTATGTCTTAAAATTGGGTTCGGGAGTCGGTTACGTGTAGGGAAGGGTTAGCACCCTTACAAACGCCCGTTATAGGTACCTTTAATTTTACTAGAAATTTTGGCATTTCGAATAATTATTTGAATTTAATTTATCCCATAATTATTAATTGAATTTAAATTCTGAATGCAGATATCCTTTTATAAAGAAATTCATTTTGTTCGAATATGAGATTAAAGGCACCTCGTTAGGTGTCACCCCTATTCATATTTTAAAAATGAATTTTCAACATAAAAGGTCTTTTTATGAATGTCCTTTTATTGTCTTGTCAATTTTAGGTTCTACCTTAAAACGACTCTAATTAATTACTTGTTTCACTATAAATATTAATTAGTTTAATGACTTTTATGAGAAAATGTCATTTTCATGAACATCTTCCATATATTTAAAGCCTTTAAACTAATCATATTCCTAATTAATTAATCTTTCTAACTAATTAAAGTTCTAGTCCTAATTAAGGCTCTAACAATTTATTATTCCAATATTACAAGTGAAAATGTATATCGAATATAGACCTTTATGACCAAGGTTGAGATAACACCCCATTGTAAACAATGGAACACCATCCAAATTTGTGCCTCAAAGGTTCCATTCGATATGCATTTAATTAACTACAATGTTTCCTAATTAATTGTCTAATGTTAATTAAAGAACTAAATTAATATTTAATTATAAGTGTGATATATATATTAAATTTATTCATTAAAATTCATGTTGAGATAACACCACATTGTAAACAATGGAACACCATCCAAATTAAGATTTTAAATCTATATTTAATATACATTTGATTACTATAATTGCCTTTCCTATTTAATTATTGAACCTAATTGGAGAAACTTATGCTAAAGGCTCTAAACAATTAATTAAACTAAGTGTATTTAATTATCTAACACACTTCTATATGCATAATTTTAAAACATGCAACACAATTAAATTAATTACACTTTAAAAAATAAAATAATAACTGAATTAAAAAAAAACAAATAGAAACAAAGCTTGTTTTTTATTATCATGGTAACTAAATTGAAATGAATACAAAGCTGAAGCCCAATTACAAAATGTCTAAGTGATCCAATTGAAAGGATTACAAACTGTTAGGGTCAATTACAAGGCACAAGGGACTAGATTGAGAGAATTACAGTACTTGGGGCTCAATTTAAAGAGAATAGGAACCAAATTGAATGAAGGGTAAAGCTTTGGGAAAAACCGAAGGCAAATCGAATCAAAAGGCGCGAGTTAAGCCCCGACCCAAATTTACCTCGCGCGTCTCCCAAACCCGGCACCAAAACGGTGCCATTTGGGAAGGGCTATAAAAGCCCTTGAACCGAGCCAACTTCGGTCATTCTAGCCTCCCTCATTCTCTCTCATCCCCTCAATCTCTCTAAACGCTCTGAATAGAACCTCCCATTTCCAAAAATTTCCAACCAAACAGATCAAAAACCCTCTGTTTTGTTTGAATATCAACCGTGTTCATCCAGTTTCGGATGAACACCAAACTAGCCAGCCACAAACCGCATTCATCTCTACCCTTGAATCCTCAACCGCCGTCCTCCGATCACCTTTGGGTGTTCACCGGCCACTAGGATTCGAATCCAGGTCGCCGCAAGCGACGCCGGCCAACGTTTCGACCACCATCTCGGCTACTTTCTAAACTTCGATCATCCCCTTCCCCTCTCCGGCAACCATTGTACGATTTCTAGCCACCATGGGGCGATTTTAGCCACCGCTCGCCGCCATCTTTTGAACCTAAAAATTCATTTTTTTCTCCTAAATCTTAGTCTAATCTAACCCAGATTTGAAAGAATCCTCCCTCATTTCACCCGATAAAAAACTAAACTTATCAAAACTGAAATCCCTTACCTCCGGCCACCGTAAAGATGAGTTCTAAACTCTTTTTTTGTTTTTTAGTTATGTTTTAAGGAAACTAATGGTTTTGTTGTGTTTTGCAGGATTCGAAAGACAACGATGAATATACCTCGACCATGGTAGTGCTGGATTTCTTCGGCGTCCGGTCAACGTCCGTTCACGGTCTCGACGACGGTCTCGACTTCCATGCCGGTTCGGTCTCCTAGGTAACTCTCTCTCCTACTTATTATTATTATTATTATTATTTAATAGTTATTAATGACTCATAATTACCAATTGACACACTCTCTCTCCTGGTATTTATGGGTGGTGCAGACGATGACGTCAGACTAACACAGATTCGTGTGAAGGCCCTTCAGACCAATGGGAGAGTGCCACGTGGCATTGTTGGGCAGGAAATGAACTAATTTTGGGCTATTTGTGTTTGTTTAGCTGTTTATAAAAGAAATGAGTAGGAATATATGTATTGGGCTTAAATTTGGGCTTTTGACTTGTAAAAGGACTTTGGGCATGTAAATGGACATTTTTTTTTTGGATATTTGGACTAATTTTATTTATTTATTTATTATGTATTTACTATTATTTCAGCCTTATTTATTTAGTATATGGGTACCCCGGACAAAATAAATGACAAGAGGAAATTCACCCATTAGAGGAAATGTTCATTCTTCTCCTCTAATGAATGATTCTTTATTGAAATTCCCAAGTATTTGATCCTTGTTTAATGTTTTCTAATGAGTTTTGATGATTTAATTGTGGAAATTGATTAAATCAAGGTTTAATTAATGAGATTAAGTGATTTCCATTTTGGATATGTTTTGCTGAGTTCTTGATTGGTTATAATCATGATTTTGATGTTTTATAATGTTAATAAGTTGGTTTTAACATTGGAATCTCGAAACTATGTGAATCTCTAATTTTCTAGGTTGCTAGTTATGTGTTTTTTAGGAGTTGTGGTGGTTAAATGAATGCTGGAGATATAAGGATGTTTGAGAAGTGTTTTTAGATGTTAATTGAAGTGTTGAAACGTTTGAATGTGGCTGAGTTAAGTTTGGAAGAGGTTTGTTGTTAATTTTGGGAGTTGTGGAGTGGTTTTGGGTAAAAGATGTTGAGGTTTTGTGTTGCTATGATTTTGATTGCATTTTGATGCAATGTACCTCTGTTTTATGTGGCTAAAAGCAGGGGAATTGGTCGTCAAGCTTGAACGTGAGTTTTGGAAGCTTTGGAGGCGTGTTGTTTGCATCGGCAAGCGAGGTTTTGCGAGTCGGTGACTGGAAAAGTGTTTTCAACTTTGCAAAGGTTTGAAAGTTGTGTTTGGGAGTTTAGATTGAGCTTGAAACGTTGATCTAAGCTCAGAAGTAAATGATGAATTCTCTTTCAAACTCAGTTTTGGCAATAGTTAATGTACTTGTTTTAAATGGTTTAATTACTCACTGCATATGCATGTTTTGAGCAAGGTTTAATGCTGAAATTGGTTACAAAATGATGTTGATGCATTTGGAGGTAATACACGTTTTGTTAATGTTTATGAACATTGTTTAATGCAAGGTTTATTGCATTGATTAAATGGTTTTGATGATGCATATGAAAACAGTGAGTTGTTGATGTTAAAATGAATTATACTGGCAAGTGATGGTATGAAATGGTTTAAAATGAAATTGGATATAGTTGGCCAGCCATAGGATTGATAGTGCACTATAAAAAGGCACCTTAGATGTTGAGGGGTTTATGTGGTGTATCGAATACTCCATTCAAGTACTCTAACGGTTGAGGGGTTGTACGGTATCGAAGACTCCCATTAGTGGATTAAACATCGTACCGATAAGTGGTGTTGAGGGGTTTATGGGTACTGAATACTCCACAACAGGTGTCACAATGGTGGAGGGGTTTATGTGTACCGAATACTCTCGTGTGTGAACCTTGTGTTACCGGTAGATTGCTTGTTAAGTGTTGTGGGAACACTTGTTGAATCCGTGTATCCGATGTTACATTTTTTGGTAAATGGACTTGGTAAATGATCACTTGGAAGCCAATATAATTGTTTGTGTATCATGAGATGGATTATGTTGTTTAATGTGATTTAAACATGTTTTTACTCTTTAAGCCTTCCATTGGTAGTATGTATGGGAAAGCTTAAATTGAGGGTAGCAAATGAGATTTTGCTGCGGGATCCATGATACATGTTGCATATGGTTTAATATGCTATTTTAGAAATTTTAAGTGCACATTTTTGATAAGGCATGATGATGTGTTGATGTTTTAAAGAGTTTTGAAATGCATTTTCCAAAAGAAAAGTGAAATGGTTTTAAAATGCATTGACGATGGTTGTGTTTGAGCATTCCTCACTAAGCCTAGTGTGCTTATGCTCTCTTTTCCATCAATGCAGAGAATTAAGGTTTGAGGCAGCAAGGAAGCAAGGAAAGGATTCCCAAGGACTAGTTTTCAAAGTATGGTTTGGACGTTGAAAAGTAGTAATAATGGCAATATGTCAATTGAGGTTTTGGGAGGCTTTATGAAGAACTCCCTGTCGTTGCAAGTTTTAATTTTTGGTTTGAACTTGTAATATGTTTTAAGTGATTAAGATATGGTTGGTTTGATGATTTGAATGTGGACGAGGAAGCATGCCTCTAGAATTGATTACTTGAGTATGTTAGAAAAGCTAGGATGGCCTTGATGATGTTATGCTGATGATAAAGTATGTTGATGATGTTATATGTGGGTTAGCTAGGTGTTAATGTTGTTTGGAATAAGCCAAAGTGTCATATGTTGAACCTAGAGGTCATTACAGGCCTCTGCATACCGGTACGGGTACCAAAAGGTTCAGTACGTGGGGTCCTGTAAAGGCTCAAAATGCTGAAATTAAGCCTAACGTACCGATACGCCTAGCCAACGTATCGGTATGCCTTGAAGAAAAACAATTCTATGTGTTGGTATACGGGCTAGTGTACCAAAATGCCCCTTCAATATTAACAAGTTGTATCGATACGCGGGTTACTGTATCGATACAGGCTTTAGATACTGGAATTTCGAGTTTTTAAAATAATCAAGGGGTATCGGTACGGGTCAACGCTCTATCAGTACAGTATGGTCAACATACCGTATCGATACGTGCTACATGTGTATCAGTACAAAGAGCCGTTATGTCTGTTAAGCCGTATCGATACAAGTTTGCCTGTATCAGTACACTATGTTGTTTTTGTGCTATCGAATGATGCTGAAGTTTGGAAATCTTGCAATATGGTCACTGTTTGATATGAATGTAATTAATTGAGTTTGAGTGATTTTTTGGAATGGAAATTGACCTATGAGCATGCAATTGGAATAATTAAAGGTTGGTAATCTTAAACATGTAATTTTCCCTAAAGTTTATGAATTTTGCGTTTTGGTCCTTTATGTGATATGTTGGGCAATTAATCTCCGAATTCTAATCTTTTTAAAATGAGACACTACCGCTGAGGCATGTGCATATAGGACTTTAATAACACGCATCTAGACAAGATAAAAAGAAAAAAGGGTCCGGTTACGAATAAAAACAGGAGTTTAATAACACGCAATACTGAAGCAATGAATCTGGCCTCAAAACTATCCAGATTCATTATGTATTGCAATTGTACTGACAATACATTATATGGCAATAAACAACATTTCAAAACACGTCTTAGTTACAGTTTAATACAGAGCTATAAACCCGTTTTTATTCGTTAATGTAATCGCAAATAATATCTCGAATAATGTGTTATGGTTTTAATCCAGTATAAAATAAAGGTTTCAAAAAATATCAACACCTTTTTATTAATAAAAATAATAAAGAAATTCTTCCGAATTTTCTCCAAAAAAAAATGCATGAGAACATGTCAAAAACACATGATACCACAACCAATAGCCACAACACATACATGAGGAAGTTGTCTTACCATATTCACTAAGGGAGGGTAAGGGAGACTCCTTATATACTCTTACCAAGTGATGTTTCTTGTCCATGTGGGATAAGTACTCTTATACTCTTTGAGCATTACCAACCCTAGAACGATACACAACTCCCGACAAATACGAGAGCCATGATCCTGACACATAAATACTATATTTGATTATTAAGGGTTCAATTCAACCAACTATATAATAAACGACATATCTTAAACGTCTTTCGAAGGAGTCGTCCTCAACAAATATAAAATCATATTTGTGATTAATGATTAAATATATAATAGATTAAAAATACAATGGAAGTATCGGAGTGTGATTCAGACCCCAAATTTAGCTTGTCTACTTGTCTTTTAGGGATGATTACTTTCCATAGTAAATTATGTGAACAAAATCTTAATCATTTTGACATTTTCAATGCTTTAAATAACAATCGTTTTTGTCCTTTTGTTTGGAGTTAGATTTGGAAATTGGATAAGTTGAGGACTGTGAAATTTATAAAATTAAAAGCCAAGAGTAAACGTCACGTACCAACATGTACTACTAATCATATACACTGATATGTACTATTATTTATTTTAATAACTTTTAAAATCATGGGAACCTAAACTTGATTTTTTAGAATGAAATATGTTAAAACATTTTTCGGCAAATTTTCAGTTTATTTTATTTTTATTTTTGTGTACTTTTATTTTAATAACTTTATTATTTTTAAATTAAAAAAACCCTGAAAAACTGCTACAGAAAGTGTTTTAACCCATTTTATTTAAAAAAGGAATAATCACATTTTAGATCCCTATAATTTCAAAAGTTATTAAAATAGTTAATGGTGTATATCAATACATATGATTAGTGATACATATCAGTACATGACGTTTACTCTATAATCATTTAACTTCAGTGACATTCTATGATATTTGAATCAGTGAAGTGTCGGATGAATGAAGAAATAGTAGGGCTTCATGATAATAGGGAATGGAAGGTCATATCTGTGGCATTTAGAAAATATATCAAGATTCTAGGCTTCACGGATAATAAAAAATAATTTGGTGTGAACCCAATGAATGTTACTCTTTGTAAAATCTGAATTCAAAGAGTTTTGTTTATACAATATAAGTGAGTTTTATGTCTTAAAAATAATAATACAACGAGACCATATTAAAATATTAAAAAAATATTCATCGCAGGTCGAATTTCAATGTTATCTATAAATAACAGTCATCTTGTATTCTCCAAAATTCTTAAATGCTCTAAACTTTTCCAGTACCTAGTTTAGTTTAGGATTTATTTTCATAGTTAAAGTTAGGTTTGCTTTACGTCCAAGTAAAGTTGTTTTGTGCATTTCCACGTCATTTTTATCCTACTTGAGAGTTTGAGCCATTGAATGCATGTTAAAATAAGCATAAACTACTCAAATGACCACTCAATTATGGGGTTAGTCTTAAATTGACCAGTATACTTTCAGTGTGGCAATATGACCATTCAACTATGTAAGTAGTCTCAATATAACCACCTGCTATTAAACCCTAACGGAAAGAGTGATGTGGTAGTTAGTAAAATTTTATATAATTATACATTCGGTCCTTATTACTTATACATTCTATCAATTTGGTCCTAATCTTAATTTAATAAAATAAATCTAATTTATGTTTCCACTATTTATAATCATGAGCATACTCTTGAAATTTATTTTTTTAATATTTGTTATTATAGATGTACTCTTAATTTTTTTTTTCAATACTTGATATTATAGACATGTATTTAAATAGAAGTATGTAACCGCAACAGAGATCGTTATATAGCGATAGAGACATCATCCAAAACCACAATACTTGCAACCGTTATCTCCACAATAATATATGTTATTAAAATATTTCACAATTGCGATACCCGCAATGATAGAAATAACATTCGTTATGTTTGCAACCGTGATAAACGCAACATGACCAAATATACGATCGCAACCGCAATTTAAATTTCTAATTTAGGGCACAATTTTTAGATTCTCCCTAGGGCCACTAAAATCTCAGCGACATACATAAAATCGTCGGTAAAATACTTAAAATTCATCAAAATATGGTTCAAAACCCTTTATCGACAGACAAAAGACATATTTCGATAGACAAACAGATGTCGGTAAAATGTTGGTCGGTATATCTCTATATCGAAGGGAACAACCATCGGTGTAGATGTGAGACCCTATACCGATGAACAAATCTTTAGGTATAGGTATGGCCTACCCGACAAATTAGTGCATCTATTCTGACGGTAAATTTTCGTCCCAATTGATTCAAACTTTTACCGGCGGTTGTCTCTGTCGGTATATGTATTATGTAGATTTGTATAATATATATATATACAGACGGTTTGTCCAGTGGTATATGTTTAATTGGCATTTATTTTTTAAAATATTAATAATTATTAATACTATTTTTTATTTAATATTATTTTTATTTAAAATATTAAAATTATTAATACTATTTTAATGTTGGATAAAGTTATAACAAAAACTGTTTCATTTTTAAAAGAGAAAAATATTGTTTAATATTTGAATAAAAAAGTATGTAATACATAATCACTAAAACATGTACGAGTCTATTACAAGCAAAAGAAATGAACAAGAAAATATTTGTGTTTCTTAATAACGTACATAATAAAACCTAAAAATAATTTAAAGATCCTCCTCTACTGTGTGCTCAGATCGTTTTCATCTATACTTTGTTGATTTGTTGAAGACAAGAATCGACTGTTACAATTGTCTTCAATTGGTCCAAATTCACTCGTGAATCCTTGCAATAACCCTTGCACTCTTTTTTAGCCTCCTAAAAATATGAAGATTGGACTATCAGAACTATGTTTTCAGGAAAAAGAATTATGGCCTTTCTTTTTCAGTCTAGCACTTATAACAAGTTAGAATAAAATAGCTTTTAAATTCTAATATAATCAGGAAACTTTCAAGAAAAATTCATAGAACCAAAAGGAGCCTATGAAATCAAAATTATTATAATTATAGATAATTTCGATCATATATATTTTAATACTAGATAATTATTCTAATTATCAAATACTATTAAAATAGATAAATGAGTATACTAACCTATTTAAGCTATAACTCTCAGTCATTAAAAGAAACCTATGAAATTACTTCTGACATATCTAAATCAAATTATTCCCTTTATGAACTCTTAATTATTTTTGGAAATAAGCAGGCACACAAAATTTACAATCAGTTCTTTCTCTCTATTACTGTTTTTTCCTTATTCTTTCACAATTTCCCCCTCCTCTACTGTCTACTAGAGCTATTCACTACCTATGTGCAGCCTTTAAGGATTCAAAACCATTAGAGTTTCAAAGGAAATAAAAGGCCTTGCCCCAACACCTTCACCATTAAGCTTTAACTTCAAACTTAAATAAATAAAGCTCAAGTGATGGAGGGTCACTCCTGCTATTTCTCAAGTAAGATCAAGGGGGAAATCCTTGAATCCTGTTTGTCTATATACATTATCCTCCGAGCTTATTTCTCATGTAATGACAAGAAACTTAGCAAGTACCTTTGATGTATGATGAGGAACATAGGAAGCTAAATCCAAAATTTAGCATTTGCTGAACTCGAAATGCACCATCAATAGAGTTATAACATACAAGGATGGCATAAAAAAAACCACGAGAAGCATCTACAAAATTTCTTCTTTGTCACCATTAGCTTGTATCTAAGCTTAATAATATCCAGTTCCAAAACTAACTACGAGGACCAGCCACTGGTACTGTATACATAATTTAAAGTACAAATCTAGCAAGTGCTATAAAACAACTTACTAATAGTATACCCAATTACTTTAAAAAAAAATAAGATGCATATCCATTTCTAGGCTTTAAAAAATAAGCTACAATAATAGCATATCCAAATTCAGACAGACTTTTAATGATAGTATACGCAATTACCAGAAACGAAATGAGTGCAATTTTAAAATAAACTACAATAATTAAAGAAAATAGGCTATTACCTGCTACAAATCGTTACCAACATTAGAAAACTCCTTCAACATCTCTCGAACAACTACTTCAGGCTCAATCCGTCCTTTAACACCCTTAGAATTAGACCCCGAATGAGAACCAGGCCCGGATTCGAACTCAGAAGTTTACCAAAAATCTAGGGTTCATCTTCCTTTTTCATTCAAAACAGAAAGATAGGTTTTTCAGAAGTTTACCTTTGATTTCGGGGTTGGAGTCAGAGTATTTGGACGCAAAATACCATCCGTCGTCGCCGTCTGAACCAACACCGTGAGGTTGGCCGCCGATGAACGGCCATGGGGATTTTGCTTCAGTAAGTGGAAACTGAGCGAGAAAACAAGAGGAAAGCTTTCTTTTCTTTGTATTATGCCTTGGAAATCAAATGACAAGCTTTTTTTATTTAATTAAATATGTATTATTAAATATAAAAAACTAATCAAACGGTGGCCTATATCCACGGTTGAAAGCATCCGTCGGTATATAGTTTACCTGTACCAACAAACATATTCAATCGTTGGTATACAGTACAACCTAAATCGCCAGATACAATTTTTTGTCGGTAACAATATATATAACGATACACAGAATTAATAATCGGTATATAATTTACAACAAGCGATGGTTATTATATTTCGTCGATATAAATTACGATTTCTTATCGTTCGTGGGTGTAAATTTTTTTCCACGTTGACAAATAATATTTCCGTCGGTAAAATCAGAACTTTTATTGACAATTTTATTTTTCATCTGTATATATTTCCAATACCAACGACTTTTGTCCGTTGGTATACTGTTCTCCAGTCTCCATCAATCTAAATAGTGTACAGTTTGAAACACAGCTTTAAGAAGTGAGATATAAAAGCATACATAACACTGTAAACTTGTACTCAAGGTTTCTACGAATTAGAGAGATTCTTGGGGGTAAAAAGAATAAAAAGTAAAAAGTAAAAAATATATATAGAAAAATTCATTTCAACCCTTGAATACATTCTTTTTTAACAAAACATTACTTGCATCGAGTAGCAGTAAGACTCCATGAAAACAATGCATTCAACTTCTCTCGCAAATCTCGTTCTTATGTATGCAGTAGGAGTTTTAAGTATGCTTTTCTTCCCTTTAATACGGGAGTCGCCGCTTTTGTCCTTTTGGGATCCTGTAGGAGGCTTAGACGGTTCGTGTGAATTGCCTGCAACATGCTTCTTCTTTCGCCTTGGAGCACCTATGCTGGCAGAGTCTACTAATGGACCGGACCAAGTTTGGATCGGATCTTTTGAATAAGTGAAAGACATAGAGCTGAAGGGGACATCGGGAGGAACAATCGAAGGATCAATGTGCTGTGATGCTCCAAAAGGAAAGCCAAGCGTACCATCCTGGTGAGGTGGGGGGAATTTTTCACTTTTGCTCTTTGCATTCACATGGATTATTAAGCGCCTTCTCTGCTTCACAAGAAAAAAAAAGCTCTCGTATTAGTTAAAATATCAGAAGAACTAAAAACAGGTGTCGAATGCCACTCAAAGCTAAGCCTAAACACTAGTAGCTGTTGACAAAAGTGAATTATCACATACATCAAGATTAGATTGAAGCTCAGCATTGGCCTCTGGAGCAGGAATCGCCCTTGCACGATCACGTGTCCGAATTTGAATGTTTAATTTATTTTATTAAATTAAAATTAGAAATTAATTGATATGATGTATAAATAATGAGAATCGAATGTGTAATTATATAAATATTTACTAATTGTCACATCACTCCCTTTGTTAGGGTTTAACGACAGGTGGACATAGTTGAGTAGTCATATTATCACAATTGAAAGTATAATGGTCAAATCGAGACCAATCTCATTGTTGAGTGGTCATTTGAGTAGTTTACCCTTAAAATAATGAAGTCGCCATTAATAATTTTGGGTTGGATATGAGCGAATACCCTTAAATTAGTATGCGTCTGCATTGAGATCATGATTGAACTCGAGAGTTGGTTACGCATGAGAAAGGTTGAAGCATCCCACCACGTCCAAAAAATTACTACCTGGAAATTTCGTGTTGTCTTAATTTTAGAAAAAAAATTATGGAATACATGATTTAAATTAACTAAAACAATAATATATATATATTCAGATTATTAATGCGTCTATATTTTTTTTGCTAAATCATAATCTATCTAAAGGGGGAAGGGGAGACTCTAAGAGAAGGAAGATGGTGCTCTTAGTGGGTCTAAAACTCATGACCTCAAAGAATGTGAGTGGACAAAGATGAACAGCTTGGTCAACCGACCAAATATACTTGTTCATATCTATAATTACTCTAATCCAGTTTAAAAGAGTCAGAATTGGTTTAATATAGTTTACGTTATGTGTGAGTTTATAGTTTTCTAGTCTAGATTTATATATATTCATATTATTAATGTGTCTGTTTGTGCAAGGAGGAAGTCAGAATTTAGGTTTGGAGGTAAAGCATAAATTTTAAAAGGTGAGATAATTCATAACTATTTATTTTTTCAGAAAAATATAAAAAATCGGAGGTAAAAAAATTTATCTGTCAGGGGCGACAACCTCTCCCATTAACAATATACCTGCGTCTCTATATTTATGCATAATAATAATTGATTTTAATCGTAGTTGTATATAAATATATTAATTGTAATTATGATTTTGTTTGTACATTGATTTTTATCATAATCATGTTGATTATAATTATAATTACAATAAAGAAAAACTCATAAGGACTTCGGCCAAACCTGTTTTAATTAATTCAATTGAACCGAATTACAAGATTTGTAGTTCAGATTGTATTTTGGTCATCTGATCAATTCAATTTTTGGATCCAAAATGTATTGTTCTACGTTTCATTATCGTTACATATTCTCAAGACACCGATATATGTTTAAATTTTAATAATTCAATTCAACAGAATTGCAAAATTTGAATATAATTTATATGTTCTTTTCCTGTGTTCTTTTATATGCTCATTAATGATTTTATGCCAAATGTATTATCAATAAAATATAAACAATTAATGAAATGGTAGAAAAATTATTGGTGGGACACATAAAAAGAAACAAATTATATTCACAAAATTTACAATTTAGATTGTCTTTTGGTCATTCTCATAAAATGAGAGAGTTAATCGTGTTTATTGACGTATTTAACAATTAGGTATAGGGTGAGCAAAAGTCGATTAGAAAAAGTAAAATATTCGACTTGATTTGATGCAAAAATATTCGACTCAGAATTTTATAAACTCAACTTGATTAAAAAAACTTCAAATAAAGTTTGAATTATAAAATAAGACTCATAAACTTAAAATTTTTAACTCAACTCGGTTGATACTCAACCCTAATTAGGTATAAGGTGAAGGGTAGGGGTTGTGTATTAGATAATTAATAAAAGTATATTAACGAGAAAAAAGATGAAGAATTCTAGAAAATATATTAATAAATTATTTATATGGTCTCAAATTTTTTAATTCAGTTCGATCGAATACTCAACCCTAATTAAGTATAAGGTGAAGGGTAGGAGTTGAATATTAGATAATTAATAAAAGTATATTAACGAGAAAAAGGATAAAGAATTCTAGAAAATATTTTAATAAACTATTTATATGTTCTAAATAGTATATAATATTGTTGAGGGGTTGACTCTTTTGAGAGGGATAAATGAAGTGTCGCTTGTTAAACAATTAACCGAACACCCGACAATTAAAGATACCGTTAGTTGTTCGAATCTTAATGATATGAATTGAACAAATTTTACTGTGAGAATCGTCTCATAATAAATTTCTGTAGTGTCTAATCTAAAATTAATCAATCAATAGGTTGAATATCGGCGGTTAAATAAAAAATTGTAGTATCTTTGTATTGGGGTTTTATTTTTTTTTCACAGCAAGAAGAAAATTTATTAACTAAAACTCGAACGTACAAAGAACAATCGGAAAATCAACCCGAGAATAAGCGGGAAACTACCAAGAACAAAAAGCCAACAAAGGCTTAAACGATGCATCCAACACTCGAGAGAAAACCAATCACTCGTTAAAAAGATGTCGTGCAATCTAGTCAGAATACTCGATATAAATTTGATAGTTATCGTCTTCGTGAGATCTCTAAGGTTTGAGACATGTTTTCTTTTCTGCAAATTGGGTCCTATTCAACGAAGTATCACCTGAATTTGAACCAAGGCCAACAGAGGCCGGAGGTAACAAGGCTCGTTTCTTGAAACTATGAGTTCGTTCAAAGTTCTTCCTTAGTTGATATACACCATAGCCTCTCCGGAGAAAGAGAGTGTTGGTGAGGGAAGAGCGAAACAGTTTGGACATGGATGAATCATCATCTTGAAAAGAGGGCTTTGAAGGTGAAAGATGAGGTTTGACGAAAGCTTGGGGCCAAAATATATCCAGTAGAAGTTCTGGCGCTAGAAGAGGACAAAGGCTCGATAAAGTTGAACAAAAATGATATAAGACAAAAGGAATCAGTATTTGAGGCTTGTCTTCCCTTTCAAAAGAGAATTTTCCCTGAACCAAAGGAAAACAAAACAAAAGCCGATAACCAACAAAACAGAGCAAAAGGTAAACAACTAGAAAATAATAACCCCTATTATCATTTCATGATCCTTATCATCGGAAGGTAGACAAACCCACATTTCCTTAGGACCTTCAAATTGGAAATGGTGGTCGCAGAAAAGAAAATCCCTCAAACGAGCATATTCGATCGAGTTGAATAAAAAATTAAAAAAATTTGTGCTAATCGAGTTGGCGAATCTTATTTTACAACTCTAACTTTATTTGAATTTTTTATTTGAGTTTATTTAAACATAATTATAAAATTTATACTTTAGTTTGTCCTTTGGTCATCCCTATAAAATGAGAGAGTTAATCGTGTTCATTGACATATATTTAATAATTAGGCATAAGATTGAGGGTAGGGTTGCGTTTTAGATAATTAATAAAAAGTATATTAATGAGATGGGACTGAAATGAAATCTAAAAAATATACGAATTGTTATACCCTTAATAAATTGTATGGGATCCACTATTTCACTAATCTTCCCCAAGCAGCTTATTCTCAAGGAAGCTTTGGAGTTCCTTTCCAAAGAAATTTTGGGCACCTATATAATGGGTACATTCCCACCAAAGAGGGCTTTCTCTCTCCCGATGATGGCACCACCACTCTAGTTGTCTACCTTGCGACTCTTGGCCCCAAGTCAACCAGGGGTAAACCGCCTGATTCTACAGTCGACAACTACCTACTGTGGCTCTGCCCGTCCTACGACAGGTGAACCACCAAGCCTCGCCACCAATTCTTCCTTCGACCACCGTCTCCAGCTCCTTGTTTGGTATTGCTTAAAATTGGCATCAAAGTTGGTGTAGTGAATGTGGACAACACCCAACGATCAGAATCAATCAAATAGCTTAGCCTGAGGACTTGATCTTTCTGACCAACGACATTGGTGTGAAGATTGGCGATGACGGTCGAAATACTGTTGTCATGTTTGAAGACTGACTGAAAAAAAAGAAGTAGAAACGGGTCGTGTGACACTGTCCGCGTGACTTTTCTGGCTAGTAACGACGAGACAAAATCTCTAAACTTCTTTAGAAGAAAGAAAATGATACATCTGGTGTGTATAGTCAATGCCTCCAAAGCGCGCTGAGGCCATGCTCTGAAGGTCTATGAAGAACCTCCACCATTGGCCTCCGCAAAAGCATTGTAACTCCGTACATTAATGAAGACATCTAACATGTCTATTTATGTGTTTTAGGGAAAAATAGTGCCATCTACTTTGAAATCTATAAGCAATGGCACTATCTTTTGTTGTAGTATGCCCAAAGACCAATCATAAGATGATTGTAAAAAATATATTTATTTTATCATGTTTATTAATATAAAGCCATTGTTATTATCTTAGTTATTATTCTGCGTATAAATAAATAAACTGAATTATAATAAAGTCCTTAGAATAATATGGTTATTCTTAATTTCCTTAGCCGAGTATTATTGTGGGCATGGACAATAATAATGCATTAAGACTAATATGTAGTTGATTGATGACAAAGTGTTGTCATTGACATGGAGATGTCAAAATCAATACATAAGCATGTGTTAGAGAACGACATACTGGACTGACTCGCCATGAGCATGTTTCTTGGATTATTATGTGACAGTCACAATGTAACACCCTTAAGTATACTCGTAGACCGGATATACATTAAAGATGTTACGAAATTGTTGGAAGAAATCTTGACTTAAATTTTTTATACCAAAATTTAATTTGTAGTTTAACCCTTTCTCGGTTTTAAATTTAAAACTATGTCATCTAGTTGCAGCTAGTTTTGACCCTGAATTGGTTTACAAAATTTATAATTGAATTATTGAAATAAAAATATAATTCAGGGTAAAAAATACGTAAGCTGCCTAGACCCTTTCTTAATTTTAAAATTTTACGCGATTAGAGCTAAACAACATCTTAACCATACCAAAGATTTTGCTATTGTTAACAATTTGCATTTCTAAACTTATCCATCCATAAAAGCATATAATTACGTTGTAAACTTATGTTGTAGACAATTCAATTTTAAAATACTTACATGCCCACTAGTCTATCAAATTATGATAAAGACGTACTTACTGAACTTATTGTAGTAACTTGATTTTCCCAAGTTTCTGCTCCTCCTCGATAGACGATTTCCAAGAAACCTATTGTGACATAAGACACACGCTAAGTACAAACTTAGTGAGGCAGTTAAACTTATTTATTTTAAAATCCTGAAATAATGTAATACAGTATGTCATATATATAAGTGCATTTCGTTTTCTCTACAACGTGGCAAGTATATCACAATGTACATATGTCATGTATTCTTTCATGGTCATGTTTTCATTATGCAATCATTTGCATATCATGTATTATATCATGTAACATGTCTATCATATATCAATAACATGTCTATCATGTATGTCATGCATTTCTCTGTCATGTAACATGAAACTTCTTTTTCATGTATCATGAAATCATGTAACATCTGTATCATGTATCATGTAACATCTGTATCATGTAACATCTTGTTATTATTATCATCGTGTCTAGCTAGAGGCCCATGGAAACCCCGTAGCCTATCTGCACCTTAGTGCCTTGTAGAGTACGTACTCGAGAGGATGCTCTTTGCTCCTTATATTAAACACCTTGTTAATGCATTTTGCACTATGGGCTTGGATCCCCAGGGTGTATCTTGTTTCATTTTAATCTTGTCATTATCTATATTTCATGTATGCATAATGCATCATCATTTATATAAACAATAATTCGTACATGGTATTCCATCAAGCTTGCCATGTCGAGCATTGTAGCATATCATGTATTATAAAGAAATGCAATGCCATTTTCAATGTAATGCAAACATTTAGAAATGCACTCACTTGGGCCATGTAATAGTATGCCTCGCTAAATTCTACTCGATCCTTTCCTTTATAGTATCTAGAATCCTCTTTGATTCGTATCCAAACTTCATTAATCACATGAATATAAACAACATTTGTTAGATTCAAATCTAACAATTTTTCAAACATGCTATCAAATCTACTCATTCGAATATACAAATTTCCTCTTTCCTTCCTTATACTGTCCAAAACTCATTTTGGTCCTTAATAACCATTTAGAACTTCCATTAACCTTTTTCAAGCTTACTAATTAACCTTAGATACAAAATGTATCAATTCTCATTTTTTTGGAAGATTGCACTACCTTCAAAGAAATATTTCTATAAAATAATCTGCAACTCAGAATTCGATTCTGTTTGTTCTGAAAGAAACTAGATTCAATAAGCTTTTCAACCATATAAATTAATAGCTCAAATTCAACTTGTACGATTTATGGCGAATTTGCAAAGTCAATTTCCAATGCTGATTTCGGAATAGACTGCCATACTGTTTCTTGACCTATCACCACTTAAAAATTCATATCTTTTTCCTCGGAACTCAAAATCAGTTTCCATTTGTTGGAGGAAAAACTAGACGAACACATCTTTACATCGGTATAAAATTCACCTTCTAACCATTTTTGTAGAATTTATGGTGAATTTTTAAACTTACTGTCAAATCCAGTTTTCCTACACAACTTCAAACTTTATAGTAATTTCTCCTTACTTTTCTATTTGTCAATTTGGTCCCAAAACTTGATTCAAACCATCAACTTATCACCCTTTTTCATCAAATAATTATTCAACATTGATCCCACTAATTTTTGCTTCTTTCCAATTTAGTCACTAAAATGCAAAGATGAGGATTCAAACTTCTTAACTTTGCAATTTAGTCCTCAAATTAACATTACCACTTGAATTCTATTATTTCAACTAAAAATCAGATTTAATCCTTCTCTAAAACCTCATTTTCGAATTGGTCACTTAATTTTGACAATTTGTCAAAATGGTCACTAACTCGATTTAACATCGGTTTTGCATTCAAACTTCAATTTCACATCTCCAACATCAATAATAACATAAATACACTTCAAAATCTTAAAATTCAGATTAGTCCTCTAACTTTTAGAATTTTCAAAATGGTCCCTATACCTTTAATTTAGGGTTTTGCTTCCAAATAACAAATTCAAGCTTAGTAGATCATTTATCCAACATCACAAACCCTAATTCAAACTTGAATCCATAAACCCTAATCATCTTCATACAAACTAAAATATGTAGTGTTTAAATCTCAACTCAAAAACATGATTTTATCATCATAACAAGTTAATTTCAACATAGAATCATAAAATCTCAAAAACCCCAATTTAGTCCATAAACCCTAATTTATTTCTCATAAAAATTCTCATCAATCAAGCGTGTATTCCATAAATTATTGATATCAAAAGATAGAGCTTGAAGAGTAGAACAACTTTGTAGTTGAAAGGATTACCTGAAAATTGAGTTTCGGGGATTGAATCGAACTTGGAAAATTTTTCTCCATTTTTCTTTCTTTCTCCCCCTCATATTTCGAAATTTTATCCAATTTGGCCACTTGTCTTGAATAAATGAATTTCAAATTCATTTAGATAGTGAAATTACTAAAATACCTTTTTAATCCAACGGTTGAGATTGATCTTATCATTAATCAAGGGACAAGATTTAATCTTCCATTTTCTTCTTCCAAAATTGTCCTTGTAAATTTTTAAATATTTCAAAAATGCCATTGGGGAAAATGACCAATTTGCCCTCCAACTAGTTTTTATTTACTAGCTTGTTTCAAAAATGCTATTCCATTACAATCCAACTAAAATAGTTCATTCCCAACCGGTCATTATTCCATAAATATTAATTTATGACTTTTCCATGGCTTATGGAACAACCTCTGCCCGATATTCATAAAATATCTCTACTGCGATTTTACCTTTACCGAGCTATCAGATTTATTCCGAAAATTCTATATTTCCATATTCGGGAAATCCACACTACGATCTCATAAACATTTCCTTTCCCAGGGACTTAGACTGAATTTTCCTAACTCAGTCTACCATTCCAATAATTATCGAAAATTTCCATAGAATAAAATTTCTCTTAGAAATCCTTTATCGATAATCCATACGAATTTTCTCTACTCTTACTGAGTCCAAAATACCGATCAGAAACACTTTTATGGGACCTTCCCGGAGGTCACCCATCCTAACATTTCCATGGCTTGAGCACGCTTAACAATTTTATTTGATCCAAATTCAGTACCTTTTACTGCATCTTAATTCTTAAAACCGATATCAAGGTACTTATTTCGATCTGATTCACTTTGAATAAAATTACTTATTAGGGAAATCTACACTTTAATCCTCAAACTTTTTCAAAGTTTATACTTTAACCCCAAAACTTTCAAAAATACATTTTGGTCACTGGCCAAAATTTGGGATATTACACACAACATTGCTCATAGTGATAACTACATGTATGATCCTTAGACTTGAGATCATCATTATTTCAACATTGTGAGTGACATATTTTGATATAGTCAAACGTGTGTCATAACAGACTACACCATAAAGACTGATACTGGATATGTCACAATCTGTGTAGCGGGATATGGTTGATCAAGATAGGATTTGTCCCTCCTACATAATAGGAGTAATATCACATGCCACTTAATTGAGTGAGACTAGAAATGCATGGCCATGCTCGAATAAATTGATATGAGATATCATAGTTATTCGTTTATAGTAGTCTACTCAAGATATCAAAAAATATTAGATGAACTATACAAGTGTGACTGTTCCATGACTTGTGTCCAATCTAGATTTAAAGGACAAAATGATGTAATACATGAAAAAGAGTTAATCACGAAGAGGTTATGTCGAACAACGACTTCTTATAACTTAGGTAGCAATGATGTATTGCTAGATGCCACTTATTGCTTATAATATTAGAATTGTTCTAGATATTATTGCTAACGTTACATGAACCTACAAGGGTCACACCCTATGATTGAAACGAACAAATATCGACTAGATAGCATGTGTGCAAACTTGTTGTACGCAAAATTAGTTAAAATCAAAATTATTATAATTATTGTAATTATAGATAATTTCGGTCATATATGTTTTAATACTAGATAATTATTGTAATTATCAAATACTATTAAAATAGAAATATCCCTAAAGAAACCTCCGCCCATTATAAGGGCATCCAGATGACCTCAGCCCATTACATGTTTGTTTCTATAAGGGCATCGAGATAACCTCCGCCCAATACTCATATGGTTCTACAAAGCCATCGAGATGACTTTACCTTATCTTTATTTATTTCTACAAGGGCATCAAGATGACCTTCACCCATTACTCATATGGTTCTACAAAGGCATCAAGACGACTCTATCTGATCTTTATTTATTTCAACAAGGGCATCGAGATGACCTCTTCCCAATACTCATATGGTTCTACAAAGTCATTGAGATGACTCTGCATGATCTTCATTTAATTTTATAAGGACGTTGAGATGACCTCTGCCCATTACATGCTTGTTTCTACAAGGACGTTAGGATGCCCGCGTTTCATGTCGATTGGGGCATGTGGATACTATGAACACACAGATACCTCCAAATAGTTTCCCAAATACCGTAAGCATTTGTGGGCTTATGAAGGACAAAGATGACTCTACCCAATTTGTATTTGTTTCTACAACGGTGTAAAATATCGCTCAATAGTCGACTGTCTCTCCAAGAGTGTTACTCTAACCCTATCAACAGTATAATTGATTCTACAAAAGAGTATGAGACGCCTCTGAACGAGAATGCCTCTACTCAGCTCATGATTAAATCTACAAGAGTGTTGAAACAACCATGCCCTAATTACAACTAATTCCATCAAAGCATACAATAATCTTGGGGACTGAAACACATCTCATCCCTACCCCAATTGCTCAAAAAGCCTCTGAGTGGCAGGACAACTACTCATTACAATACACTAAAATGGGTCCAAGGATTTGCAGAAATTTTTCACACCCCAATTACCATATAGTGTGCAACATATCCCCATTCAATCCATATCTGAGTCCGCAACATATCGAGATAATCTAACTCGATTCTCTAATGGAAAGAAGTAAGTCTAAAGAGGACGAAAATATTTTTCTCCCTTCCAACTATTCTGAAAAGATTCCACAAGACAGATGACCAATCACTACAAAGCACGCGGAGATAACCTCTACCAAATTGAGAGCCAACACCTTCGGAAATGAGCGCAACTCAACATGGAATGGCTGAAATACATTTATCTCTATAGAAGAAATGTTAACATGCATAACAACACATCATGGACGGAAGAACAAAAATGTCACCATCTCACATACACCAAAAAACGGGGAAGAAAAATGGAAAGAGAAGCTTTCGAAAAGGTCCTTGGCCTCGACCTAAAGCTATACGTAGGAAAGGGCGACCAGTCTATCTCATGAACAAAGATGGACTGATTAGGTCTCAGTTTGTATCAACTTATTACACACCATTGACTAAAGAGGAACTAGTGTTATGCCTCCACCAAAGCTCCCAAAGTCTACCAACAACCGTGACCCTCAGCCCACTCCAAGAAAGAGTGAACCACTACCTCCATAGAGATATCAATACCTTCGAAGCTAATTAGTATCGGAGGAACTACTTCTCCCACTACGCCTCAAGTCTTTATCCTACATCCTCCGAATACGGAACGCCAAAGCCCCTGGAGTCGTTGCCCCTAAACTACTCTCAATAGGATAGCCATCAAATCTCGTGGGCATCCTCCGTATACCAATTCTCAATAGCACCTGTCAGCTCATCAGTAGCCGTGACTGATTCTCCATGATAACTTCCCAAGGTTGAGGCCTCCGCTCATTCTATATTGTTTTTCTACTGGCCGCGGCTCTCTGTCTTAAGCTAACAAGGGGTGAACCATCATGATTTCTTCAGAAAGTTTGGTCACATTCGCGTTAAAACATTTGCTCCACTTACAATTACAAGCCAGACTTTAGCTACATGTCTCGGCTCATGTCACTTTGTGAGATTCCCCTCTACTAAAAGGGGACAATTGTTATACCCTTAATAAATTGTATGGGATCCACTTATTCACTAATCTTCTCCAAGAAGCTCATTCTTAAGGAAGCTTTGGAGTTCCTTCCCAATGAAGCTTTGGGCACCTATATAATGGGTACATTCCCACCAAAGATGGCTCTCTCCCCCCCGATGATGGCATCGCCACTCAAGTTGTCTACCTTGTGGCTGTTAGCCTCAAGTCAACCAGAGGTGAACTACTCAATTTTACAGTTGACCACTGCTTATAGTGGCTCTTTGTACATCCTACGATGGGTAAACCACCAAGCCTCGCCACCAACTTTTCTTTCGGCCATCGTCTCCATCTCCTTGTTTGGTGTTGTCCAAAATTGGCGTAAACACTAATAAATTGTTTATATGTTTATTTACATGTTCTTAA
The DNA here is from genome assembly GCA_019671005.1 of Hibiscus mutabilis. NCBI lineage: Eukaryota > Viridiplantae > Streptophyta > Magnoliopsida > Malvales > Malvaceae > Hibiscus > Hibiscus mutabilis. The sequence continues at coordinate 24,821,312 of CM033719.1, read as the reverse complement.
TAGTATCTAATATTGTTGATGGATTGATTCCTTTGGGAGAAAATGCAAATTGTCGTTCGTTAGACAATTAATCGAACACCCAACAATCAAAGATATTGTCCTTGTATAAGAGGGATAAAAATTCTCTGCTACTTTTTAGTATATCTTTTATGCCCCAATGCTAAAAAATCAAATTCTAAGCCTTAATCCTAAATTCTAAATCTTAAACTCTAACCCGTAAACCTTAACAAATACACTCTACCCTAAAATTTCTAAATTTTAATCTAAACCCTAACTTTAAACATTAACCTTAAACCTAAACTCAAATTTTTGGTGTTCGATATAAAATGGGCACAAAAAATAGAGGATTTTTATTCGTATAAAAGTTCCATCTCTTGTACTGTACCGAAAGTTGTACAACTGTACTGACACCCCGTGAACCATGCAATTATACATATTGTGCAACTATCTGCATCAATCGAGGCATCTCTGCTCCTTTGAATAGCGGACAACAATTGTAACCCCCTTAACTCGATCTAGCCAAAATCGGACTAAAAGAGCTACATTAGGTTTGCCAAACCAAACACGAACTAAATACCTAAACCAGTCTATTTTTTTATCATATCTAAATGCATCAATTTAAAACCTATGGTGAGCATGCATTAGCGGATACGTTACATCGCGATAGATTGTGAAACAGGATTCAATTGCTCAAATATGCACCTCAGGGACCAAAATGTAATTTTCACAATTTACAAGAACTTGATTAATATTCAGGATACATATCCTTCATTAGTCCAATTTCATGCTCATAAGTTAAATTTCCAACTCAAAAAAATCATCCGAACACATTTAATTGCATACACGACATTCAGGGACCAAATTATATCATTTCCAAACCTCAGAAGACAAAAGCATAAAATTATACACTGTGTACCAATATGAGGTAGCCCATATTGATACTATTCAACCAACTTAACGGCTATGCGTACCGAAACACTAAGCCCTATATTAAAATAGTATGTCGAACAACCTTGTACCGATATTGTTCATCCTCATACCGATCCCTTATGATTTGTTTTTATAAATCAGATTCCAGAAGATAGAAGGCGTACCGGTATGGGAGCCCATGTACCGACACCAGTGTAAATTTTCCCCAAGACGTACCAGTACGGTGGATAGGCGTATCGATACCCTTTGTTGATTTTCGTTGAATTGAGCCTTCTCAAACCCTGCGTACGGACACCAGGGAGCCCTTACTGGTACGCTGAAGCCTGTATGACCTCTAGGTTAAGCATATGACACTTTGGCTCATCTAAACACATTCAACACTTACCACAACATCAAGAGCATGCTTAACATCAACATACCAACATTATTAGCAAACCTAGCAAGCCTAACACAATAAACCACAACATCTATAGGCATGATCCATACTCAACATCCAAAACATAGATCCCAAGCAAAAGCCAACACTTAAAGCCTTATACAATTGCAAACCAACATTTAAAACTTGTACAATTAGGGAGTTTAGCAAACAACCCTCCCAAATGACAAATAATCACATTGTCTTCATTACTACAAGTCTAAATCGAAATCATACTTTCGTAAACATAAGTCCTTGGATTTCTCTTTGCTTGCTTGCCACCTCCAACCCTTAATTCTCTGCATTGATGGAAAAATATAGCGTAAGCACACTAGGCTTAGTGAGGAATGCTCTAAAAAACCACCATCAATGCATTTAAACCATTAAACAATCCTTTTTGTAAAACACTTTCCAAAACACCTTTTTAATCATCTTCAAAACATCATCAACATTATCATACCTTGTAAACCATGCACTTACATTTCCAAAACATGCATACTAAACCATATGCCACATGTATCATAGATCCAACAGCAAAGTCCCATTTGCTACCCTTAATTTAAGCTTTCCCATGCATACTATCAATGTAAGGCTTAAAGAGTAAAACATGTTTAAACCAACATTATACAACATAATCCATCCCATGATACATCATTAATTATATTGGCTTACAAGTGATCATTAACCAAGTTCCACTTTACAAAACATTATATTGGATACACGGATTCAACAAGTGTTCTCCCAACACTTAACATACAATCTCAACTGGCATCTCAAGGTTCACACGGGAGTTTTCGGTACAATCACAACCCCTCAACCGTTATGACACCCGTAATGGAGTATTTGGTGCCATAACAACCCCTCAACATCACTCATCAGCTAGATGTATAACCCACTAACGGGAGTCTTTGGTATATAAATTAAAAGCCCTCGACTATTAGGTTACTTGGATAGAGTTTTCAGTACACCAAATCAAAACCCCTCAACATTCAATGCGATTTTTTATATTGCACTATCAATCCTATGGCCGGACAATTATATCGAATAACATTTTAAACTACATCACTTGCCAATATAATTCATTCTTAAACATTAACTCATTGTTTTCATATGCATCAATCAAAACCATTTTTGCAATGCACTAAACCATGCATTAACCAATATTCAATACATTATCAAAACATGCATTACTTCTAAATGCATCACCATCATTTTACAATCAATTTCCATCATTAAACCATGCTCAAATCATGCATATAACAGTAAGTAATAAAATTATTGAAACAAGTCCATAAAAAACAATTGTCAAACCGAGTTCGAGAAAGAATTTATCCTTTACTTACTTTCGAGCTTAGACTAGTATTTCAAGCTTTGTCTAAACTCCCAAACACAACTTTCAAACCTTTGAAAGGCTGTAAATCACATTCTCACTCACCGACTACGTAAAGCTTTGATCGCCGATGCGAATCCAAGCCTCCATGGCTTATAATACCTCAACTCAAGCTTGAGGATTAGCTTCCCCTACTTTAATCACACAAGAACAGAGGATTCAATGCATCAAAATTCATTCAACTACCCAGCAACATCAATTCACACAAATCCTCTACAAACTTTACTTAATTTCACTCTACAACAGCCGAAAACAACATCAAACACCTTTCAAACTTAACCAGCAAAAACCTAACATTTTAATCCAACAATTAACATCAATTAACATCCAAAAACACATTAGCGTCATCCTTATACCTCCAACATTCATTAAATCTCCATAACTCCTCAAAAACTCATAACTAACAACCTAGAAAATTAAAGATTCACTTAGTTACGGGATTCCAATGTTAAAATCAACTTATTAACATTATAAAACATCAAAACCATGTTCTAATAAAATCAAGAACCCAACAAAATATATCCATAGTGAACATCAATTAAACCTTGATTTAACCATTTTCCCGTAATTAAAGCATTAAAACTCATTAGAAAACATATGTAAAGGATCAATAACTTGGGAATTTCAGTAAAGAACCTTATATTAGAGGATAAGAACGAAGTCACCTCTAACCTTGGCTTTCCCCTTAATTAGATGAGTTTTCTTGAGAAAACAAGATCAAATCAAATAGGTTTTGTTAGAAAACCATTAAGGATTCATTTGAAAATAAAAGAATGTTGAAATCAAGTAATTACCTAAGAAAATTGAAGTAAAATTGAGTGTTTGGCTGGAGAGAATTTGAGAGAAAATCATTTGAAGAAAAGTTAGTTACGTAAAGTTTTCTTTTAAGTGCTAATTATGAAATTAATTCTCCAAGCCTATTTGTTTATTTTAAAACCTTTTAAAATATCCAATTAAAAGAGAAAATTCTGATATTAGACTTTGTTTAAATAGCTCCTTAAAGATTCTAAGTTTGACCCTTTTACAAAACAGTCCTAAAATTAGTTTTAAAACTTTACATTTTGGTCACTGACGTAAAATGCTACTTTTCGAAACTTTATTTTGTAAAATTGATTTTACCAAAATTATCTACATATTAAATAATGATTTTAAGATATTCTTCTCCCAAAAATATGTATTTCTATTTTATCTTGAAACTAACTCAAATCCTCTAATCCGGTCCATCAGACCGTCTAATTAACCTAGAAAACTTCTAGGCCTAAAACCGGGGCATTACAACTATCCCCCTTAAGAAATTTTGTCCTTGAAATTTACCTAGTGGAAACAAATGCAGAAACTGTTCTAACATGTCCGACTTACTATCCCACTTGGCCTCCTCAACATCGTGATGTCGCCACAACACCTTAACAAGCTCAATCGTCTTGTCACGAAGAACTTTACTACTGGAATCAAAGGTCTCCATCGATTCCTCATCATAAGATAAATTTAGTCGCAACTCAACATCCTCCGCTGGCATCACATATGACGGATTCGAATAATACCTCCGCAACATGGATACATGAAACACATCATGAATTTTCTCCAACTCAAAAGGGAAACTCAACCGATAAGCCACATGACCTATACGTTCCAACACCTCATACGACCCAATAAACCTCGGACTCAACTTCCCTTTACGCCCAATGCACAAGACCTTCTTCCAAGGTGAGACTTTCAAGAAAACCTTTTCATAAACTGCGTACTCAACTTCTCTACGCTTCAAATCCGCATAGGATTTCTTCATATCCGAGGCTGCTTTCAACTGATCACAAATAAGCTTTGTCTTTTCATCTGTGTCTTTCAACATATCAAGCATGGAAACATACTTTTCTCCAGCCTCAGCCCAACACAAGCGACACTTCCTACCATACAAGGCCTCATACGGTGCCATTTTTATACTTGCTTGATAACTATTATTGTATAAAAATTCCACCAAAGGCAATTGTCTTTCCCAAGCTCCTTGGAACTCAATGATGCAACATCTCAACATATCCTCCAAAATCTGAATCACACGCTCAGATTGACCATCCGTCTGAGGATGATACGAAGTACTGAAATTAAAGAGAGTACCCAAAGCTCGATGCAAACACTCTTAAAACCTTGTTGTAAACCACGGATCCATATCCGATACAATCGACTTGGGCACCCCATGCAACCTCACAATCTCAACAACATAAAGATCCTCTAACTTATCTAGGATACACGTCGTATGCATTGGCAAAAAATGTGCAAACTTCATAAACCAATCCATAATCACCCATATGGAATCCTTCTTAGTCGGTGTCAAAGGTAACCCCGACACGAAATCCATGATGATCTCCCATTTCCACTCTAAAATCCTCAATGGTTGCAACAACCCGAAAGAAAATTGGAGCTCAGCCTTCACACGTTGACACACCATACACCTAGCAATAAATTTAGCCATATCCTTTATCAAACCCACCCAATAGTACTATTTCTTTAAATCTTGATACATCTTGGTACTACCGAGATGCATAGCAAAAGGAATAGCATGTGCCTCAGTCAAAATAATCTGCCTCAGCTCATCATCACTAGGCACCACTATCTGATCTTTAAAACAAAACATGTCATCTTCAATAAAGTGAAAATTCGTAGAATTTCCATCCATGATATCTTTAACATGCGATACCAATGCCTCATCATAAGGTTGTTTTTCCTTAATCAACCGCGACAAAGATGGCTTCACTTGCAACTCGGCCAACAAACCTCCATCACGCATCATACTCAACCTCGCAAATATGGGCCTCAACTCTACAATAACTTTTCTACTCAAAACATCGATCACAACATTCACCTTGCTCGGATGGTACTTGATTTTCAAATCATAATCCTTGAGCAACTCCAACCATCTATGTTGTCTAAGATTCAACTCTTTTCATGACATCAAATACTTCAAACTCTTATGATCCGTGTACACAATACAATTTTCACTATAAAGGTAATGCCTTCAAATCTTTAAGGTAAACACTACTACAACAAGCTTTAGATCATGCGTAGGGTAATTGTGCTCGTGCAACTTCAACTACCTCGATGCATAAGCTATAACTCTCCCATTTTGCATCAGCACACCCCCTAAACCAATGTAGGATACATCACTATAAACCACAAACTCTTTTCCTAACTCAGGTTGAACCAAGATTGGAGCTTATGTCAAAGCCTCCTTCAACTTCTCAAAAGCTTGTTGTCTAGCTTCCGTCCATTCAAAACGTACATACTTTTGTAACAACTTGGTCAACAGAGCAGCAACGATAATAACCTACCAATCCCAAGAAACTATAGACTTCCATCACAAACTTAGGCTGCTTCCAATTTACAACCGCCTCAACCTTTTATGGATCCACCTAGATACCTTCCACTGAAACAACATGGTCGAGAAAGACCACTCCTTTAATCCAAAATTTACACTTACTTAATTTGACATAAAGCTGATTATCCAACAAGGTTTGCAACATAATCCATAAGTGTCGATCATGATCTTTCTCGGTACGAGAGTATACGAGAATGTCATCAATGAACACTACTACGAATTAATCTAAAAATTCATGGAACACCTGATTCATCATGTCCATAAATACTACAAGCGTATTCGTCAACCCAAACGGCATCACTAGAAACTCATAATGACTGTATCTTGTAGGAAAAGTAATCTTCGACAAATCTTTATTCTTAATCTTCAACTGATAGTATCCAGATCTCAAATCGATATTAGAAAACACCGTAGCACCCTAGAATTGATCGAATAGGTCATCAATTCGCAGCAAATGATATTTATTCTTAATTGTCAACTTTTTAGTTGCTGATAATCAATGCACATCCTCAAAGTGTCATCCTTCTTTTTCACAAACAACACCGGTGCTCCCTACAGTGAAACACTAGATCGGATAAAACTACAGTCTAACAACTCCTGAGCTGAGTCTTCAACTCCTTCGGTACCATGCGATACGGAGCAATCGAAACTGGATCTGTATCAATATACGTCTCAATACAAAACTCCACATCCCTATCTGGTGGCAACCCAGACAACTCCTCTGAAAACACCCTTAGAAAATTACAAATAGTACGGATATCCTTAGTCCACACTTATTCTATACTCGGGTTCATAACATAAGCCAAATATGCTTGACACCCATATTTCAACAACTTCTGCGCTTCTAAAGCCGAAACTACATTGGACAAAAACTTAACATTCTCACCCACAACTACCACTTCATAATCATCAACAAGTTTTAAGGAAACTCGCTTGGTTACAAATTCGACCACAACCCCATGCTCGGTCAACCAATCTATACCCAAGATCACATCAAAACCATGAAACGATAGCTCTATTAGAAAAAACCTATACAACCTTCTCGTAACAACTGTCTCTCTGAAAAAACTTGTTACTTACATACCCACATCTAACATTTCTACCGGTATATCAAGCAAATGTGTATGCTCATGCAAAATATATGAATGCGTAGAACCAGAATCTATCAGAGAAAGTAATGACATAGACTATAAGGTAAAAGTACATGCTATTATATCTGTGTCATTCCTCCCATCGTGATTTGCATAGATCCTCGTGGGTCTATCACCCTTGGGTCAAACCGCCGCTATATGTGTAATTGTCCTCTATCTTTTCTTCTTCCGCTGGAAATTTCCTTGACCACGTCCACGACCTCTCTGTGGTGCAACAACAGGTGCAAGTATCTGCCTACCCCTAGCCAGCAACGGACAATTATGTCTCATATGATTCATAGATCCACAACTCTAACAAGAACTAACAACAACATCCGATAGAGTATGTCCTTCCCTAGCCAATCGTAGACAGTCTCGCCTCATGTGATCTCGCGATCTACATATCCAACAGGCATTGTGTAATGCTCTTGATAAGTGTTCAAAAGTACTATTTTCTTACCCTTTTTACTCATATTATTGTTAGACTTAGGCTCATATTAGTTACATAATTAGTCATTCATATATTAATCCATGTTTCCTTCCATCGTTGAGCTTGATTTCATAACTTGGTTGTTTTTGTGGGAAAAGATGTTGCTTTGGTGTGTTTTGTGTGTATGTGCAGGATCACTTGCCAAAGCATGGCTAGAGCTAGCTTCCAGGGTAATGCATGAAGGAGATGCCGAGCTAGTTGCCAGGGCAATGCATGAAGGAGACGCCGAGCCAGTTGCCAGGGCAATTGTCGACAAAGAATAAGGTGATATGGTACTCGAAATTGATGACTAGACAAGCCCAAGATGACGTGGAGCAAAGCTAAATCCCAAAGGAGTTTGATTTCCATGAAGAGGTTAAAGAAGAATTAAATTCCAAGAAGATATGAGAAGTTCTAGAAGGAATATAATTATAATAAATAATTATATTCTTTAAAGATAATTTAACTCCAACTTAACTTCCTCCTCAAAGAAGGACTTTGACCTAGCCCTATAAATTAGAGAGGAATTTCGACAACTCAAAAGGGGAGAGAGGAGAGAATTTTCGACAAGCATCAAGGGCAAGGAGATTTCGACAAGCTTCATCCATCATTCATCTTTTTCTTTCTTGTTCAATTAGGTTCATGCTAGGGATTCTTCATCTTGTGTTTCTTTGGAACCTAGCCATGAACTAAATCTATTTGGCTAAGGTTATTGTGTCTTGTGGTTGTGAGAAACTATTGGATTTTGTTTAGGTAATAAGAGTTTGTACTTTTCTATTCAAGGTTTATTCATTCTTGGTTCTAATTCTTGTTTGCGAGTGAATTGGGAGAGGATCTCGTAACTTCATCTATTTATCTAATATCGGGAGAGTTAGATTCAAGAAGGGAATGAATATGATCTTTATTCAATCTATTGATGGTGAAGATTAATCCGGCTTAGGAATAAGTTAAGGATTTCAATGGCTAAGAGGAGCGCAAGATTGGTTGTTGTTCACCCTTGATTCACGCAGGGATGTATTATCAAGGCATGCATAAGTAGCTAGAGTTTCGACTTAGGGATTAGAAGAAACCATTGAAGAACGCTCTGCCGAACCTTGAAGGTTGTTGCCCAGACGCCCAAGTAGTTGCCCAACTAGTCGCCTAGGCAACCATCGATTAGTTGCCAAGGCAACCCTGTTGTGCAAGTTGCCACGGCAACTGAGTTGCCCTTGCACTCTTTTACCAAGACAATCCAATCGGCTATCACACCTCAACTCACGATAACCTGGCCTATCTCTCTCATTTGATCTTATCTATTCTTTTACTTTATTGCTTTCTAGTTTAGTTATTAGTTTAAATTCCTATAATCTTCTATTTGTGTTTTTACTTTTAATAGTGCAAGAGTTTAGATTCTTGAAGTGGCACCAATCCCTGTGGAGACGATATCTTTTATACTATAACTTGCTACGTGTACACTTGCACAATTGTGGAGCACTTATTACGCGCAACAAGTTTTTGGCGCCGTTGCCGGGGATTGGCAATAGCGACTTTGTTTTTATTTTCTTGCACTTTCTTTTTATTTTCTTGTTTAAGATTCAAATGGCTAACAAACTTTGGTTTTGCATTGGAATATGACCAGGGCGAGACTGATTACACCAGAATATCCCTTTGATCCAGAAATCGAACGAACCTTACAAAGACTTAGACGAAGGTTAAGAGTTGCAATGGCTAATCAAGATGGCAATATGAATCAAGATGTTCCAGCAGGAGGAGGAGTGATTCTTGCACGAAACAGAACTATTCGAGACTATCTTGAAGAAGATCTTGATGGACTTAATCCAAGAGTTGTCGCACCTGAAATTGAAGTCGACCACTTTGAGTTGAAACCGGTGATGTTTAATATGATCAACACAATTGGTCAATTTGGCGGCTCAACAACTGAAGATGCACAACAACATCTTAATCTTTCCTCGAGATTTGCAACTCGTTCAAAATACACGGAGTCACCCCCGATGTTTTACGATTAAGATTATTCCTATATTCTCTGAGGGATAGGGCGAAAGCATGGTTGAATAGCATTTCTGTCGGATCAATAGGATCTTGGACCGATTTTTGTCGTGATTTCCTTGCTCGGTTTAATCCTACAAATTTGACTGATAAGCTTCGTAACAACATTACTTCTTTTCGGCAAACAGATGATGAATCCATGTACGAGGCTTGGGAGCGATATAGAGAACTTCTACACAAATGTCCCCTACACGGATTCCCGGTGTGGACACAAGTAACAATGTTTTACAACGCCATGAATACGCCAACAAGGATAATGCTAGATGCCTCGGCAAATGGCATACTCCTAGATAAGTCACCGGAGGAAGCAATGCAAATTCTAAACAGGCTTGCCAAGAATGATTATCAATTCCCCTCTACTAGACGAGGAGGAGTTAGACGCCAAGCCACAATACATGAACTAGGATCATCAGACTCAATTTCAGCACAATTGGCCATTTTAACCAAGATGGTCCAGAACATGCAGAAACCAAACAACACACATGAGGTCAAGGTAATAGATTCTTTTTGTGAGTTATGTGGCGGTAACCACGATTCTTCTGAATGTATGTAGAATCCAGAATCCAGCTTCTATGTGGGGAATTACAACCAGAGCAACAATGTGATGTCCAATACATACAATCCATCTTGGAAGAAGCACCCAAATTTTTCATAGAGTAATCCCAACAATGCTCTAAACCAGAACAATCAGAATGCACAAGCATCGGGATTCCAACAGAATATGCCACGGCAACAGTTGCCGCAGCAACAACCGACAACATCTAGTTCTTTGAAAAATTCTCTAAATGCTTTTATGATGAAATCTGGATCTTATATGGCTGAGAATAATAACTTCATAAAAAGAACTGATGCTTTTATTAACAGAACCGAGATGAGATTGCAAAACCAAGAGGCGGCAATCAAATCATTGGAAAATCAAGTCGGACAATTTGCTCAAAACCTGAATACTAGACCGCAATGAGGTTTACCTAGCGATACTGAAGTCGCAAGAGGAACTGGCCATGAGCAATGTAAGGCGATCACCACTAGAAGTGGCCAACAACTTAAAGAGACTCAAGCCCGCTCATCAAACAAAACTCCACAAAAAGATTAAGATGAACCTAGTGGCAAAGCCTCAGATGCTGAACCAGGAATTGCCGCGGCAACCGGCAATAAGCATGCCTCAGCAATTTGCGATAAGCATACCTCGGCAACCCTAGTTGATAATGCCTCGGCAAATCCAGTTGTCCCAGAAATGCCGTCAATCAGGTTCCAAACCAATGAAAGGATTGAAGATATCCGACTTCCACCACCATTCCCACAAAGGTTGAAGCGACAAAAGCAAGAATATCAATTCAAGAAGTTTCTTGATATCCTAAAGCAAGTCCACATCAACTTGCCATTGGTGGAAGCAATTGAAAAAATGTCGAACTATGCCAAGTTTCTTAAAGACATTATGTCCAAGAGAACAAGGCTAGAAGAGTTTGAAACAGTTGCCGCAACAGAGGGATGCATGGCCATGTTGCACAATCGTATGCCACCTAAGTTGAAGGATCCCGGAAGTTTCACAATACCCTGTTCCATTGGAACCACTATGTCGGGAAAGCATTATGCGACCTTGGGGCTAGCATAAACTTGATGCCTAAATCAGTTTTCCAAAAACTAAGAATCGGGAAGGCAAGACCTACAACAGTTATGCTACAGCTAGCCGACAGATCCTATGTGCATCCAGAGGGAAAATCGAAGACATACTGGTAAAAGTTGATAAATTTATTTTTCCCGCTGACTTTATTGTTTTGGATTGTGAAGCAGATGAGCATGCACCTATCATTCTCGGGAGACCATTCCTAGCAACAGGAAGAACCTTGATCGATGTTGAAAAGGGAGAACTCACAATGAGGGTGAATGACCAGCAAGTTAAACTAAATGTGCTCCAAACACTAAGGCATGCCGATGATCCAGAAGAATGCCAACTTCTTCATGCCATGGCAGAGTTTAACTTCGACGAGGAATTTAGTTGCCTCGGCAACTACATTGCCGATCAAGAGGAACCTGAGGAGTATGAAAAACCGGTCAATGAGGAACAACAAGAAGAGGCAAATTGGCTAGTCAATCGACCAGGTACATACTTTGAACCACTAGATTACTCAGGTAAGGAAGGTAAGCTCGAAAAGCCCTCTATTGAACAACCACCGATTCTTGAGTTGAAATAGTTGCCAGAGCAACTAAAATATGCATACTTAGGAACCAATAATACATTGCCTGTAATTATTTCTTCTAAGTTACAGCCTGACCAGGAAAAGAAGCTGATCAAAATGTTGATGCTACACAAGAAGGTAATAGGGTGGACAATTGCCGACCTGAAGGGAATTAGCACGACAGTGTGCATGCACAAGATTTTGTTGGAAGATGATCACAAACCTTTAATTGAGGCCCAGAGGCGACTGAATCATGCCATGAAATGGGTTGTAATGAAAGAAATCATCAAGTGGCTTGGCGCCGACATTATATACCCTATCTCTGATAGTACATGGGTAAGTCCGGTACAATGTGTACCGAAAAAGAGAGGTATAACGATGGTAAGTAATGAAAACAATAAACTCATTCCAACCAGGACTGTGACCGGTTTGAGGGTTTGTATGGATTATCGAAAGCTAAACAAAGCCACTAGGAAAGATCACTTCCCATTACCCTTTATAGATCAAATGCTTGACCGTCTTACAGGTAAACCTTTTTATTGTTTTCTTGATGGTTATTCAGGTTACAATCAAATTGCCATAGCACCAGAAGATCAAGAAAAGACAACCTTCACATACCCATACGGTACTTATGCTTTCCGAAGGATGTCGTTCGGATTATGTAACGCCCCGGTAACCTACCAAAGATGCATGATGGCACTCTTTTCAAACATGGTCGAAGACTTCCTTGAGATCTTCATGGATGATTTTTCTGTTTTTGTTAATGACTTCGACAGCTTCCTCGGCAATTTAGAGAAGGTGTTGGCAAGATGTGAAGAAACTGATTTAATCCTCAATTGGGAGAAGTGCCATTTTATGGTAGATGAAGGAATAGTGCTCAGCCACAAGATTTCATCCAAGGGAATTGAAGTAGACAAAGCCAAGGTGGACGTGATCGAGAGATTACCCCCACCAAGTTCGGTTAAAGGAATTCGAAGCTTTCTTGGACATGCAGGTTTTTACAGGAGGTTAATTCATAATTTTTCTAAAATCACTAAACCCTTGTGCAATTTGCTTGAACAGGATAAAGTCTTCGATTTTGATGATTCTTGCGCCCAAGCATTCGAAACCCTAAAAGAAAAGCTTGCCTCAGCACCCATTGTCGTTCCACCAGATTGGGCGCTACCTTTTGAGCTCATGTGTGATGCAAGTGATTTTGCGGTAGGAGCAGTCCTTGGCCAACGCACAGGTAAGACCTTCCATGTGATATACTACGCTAGTAAAACTCTTAATAGTGCTCAAATGAATTACACAACAACGGAGAAAGAGTTACTAGCTGTAGTTTTCGCATTTGACAAGTTCCGATCCTATTTGATTGGTACAAAGGTAATTGTTCATACGGGCCATTCGGCAATCAAATATCTATTTGCTAAAAAGGATGCCAAACCTCGTTTGATTCGTTGGATATTACTTTTACAAGAATTTGATATTGAAATTAAGGACAAGAAAGGAACATAAAATCAAGTGGCCGATCACTTTTCACGTTTAGAACACAATAGGGAGGAGGATGTGGATCTAGAGATATGCGATGCATTCCTAGATGATCAACTTTTAGTTACCTCGGCAACCATGGATGTGCACACCTCGATAACCCTTGACGCGCATACCTCGGCAACCCTCGACGCCTCGGCAACCATGGACGTACATGCCTCGGCAACCCTAGACGCACATATCTCAACAATATTGGGAGCAGTCACCACGGTAGCACATGCCTCGGTAATACCCTGGTACGCGGATTTAGTTAATTTCCTTGTTTGTGGCATTTTACCTTATGGTCTTACTCACCAAGGGAAGAAGCAATTCTGCCATGATGCTAAGCATTACTTTTGGGACGAGCCTCTTTTGTTTAAACAATGTGCAGATCAGGTTATAAGCCGATGTGTCCCTGAAGAGGAGCAACAGAATGTACTCCGGCAATGCCATTCTTCACCTTATGGAGGACATTTTGGAGGAACTCGTACCGCGGCCAAAGTTTTGCAATCCGGTTTGTATTGGCCAACATTGTACAAAGATGCCCAAAACATCATCGAGGTGGAATTGTTCGATGTGTAGGGGATCAATTTTATGGGACCTTTCCCATCTTCATTCGGCAACCTCTACATTCTACTTGTCGTTGACTACGTGTCTAAATGGGTTGAGGCAGCTGCAGTTCCCAACAACGATTCCAAGACCGTGCAACGATTCTTACAGAAAAACATATTTACACGGTTTGGGATACCGAGAGCAATTATCAGTGACGAAGGCAAGCATTTTGACAACAGACTTATTGCCAAGATGTTGCAATGCTTTGGCGTATCACACAAGATTGCCATGGCATATCACCCACAAACCAACGGGCAAGCAGAAATTTCCAACCGAGAATTGAAGGGTATACTCGAGAAAGTTGTAAATCCCTCTAGGAAGGATTGGTCATTAAGACTAGATGACGCACTTTGGGCATATCGCACTGCATTCAAAACACCCTTAGGTATGTCCCCCTTCCAACTTGTCTTTGGCAAAACATGCCATCTACCGGTGGAAATCAAACACAAGGCATATTGGGCAATCAAGACTGTGAATATGGATTGGGAAAGTGCCGGACAAAAGCGTTTGTTGGACCTCAACGAGATAGAATAATTTCGTGCACTCGCCTATAACAATGCACGAATCTACAAGGAGAAAACAAAGCAATGGCATGACAAGAAACTATTGTCGCGGCAATTCATGCCAGGGCAACTAGTTCTCTTATTCAATTCTTGGCTAAAACTTTTCCCGGGAAAGCTGAAATCAAGATGGTCAGGACTATTCAAAGTTGTCAAACCATTCTTTCCATGGTGTCGTGATAATCAAGTCTATCAGTGGCAAACATGAATTCAAAGTTAATGGACAAAGATTAAAGCACTACAATGGTGCCCATGTGGAACGTAACAAAGAAGTGGTCAACTTAGGAGATGCATGAGCATGCTCTCCTTTCGACATTTTATTTTTATTTTTTATTTTTATTATTTTCGATTATTTTTTTATTTTTTTATTTTTTATTTTCGAACTAATTATTTTTTTTCGATTACTATTATATTTTTAGGATAGATTTATTTTCTTTTTTATCTTTTTAAGTTTAAGAATCCCTTTACACATCTTTAATTATTTTCTTTTATTAGTTTATCTTTAATTTTAATCCTTATTTGATTTGTCTTTGAATTGTAGGAAAAAAGTTCAAGATAAAGAGGAATTTTGATCCAAGAAGGAAAACATCTTCAACAAGGAAATTAATGGGCTGAATCTAAGGCTTATATAAAGCCTCCAACTTACCCTAATTAAACTCCCTAGCCGTCAGCCTTCCCCTAAACCGAAACCCCCTTTATTTTCTATCCAAAATTAATCCCACCCACCATATTTACTATCTATCTTTTCTATATAACCCATCACCCTTAACTTACAAGAAACCTATTCCTACTTTTCATCTTGCAACTATTTAGTTTCTTTTATTTTGTTTTCTTTGTTTTTACAAAACTCACAACCAAGATCATCCATGGCATCCAAAATTAAATTTTTGGTTCATCCAAGTTCCTCCAAAGAACCAAGATACAAGAAGTTTGCTACACCGATGGTTCAAGAAAGATTTCACTCAAAGTTTGAAAGCCGGAAGATTTACGAAGAACAAGGCTTTGAATACCCCAACTCTCATCAAGATTTCAGCCTTGAACCATTCATCTTAGAGAGGATTGCACATCAAAAATGGAAAATATTTTGCCATCAATCGGAACCGGGTAACATCTCATGGGTAAGAGAATTCTATGCTCACTCACCTAACCCGGATAATCCTTATGTTTTTGTTCGTGACAAGGCCATACTCATAAGCCCCGAAAACATCAACACCTTTTACGGGCTTTACATTGAGAAGGACGAGCATCAAGCTTTTGTTGATCAAATCACGCCCAAGCAACTCGACAAGGTGCTTCAAGAACTTACTCAACCGGGAACTCATTGGAACAACGGTAAATACAAGGGCACGGTAAATCGCCTTCGGCTTAAACCTGAGGCAAAACTATGGAATAAGTTTGTTAAAACTTCTTTAATGCCCACCACACACAATACTACCGTTGATATACCACGTCTTTTGCTCATACATTCTATCTTGCATAATCGCATCATTAACATTGGAAAAATTATTTGTGATGAGATTTTTGTATGTAGCTCAAAGGACAAGGGTTCTCTTTTCTTCCCTTGCTTAATTTCCAATATTTGCAAGGAGATGCATGTCCCAAGTGAGTCCACCGATGAAAAGGCCCTACTAAAGTCCGGTTGGAATCAAGCACAAATCTGAAAGCTAATGGGAGAGGCACTGGTAAAATCCTCAAGGCCTCCAATTGCCGCGGCAACCCCTGCCGCCTCGGCAACCCCTGACGCCCAAGCGCCTAATGCCCGGGCAACTCGGCTATCAACCACGGGACACTTTAAAGCACTCTTGCAACCATTGGCGAGCCACCTTAGGCAAATTGAAGACTGGCAACTAATGTTCATGCGGTACATGAAGGAGCACAACAATGCAATCACTCAAGTCATCCTAGAAAAGTACCCGGACAGCCGCATGTCATTCCCAATCTTTCCGGTCGAGATCCTTGCCACGGCAACCAATGAAGTAGTCGCCACGACAATCGCAACAGATGATGCCGCAGCAACCTACACCGTGCCTGCCCAAGTAGATGCCACGGCAACCAACCCTGAAGATGCCACGACAACCAAAGCTAAAGACATCCCGGAAACCACTGCAAAAGCCAAAGGTAAAGCACCTATGCCCGAATCAACTCGTACGGAATCATTGTCTGATTTTTCAGATTCGGACGAGTCCTCCATTGCACCAGCAAATACCGCACCAATTGAATCCTCCAAGCGAAAAGCCAATGACATTGATGAAGACGACGATGAGGATAACCCCGCACGAGGATCGATTTCACCATCGGCAACAATAAAACAACCATCGCGTTCAAACAAGAGAATCAAGACACTGACCAAAAGGAAACTAATCATCCACGATGACGAACTCTCGGAGTAAGTCCTCATTTGAATTTTATTTTTCGTTATTTTTATTTTTCTTTAATGCATGGATTGGGGACAATTCCTCACTCGAGTTTGGGGGGATTGTTATTAGTAGTTACCATGTTTAGCTGCATTCATCTTAAGTATTGCATTTAGGATACATAAATTGTTTGCCATGCCTTTAGTTGGAACAAGAATTGCCTAGATTTGATAAATATCCGATGATGACTTTGCCAATGCACTTAATTGATAGAATTTTTATTCTAGGATAACCATGGAAACACTTAGAATTTTACTATGGTGCTAAATTTTGATGAAACACTGTTGTGGTTTGATTGATTTAAGAATTCTAGTGAACTTAGGTTGATAGTTAAAAAAATTGGGGATTAGAATAAAAATTGGATGAATGCTAGAGGTGCCCGAAATTGGCTCTAGCATGTGCTAAAAAAATAGATTGCTAGAGGTGCCCAAAATTGGCTCTAGTATGTGCTAAAAAATTGATCGCTAGAGGTGCCCAAAACCGGCTCTAGTCGAATAAATTAATCAACTTAAGAAAACTAAAAACAAAACACTAAAGGTGCCCAAAACTGGCTCTAGTTAAAACATGTTAAAAGAACCCAATTAAGTAATTTGAAAACCTCTTGTTTGCATAGAATCCGAAAAATCAACTTGCACACAACTTTGCACATACTCACAAGCATTATAGTTTGATTCCGAGTAACTCCTAAGTTTTCCGAAAAATGAAAAGCCAGTCATACTTTGTGCCCCGGTTCTGAGAATTGAAATCAAGTTCAAAGCTAAGTTTGTGAAAATTGAAGTCTTGGCAGGTAATTATTAGTTTGCATTGCTTGAGGACAAGCAATAGTTCGAGTTTGGGGGTGTGATAAGTGTTCAAAAGTACTATTTTTCTTACCCTTTTTACTCATATTATTGTTAGACTTAGGCTCATATTAGTTACATAATTATTCATTCATGCATTAATCCATGTTTCTTTCCATCATTGAGCTTGATTTCATAACTTGGTTGTTTTTGTGGGAAAAGATGTTGCTTTGGTGTGTTTTGTGTGTATGTGCAGGATCACTTGCCAAAGCAAGGCTAGAGCTAGTTGCCAGGGCAATGCATGAAGGAGATGCCGAGCTAGTTGCAAGGGCAATGCATGAATGAGACGCTGAGCCAGTTGCTAGGGCAATTTTCGACAAAGAATAAGGTGATATGGTAGTCGAAATTGATGACTAGACAAGCCCAAGATGACGTGGAGCAAAGCTAAATCCCAAAGGAGTTTGATTTCCATGAAAAGGTTAAAGAAGAATTAAATTCCAAGAAGATAGGAGAAGTTCTAGAAGGAATATAATTATAATTATAATAAAGATTTATATTCTTTAAAGATAATTTAACTCCAACTTAACTTCCTCCTCAAAGAAGGACTTTGACCTAGCCCTATAAATTAGAGAGGAATTTTGACAACTCAAAGGGGGAGAGAGGAGAGAATTTTCGACAAGCATCAAGGGCAAGGAGATTTCGACAAGCTTCATCCATCATTCATCTTTTTCTTTCTTGTTCAATTAGGTTCATGCTAGAGATTCTTCATCTTGTGTTTCTTTGGAACCGAGCCATGAACTAAATCTATTTGGCTAAGGTTATTGTGTCTTGTGGTTGTGAGAAACTATTGGATTTTGTTTAGGTAATAAGAGTTTGCACTTTTCTGTTCAAGGTTTATTCATTCTTGGTTCTTATTCTTGTTTGCGAGTGAATTGGGAGAGGATCTCGTAACTTCATCTATTTATCTAATATCGGGAGAGTTAGAATCAACAAATGAATGAATATGATCTTTATGCAATCTATTGATGGTGAAGATTAATTCGGCTTAGGAATAAGTTAAGGATTTCAACGGCTAAGAGGAGCGCAAGATTGGTTGTTGTTCACCCTTGATTCACGTAGGGATGTATTATCAAGGCATGCACAAGTAGCTAGAGTTTTGACTTAGGGATAAGAAGAAACCATTGAAGAACGCTCTGCCGAACCTTGAAGGTTGCTGCCTAGACGCCCAAGTAGTTGCCCAACTAGTCGCCAAGGCAACCCCGTTGTGCAAGTTGCCACGGCAACTGAGTTGCCCTTGCACTCTTTTACCAAGACGATCCAATCAGCTATCACACTTCAACTCACAATAACCTGGCCTATCTCTCTCATTTGATCTCATCTATTCTTTTACTTTATTGCTTTCTAGTTTAGTTATTAGTTTAAATTCCTATAATCTTCTATTTGTGTTTTTACTTTTTATAGTGCAAGAGTTTAGATTGTTGAAGTGGCACCAATCCCTGTAGAGACGATATCTTTTATACTATAACTTGCGACGTGTACACTTGCACAATTGCGGAGCACTTATTTCGTGCAACAGCTCTAACCTGGGTACCCTGGCCCTACGGCCCACGCCCAGTGTTACCTCTACCATGTTTCTGCTTAGGGCGATACCTCCTATCACAATGTTTCTTAGACTGACCACCATTGGAACCAAAATTCGCAGCTCTCTTCCTAGAGCCAAAACCTCCTGGATGAAGAGATAAACCCAAACTCTGATTAATATCTTTTGCCCGTGTAACCATCATGTCAAAATTCATATAATTAGTAGCCAACATGTATGTCTTAACATCTTGTTCCAATTCGTAATGGAATCGGTCACAGTGATGCCTCTCATCTGACATCAACTCAGGAGCATACTAACACAACCTCACAAATTGCACCTCATACTCAGATATTGTTATATTGCCCTAAACCAAGGCCATAAACTCACGTTTCTTCTCATCTAAGTATCTGACTCCCAGTACTTCTTCCTAAAGGCGGCCTAAAAGAACTCTCATGTCACATCATCAGGTTCCATGCCCGTAATCATAGTAGTCTACCAATTGTATGCATCATCCTAAACAGGGACATCGCACATCTCAGCTTACGAACGTCACTGGACCCCATCTGATCCAAAATTTGATATGTACTGGTAAACCACTCCTTAGATTCCTCAGGTTCCAACCCTCTAAACTCAACTCTTTTCAAACTACACAAATGCTCTAACAGCAACTTCGAATTAGTAGCGACAGCCAGTGCCAGTACAAGTACATGCACTCCAGCCATGCAGCCTGAAACGCTCTAATCATTGCCTATACCAAAAATGCCATATTACCGTACACTGGACCAGGCAGTGCAGATGGTACTTGCTCCACTCCCTCAGGAGGATTAGGCGAAGGAGGTGGCAACCCGTCAGGGTGCACTATCTCACCCTCAACTCCCTGCCCTCCGGTAGCAGCGTTCGTGCTCGATCATAATTCTCTCCTCGATGGCATTGTATAAAAATAGATTTAAGGCATGATAATTACACCAAAACAAAAACAATTAGGCCAGCTTCAAGCAAGGATCCAAGACTTTCATTTCAAATCAAAATCATTTTATAACTTTAATAGTGAGGCAATGTGTCCCAAAAATTACCCGACATGGCATATATCAATCATTATACGTATAAACAATCACCGTGCATAGCAAACAGCAATGAACAATCATATACAACATCCCATTTTTTTCATAAACTTGTCTCTGATACCACTAAATATAATCCCTTTAACCCAGTTTGTCGAAGCAAACCTGAACTGGTCTATTTTTTTATCTTATCTAAATGCATCAATTTAAAACCTATGGTGAGCATGCATCATCGGATACGTTACCTCGCAATCAGATTGCGAAACATGATTCAATTGCTCAAGTTGCACCTCGGGGACCAAAACATAATTTTCACAATTTACAAGAACTTAATTAAAATTTACGTTACCTATCCTTCATTAGTCCAGTTTCATGCATAGGTTAAATTTCCAACTCAAAATAATCATCCGAACTCATTTAATTGCACACACACAACATTCAGGGACCAAACTGCATTATTTCCAAACCTCAGCAGACAAAAGCATACAATTATACACTGCGTACCGATACGAGATAGCCTCGTATCGATACGATTCAACCAACTTAACATCTCTGTGTAGCGAAACACCAAGCTCCGTGTCGAAATGGTATACCGAGCAACCTCGTACTGTTATTATTCATCCTCGTACTAATCCCTTATGATTTGCTTTTAAAAATCAAATTCCAATAGATAGAAGGCATACCAGTACGAGAGCCAATATATCGACACCAATGTAAATTTCTCCAAGGCGTATCGATACGATGGCTAGGCGTACCGATACCCTTTGTTAATTTTCGTTAAATTGAGCATTCCCAAACCCCGCGTACCGACACTAGGAAGACTGTACAGGTACGCTGAGGCTTGTAATAACCTCTAAATCCAACATATGACACTTTGGCTCATTATAAACACATTCAACACTTACCTAAACATCATACAATATCAGGAGCATGATTAACATCAACATACCAACATTAAAAGCAAACCTAGCAAGCCTAACACAATCAACCACAACATCTATAGGCATGCTCTATACTCAACATCCAAAACATAGATCCCAAGCAAAAACCAACACATAAAGCCTTATACAAGTCCAAACCACCATTTAAAACTTGCACAAACAGTGAGTTTAGCAAACAACCCTCTCAAATGACAAATGACCACATTGCCTTTATTACTACAAGTCTAAATCGAAATCATACTTTCTAAACACAAGTCATTGGATTTCCATTCGCTTGCTTGCCGCCTCCAACCCTTAATTCCCTGTATTGATGGAAAAAGAGAGCTTAAGCACACTAGTCTTAGTGAGGAATGCTCTAAAACAAACCACTTTCTATGCATTTAAACCATTAAACAATCTTTTTGTAAAACATTTTCCAAAACATCTTTTTAATCATCTTCAAAACATCATCAACATTATCATGCCTTATAAACCATGCACTTACATTTCTAAAACATGCATACTAAACCATATGCCACATGTAGCATAGATCCAATAGCAAAGTCTCATTTGCTACCCTCAATTTAAGCTTTCCTATGCATACTATCAATGCAAGGCTTAAAGAGTAAAACATGTTTAAACCAACATTATACAACATAATCCATCCATTGATACATCATCAATTATATTGGCTTACAACTGATCATTAACCAAGTTCCACTTTACAAAACATTTTATCGATACACAAATTCAACAAGTGTTCTCTCAACACTTAACATACAATCTTAACCGGCATCTCAAGGTTCACACACAGGAGTTTTCGATACAATCACAAACTCCTCAACCGTTGTGACACTCGTGATGGAGTATTCAGTACCATAACAACACCTCAACATCACTCATCGGTTAGATGTATAACCCATTAAAGGGAGTCTTCGGTACATAGATCAAAACCCCTCGACCGTTAGGGTACTTGGATAGAGTTTTCGGTACACCAAATCAAAACCCCTCAACATCCAAGGTGACTTTTCATAGTGCACTATCAATCCTATGGCCGGCCAACTATATCCAATAACATTTTAAACCACATCACTTGCCAATATAATTCATTATTAGACATTAACTCACTGTTTTCATATGCATCAATCAAAACCATTTTCCAATGCACTAAACCATGCATTAACCAATGTTCAACACATTATCAAAGCATGCATTACTTCCAAATGCATCACAATCATTTTATAATCAATTTCTATAATTAAAGCATGCTTAAATCTTGCATATAACAGTGAGTAATCAAATTATTAAAATAGGTGCATAAAAACCAATTGCCAAACCGAGTTCGAGAGAGAATTCATCCTTTAATTACTTCCGAGATTAGATCGGTGTTTCAAGCTTGATCTAAACTCCCAAACACAACCTTCAAACCTTTGAAAAGCTATAAATCACGTTCTCACTCATCGACTACGAAAAGCTTTGATGGCTGATGTGAATCCAAGCCTCCACGGCTTCCGATACTCACCTCAAGCTTGAGGATTAGCTTTCTTGCTTTAATCACACAAGAGCAGAGGATTCAATGCATCAAAATGCATTCAACTGCCCAACAACATCAATTCACACAAATGCTCAACAAACACTACTCAATTTCACCCTACAATAACTGAAAACAACATCAAACACCTTCCAAACTTAACCCAGCCAAAGCCTAACGTTTTAATCCAACAATTAACATCAATTAACATCCAAAAACACATTAGCATCATCCTTATACCTCCAGCAATCATTAAATCTCTACAACTCCTCAAAAACTCATAATTAATAACCTAGAAAATTAGAGATTCACTTAGTTTTGAGATTCCAATGTTAAAATCAACTTATTAATATTATAAAACATCAAAATCATGTTCTAATTAAATCAAGAACCCAACAAAATATATCCATAATGAACATCAATTAAATACATCAATTAAACTTTGATTTAACCATTTTCCATAATTAAATCATTAAAACTCATTAGAAAACATATGTAAAGGATCAATAACTTGGGAATTTCAGTAAAGAACCTTATATTAGAGGAGAAGAACGAAGCTCACCTCTAACCTTGGCTTTCCCCTTAATTGGATGAGTTTTCTTGAGAAAACAAGATCAAATCAAATAGGTTTTTTAGGAAACCATTAGGGATTCATTTGAAAATAAAAGAATGTTGAAATCAAGTAAGTACCTGGGAAAATTGAGGTAGAATTGAGTGTTTAGCTGGAGAGAATTTGAGAAAAAAAACTTTTGGAGAAAAGTTAGTTACGTAAAGTTTTCTTTTAAGTGCTAATTATGAAATTAATTCTACAAGCCTATTTATTTATTTATTTTAAAATCTTTTAAAATATCCAATTAAAAGAGAAAAGTTTGATATTAGACTTTGTCCAAATAGCTCCTTAAAGATTCTAAGTTTTGACTTTTACAAAATAGTCACTAAAAACAGTTTTAAAGCTTTATATTTTGGTCACTGACCCAAAATATCACTTTTCGAAACTTTATTTTGTAAAATTGATTTTACTAAAATCATCTACGTATTAAATAATAATTTTAGGATATTCTTCCATTTTTTCTCGCCCAAAAATATTTATTTTCATTTAATCCTGAAACTGACTCGAATCCTCTAATTCGGTCCATCGTACCGTCTAATTAACCTAGAAAACTTCTAGGCTCAAAACCGGGGAATTACAACAACATTATGTTTGATTGATATTGGTTCCATCAACTATATGATAAACAATATTTTTCAAATCCCTTCCAAAATAGTCTGTCCTCATCAAATATAAAATCATATATGTTAAAAATAATTAAATATTTAATGAAAACTAATGGTTTATAAAATACAATGAAGTACTACCAAAGAGTGATTCAGACTCCAACTTTAGCTTGTCTACTTTTGTTTTAGGGATGGTTACCTTCCAAAGTAAATTATATCAACAAAGTCTCAATCATTTTGTCATTTTCAATTGTTTAAATATCTTTAGCTCCTTCTGTTAGAAGTTAGATTTAAATTGGGGTATCAGAAAATTTAAATTGACGTATCAGAATTTAAAAAATTAAAATAAAATGTCAAAAAATAGAAAAATATGATATATATTTATTTTTTAGTACATCTTATATAAAAACATACATATATATATTTTAAAAATAAAATTTCAGGGTAAAAATTTTTTAATTGGCATATATTGATTTTCTATGGTACTTAAAGATTACTGGTGTACCTAATACGAGACTGACCTGAAAGTTAGTGATACATGCATATTACATAAGAGGGATAAAATAATTTTTTTTTGAAGAAATTATTGATATTATTTTTGAAAGTCGAAACATCAATCGACTTGAGACAATTTTTTTGTTTGTTCAATAGGTAAAAGATACTAGATTTTTTTCTACTTTTAAGATTTATTTTAGTCTATAAATAGAAGTGTATGCATAATATACATAATTCAAAAATCAATAAGCATTTTTAGCTTTAAAGTCTCCCGATAGAGTTTTTCTTTATTCAAACTATTTATTTTTATTGAGAAAAGTATTGCACTCCTTTTTAATAATTGTGTTACCCCTCCGAACTTTCATCTTACGAACCTTCATAGGCGGGCTTTCAGATATGCAGACGTATTTTGTGAATGACTATCAGCGACCACGTGCCATTCACATACGATTCTCACGAACGATCATCGGCGATCACGTGTTGCCTCATTTGATGACAAACTAATCTAGGTCTCATCTCTCTAGGACATCTAATCAATATCCATGCCACGGCATCTCTCCATCGACACATGTTACCACATGTCTTGACATTTATAAATAGCCATGCAACAGAGAAAGAAGACATAACCACTCTTCTACACCAAGAACCAGACCAGAGAACATCAGAATCATCTTCGACCACCGTCCATCCACCGTCCGAAAGTATTGTCCACTTTACCAATCAACAAACTGTATCAGACAAAATCAAATATCTACCATAATAATTCTAAATAATGAATATAATTAACTAAACGAGTTGTACTCAATCAACATAAGAAAGTTGTTTAGACTACCAGCTTCCGGTCAATTTTTTTTAACAGCTATAAACAAAAGTCAAAAGCAAAATTTTGAAAATGTTAAGGGGTTATTTACCAAGATCTGTTTTCCCACCTGGCCAATTGTATGTTGCTAGCTTGCGAGTAACATCACTCGAATGGTTGCATATTTGCACATGAAATGTAGTATACAATGAGGATTTTTTATGATGTTTTTCAAAGGGAAAATCTTGAGATGAATGTTTAATTTTATTATTTTTTTTACTAAATGAAGTTAAAATTATTTATATGTTTTTTATACAATTTGATTTTTTTCTGTTATAGAAGTATTATTGATATGTCTGACACCTTTCAATGGTAGGAAAATAGTAGAAATTGAAAACTTGTATAATCAAATTACGGAGCTTAACTGAAATGGTAAGGGTTTTTTTTACCTTAATCAGTGGCCGAGAGTTTAATTCTGACCTTGGATAAGGAGCAACTTTAAAATTTATATGATTAACGTGATATTCATGGTCTTTTTTATATTTGCTTAAGAAGAATCTAATGTAATGATTTTGGCCTCCTTTCACAATTCAAAAAAAAATATACAAGGTGAAA
Source organism: Hibiscus mutabilis (assembly GCA_019671005.1). Classification (NCBI taxonomy): domain Eukaryota; kingdom Viridiplantae; phylum Streptophyta; class Magnoliopsida; order Malvales; family Malvaceae; genus Hibiscus; species Hibiscus mutabilis. Next base: position 24,795,296 of record CM033719.1, on the reverse strand, counting down.
ATTTTATGGGCTTGGGATTTTTGTTTGAGAGGGAAACAAAAATATCATAGCTCAAATCAGTAGGCAATTGTGCAAGGTCATGAGCTACCACATCCACATTATAATCAAATGGCAACACCGCCGGAGGCTTTGGGCAATCTGTGGACGTGTGTCACTAGCCAGCCCACACAACACGCTAATCTGTCTCCATCCAAGCCCAGCATTATACAGCTTGCAAGCTGGTACCAAAGCCCCGTGGCCTGCCTTCCATCCAAAAACCTTCATTTTTTTTTTGGAGGATACAAGTGTGTCGTAATACTGACCGATAGCTGTGTTGTCGATAAGATAAATAAAATTTAACTCGACTTAAAAAATATTTCTAAATTTTAAATTATTTGAGTTAAAATTAAGTGGATTTTGAGTTCAATTTTGCTAGCTGGTAGCAAAGCCCCGTGGCCTGCCATCCAAAAAGCTTGATTTTTTGGACGGTATGGGTGCTCCGTAATGCCGACCGATAACTGTGTTGTAGATAGGGCCAGTAAAATTTTCTTCGACTTAAAAATTAATTTTTAATGTCTATTTATTTGAATTAAACTCGAGTGAGTTTTGAGTTTAATTTTATTAACTTGACTAATTAATTTTTTTTGACTCATATCGAATTAATTTGATGCTCACCCCTAGTTGTGGACCTAGCCTAGGTTATAAGTTGGCCAAGCAACCATCGCACACCGTCGGTCTTGGTGTTTAGGGATGGAAAACGGGACAGGCAGGTGCGGATAGCACCTCTTCCATACCCACCTAAAATTTTCATATCTACCACCTACGACAGGTACAATTTTAAAATCTACATCCGTCCATGTGAGTATATTTCAAAATCCACCCACACCCATTATCCAGCTAGGTATCCACCACCCAGTCCGAACCCACCAAACTTATTAGCCAAGCAACTACTAATATCAAACATAATAAAAAAAAATATTTTTCAAGATAAATTAATTGAGTATAGAATTTATACCCTAGGATTTGGAAAATTTACAAGGTACGTCCCTTCATAATCCAAAGGTGGTCAAGACTCTTATAAGGGAGTAAAATCTTAAATTCATCACCCATCTACTATCCACGATAAGTATGACTTTTGACATTCATATTCGCTCACAACCAATTAAACTCATATCTATGCCCACTCAAATTAAAACAGATGCGATACGAAATCCTCGAAATTATATTTGTTTACCATCCTTATCGATGGTACTGAACCACCAATAATCAAGAACAGCAGTACTTATATATTCAATAAGGTAGTTGGATCATGTGTGACATGACATCATGAAATACGTCGGGATAGCTTGTAGCACAGATTGAACAACCACTTTACGACCTCTGTCGTCTTATGCGCTTCACCACCTGGTCAAGAATAAAACCGAGTGCAGCTGTCTTGTTTTCATTTTAACCACCAATGGCATATCTACATAGGTTTGTAGATATCGGTGGCAGCCAAGGCAAATTAAAAAAAAAAAATCTTTTGAATATGCATCAATCAAATGCATGTGTGATTTGATATATGATGTCTCGAGAAGTATGAATATTCGTTTGAGTTGAATTAAAAAATAAAAAAATCGAGTTAATCAAGTTGGTGAGTTTTATTTTACAACTTAAATTTTATATAAATTTATTTAGTTAATACAGGTTTATGAAATTTTATTTATAATGTTATGATACTAAATAGTTTTAATTAAACAATTTTTTATAACCATATACGATATACATATATTTTTTTTTTAAAAATTATATGACGCTCTTTGACCCTATGTAATGATTCCTCGGAGACCATTGAGCATATGTTTTTCTCTTGCCGCATGTCTTGGATTGTTTGGTGCCGTCTCTCCTCCCTATAAAATTTTAAGAGGGAGGAACTTATACAATTTTAATGAGGCCAAAATAAGTTTTCAATAAAAAATATATAAAAAAATTCTAAAAATAATTAAATTATATATGAAATTCATACTTTTAGGGGTGGGCGACCGCCCCCTCCAGTTCCCCTCTAAGTCCATCCCTGCTGGTGGTAATATCCTTATTCGGCTCATTCCGAGGAGCTGCGACGTTAAGGCAGACTCGTTTGCGAAACAGGCTATTTATTGGTCATGGTTCCATCTCTTGATTCGAGATTTGTTTGCTTAGGGTGGTTCTGGTTTTTCATTTTTGGTGTCTTTTTAAGTTAGGTCTTTTTTAGTGTCATGTAAGAGTTTCCAGGTGGGGTGGGGTTTCTTTCCGTATGGTTGTATTGGTGTGTTAGTATTGGGACATTGCTTGCATTTGGTTTATTATGAATAAATTTCTTGGACTCTCTTTTTCACTTTTCGATGTCTATTTTGAGTGTAAACTTGAGATTGTTACGAATGGATTTTTAATGAGACCCCTCTTATTATAAAAAAAACAAAGTTGAAAGACTGAAATTTGAAAATTGATTCTCTTATTACTAAAAATTTAGTTTTATTTGAGTCTTATTTTATAATTTAAACTTTATTTGATTTTTTTTGGGTCAAATTTATGAAATAAGCATTTTGAGAATGACTTATAACTTAAATGGATAATGGATAATAGATAATAGGAAGAGTGATAGCTACAAGTTGAGGACTACTATGGGGCTTGATACTACGTGGGAATGTTGATCACTCCACTTTATATACCCGAAAACCACCGGGGGAGCTTCTTCACTTATCTCTACACTCACAGAAAAGCTTTGTTTCTGGTACTTTCCACTGAGCCGGCTCCACTCTTATCCTCATTTCATTTGAACTTGTTGCATTTGCCTCATACTTTGATTGCCTCATACTCGTTTCTCCCTCGGCTGCAATCCCATCGACTTCGTCTAAGAACGGCTCTCATCTGCGCCTCGTTGTACCCGAGGCCGCAGAGGAAGTCCACGTACTCCTGGAATTCAATGTCCAGGATCCATAGCTTTGTTGGGGTTAATGTGGCCTGCCCCATAATCTAGTGGCGTTCCTGGGATGTTAAGAAGTTGATTCGTCAAAGAAGTTCCATCGTTGTTAATGTTATATGCAGTGGTCATCATGGCTGATAGGATGGCTGCCGGTCTCCATTCGGGGTGTACGGCTTTCAACAAAGCCGCCACACCTGCAACGTTGGGTGCCGCCATTGATGTGCCCGAGTATAACGCGTAGTCCGCCAAGAAAACACATGTTTTGTTCCAGCATTGAATGTGACGAAGCCCCAAACCTCCCTCCGAATTTAAGAAACATATTTGTTGCCATCCCACTTTAGCTCCAACAACACTAATGTCTTTTCCCTTCCAAAAAAATCGAACACACAGCTGGATTATCATCTTGAGCACTGACATAGGGAGAAGTAACTGTCTACACCAGAAAATAACAACAATGAAAAGTACAGCCTTAATAAGCTGAAGCTACCTGCATAGTTGAGCAACTTACTAGACCATTGCCCAAGCCGAGCCTTAATCTTTTCCAGTAAAGGTTGACAATCCTTTTCCGTAAGCTTCCTCGTCACAAGGGAAACCCCTAAGTAACCGAACAGGGAGTTGTCCAAGTTTGAAACCAGAAACATTTAAGATAGTTTTCAGTTTAGAATTTAGAATCCCCGAAGCAAATAATTCACTTTTAGCTGCATTTAGTTTCAGTTCTGATATCTCATAAAATTTTCCAAAATACACTAAACTCCAACAACTGAATCTAAGGATCCCTTGCAGAAAATCACTAGATCATTGAAGCATAAGTGCGTAAGTCCAATCTTCTTACATTTAGGATGAAACTGAAAAATCCCCTTTACCACAGCCAAGTCCAAAAGTTTAGATAGAACATTCATGGCAAGGACGAAGAGGTAAGGGGAGAAAAGATCCCATGCCTAATCCCCTAGCCCCATTAAAAAATCCCACGAAGCTTCCATTTCAGGATAGGGAGAACTTAGATGTAGGAATGAACTTAATTAATACGATATTATTACAAATGTTTATACAGTGTGTTGTTATGTACAATTCAGAAAATACCAGAGCCATGTCGACACATGCATTCGGGCACCGGATAAGCAATCACATCTCTGTCTCTCTCTTTCTTCCTCGGCTCTGGCTTCATGGATTTGTTATGCAACCATCTCATGATGCTGCTCACTTCTCCCTCTGTCATCGATGAATCTTCCATGAATGGAACCATTGTTCTTTTGTTCGGCCTTATGCTTTTCCTATGTCCCATGTACGCTCGATGTCCCTGCAATGCTCGCCCCATGTTTCCCCGTGGGATGGTATAAAGATGTCACTGTTAAACGACACTATGTAGTCGATCGCCGATAGAGCCGAGGAGCTGTTCAGGAACGGAGAGAGTTCACCATCCCGAGCCAACATCTCCCTCCGTACCAAATTCGGAAACTCCACAGCAAGTGGAGCCAGAGCTTTGCCGCCACCAAACGGCTCTCCCCCGGCAATGTAAAACCGAGCAGTTTTCGGTGCCCCTAAAGCCATCAAAAACCTGCAACAAAATACCCATCTATATTATTCACTTTTTGAAATTCTAGTCGAGACGAATTAATTTTTATTATTTACCTTGCCATCTCTAGTGCATTTAGAGGGCACAGTCCCGAGAGGCGTCGTTGACTATAGCTCATGTTCACTCTCCCGGTGAGATACTGAGGCTGAGATTTCTGAATCCGAGTTATGATTTTGTCAAATTCGGGGCCTAATCCGGTAAGACATCCGGTTCGGACCCACACATCTTTCTCAAGCCGGAGATGAAGTGCTACATATGGACCTTCAATCCACATTCTTCTCGCTAGCTGGTTCCCAACCTGGAGAATTGGCTTGGAAAATCTCAGTGCATGGAAAGCTACCTGCAATCAAAAATTTCAAACCAAAAGATGGGTCATTTAACCATACACTCGTATCAGATAGACACGAATACTTCAAGAAAAATGAAAAGCTCGAGAAATACGGAATATGATGTGTTTGTAGTAAATTAAACTTGAAGTAGTAAGTACCTTGCACCTAAGCTTCTGCAAGTCAAATGGAAGATTCTTGGAGAGCTTAGAATCCAATCCTTTCAGTACAAGAACACCTTCTTGATTGAGCTGAAACAAAGAGAACATACAATGACATTGTAATATCCGTGTATTAGTTTCGTGTGTGTCGAATCGAATTCCGCTTACTTGTTTGAAGAATTTAGCACGGATCCAAAACGGGGAAACACCGTAAGGCATCTGTGTGACAATGGTCTGTTTAGCAATCAAATGAGACGATGGCAACGAAGACACAATCCGTATATCAGCTCTCAATGTCTTCTTGAAGTGTTCGACGTCAAAGATATCTGGAAATTCACTGAAATTCCCAATATAAAACACACACAGTGATTTCTTCTTCATCAAATATATGAAGTTATGAACCCTAAATTGCATGTTATTAGAACCTAAATAACATTACCTTTCATCTTCCCATATCATGTTGACCTGCAAGATGGGCAAAACTAACGCAGCTTCAAGGGTTCTAGCAATAACAACGGCATCGATGATTTGATTCCTTTGTTGATTCAGTCCCCCAGCGGCAACGACGACCAGGAATCTGTTCTTCTCCATCGAAATCTTTGCAGATCTTTTATGGTACCCTGTGGTTGAATCCAAGCAAGGACGGTAGCCATTTCCATCCGGTTGTTTCCAGAACTCGGCTTCTTCTGCTGATAAATTACCGGAAACCAGATGAACTGGTAATGGAACAATTGAGGTGCCGCCGACTCTGGGTTGAATCTCGTTGTTGGAGTTTAAGCCGGAAGGCAAAGATGCGAAGATGATGTGAGAGTAGGGAGAGGGGGAAATCGCGGATGTTGTTGGAGACAATATGGGACATTGGATTGAATCCGGGGAAGTGGGAAAGAACATGAAGATGGAGATTCCCAAGAAAGTGAAGGAAAATAGGAAAGAAAGGAGTAAGATTGAGAGGGAGAGGGATGTTTTCTGGGAAGAACATAGTAGTGTCAACAGGTGAGTCAATGATGTTGGACTCGGGGTTAAGCTCATGAATGGGTTCTTGATGATTGGTCTTGCCATTGAAGATTTCGTTGTTTCCCTGATTTAGGCTAAGAAATGGAAAGCTTTGTCATTTTCCCACACTTTCTCGGAGACATATGAAGAATCTAAAGAACCGATGGCACTTATTCGGTAGCAGAAACAGTTCAATTCTTCCCAGCAAAAATTTGAATGCGACACAATTTCAGAACTACCCTTCTGGCGTTGGCGCCGCAAAACCCGAGTTAAGTTTTACCCGAATCCGAAAACTCAACTTGATTCAATCGAATTTAATTATAAAATGTTAATTCGTATGACCCTAATTCAACCCTGGTGCCGGTAGACTACGAATGCTCTCTAGCTCATCTATTCTAGAGATGAATTAAGCTTTAAAGTGTACAGAGGAGATGCGATTTTGCTTTGGTGGCTTTGTCCTTTCTATTTTTCTGTTTTGCTTTGATAAAATGTTTGGTAGTATTCATGTATTGGTATTAGCAGATTATGGTTCGATGCAGTATGTGGTGATATGGAATTTTGATTGGGGCTTGTCTTTGTACCGGCTGAATATCGACATTGTTATGGTATACTCTTTTTTTTATTTAAATTTTAAAAAAAATATTTTAATGAGGCATATATTTATGTCTTGTATTGTATGACGTCTTTTTTAATAAAATCATACAATATTTCTCTTTCAAAAAATAACTAAAATTATGAAATTAACTTGTGTCAAAATGACCCGAATATATTAAAATATAAATAGACTCGATTCCCTTAAAAAATAAATAGACTCGATTCAGATCAATATGATTCACCCAATTGACATGTCTGTTAAACTGTAATTAGAGATTGTAATATTTGGGTTTAAATGGGCTGCAATTCAGATTAAACTCGCATGGTTCATCTTGACAATTTAACCAAAATACCCCTATTTTTTATCAGCAAGGATAATTTTATTACAGTAAAAGTCATACAAGAAATAAATTATCATGTGCCTCATTATAAATTTCTTTAAACTTATGATGGAGGAAAAGAGTATACCATGATAAAATGAAGATGACAAGACATAGAGAACGAAACACCAAGGTAAAAAAATCCACCAAACTACTTATCACTCACTCAACAAAGACCACCACCGGCCACACAAAGCAACCCAAACCAAGCACTCAAACCTCATCACTCGTTCTTTGTTATCAACAGAACAAGAGACGAGACAAAACAATACACCAATATTTATCGAACCCCACACTAGTCCTCCACTCATCCCACAGTTAGACAGTCACCTAAAAACATGACACTTTGTCTGCGTCTCCTTTTGCCAAATAATATGGCATGTGATGTTGTATAACTATCTCACTCAATGATTGTAGCATGCCCATACAACTAAATGCAAATCATCCGAACACCAAATCTTTTTTAGCGTTTAAGGCGTAATCTGTAACCCCCTCGACCTGGCCTAGACATCAGACCAAACCTAGCGAGCTACATAGGGTTTGCCAAAACAAACCCGGAGAAAATTAACACGAATTAGGTCCATTTTTTACTTTTATCTTGTCTAGATGCATCTTTTAAACCTAAGGTGTGCATGCTAACAGGGGATAAATTCTTGACTGAATCGAGCGTTGAATCGACATCCAATTATGCGTAGTCGCAATTTAGGGACCAAATTGTAAATATAGAAAACTGTGAGGACTTCCTTTTTACCAATCTTCAATTAATCAGATTACATGCTTACATGTCCAATTTCGACTCAATCTGATCATCCATACTCATTCAATTGCATACATAACAATCTATGGACTAAAATGTAAGAATAAAAAACCAGAACATCAAAATAACTGAATTACCTTTCAGCAGTATCGATACCTAAGCTTGGGTATCGATACTTGGCCTGATTTTCAAAGGGTATCGGTACCCCTATCTCGAGTATCTATACCTACATACAAATTTCAAATTCTCAGATTCTAATAGCCAAAACCGGTATCGATACCTCATCCAATGTACCGATACCCCAACCAAATTGTGTACACCCGTATCGATACACCTTTCTGAGTATCGATACACATACTAATTTTTTCTTACTAGTATCGATACCTGGCCTCGAGTATCGATACCCCTGGACCTGTAATGTCTAATTTAGCTGATTTTTCATCCAATTAGCAACTCAAACATGTTCCAATCAATCATATACTTGTACCATCAATTCAAAGGGGTAAAACATGTCACAAAACATGGAAAACACAACCAAGTAAAACATTATGCACCAACATCCTCAAGCATGCTTCCTAAACTCACCCAACTCCACATCCAAACTAGGAATCAAGACATATCTCAGCTTAGGCATAAAACCATTGAATTACTAACATCAATCAAACATGCTTGCATCACAATGGCCCTAGACATAAGCATTCAAGTAACATACTAATGACATGGCAATCAATAAACTTTAAACCATGAGCAATCTCCTATCAAACATACTTCAATCAAACATCAATATGAGCTATCAACCATAGCAAACAACATTAGAGACATCGCTGAAAACCAGATTACAAATCCCCCAAAATATAGTAAACACATTGCCTTATTAACCGAATTTAAAACTAAGTTTCATACTCAAATAATTGTCTCGCTCTTGGATTCCTTCTCGCCAAACAACAACAGCCCCTCCAACTTTATTGCTCTACATCAAAGGATAAAAGAGAGCGTAAGCTCACTTGCTTAGTGAGGATGTTCTAGAATAAAACATTGATGCAATGTAAAACTCATTTTAAAACCTTGTCACACTTGAGTGACCATATGTCTAAAGTCCAAATAAGCTTTTTCTCATATGTTTCAACAAAACATATCATGCATAACAACCATATGCATTTAAATCCATTTTATGATTCTCATAAAACCATTTTCTCATATGTTTCTACAAAATATATCATGCATAACATCCATATGCATTTGAATTCATTTTATGAATCATTAAAATCTCTTATATTGGCTTTCGTAGTGACCTGGATAGTCTCACATCTATCCATACCTCCACAATAGTGGAACATTATATTTACACATCGGATACACAGATTCTAGTGGTATCACCTCCACCAAATCTCATACCTTGCCTAGTTAAATTGCAAGGTACCATTACTTGGGCTGCCTAGTTAAACCGCATACCCAAAGTGATAACCCAATAGTCCGAGTATCCTAGTTAAATCGCTTTTTCTTAAGGTCTATGGTGCGACCAACTTGTTTATATTATAGTGAACTTTAACCCTATGGCATGCCAATTATATCTGATAATTTCTCATTACATCACATATCCAATATACCACTTTTAAAAACATTTACTTACTATTTTCAATGCAACTCTCAAAACCATTTCACATGCAAAACCACATTGCCTTAGACAACCTCTCATTCCTTTAGGAATAAAGCTCAATGCTCATAGGCATTTATTTACCTCAATATACATTGCATATTACTCTCAAAATCATGCATTTACAGTAAGTAAATCATTTCATGCTTTAAACCAAACCATGTTTTAAACAAACATGAATCCGCAAGCTCATAATAAAACCATTAATCAAGCAAAGTAAGAATCACTTACGCTTGAGCTTATTTCAGCTTTTTAGGCTTCAAATAAACTCTCGTGATCCATTGACCAAACCATTAAAGATTTTAATGCGAATACTCACTCACCGATACACTTTGTATTGCTCTCCAAAACAAAATAAGCCTATGGAACACGACGTACACCACTAAGCAACCTTGCCTCGATTTTCCTCTATTTTAAACACATAAAACCAGAGGAAAATGCATCAATATGCATTCAAACTCACTACCAAACACAATCCCCTGCATCCTTAACATAAACCTTCTGAAACCAAGTCAAAACTACCAAAATCCATCTCAAACATTATTCACCCAACACTAATCAACAAACCTACGAATCCGACATCTTATTCTTATCAAAACCCAGCCAAAAACACTTTCTAAACATCCTTATACTTCCATCAATCATTTAACACCATAAACAACCCAAAAACTAACTCTAATCAACCTAAGAAATTAGCAATTCTATTAGTTTCGAAATTTCTTTTGCAAATCAAATCTCATAATATTAATATACACTTTAAATATGATCTAACTCAATCAAGATCACGGCAAATTAGATCCATAACAAGCCCAATCAAATTCCTTAACAAAATCACTATAAAACCTTAATTTCTTGATTCAATCATCAACTCATAACAAAAATCGATTGTAAAGGATCAAGAACTTGGGAATTTCAGTAAAGAACCTTTGATTAAAGGAGAGAAATGAAAATCACCTCTAATAGTTGACTCCTTCCTTAATTAGCTTGGTTTGAAGAGAAATCCAATGTAGAAATATAAGTTTGATGAAGAATCATTGTTGAAATCAAATGTAGAATTAAAAATATGAATCCAATGAATATTTGGAGAGAAAATAGTAGTTTGGTTACTGAGAATTTGAGAGAAAAAGTTTGGAGAAAATTAGTTATGTGAGAAAACTATTTTGACTAGTTTTAATTAAAACCAAATAAACTCCTTTTATACCATTTATTAATTCCTTAAAACCATTTTAAAAATAGCCAAAATTAAGTAAAAAGTCTGATAAAACAATTGGGTTTAATAGCTTCTTAAAGATTCTAAGTTTTGACCCTTTTACGATTTAGTCAAAATAATTTTGAAAACTTTACATTTTGGTCACCAACCCAAAATGTCTTTTAATCCGAATTAATTTCACCAAATTGACAGCTCACATATGTTCAATATATTAATTAAATATTTTATATATTTTTTTCATATTTTATTTTAGTCACAAACCATTTTATCCGATTAAATTCTCTGAAACTAACTCGAACACTAACCCGATTTACTGAACCGTCTAACCACTCTAGCTAACTCTTATGATCAGATTCGGGGCGTTACATGATCAACTTAAATTTTGTCTCTTGAAAAAAGTCATAAACCACGAAACCATCTCAATAAATCTTGTACATTGTTTTTGTCGTTGAACCCAAACCACATTTGTTTCATATTATCTACTATTGTGCTTTCTTGTTGCTCGCAATAATTTGAGCTATGTTCTTGACAATATCCACTTTATTCCCAAACGTAGTTGCTCCAATGAACTTTCTCAAATTCAGTGTTACTCGAGCCTCTCGCAAAATTGATTGTTGGCGACGATAATGATCTATTCGCTATATGTTGATCTCTTCCTATTTATTTTTTTTTATAAATTATTTTAATATTTTTAATTAAAAAACGTTTATAATTATTTTTAAAATTTTAACTACTTTTATATTTTCCAAATGTATATTTTTAATGAACAAGATAAAAGTAGTTAGTTTTTATATTTTAAAGATTTTATAAAAAGTAGTAATATAATATAAAAATCAGTCCAAGTGGATGAGATTAAAATCAGTTTTTTTAAAATTTTAAATAAAATTAAATTTATATAAGATTAAAAGAGAAAATAAATCAAAATCAGATCGAAATCGGAATCGTACGATTGTTTGGCATCTCTAGCAGCCTCTAAGACAATAACATTTCTGACTTTTCTCTTTTATTTTTCATCACAAAGTCCCATCAACTTCTTGTTTGATTTAGATTTTGTCTTACAAAATATGTGGCTATGAATATTTAGTAACATAATTACACCTTTAAACTAAGATTTTTTTTCTTTTATAATGAAATGATTTTTTAAATTTCCAAAATAACAAGCCAAGAAATACCAATAAAGCAATCATATATCTTTAATTTAAAGTCTATTTCATCAGAATTCGAATATCATATCATATATAACGATCAATAAAAGATTGTTATAAAGTTTTTCTCGTTAACGAGGTCCCATGTAATAAACTTACTCTAGCAAGAGTAATAGTTGTCTTATTGTCTTCCCTTCATGTGAATTGTGTAAACTTTCTATTTATTTTTAGGTAATTTTTTTTAAAAAATAGTTAATTTTTAATCAGTTATAAAACATAAAAGTGTTTGATTATAAATAACACGTAATTTGAATGTGCCAAATGAGTGTAGCGGTTAAGTTTTTTTGCTAGATTTGGGAGGCCTTGTGTTCGACTTCTAGGTTTAAACTTCTAAAATAATTATTTTTCCTTAACCAATTAAGAAGTGACACTTGTCATTCTAACGTAATTAAGCATGGAGATCAAAATGAAAACAAAAGTTAACTTTACTGAATTGTTTGCCAAAAAATCAATGACTAAAATGAAAGAAATTTTTTTTTGAATAATTATTTATTTAATTTATTCTCTGATTTATAGACGGAGTGTCTAGATGTTTAAATACATGTAATGTAATATTAGTGTGCAATTTTTTTGGATTGAACAACTAAGATAAGCTTGTGAAGAAAAAAAAACAAGGAAAATAAAATTTTAGTGGGATTCCATTTTCTTATATTGTAGATTGAAAGGTTTCAACTAATTTTGTTGTTATTGATTTTTGCTCTTTGGGACCAAACAAATTGATAAAGGCATAAGGGTTATATTCGGGCATTTATGGTTTTATTATTTTTTTAAATAATATCGTCTAAAAACATTAATATTTTAATAGTGTTCGACATAAAAACCTTCTTAACATTTAGTCAAAAAAAACCCTACTTAGCAATTCATGTGTGCAGCATATCTTACTCTTTTGAAAAATTAAATTCATCGTTATACCTTAATGTTGAGATCTAAAATAATCAGAATCTAACCCTATTATTTAAATTATCTTCGAGATAAAATAAAAAACAAAATTAATAAAAAAAAACAAAATTATAAAACTCAACAAGTACTCACAGTGGAAAAATAAATGATATTCATCTTAGAAGATTTGCATTCAAAACACTTTATCTGCAAAGTGTGTGTACATTGTCAAATGATAGAGAATATGTATACATATATACTACCTTATAGATCGAAAGGTTCCAACTAATTTTGTTGTTATTGATTTTTTCTCTTTGGGACCAAACAAATTGATAAAGTCGCAAGGGTTATCTTCGTACATTTAAGGTTTTATTATTATTTGGGTAAACTACATGAGTGGTCACCCAACTATAACTTTTTTTTCTTGTTTTTGATCACTCAACTAATTTTTTTCATCAAAATTGCCATTAACGTTTTATTTTTTTATCATTTTAGTCACTGGCAGTTAAAAAATTAACAGAGATGATGACGTACTATGGGATAATAACACTTTTAGTCCTAAAAATTATACAATTTATTATGTCCTAATTCAAAATAACTCATCAAATATACGGGTCAAACCCCAAATTTCTTATTTTCTTTCTTCTTCCTCTACAACAACACTTATCTTTCTTTCTTTTCTTTCTCATTTTTTGTTAACGTTTTGTTTCTAGCACACCTAAATAACGACATTCATAATGAGATGAAGTAAATTATACATAAATTGTGTCTCTTTGCTTGCACTTATTTTCATATTTTGGAAACTCTTTACAAGCTTTGTTGAGTATATTTCGTCAGGTAACTTCATTGAGAGTAATGAAGAAAGAAAATGAAAATTTTGGGGTTTGACCCATATGTTTGATGAGTTATTTTGAATTAGGACTTAATTAATAGAATGTATAAGTTTTAGGACTAAAAGTATTATTATCTCTTGACACGTCAATATTTTCGTTAATTTTTTAACGGTCGGTGACTAAAATGATAATGAAATAAAACGTTAGTGACGGTTTTGATGAAAAAATTAGTTGGATGATCAAAACAGAAAAAAAATGTGATAGTTGAGTGACCGCCCGTGTAGTTTACCCTTATTATTTTTAAAATAATATTGTCTAAAACATTAAAACTTTAATAGTGTTCGGCAAAAAATGTAAGGGGTAATTATATCATACACTGGTGGTGAGAACTTTTAATTTCCACAAGCGCCTTAGATTTAAGAACTTAGTTTAGAGTTTAAAGTTTAAGGGTTTAGATTTAAGGGTTTCAAAATTAGGGCTTGTGGTTAGAATTAAGGGTTTGGGGTTAAAATTTAGGTTTTAGAGGTAAGGGTTTAAGTTTTAGGGTAACATGATAGGAATTTAGGTTTTTACCTATAAACTCTAAATTCTAACCCTAAACCCAAAGTTCTAGCCACAACTCCTAAATTCTAAACACCTAAACCAAAACTCCTAAACCTTAAACCCTAAATTAGATTCTTAAACCATAATCTAAAGCACTTGTAGAAACTAAAAATTTCCAACGTCAATGCATGGTATAATTACCCGAATCTAAGTAACAATTCATGTGTGCAACATATCTTACTCTTTTGAAAAGTAAATTTATCATTATACTTCAACTTCGAGATAAAATAAAAAACAAAACTATGATATCCAAACCAAAAATATTTCTATTAGGAAACCCAAACCCTTAAAAGAGGATCAAATTCAATTATTTGGGAGAAATGACTATTGCTAACAATCAACGTCACTTTCAACATAACATCAGACCTCCATTATTGTTTGTTTGTTTCTACTAATGTCTAATTCGTTTATTTTAAATTTTGTTTATGTTCGATCAAGATGCCCCATGGAACCATGGGTTTGATCAAAACATATCAGAAATTGGCATGGCCGATGTTACTCGTACTTGGGAAGTTAACTCATTGTAGCGATCTTTTTCACGCTAAAAAAACGAGGTTTTAAGGATATTTGGGGTCTCTCGGATATTAAAATGTATTCCGTGGGGTTTTAAAAAAACCGTGTTCTATTTTAAAAATGGAGTCGCCACCGACCACTTAGGTAGGCCGGACACCATAAAACCAGAGGTTTTAAAAATGTTGGATTCGGGAGTCGGTTACGGATGGGGAAGGATTAGCACTCCCACACTGCCCAAAATTGGTACTTTAATAATTACCGCTTTATTAATATTAGACTTTCCGGATTAAAGTGACGATTAAATTAAAATTCGGTTATAAGTGCGAGTAAATTTTAAGGGTCCCTTTATTCGAGAGTAAACTGATAGACCACCATCACTGCGCTTGATACTGGGCACGTTTACGCTCGAATAAAAAGGCACTGCATTGCCAATTAATATTCCGTTGTGCAACTTAAAACATGGCAAATATAAATAAATACAATGCGATAAAAATATAAATAAATACTAACATAATAAAAATACTAATCTAACATAAATAAAATACTAATCTGAAACATACATACATAAATATTAATCTAACACATAAATAAAAAGAAATCTAACATAAATAAAATACTAATCTAAACATAAATTTAAAACATAAACAAATACTAATCTAAAACATAAATAAACATACAAACTAAAAAATAAAAACACAATTTTAAATTAACTAATACTTCATTAAATCATAAAAAATTACAACACAAATAAAAATGGAAGAAAATATACCTAACTAGGAGCTCGAATGACGAACCCTGACTGAACCTCACCGAGGGCATTGCCCCGGTCCTTGGCTACCCGAGAGCAAAGCTCTCTTATTTTGGGCATGCCACTGTCGGCTCCTCATTTTTTGCGTGAAATGCCTCCTCATTTCATGCCTTTATATAGGCATTGGGGGCTTAATGATGACGTGGAGCTATGTGCTCCAAGCACTTCTTTTTCCTTTTTTTACATTAATTTTTTTATTTTATATTAATAATAATATTATTACAATAATATTAATAACACTAAAACCTGGACAAAAATGAGTTATTACAGTTGCCCCTCTTTGCTTGTTCTTGTGAAACGAGAACAAAGCAAAGATCAAAAGCACTCATTTTTTTACCTATTTCCTTGTCATTGGCTTCGGAATCATAGGTTCTTCTGGAACTTTCTGCTCTTCCTCGGCCAACTCTTCAAGCTTGTAAGTCATTCCTATATAGAACTTTTCACCTTCTGATCTTGGAGCTATAGGTCCTTCCTATATAGATCATTTCGCTTTCTTGGATAGATCTTTTGGAATGCAAGTTTTTTCTATATAGAACTTTTTACCTTGAAATCCTAGAGTTAGGTTTCTTCCTATATAGAACCTTTCGCTCTAAGGCCTCGAGCTACGAGTCCATCCTATATAGAACTTTTCACTTTAAGATGGTAAAGCTTGGAGCTCTTCCTATATAGAACTATTCACCTTCAACACGGCGGGTTTTTCCTATATAAAACCTTCTGCGCCATGGATGGATTCTTCTGACTGGGAGTTCCTCCTATATAGAACTGCCAATCTTCAAACCCTAGAGCCGCAAGTTCTTCCTATATAGAACTTTTAGCTTATGAAATCTCGAAGTTACGGGTTCTTCCTATATGGAACCTTTCACTGCGAGGACTCTGAAATATAGGCCATTTTTATATAGAACCATTATCTTCGAATTTGGGGTTCACACGAACTGGCCACCGATCTTTCTGGACTCACGCTACTAAGGCTGTCGAAATCTTTCTTCAATTTTGGGGATTCACGCCGACAATGGCTACCGATCTTCTTGGACTCACGCTACTAAGGTTGCCGAAATCTTTCTTCAAATTTAGGGATTCATGCCAAAAATAGCCACTGATCTTTCTGGACTCACGCTACTAAGGCTGTCGATCTTTCTGGACTCACGCTACTAAGGTTGTCGATCTTTCTGGACTCACGCTACTAAGGCTGTCGATCTTTTTGGACTCACGCTGCTAAGGCTATCGATCTTTCTATACTCACTCTGCTATGGTTGTCGCATCATGCCCGAAGGGCTTATTAATGACCCGAAGGACATATCACCATGCTCGAAAGACTTACTAGTGGCCCGAATGTCTTATCATCATGCCCGAAGGTCTTACTGATGGCCTGAAGAACTTAATATCTGACTTTACGCTACTTTGGCTACCGTCATCTAGCATCACACTACTATGGCTGTCGCATCATGCCCGAAGGACTTATTGATGGCCCGAAAGACTTATCACCATGCTCGAAAGACTTACTAGTGGCCCGAAGGTCTTATCATCATGCCCGAAAGTCTTACTGATGGCCCGAATGACTTAATATCTGGCTTTACGCTACTTTGGCTACCGTCATCTGGCCTCATACTACTATGGCTGCCGACATCTGGCCTCACGCTACTATGGTTGCCGCATCATGCCTGAAAGACTTATTGGTGGCCTGAAGGACTTATCACCATGCTCGAAAGACTTACTGTGGTCCGAAGGTCTTATCATCATGCCCGAAGGTTTTACTGATGGCCCGAAAGACTTAATATCTGGCTTTACGCTACTTTGGCTACAGTCATCTAGCCTCACGCTACTATAGTTGTCGTCATCTGGCCTCCCGCTACTATGGATGCCAAACTTTCTTCAATGAAATCTACTTCTTCAAACTTTTTGACAATTCTTCAAATACCTGTCTAAAACAATCAAAAATTGACATGCCTTTATCTATATGATGCATGCAATGTAATGCTTTCTTTTTTTCTTCTTCTTTTTCTTCTTCTTCTTCTTCTTCTTTTTCTCTTTTTTTTTCTCTTTCTTTTCTTTTTTCTTTTTTCTTTCAATCTTTTTCTGTTCTAAAGTCTTGCACCCTGAAAGGTCGTTCCTCAAATTTCTTCATATCTTTACTTCTTCACTGTATGCTCTTAGATCATCATTTGATCAATCACTTTAAATCTGAATTAACATGCTTTCAAATCTTTCGAGCGAAAGGCTTTCTTGTATTCAGGGTTATCACTTGTCTTCATAAATGATCTTTCGGTCCTTATATTATTCTTATAAGAACCCTTGTTATATTCTTCGCTTGGTGTTGCCCCATTCAATCACGGGCTCCACTGCTTCAAATTTCCTGACCCATCATACAGAGCCTTGATCTATTTCTAATGACTAGGGTGAGCAAAAATTCTTCCATCCCCTGAGCTAATCCTTGATCTTCTCGTAGTATTTCGACGGGAACTAACTCTCGATCCCTATACTTTAAATCTCATCATCATTCATTTTTAAAGTAATGCAAAGGGCAATTTACTTGTGTATATTTCAATAAAAAATAATGATTGTTTGAAAAGATAAAAGTTATTTTGAAAATCAAAACTTGGAGGGAATACCAAAAAAATTTAAAAATATTGTTTGGAACAAATGGTAAACATTTTTTTTCTTTTTTCCTCTATTTCTTTTTAAAGCCAAACATTTTTGAAAATTAATGTTTGGAGAATGGTAAACAAAATTCGAAGTACTGCCAAACATTTTAAAAGTTAGTGTTTAGGGAGAATGGTAAACATCAAAATTTGAGGAGAAAATACCAAACACTATAAAAACATGTTTGCCCCCAAAATACCGAATGCAATAGCACAACTGCTTCAAATTGCCATGGATAAACTCTAATGAAGCGTATATTTAAAAGATCTTGACTACTGTGGAGATATATGCAAATGATAGTCTCTTCTGGTCTATTAGACTTTTGAGAGGAAAAATCCCCTACCTAATTTCTACCATGTTTAAGGTGGCTCTCTTAATCTCACTATCTCACCATGCCCCATCCTTTCCTCATTTGGGTGTTGATCAAGCACTTCAAAGTTTGACGTTCCTTGAAGAAAGGCTAACCCTTATATGCGAGATATAATCTGAAGGCATTCTCATCCAACTTGGGTATCTATGGATGATCAGAATGGTCTTTGGAGGCTTGTAATGTAGGCCATGGGTTCACGGTTAAGTGAAACAACATTTATGTACTTGTGTAACTTGGATATGCCCATTATTCTTTTTTTTTCTTTTTTGAATCACTCTAGACTGCCCGTTTTCGAGTTTTAATCCTAGAGTTCATTTTCTCACTCCCTTTCTTTTGGTCTACCTTGCATTCTGGCTGTGTATTGATGCTTGTTTTTCGTAAAATGATTGATCCTCCAAAGTTCCTTGAATGAAGGATTATGTACATTTCTGGGAGTTCTTGTGATTGGTATGCCCAGATAAAATGTTCCTCTTTCTTTCTTTCTTTTTGATTGCTCTAGACTGCCCACCTTTGGGTTTTCACCCTAGAGTTCACTTTCTTCTTCTGTATCTTCAGATCAGTGTATTTTGGTTGGATATTGATGCCAACATGCTCAGGCAGACTACTCTTTTCTCTTCATTTTCGGGATCTCTCTAGACTGCCTATTTTTGGGTTTTCACCCTAAATGTCATTTCCCTTTTCGAAATTAGCAATCTTCAGGCCGACTTGTCTTGACTTGGCTTCAATTCAAGCTTCTATGAAAATCTTCAAAACTGATATTTACTTGAAATATAGATTCCTTGTGCCTCTTGCTCATAGTTGAAGTCTCGATCTTGTATTGTTTGATCTATGTGTGAAGTATATATAGTATTCTTTCTTTTTTTCTCTCTTTCTTTAATTTTTCTTTTTTTTCTTTTTTTTTTCTTTTTTGTTTTTTAGACTGCCCATTTTGTGTTTTTAGCCTCGAATCTCTTTCTTCTTATTCGAGTCTGTAAATGTATCCTCGAATCAACACGTATCTATACTGGTATTGATGTTATCTTTCACTCAAAGTTAATTGCCTCTTTGTAGCTCTTCTGATACTGAAATCTATTGAAAAAATTCTTATATTTACTCGACCTGGATTGCTTCGGCGTTCTAATTGCCATTTCTCTTCTTTTCTTTGTTTTTTGTTTAGACATATCCTTATTTTCAACTACTTTCTTTTGATGATTTTCTGATCTTCGTATCCAATTTTCCTGGTCTCATCTCTTTCTTCTGGTAAAGTAAAAGAATACTATTCGTCGTCACATTCACAAATGTCCTGAGAAAGCCTTTAGGGGGTAGAGGTTTAGGGTCAACTCTCAATTCAAGGATCTTAAATGATAAATGCCTAAGAAAGAAATTTTCTAAAATGGGAACTGCCCTTTGTCTAAACACTCGTATTGTTCCTCTGTTGGCCTAAGTAAACTAGTAGATACTCACATTTATAGTTTCCTCACATCATTCAATTTCTTTTAAATATAAGCAACTTAGAGTTGATCTTTGGATCTGAAACAAAGGTACTGTTGCATTCAAAATTCGAGGACCTGGTATAGAAATGATATATACATATGTCCATTAAAAAATGCGCGTATATGCATATGGGAGAACAAAAACTGCCCCATAAAAATAAAATGTTTAAAGAATCAAAAATGTAAAAATGCTTTCTAAATGGAAATGTGATTTGTTATTCTGACAAATAATGAGTTTTTTAAAACAATTTCTTTGTGAAATGATGAGAAAACAGTAGGGACCTTCGGACTATCTCCAGGGTACTGACTCATTCTGGCCCTTTCAAGGTAGTGTAGGCTTGTGCCACTTTTTTGTTTTTCCATCGCTGGATCAACTCTCTCGTCATGACTTTCTCGTCAACCAGTTACTTGACTTCTATTAAAGACCCCAAATTTCTTGGTGTCATGCCCTGACGCCTTAATGTATAACTCACATGTACTGTATAGATCAAAACTGTGGGTAGATGAGCTGGGCGTAATCTTTATCAGCCTGGAGGTAAGGTACTAACCCTTGACCAGATAAGGCCATATGTCCGAGATGGAATACTCCGAATATCTCTAAATATGTACTTGCTCGAGGAATTTTTCTTAGTGATTCGGAGGAATATGCTTGTCTTCTTCTCTTACGATCATGAGAACCTTAAAAGTGGTACCCATTTATCTTTTTCTTTCCTTCTGCTCCTAGGCATGTCTGGTTTGTTGGATTAAAACTCAATTTTCCTTCTTGGATCATGTATTCTATTAAAGTCATCACGTTTTCCCCTCAATTTCCCGAGCAGCTTATCAAAGAAGAAATACGAAAGATGGCTTGAGACATGGAAGTCACTTTCCTCTTCAGTAATGAGAGGCTGCACTTGGGCGACTAACCTCCTCCATCTCAAAGCACATTCCTTGAAACTCTCATCAGGTTTTATCCTCGTACCCTGAAGATACTGATGACTTGGCGCTAGGTCTAAAGCATATCTGTATTGCCCATAAAGACTTCGGTTAAGTCTTCGCATGATTACACTTGGTCTTTACTCAAACAGTTGTACCATATCACGGTGGGTTCTGCTAGACTATCGTGAAAGCAGTGGAACAATATTTTTCATTCTCAATGCAGCCCTTCATCTTTTTGCAGAACGTGGTCAGGTGAATCTTGGGGCATCTTGTTCTGTCATCATGTGCAAATCTGAGAATCTTTGAAATCCATAGGAACGACCAAATCAGGGTTCAAACAGAGTTTTCTTGCATCAAAGGCATCAAACATTTTTTGAGCTCATCTTCTAACTGCTCGAATCTTGATTTTTAAGTGTGTTCAATTCTTTTATTCACGATAAAACTCTAATTGGTCTTTGGATTACTCCCAAAAAATGTTATGCAATGTAATGATAATGTTATGTAAAATATGTTATGACTGTGCAATGTGATGCAATACAATGCATGAATGCAAGTGCGGTGTTGATTCTCGAACAGTCCTTAAAAGACTTTCATTCAATAGAAAAATTTCTGGTTACAAGAAACTAATAACAAATTACAGGTAACAAATAGCTTTCTTCTGGAGATCTCGACTTCGGGAGGCAAAGCTCATGCTCCACGTCTCGACATCGTCTTCAAGATGATGGGTGACCTCGTCTTCTCCTCTTATGCTACTCCATAGACTTGTGACATCATGATCTTCATGCTTTGGTTCTAAAAAAACATTGACAAGTGTAGGCATAATGCAGACAAGAATTTCTCTCGACATCGTCTTCAGGATGATGGGTGACCTCGTCTTCTCCTCTTATGCTACTCAATAGACTTGTGACGTCATGATCTTCATGCTTTGGCTTCTAAAAAAACATTGGCAAGTGTAGGCATAATGCAGACAATAATTTCTTCTTCGGTTGATCTGGGTGCAAACAAACTGATCTTCGAATAATGCGTCTAAAAAGGGTTGGATCCTGGCGGTCCTAAAGTGGGATTACTTAAAGTCTTTAAAACTTTTGGGTTTACATTAAAATTCTCAAAGTTCATTTGGTTTAAAGATTTCCCCTTTTTTATTATCAAAAAGTTTTAACTTACTTAAAAAATGAAACTTTTAGGGTTTCTTTTTGAAAGTTTTAGGAGGGAAAAGAATTCAAAACACAATAATAATATTTTCAAATTTTTTTGAAGAAGTTAAATTAAAATCTTTGAGATTTTTACAATGGGTTAAATGTGAAGATTTTAAAATTAGTGTTCCGTAGTCCTTACTGGATCCTTTGCGTCGCACCTGCCTTACTATCGGACTGTCTTCTGTCTCGATTGTTCTTTGCTCGGCCTAACTTGATACTGTAATATTATCATTTTTGGCAAAGCAAAAATTTTTTCTATTTTGGAAAACCTTTTAAATAAACTATTCTTAAATCAACACCATGTCATGACATGCAAAATGAATGAAAATAAAGGCGTTGATTCCGCTGGTAATCACCATTTCGAACAACTTTCATAGGAATTAAAGGGTCCAGATTCTGGAGCCAGAAAAGAAGACTTCTACAGATATGCCACTCTACATGTTTTTGGGTTGCACCCAAGGAAATAAAAGTCTTAGTTAAAATCGTTGGTACCTGGTTTGCCTTCCGCTTCATGCATTCAAACATATCCAAAATAGTTATGTCGATGTTTTCAAGAACCCTCGAGAAGATGATCAAGCCCTATATTCCTAAAAAGAACACATCCATCTTTATCGCCTCACCCGGGTGTGCGGGTATGATGTCTCGGATACACTCCCATGCACAAGCTAGGCTGTTTCTTCGACTCTGAATCAGGTCGTTGACCCAATCGTCACTCATCCTAGCAAAGGTTTTGAACTTAAATGGATAATTCTAGTTCCTTGACGGATTCGTATAGATCCAATCTTTTTGAACATTTTTCTTGTTGAGCAAGGCTGTGTACTCTTCTACCGTGGGTATCATGTCATGTCCGTTGAAAATAAAGCAGCAAAAAGCAGGGTTCCAGAACTGAGAGATGGCTCGACGCAAAGGCTGATTAACCCGGACATACATTAAATGTGCTATGTCGCCATAAGTATCAAAATATAGGTTTTGTAGTCGTCGATCCCATCCTTCCCAAATCTCTTTAAGCTCTCATAGGTCATTCTATTGTAGGCTCTTGTATGTATATCCTAGCATTATCGCTCACTCGGCAAACTGTTACCTTGGGCCCACTGGTTGACTTTTGACCAATGTCTGACGGTTGTTCTTGAGATACCTTTTTATCTATGATGAAAGATTTCTGATCGGGCAAACCACTTGACCCAACACCTTTATGTCATGTAATGCTAATATAACAAAAGTATGTGTAAAGTAAAACTAAAATAAAACAAAAAAAGAAATGAGTTAGTACCGAATAAAATCAATAGATACATAAATAAAAAGGGCAAATTAAATAAGGTAAACACAAAAACAACTCTATGTACATCCCGTCTAAAAACACCTAGGTTATCCGCATGGCTCTAAAGGGTGGGCTTTCTATATTCTCTACATGCAGTTTTGGTGCTAAGAGGTACCCGAATTGTCCTTAATGTCCCCTACTAAGAGTAGCAATGACCCCGATCATCACCCATTATAGGCTCCTTTCAACCGGGTTTAATTCAGGGGGATCTATTTGCTTATGCCCATACGAAGGAACGATATCCTTACGAAAGCATAAGGCACTCGAGCCCCGAAGGTACTTGCTAGGCTCATACGGAGGAACAATATCCTCACGAAAGCATTAGCGTTTTCCCCCGCTTAAAAAGACGAGTTTATATGCCAAATTTTAAATGTTTTAAAATAAATGTACAATTATAACCGAATGCTAATTTAATAGTCACTTTAATTTGAAACTTTCGATTTTAGTAAATCGATAATTATTTTAAAAAAGCTTGACTCTCATTTGTTTTTGAAAAACAAAAAAAGTCCCCAGCAGAGTCGCCATCTGTAGCGATCTTTTTCACGCTAAAAAAATGAGGTTTTAAGGGTATTTGGGGTCTCTCGCTTATTCAAATGTATTTCGTGGGGTTTTAGAAAAACCGTATTCTATTTCAAAAATGGAGACGCCATCGGCCACTTAGGTAGGCCGGACACCATAAAACCAGGGATTTTAAAAATGTTGGGTTCGGGAGTCGATTACGGATGGGGAAGGATTAGCACCCCACACCGCCCAAAATTGGTACTTTAATAATTACCTCTTTATTAATATTAGACTTTCCAGATTAAAGTGACGATTAAATTAAAATTCGGTTATAAGTGCGAGTAAATTTTAAGGGCCACGTTATTTGAGAGTAAACTGATAGACCACCATCACTGCGAGAGATATAGGAGTTTAACTAATAACTAAACTAGAAGGCAATAAAGTAAAAGAATAAATGAGATCAAATGAGAGAGATATAGGCCAGGTTATCGTGAGTTGAGGTGTGATAGCCGATTGGATCGTCTTGGTAAAAGAGTGCACGGGCAACTCAATTGCCGTGGCAACTTGCACAACGGGTTTGCCTTGGCAACTAATCGACGGTTGCCTGGGCGACTAGTTGGGCAACTACTTGGGCGTCTGGGTAGCAACCTTCAAGGTTCGGCAGAGCGTTCTTCAATGGTTTCTTCTTATCCCTAAGTCGAAACTCTAGCTACTTGTGCATGCCTTGATAATACATCCCTGCGTGAATCAAGGGTGAATAACAACCAATCTTGCACTCCTATTAGCCGTTGAAATTCTTGACTTATTCCTAAGCCGGATTAATCTTCACCATCAATAGATTGAATAAAGATCATATTCATTCGTTTATTGAATCTAACTCTCCCGATATTAGATAAATGGATGAAGTTACGAGATCCTCTCCCAATTCACTCGCAAACAAGAATAAGAACCAAGAATGAATAAACCTTGAATAGAAAAGTGCAAACTCTTATTACCTAAACAAAATCCAATAGTTTCTCACAACCATAAAACACAATAACCATAGCCAAATAGATTTAGTTCATGGCTAGGTTCCAAAGAATCACAAGATAAATAATCCCTATCATGAACCCAATCGAACAAGAAAGAAAAACATGAAGAAGTAAGCTTGTCGAAATCCCCTTGCTCTAGATGCTTGTCGAAAATTCTCTCCTATTGCCCTGCTTGGAGTTGTCGAAATTCCCCTCTCTTGCTCTCCCTTGGAAGTTGACGATATGGCTTCTTATTTATAGGGTTAGGTCAAAGTCCTTATTTGAGGAGGAAGTTAAGTTGGAATTAAATTATCTTTAAAGAATATAATTCTTTATTATAATTATATTCCTACTAGAACTTCTCCTATCTTCTTGGAATTTAATTCTTCTTTAATCTCTTCATGGAAATCAAATTCCTTTGGGATTTAGCTTTGCTCCACGTCATCTTGGGCTTGTCTAGTCATCAATTTCGACTACCATATCACCTTTGCTCTTTGTCGACAATTGCCCTGGAAACTGGCTCGGCGTCTCCTTCATGCATTGCCCTAGCAACTAGCTCGGCATCTCCTTCATGCATTGCCCTGGCAACTAGCTCTAGCCTTGCTTTGGCAAGTGATCCTGCACATACACACAAAACACACCAAAGCAGCATCTTTTCCCACAAAAACTACCAAGTTATGTAATCAAGCTCAACGGTGGAAGGAAACATGGATTAATGCATGAATGGCTAATTATGCAACTAATATGAGCCTAAGTCTAACAATAATATGAGTAAAAAGGGTAAGAAAAATTAGTACTTTTGAACACTTATCACCACTGCCGGCTCCTCTTTTTTTGCGTGAAATGCCTCCCCATTTTATGCCTTTATATAGGCATTAGGGGGCTTAATGATGACGTGGAGCTATGTGCTCCAAGCACTTCTTTTTCCCTTTTTTTACATTAATTTTTTTATTTTATATTAATAATAATAATATTACAATAATACTAATAACACTAAAACCCGGACAAAATGAGTGATTACACTCATACCCGTGTCTGAATATGTGTCAAGCATGGGTACTTCAAAGCCAATTGAATAACCGAATTTGCAAAGGGGTTCAATAGCATACCTAAACATTTTGATTTGCAAAATAAATAACCAAAAACAATTTGTAGACAACATATATTATAGTATCATCATGCATCATCATCGATGCTTGAAACCGACATGAGACGGGAATCAAAACAATAACAATAATAATGGATCTAAGTATCAGAATGCGTACCAATTGTAGATTATGTACAATAGGATAATAGAGTTTTTATTTAAGTGTGTAATCTATTCAAATAGAGATTAGATATGTCTTATCTGATAAGATTAATCTTAACTAGGACTCGAGTAACCTAATTCCAATATGTATCTTTTACCCATTGTATACTGCCTATTTAACATAGGATTAACAGTGCTGTACAAAATAGAGAATTTCATTTTTATGAGAAATAAACATTGTATTTCTCCCATATCATAATTATCCACATAGTATCAGAGCTAGGTTCCTTCGAAACCTATTCCAAAATGACTCACAATTCTTCATTAGAAATTAGTTTAGGATCTGACCGAAATCCCTCTCTTCACACTCTTGGAGCAATTCAAAAATTATTTTGGTAGATGTCAAACCTAGGTGATTCACACACCTTCATGGCTCAACAGGGTAATGTCTTCTCAAATTGGATAGTAGACTCTGGAGCGTCAGATCATATGACAGGTGATGTGAGAATGTTCACAACCTTCATCCCACCAGAAAATATCCCCAATGTCAGGATTGTCGATGGCTCTCTCTCCAAAATAGAAGGAATTGGGGACATTCAAATAACTCAAGATCTAATTTTATCTTCAGTACTTTATGTCACTCGCTTATCATGCAATCTTATATCTGTTGGCAAGTTGTCTAGAGACTTGAGTTGCTGCACTAAATTTAACTCTCATATGTGTGAATTTCAGGCACAGAATTCAGGGAAGGTGCTTGGCAGAGCTGAGATGTGTGGTGGCCTCTACCTACTCAAAGGGAAAACTTCTCCTCAAAGACAAGCTCGCACAAGTTGTGTATCAAAATCTGTTTCTGCATTCCCTTCTAATTCTCAGCTTTCTTCAAATGATATAATGTTATGGCACTTTCGCTTGGGACATCCAAATTTTAATTATCTTGCTAAGTTGTTTCCCAAATTATTCATTAATAAAAACCCAAGTTCTTTCTTTTGTGAAACGTGCCAACTTTCTAAACACACTAGAACCATATATCCTAGCACTTCTTATAAACCTTCAAATCACTTTGCTCTTATTCACAGTGACATATGGGGCCCTTCAAGGGTTAAAAATATCAATAATTCTCGATCGTTTATTTCTTTTATAAATGATCACTCTAGGACAACTTGGACCTTTTTAATGAGAGACAAATCTGAAACAGGGAACATCTTCAAAACCTTTTACACAATGATTGAAAATCAGTTTCAAAGCAAAATCCAAATTCTCAAATCTGATAATGGGAGTGAGTACTTCACCAAGCAATTAGGATTCTTTTTTCAAGAGAAGGGTATAGTTCATATAAGTTCATGTGTTGAGACACCACAACAAAATGGGGTGGCAGAAAGGAAAAATAGACATTTATTAGAGGTTACAAGATCTCTTATGTTTTCAACCAATGTTCCTAAACATTTTTTAGGGAAGCTCTTCTTACTGCGACATACCTCATTAATAGAATGCCTAGTAGAGTGATCAATTTTAAAAGACCTCGTGATATCATTCTCCAATATTTCCCCCACCTTAGGTATTTTTCCTCTGATATTCCTTTAAAAGTGTTTGGATGTAAAGCTTTTGTGCATATTCATAATCAGTCTAGAACCAAACTTGATCCTCGATCCATTCAGTGTGTCTTTCTTGGCTACTCTCCTACTAAGAAGGGATAAAAATGTTACTCCCCTGAAACTCAAAAAATGTATACTTCTATGGATGTCCAATTCTTTGAACACAAACCTTATTTCCCCAAATCTGATATTTAGGGGGAGAATTCAAATGAATTTTATCTTTGGGACAGTTTTCAACCTATCACATTCATCTTCCTTCCTTCACAAAACAAGGAACTTGAAACCTCCAACAGAGAAATTCCTTATTCACCATAAACAGCTAGCCCTTCACCAAAAACAATACCACAATCTGCTAGCCCTTCACCAGAAATAACAACTCATTCCACAGCTAAACCCCCTCCAAAACACAAACTCCTTCAAGAGCACAACTGGAAAATCCTGAGCTTCGTGTCTATATAAAGAAGGGGCGTCCTAATACACACCAAGAGGACATTACGCATCTTAGAACATGTCAAGAACCTGAACTAGTTCCTACTACCACAGAAATTAACACAGGTATAGACCCTCATTCCAGTGAACTTCTCATTCCTTTTATTGATAACTATGAGTTACCTATTGCACAGAGGAAGGGAGTTAGAAAATGCACCAGCCATCCTATTGAGAAGTACATAGCATATGGAAGTTGCTGCCTGGTTTTAAAGCTTTCACAGCTTCACTTGACAAAATAAAAATTACCAGCACCATACAATGGAAAGTCCAGAATAGAAAAAAGCCGTTGAAGAAGAAATCAAGGCACTAGAAAATAATGGAACATGGGTTCTCACAGAATTACCTCCTAGAAAAATGATAGTGGGCTGTAATGGTTGTCCACAATGAAATATAAGGCTGATGGAAATGTTGAAAGGCTCAAAGCAAGGCTGGTAGCTAAAGGATTCACTCAATCCTACGACATTAACTACGAGGAAACCTTTGCACCAGTGGATAAACTAAATACCGTTCGTGTTCTTCTATCATTGGCAGCAAATAAAGATTGGCCGCTACATCAACTAGACATAAAAAAATGCCTTCCTAAATGGGAACCTTGAGGATGATGTTTACATGGAGATTCCTCCAGGATTATAAAATGAATCTAATGAGAGCAAGGTCTGCAAACTAGAAAAGTCATTATATGGCTTAAAACAGTCGTCTAGAGCATGGTTTAATAGGTTTGCTACGGTTGTGATCAAGTATAGGTATACTCAGTGTCAGTCTGATCATACAATGTTTTTAAAAATTTCTCCAGAAAAGAAGAAGATCATTCTTATAGTCTATGTTGATGAAATCATCATCACAGGTGATGATACATCAGAAATCAACAAACTAAAGAGTTTACTTGCTGCAGATTTTGAAACCAAGGACGTTGGATCACTTAAGTATTTTCTAGGGATGGAGGTTGCAAGATCCAAACTCAGAATAGTAATCTCTCAAAGAAAATACATCCTGGATTTGCTTGCTGAAACTGGAATGTTTGGGTGCAAGCCAGCTGATACACTTATGGATTCCAACCTTAAGCTAAGGAAGGATGAAATGGGAAAACTAGTTGACAAAGGGCAATATCAGAGACTAGTTGGGAAGCTGATTTATCTATCTCTTACTCGACCAGACATTGCCTTCTTAGTTGGCATGGTTGGTCAGCATATGATGGATCCTAGAGAAGAACATTTTGAAGTTGTCAACAGAAGTCTAAGGTACCTAAAGATGACTCTTGGTCATGGATTAATTTTTAAAAAAGAGCATGAACCGAGAAGTGGAGATTTATACTAATGCAAGTTGGGCTGGTGAATTGACAGAAAGAAATCAACTAGTGGTTATTGTTCTTATGTGCGGGGCAATCTTGTAACATGGAGAAGCAAGAAACAAAATGTTGTCTCAAGAAGCAGTGTTAAAGCTGAATTTCGAGCACTTGCACTTGGGATCTGTGAAGGCATGTGGATCTAGAGGCTACTAAAGGAATTGAAAGTTGAATCAAATGAGGGGTTCAAAGTACAAATTTACAGCCAATATGCCATCAGAATTGCAAAAAATCATGTCCATCATGACAGAACAAAGCATGTGGAAATTGACAAACACTTCATCTCAGAGAAAGTTAGCAGTGGTGTTGTCAAACTAAGTTACGTTCCTACCCAGATACAACTAGCTGGTGTACTCACTAAAGCTCTTCCAAGAAGTAACCCAAATGCAACTAGCTGATGTACTCACTAAAGCTCTTCCAAGAAGTAACTTTGATAAACTTATATCCAAGCTGGGAATATACAACATATATTCACCAGAATGAAGGGGAGTGTAGATTATGTACGATAGAATAATAGAGTTTTTATTTAAGTGTGTAATCTATTCAAATAGAGATTAGATCTGTCTTATCCGATAAGATTTATCTTAACTAGGACTCTAGTAATTTAATTCCAATAGGTATCTTTTAC
The DNA here is from genome assembly GCA_019671005.1 of Hibiscus mutabilis. Classification (NCBI taxonomy): domain Eukaryota; kingdom Viridiplantae; phylum Streptophyta; class Magnoliopsida; order Malvales; family Malvaceae; genus Hibiscus; species Hibiscus mutabilis. The sequence continues at coordinate 24,765,165 of CM033719.1, read as the reverse complement.
CCATTGTATCACTGCCTATTTAACATTGGATTAACATTGCTGTACAGAACAGAGAATTTCATTTTTATGAGAAATAAACATTGTATTTCTCCCATATCAAAATTATCTACACCAATGATGAGCATGAACAAAACCTCAAAATTTCAGTTTCTAGGTTAAAAGAACTAACATCGTCAAAGTACCTTCTGAACCTCTTCCAGGAACTTTTCTGCATCAAGCTCCGCAACTATTCCCTTTCTCGAGCAATAATCCATCACCTAAAGTTGTTCATTTGTGAAAAAAAATGTTTGACAAAAAGATAAGCAAAAAACCATATTCCTACAACACCACTTAAAAAACCACCATTAGTATGCCATTACACGAAATTGAGAACAACAGTGATGAATTCACTCCTTGGACTTCTTTTTCTTTTTAGTTTCACTTGCGGCAGTTGCTTCAACTTTGCTCTTCTTTTTCTTCTTCTTGGTTGTTCCATCTTGCTCCGTGACATCCGCATTAATGCCGTTTGTCTTATCCGCTCCGTGATCCTGCTCTTGCTCTATCTTTCGTTTCTTTTTTTTTCTTTTTCTTCTCCAATTTAGCATCCTCTGAATCATCTCCATTTGTAGCCGCAACCGGTGCGTCTTCAGGTTTCGATTTCTTTTTCTTGCTTTTTTTTGCGGAAGCCTCAACAAGTGGGGCTTCTTCCATTTCTGCATCTGCATAAAACATTGTAACAGATAAGAACTTTAAATGGAAATCTTACTTTCCAAAGCCGGTCAACTGCAGCAAAATAATCAGCAGTTTCAGTAGAAGCTGAGCTCAACTGACATCAAATTTTCCAAGGGCTAAGGTGCAATGTATCGCATTACCGTCTTAGTTCTACATAACATCTTAAAATGGGACAAAATACATTTGAAATTGTACAAAAAGAAAGGGATTCACAGCTCTGTCTACCTTTGTTTTGAGTACTTTCAATTGCAGACTTCATAACATCAATGTTTTTTTCGAGGTGCAACACCTTTTTCGTAAAACTCAAGTCATTCCTCGACTTGTTCTCGTAGTTTTTCTCTAAAAACAGTGGAGCCCCTCTCTGCACACAAGAAGAGAATTGATCCAACTTATGAGAAAACTTACAGCATATGAGTAAACAAAAATTATAATTACCTGCAAAACAATCAATTTGAGATGCAATAGAACATTTGTTTGCAAGAGGAACTATATACCATTATATCGTCCAAGTACATCACCACAATCTTGTCCAGAAAATCATGGAACACCTAGTTCATCAAGGTACGAAAGGTTGCAGGCGCATTGGTTAGCCCAAATGGCATCACAAGAAACTCAAATACCCCATACTAAGTAACACAAGTTGTATTCGGTTCATCTCTCTCGGTCACTCTTACCTGATGATACCTCATCGAAGATCTAGCTTTGTAAAATATTTAGCGCCACTTAGCTAGTCGAACAAGTCTGTAATTAAGGGGATGGGATACTTGTTCCGGACAGTCACCTTATTCAAGGCTCCATAATCAACACACAATCTCAAGCTCACATCATGTTTCTTCTGGAACAACACGGGCGCCCCAAATGGCACTTTAGACGGTCGAATAAACCCAACTTTTAGCAATTCATCTAGTTGTTTCTTCAATTCAGCTAATTCAAGATGGGACATACGGTACGGATATCTCGCATGAGGTTTGGCACCGGGGACCCGTTCAATCCCATGATCCACCGCCCTTCTAGGAGGGAGCCTTTCTAGCAACTAGTCTGGCATGACATCTTTATAGTCCTCCAACACTCTCAGAATCCCATTTGGTATACCTTCAAGGGTTGACTCCCCATGTAGAATAAGTAACACGACAAAAGAAGGTTCCCTCTTCTTCACCCCTTTCTTAAATTGCATTGCTGACAACATCTTTCCACTTCTTGGTAGAATGGTAGCGGACACCAGCCCCGGGCAATCCCCTAGAAACAACATGCAGCTCGCAGCAGGGACGGGGATGGCCTGGGCTTTTGTCATGAAATCTAACCTTAACACAACATCAAAATAGTCCATAGGAGAAATAGTGAGATCCACGTTTCCCTCCCATGACCCAAGCTTGGCCTTCACCCTCTTAATACTTCCACAAATTACGGCGGCAGCAGAATTAACTACTTTCATCCGTTCCACATCTCTAGTAATTGTTAAACCGCATCTCTTAAATTCTTCAGGTGAGATAAAGGTATTTGTTGCTCCCATGTCAATTAGAGCCCTGGTCGTCTTCCCATTTATCACCAAGTCCACGTACATCAAGCCCTTTCCCGGTTCCTTCTTTATGTTGTCCAATTGAGATTGTAATGCATTCAAAAAATGAATGGACCCAATCCTGGCCAAATCGGTCTCACTATTCTCTGTAGGTGGGTTAGGGTGCGTGTCCTCAGGCCGTGAAAGTTCCAAAGCACTCAATGCACCCCTATGTGGGCACTCAGCCACGCGATGAGGCCCTTTACATAGGAAGCATGCTAGGGGTAGCCTATTTTGTCCATTCCTCGGCATAAAGCCATCATTCCCTCTATTTTGCACCGGTTCCTTATTTGGAAGTCCTCTCCCAGCTCCCTAAGTTATTGACCTCTCTCATCTAGCCGTCTTACTCCCATTACCTGCATGATTATTGCTCCCACTAGTTGGGGTCTTGCGTTTGTTTGAGCCATCACTGTAATCGTTAAGCCGTTCGGTAGCCACCATGGTAGCGACTACATCCTGCACCATCTGTCTTTGAATATCAGTTCTATCCCATGGCTTTAAACCCTCAAGGAAAGAAAACATCTTCTCTTTCTCAGACATGTCCTTGATATCCAGCATCAATGTCGCAAACTCTCTCACATAATCACGAATAATCCAGTATGGGTCAAATCCCTCAACTTCTTTCGAGCATTATACTCCACATTCTCTAGGAAGAAGGTAGCTATTAATTCTCATTTCAGCTCGTCCCAACTTTTAATAGAACACACGCCATTTGTGAACTTGGACCTCCACCACAATTTGGCATCCCCTGTCAAGTACATAGAAGCCATCGAGACTTTGTCTTCCTCTATAGTGGTGCGAGTAGCCCGAAAGTATTGTTCAATATCAAACATGAAATTTTCAAGCTCTTTGGAATCCACGTTCCCCTCATACCATTGAGGCTCAGATACCCTATTCCTCTGGCCCCTATCCACGGTCACCGAATTTCCTACAACCACTTCAATCAAATTAATTTTAGCCTTAAGCTCCTCTATCTCATACTTCAGAGTACTCATTGCCTCATTTGTCTCATCAGTGAGGTGTTTCACCATGTGAGCCAACTCCTAATGAGAAAATTCAATCACTCGAACTCGTTCACTGGTCACCATATGAGCCCTCAGGGCCGCCACCGCGACTTTTAGCTTCTCAAACCTATCGGGGTCTATGGTATTACCCCACTATGCGGCCACTCTCGTGCCATGTTGCGCCGAAGTACCTGCGCCCGCTGGCACCTCAGTTCTCGGGATGACTTTCGGCCCCTGATGCTTACTTGTAGTCACCATCCCCGGGTCGACTCCAACCACATTAATTCCTACACAGGAAAAATAATAAGCACCACAATGCCTATTAGTAACTCAGCACCACTGTGCTTCAAGAGGGAATAAGCATCGTTGTGCTTCCCAATGAAAAACTAGGCACCACTGTGCACAAGCAAGAAAGCACCACTGTGCATCAAGAGAAAATAAGCACCATTGTGCTTTCCCAATAAAAAAACTAGGCACCAATGTGCGCTAGCAACAAGGAAGCACCGCTGTGCTTGAACAAAAATTGAGCACCACTGTGCCACAATTATTAAAGAGCACCTTTGTGCTATTGATTACGCACTTTTGTGCTTTTCACCATAATGAACAGGCAACACCACGCCTGAAATTGAGTGCAACAACCTTGCTCGGATACCACATGTTACGACCTTAGCCTTTAGTTTACTCGGTAGCTAAGCCGTGCAGCACTTGAAAAGGGCTCTTCCCGGCCAAATCAGCTTTTTCTCTCGATTGATCTACTTAAAATAAGCAAGCAACACATTAGTCTCGCGCAACAAAACCATTCTCCAAACCATGGTCGAAATCGTGGGGCAGAACGGATGCACACAGTCGACCCCCAGCTTTCTCGTAGGAAAGAAAAATGGTTTTTATTTTATTAAAAAAGAAAGCATCGGGTTACATTAGAAAAACACACCCACACCATCGACTTGGGCGGTAGGGGCCGCCTCGATGATGTGTTGGATAAATACCTTTACTAGTGGATCAGCCCAAACTTTACCGACTGTCCACCCCTACATATATGCGAAAAAACATTATAGAAATGACCCGAGTAAACATTCTATTGTTTGAAATGAGGACATTTTTTCCTAACCAAAGAAATAATTGGAAACAAAGACTCTTATTCCTAAAACATTGATGTGCTTGAAAATGGGGCATGGTGAAAGTGACTCGGTTGTGGCTCCAAGACTCGGTTGTGACACCATGTAAAGGGATGGCCACAACACGTTGCATCCAACGAGGCCTCTGCTGAGCTTAAAAAGGTCTCATAGTTTACTCCCCAATTCCTAGTTTCTTTCCAGAAATTTACAGACTAAACTCACAACACACACAACGCTAGGCTTAAAGATCTTTCATTTTTTTGCAAGATAAAAAGTTAATTTATTGATGATAACTTTTAAAGAGGCATCTTTCAAAAGGACAAACAAGTCAACTAAAACATGTCTAATCGGTAGGAACATATTTGTTAATCATCGAGATAACCAACAAATCCTAAGCAAAATAAAACACCTAAAAAACTCAAATGATCTTCATGACAATGCAAACCTATTAAAACGATAGTATCGTCGTACCAATGTCAAGTTACACATGCCCAAAGGACAATTACAATAGTCGAATCTACATTTTTGTAAAGGACCACATCTCACGCCGCTTCAGCCTAAGTGACCAAAGGAAAATCTAACCAGGAAGATCAAAAACTATAGAATTAAACATGATGATCGAAACACAGAACAAACATTCAAAATATGTTTTCTCTTAGTGATCACCTCCTACATATTCAATTCATAGTCAGAAAATTTTACTAAAATATTTTGATTAAAAAATTATTTACGAAATTAACACCCCCTGAAAATTAATTTCCGATCTAGCATCCTCTTTTTCTAGGTCAGGCAAAAAGCATTTGGTAAAAGGCGTTTTCCAAAAGTGTGTTACACATGAAACACTTTTTTCTTACGTGGATGCCTTGTCAGCAATCTGGGTCAAAAGTGTTTTCCTTAAAACACACTTTTTATTTGAAATTCAAAATGATGGCTTTGTGTTTTCGAATAGATGACCCTTACTACTTGACGGCTAATTGTTTCCGGGTTTGTATGTAGTTGACGAATCTGATGTTGAGATAGTCTTAGGTTTAGAGGTTTGACTTCCAATAAAATGATATGTAACGACCCAGATTCTAGATCCAAGAGTCGAGTTGACCCGAGGCGTGGGCTTCGTTGTTTGGGCTGCGATTTTGGGCTTATAGGAGCCCTTGAGCTATCTTGTGTGTTGGGCTTGTGTGGTTGTTGGGTTGGGTTGGGTTGGGTTGAGAAGAGAAGAGGGGTAAAATGGTAAAATCTTAAATTGAAGAGTGGGAAGTGGGGCTTGTTTTTCTTCTGCATTATGCAGGGAATGAGATCACCATGCATTAATTCTATCTTCCTCCTATTTCAAACTCTCTCTCCCAAAAACCCCACTATCAAAGGTTGATTTTTGAGAGTTTGTGTTGAGAATCACGTTTAGCTTGTTGAGAGAAGTTTTATCAGCCTTAGAGGATTTATATTTCAAGGTAAGTCTTGGTTGGAGTGGTGGGACCAAAGGTTGGTTGAAGGTTTGAAGAGGAAGAACAGGATTGGACCTTTGAGGGGTTCTTCATCAGTTTTAGTCAGAGGTTAGTACACCACTAACTCCTTTGATTTCATTCAACTCATAAAATCAGGCTTTGTGCATGATTTGATTGTTTATGGTTTGGTAAGCTTTGGTTGATCTTTAATGGAAAAGTAAAGATTTGATGTTGCTAAGGCTTAAAATTAGTAGAAACCCACTTAATACCTTCACAATAACTTGTATGATCGATTTGGGACTTAACCATAGAGGTTAAGGGTGGGATTGGTGAAATCCCGAGCTCCAAGTTTTGAAATCTAGGCTCGAGTACCGGTATAGGGTGGCTGCGTACCAATAATCCTTTGTAAATTTAGAGAAGGGTCGTGAGGGGAGTATCGGTACGCCTCCCCGTGTATCGATGCCCCTTGCAAGATAAGGATTCCAGTAGCGCTTTGGCGTACCGGTACACAAAGGGGGTGTATCGGTACCCACTGTTTCATTGCCTGGAAAGGCTTAGCGTACCGGTATGCGTATGTGGGAGTATTGGTACAGGGTGATCCTAGTATCGATGATGAGTACTGGTACGGTACGTAGCTTATCAGTACGGCTTTGGGTTTAATTCTTTCGAACCTAATTAGAGTATCGGTACTCATGGGGGAGTACCAATACCTATAGTGGAGTACCAATACTCACCTTAGAGTATCAATACTCGCTGAGCAATCTGCCCAATAAATTCGAGGTTGCATTCGGGGGTGCTATAATTTGAGGCAAAGGGCCCTAGGGGTCCGTCAAGGTGTAAAATGAACATTAAAACTAAGAAATGGAGATTTTTAACCCCAAATGAGAATAATAAGCTAATAACGTGATAAATATCGGGTAAATTGTGTGTAATGGAAACCCATAAAGTTCCTAGGTGAATCGTTGATGTTGTGTAGTAATTTGGCCCTTGTTGTGTGCGAAAATAGACGTATATAAGGTTGAGTCTTATCGGATAATAAGATAAATTAATGAGAATGACTAATATGTACCTTCATAACATACTAATAAATAGATAAGCTCAATGAGGCAGTTTAATAACTGATAAAAACCATAAGGCTATGGTAAATGTGTTAGAGCTGTATACGGTGAGACCCTTGTGTCGAGGTTTAGAGCTATGTGGTTACTATAGTCCTTGCTGTGTGCTGATAGGACACCTAGGTAGTCGAGTTATCCCTTGTTGGGATATGGATACCCTAAGTGTATTGCAACACCTTGAAGATTCCCGAATGTTGGATCTCGATGCTTTGTGGACACGGGCCTCATCCGAAGATGCTTGATAAGAGATCCCGAGCATGGATGTAGGATCTTGATGCTATGTGGACTCGGGCCTCATCCCTCGAGTATAGGATCCTAATGATATGTGGATGCGGGCCTTGCTCAAAGTATAAGATCTCGATGCTTTGTGGACGCAGGCCTTACTCGTAGTGTAGGATCCTGATACTTTGTGGATGCGGACCTCACTCAAGTGTAGGATTCTGATGCTTTGTGGACGCAAACCTCACTTAATGTTGTTGGTGTTATCTGCGTGGTGCTAGGTAAATTTATGAGGTTCTAGTATGAGCTGTGTGCGTAATCATACATTCTTAATGCCATGTGTTTAGGCGGTTATGGTAGCGCCATTGTTATCTTGCCATGATGTCATTCATGTTGCTTTGCTTTATTTATGATTTGCTTGAAGCATGGTTGAGTGGCGGTGTATCCACTGAGCTTTGTTAGCTCAGCGTTCGGAATCGTTGTTTCCGTTCGCAAGTTAGTAGGTTTGGATTGTTCTTGGAGGAGCACCATCAAAGAAGGATTCCAGCGCCTCGTCTCATCAAAGTACAATATTTAGGTCCTTGGGCTATGTATTCGTAGGAGCCTATTGTATTTTGTAATTCGTATTTGGATTTTCAAACGATCAAGTCAAAGGTCTATAATGTAATTTTAAAAGGAGCTACATTGTATATGTTTTCAAATATTTATTATGTTTTATTGGGTTGTAAGTAAATGGATTTTCATAATGGATTTGCAGATTGGGCTAAACTAGGTCAAATTTTTATGGTAATAGTTTGGGCTTGAGGCCCAAATGTGACATCCGGGTTGAGGGTGTTACATGATACTTGTCAATTTCTTTGCTTTCTCATACCATATACTCTTTGCTTATATTGCATGCTTACTTTTATGAACGCCATGAAGTATAGTAGAGTAAACATGTACCATTGAGCTTTGTTAGCTCAGCGTACGGATGTGTTGTTTTTCCGTGCGTAGGTTAACAGGTCACTTGTCTTGAGGAGCATATCGACGAGGATTTTCCAGCACCGATTCAACTCAATTACGGTACCTTAAATTTAGTAGTTGGGCTATGTATATGTAGAACCTTATCATAGCTAGTTTGTAACTCTATCTTATTTTATTTTGAATTAAGGTGTTTTAATTCATATGGAGCTCCATTTGTTTTGAATATGAATTTATCTATAAAAGTTTTATTCTTGACTTGATTTAATTATTGTTTATGTCTAAACTTGAGGTTTTAAATTTAACAAAATTTTATGGGTCGAGTTAGAGAAAGCCCGAATGTAGCATCTCAGATCCGGTGGGATCGGGGTATTACATTTAGTAGTATCAGAGCCTAGGTTTAGCCGGTTCTAGGAAATCCCCAAGGTATATAGGAGTTCTCGTAAGGTGTCTAGCGAATATAAACCCCTAAGATTAAATTTGTACTCTTCCAAGACTAGAAATCTGACGTGCTTCTTATCTTTCCCTTATAAAAAGTCGACGGTAATGATAAGATTATTATGATCGCAGTCATGGAAGGTGATTAAAGAGCTTAGCCTCTCAGGATAATGATTCCGAGAATGAGATTGTCTTAGACCGTTAAGATAAATATTAATTGAAAGATGATGGTGTTTTCATTGGGTACGTTATTCATTCCGAAGCTTTCAGATATGTTGTGAGAGTTCTTACGAAAAATTTTCACCGTTATGCGTGAATAACGTTTATAATACGGGTATGAATAACCTGCTAGCAAAGTTTTGAGATGGGTCAGAGCCCCTCCCACTTTTTACGCGTCTTTTTCCCTGCATATAGTGGAATAGAATGACATTGTCAACATGTGTAATCACTAGGTACAACAATACTCGTTGTTTGACATTCATCGTAAATACCAATTGATTTTATTGTATGAATTGTCAAATGACGTATAAACCTAATTATACAAGAGTTGATTTGAGAAAACAAATCAAAAACTACAAATGGATGATGTCAAAGAATAAAAAGGATAACCTTTTACTCAAATCTAAAGACGATATGAGTTGTAATTTGTTTAATTATACAAGAGTACAAGTGGGAAAAAGTTAGAATCGGATCACAACATCCTTGTGTTTAATGAACACTACATTTGCCTCGATCATAAATATGATCGAATTTGTGTATAAAATAATATGGCGTATTAATTTACACAAATACCAAAAATATAATTATTTACAAGTTACGTAATATTTATGTGTTACACACAATTGTTACAATCCAACCAAACGAGATGTTAATATTTTAATAATCTAATTATCATATATCATGTTTTATTCTTATAGATCATGCACATCGAGTTTCAAATAAATTTCTAACATCTAACTATTTAATTTATTTATATGTTATAGGGACATTATTCTAGATCAATATCATAAACATATCAGATTGATTTGAAAACTTATAGTATAATAAATATGCTTAAGAGTGTGAAAAGCTCTTTAACTTTTAGAAAAAAATCAATTAAGCCCCTGAATTTTTTTGCGCCCAATTAAGCCTTTGAGCCAAGAATTTTAACCAATCAATCCCTTAAATCAAGAAATTAAATCAAGCCTTTTGACCAGTTTTGACCATTAAATCTTGATAGTATTTTAGATATTACTAGCACATGATAAAATATAGTTCTATCATGTTGCATTTACAGATTTTTTTTAAAAAATATTTTTTATAAATTCTACAAGTCTTTTAGAGTTTTTAGAACTTTTAAAGATTTTTTTTAAAATAAAATAAAATTTTTGAAAAAGTCAAGTGGAAACACTATGACACTATGCACTGCACCAACAGATCCAAAAGAACTGTCAAGATTTAATGGTCAAAATTGTTCAAAGGGCTTAATTGATTAAATTTCTGGTTCAAGAGCTTAATTGAGTGCAAACAAAAGTTCAGGGGCTTAATTAATTTCTTTCAAAAATTTAAGGGCTTCTTACACACTTAAACCTAATAAATATGATTATATTAATATATTTAATTGTCGTATTATTAAAATATGGCTTAAATGAAAAATAGGTGCCTAAAGTATTTTTTTAACGTTAGGTGCCTAAAGTTTCAAAAGTTATAATTTTATGTGCCTGACAGTTAATGGGTGTTAAAATTTATTTTTTAACCAATCAATGTTTGACACGTGGCATATTTAATTATAACTTTTGAAACTTTGGGCACCTATTTTTACAAAAAATACTCTAGGCATCTAAAATTATAACTTTTGAAACTTTAGGCTCCTATTTTTACAAAAAATACTTTAGACACCTAAAGTTTAAAAAATGGATACTTTAGACACTTATTTTTTATTTAAGCCTTAAAATATTAACCGTATAAAAAATATTAATCAAATCTCATTTGAGAAAAAGTCACTTTTAAGTTAGTAGAACCCTTATCAGTAGTGAAGGGACAATTTGAAAATGAAAGTTGGCATTATAATGCCTTCTCTATTCTAAGGACTGCAACTCATCTCTTATTACATTCAATCCAATCCCTTTCATTTCTTCTCCTTCCTCATTTGAGCTTTTAATTGTTAAAAAAATAAGAAGTACCCTAATCCAAATAAGTTAGATTCAATAGTTCTTGTTAACTTATCTCAGATCTTATTACAAGTGCTATATATATATTATTCAAATTCAAGTCCAATCAATTAGGGGTGTTCAAACTTCGTGTTAAGATATTTATTTTGATATAACAAAGTGGATGTAGACCTTGGTTAGAAGGTCTAACCACTCTAAAATCGAATGTGTCAAATTGTCATTTCTTTTTCGGTTTTTGTTTTCCCAATTTCAAAAGAAACCTCTACACCCTTCATTGGCGCTAATTTAGGTTGAAGACATCAAGCCTAACACTTCGATTTTAACCGAATTAACCGACCGAATCGACTTTTTCGGTTAATCGGTCGGTTAATTTTAGATTCGCCGGTTAACAGTTAATGATTTTTCAAACTTCGGTTATCGGTTAATTCGGTTCAAAATCGGTTAATTAACCGAATTAACAGAAATTTCTATATATTATATATTTTATATATTACATATATTTATTTTTTGTCACTAAAATTTTTAAAAATTATAAAATGACCATTAAATTTTTTGATATATTATAAAATGATAATTAAACTTTTCAATATTTATCAATAATTTATAACGTGCAATGAATCAATGACCATTTTGTAATAGTTCGATAAGTTTAATGGTTGTTTTATAACTTTTGAAAGTTTTGTGACTAAAAAGATCATTTTAACATAGTTTGGTCACCATTTATGTAATTTATCCAAAATTTTATAAAAAATTTTGGTTAATTCGAAAACCGACAGAATTAACCGAACTTTTTCGGTTCGGTTAAAAAATTCGGTTCAATTAACGGTTAATAGAAAAAAATCGGTTAAGAAATTTTTGGTAGTTCGGTCGGTTAACCGAACCGACCATTGAGCACCCCTACAATCAATTATTAGAAGGTTTAATGAGATGAGCTAGTAAATTTCTTGAGTAAGATCTCAGAAATTCAAATCTTAACGTTTTAAATGAAGTAAATTGAGTTAAGAAGATTATCGCAAAATAAACATCTATAATAATCGATTTAAATTAATCAACCAATAAAACAAACATGAATGATTATAAAGAAAAAATCAAATTCAAGCTTCCCCTCGTTTAGTGTCCCCACAATCAAAGAAAGAAAAAGTAACCTGGATGCGAGGTTATGGATGAAGGAGAGAGAAAGAGAGAGAGTAGCTTCAATAATTTATGAGAAATAAATTAAAACGAAGGGGAAGGGGTCCATGATTTTTCCTTTGAAAGATTCAGCTGCCAATTGCCAATGGTGTGGTGTTGTGTCTTCTCCAAAGCTGGAATCACACTGCAATCAAATCTAAAAGATAAAACCATACATTTGGTCCACCAACTATTCAATTCCCAATTCTAATCTGCTATATGCCATTCTTATTAACCAAAACTAAATCTCTATCTCTATTTATAGGTCTTAGATTATAAAGTAAACTTGAACGAAACATACTCCAATAAGTTTTTTTTTTAATTTTTTTTGTACGATTTAACTGCAAACAGACATTTCGATAAAGCTAAAATTATCCGTTTCCTCCTAAGCGAACGTTCTCACCCAAATCAAGGTTTGACAAGTTATGTCGAAAAAGCCTTAGTGCTGAACTACAGTCTATGGTGTAGTTACGGCCTTAGACCCAATAGCCTTCGTATTCATTATAAATTTGTATTCATTTTAGGTTTAACCCTCAAATAAGAGGCTCAAAAATATATCTTTTTTCAGATACGTGCTTGAATTATATTTTAGATCAAATATGTGTCTAACATTTTCTTCCGTAATCCAAATAGATGCCACGTCGTGACAGTGGTTAATTTTCTTTCGTTATCTATTTAAAAACTGGCGTGTCTTATATTTTTATTACCGAAATTATATTTGAAAATAAAGAAAATTTTCTTTCATTTTTCACCTAACACTAAATTTTTTAAGCAACCAAACAAGGAATTTTCTCACCCAAAACTCCCACAAGAATCCAGGATTTTTAGATGGGGTTGAAGCAAGTAGCTTCGTTGCCTTAAATCTATGTTCTTGCAAATTGAGTTGCTCTTAAATTTTGCTTTAATGTTTAAGAAGCTTGGTTGCCTTAAATCTCTGTTCTTGCTAATTGGGTTGCTCCTAAATTTTACTTTAATATTTAAGAAATTATTGCACATCCTAAGTTTGTTGGTCAAATTCGGTGTTGTTCCATCTTTTGTATATTCGTGTTTTGAGTTTTCTCATCTCTTAGCTGAAGGAAACCGTGGATTTTAGCAATATGAATCATCCTTCATCTTTTGTAGATAAAAAACAAGCATTTGCTGCAATTATCCACAATCATCAAGAACAAAGCCAACCCTAAACGACAAAGGAATTGCAGAGAGAAAGTGGGGATCTATTATTTCCATTTTCGACTCATCTTTCAGTTATTCTTACATAGCAGAATCACACAAAAGTATAAGTGAGATTGAGGCCGAATGAATCCGCCTGGAAGTCTAAAGACGTTGTGGAACTGGTTCAAAACCTGTTCTGTGCCATGGAAGATACGGGCGAGGAGGAAAATTTAATGGGGGCAACGAGGTAAATGGGAAATTTTAACGCTTGGGATCATTTTATTAATTTCATTTGTTTTCAAATTTAATTTTAAAATTTTAAAAAGATAACACGTATTAGATAACGGTAAAAATTAAAGTCCGTTATAATAAAATAACTATTTGAGTTACAGAATAAAATATTAGACACTTATCTGAGCTAAAATATATTTAGACACTTGTTTAAAAAATATAATTTAAGTACTTATTTGAGGGTTAAGCCTTCTTTTTACAAAAGAACAACTTCGTAAACTTTTAAATCAAATCAAAACAAAACAAAATAGATTTCAGATCATTAATTTTAACATCATGTGATGTGTGTTGTGTCGTAGTAGCTCAAAGGCGGGACCGACGAGTGTTTAAAAAATTTCTTCCTGGGGACAGCCTGTTCCATATTAATGACAATACCCATTACCCACCAACATAAATGAAAAAAATCCTTGGATTTTCACTCCAAAATACTCGAGTTTCTTATTATTCCTTGCCATTATTAAGTTCCAGGGAACAACAAAGATCAGTGAATACTACTTAATTCATATTTATTTTACTTTTTATATTCGAGTTCACAGCTTTTTTCATCTTCAAGATAGAAACCTCAATCCTAAAGAATCTTCCATTTCCTTGTTTTTGCCACTTGCTTCCCACCAGGGCCAGGCTCATGGGGAACTACAGCTTCTTTCCTTTACTCTTATGGCTTCCATGGAGTTTATTCATATTGGGTGGTCACTCTCAATTACTCAACTCACAAACCCAAGCTCTTCTTCAACTAAAAAAGCATCTAGAGTACCCAAAACAACTTGATATCTGGTACGATCGAAGAACGTTGTTTTGCTCTCTGCCTCCATCTGCAAATGTAAGCATTTCATGTGAGTTCAACTCGGTAACTGAGCTCAAAATCATGGGTGATAAGCGTTCCATTGGAGTTACTGGTTTCCATGGTCTTCCGATAACAAATCAAACTTTATCGGATACATTTTCAGTGGACTCTTTTGTTACGACTTTGTCAAGGTTACAAAACTTGAAAGTTCTTGCTCTGGTTTCTCTGGGAATTTGGGGTCCTCTCCCTGATAAAATCCATAGATTATCTTCACTTGAATCTTTAGATTTGAGTTCCAATTTCCTCTTTGGTTCAATCCCTCCTAAAGTTTCAACGATGCTGAAGCTTCAAACTCTTGTGTTTGATCATAATTTCTTCAATGACACTGTCCCCGAGGTGTTTGATTCTTTGTCTAATCTAACCAGTCTGAGCCTGAAGAACAACAGGCTGAAAGGTCCTTTTCCGTCTTCAATAATGGGGATCAAAACTCTTGTTAATCTTGATTTTTCCAGCAATGAATTATCAGGGAAACTACCAGATCTCACCGGGCTAACACATCTGCAAGTACTGGATTTGAGTGGGAACAGATTTGATTCTCATTTGCCTACCATTCCCAACGGACTGCTTATGGTTTCCCTCGGAAAAAACTCCTTCACCGGTGAAATCCCAACACAATATATCCATCTTACTCAGCTTCAACACATTGATATCTCATTCAACAAGCTAAGTGGCACACCTCCAGCTCCACTTTTCTCTTTGCCAAACATCAGTTTCTTGAATTTGGCATCAAATAGGTTGAGTGGATCCCTTGGTTACAATCTAACCTGTGGAACCAAACTTGGGTTTGTTGATATATCAAACAATAGGCTAACAGGGAGTTTGGCTTCATGTTTGAACTCTGAATCAGGCAATAAAGCTGTCGACTTCGACGGCAACTGTCTATCCATTGATGGACATCATCATAATCAGCACCCAGAATCATATTGCAGAGATGAAGCTCATAAGAAATCCAAAGGCTTAGGAGTTTCAGTCAGTCTCATAGTAGCCATAGCAGTTATCACTGTGCTTTTGGCTATTGCCTTTGTAATCGTTTGCAGACATTACTGCCACCGCGGGATATCGGAGCAACATTTTCTGCACAAATCAGTTCAAGAAAACTCCACAACAGGATTTTCTTCTGAGATCCTAACCAATGCAAGTAAGTTAAGAAAAGGTCAAATTTTGATTTTAGTACCTATACTAAACTTGGGATTCAGTCACAATTCTTTCATTTTATATAATGTGGTACTTCTATCATTAATAATTTAAGGACATTAGTGATTTGGAATAAGGAAAAACATTAATAATAGTCGAAGGATCAAATTTTGCCAAATTATAAGGACTAGATCTTCAAGACAAGGATGAAAGCCATAGTTTGAATAAGATTAAAAGTTTCACTAAAAAAAAATAGTTTTTGTTTCTATGAAAATTTTGATGAATATTTATTTCAGGGTACATTTCTGAAAATGCAAAGTTAGAAGCACAAGGTCTCCCCCCTTGTCGATCATTCACTTTGGAGGAGTTAAAGGAAGCTACAAACAACTTTGATAACTCTGCTTTTCTGGGTGAAGGTTCATATGGAAAGGTAATATTATTTGTCATCATTTTATTAATGAATAAGTCTCCGGGTGAAGGTTCATATGGAAAGGTTCAGCGTAATTGACCACGGTAATATTATGTCCAAGAATGGATTAAACACGAACCGTTTGTCGCTGAATCTCACTAAAATTTCTTTCCCAGCTTTTCAAAGGAAGATTGGAGAGTGGAATCCAAGTTGCTATAAGATGCCTACCTACAACAAAGAAATATTGGATTAGAAATCTCAAACTCAGGCTGGATATGCTTGCAAAGATTCGCCACCCACATTTGGTTTGCATTTTGGGGCATTGCATTGAGGTTAAACAAGATGACTGCAGTGTCAACAGAGTCTTCCTCGTTTACGAATACATCCCTAATGGGAATTTTCGTTCTCATCTCTCTGGTAATATCCTTGGACTCCAAATTTAATTATGGGGGTCAAAACTTAGGAATTTCGTCCCAGTTCGTTGGTTTGGCATAGTTTGATCCTTTAGTCCAAATCAGTAACATTGTTACCACATTTGACTTGTTATTGTAGAGAATTGTGTTGGAGAGGTTCTGAATTGGTCGGAAAGATTAGCAGTTTTAATTGGTGTTTGCAAGGCAGTGCAGTTCTTGCATACTGGAGTTATCCCTGGTTTCTTTCACAACAGATTGAAAACCAACAACGTATTGCTCAACCAGCATCGGATGGCCAAATTGGGTGACTATGGACTCTCCATTATCTCCGAGGAAACCAACAATTATACGGTAATGCTCCTTGTTATGCTAATCAAAATGGCTAGTTTCGCAAAACTCGACATCTGTAATCTTTTTCTTTATCCCCAGAACGAAAATAATGATCATCTTTTCTTCATCCCTTGTTATCTTTACAAACTTATGACCATATTCTTACGTGCAGCCAAAAGGAGAGGATCCTCATAAATCGTGGTAAGGACTGATATTGATATGTTCATTTGCTTGAGTACCTTCATGCTGAAATTAGCAGTTTTAAGCAGAAATACTTACTATTCCAAAAATATTTCCAGGCAAATGACAAGATTAGAGGATGATGTTTATAGCTTTGGGCTCATCTTATTAGAGACAATGCTCGGTTCCTCCATTGCTGCTAAAATGGAGGCGACTCTACGACATGAATTGGTATGTAATTCCAATCTTTGAGCACTAGGAAATGCTTCACATCCGTCATGAAAAAAGCTATATATTTAATTAAACATATCAGTTGGCAAAATTCGAACTTTCGAATTCAGATTAGAGCTGACAAGTTCATGCATGGCAACTTATAACATTGTGCTTGGTTTGGCAGGCATGTTTAAGCAATAAAGATGGGCGAGCAAGGTTGATGAACTCGGTTGTTTCAGCTACAGGGTCACAAGAATCTATATCAACAGTGATTTCCATAGCAAATAAGTGCATTAGTCCAGAGTTATGGGGCCGCCCATCTTTTGAGGACATTCTTTGGAATTTGCAGTATGCAGCTCAAATACAAGCAAATGCAGACTCTGAACCAAGATTAAGCTCTGTATAGCTCATCCATTAGTCATTACATTCTGAGATTCAAAAAACCAAGTTTTTTTTTTTCTTTTCTATTTCTTTTGTTTAGGAGGCTGTAACATATGAATAAAGGAAAAAGAATCATTAATGCCTAGATTCGAACTCCAGATTTATTGGATGTAACAATTTAATACAACTGTACAAAAGTTCAGTTATCTATTCAAGTGTGAATGTCCATTTAATTTTTGAGAGTTTGGATAAAATAATTTAGACTCGCTTAAAATATGTATCCGATTCAGTCTCCAATATTCAAGGCTTAAACATGGTCCTACCGTTTCTCTATTCTATTCTTGTTTTATTTTTAAATTGGGTCCACTCGGATCGCAATTTTAGTTCATTTTAAGTTTAATTTATGGGTAAACTACACGAAATATCACTAAACTTTAAGATCTGACTCGATTATATTACTAAACTAAAAAATGATACTATTATACCGCTAAACTTTAGTAAAAGTTCGATTATACTACTAGGCCGTTAAATGAAAAAACATTACACTAGAGCAGGTTTGAACTAGGGGTGAGCGCTCGATCCGGTCGAGTAAAAAAATTTTGAGTTATTCGAGTTGACGCGTCATATTTTACAACTCAAACTTTATTAGAAATTTTTTCGATTCGAGTTTATGAAATTCGAGTTGAGTTTTCGAGTTCCTATACAAATTTAATTGTAATTATTATCATATTATATTACGGTTTGATTCCAATTTAAACGATTTTCTCTAATCATATAAGATATGCATATATATTTCTTCATGTTTTTTTCATATGTGGCATATATTTCTTAATATTTTTTTATATCGGTATATATATATATATCAGGACAAATTGAGGGACTCGACTAATTATTAAAAAATTCGAGTTATTCGAATTTTTATTTTACAACTCAAACTTTATTTAAAAAATTTTCGAGTCGAGTCAAGACAAGTTGAGTTTTTTTCCTCGAGTTGAGTCAAAATTTTTAATTTTTTCAAGTCAAGTTTTGCTCACCCCTAATTTGAACCAAGGACTTTTGGAATGAAAATTTGACACTTAACCACCAGACCAACTTAGAATCTTATAATAATTCCAACATAAATAATATAGATATTATTGTAGTTTAACTTAATTTTATTTATTTCATAATATGAATATTATGAATATTATTTATAATTTATATTATAAATAATAATTCCAACATAAATATTGATTTTATAAGCATTATTTATGATTTATGTTAAAAAATAAAAGACTGTTTATAATATAAATATATTATCTTATATATATTATTTTTATAATATTTATAAGTATTAAATTTTATGGATATTATATATATATTAATTTTATAAACATTATTTAGATTATAAATAATATTTTATAAAAAAATATTTATATATTATTTTATAAATACCATTCATATTATAATAGAATATTTTTATATACTAAGTTAAATATATTACTTTTTAAATATTATTTATAACATATTATTTATATATATTATTTGTGTTAAAATTATTACAAGATTCTAAGTTGGTCTTAGGGTTAGCAACAAATCTTTCATCTCAAAGATACTTGGTTTAAACCCACTCCTAGAGTGCATTTTTTTCTTGATTTTCCTATAATAAAACAACATTATTTTGAGTTATATGAGGCATCAAAGTAACCATACTAAAATGATGTCATTTTTGTTTAGGGTCCACATTATCACTTCGTTAACTCGGTAACGACTTAGTGTTATAATCGAACTTTTTACTAAAGTTTAGTGTTATAATCGAACATTTTATTAAAGTTTAGTGTTATAATTGAACCTTATATTAAAGTTTAGTTGTATAATCGAACCTTTTACTAAAGCTCAATAGTATAATAGTATTATTTTTTAGTTCAGTGGTATAATTGAGTCAGATCTTAAAGTTCAGTAATATCTCGTGTAGTTTACCGTTAATTTTTTTTATTGTTTTTAAATTTTCAAATTTGATCATTTTAAATTCTACCGTTTTGGATTTGATGCCACAGACATACTTATCAAGACCTCATCTCTTCTTGCTTACATCGTACATTCTCAATAATTGGGCTTTCAATTATGCGTAACTTACCAAAAAAGAGATTAAGAGCAGCGGGACAAGGGGATGATGAAAATCAAAGATAATACATTGAATCACTGGCACGACTAAACATGACATTTGACAAACTTGATCCGGCCAAATCGATTTATTTAACTTGAAACTTAATATCGACTCAAACTTGATATGATATTCCAAATAAATCAAATTAAAATGGATTTAAATTTTAGATGAATCGAAGATAATTCAAACCGATTTTATTTATCCAAATTCAATTTGAACAGGACATCAATGCCATTTTAACCCGTGATGAACCCATTTATTAAAAATGGTTGATTATTTAATAGGTTAATAATTAAGATAATCTTTGTTCCTATTAGACACGTGATATTCAGATTTCAAACATCCGGTGATGTCTAATTCAGCTAGTATCCACTAGGCATTTAAGTGTTGCATCAACAGTGCACCATTCATATTTAAGAATTGAAGTATTCTTTTTTAAACACAAAAAAACAACCTAAATGATAATTGACAAGCAAAAAGATATGTTTTTCTACAAAAATATACAAATATTTTATATTTACTTTTATTGAACTCATACTCAATTCAACCTGAAGATCAAAAGGTTGACCTGAAAACGGTCTCATATTGACCTAACTCGATATTGACCCGACCTGAACTAAAATCAAACCAGACCCGAACCGATCTGAACTTAAACCGAATATAGTCAGACCCGAACGGCCCGCTTGGCAACTATAGGCACGGCCCTAGTCAATTCTACTACTATTATTAAACTTGGCAAATTTGACTCGAGACCTGATACCCGAACCGATTTACCCGACCTGAGACTTGATATGGACACGAACATGATGGTCTAAACTTGACCCGAACCCGAAAAAAACTGAACCAAACCAAAATTGATCCAAATTTTAGTTGAACCGAAAATCAACTCGAACCGAAAGTAACTCAAACAAAAAATAACCAATACCGAAAGCAACCTGAACCAAAAACAACATGAGTTTAATTTGCTAAAATATGTATATTTTATTCTCCTTTTGTATTATATTATTGATTAACAACCACCTTTAGTAATAGTTTAATGGTTTAATATCATATTTTCTCCTTTAAAAGATCATCTCTATACATTGATTCAAATCGAAAATCGACCCGACCCGAAATAATGCAACCGATCTTATATTGAGTTGAACTAAAAAAATCAATTGACCTGCCTCAAAAATCATCTGATATGATATTGACATGGCCCAATACCCAATCCAACCCGAAATAACATAAACATGAACTAAATTTAAATCAGACCCGATCCAACCCTAATCAAACTTAAACTAAAATCAACCCGACTCAAAATGATCCGATCTGATCTCGAATTGAATGACCTGATTGCCACATCTTGCTAGATCTAATAGTTTTAATCCCGATTAATTTAAATTAAATGTAAAAGTTTTAAAATTTTCCAATTTAAATCAAAATGACCCGGATCTAAATTATCTTGAACTCAAAACAATTTAAAATTAAAAGATTTTAAACTTGAAATGATGAGAACCCGACATTAAAAATCCAGACCTAAAATAATCCATACATGTTGGCTTAAGTGACATCACTTCCTGTCTCTGATGGTAGTATCTTCTTTTGCCGTAATGTCCCATTTTCTCCGATTGATTTGATGTTCCAGAAGAGGAAACTATTTGCATAAGTGTAAAATTATGTGAGCTTTTATATATATATATATATATATATATATATATAAACTGTACGAGTTTTAAACACTCCCATAACTTCTTTTATGATTAATATTTTAATGATTAAATTTTAAAATGTTTGAATATAATTGTACTTGTTATACATATAAATGTTTAAATCAATTTGATATCTCTATGTATCATTAGTGTAACATTATACGAGCTTTATATATTTATATAAATTCTTTTATGATTAATGTTTTAATAATTTAACTGTTAAAGTTAACAATTAAAATTAAATTATTAAAGCATTAAGATTTTAACTATAAAATACGTGACTAAATTATATTTAAAATGTTTTTTTGGTCATAGTAGATGCTTAACATTTCATCCATTACCATTTAACCATAGTTAGCAGTCGTTAAAATTCTATCACCCACTTGTTTCTTGACATGTGACCTTTTTTGAATCAAGGCCTATTTTTTTAATATCCTTTGATTTTTTATTAAAAAAATAAATTTCTTAATTTCATAACGAAAAACACTAAAATTCTCTAATTTCTAAGAAAACTTTAAACTTTTAATTTTTTACAAAATAACCCTAAACTCTAAATCTCCTAAAAAATGGCTAGAGGTCCGGGCAGCGATGTTAATCAGTTTGATTCTACTGATAGTGCAGGTTCAGGCAATAGTGACGAACTAGTGGACGACGATTGGGGGAACAATATTTAGATGAACAACGAAGTAGGACTTTGAGAATAGTTGACAGTAGCTGGATAAACAACGACAAGGGAGTGTGATTGACCCAACGAGAGTCTAACCACGTAAAGGGATAATGGTGGCTGAATTGACGTTGACAAATGAGGTTTGAATTTATGGATTAGGATTAAGGATTTGAGACTTTGGGATTTTTAGAAATTAAAGATTTAAAGTTTTCTTTTTTAAATTAAAGATTTTATTATTTAAAAAAATTAAGAAATAGACCATATAATACATTTTAAGTGGGTGACAAATTTTTTTAATGACTATTAACAATTTGATCTTAAAATAATAATAAACATTAAACCTTTATTTTAATTAAAAAAATTAAACATATATAAGAAAATAAAATCTAAACACTTATTTTGTATATAAGAAAATATTAATTGTAAGCAAGAACATTTGACCGGTTAGTCAAGCTGCTCATTTTTGTTCCCTCATATTCACTTAGGTCATGTGTTGTATACCAACTAGGAGCACTCCTCTTCCTAGGGGTGAGCGTTCGATCGAGTCGAGTAAAAAAATTTTGAGTTATTCGAGTTGGCGCGTCATATTTTACAGCTCAAACTTTATTTGAATTTTTTTTATTCGAGTCGAGTTTTCGAGTTCTATAAAAATTAAATTGTAATTATTTATCATGTTATCGTAAGGTTTGATTCTAATTTAAATCACTTTCTCTAATCATATAAGATATGCATATATATATTTCTTCATTTTTTTATATGCTGCAATATTTCTTCATATTTTTATATATCGGTATATGTATAAAATAAAAAATTAAGGGACTCGTCTCGAACTTAAAAATAAATCCATTAATTACTAAAAATTTCGAGTTATTCGAGTTTCTATTTTACAACTCAAACTTTATTTGAATTATTTTCGAGTCAAGTTTATGAAATTTCGAGTCGAGCCAAGACGAGTCGAGTATTTTCACCTCAAGTAGAGTCGAGTTTTGTTCACCCCTAGCTCTTCCTTCCCGTAGAGTCCCACTTTCCCTCTCCTCAGGGTCGGTGCTAAGATTTTGGAGGCCCAGGGCAAACCGAAAAATTAGACCCCTAATAATAAGTATTGAAAAAAATTGAAGTCTAAGAGTAGGTCTCTAATAATAAATATTGAAAAATAATAAATTTTAAGAGTACGCATATAATAACAAATATTTAAATTTTTTAATTTTAAGAATAAGCCTCTAATAACAAATATTGGGAAAAAATTGAGCCTCTAATAATAATTATTGAAAAAATTTGCCCCCCCAATAAAAATATTAAAAATGAATTTTAAGAGTAGACCCTTAGTAACGGTTATTGAAAAATTAATAATTTTAAGAGTATGCCCCTAATAACAAGTATTTGAAAAAAAATGAGTCTCTAATGATAAGTATTGAAAATTTTGAACCTCAAATAAAAAATATTAAAAAAATTTGGACTACAAATAACAAATATTGAACAATTTATACCCCGATTATCAAATATTGAAAAAAATTAAGAGCAATCCCCTAATAATAAATATTAAAAAAATTGAATTTTAAGAGTATATGTAACACCCTTAACGTATACTCGTATACCGAATATACACTAAAGGTGTTACAGAGTTGTTAAGAAAACATGACTTAATTTTTTTTTCAAACTTTATCTTATAGTTTAACCCCTTTTCGGTTTTAAATTAAAAACTATGGCAGTCTATAGCAGCTAGTTTCAACCCTGAATTATTTTAGAAAATTTATAAATATGTTATTGAAATAAAAATATAATTCAGAGAGAAAACTATGTACCCTGCTTAGACCCCTTCTTGAATTTAAAATTCATACGTGATTAGGGTTAAACTAGATTTAACTATGTCATAAATCATAATCATTTGTAGTAAAACCTTATTCTGAGTCCCTACACTCGTAATTAATACGTAAATACATTATAACTTAAGTTTACAAAACATTTGCATCTTTTAAACCCACATACATACAAGTACATGCCCGCTAGATATCAACCATAATTTAAGATGTACATACCATGTTTACTAATGTAACTTGACTTTCCAAATAATAGTTCCTTCATGCCCTTCTACGTGGGAGAACCTACGTGTGAAATAACACATGCTAAGTACGAACTTAGTGAGGCAGTAATCTTATTTAACAAATATAGAGTAAAGTAATACTTATTTTATGATATCATATCAAGTTCTCTACCTAAGATAGGATAGTTCTATCAAGGGTTCTATAGTCTCTAGATTTTCATGTATATTAAATAAGTTCCTAACTTACTCATGATTTCAATGTTCTATAATCATAAAATCAGTCATATACACGGTATATTTCGTATAAAAAAACATAATTCACATACATGGTATAATTCACATAAACAACATGATTCACATACATGACATGAATTTCATGCATAACAAGATTTATATACATGACATGGTTCATATATGTAATGAAATTCATATTTATGGCATGATCCATTTATATAACATTATTTTCATACGTGGCATATTTCAATTGTATGACATGGTTTTCATACGTGACATGATTCATATACGTGTTTTCATTCATATACATGACTTGATACATGTACATGGCATAGTTCATATACGTAACATAATGTGTATACATGGCATGATTCATATGCATAGCATATTTCTTATACTTGTGACATACTTCGTATACATGACATAATTTATGTGCTTAGCCTGATTCATATACTTGGTATAATTCATTTACATGTCATGCTTCATATACGTGACATAATTCGTATACTTGACATATTTCATATACATAACATGGTTCATATTAATGACATGTTTCATATACATAACATGATTCATTTACGTATCATGGTCCTTTATCATTGCCCAAAGTACACTATATGAGATAGAGGTACGCGAGTCATCTTGTAATGACACCGTAGTGTCAAACGTGAACGTAAAGATGAGTACGTACTCGAGGACACTCTTTGCTCCCCATAAACATAAAGCACATCGACAGTACGCTCGGGCACAGTGGGCGTAGATCCCCAGGGTGCGGCACCTCGGCAGTGCACTTAGGCACAGTGGGCGTAGATCCACAAGGTGCATGTGACACAATCATTTTCTCACAATATCTTTTTCATAACTTAAACATAAGGGTGCAGCTGCTAAAGACTCTATGACATGCCAACTATACCATGGACTCTCATACTCAATACTTGGGCATTTCTTTTATCATCAATCCAACATCATGATCAATCATATAATTAATTATTCATATTTCATGCTTCATCATAAATAGTCATGGAAGATATAGCTCATCATCAATTCTCAGAAAATAATTATATGTCATATTCCATGTAATCTACTTTTATTACAACATGCAGTAGCTCAACAAATATATATGGCAATACTATTTTTAAGTGTATCTTGTCCTACCTTAACTTGTTCCATTTAAATCTTATCATTTTTCCATATCTCATGTATGCATAATGCATCATCATTTATGCAAGTAATCATTCGTATTGGTATTTCACCAATCTTGCCATGTCGAGCAAAGTATTATAGCACGTATTATAGAGAAATGCAAATACCATTTTTAACATAATGTCATTATATAGAAGTATAATATAATTTTAAATTTAAGGTCGACTACTCGCAAGTCTTCCTATTTGCATTTTAAAACATGCAAATGCACTCACTCGAGCCATGAATAGTATGCCTAACTAAGCTTACTCGAGGTTCTCATCTTTCTTTTTATCACTGGTTCTCTTTCGATCTCTTTTAAAACTGTATAAGACCAATCGAACATATACATTACCAATCTCGTATTCAACTTGAATCTAACATTTCTAACTTGATTCTTAAACATAACTATTCGAATATAATTTTTTTTTGAAAATTTCCCCAATATTTTTCATTATTGCTGAAATGGTCCCTAGGTCCTTAGTGACCATTTTGAACATTAAATAATTGTTCAAACCTATTTTTGAACAATTTCCATAATTGATTACTTATTTTGGAATATTCCCTTTTTAGTCCTTAAACTTTATAAAAGTGACATTTTAGTCACTACTATACTTTTGTACATAGATTCATGTACAATTAAACCATTTATTTATTTCTAACATCCTTAGAAATTTTCCTTCAACTTTCAACTTTATTCAACTTGGTCCTTCACTAAATCCTTTATCTTCGAAAAGGTCCTTAAAATTTTCTTTCTTGTCATTTAAATCCTTCAACTTTCAAAACATGCTTGAATCTTCAATTCTATTAATTTTTCATCAATTCAAGATCAATCCTTTATTTTTCTAAAATTGCCAAATTGGTCCTTGAATTTCCAAAAATTTTCATTTTGGTCCCTAATCATCAATTCATGCTATTTCAACCATAATTAATCATTTTCAATGCTAAAATAATTTTCCAATACTTCCCCCAAATTTTTAATAATTTTTGAAATAGTCACCAAAATTCCAACTTGGGAAATTATTCAATCTAACATCAAAATCAACCTCCTAACTTCATAATTCCTTCAATTTCATCCTTAATTTAACATCACAATCAAAATCCCTAAATTCTAGGATTAGGGTTTATAACTTAAACATGAAATTTATCCAAAATTCACACTTGATTCCATGTTTACAACATCAATTCTACCATAAACAACCTTAATTCCATAAAATAAAGTCAAAAGCATAATCTTCCTCAATCAAGAACATAACTCATACTCATCTATTTCAAATAAAAATACCATCAAAATATAGAGAATCAAGCATAGATCACTTTACCTCAATTAATTTTGCTTGAAATCTAACTTTGATCCTTGAATTTTGATCTTGAAAATTTGAAAACCCTAGCACCTTTTTATTTTTGGGTATTTCGAACAGCAAGGAAGATGAAAAATATTGTGTTTTCATCTTTCTTTAAAATAAATACACATGTTAAAGATAAAATGAATTTTTAATTTATTTAAATAGTGAAATTACCATCTTGCCCTTTTATTATAATGGCCAAGATTCAATCTCATCAAAATCAATGGCCATGATTTAATCCATGTGTTATTCATCTTCCAAAATTGCCCTCAAAGTTCCAAAAAAATTTCAAAAATGCCATCCATGGCAAATGACCAATTTGCCCTCTAACTAGACTTTATTTACAACAAGTCTTGAAAATTGCCATTCCATAAAAATTGAACCAAATTGGTTCCATTATAACCAGCCTCCTTCCCAATCCAATTATTCGAATTTCACTCAATACGATTTCCAAATTTTCTTTCTTTGAGCTTTATAACCTCTCCATCATATTCTAACTAAATCTAGTTAGAATCCCATCAACATTAATAAAATATTCATAAAACAATATTTTATGAATTTTTCATAATCTTTGGAACTGTCATTAAAATTTCAATTCGATCCGAATTATCGATAATTTTTATCGGATACATCTCCTCTTAGAAATCTTATATTAACAATCCATTACGAATACTCTTTACTCAAACTGAATCATTTTTATCAGTAAAAATATTGGATATGGGACCTTCCCATTAAGTCACCCATCCTTAGGCTACTCTGGCTTGAGCACGCTTAACAATTTTATTCGATCCAAAATCGAATAACATAAGCTTCGTATGAAAAATCCAGTAACACAGAAATACCACTCTTGAGGGTGAACTATTCATTTACGGGGTTAACTTACAGTATATCCTAATAACAAATATCAGGAAAAAATGAGCCTCTAATAACAAGTATTTAAAAAAAATGGACTCTAATAATAAGCATTGAAGACCCTAATAACAAATATAAAAAATAAATTTTAAGATTAGACCCCTAATAACAAATATTGAGAAAAAAATTGAGCCTCTAATAACAAGTATTGAAAAAATGAGCTACAAACAACAAGTATTTAAAAAAATGAACCCATAATAATAAATATTAGAAAAAAACTAAACTATCATTAAAATCTAAATTATAACACTATGACTCATTAATGTTTAGACTAAATAAAATTTTTAATTAGCGATAATAGACACCATTCATAAATATTTAAAATTTAAAAGACTATATATAGTTAAAAAAATATAAATAGATGGCTTTGGGCGCCCTCCCCATCCTCAGGCCTTGCCTCTCCTCCAGGTAAGATTGTGATTAAATTTTGAATTTGTCAAAAAAAATTAATTATAAAAAAATAATGTGAGTACGCTAACATAAGTATATAGCTCCGATATATTAACAATGGGTAAATTACACCAGATGCCATTAAATTATTATTATTGACTCAAAAATGTCATCAAACTTCAAAAATATTTAAATCTAACATGAACTTTATTTTTTAACTTGTTTATGCCACTTTGTTGTTAGCTCTTAACGGAACTGTTAACTTAAAATGATGTCATTTTGGTGCGGCTATTTTGAAGCATAATTTAAGCCAAAACGACATCATTTGCCGGAGAAAAAAATAATAAACCCATGAGCTTAGAGGGGTTAAAACGTAAGACCTTCATATAAAACAAATACTATTAATATATAAATAATATATATTTATTTTATATTTTTAAATATTATTTATAATATAAATATATTATTTGAAAACACCCAAAATCTACATAAAAATAATATATGAAAAATCATAAACCCTAAACTCTAAATTCCATGCCCCAAATCCTAAAGCTCAAACCTTAAACCCTAAACATAAAGGTTTAGGGTATATGGTTTTTGTATATTATTTATAATATAAATATATTATTTTTATAAAAACCTCAAAATATTTATAAAAAAATATATTTATATTATATATAATATATAGAAAACATAAAAATAATATATTTTTATTTATATATATCAATATTATTTATAGTATTATTTATTTCATAATATAATTTGAATTAATCTCAAGTAATTTGAGATATATAATATTTATGGTAAAATATTGTATAATTTTATATTGATTTAGTGGTTAAAATTTATTTTTTATATTAGGTTTGGGTTCAAACCTTCCAAGTACATGGCTAATATTATTTTCCGTACAGTAAAACAATGTCGTTTAGGGATTAAAAGCGGAGTGACATAAACGACGTTAAAGTAAAGGTCAGTGTTAAATTTCAACATTTTTTAAGTTTGGTGATATTTTTGAGTCGATAGTAATAGTTTAGTGGTACTTGGTAGAATTTACCCTTAATAATTAAATATATCTTTCTTTGGTCCCCTCTTCAAATCTAGCAGCTGCTTCAACCCTATATGCTTGTACTCCCACTTTCAGGTTCAGCTTAAACCCAGAAAATTATTCATGGGAGGTAATATTCACCTTCTTTTTCTTCTCCCAAATCTGTGTCTTTTACCCATTTTCTTGTTTATTTTATGTGCATTGATCATAGAGCTTCAGGTAACTAAATCCCCATTGTTTTGAAAATTGCGAAATCAGGTAATCCTTCTTCAAGTTTATGGTTGGCATCCAATCCAAGCAAGAGATGGGGCAAGCTTTTCTTTCTCTTTTACACTCCGTTTTGGCTCACTCTTTGTTTGGGCATCGTCGTTCCTTTCAAACTTTACAAGGTTTGTTCCCATTGATTATTACACTTTGTTTGCTTTGCTCCCAATTTATAGTTACTCCATCTTTTCCTTGATAATGTATTTGGGGTTCTTTTTTCACATGCCAAATAGTTTAATCAGATTCTGTTCTTTAGTCTTTTACCTTCATGTTACAATGAAATGTTTTTTTTTACATTGCTGAACAATTTGATTGAAAGGAGAGTATGGGTGAATGGAGAAATGCTAATTGGCTTAGTGTAATTGCTAAATTGGATGAGGATGATTCCCTGTTGACTGGCAGTGACATTCATGGATATTCTTCACTTTTGATTCTACTTTGTTCTTTTATTCAAGTTTACTTTTGATTTATAAATGCCTCTTCTTTTTCTCCATCTTTTAACTTTGGGCTTGAGAATTGAATTTAGGATTAAAATTGTAATCATGGTCATTGACAGAACTTTACGGAATTGGAATATCTGCTTCTGGGTTTGGTTTCAGCACTTCCTTCTTTCTTGATACCGATGCTAGCTGTTGGGAAGGTAAGCTCTAGACTCATGTGACCTCTTATATGTATTATATTTCTCTCATTTCAGACCTTTTAAAGTGCATGTCATGATGAGGTTGGTTACTTTGATAACTGGTTTCTCTTAAACATGAATTGCTTGAACCGGGTTTCAAAATCCTCACTAGCTAGTTAAGCCGGGTCAGACATTTTTAGGGTCTTATGGCTCCATTCCTTGTTGCTTAGTTAAGGTGCTTAGACCCTCAAATATAGCATAAAAGATTGTTTTCTCATTTTTTGCGAGGATTTATCTACTTTGCTACCTTTCTCAGGCTGACAGCAGTTTGCATTGGAAGGACCGTTATTGGGTTAAGGCAAGTGTTTTGCTAGACATCATTTTACATATTATATGTATGTTAAACAGATTGTGCTTATCTTGTCCAGATTTTTGCTAATGCGCAGTGCATTGTCATTGGTTGGTCTTGTATTTTGATTTTCATGGACGACCAAGACATTGTACAATTTGCTCTATCTTTTACAATTAGTCGATGCTACCTTGTATTTCACTTGATTTACTTCTTTGAATAATCAATAGGACAGTTTGCATCATAGTTTAGAGTGAATTGGTAGTTACATGATTAGATGTAGAATGCTTTCCTCATGCTCGTCAAATTTCCATGCCTATTCTTGGTTTCATTTAACTTTTTATGATCTCAAGCATGTTGTTATCCGCAAAATCTCCTGTAATGATCTGAACATGATTTATATTTCCAAGTTGTTATCCTTGGTCTCAAGTTTACTTGTTTTACATTGTTGCAGGCCAGTGTCTGGATTGTAATATTTAGTTATGTGGGGAATTATTTTTGGACCCATTATTTCTTCACGGTTTTAGGAGCTTCTTATACTTTCCCATCTTGGAAAATGAACAATGTAAGCTACAGATAATAATGATTTATTCCGACTTCCAGGCTAAATGCTATTTTGGCTTTATCAATTTACTGATTTTGGTGGTGCAAGTCTACTTCATTTTTATGTTTTTCCATTTATCCATTTCTATTTGCAGGTTCCACACACGACTTTCCTTCTCACACATGTCTTCTTGTTTTACCATGTTACATCAAACATGACACTTCGCAGATTACGACATTCTATTGCTGTTTTGCCCGAGAAAATTCAGTTAGCCACGGAGGCGGCATGGATTTTGGCCCTTTCTTATTTCATAGCATATCTCGAGACTTTAGCTATTTCTAACGTACGTGGTAGTGTGGTTTCATGCTTTTGATAACGCACCTTGAGGCTTTGTTTTCTTTTAATTCAGAAGCAGTGGTGGATCTTGGGAAAACAGTTGGGGTACTTAAAATTTTCAAAAAAGAGTTGGATGCCTAAACTAAAATTTTTGAAGGGTTTAATTTTTTTTTTTAATTTGGAGTCTTAACTAAAATTTTCAAAAGCTTTAATACTTAATTAGGACTTTTGAAATTTTTGGGAGGGAATTGTTTTGAATGGAGCTTCTATGTATTGAATCTTAGTCCCCATCATCAGGAGACTTGAGATTTCTTGAGACTACTAGTGAAGTTCCATATGTTGTTTGTGAAGTCGATTGTTAACTAAGCTTATTTTACGAACAAACGTTAGACTACTAGTGAAGTTCTATATGGTGTTTGGAAAGTTGATTGTTTTTCACTTTCCTCTTTTTCAAAGAATTCTCATTTGAAACAGTCCATATATTTTTGAAGTAAGCCTAGTGATTATACTTTATGTTGAACATGTAAAGTTCCCGTATTATGATTTTGTGGATCGTGCATCCATGAATAAAGTGGGATCTTTGTTTTATGCAATATACTTCATCGTGAGCTTCCCCATGTTTCTGAGGTGAGAAAGTAATCCAACTTTGTGTTTGTTTGTCTATACGGAAATGCACCGGAACCATATTCATAGTTTATTTTCGACAGTTCCTTTTAGATATATTGATTGGAATAACGTACCACCACATTGCTGTAAAGGCTCTTTTGCTGCAGATATTTTGTTTGAACAGATTGAGGTGTCTTTAAATCATGAAACCAAAAGCCAGTTTTAGATGCCGGTTTTCTTCTATATACAAATAGTGTAGCAATTGTTGTAGTTTGATAAGGCATTCTAACTCCATTTTGCAGGATCGATGAGAAACCTGGTGATCTATGGGACCTACCTCGGGTGGCCGTTGATTCACTGGGCGCTGCAATGTTGGTCACGATAATACTCGATTTATGGCGCATCTTCCTTGGACCTATTGTTCCACTAGCAGATGCAAAACAGTGCATTCATCCAGGTCTACCATGGTTTGGAGGAAGTTCAAATGTAGCTTCCCTAAACCAAAAGCAATGCGCGAAATAAGAGAACCGGGTTCAACTCCTCATCTGTTCGGGGTACAGTGCTTCTTCAGTCCTAGGTTTAGTGGTCAACATTGTAATTGTAGCTTTACCGTGTAACCTGAGTTATCGTCATGGTCCCCCCCCCCCCGGTGTCTAGTCTGTAGCGACCTAAAAAGTTTCTGTCGCTAGAAAAGTTCTTTGAAAAATGGGACTTTTAGAAATTTTTGGTATTTTTGAAAATAAAATACTTGGAGTCGCCACCGGCCACTAAGGTAGGCTCGACACCATAAAACTAGAGATTCGTTTAAAAAATGGGCTCGAGAGTTGGTTACGCGTGGGGAAGGATTAACACTCCTCTCGCGCCCGGAAATCGGTACCAAAATATATGTTGTTTTTAATTGATAGAAATTATTGAAATTTAAATTGAATTTAATCAAAGTGTTCGTGGTTGAATACATGCTTTAATTATACAGGCTTTATCAAATTGACGAATTTGAATTAATTAAACATTTAATTAACAAGGGTGACGAAACTACGGACTATAGATTAAATTGACATCGAATAAGTTTGACCGCCATGTTAATTTATGGTTTGAACTTCATTCATTACCTTTATGCATAATGCAAGCAGTTAAACATTATGATATGACTTGTAAATTTTAATTCAAATTAAATTATCTTTAGATAATAAGAATTAATTTGAATATTTGGTAAACATCTATTGAGCTAGGATTGTTACGACACAAATATCGAAATTAATAAATACTCCCATTTTATAATTTAAGCAAATTAATTAAAAATATTCGATTAAAATAAAAGTCATATGAATGACAATTAAAATATGTATGGCAAAGAAAGGCATAAAATTAAATTCTAGGTCCACTAAAGTCTTAACCTAAAAAGGCCCAAATTATGAAAATTCAATTAGTTATCTAATTAATAACTAGGTTAGTCTAATATTATTCCTAAATTAATTAAATCCCTAAAAACTAGAAAACCCTACATTTTATTGATTATCCCAAATCACAATGATTAATTTGATTAATTCTAAACTAAGATCCCAATAAGCCAATGATTCTATTTAAAATTAATGGAATTAATTAATTATGATTTAAATTAGGTGATCTATATGAAATACCAATTTTCTCCCTAAAAATAATTAAGAGTTGTTCAACCAATTTAATGCATTTAACATTTACCTAAATAAGCCAAGGGCAAATTTAAATGGATTAAATTGATTCGAACCTATGATCTAACTAAAGCTCTAACCCTAAATTTAATTTAAAATCACGCCCCAATAATACGAGCACATAATTTTAAATTAATTATTAAACCCTAAAACCTAGACTAACCTAAAAGATCTACCCTAAAAAACTAAAGGACCAAAACAACAAAACAAAACCTATAATTAGGGCACATAAGTAGAATAAACAAATAAATAAAATAAACGACACAAAATAAAAAAACATTAAGTAAATATGCAATGCAAGGTTAAATTAGGATAAAATAAAAATTGAGGGACCTAATTGGTAATTTAAAAAATTGGAAAGGGACCACATTGGACAAAATTAAACACTGGAGAGGATTAATATTAAAAAAATTAAAAAACAGGGACCAAATGGATTATTAACCCCTTAAAAACAAATTAAATTAAAATAGGACCAAATTAAAAAGCAGGTGAAAGTTAAAAGGACCTAGGGTGTAATTTTAAAAGACGAAAACCCTTAAAAGTTATTTTAAAAGGACAGAAGGACTAAACAGAGAATAAACCATTTTTAAAATTAGGCCGGCTTTATTTTAGGGTGAAATTGAAAACTTTAAAAAAGTTTTAGGGATTTGGGCTATAATTTTGAAATGCGAAAACCCTTCCGCGTGTAATTTAAAAACACAGAAGGGTTTATTAAGGGAATAAACCATTTTAAAAAACAAGGGTCGGTATAAAAAATATTTTAAGTAAAAAAATGCCTTTAGCCAATTTAAACCATCTTTGCCATTTCCAGAAATCCTCCAAACTCTCTCAACTCTGGGATGAACGCCGCCGTGGTGTTCATCCCAGCCACCACTAAACCCAAAAACCGGCCCTCTTCTGCCGTACCGATAGATGTAAACCACCGCCGGTCGTCGCTCGTCGGTGCCGACAAACCTCCCAAAAAACACCAAAACCTTCCTCTTTTTAACCCAAGCCCAAATTTGGTTTTGGTTTTTTTTTAAAAAACTTTCTTTGGCTTAGATCTGAGAAGGCCGAGACATAAAACTCTTTCTTTTTCTATTTTAAAAATAGCAGCGGCCGACACAGTAACCCTACATCCTTGGTTCACCCTTAGAGGCACAAAGGCCATGGGTTTATTACCAGAGGACAATGTGGTCACCAAGAACAGAACGGTAAGGTTCGAACCCTAGATCTAGGTTTCTTTTCTCTCTTTTTTTATTATTGCATGCAAATAAAGAATAGAAGTACCTCTAAAGGGCTCTACTTTTCCTTTTGTATATTGCTCTAAAAACAAACCAACCCCTGTTACAAAAGTTGATTCGGTCTTATATAACCAAGGTGTTACATAAGAGAAAAAAAGAAAAATTGTTGTTACAATTTGATTTTGAAATCCGCCGAAATCCTTTCAATTTTTGCCTGTTTTGGTTTGATCCGTCTTTTGTGTCTGTTGCTAATGCCTGCTCTTTTTTGTTGCATGGGAAAAGTGGTGGAATGAGGAAGGAGGGGACTAGAGAGAAGGGCGGTGGCCATGGCAGACGAGACGTCAGGAGCAGTCCAGGCGTCAGGCGCGTAGAGATATGAAGGGTCACGCATACAACGCACGCGCGCGTGAAGGAGTTGGAAGGCCGTGCGTGGGCGAGTGACAACTCTGGAAGCTTCTCAGCTCTAATCTGGACCGTTGACATGCTCTCAGATCTAACGGTTGTGATGATGCGGCACTGGCAGATGATAACCGTAATTAGGGTTTCCTTCCCAAATTGGATCTGAACTATTCGATCAATCAGCCAAATCTGACAGTCCAGATTTGGCTGCACAAAAGTGAAAGATCTATTAGTGTTTCGGTAGTGATTAGGCAAATTAGGGTTTTGTTATTTGGGCCCAAACGGGCTACTATGTAATATTTAAAATTTTTGAGCTTTTATAATTGTGATATGGACTGTACAAACATTTGGACTTTATTATTAATATTAGTATTTTGCTTTGTTTTTGTTTAATAGCAATAATATAATAATAATAATAATAATAATAATAATAATAATATTATTATAATAAGAATAATAATAATATAATATTAATAATATATTATTAATGAAATTAGTATATTAACTCCGAATTAATAATAACAAATATATAATAAATAATAATATTTTTTGTGTGAATTTTCATTTTCTTTTTAAATCAAAATATCATATAATAATAAGCATGTGTATATTAATAATTTGTAATTATAAATAAATAATAGTAAATAAAGAAATAATACTAATAGTATTTTGGGTTTTGTATATATAAAAGAAAGGTGGTTATAGTCCAAAACCCATTAATTTAATAAAAACAGGTTAATACTCCAGATAAAAATAGTGATTACAACTGCCCCTCTTTGCTTATCCTTGTAAACAAGAATAAAGCAAAGACCATAAGCACTAATTTTTTCCGACATTCATGGCTGAAGATTCCGAGCTGCAAGTCCCTCCTATATAAAACCATTCGCCTTCCCTCTTTCAGAAACTCTAGAACTCCGGATTCTTCCCATGTAAGGCTTGAAGAAATGAAGCCCTTGAAGTGATGCCTCGATCCTTGATCGCCTTGGCACATAGTGGTACCTCGCTTTGAGTCTTCTAGCATGCCCTCGATCTGCATCATCTTGGCATGAGGTGGTATCTCACATTGAGGACCCCAGAAAATAATGCCTTGCCTTTTGGTCGTCTTGACATCAAACGATATCTCGCTTTGAGTCTTCTGGAATGCCCTCGATCTTCATCGTCTTGGCCTGGGGTGGTATCTCGCCTCGAGGACCCCAGAAATTGATGTTTTGCTTTCTAGTCATCTTGACATAAAATATATCCCGCTTAGAGACTACTAGAATGCCCTCGATCTTCATCGCCTTGGCATAAGATGCTCATAACTCCCAAATAGCTATAAGATTTCTTTACTCATTGTTGGTATCTACTTCTTATTTTCTGTTGTTTCTCAAATACCTGAAAGAAACATACACAATGATTCGATAATGCTAGTTAGCATGCTCCTACCTTAAGGATGCCTAACTATTCACGATGCATGAGTGGAGTCATTTTTAGAATTGTTGGGGAAAACCCTTGCTTTTCGAACGGTCAGCCTTAGCTTCCATACGCCTTTTTGTCTTTGGCAAATTCTTCATTTTTGTCCCTTCTTGGAAAAGTGCTGCTGATTTGCATTGATCGGAACAAAATCTATCATTTCCTGGAGTTCAATTCTGGAACACTTCCTGTAACACCCCTTTCCCGTATCCGTACATTGAACAGGAGTCAGAGATGCCATAGACTTTTAAAATTGTCTTTTATCTTAAAAACTGGGGTAATTCATTTTTTTAAAATAACTTCCCAGGTGGTTACCCATTTTGGAATTTCCCTAGTTCAAGCACGCTTAAATTTATCTAATTTATAAATAAAATAATAATTTAATTCCTGATAGTGAAACTTTTTACGTATATATCATAGTCACATTAAAACATATAATAATAAGCAGTAAATATGTTTATCAACTATGAAAGGTTTATAAAACTAATACATACCCGATTTAAATATTTTATCAAAAAGACAGGTTTAGCTAGTACATTCCACTACTAAACACAAAATATGAATGTCATAAATACTGGAATGCCCGCTTAGAGACTACTGGAATGTTTGGCTTTCTAGTCATCTTGACATCAAATGTATCCCGCTTAGAGACTACTGGAATGCCCTCGATCTTCATCGCCTTGGCATAAGATGCTCATAACTCCCAAATAGCTATAAGATTTCTTTACTCGTTGTTGGTATCTACTTCTTCTTTTCTGTTGTTTCTCAAATACCTGAAAGAAACAGACACAATGATTCGATAATGCTAGTTAGCATGCTCCTACCTTAAGGATGCCTAACTATTCATGATGCATGAGTGGAGTCATTTTTAGAATTGTTGGGGAAAACCCTTGCTTTTCGAATGGTCAGCCTTAGCTTCCACACGCCTTTTTGTCTTTGGCAGATTCTTCATTTTTGTCCCTTCTTGGAAAAGTGCTGCTGATTTGCATTGATCGGAACAAAATCTATCATTTCCTGGAGTTCAATTCTGGAACACTTCCTGTAACACCCCTTTCCCGTATTCGTACATTGAACAGGAGTCAGAGATGCCATAGACTTTTAAAATTGTCTTTTATCTTAAAAACTGGGGTAATTCATTTTTTTAAAATAACTTCCCAGGTGGTTACCCATTTTGGAATTTCCCTAGTTCAAGCACGCTTAAATTTATCTAATTTATAAATAAAATAATAATTTAATTCCTGATAGTGAAACTTTTTACGTATATATCATAGTCACATTAAAACATATAATAATAAGCAGTAAATATGTTTATCAACTATGAAAGGTTTATAAAACTAATACATACCCGATTTAAATATTTTATCAAAAAGACAGGTTTAGCTAGTACATTCCACTACTAAACACAAAATATGGATGTCATAAATACTGAAATTAACCTGTAGTATCTGTACTCCCACAAGAGATAGAGATGCAAAAGCCGTCCGCTCCTAAACTCGTTTATCTACGTGTACAATCGAACTACACACTGAGTATAACTTAGTGAGGCATAAGGTAAGTGACATATATAAACATTCATAAATACATGATACTTTTCAAAACGTGATGATCATTAAAATCACATACTTTGTAATACAGGAATGTATATGCAAGAAAGCATACCGTATTCATTCTTTAACATAAAAACATATGTTATCTCGTGCAATCATATAGCCCAAGGTAAATATCAAGTGTCTAATATTCGAGTTGCGTATTTGAAAAGTACTATCATTGACATACTTGTAAGACACAATCAAGTGTCTATAACTTTATAATACACATTCAAATGTCCGTTACTTTATAATACACTTGAAGTGTCAATAACTTTATAATGTTCTTAATGGTATACCACAATATTATCCTACTCGACATTTTATTATCAAGGGAAAACTTGTAAAACAATTCCTGCAAATAATGGCAAGTAAACCAAATTCCATACATATATACATATATCATGTAAAATATCTTCACACTGGATCATTTTATACTCCAATATGCTTTATAACATTTATGGTATACTGCCATTTAAAAAATGTATCAAATAACTTGTCCATCACGTGTCATGCTATAAAAACATTTGTAATCATAAAATATGCCATAATCTTTAAATCAGTAAAATAAAGTACCATGCAAAAAACATATTATGCTGTTTATAAAAATTATTTACCTTTTTGGGTAACTTATCGTAAGTCTCCCTTTAGTATGTTAATAAACATACATTTAAAAACATGTATGCACTCACCTTAGCCTTGCAATGTTTCTGCCCTTACTATTCGATTTCAGTCTCGAACTACTTCTTTTCTGGGTCTACTAGTACGACCTCGATTTTTATCGAAATCTACACCAAAATAACATATACCATTTCAAAGTATATGTTAGCATATACTCATTCCCATTCCATATACAATAATGGAAAGTAAATAAAATAACTATCCATTATATAGAATATTGTTCCGATAAAACTTTATATACTCGAGTCACAATTTTTCATACTTTTCTTTAAATCTCCAACTTTTCCCAAAAATTCTATTTTAGTCCCTAAGGACACTTTTAACCTTCAAACCATAAATTCCAGGTCTGATCCTAATATTTCTCATCCTTTACACTTTAGGACCCAAACTTTAAAAATTTACAAATTGGTCCCTAAGGTAATCGAATCTTTCAAAATGGTCCCAAAGTTAATATGAACTCCAAAATCAACATTGCAATCAATTTACTTAATTTTCCCAACATAATATACTTCAAAAACAAGCTCAACATCAAATCCCTAAACTTTTCATAATTTCAAGACTAATCCTTAATTTTCTTCAAATTGCTGAATTAGTCCTTATACTCCCATAAATTTTTATTTTGATCCTTAAACATCAATTCATGCTATTTCAACCATAATTCATCAATTAAAGAACTAAAATAAATTTTTCAATAATTTCCCCTAATTTCTCCAAATTTTCAAAATGGTCCCTATAACTTCAATTGTGGAAATTATTTAATCTAACATCAAAATTAAACTTTCAACATCATAATCGATTCAATATCATCTTCAATTTGATTTCCTAACAAAAACCACCAAATCTTAGGGTTAGGGTTTATAACTTCAAACATGGAATTAATCCAAATTCAAGCTTGATTCCATGTTTATAACATTAATTATACACAAAACAACATTAATTTCATCATCTACTATCAATTTCCATAATCATCTTCATCCATGACATAACTTATACTCAAATTAATCAAACAAAATTACTATCAAAAGAAAGAGCATGAAGCATAGATCATTTTTCCTTAAAGCAACATACCTTGATTCTAACTTTGATCCTTGAATTTTGGACTTGAAAATTGAAAAACCCTAGTTCCTTTTTTTATAGTTTCGAAATGGCCAAGACAAAAGATGAGAATATTTAGCTCATATTTCTAATATAAATCCACATGTTTAAAATAAAATGAATTTTTAATTCACTTTACATAGTGAAATTACTACTTTAACCTTTTCATACAATGACCAAGATTCAATCTTATCAAAAATCAATGGCCAAGATCTCATCCATGTATATTTGAATTTTCAATATTGCCCTCAAAGTTTCAAAATATTTCAAAAATGCCGTCCATGGCAAATGTCCAGTTTACCCTCCAACTAGCATTTATTTACAGCAAAACTTAAAAATTGCCATTCCATTAAAATTGAACCAAATTGATTCCAATCTAACCATCCATGTTCCAAAATATCTTAGTTTTTTATTTATGTCAATTATTCGATCCAAATATTCGGATTTCACTCAATATAATTTCCAAATTTTCTTCTACGAACTTTAAAGCTTTATAGCCACTAATACACACCCTGTACGAAAAATCTGAGTAACACAAAAGTTTCACTCTTGGGGGTAAACTATTTATTTACGGGGTTAACCTACATAACTTTTAAAATTACAATTTAGTCCTTGAACTTTTCCAAAGTTTATACTTTGACCCCCAAACTTTCAAAATTTTCATTTTGGTCACTGAACTAAAACCACCAATCTTTAACTTTTTACATTTTAGTCACTAAGCAAATATTGGGGCATTACACTTCCCTCTACTTTACTTGGGATTAAACGGTGTTTCTTCGATGATTCTTCATAACGAGTCTTCCTTATCTTCAGCATTATGACGAACACATGTCCCTACGTCTCAAAACTTTTCCTACTTCTATGAGGTCCAATCTTCACTTTCCTGAATCAAACAAGGTATTATCTTTATCTCTACTAGATCTTTCTCCCTTGTTTCCTCTTGGAAGGATTGCCGATTTGCCCAGGTCAGAATCGAATCTATCATTTGCTGAAGCCCAAATTCATAATATCACCCTCACTCGACTGTTATCTCTTCTATGACTCTTTATGGCGAGCCTCATTCTACCTCGGCATAGGGATGAACACATGCCCTACAAGCTTCCAAGCTTTCCGTACTTCGACAGGGTTTAATTTTTAATTTGCTGAACTAAACAAAATGCTTCTCCTGTCTTTACTGAATCTTCAACTTTTGCTTTAATCTAAAAGGCCATTGTTGCCTTACATGGGTCATACAGAACCTATCGTTTTTCATCTTGTAATACTTCCCTTACTCAACTTGGGTTCAACTGTTACCCTTTCTAAAACTCTCTACAACGAGCGTTCTTCTATCGTGACGTTGGGGTGAACATCATGCCCTCAAGTTCCCTAAATTTTCCTTAATTTTCCACAAGGTCATGAATCTTCATTATTCTGAACCATGGCAGAAAGGTACTTCAAATCCTTGAGTCGCCTTGCTATTGTTCTTATTCCATTCACTAATAAATTGGTTCTCCATGTTAGGCCAACCATGTAGCTCATTGACCCAACACTCTAACCACAGGGCCATACAGGGAGCCGTTCTTCTCTTTTACCTTGGTAGCACCCCATCTCGCCTCTGGGTTTAATTGTTGTTTTTCCCTTAACCCATCGACACAACCTTTCTCCTGTCTCGATGTTGGGCTAAAAATATACCCCCTAAATCTCTAAACTTTCATTTCTTCCGTAAGACTCAATCTTTATTTTGCTGATCCAATCAAGACATTATGGTAGATATTTATTTCGAGTCCTTGAACTGTGTAGCACACTAAGTCTTGTTATTATTCTCTTCAGAATCACTGACAAGTTTTGTAGTAGGTCGACCATGTACATCCTTAACCTAACACTCTATCCCAGAAGCCATGCAAAAGAACAACTTTCTTCTTTCTGGATCTCGGTAATAACTTAGCTAGACTTTGGATTTGGCTGTTATTTCTTTGCCTCTGATCCAAAGGGATGATCCTTATTCTATCTCAACGGTAGGCCCAAAACATACATCCTTAAGTCTCAAAGTTTCATTTCTTCAATAAGATTCAATCTTCATTCCTTTGATCAAGGCATTGCGACATACACTCGCTTTGATTCCTTGAACCATATAGCATACCAAGGCTTGCTATATCTCCAGCCCCGAATTTTGAATTTTGTTCAAAGAAACCCAATTCTTCGTATTTTTCTCTCTTTTTCCTTTTATTTTTTCTCCTATTTTCCTCTCTTCTTTTTCTTTTTTCATCTATTTTCTTTTCTTATATTCTCTTATTTTCCTCTCTTTTTCATCTATATGTTAGTTAGCAGATTATCATTTCAACAGAGAATGCTTTTTAGATTAATATACAAAATTAAAACCAATATAAAAAGAATAGAATGCCCTGGATATCAAATGCAAGCGCGTCTTAGATTCAATCCCCCGGTGATCAATAGCTTGCCTTTGAGTGTTGTGGCGATATTTAAAGTTGTGAAATTCTTCCCAGATTGCTCGGTTCATCCTCATGATTATGGTATTAGCTTGATCTGTTCGAAAACTACTCCTTCTAGTTCTCATTATCTTTTCTGAAATATGTTATGGTTTTTGAATTAGTTTAACACATAGAGTGTAAAAATATCAATTTGAAAATTTAGTACAAGTATATTCATCCAATTACAATTAATATCATATTAGTGCCTTCAAAGAGTCATCTCTGATGCCAGGGTATTGAACAAGTGAAGCATAGCTCCTTATTAGATTTGTTCTCCCCCGCAGCTTCATCAGGATGCTCCAAGACTTATTTGATTGTTCATTCATTTCTTAATTTTTAAAATGTTCTCTTTCTTCTTGGGAATTTAATTTATCACAGTCCTTTGTCTCGAGAAAATGATGAAGCATACAACAATAACCCGGGTTACTCGGCATAGTCATGATTTGAAAATTTACTCATACAACCAAGGCTTTAGACTCAATTAGAGTAAGTGGAGCAAAACATCCTTATTTAGCCTTTTTGCTATAACAGAGTACCTTTTTAATTTAATTTTCCTCTTTTAAAAACATTTTATTTCTTTTTTCTTTTTTGTATTAAAAGAATTTTCACATTCTAGCAACTTTATTGGATTTTTAAGAGATTTTCCTATCATCAAACATTATCGAAGGAGTAGTAATCTTACGTCTCGCGCTTTACTAACCAGAGCGGGATGAGTAGGAAATCATACTTTATCGTGATCACAATATTCGATTGATCATTTATTAGAATCAATGCCACATCATGCACGTGATATCTGGGGATCTACGAGAGTAAGAAAAAATCTACAAATATATACTTGATTAAAAGATGCATCCTTCCATGAAAACAACAAAAGCAAACATAACATATGCCCTTAAAAAGGTATTTGCTACTTTGGGCAAACAATAGCAAAGTTGATTACACACATAAAGGAAAGCAAGGAAAACGCAAGAAAAGCTAATAAGCCAGACTTAAAACACGGATAGGATGCACTAGAAATCCTCAACCATCGCAACACTGGTCATTCTCCCTGACCCCTCAAGCTTATCGAAGAATTCAATTTCTTTGTTGTTCATCATTCCCTAAACCAACCGCTTGAATTCTGGACAACAGTGGATTTCATGTCCTTCTTGCTGATGGTACTCACAGAATGCCCCATGCCCCCTCATGTATTCTTCATACCATGCTTGATCAAACTTGCCATAGGAAGTTGCTTGAAAACCCAACTCAAAGGGGACCTAATTTCCGACATATCTGTCTTCACCCTCTTTTCACCTACTTCTTCAAGAGCATTCCTGCCTTGACCTCCAAGGCTTGGAAGTGGATTAGTGGTTGTGTTTGGCTCACCCAACT
This sequence comes from Hibiscus mutabilis, assembly GCA_019671005.1. Classification (NCBI taxonomy): domain Eukaryota; kingdom Viridiplantae; phylum Streptophyta; class Magnoliopsida; order Malvales; family Malvaceae; genus Hibiscus; species Hibiscus mutabilis. Next base: position 24,721,607 of record CM033719.1, on the reverse strand, counting down.
ACAATACCCCATACTTTATCATATTCTGGACTAATTTCTTGAATGCCTGGCAGTTTTCAATTGAATGTCCCGGAACATCAGCATGATACTCGCAATGCGACCTAGCGTCACACCAAGATTAAAGGGAGCTACATGATAGGGCCAAACCAAAATTTCCCTGTATAACCGTGCATACAACTCTGTGTATGAAATTGGTAGCAGGGTGAATTTCTTATTTTTTCTCTTAGGTCCCATTGCTTCTTTCCTATTCGATCTTCGAGCACTTCCGGCCATAGCTTGAGTTTGAGAGGCTGTGAGGTTCTTCGGGGCCTCATAAGTTCTTATGTTACTAACCTCGTGATCCATTTTCTTAAATCGCTTGCAAGCTAGTTCTCTATCCATTGAAGAAGACAAGGTTTTTGAGCGAGAGTCTTCGATCTTATCTAACACCAACTCGATGGGACATTCAGAAGCATTGCATGCTACCTCATATTGGTTGATGATGGCTAGGTCTTCATCAGACAAAGTATTTTCTGTTATAAAGTCGTAATTCCAGTTTTCGCTTGGTTTTTCAATCTCTTTTAGCATGACTGAGTCTTCTACCAAACCCTTTCCTTTGGCTATCATACCCATCAATTCATTGATTTGCCCCATAGCTACCTCTTGGAACTTCTTCACGTACACCATCATCTCCTTTTGCGTTCCAACCAAATGTTCATGGATCTCTTGACGCTTATCCACCCTAGCTACTAGGTCATTCGTACTTCTAGAGTTGTACTGGCTCGAAGTCCTACCTTTGCTTTCTCTATTTTCTGAGGTGAATACTCCTCTCAATCTGGCTTCCATTTTAGTAAAACTTCTTTCCATTTTCTTTCTTTGGTGTAAGATCTTTGATTGCTGGCATGGGATCCCCAACAGTTAATTTTATTGTTTCATGAATTAATGCATGCAATGCATAATAAATGATCGTAAGCAAAACACTTAGGAATGCACAAATGAATGCAAACATGAAACACCAAAGTCCTTTAATCAATTTTAAACTTAGCATTTTTACAAACAAATGTGACATAATGTAAACATGCATGAATGCAAAGAGAAACACTGATTTGGAAAATATCCTCGTTAAACAACTTGCACTAATGGAGATATCGTTCCATTACAATAATGAAAGAAAACCGCTAGGCATATGAACCACATCAAGACAACCTTTATTCTTTTTCTGACTCTTTCTTTGCATATTACTGAAGTCCGATAGCATCCCATGCTAGGAACTGAAGCCATCAATTCCTCGTACTTGAACCATCAAGTTTGTCATATCTTTTCTCTCCCCTGAATATTCTAAGCGAAATCTCGGAGTCGTTTCATCATCGGTATATGATACTCTTGGATTGCACTTTTGTAGCTTGAAACTTAGTCCTCAACCTTCTAAACCTCGATTTTTCTTTCCTCGAGTCTACCCTTCGACGAATCACTATTTTGTGGGGATTCCTAGGAATTATTCTCATCGTTGTTACGTACCAAATCTCCCATTAATCAAGCTTTTAATTTCAGACTATTTCCAAATCAGTGTTCTCTCAATGACATGACAAGGTATAAAAATAGAGAAAATAAAAGGACATGTTAGTAATAGACATAACAAATAAATCAAATAAAAAAGAGTAGCAAAGCGAAGTAACCAACGAAGAAAGATGAAAACCTAGCCGTATGAATTCTAACTCACTATGGCTGTCCACATGGCTCTAATCGGGGTGGGCTTTTTAGGTTCTCACACATATGGGTTCAGTTCTAATCAAGGGTACCCGAACCTATCTTATTATCTACTAAGGCAACAAGAACCCCAATACTGGCCCACGATAGGCTTGCGAATTGGATTTGGTTCAAGGGAAATCACGACCTAGTGACGTGGAGGGCTGCTCATGTGTCAAAAGGTGTGGATTCTGGAAGTGAATTACCGACTCATGGAGGGCTGCTCACGTGGGTATGTGGCGTTTCACTCCCACTCAAGGGGCAAAGCTCGGGTATAGAGCTTGATGATCAAGATGCAACACATGTCGGTGATTCCTTAAAAAATTAAATGAGCAATTAATTCAAAACCACCAATTATCGAAGCCCATGTAATTAAAATCATGTCTTCAAGAAAGAACAACTCAACTAAAGTCAATTTAAATTTCAAAATTTCCACCATTAAAAGCAACATGTATTTTCTTGGCTTAAACAAATTTCCACCAGTTGTAGCAACCTAAAAAATTTCTGTAGCTGGAAAAGTTCTTTGAAAATGGGGGTTTTAGAAAATCTAGGTATTTGGAGTCGCCACCGACCATTAAGGTAGGCCAGACACCATAAAACTAGAGATTCGTTAAAAAAATGGGTTCAGGAGTTGGTTACGCGTGGGGAAGGATTAACACCCCCATCACACCCGAAAATCGGTACCAAAATATATGTTGCTTTTAATTGATGGAAATTATCAAAATTTAAATTGAATTTAATCAAAGTGTTGGTGGTTGAATACATGCTTTAATTATACAGGCTTTGTCAAATTGACGAATTTGAATTAATTAAACATTTAATTAATAAGGGTGACAAAACCACAGACCATAGATTAAATCGACATCGAATAAGCCCGACTGCCGTGTTAATTTATGGTTCGAACTTCATTCATCACCTTTATGCGTGATGCAAGCTGTTAAACATGATGATATGACTTGCCAAATTCTAATTCAAATTAAATTACCTTTAGACGATAAGAATTAATTTGAATATTTGGTCAACATCCATTAAGCCAGGACTGTTACGACACAAATATCGAAATTAATAAATACCTCCGTTTTATAATTTAAGCAAATTAATTTAAAAACATACCCGATTAAAATAAAAGTCATGTGAATGACAATTAAAATTTGTATGTCAAAGAAAGGCATAAAATTAAATCCTAGGTCCACTAAAGTCTTAACCTAAAAAGGCCTAAATTATGAAAATTCAATTAGTGATCAAATTAATAACTAGGTTAGTCTAATATTATTCCTAAATTAATTAGATCCCTAAAAACTAGAAAACCCTACATTTTATTGATTATCCCAAATCACAATGATTAATTTGATTAATTCTAAACTAGGATCCCAATAAGCCAAGATTCTATTTAAAATTAATCAAATTAATTAATTATGATTTAAATTAGGTGATCTATATGAAATACCAATTTTATCCCTAAAAATAATTAAGAGTTGTTCAACCAATTTAATGCATTTAACATTTATCCCAATAAGCCGAGGGCAAATTTAAATGGATTAAATTGATTCGAACCTATGATCTAACTAAATCTCTAACCCTAAATTTAAGTTAAAATCATGCCCCAATAATACGAGCACATAATTTTAAATTAATTATTAAACCCTAAAACCTAGACTAACCTAAAAGATCTACCCTAAAAAAACTAAAGGGACCAAAACAACAAAACAAAACCTATAATTAGGGCACATAAGTAGAATAAAAAAATAGAATAAATAAATGGCACAAAATAAACAACATTAAGTAAATATAGAATTGCAAGGTTAAATTAGGATAAAATAAAAATTGAGGGACCTAATTGGTAATTTAAAAAACTAGAAAGGGACCACATTGAACAAAATTAAACACTAGAGAGGATTAATATTAAAAAGATTTAGAAAAACATGGACCAAATGGGTTATTAACCTCTTAAAAACAAATTAAATTAAAATATGACTAATTAAAAAGCAGATGAAAGTTAAAAGGACCTAGGGTGTAATTTTAAAAGGCGAAAACCCTTAAAAGTTATTTGAAAAGGACGAAAGGACTAAACAGGGAATAAACCATTTTTAAAATTAGGTCGGCTTTATTTTAGGGTGAAATTGAAAACTTTAAAATAGTTTCAGGGACTTGGGTTGTAATTTTGAAATGCGAAAACCCTTCTGCGTGTAGTTTAAAAACACGGAAGGGTTTGTTAAGGGAATAAACCATTTTAAAAAATACGGAAGTGTTTATGAAGAGAATAAACCATTTTTAAAAACAAAGGCCGGTATAAAACATATATTTTAGGCAAAAAATGCCTTTAGCCACTTTAAACCATCTTTGCCATTTCCAGAAATCCCCAAACTCTAGGATGAACGCCGTCGTGGTGTTCATCCCAGCCACCACACAACCCAGAAACCGGCCCTCTTCTACCGTACCGATGGTTGTAAACCACCGTCGGCCGCTGCTCGTCGGCACCGGCGAACCCCCAAAACACACCAAAATCTTCATCTTTTTAATCCAAGCTCGAATCTGGTTTTGGTTTTTTTAAAAAACTTTCTTGGGCTTAGATCTGAGAAGGCCGAGACATAAAACTCCTTTTTTTTCTATTTTAAAAACAACGACAGCCGACACAGTAACCCTACATCATCGGTTCACCCTTAGAGGCGCAAAGGCCATGGGTTTGTTACCAGAGGACGGTTTGGTCACCAAGAATAGAAGGGTAAGGTTCAAACCCTAGATCTAGGTTTCTTTTCTCTTTTTTTTATTATTTCATGCAAATAAAGAATAGAAGTACCTCTAAAGGGCTCTGTTTTTTCTTTTGTATATTGCTCTAAAAAAACAACCCCCGTTACAATAGTTGATTCGGTCTTATATAATCGAGGTGTTACATAGGTGAAAAAAGAAAAAAAAATTGTTGTTACAATTTGATTCTGAATTCCGCCGAAATCCTTTCAATTTTGCTTGTTTTGGTTTGATCTGTCTTTTGTGTCTATTGCTAATGCTTGCTCTTTTTTGTTACATGGGAAACGTGGCGGAATGAGGGGGAAGGGGACCAGAGAGAAGGGCAGTGGCCGTGGCAGATGAAACGTCAAGAGCAGTCCAGGCGTCAGACGCGTGGAGATCTGAAGGGTCATGTGTGCAACGCACGATCGCGTGACGGAGCGGGAATGCCGCGCGTGGGTGCGTGACAACTCTGGAAGCTTCTCAGTTCTAATTTGGACCGTTGACATGCTCTCAGATCTAACGGTTGTGATGATGTGGCGCTGACAGATGATAACCCTAATTAGGGTTTCCTTCCCAAATTGGATTTGAACCGTTTGATCAATCAGCCAGATCTGACGGTCTAGATTTGGCTACGCAAAAGTGAAAGATCCATTAGGGTTTCGATAGTGATTAGGCAAGTTAGGGTTTTGTTATTTGGGCCCAAACGTGCTACTATGTAATATTTAAAATTTTTGGGCTTTTATAATTGTAATATGGACTATACAAACATTTGGAATTTAATATTAATATTAGTATTTTGCTTTGTTTTTGTTTAATAGCAATAATATAATATAATATAATATAATAATAATAATATAATATTAATAATATAAAATTAATGAAATGAGTATATTAACACCGAATTAATAATAACAAATATGTAATAAATAATATTATTTTTGGTGTGAATTTTCATTTTCTTTTCAAATCAAAATATCATATAATAATAACATATAATAATAAGCATAATAATTATACTAACACTATCTTATTATGTAATCTATAACACTTAGATTTAATATGACCTTTCTTTTTGCAGAAATAACATGTTTTACCTCGATTTTACGACTTGGACCTACATCTATTTTGACTGCCGGAATTACGATCACATTTTCTTTTGCGGTCTGAACTAGTCGATCCATGCACCATGAAACCCTCTGCTTGGAACTCGGAGCCGGTAAGATGTTGCATCTTGTCATGTGAATTCAAATTATCATATACCTCTTCAAGAGTAAGGGTATCACGGCTGTGTAGGAGGGTGCTTCTAATAGACGAATATGAAGCGGTCAATGAGCAAAGTAAAATCAAACATAAGTCTTCCTCATTGTACTTTACCTCCATCGTTTCCAAATCTGAGACGATCTCCTTGAAATCGATTAGGTGGTCGTCAAGACACGAACCTTTTGTTAACTTGTGGGAGCGTAGGCGTTGCTTCAGGAGCAACTTGCTGGTTAAAGTTTTCTTCATGTAAATTTGTTCTAATTTTGCCCATAAGTCGACAACTGTCTTCTCTTTGTGAACATCCTGCAAAATTCTGTTTGATAAGTGCAAACGGATCTGAAAAGCAACTTTCCTATCCTTGCGGCGCTTCTATGTATCCGACCATTCTTTCGGCATATTATCAAACCCATCTAATGCATCATCTAAATCCATCTAAACAAGAACATCTCGAATCTTTACCTACCATAGCGAAAACTTGACGTTGCGATCCAGCAGCGGAATTTCATACTTCATTGTCGTCATTATCCTGAGTAACCTGAAAAGCTCTGATGCCAATTTTTTATACTACTAGGACGAAAATGACGAGACAAGTAAATAAGCGCAAACGCAAAAAAGAAAAATAACGCTAAGAATTTACGTGGAAAACCCAAAAGGGAAAAACCACGGGCAAATGATGAGAACTTTCACTATGACGGAGAAAGATTACAACTGATTTATGATGTTCTATCTAAACCCCTAATCCCTAGTATCTATTTATAGGGATAGATTCCTTGTTTACAGAGGAAACTATCATAGAAACAAATTCTACTCAACTGAGTTTCTTACCTTTAATTAATAGGAAGTAAACAAGATCTATTAAAAGTAGGATTCTAACTTTAAACCAAATCCCAAAAGAATTTGGTTCATGACTCTTAACAAACTTTAATACACAAAACACGGTGAATTCAACATCAAAAGTACAATTGCAAATTGTGGCTACTGATTCTAACTTTCATTGCATGGACTAATTATTCGAACAGAGCTAAATACCCTTCCATATAATAAAAGAGTAAATACCACAATACCTACATTTTTCTCTTTTTCTAGTAGAATCTCTTTTCTGCAAATATAATGGAGCAAACAAGAAGTCCGCCAAAAAGTTCCACAGAAAAATCCATCAGTAACTTAGGAAAAGCGTGGTTAGAAGAATAACCTTAAGATCAGGCCCAGAATATCCATCTGTCATACTCGCAATAGCATCAAAATCAACACCAAGGGACAAGTCCTCATTTGCAAGAATAACCTTTACTATTTTTACTCTATTTGCAGCATATGGCAAATCTACCATTAATCTGCGAATTACAACCAAACCATTAGATTCTGGCCTCAAACCCGGAGTAAGCTGCTTATATATGCCATTCTTATAGAATATATATACAACTAGGGGTGCATATAATCAACTCGTTCTCGACTCGATAAGTTCGATAAAATTTGGCTCGACTCGTGCTCGCTAAAAGAACTCGTTGCTTGACTCAACTTGTTTGTTAAGCTCGCCAGAATTTTTACCTTATTTTTTTAATATATGTAAAATTTGATAATACTATATAGAGCATAATATAAACATAAATTAACAAATTTAACAAAAAAAATATTGAAATAGTGTGTGAAGCAATTCCAAAATCTAAACTCAAAGTAACAATCTACAGATACATCAAACTAACATATTATAAAAAAATTAACAAGCTGCTCGCGAATTTATTGACTCGAGTTGGGAGTTGCTCGAGCAACTCGAGTTAAATATTGACCGAGTTTTGATCGAGTCAAGCTCGCTGCTCGCGAGTTGCTCAACTCAATTGGCAAAAATATATACAACATATGGACGACATCAAAAGAAATGGAAGCAAACGAGGAGAAAAGGAAAACTATTTTTTCGTACAAAATTCTGGTAAGCACTTTGTGTACTACACTCCTATATTTCAGAAAAAATAAATAAAGGTCTTTTCATTCTTCATTTTCCACTAAAACATAATGTACACTTTAAATCGAGGTGGGTCCATTAATCTCACGTCAGAACGAAAAAGTAATGGAGTATAAAAGTGGTGGCGCTACAAATCGAAAGATGATAGTGATCGGTGACAAGGGGTATTCAAGCCAAGTTGCTAGTAAGACATAGATTGATATGAAAAACTAAGGAGAAGTTCACACACGAGGGGAGGAGACACGTGCTGGAAGGCATAAGAGGGCAACCTAGAGGGACACCATGAAGGGCTGGACTCCAAGAGAGACGAGCTCAAGGAGGAGATTCAAGAGCTGCTCAACAAAGCGGTAAACATGGTTACTAGAGGGGTGATGATCTCGAAATCAAGACAGGGGCATTAAGGAAAGAGATGGAAGAGCTGAAGGCCGAGTTGTTCTTTTGCAAAGCTGCTATGAGTGGTAAAATGTTGTATGTTGCATCTAAAGGTCGAGTTGACGTCCAAAAATCAAATGAGTTCAAGTGAAGTAGATGACCCAGGATGTTAAGAACTTCTGGGGCATGGAGCAATAGTTTCGAGTTGTAGGTATAGAGGAAGATACATAAAAGGTAAACATTGCTTGTATTTATTGTCGCTCTTTTATGGTGTCGATGTAGGTTTACAAATGAAAAATGTGGTGGCATTATCAATGGGACATGGGTGAGTTCAAAAACGAGTTTAAGAAGCAATTTTACCTTTTCGGTATGTTCCTCTAAACCCACAGCTCAGAAGTACTGCTCTATTCCCCAACAAAAGTTCTTAACATTCTGAGCCGACCTAGTCCCCATGACCCCCTTTAGCTTTAAAATGTTTACTCAACCTTTGGGTGCGACGGACAACATGCCACTACCCATAGCGACTTTGCACAAGAACTTGACCTTGAACAATTTAACCTTTTTTAGATCGTTTTATTATTGTTTATTTTGACGACATTATGGGGTATAATGGAACTTTGAAGGAGCATATACGATACGTGAGACGAGTGTTCCAGATCTTACTCAGGAAAGAGCTCTATGTAAAGAGAGAAACGTGCTCGTTTGCCCAACACGAGATACCCTTTCTAGGCCACATTGTGAGAGGGACAAGATCCAAACGGATGAGGACAAGGATTCGGCCATTTTTGATTGAGAGCCGCAAATCAAAGTTACCGTGTTGAGATCTTTCCTTGGGTTGGCCAGCTACTACCGTCATTTTGTCGAAAGCTACTCCAAGATCACCACATTATTGACCGGCTTGCTAATGAAGCAGGCATGAGATTGGTGTTCGAATTGCCAATAGGCCTTTGACCCTAAAAGAAGTCATGGTAAGTAAAACCGTGTTGGTGTTGTTGGATCACACTAAGCCATATGACATCTACATTGATGCATCCGTGTTTTCTACAGGGGAGTGCTCATGCAAGATAGCATCCAGTGGCTTTTAAGAGTCGAAATCTTAATGAGACCAAGGAATGATACATCGTTTAAGAGGAGATGATCACCGATGCACTATTTGTGCATTTGGAGACGCTATTTTTAGGATTTCATATACATAGTGTTTGCGGATAATGTTGCAAATAATTTTTTCTTAACCAAAACAAGCTCGTTGATAGAAATTTGTGGCGAAGTTTGATTTTTTTAAAAAAAGGGGGTACAAGCCATGAAAGACTAATTTTGTAGTTGATGCACTAAGCCGAAAGTCAAACATTAAGTTCATCAACCAACCCGAAAGGCCAATGTTTCTATGCATCAAAGAAAAGTTGTCCCGTGACCTCGTTGCCAAAACCTTGATCAATTATGCCAAGGCGGGTAAGTCCATGCAATTTTGGCTCGAATGGGACTTGTACACTAGGGGGCACCGAAGTAGCCAATGAGTTTATTGCAATCGTTACCCATTTTGGACCGACCATGGAAAAATATATCTATGAATTTTATTATTAGTTTTCCGAAAATTGATGAAATTTCTAGTATTATGGTGGTGGTCGATAGGTTTTCAAAATATGAGATCTTTAATCAGACAAGCAAGGTCTGCTCAGCCGAGGAGACGACTGGTCTTTTCCTCATACATGTGGTGAAGCATTGGGGTGTCAAAGATGATTGTGAGCTTGCTTCACTAACAAGTTTTGAACTGAGTTGTTGAAGGGTTCATATTTGAATTTTTCTACTGGCGTCCCGAGAGAGTGAATGTATTATTGAACTGAGTTGTTGAAGGGTTCATCCAAAATTGTTGGATGTGGCTCAATTTCATACAATCTGCAGCGGAACGAGACCACAAATCGAAGTTCATTCAAGATAGTGATCGAGTTGGCCAAGTCCAGCAACTTAAAATTTTCATAAGGCTTGGCACGACTAGGACCGAGCTTATATACACAAATCAGGGAAACGGGCCAAGAAGAGGACAGATCAAGCGCATGGACAGAGAATTCTGGGTTGGTGACCTAACCTTGCAAAACTGAACTTGGCGCTACATAATCTGTGTACACAAGGGGCTTATGAGACGGAATAAGGGACCGTTCAGAGTTGTGAAGCAGGTAGGCAATGCAACCTACAAACTGGTGTTACCGCCAAAGAGAAGGGCTCATCTAGTGTTCCATGTCAGCATGCTCAAGTCATCTTGAGGACGAGAATGATCAATATCGAGGCAAGTCACGTAGCACACCGATAGAAGTAAATGTCTCCTATAAAAATGAGATACGAGACATTCGAATGGACTAAATTGTTTGACGACAAAGCTACAGGCCGAAGCACGAGTATTTTGTTCAATGAAAGGGGCATCCCGATAGTGAGGGAAGTCGAGAAAATTTTAGCAGTTCAAAAACAAGATTGACGAGTATCACTCCCAAGACGCAACGAAGGGAGGAGCAGTGGTGTTCAGGCAATTTCTGTTCTTTTTTTTTTCCTCCGAAAGGAAACTAGTAGACCATAAGATTATGCAGTGGTGTTCCCGCAATTTCTGTTAGTTCTTTTTTTTAAAAGAATAAGAAGGGGAAGGAGCAGTATTTGCATTTTTCTTTTTTTTTTCCTCCGAAAGGAAACAGTTAAATTTTACCTCCGTGGAGGTCTTCTAATGACGGCCTCGTCAAGGTCAAAAGGCCTATTTGTGGCTGTAAGTACAAGAACACGTTCTGTGTCTTTTGTACGTAGACCATCCCAGTTCACCACAAATTCATTTTTCATCTTACGCATAGCTTCATGCCCCCCGGGATTTTCCCTCCGACCCAACATGCTATCGACCTATAAGACACAGCAGAGAGGAAGGGAAAAGCAAATGAATTCGCATAGACCCATACTGAAAATACAAAATAAGGATCATGGATAACTAACCTCGTCAACAAATACGACACTAGGAGCAATTTTACTAGCCAATGAAAAACAGCTTTCACATATTTCTCACCCTCACCGAACCACTGCAGCAAAACAGATAAATTTATAGTAAGATATTATATCAAAGCTAAATCAAATCAGTTAAAAGGAACAATGGAATTGACCTTTGATGTGATGCTTGACATGGATATATTAATGAAATTTGCTCCAGCTTCAGTAGCCACAGCTTTTGCCAGCATAGTTTTACCAGGAGGTCCAAATAAGAGTATGCCCTTGCAAGGCTGTTTACGTAAAAGTTCAGAGTGATAATATTAATAGCAAACAAAGAGAATAAAACAAATCCATATAAGAGTACCAAACAGATCTAATACCAAGTAGAGGTAAATGAAATATCGGGACTACAAAATTTTAAATGAACTAGCTCGTTGTCAAGGGGTATTTAATCTTACCAAATTATCACTTAACATGTTAGATTGGTTCCAATTAAATTAAAACCATGCAGAAATATAGCTATTCTTTAGTAATCTTCAAATGGTTTCATCTAGAATAGGTTATTGAGGATCACGCTGACATTTGAAATCAAAGCATCAAGGAAGAGGAGTTTTTCATTTTGGTCAAGAGAGACTTAAAGTTTAACAACTAATTCACTTGGATAATGGGATGCTTAATAAGATGAGACAACTTGTTGAATTCGAGCCACCTTTTGAATCTCGCCAAAAATAGTAGTAGAGGGAGGTTGCAGTACCTTGATGGAGATGACACTGGATATAGACTACCTGAAGTTGTACTTATAAATTTTACTGTCACCTGCATGTTCCATGTTAGGTGAACAGACACAAAACTAAAGACAAATCTGAAGAGAAACAGAAACAGAAATTTATTTTTCTGTATTCGAATCATAAAATAAGTTATAGAGATTACATCCTTTTATAAGTTTAGGACAGGACTTTGGGTACAATTAGGAGTCCTACTTACAATAGACTTTTAGTCCTACTGACATTAGACTAGTCCTACTTACATTACACTTTCAACTCTTCTAGGTAGTAGACTTTAACTAAAACTATTACTAATAATTAAATACAACTATTTACATCATATTAACTTACACCCCCCTCAAGCTAGAGAATATACATTGTATAATTCCAGCTTGAATTTGAATTTCTCGAAAAAAGCTTTTGATAAAGCTTTTGTTGGAATGTTTGTTACCTGCTCTTTAGTAGGAACATAACTCAAGGCTGCCACTTCACTTGTCAGCTTCTCTGCAATGAAATGTTTGTCAATTTCAACATGCTTTGTTCTGTCATGTTGAATAGAGTTTTTGGCAATCTGAATTGCAGACTGGTAGTCGCAGAACACTTCAAACTTTTCACCTTCACTCACTCCCAGCTCCTTGAGCAGTTTTACCAACCAAATTTCTTCACACACTCCAAGGGCTAATGCTCTGTATTCTGCCTCTGCACTATTCCTTGAAACAATTGTTTGCTTCTTGCTTTTCTAAATGACCAAGTTCCTCCAAACGAAAGAACAATATCCACTGGTTGACCTTTTATCTGTCAGTTCACTTGCCCAACTAGAATCTGCAAAGATCTTTACTGTCCTGTCCAAGGTTTTCTTGAACATCAAACCATGGCCTGGTGTCCCTTTTAGATACCTTAGAATCCTCTTTGCAGCTTCCATGTGTTCTTCAGTAAGATTAGTCATATGCTGGCTAACAATGTTAACTAGAAAAGCTATGTCAGGTCTAGTCAAAGATAAATAAATTAACTTTTCAACTAACCTTTGATACAAACCCTTATCTATTTTTGGACTTTAACCACCTTGGCTGAATTTCAAGCATGCATCTATGTAACACCCCGATTTTGGGCCTAGCAGTTTTGAGTCTTGTTAGACAGTCTGGTGGACTGGGTTAGGGATTCGAGTTAGATTCGGGAGTAAATATTTTTGTGAAAGATGACAATATGGAAAAATGGTTAGAAATAATATTTTTAATATATGAAAAATGTTGGTGAAATCAATTTTGGAAAATGGTATTTGGAAGGGTGACATTTTGGTTAGTGACTAAAATGTAATTTTTGAAAACTGTTTTTAAAGGTGACTAAATTGTAAAGGATCAAATTCTTAGAATCCTTAAGGATCTATTTTACCAAGTTTTTGCTGGTGGTTTTTCCCTTCAATTAATACTTTTTAACATGTGTTTTATAAAGTAATTAAAATGGATTTTGACAATAAAAGTTAGTTATTGGTTTTAAAGAAATTTGACGTAACCTTTTCTCTCCACTTTTTTTTTCTGCCAAACACTCATGTTTTCATCAAAATCCAGAGGTGAGAGATCTTTTTACTTGGATTCTTGATTTGTAATTGCTTCCTTACCCTTGATTTACAAAACCTCATTGAAATCTTGTGTTTTTCTAGCTTTAATCAATCAATTGACGGAGAAATCACACAATAAAGGTAAGGTTCGTTCTTATCCTCTATTGATGGTTCTTTATTGATATTCTCAAGTATTTGATCTTTGATTTATGATTTATAATCTGATTTTATGTTTTTATAATGAATAATTGATTTAATTGGGTTTAATACATGAAATTATGGAAATTCGTATTGGATCTATTTTCCAGTGTTGAGGATTGATTTTAAACATATTTTGGATGATTTATAATGTTGTAAGTTGTTTTTAACATTGGAATCCTGAAACTCCTTGAATCCTTAATTATTAGGTTGCTAGATTTGTGTTTTTGTGGAGTTGTGGTGGCTGTGTAGTTGCTGGAAGTTTATGGATGAATTAATCCTATTTTTAGATGTTATTAGATGTTGATTGAAGTGTTAGATTGATAGATTGTGGCTGGGTTGTGTCTAGAAATAGTTAGATGATGATTTTGGTTGTTGTGGTTGGGTAATTGTGAGGTTTTACAAGGGATTGTAATGGCAGTGTTTTGAATGCATTGAGATGCATTAATCATCTATTCTAATGTGGTTAAAACAGGGGAGGTCGATCCGAAAGCGATCAGTGAAGCTTTGGAGGCTTCAGACGCTTGATTTCGCGTGTGCAAATTGAGGTTTTGCGTATCGGTGAGTGAGAACGTGGATTTCAATTTTGAAATGAATTAAAGTTGGTTTATGGGAGTTTAAACAGAGCTTGAAATGCTGGTTTAAACTCATAAGTAAGTATGATGTGGTTTTCTCTCTCGGTCGTGCTATTATGAAATGGTTTTATGCACTTGTTTTGATTTACATTGTACCTACTGTTTAAGCATGTTATAAAGTATGTGAGATACTGTTTTTGATCATGAAATGATGATGGATGCACATGGTAAGTGATCCGTGTAAGTATATGGTTTATACTTGAGTTTTAAGCATGTGTTGTTGCTTGGAAAATGGTTTGGTTTAATGCTTGTAAAAACAGTGAGGTAAATGGTAAATTATATTGGCAAGTAATGTGGTTTTAAAAATTGTTATTGGATATAGCTGGCTGGCCATAGGATTGATAGTGCACTATAATAAGTGGCATTGGATGTTGAGGGGTTTTGATTTGGTGTACCGAAAACTCCACCCAAGTACCCTAACGGTTGAGGAGTTATATGGTACCAGAAACTCCCGTTAGTGGGTTATACATCTACCGATTAATGGTGTTAAAGGGGTTTATATGGGGTACCAAATACTCCACCACGAGTGTCACAACAGTGGAGGGGTTTATGTGTATCGAAAACTCCCGTGTGTGAGCCTTGTGTTGTCGGTGAGAATGTATGAAGTGTTGGGAGAACACTTGTTTGAATCCGTGTAACTGATGAACTATTTTGGAAATGGAACTTGGTTAATAATCACTTGTAATCCAATGTAATTATTAATGTATCATTGAAAGGTTTATGTTGTATAATGTGATTTATACATGTTTACTCTTTAAGCTTTGCATATGGTTGTTATGCATGGGAAGACTTAAATTGAAGTTTAGCAATGGGATTTGTTGTTGGTTAATGATACATGTTGCCTATGGTTTAATATGCTGGTTTTTAAAGATGCTAAGTGTATGGTTTTCAAGGCAAGATAATGTTTTAAATGATGTTTAAAAGGTGATTGAAATGGGATTTCATTGTGTTGTAAAAAATGGTTTTAATGCATTGATGGTGTGTTGTTTTTGAGCACTCCTTATTAAGCCTTGTGTGCTTACGCTCTCTTGTCCATCAATGCAGAGAATTAAAGGCTTGGACGGCAGCGAGAAACAAGGGATCACAAAAAGACTTGGTATCAATAGTATGTTTTTGGATTAGACTATAAGTAATAAGGGCAATGTTGTTTTGGGATGTGTTTTGCTAAACTCCCTGTTTGAGCAAGTTCGTTTTGCTGCTCTTGGGTTATGAAAGGCTATTTTGGATTGTTTGTGGTGATGGTTTGAGATTTCATGTTTCACTTGCTTTGGTTTTTAGGAGGCATGCCTTTAGACTTACATTTGAAGTATGTTGCCATGAATTGATGTTGAAACTAGGTTGTTTTGTTGTGGTTTGACCCTTGAATATGTTGGATGTATATTAGAAGCATGTTAGGGTGTTGTGGTATGTTCGAAAGCATGTTAAACCAGCAAAAGTGGACATTACAAGTCAATGCGTACCGGTACGAGTGTCCCTGTTTCGGTACAGGTAAGCCATTTCATACTTAGTGTACCGGTACGCGAGTAAGCATTTCGGTACGGGCTTAAGCAATTTTGGCTAGCGTTTTGGTACTCGAGGAGATGTTTCGATACAACATAGTATTTTTATGAGGGTCATTTCGATACATGTAGGCGTATCGGAACAAGTTTATGCTACTAGAAATTTTGGAGTATGAATTAATGAAGGCGTATCGATAAACCCCTTGCCTATACCGATACAGTGTCAGTTAATTAATTATTTAGAATATTCTGAAGTTCTAGTTTCTTATGTTTTAGTCCCTGAATGTTGTGGATGCAATTGAATGAATTTGAATGACCTTTTTGAGCTGATTTTTGACATGTATGCTCAAAACCTGCTTAATTAAATGTTGGTAACATAAAAATGAGCTAGGTCCCTGGAGTTTTCTAAAATTGCAATTTGGCCCCTAAATTGCAATTATGTTCAATTGGATGTCAATTCGATGCTCGATTGAGTTGAGTTTTCACCTGTGATCAGTATGTACATATAGGATAATAATTGTTCATCTAGACAAGATAAATGAAAAAATAGACGTGTTTCGGGTTTCATCATCATGGTTTACTTTGATAAACCTAATGTAGCTCGCTCGGTCCGGTCTTGCGACTAGGCTGGGTCGAGGAGGTTATGTCTGGTGGTATCAGAGCCAGGTTTGTGATAATTGGGAGTTGGTTTAATTTTTGTAATGTTGTTGTGATTTGTAATCTGATGTTTGTGATGCACGGTGATTGTAATATGCATAGTGGTTGCTTTATGCTATGTTGGGAGGAAATTTGGGAAACCCATTGCATTTTTATTATAGTCTGAGATGTTATGATTTTGAAATAGAAGTCTTGGATCCTTGCTTGAAGCTGGCCTAACTATTTTGTTTTGAAATGATTATCATGCCTTAAATATATTTTTAGCACGATGTGACCAATGAGAGAGTTGCCATCTGGTATGATTATTGTTGCCATTGGGCAAGGAGTTGAGGAGAATGTTATATCTCATGGGGGTTTGCCACCCCGAAGTAAGTACAACTTGTGCCAGTGTTGGGTGATATGACGCCTTTGATATAGGCGATGTTTGAAGCTTTTTAAGATGTTGTTGCTGGAGCGCATGTGCTTGTGCTAGTTGTTGGGCAAACGGGGTTGCCGTTGGAACGTCTCCATAGTTTAGGAGGAGTTGATCACTGTGGGTTGTTACCCGAGGCATCTGAGGCGTGGATGGCCAGTACTGTTCAGATTTTGGATCAAATGGGTATAATGACACCTATAAGTTGGGATGTGTTGTATCCCTGTTGCAAGGTGATGTTTATAGTTGGTGGACAACTGTATCTGAGGGCATGGATCCCAAGGACATAGATTAGGAGTTTTTCCAAGTTTTCTTTTAGAATAAGTATCTGGGGGTTAGATACTTGGATGGAAAAAATGAGAGTTCATGGCTTTGGTTCAAGGCAGTATGTTTGTGGTCGTGTTTGAGGTACAGTTTGTTCAATTAAGCCAGTATGCTCCTGAACTGGTACCAGATGAGAGGCATCTTTGTGACCGATTCTGTTACAGATTGGTACAGGATGTTAGGATTTTCATGTTGGCTTCTGGCTACACCATTTTCAACATGTTGGTTACACGAGCGAAGTACATTGAGCAGAACCTGAGTTTATCGATTTCGTGTGGGAGGTTCTAGCTCTGGCAAGAGAGTTACAGATTCTAGTTCTAGTGGTGGTCAGTTTAAGAAGAATTGTGATAAAAGATATCGCCCTGAGTTGAGGCGAGGTGGTGGTAGTGTTGGGCGGAGACCCCAGGGTTAGAGTATCCAGACTAGAGCAATATTTAATACATGTTAGCTATATGGATCGTGTGATCACATGAGGCGGGACTATCCGCATTTGATTTGTGGAGTATAGACTCATGCGCTTGTTGCTGTTAACGCTTGTGGGAATTGTGGTTTGAATTAGATGTGGAAATGCAAGTAGCTAGTTCTTTCGGTGGGACGATTGTTGCGATAAGGATGTTTAAGAAATGTCCTTTGATGGTAAGGTCATGTGGTTGTGGTTGATTTAATAGATTTTCCGTTTCACAGTTTTTGATGTAATCCTAGGTATGGATTGGTTGTCGAAACATAGAGCTGTGGTTGATTTTGAATCCAAGTGAGTTACCTTGAACCTGCTGATGATTACGAGGTAGTAATCACGGGAGAAATGCTAAATTCTTGTTTAATGCTGTTTCGGCACTGGAAGCGAGTCATTTGATAGATTCTGGTTGCAAGGCATTCTTAGCCTATGATATGAATCCTGGTTTGAAGGAGTTGAGGGTGTAGGATATTTGCATGATATGCAAGTTTTCAGGTGCTTTTTTGGAAGAGTTGTCGAGGGTTGCCACCAGGTCGAGAGGTGGAGTTCAGCATTAAGGTTTATGCGGATACGACACCAGTGTCAATTGCTCAGTATCACATGGTCCCGAAAGAGTGGAAGAAGTTGAAAATACAACTACAATAGTTGCTTGATCGAGGTTTTGTTAGACCAAGCATTTCACCATGGGATGCATCGATATTGTTTGTGAAGAAGAATGATGGTAAGTTGTGGATGTGTATAGATTATCGGCAACTGAACAAGTTGACGATAAAGAAAAACTATCATTTATCGCGGATAGATGAACTGTTTGATCAATTCAGGGGTGCGTTGGTGTTCTCTAAGATAGATTTGAGGTCTAGGTACTATCAGTTGAAGGTGAAAGATGAGGATGTGCCCAAGGTAGCTTTTAATACGAGGTACGGGCATTATGAGTTTTGGTGATGCTGTTTGGGTTGAACAATGCACTGGCTGCTTTCATGGACATGATGAATAGAGTGTTCCATGAGTTTCTAGATCAGTTTATGGTCGTGTTAATTGATGATATCCTAGTGTACTCTCGTACCGAGAATGATCATGATAGACATTTACGGATTGTGCTTCAGACGTTGTTGGCTAATCAGTTGCATGCCAAGTTAACCAAGTGTGAGTTTTGGCTTAAGAAAGTTATTTTCCTTGGGCATATGGTATAGGCCGAGGGGATTCATGTTGATCCGCACAAGATTGATTCCATGATGAGTTGGAAGGTGCCTAAATCTATGACAGAAGTTCAGAGTTTTCTTAGTTTGGATGGTTATTACTATAGGTTTGTTGAAGGGTTTTTCAGTATAGCTATTTTGTTGACCAAGTTGTTTCAAAAGAATGTTCATTTTGAGTGATCGGAGGATAGGCAGCGGGCTTTTAAAAGGTTGAAAGAAGCTTTGACGTGAGCTCTAGTCTTGGTTCAGCCTGAATCAGGGAAAGAGTTCGTTGTTTATAGTGATGCGTCCTATGTTGGGCTTGATTGTGTGCTGATGCAAGAGGGTAAGGTAGTTGTCTATGAATCTAGATAGTTGAAGGTGCATGAGCGTAATTACCCTACTCATGGCCTTGAGCTTGCCGCGGTTTTTTTTGCTTTGAAAATCTAGAGGCATTACCTTTATGGCGAGAAGTGTGTGGTTTACACGGATCATAAGAGTTTGAGGTATCTAATGTCGCAGAAGGAGTTAAATCTTAGGCAACGAAGATGGTTGGAGTTTCTTAAAGATTATGATCTGTCTATCGAGTATTACCCGGGTAAAGCTAACATTGTGGCTGATGCTTTGAGTAGGAAATCTACTATAGAGTTGAGAGCTATGTTTACTCGGTTAAGTGTGACTTGCGATGGTGGGTTGTTAGCCGAGTTACAAGTAAAACCGTCCTTGTTGCAGTTGATTAAGGAAAAACAACCACATGATGAGAGTTTGGTACTGCATGTGAAGGATATCATGGATGAGAATCCTACAGATTTTCATTTTAATGATGAAGGAGTGTTGTGTTTTAAAGGTCGGGTTGTGGTGCCAAGATAAGGAGTTGAGGCATACCATTATAATCAAAGCGCATGCTAGTCCTTTTGCTATACATCCCGGTAGTAATAAGATGTATCGAGTTTTGAAGGAAAGGTACTATTGGGTTGGCTTGAAGAAAGATGTAGCTGATTTTGTTGCTCGATGCATAGTATGTCAGCGTGTGAAAGCTGAGCATAAGTTTTCTTCCGGGTTGTTGCAACCGTTGAGGATACTGGAGTGGAAATGGGAAAGAATCACTATGGATTATGTGTCTGGGTTACCTTTGACACCGACCAAAAAGGATTCCATTTGGGTGATTGTTGATCAGTTTACGAAGTTTGCGCATTTTGTGCATGTGCACACGACGTATACCTTGGATAAGTTGGCTGATTTGTACATCTCTGAGATTGTGTGTTTACATGGAGAGCCCAAGTCCATAGTTTCGGATAGAGATCCACGTTTTACAGCAAGGTTTTGGGTGTGCTCTCATCGTGCTCTAGGAACTCAGCTGAATTTCAGTACTTCTTATCATCCTCAGAAGGAGGGTCAGTCGTAGCGTGTGATACAGGTCTTGGAAGATATGTTGAGGTGTTGTATCATTGAGTTCCAGGGAACGTGGGAAAAACAGTTGTCTTTGGTGGAGTTTTCCTATAATAATAGTTATCAAGCTGGTATACAGATGGCACCATACGAGGTGTTGTATGGTAGGAAGTGCCGTACACCGTTGTGTTGGGATGAAGTTGGGGAAAAACATGTTTTCGTGTCTGATGTGTTGAAAGACACCAATGAAAAGGTGAGGTTGGTATGTGAGCGCTTGATAACGGCTTCAGATCATTATAAATCCTACGCGGATTTGAAACGTAGGGATGTGGAGTATGTTGTTGGTGATCGAGTGTTTTTGAAGGTATCGCCTTGGAAGAAGATGATGCGTTTTAGGCAGAAAAGAAAGATTAACCGAGGTTTATTGGACCATACGAGGTGGCTGAGTGTGTGGGTCATGTTGCTTATCGTTTGAGGTTACCTCCTGAGTTGGAGAGGATTCATGATGTATTTCATGTGTCGATGTTGCGGAGGTATCAGTCGGATCCATCGCATGTTATACCGGTGGAAGATACTGAGTTGAGGTCGGATCTATCTTATGATGAGGAACCGATAAAGATCCTTGACACCATCAGTAAGGTTCTGCGTGGTAAGACGGTTGAGCTTATTAAGGTGTTGTGGAGGCACCGTGAAGTTGAGGAGGCCACGTGGGAACGCAAGACGGACATGTTGGAACAGTTTCGGCATTTGTTTCCTCCAAGTAAACTTTGAGGATGAAATTTCTTAAGTGGGGGAGAGTTGTAATGCCCCAGTTTTGGGCCTAGCGGTTTTGAGGCTTGTTAGACAGTCTGATGGGACCGGGTTAAAGATTCGAGTTAGATTTGGGAGTAAATATTTTTGTGAAAGATAAAAATATAGAAAAATGGTTAGAAATCATATTTTAATATATGAAAAATGTTGGTGAAATCAATTTTGGAAAATGGGATTTGGAAGGGTGACATTTTGGTTAGTGACTAAAATATAATTTTTGAAAACTGATTTTAAAGGTGACTAAATTGTAAAGGATCAAATTCTTAGAATCATTAAGGAGCTATTTTACCAAGTTTTTGCTGGTGGTTTCTCCCTTCAATTAAGACTTTTTAACATGTGTTTTATAAAGTAATTAAAAGAGGTTTTGATAATAAAAGTTAGTTATTGGTTTTATAGAAATTTGACGTAAACTTTTCTCTCCACTTATTTTCTGCCAAACACTCTTGTTTTCATCAAAATCCAGAGATGAGAGATCCTTTTACTTGGATTCTTGATTTGTAATTACTTCTTTACCTTAGATTTACAAAACCTCATTGAAATCTTGTGTTTTTCTAGCTTTAATCAATCAATTGAGGGAGAAATCACACAATAGAGGTAAGGTTCGTTCTTCTCCTCTATTGATGGTTCTTTACTGATATTCCCAAACATTTGATCCTTGATTTATGATTTATAATCTGATTTTATGTTTTTATAATGAATAATTGATTTAATTGGGTTTAATGGATGAAATTATGCAAATTCGTATTGGATCTATTTTCTAGTGTTGAGGATTGATTTTAAACATATTTTGGATGATTTATAATGTTGATAAGTTGTTTTTAGCATTAGAATCCCAAAACTCCTTGAATCCTTGATTATTAAGTTGTTAGATTTGTGTTTTTGTGGGTTGTGGTGGCTGTGTAGTTGATGAAAGTTTATGGATGAATTAATCCTATTTTTAGATGTTATTAGATGCTGATTGAAGTGTTATATTGATAGATTGTGGCTGGGTTGTGTTTGGAAAGAGTTAGATGATGATTTCGGTTGTTGTGGTTGGGTAATTGTGAAAGTATTGTGAGGTTTTGCAAGGAATTGTTGTTGCAGTGTTTTGAATGCATTAATCCTCTATTGTAATATGGTTAAAATAGGGGAGGTCAATCCGAAAGTGATCGGTGAAGCTTTGGAGGCTTCGAACGCTTGATTTCGTATCGGCGAATTAAGGTTTCACGTATCGGTGAATGAGAACGTGGATTTCAGTTTTGAAATGATTTAAAGGTTGTTTATGGGAGTTTAAACTGAGCTTGAAACACTGATTTAAACTCGAAAGTAAGTATGATGTGGTTTTCTCTCCCGGTCGTGCTATTATGAAATGGTTTTATGCACTTGTTTTGATTTACATTGTACCTATTGTTTAAGCATGTTCTAAAGTATGCGAGATACTATTTTTGATCATGAAATGATGATGGATGCACATGGTAAGTGATCCATGTAAGTATATGGTTTATACTTGAGTTTTAAGCATGTGTTGTTGCTTGGAAAATGGTTTGGTTTAATGCTTGTAAAAACAGTGAGGTAAATGGTGGATTATATTGGCAAGTGATGTGGTTTTAAAAATTGTTGTAGGATATAGTTGGCCAGCCATAGGATTGGTAGTGCACTATAATAAGTCACCTTGGATGTTGAGAGATTTTGATTTGGCGTACAGAAAACTCCACCCAAGTACCCTAACGGTTGAGGGGTTATATGGTACCGAAAACTCCCGTTAGTGGGCTATACATCTACCAATAAGTGGTGTTAAGGGGTTTATATAGGGTACCGAATACTCCACCACGGGTGTTACAACGGTGGAGGGTTTTATGTGTACCGAAAACTCCCGTGTGTGAACCTTATTTTACCGGTGAGAATGTTTGAAGTGTTGGGAGAACACTTGTTTGAATCCGTGTATCCGATGAACTATTTTGGCTTGGTTAATAATAACTTGTAAGCCAATATAATTGTTAATCTATCATTGAAAGGTTTATGTTGTATAATGTGATTTATACATTTTTACTCTTTAAGCTTTGCATATGGTTGTTATGCATGGGAAGGTTTAAATTGAAGTTTAGCAATGTGATTTGCTGTTGGTTAAAGATACATGTTGCATATGGTTTAATATGCTGGTTTTTAAAGATGCTAAGTGCATGGTTTTCAAGGCATGATAATGTTTTAAATGATGTTTAAAAGGTGATTGAAATGGAATTTCAATGTGTTGTAAAGAAATAGTTTTAATGCATTGATGGTGCGTTGTTTTTTAGCACTTCTCATTAAGCCTTGTGTGCTTACGCTCTCTTGTCCATCAATGCAGATGATTAAAGGCTTAGAAGGCAGCGGGAAGCAATGGATCACAAAAAGACTTGGCATCAAAAGTATGTTTTTGGATTAGACTATAAGTAATAAGGGTAATGGGGGTTCCGTTGTTGTTTTGGGAGGTGTTTTGCTAAACTCCATGTTTGAGCAAGTTTGTTTTGTTGCTCTTGGGTTGTAAAAGGCCATTTTGGATTGTTTGTGGTGATGGTTTGAGGTTTCATATTTTGCTTGCTTTGGTTTTTAGGAGGCATGCCTCTAGATTTACATTTGAAGTATGTTGCCATGAATTTATATTGAAACTAGGTTGTTTTGTTGTGGTTTGTCCCTTGATTATGTTGGATGTATGCTAGAAGCATGTTAGGGTGTTGTGGTATGTTCGAAAGCATGTTAAACCAGCCAAAGTGGACATTACATGTCTAGGCGTACCGGTATGGGTAAGGCATTTCAGGTTTAGTGTACCGATATGCTGGTAAGATTTTCGGTACTGGCTTAGGCGATTTTGGCTAGCGTTTCGGTACTCGAGGAGATGTTTCGATACGATATAGTGCTTTTATGAGGGGCGTTTCGATACGCGTATGCATACCGAAATGAGTTTATGCTACTGGAAATTTTGGAGTATGAATCAATGAAGGCGTATCGATACACCCCTTGCCTGTACCAATATGTGTCAGTCAATTAGTTATTTGGAATATTCTGAAGTTCTAGTTTCTTACGTTTTAGTCCCTGAATGTTGTGGATGCAATTGAATGAGTATGAATAACCTTTTTGAGCTGATTTTTGACATGTATGCTCGAAACCTGCTTAATTAAAGGTTGGTAACATAAAAATGAGCTAAGTCCCTAAAGTTTTCCAAAATTGCAATTTTGTCCCCAAATTGTAATTATGTTCAATTGGATGTCAATTCGATGCCCGATTGAGTTGAGTTTTCACCTGTGATCAGTATGTACATACAGGATAATAATTCTTCATCTAGACAAGATAAAAGAAAAAAATGGATGTGTTTCGGGTTTCAACTTCACGGTTTACTTTGGTAAACCAAATGTAGTTCGCTTGGTTCGGTCTTGCGACTAGGCCGGGTCGAGGGGGTTACAATCCATGGGTGTTTTGACTGGTTTGCAGCCTAGCATTCCAATTTTAGTGCTTAAATTTAGGACATGCTTCATCTGGTTAATGACCAATCCTTTGCTCGATCTAGCTACCTATATGCCTAGGAAATATCTACGTTTTCCTAGGTCTTTTATCTCAAATTCCTTGCTCAACAAATTTTTCAGATGATTTATTTCCTCCTCCTCATCACCTGTCAAAATTTTATCATCCATATATACTATTAAGATAACCCTCTTGTTATTTGAAGTTGCCTTAGAAAATAATGTATGGTCTGCTAGGGACTGCTAATATCCACTCCCAAGGACAATTTTTGTGAATCTGTCAAACCCTGCTCTAGGAGATTGTTTTAATCCAGAGAGTGATTTTTCTAGTCGACAAGCCTTTTTCTCACAACATGAAAACTCTAAGCCTGGTGGTATTTTCATGTACACCCCCTCCTCTAACTTTCCATTAAGAAAGACATTCTTAATGTCCACTCACTGTTCACAGCCAGTAGGTCACCCATCCTTGTGCTACTCTGGTCTGAGCACGCTTAACAATTTTTCATTCGATCCAACTACGATTTCCAAATTTCTGAACTTTATCGTTTTATAGCCATTAATATAAACTCCGTACAAAAAATTCGGGTAACACGAAAATGTCACTGTTGGGGGTAAACTATTTATTTACGGGGTCAAAATACATAACTTTTGAAAATTACACTTTGGTCCCTAAAGTTTTCCAAAGTTCACACTTTAACCCCCTAAACTTTCAAAATTTACATTTTGGTCACTAGTCAAAAAATTGGGACATTACAATTCCTCCCTCCTTTAAGAAAATTCGTCCTCAAATTTTCAACGTATATCCATTCAAAACAATTATGGATAGTTCCCTAGTTTTCTTTTCAGTTTCCCAAGTGGCTTTTCCACTTTATGATTTCTCTGAAGGACCTTAATCAATAAAATTTTCATGCTTCTTAGTTCTTTTACTCCATATGCTAAGAATTTCACTGGTTCATCTTCATAAGTCAAATCTGATTATAATTCAATTTTTTTCGGGGTGATGACATGCGAAGGATTCCAATCGATACCTTCGAAACATAGATACATGAAATACATCATGAATCTTGCTTAATTCTGGCGGTAAGGCTGGTTGATAAGCCACTGGTTCTACTATTTTCAACATCTCATAATATCCAATGAATTCGGGACTAAGTTTCTCATTTTCTACCAAATCGTAACACCTTCTTCCAAGGTGAAACCTTTAGGAACATTTTGTCCCCATCTTCGTATTCAACATCGCTTCTCTTCTTGTCTGCATATGCTTTTTATCAATCCACAGCAGCCTTGAGATTATGCTGAAAGTTTTTACTTAATCCCCTATTTCTCGTATCAAATCAACCCCTCTAACCTTTGGGTTATTTTGAATATTTCGGTACTATAACGTGAATCAATTAAGAGAAGTTTGACACTTTCTTCCATACAATGCTTCAAATAATACCATCTTGATGATTGTCTAATAACTATTGTTACTGGTAATCATATTACAAATTCCATTGTCACTCATTCTCACTTACATTGGGGAATAGAAATAGACTGAATCAATCCAGAAGGTACTTGATATTCAGCTTTTACTTGTTGGCAAGTCTAATATTTTGTCATACATTCTGAAATTTCCCTTTTTCATTCCTAGCCACCGATATCATTTTTTTTAATTTTAATACATTTTGCTACTTCCAAAGTACATAGTTAATGGACTATGATGAACTTCAGTCAAAATATCTTTATTCAAAACACCATCATCAGGAATGTAAACTTTCCTTCTATAATATAAGCAACTATTTGATTTAATTTCATAGTTTTTTGTTTCTCTTGATTCAACTTACATTCTCCTTTTAATACACTCTTCATCCGAAAATTGCAAATCTTTGATCGATCCAACAAAGTTAGTTTTAGCTAAAAATTCTAATGCTAATGAACCATCTCGTCTCAATAACAATTATGCATTCATTGTGTACAAAACAGAAAATAACTTCTGATTAAAAGCATTAGGTACTACTTTAGTCTTCCTGAAGTGATCGTCTATTTTATCCAGTTAATTCCCAAGAAACACCGAAATTCAAATACATTTTCCAGTGCCACCCATTCGAGAATGGCTTGTACTTTCTTGGAATTAACTTTTATTCCCTCTGTCAATACTACATGTCCAAGGAAAGTTACTTTTTATAACCAAAATTCACAATTTAGAAAACTTTGAATGAAGTTGTTTATCCCTCAGTGTTTGTAATACCATTCAAAGATGGTAATCATGTTTAGCTTCTGTATTTGAGTATACCAGAACATCGTCTATGAAGACTATTACAGATTGGCCTAAACAGGGTTGGAATACCCTATTCATCAGATCCATGAATGCAGCGGGGCATTCGTAAGTCCAAATGGCATTACCAAAAACTCGTAATGTCCATAACGAGTTTTGAATATTGTCTTTGGTATATCCCCTTCCTTAAGAATCTTTCTTTGTACTACTATCTTAGTACCATTATATATATATATATATATATATATATATACGAGTTAGCCGAACCCGAATCAATTAAAGTAAATACAGACTCTTTATCTCCATAGCCTTTGTTTTATTTACATCATTCTGGTAAACCAATAAACTCATACCTAACAACAACTCTTTAGGCCTCGGGTGAAACCCCTTGATTAAACATTCTCATAGGGACTTTTCAGTCGATAATAAATCAACTGTATACCGACTTAATCTATTAAAATTCTAGCTTGTTCTCGTAAACAGTACGAGTACCCTGTTTCAAACTTAGAAACTGTTGCAACATCTTTTTCTGTTAACTAGTCACCAATATACTTGACTTTAAACACTTCTTAAAAGAATTTCCACATCACTTCCTCAAAGAGTAATAACTCTGTAGCATTAGACCACCAAACACTAGCATGTTTCCTTCAACAAATTTTCTTCAAACTCCTTAGCATCTATGCAGTTTAACTCCTCTAACATAACTTTGACATATTTATGCCATAAGTTGGTGGCTATTAGACCACTTTCTCCATTAAATTCAGGAGCTCCTAACTTCTTAAGCTCCTTAAAAATTGTCGTCCTTACTGGTGCAGGTGCCAGAGCTGGTATAGGCGTTAAGGGTTAAATTTTTATTAACCATAGCCTGTAAGGCTCGTACTAAGGCTCTATACTCTTATACTGGAGCTCACTACTGCGTAGGTGGCTCAGCTAGGGTAGGAGTTAGAGGTGAAATATTCCGTATCTCATTTCTTCCACTTTGGACCTCCTCTTGGTTCCCATGATCAATTGTCTGACATGATTCAACAGTATTCAACTTTATCTATTACTACTATAACCTATTCATGTTAATGAGGAGCATAATCAAGTTACACAGATAGTACATCAGTAACATGACATCCTAGGGGCATGTACTTAATAACAAATCATATCACACTTGGTTTAGCTTTCAGAATCGACTAAACATTGCTCTGATACCAATAAATGTAACACTCTCAATGTATATTCGATATTCGAATACACATTTAAGATGTTACTAACTGGTTTACACTGATTCCTAGACTTGTAAAAAATTTATTAAAATTTAGCTTGTAGTTTAACCTTTTCTCAGTTTTAAATTAAAATGATGTCGTCTAGAAACAGCTAGTTTTGACCCTGAATTGGTTTACAAAACTTATAATTGAGTTATTAAAATAAAATTTAATTCAGAGTAAAAACTATGTGTACTGCCTAGACTTTTTCTTGATTATAAAATTTCTACACGATTAGGGTTAAACTATATTTAATTGTACCAAAGTTCAATGCTACTATTAGCAAACTGTACTTCTAAATTTATTCATCATAAAAGCATATATTTAAGTTATAAACTTATACTTTAAACAGCTCAACTTTAAAATATTTACATGCCCACTAGATATCAAATTACGATAAAGATGTACTTATTGTATCTTATTGTAGTAACTTGATTTTCCTAAAAGAACAGCTCCTCCTTATTAATCTACTTTGGAAAACCTACATGTGAAATAAAACACACGCTAAGTACGAACTTAGTGAGGCATTTAAGACATTTATCATAACATGAAGAGATGCAATTCAGTGTGTTAGATAGAAGTGTAATACAATTTCTGTAAGATGGCAAGCATTTCACAACTTAATAGTATAACGTATCATGACTATCTTAAGAATCATGTCATCATTGTTCTATGTTCATCTGGTATTCACATGCATAATAATTTCTTTAACATAAACATGTTCTCAATATGATTCTTATCATCTATCAATTCTGTCATAGAATCATGATATCAATGATTCATGATCATCTAGTAGTCATGCTTTCATCACATAATCATTTGCTTATTATATTCTGTAACATGGTCATACTTTTATCATGCAATCATTTGCATATCATTTCCTTTATCATAGTCATACTTTCATCATGCAATCATTTGCATATCATTTCCTTTATCATAGCCCAAAGTATATTATATGAGACCAAGGTACGCGAGTCATCACGACACCTTAGTGTCTACGACGCCGTAGCGTCTGCATTGCCGAAGCGACTGAGATGAGTACGTACTCAAGGACGCCCTTTACTCTTCATACTCGCACATTTTGTCCTATGTAACACCGTAGTGTTTGAACCGACTCCGTAGAGTCTAACTCGACTCTGTAGAGTCTATCTCGACCCCGAAGAGTCTACATTATTTTTCTCGACCCCGAAGAGACTACATTGTTTATCTCGCACTGTAGTGCTATGACGCAGCTGCTAGGACTCTATGGCATGCCAACTATACCATGGACTCTCATAAATAAATACTTGGGCATTTCATTTCTTTATCAATTAATCACCATTCATTCATGTAAACGAGCAATTCACATCCTATCTTTCATTATAATCTTTCATATGTACTTGCCATTACTGCATTATGCAATAATATAAATCATATATTTCATTAATAAACATAATTCATCATCATTTGTGCAAACAATAGTTCGTACCTTGTACTCCATCAAGCTAGCCATACCGAGTCAAGCATCAGATCATTTATTTTAAAAAGTAATGCAATGTTATTTCTAAATTTAGGTTGACTTTTTCACAAGTCTTCCCTTTTTTAATATAATACACATATAGAAATGCACTCACCTAGGCTATTTATTAGCATGCCTCACTAAATTCTACTCGATCTTTTCCTTCATAGTACCTCGAATCTTCTTTTGATTCGGATTTGACTTCTTTAACCACATGAATATAAACAAACATTTGTTAGATTCACTTCTAATAATATTTCAATCAAGCTATTTAACCATTTAACATAAAAATTTCCATAATTTTCCTTCCTTCCTTATACTGTCCAAAATTCATTTTGGTCCTTAATACCCATTTTGAACTTCCAATAATTCTTTCGAGCTTGATATCAAACATTTAGATACAAAATGTATCAAATTCTATTTTCTGACAGCTTGCGCTACCTTCAAAGATTTACTTATACCGGGCAAAATACATACTAGATCTTAATTCTCTTTATACTGAAGAAACTAGATTCGATAACGGCTCTAACGGTATAAGCCACATAAATTAATAAAATCTACAAAAAAAATATGAAAATTCTTCAAACTCCCGTCACAGAGCTGTCCTGACCAAAAACTACTTTTATAAATTTTCTGACCTTTATTCGATTAAAAATTCATATCTTTTAACTCAGAACTCGAAATCAGATTCTGTTTGTTGGAGGTGAAACTAGACGAACAAATATTTACATCAATACAAAATTCATCATATAAACATTTTTGTATAATTTATGGTGAATTTTCGAAGTCACTACCAAAATTCAATCTTCTACGTAGCTTTCCATAATTAACTTCTAATTTATACTAACTTTTTCTTATTTTTCTACATGTCAATTTAGTCTCATCACTTGCTTCAAACCCAAATTCATCATCTTCTTCATCAAATAATTATTCAAAATAATTCCCGCAAATTTTCTTTCTTTGCCAAAATAGTCACCAAAATGCAAAGGTAAGGATTCAAACTTCTTAACTTTGCAATTTAGTCCTCAAATCGACATTACTACCTTAATTCTATTATTTTAACTAAAAATCAGATTTAATCCTCATCCTCATCTAAGAATTCATTTCCTAATTAGTCACTTGATTTTGACAAATTGTCAAAATGGTCACTAATTCGATTCAACATCGGTTTAGCATTCTATCATCAATTTCACATCTCCAACATCATTAATTACATAAGTACACTCCAATTTTCATAAAATTCAGATTCGGTCCCTCAACTTTGAAGCTTGTTGAATTGGTCCCTACATATTTAACTTAGGGTTTTACTTCTAAACAACAAATCAAGCTTACTAGATTATTAATCCAACATCATAAACCCTAAGTTAGACTTAAATCCATAAACCATAATCTTATCCATACAAACCAAAATATGTAGGGTTCAAATTCTAACTCAATAACATGATTTTAACATCATATAAGCTTGATTCCAACTTAAATTCAACCATGGAATCATAAAATTTCAAAAGCCCCAATTTTGTTCATAAACCCTAATCTCCTTCTCATGTAAAATTTTCACCAATCAAGAATGTATTCCATGAATTAATTACATCAAAAGATAGAGCTTGAAGAGTAGAACAATTTTGCAGTTCGTAAGATTACCTGAAAATCGAGTTTCGGGGCTTGAATCGAGCTTGGAAATTTTTCTCCCCTTTTCCCCTTAATTTCCGAAAATGGAAAAGATGAAGAAGGCTTCATCTTTTGGCCTTTAATTTAAAATTGCCACAAATATGCCATATTATGTAAATATATTTTTAAATTCATTCAAATAGGGAAATTATAAAATTGCCATTTTACCCAACGGTTGAGATTGATTTTATCATTAATCAAGGGCCAAGATTTAATCTTTAATTTTCTTCTTCCAAAAATAGCCCTTGTAACTACAAATATTTCAAAATTGCCATCCCTACCAAATGACTAACTTGTCCTCCAACTATTCTTTATTTACTCGTTTGCCATTCTTGTAAAAATCCAACTAAGTCTAGTTGGAATCCAACCAACTACAATAAAATACTCATAAAATAGTATTTTATAAATTTTTCATAACTTTTGGATCTGTCTATAAAATTCTAATTCGATCCGATATACAGATAATTATTAGGATTTTTTATCTGATACAATCCCTCTTGGAAATTTTATAACAATAATCATTACAAATATTATTAACCCATGCTGAATCTTTTTTATCAGTCAAAAATACTAACATGGAACCTTCTCAGTAGGTCACTCATCCTTGTGCTACTCTAGTCTGAGCACGCTTAACAATTTTTCATTCGATCCAACTACGATTTCCAAATTTCTGAACTTTATCGTTTTATAGCCATTGATCTAAACTCCGTACAAAAAATCCGGGTAACATGAAAATGTCACTCTTGGGGTAAACTATTCATTTACGGGGTCAAAATACATAACTTTTAAAAGTTACACATTGGACCCTAAACTTTTCCAAAGTTTACACTTTAACCCCTAAACTTTTAAAATTTACATTTTGGTCACTAGTCAAAAATTGGGACATTACACTCCATGATCTTAGAGTTGCTCTCCATAAGAAAGAAGTAAATGATACTCAAAAAGTAATGGAGGATCACAAAAAAGAGTGAGAACAAAAGGGTTGCTCAATTTTGTCGAATGGGTGGCGTGATTCGGTCACGCAAAAAGATATTGTAAATTTTCTTGTCAACTCTCCAAAAGGATCTGATTTTATTAAATCCGGGGACGTTTCAGAAATTGTTAAGGATGCCAACTTGTTATGTCGGATGCTTGATGACATGGTGAAACTCGTGGGAGAGAAAAATGTGATCCAAGTAGTGATGAATAATGCATCTAATTGTAACACCCCTACCCGGGTTGGCAGGAAACCAGTTCGGAAGTGTTACCAAGGAACAATACAAGCATGAACAAGGCAAGGATAGGCTAACTCATCCCTATTAGATGAGTTACTTAACTAGCAAGTAACCAAACATACATTACTTAACATGTAAGCAATTACATACATTATAGGTTACCAAAAATTTCAATTAACATTATCATACAATCATCATCATTTGAAACCTAAATAAGCAAACATGTTTCATTTCATTCTTTTCTCTTTAGCTTGATACATGTGACATTACATACTTAACTTATTAAACAATATCAAAAGTACATACCTTGATTCCAAGAAAGCATATGTCATCCTTACCATTCAGCATTTACCATTCAATCTTATAAAAATACTACAACAAGGTATGATCACACAAGTAATTATCACATTATACAAGTCATTCGAATAGGCATAATAGTCTAGGTCAAATTACTTTGAACATTCATTAGACACATATCAATACTTATATGCGTAGCAAGATACATTTCCATTACATAGAATTAGAGTTCATTACTTAATTTACATTAACCACAAAGTTCATAACATAATAGGCCCATTCAAGACATATATACATATACAAGTTTCAAGTGTTCAAAATGTATGCACTAAACATTACATACAACTAAGTGTCACCAACTAAGGGAGTACAAAACAAGTATGAACCATACTTTAGCTATGCTTGTGTCTTGCTTCGAGCTCGAGAAATCAGGCTTCAGGATCAAGCAACGATCAAATCCTTTATCATGTGGTTGGGAAGAAAGAAAATAATAGTGATAAGTACAAGATATGTACTTAGTGAGGTAGCAACTAGTTCTAACCAATTTACAAGACATATATCACTTAACTAAGTTGCTTAGTCCAAGTTGGAAGCAATTCACTTCAAGCTTTGCTCAATCTTTATTTCAAGCCAATTAGCATACCCAAGCAATATACACATTTCCATTCAAGTCAAGTACATATTAGTTCAAGTTTACATGTTTGTCTTTTCAAGAATACATATCAAGTAATCCAAGTAGCAAATTATTCAATACAAGGTTCAAGCATAAGCAATTATCATTTCAAGAGTTCCATGTCAAGAATCAAGCATTACATGTCAAGAAATTCGAGTAATCCAAGCTTGCATATCAAGTAATTCAAGTATCAAGTAGTTCAAGAATCAAGTAATTCATGTATCAAGTAATTCAAGAATCAAGTAATATCAAGTATCATGTAATTCGAGTATCATGTAATTCAAGTATCATGTCAGCTTTATTCTTTAATTATTTCTCATTTGCTTTCTTTAGTTTATGCCCTTGGTATTTAGTTGTCCAGGTAATCAAGTCTCCAACCAACTGTCGCCACAAGATGTGCCGTAGCACTGGTCAACCCTCCTACTGTCGCCAAAGACCACACATACATACCCTTCGTCTGTTGCCAATTAGGGGCCTTAGCTCTGGACCGTAGTCCACCCTGACACAATGAGCTCTAGACTCCAAGGCATGCCCTTCTACCTATTACCACTAACAACCAAGGCTTTGTTCAATTATGAATCACTTATTCAAGTATTACATGTTTATGTCAAGCAATAGCTTATTCAAGGATCAATTCAAGTGATACATTGCAAGATCATGTTCATATACACAACCCTTAGGCCAATTGAGCCTTAGCTCTACACTTTGCAATTTAATCTTGTCATTCAAGCGAGCAATTAACATATGCCATTTCTTAGGCATCAAGCAAGATCTTAAGTTCCTGATTTATATCATGTTACCAAGAAATTAGATCATAAAAGTACATTTAAGCACTCATTCGAAATGATCACAATCAAGGCATCAAGAATCAAGCAATTCTAATTGTACAACACTTCAAGGATGTAAACAAGTTTCATATATTATCTTATTTCATACTTCCCTTAATACTTATATTCAAGTTAAATTAGGTTCATTATCACGGCATATTCATAGCAAGAAAGTAGTCATGCATATTTGGTTAGGACCTAAGTCCCAACCCTATATTAAACTACACTCACAATACTCCAAGCTTAGCTAGTCTTGGATCCAAACTCCTTTGTGTTTGCCGCTAGCTTGCCACTCCTTTCTTCTTCCACAAGGTTTACTCCTTGCTCTAACAATTCATACAAGTAAATCAAGGTCAAGACAAGATACATTCATTTCTTCAAAACAAGGCAACAATACGTAATTCATTCATTTCAAAACATCAAGGCTGTTGCTGCTACTGCCTGGCAGCTTGTGCACTACTTACTAAAATATGCATAACTTTCATTCCGTACGTTGGAATTTCAATTGGTTTACACCGTTGGAAAGCTAACTTAATTATATTTCTAACCATATAGGCCTTGCATTTTAATTCTTTGCCAATTAACACAGTTTTTATTTTAAAGACAAGGCAATTTACAACAGTGGACAGCTTGCACTGTCCTTAGTGTTTCATTTCTATAATTCATTCTACAATCCAGAATTTAGTTTTGTTTTATCCTAATTATTTTAGACATATTAAGGCATTGTCCATAAAATTTCCAGCCTTAAATTCCTTTTATACAATTCTTGGTGATTTTTCAAAGTTACTGCCCAGAACAGAGTATTCTGGACAGATTACTCTAGGTTAAGTTTTAGCCTCATATTCATTCAAGCAAATATTCTAACACTATAATTCAACTTATATACTTATTTCTAAAAGCTTAGATCAGTCCAATTCACCTAGCAACGTGATCAAAACAGGGCACTTTATATAATCAAGCAAGTTTACACATTTTCAACTAGCAATGTGATCGAACAATTTCCTTCCATGTTACATTCGAATCATACCAATTAATTACCTAAATTTCCAACAACTTCAAAGTAAATTTCCAGCATGTACAATCAAGTTTCCAGAAACATATATATTTCTTTCTTAGCAATTTGATCACAACATTCAAAATTTTAAAGAATCTTAGAACTATCATCACAATAACATACATATCTTCCATCCTAATCAAATTAGGCAGCAACAACATCAAAATTTAATATTTAAACATGAAATTCAAATGAAAAATCAAGTATTATACCTTCCTATCAAGCTAATTTGACCAACAAACAACTGTCTCTCACTAATCTCTCTCAAGAATCGGCTAGGAAGGTTGAAGGATGAAGAAGATGATTCAATTTTCATTTTCTCTTTCTTTTCTTCACAATAGCCGGCCAGCAAGGAAGAAAATGGTATCTCATTTGCCACATTTATAATAACCTTGCCACATGTATTACACTACCTCTAAATGGTCTAATTACACATGCAAGTTTGTTGTTTATTCTTGTTTCAATTTGGTCATCTTAATTTGGTTCTCTAACTTGTTGGCTATAACATTTTAATCCTTTAATTATGTTAGCTAATGTTCTTTCTCAATTAATTTCCAATTCTTTCAATTTGACTAACACCTAATTCAATTAGTTAATGACTTAAAATAGTGGTAACTTTCCTAGGCCCGGTTTAGGGTGTTACACTAATTACGTCAAAGCCAGTCCGAAATACAAGCTTTTTTAATTCTTTATTTTTCTTTATTTTTTTAGATTATTCAATTCTTTTAATTTGATGTGCTATTTTATTATTTGTAGGAAAATTGCTACAATTAAAGAGACCACAACTTTATTGGACTCCATGTGCAGCACATTGTATTGATTTGATGTTGGAGGATATTGGAAAACTTCCGAAAGTCAAGAATGTACTGAAGAAGTGCATATCGCATCTTGCATTAGCGTCATACCATTTTGGGAAGAGAGGTTGTACCGGAGCCTGGTAAAAAGGTGCCACCATATAGATATCGTACAACTGTTTGTACAATTCTCCATAAGAAACTGGTAATGGAGTAAACTCCATTTTTTCAGTATTCTTCCTCTGACCAAAATCTTGGCTTGAGGAGCTGTGAGCACATGCAGCTTTGGGTTGTATCACCGTTACTGGCTTTGAGTAGCCAACATTAAGAACTCAATAAGAGTTTACTTTATAAGAGATCTTCGTTTCCCCCACAGGGACCTGCCCCAGGACCGATAGCGGAGGCCTCTCATTGTTCAGAAAATTTGCATCCTAGAATTTGTGCTAATTTCCCAAGTATGTCCTGCTGAGATCTCGCGAACTATTCTCTTATCTCTTGTTGGGCCTTGGCTAACTGGTCCTCCAACTTTTGGGTTAGATCTGCTTGTAAGTTCCTCTGATTCTGCTCGATCCTATCTTGTCTATCTTCGTTCACCATCTTTGTCTTGCGTCTTATTCCGTAGTTATGTTGAATTGACTGATCTTTCATCTTTTCCAGTATGGCTGTCATAGGACATCCCAAGGATCAGTCTCAAAAATTTGAAATGCATGTAGATGCAAGGCATGCGTTCTAAATGCAAAAGCATTGATTTGGACATGACGTTCATGGAATAACACCTGCAAATATACGAGAATTGCAACCTTCGAATATTACATTTAATAGACATCTAGGTTACTAGATTTTCTCGATGTACGGACGCTTTCTACATTGTTTGCCATTCACGGGTCAATGCTCTATGATGATGAAATGCAAATGAAATTGTGATGATGTCGTGCAACTATAATGCGAATGAAATGGATGTGATATAAACATGAGGACAAAATGGGTTAGTACCAATAAAAAAAAACAAGGTACAAAATAAAGCAATTAAAAATTGGACACTTCAATTAAAGACATCAAAACTTAAATCGGGTGACCGCTATCGGGCAAAATTTTGTGTGGCTCTAAAAGGAGGGCTTCTATGGGCCACTATATGCAGGTTTGATGCTAAAAAGGGTATCTGAATTGTCCTCGCTGCCCCCTACTAAGGGTAGCAAGGACCCCGGTCATCACCCATTATAGGTTCTTTTCAACCGGGTTCAATTCAGGGGGACTCATTCCTCTATGTCCATACGGAGAAACGATATTCTCACGAAAACATAGAGTACTAGAGCCCCGGAGGTACTTGCTAGGCCTATACGGAGGAACAATATCCCCACGAAAGCAATAGCACTTTCCCCCACTTAAACAATCGGGTATGCTTATGACAAAAATGCGTTAAAATAATAACCAAATATATAAGCGAATATTAATTTATATGGCACTTAAACTCGATATTAATAAAAATGGCAATCGACTCACGGCTCGACTTTTCTTTTCTTTTTAAAAAAAGTCCCCAGCGGAGTCCCCATCTGTCATAAAGGTTTGATCTTTGGTTACCTAAAAAACTTTAAAATATTATTATGGTGAAATTTTTTAAAGAAATTTGACCAAAAAAGGGGTGAAAATAAAAAAAAGATTTTTGAAAATAAAAAAATGGACAAAATGGGGTATGATTTAAAAAATGAGAATTAGATTTTGGGAATTGAGAAAAAAATGGAGTTGCTACCGACCACTTTGGTAGGTCGGACACCATAAAATAACCAGAGATTCAAAAAGTTTGGGTTCGGAAGTCGGTTACGTACGGGGAAGAGTTAGCACCCCCGATACGCCCAAAAATTGTACCAAGTCGATTAGCATCTTTATTAGTATCAAAATTTGCAAGTTTAAATGCCATTTAAATTAAAATTCAATTATATATGCGGGTTTATTTTAAAAGCTCCGGTGTTCAAGGGATGAACGAAAATTATCATCTAAGTCTTAGACTGGTAGCCAAGTTTACCGTCGAAAAAGAGAGTGCTGCATTAGCAATGTATATTCGAATAAAATAAATACAAAGCATGAATATTTAAAATATAAATAAATACATGTACATATATATTAAAAACATATATTAAAACTATAATGTAAAACAATAATAATAGATGACAAATATACATATAATATATACACTCAAAATTACGATATTATACAAAACTATAAAAATGAACAACATATATAATAATATATATTACGTTAATAATATATATTACGTATTATATATATACACATATACGTTTGAGAAATATGATAATAATAGTATAAAAAATTATAGATATAATATTATATGCATACATAAGGTACATAAAAACATATACATTATGTATATAAAAACATATGCTACTCAAATATACAGAAAAACATAATGTATATATTCATATATCCTACTTAGTATATATATTTGTAGACATACGAATACAACACGTACATATACAAAATGTATGTCTAAAAAAACAATAAATATAAATATGGTATTATATATATAACGGATACTAAAAAACAT
Source organism: Hibiscus mutabilis (assembly GCA_019671005.1). Lineage (NCBI taxonomy): Eukaryota > Viridiplantae > Streptophyta > Magnoliopsida > Malvales > Malvaceae > Hibiscus > Hibiscus mutabilis. The sequence goes on along the minus strand of CM033719.1, from coordinate 24,683,177 downwards.
AGTATGCAGAGAAACAATCATACAAGAACAAATAAAAATAATATTACAACAAAGTTATATACTAATCATATCAAATACAAAGAAATATATACATATCGTACATGCAAAAACAAATAAAAGTCACGAACAAATACATATCATGATAAAAAGAACATATTAGAGATGAGAAGATTGAAAAACAAATATTAAACAACCACCAATAATTAATCTAAATACATGCGAACAAAATATAGAAACATATGAACATCAAAATATAAAAAAACACGTAAGAACGAAAAATTAATAAAAAGATTACTAATAAAATCATCATTTCTATTAGATCATAAAAATTGATTACACCACAAACATACATAAAAAAAATAATCACCCAAATTCCACGAATTGTTGTTGGGGTTGAAAAGTTCGATTGGACTTGGTGATTTTGGTTCCGGGAGAAGGATGAATGGTTGATGGTCTTGAAAAAAAGGTGGGAGTGTTTTTTGTGATCTCCTCCCTCCTTTTTTTCGATATGCCGTCCCCCCTATTGTTTCCAATTTGTTGCCTTAAAATGAATCATGGGAGGGGAAAATAAGGGAGGTTGAGTGGAGTTTGGGGGAAGCTGCCGCATGGGGCGGCATGGAGGAGCTGCTTCTTTGGCAAGGCATGGGCAGCATGGCAAGTATGGGTTGCTTTTGGCAGGGTATGGGCAGCATGCCTTGCTATTTTAACCTTTTTTTTTAGAATTTTTTATCTTTTTTTTTAATTTGGTTCAAATAAGGTAAATAATTCGAATATAATTTGGGGCCCGAACAAAAAATGGGTATTACACATTTAAGATTTTATGTTATAACACAATTTCTTACCATAAGTTTGGTTGGTTTTAAATTTGGTTATATGAGGTAAGAATTTGTGTTATTACATTTTTTTATTATCATCTTTGTATAATTTATGTAGGTTTCGAACAATTTGTGTAGGTACCGTATTTTGTATGAGTTTGGTAAGAAATAGAGTAATCCTTTAAAAGTTTATGTTATAACACAATTTCCTACTATAAGTTGGGCTAGTTTTAGATTTGGTAATATGAGATAGGAATTTGTGTTATTATTGTTTTTCTTACCCGTTCTATAAACATTTATGTAGGTTTCGCACAAATTTATATAAGTACCCTATTTTTTATGAGTTTGGTAACATATAGAGTTATCCTTTAAAAGTTTATGTCATAACATAATTTCCTACCGAGTACCGATATAATCAGTCTGCCTTTTTTTAACTTTTTTTATGATGCCTTACAGCAGAATATTCCATTGTTACCAGAGAGAGATCCACTTCGTCTCGTTGAAACCATGACTTTTTACTTCTATTTTTTTTTCCTGTCTCTCTGCACCACTTTATAAAAGAGAATATCAAAATTGTAAAATTGTTTGTTTTGAATATTTATTTTCTTTATTTATTAAAAAATAAAATGTAAAATATGCTTAAGCTCGTTTAATTGTATTGTAACGGGTCATTATTCTCTTCACAAAAAATATATTCGGTAAAATATATATTTTTAAAAAAATATATAAAACGTTATCTTTTTTATATCTTAAAACATCTATTTTTTCTTTTCGATGTGAGATTAATCTATCTATTTTTTTTGAACGTGATAATATACACGGTACATTGGTCATTTTAAGTGATAACTTAGTCACTAAACTAAAGTTTTATTATAAACAGTTTATTGGACTTAGTGATGAGAAGAATTTAACTCAACTAAAAGAAATTTTTCAATTCGATTCGGCGTAAAAAAATATACTCGGTTTGATTCACATTGTAATTTCATAAACTCAAATTGATTCGAAAAAATTACAAATAAAATTTGAGTTATAAAATAAAATTTCAAATGGCTCGAAAAAAGTACGAAGAAATATATATGTATGTTGTATATGGTTATAGGAAAGTCGTTTAAATTGGTACCAATTAGTACCATAACATTATAAATGTTTATAATTAAATTTTAACAAAGACTTGAACAATTGACTCAACTCGAAATTCATAAACTCAACTAAAAAAAATCAAATAAAGTTTGAATATAAAATCATACTCTTCAACTTGACTAACTCGATTTTTTTACTCAACTCGATCAAATGCTCACCCCTAATTAGACTATTAAAATTGAAATAGACGTCTAACATAGCATATTATAATAATAGTTTTTAGTCTTCAAAAAGTATACATTCTATTAATTTGGTCGTAATTTAAAATAATTCAATAAATCTAATCATCCCTAATTAAAATTCTGACAATGCAGTCTCCTAACACACTTTTCGATCACTTGTCGTACTCACTGCTATTGTAAATTAACTTAATAATCGACAAATGAGATAACTAAATAAAATAATCATTTTTTATTAGACAATTAACAAATTAATTGAGTAGACTCATTATGACCATAATGTTTTCTTTTAACCGTTAATGTTTTCTCTCTCTTTTTTTAGTAAATTTTGTAATTTCAGCTTAAACACACTTTTGTTTATAAACTGCAGTGGAAGGAAGACTGGATTTCTCCTCAAGATTTGGATTGCTTCTGCAAGAGATTTAAACTCTCAGCTTGTGATTCACTCTTAACTTTCTATGGTATGACTTGTTTTTACATACCGAGTACATATTGAGGATTCGTTATTGATTATGTTATCTAAACGTAGATCCAATTTTTATGAGTAGAAACCACATGTCCTTTTCTGTATTTTATTTATATCATATCATTAAAAATTAGGTTTAGAGTTTATGATTATGGTTAAGGGTTAAGAATTAGGGTTAAGGGAGTATTATATTTAAGGTATATGTTTTTAGGGTATAGGATTTAGGGTTAAAGCTTAGGGTTTGATTATTTAGTGTTGGGGCACAAAAAGGACACATAAAAGCATGGGCAGAGCACCCTTGGGGCCCAAGGGGGCCTCGACCCCTATTATAAAATTAGAATATTCGATTGATTTTGGTCTGATTATAATTTAACCCCTGTAAAAATAAATATTCAAATTAAAAAATACATGAATTTATTAAATATATAATCAAATAGGGATTGAAGAAAATAAAAATGAGCCCACATTATTAAATTTCTTGGTCTAATATTAACTTAAGTCCTTATAAACTTAATTATTAGACAAATTAGGCATTGCCTTTTGAATTTTGAGTTTTAAATAATTAATAAACCCTTACATTTTTTAAAATTCAATATTTTAGCCCCTACAATGTTAAATCCTACCTCCGTCCCTGAAAAAAGGCATGGATTTTTATCCGACTATTATATATAGATAAAGAATTTAACTTTTAACATTTTAGTGACTTGCTTTTTACATATCGACTATGTTACTTAGGTTTTGGAATCTGACCATGTTATATATATATTTGATCAAGAAAAGAAACATTCATTCAAAACACGGAAACATAACAACAACACTGATGTCCAACAACAACCAAACATACCGTTTAGGCTGCTACGAAGAAAGGGAAAAGAAAGGAAAAGGTTAACAACATACCCAACAGAAACACGAGAAAGAAATAAACACGAAACATAAAATTCATGGTAAGGACCCAAGCTCAGGGATCAATCAAAGGCTCGATCAGGTGACAATTCTGCGAGAACTCCATCCGGAGCCAGGCTTCTTTCCTCATGAGAGTGAAAGATCTTATATCAAAACTGCTGAGGGTGTTAGATAGTGAACAAGGGAAGCTATGATAGAGGGTTTAAACACGATTGTGGAAAGAGAACCCTTAGATTGAAAAGGAGAAGCAAAACGCAGGACAAAACACCGAGCAAAATAAAATCAAGGATCACCTTTTATCTAGCCAGAACTAAAAGAAAAAAAATGATCTTAAGGAAGGGATCGAAAATACTACCATCGTTTTATCCTTCCGCCAAACAACGATAGTAGGCTCGTAAAGAATCATACTGATTGCGGATGATCATTGTCATGATCATCCGCTTTCATGAACACAAAATTTGATCAATCACATTCGATTGGTTTAGCCAGAATAGTGTCTTTATCTGAGCAACCATCTACTGTCAACAGCTCACGGCCAGAACCAAACCTTTGATACACGTCAGATTTTCTTCCTTTGTCGTTTACATTACCAGCTGTTGTCTTCATTGTCGCGACGTCCAAGGAGCAAAAACCATGACAGGATGGTAAATCAGCATAAGTCCCTGGATATGCGGGATTTGTCGCTTTCTCTAACATAAAATTAACCAAAACATATGAGCTGATTGTTTCCTTAAAAGGAACTTTGAAGTACTCTCCACGTTGAATCTTCTAGCTTGCCTTGGTAGAAGCGCTACCTCCCAGGGAAATGCTAACCACACAATTAAAGTTGTCATGGTCAAAACATCTGAAATGACCTTTGTGCCCTGCTTCTTCTTCTTTATGCACTTCCACGGCCAAAGATCCTTCCCCACCAATATGCCGGCGACCAACCTTCTTTCGATGATGGAGCTTGAAACTGGGACCCCACGAGAAACATCCCTTAGTTTGTCTACCTTTGTAACACCCCTTTCCCGTACCAATCACTGAATACGAGTAAGAGATGTCATTTATCTTTTATAAACTATTGGACACTTATAATCGATAAAATTTGTTCCTTTTAAACTAATACAATATAACCTTTAAACCCTTTAGCTATTTAATTACGTAAAATTTAAAACATTTATTTAACGTCCAAAACTAACCTAGTTTTAGGTAGCAACCTAGCAGTTCAATTCAATATATCATGTTAATGGCAAAACTGCCTAATTTTAAAAAATCATTTGAATATCCACTAAAATACGATTAAATTTCTACTAAACACGCAAATTAGTCTATTTAATTACTAATATTCACTATAGGTCCATATTTATGTTTATACTACTACAACTATTCCCAAATAACACCTAAAACAAAATCTATGGAATTTCATCATATCAAGCATGTAACATCATCACAACCTCAAATCCAATTAAAACAATCCTTAAAACATGAAATCCCAACTTATTCTTCATAAACCCTAACCCCCAATCTCAACATATAAGCATGAAAACCACTCAAAAATTATACCAAATGAAAGAGAATTCAATGGAGATTAATTCTCTATTTCATGCTTCAACCCAAAAACTAATCAAATCAAGCCAAAAATTGAATCAAAAATTTTTCTTACCTTATCTAGGGTGTTTCGGCCTTGGAGAAGAAGAGAACCAAATTTTCTAGCTTTTTCTACCATTTAGTTACAAGACAAATGACATTTTAATCTTTAAATCTAATATAAAAATCTCCATCAATAGTAAAATGACTATTTTGCCCCTTAGTTATGACCAATTAGGTGTTGACACCTAATATTCTTACTTTTTCATAATCAATTATAATTAAAAAGCATGGGGAAAATGACTAAGATGCCATTAATGAATCCATGTATTTACAAAAATGCCATTTGTGCACTATATTAAAATACTGCATCCCATCGAATCCAAATCGATCAATAAAAAACGATTTCAAAACGAAATGTCATGTTCTTCAAGTCTTCTTACAACTCCCTTCAAATTTTCATCACATTCTGAGCTCATACGATTACCCGAATTCTATTTAAACTTTAACTGTAATTTCCCAATAATAAAAACATCATATCGAACTAATAATTTTATATTCAATTCACACCCTTATGTGATCTATTTATTTATATAAAAAATAATTTTTGGGAAAATTACCTTGTTGGTCCTTGAACTTTTCTCAACTTTTCACTTCGATCACCAAACTTTAACATTTTACATTTTAGTCACTGAACTAAAACCACCAACTTTTAATTCTTTGCAAATTAGTCACTAACCAATTATTGGGGTATTACAACCTTCCCCGACCAAAACGAGATGCTCAAATCGACCGAGCCAGACAAGGGGGAGAGATAAGCCAAAGGAAACTCTCGGCCGCCGTCCCTCACTTGAAAAACAAGATGAGATCACCAAAAATGGAATCCCACCCCTTTGCTCGTTGCCGGTAAAGTCGAAACCATTTCAAAACCCGGACGGAGATATATATATATAAAGCTATACATATTGATCAAGTACATTTGGTCGGTTGGCCAAGCTGCTCATCTTTGTTCCCTCATTTTTTGTAGGTCATGGTTTTAGACCCACTAGGAACACTCCATTCCTTTCCCTAAAATCTCCCTTCCCCTCCCCTCTAGGTAGGATTAAGATTAGAATTAAGATTTATAAAAAAGGGGCTTAAGTTCAAATTGACCCTCAACTATAAATCAAAAAACCAATTAAGCCCTTATGAAAATTTTTCACACAATTAAGCCCTCAAAATTCAAATTGCACCCAATTTAGCCCCTCCTTACGTCGACCACGTTGACTGTCAATGACCTCTAATGGTCAAAGATAAGACACGTGGCACACTCTGAACGTGTCATGTCATCAAAATCAATTTTTTAAAAAATTCTAAAAGATCTAAAAAATTATAAAAATTCATAAAAAATTTAAAAATTTAAAATATTAAATTAATTTAATGTTTTCTTATTTTCCTTTATTTTTTATAAAAAAACATAAAATAATATATTTTTTTCGAAAAAAACTCCAAAGTTTCATTTATTTCAAAAAAAAGCCTCATAAATCCCTAAATCAAGCATTAGCACCGATTCAACCACCGGCCACTCCCCGTCGCAGGAAAACCCCTCCCATCTTCGTCGTCCTAGCACCCATTCTCACCGTTCAATACTCCTAGCATCACCTAACCCGTTCTCCCTCAATATTTCTTCTCACCAGCACCGTCGTCTGCCACAGTACCAACAACTTCCATCGTCGATTAAACTGATTTGAAGATTTGAGAATGTAGGGTTAGAGTTAGGGATTTGAAAATTTTGGGCATTTTGAAAATTTTTGAAATTTTGGGGTTTTATAATTAATTTTTTTAAAAAAATTATACAAAATTTAACTATTATTTCATTATAAATATTTATATATTTTTTAATAATTATTACAATTATTTTTTTTATTTTAAGTAAAAAATAATTTTTTACACATTTAAATATTTTTTAGATTTTTCTTGAATTTTTAAATAATTTTTATAGTTTTTATTTTTTTTTATTTTTTGTAATTTTAAATATTTTTCAGATTTTTTTAATTTTACATATATTATTTTATAAATTTAAATATTTTTAAAAATTTTAAATGATTATTTACGATTTTGATGGTCTGGCACGTCCAGAGTGTGCCATGTGTCACCATCATAATAACTACTTTTGAGTTAACGGTCAATTGTAACGGTCAACATTACGGAAGGGCTAAATTGATCACAATTTGAATTTTAAGGGCTTGATTGATCGTAATTTAAATTATGAGGGCTCAATTGAGTGAAAATATTATAAAAGCTTAATTGATTTTTTGTGAGGGCCAATTTGACCATTAAACCAAAAACACTATACTTATTTAGTATTGATTGTGTTATTTAAATTTCGGTGTAATTGACAAATATATATGTATATACAAGTTCAATTTCCCCTTTTTTTAATGTAGTTGAAAGTAGGTATGTAAATTTGAATTACAGATTTTGGAACCCGTGGAGTGGTTCTAGAAGTAAAAGATGATGTATTTCATCCAAGTGATCTGGATTGGAGCACTATGTGTAAACGATGTGTGTGCTTTATTAAAAGACTAAAAAAATTAAACAGATACTACCTTGTAATTACATCAGCATATTCAAAAAAAAATTACAGATTTTGATATTTGTGAATATTCAATATATTTTTGTGTACTCGAATATTGTGATTTGAATAATATCTAGATTCAAATTATTAAATTAACATTTTTTGTGGGTTTGGAGCGGATATGTCCAAATATCCATTATTTGATTTGCATTGCTTTACACGGATGGAGATTCAGATATATAAATCCGACTCTCAATTACAAAATAGATAATGTATTTACTCCGGGGGATTCAAAATTTTGGCTTATAATTTAAAATTTGGAATTCGTTTTTCCATAGACTTGGATATTCAACAAATCATAATATTTAGTTCGAATTTGGATCCGAATAATAATATTTATATAACTTACGTATAAAAATTTGGTTCAAATATTTAGATGCATTTGTAAATTCACATAATTAAAAATAATAATAAACTACACTATATACTATTGAACATTAGGAGATGTATCGTTTATACCATTCAACTTTTAATTTGTTAAATTATAGCACTTGTTGTTCCCACCTCCGGACCAAGGCTTCGGAAAGTCATCCAGAGCATCACCTGACATTTGTCCCCCTCCAAAGGCTCACCTCCGAAATCTACAAAGCCTCTAGAATCTACAATTTTTCGCTGCAAAACCTCCAGAGCCCCTAGTCTCTGCACAACTCCTCAGCATGCGGTGCACAGTGACCTTCGGAGCTCTCATCTCCGAATTACTCTTCATGCTCAGTTGTCGTGCTTTGACATAACAACCTTCAAGTCTACTTGACCCATCAGTTAAGCCTATTACTTGACAGCTGAGTCTACTTTGCCGACCCATCAATAGCTATCACTAGACCTGACTCTATCCCATCAAATAGTACCACTTGGCTATAAACACCCACCAAGCTGAAGAGAACATGCAAGCTAACACCCTCACCCATTCTCCTATGATTCTCTTTATCTTACTCCAACTACCGTCCTCGGCTCTCCACCCATACTAGAATGTGTGAACCACCACGAACCGCCACCAATCTCCTCCTCCTCCTCAACGACAATCTCCATCACCTTGTTCGATGTCTAGCATTTTTGACATCAACAACACTAAACTTTGATTTTGGCTTTAATTATACCACTGCGCCGTTAACTTGAGAACATCGTGATGATGTGGCCAAAACGATCTCGTTTCGATATGGCTATTGATGTCCAAAACGACGTTTTAGGCATTGAACTTTAGGGATCTATCGATTTTACCACTAAACTTCAAAGCGATTCTATTTTTGCCACTAAACATTTCGACTGCCATTGCTGGCCAATCGTTGCCTGTCACCAGTCACCACTTATGATAAGATCAATATCAAAACATTCGTATATCACTCATATTTCTTTTCCTCGGATTAATTTCCCAACAAATCCACTCAAAACCGATGAAATTAAACAAAAAATACCATTTTTAGGGTTTAGGGGCTTTCTTGAATTTGAGGGATTTCTTCGAAAATCCAAAAAGTGAGAAGTATTCTTTAGAGAAGACGACCAACATACCTTGAAGCTAGCTTCGTCAGACGAACGTCAGAGGAGATCAGAGTGTTAGCACATAGGACCTTCTAAAGGATTTTTGTCGATTTTAAGTGAATTTCATGGAAAACCAATCCGAGAGAAGAAAAAGAAGAGAAATACTAACATTTTGATACCGATCTTGTGGCGAATGGTGATCGGGGATAGGCGACGTATGGTCAACAACGATGATCTAAATGTTCAGTGGCAAAAATAGAATCATTTTAAAGTTTAGTGGCAAAATCAATAGATTAATAATGTTCAGTGCTGAAAATAACGTCGTTTTGGACATCAATAGCCACATCGAAACAACACCATTTTAGTCATGTTGACAACCGTCGTCCACGTCATCACATCGTTATGAGTTAACAACCTAGTAGTATAACTGAAACCATAACCAAAGTTTAGTGTTATAATTGAACAAATTAAAAATTTTGTGGTATAAACGATACAACGCTTAAAGTTCATTAATATCTTGTATAGTTTACCTTTAAAAAAATACAAATATTCAATCTACTGCAATTTTGAAAGCTGATATTTATGTACTTGTCTATTGAAAATAAGGCAGAAAATTAAATTTTCTTTTAACATGCATATTATAAACAATATATATTGAAGTTAATTATTAATTATATTCAATTTGGCCTAGATAATTTTGACCTTTTTAACGTATAGAAATTTTATTAGTTTGGCTTTTTTAATTTTATACTTAATATTTAAAAGAAATAAATTTAATCATCAATCTTTTAAAAAAATAAATAATTTGTTAACTTCAATAGAAATAGTAAAACGTTCAAATGTTAGTACTATTGGCATAACATCCTACTTAAAGATTCATAAATGCTTCATGCAAATTCTTTTTTACATTTTTATATATTTAGAGTTTTTATAATTTTAAATTATTTATTGACATAACAGACCATTAGTGATATATCAACGTTAAATACATGTATATTGTCACGTGGTTTGCCACTTCAAAACAGTTAAAAACATAATATAATTTTTTAAAAATTGTCTTTTTTTTAGATTTGAGAGCTAAATTCACATCCATTCCATTATATTTTGAAAAAAAAAGTAATTGATACTCAAACTTAGTAAAGTTTAGTTTTATACAAACATGTCTATTTTAGAATTTAGAGAATGTCTGTTTTAAAATTTAAAGTTTATATTTAAAATTTATACTTTAAAATTTAATATTTGAGTTTTAGTGTTTTGTGTTAGGAATTTAGATTCTAAATTTTATAGTTTGAAGAGAAAAAAATGTGTAAATCTTTTTTTACACAATTTGTATATTAAAATATAACTCTTTTATTTTAAGGTAAAACTTTAATACACGGGACTGTGTAAAATAAATTTTACACAAGCCTGTATTTTTATATTATAAAACTCAAATCCTAAATTTCTAATACTAAAAAACTAAATCTTAAACCCTAAATCCTAAATTCTAAACATTAATATTAAATTCTAAACCCTAAACTACAACCATAACCCTTAAAATTAAAAGGCTCATATAAACTAAAGTTTACACAGCCTGTGTATTTAAATTTTTTTATTTATTTTAAAGAAAATACTTTATACACAAATTTGTGTAAAGTTTACACGAGCCTTTTAATTTTAATATTTAAGGCTTTAGTTTAAGATTTAAAGATTTAAGTTATACTGTTTAAAATTTAACGTTTATTATTAGAATTTAGAGCCTAATGTTTAAAGTTTAGAGTTTAAGATTTAAAGTATTCGGAGTTTATAGTTTAAATATAAAAGGTACTGTAAATTTTTTAAGCATATCAAAATGTAACCCTTATTTTTAAAATTTTAATGTCTCCAATCAAATCAATCATAAATACCTAACCATTTAAACAAAGAAACTTTTCCCCTACAAAGATGTATTTAAACAGAGATTCGAGATAAATTACTTAGAATTCAATGAAAGGCAAGTTAAATCAAAGAACAGTCTTGGTGGCATATGATGAATTATTTCTCTCGGTAATCCGAGTTTGAACATCGTTATCTGCAACGGATGGGAACGGGATACGGATTGGGTAGCATAGGATGTAAAAAAAATCCATTTTTTATACAAATATTACAGCCAAAAAATAAAGGTTCTGATTTAAATCCCTTCTCTAATCATATTCTAATTGTCTTCAAAGGGAAAAGAAAAAGCACCATTCTAAATCCTAAGTTGCACAAGAAACAACATAGCATAATTGCCTACTTCACTTACCTCTGCTCTGCCTGCTTTATGCACTTGAGAGAGTTGCAGGATCAATCCAACTTATGAGCTTAATCATTTCCACATTTCAATCGTGCAATCAGTTCATCCTGCAAAATCAATGCTTCTTCTTCAGATGGGTCCAGCATTTAATAGTAATTAGATCGTTGTTTGTTTGACCCTCCAAATGAAAAAGAACTTTTTTAATAACATGTCCGTATCCGACACTCGTGTTCGAGTCCGAGTAACATAACCAAAAGTATGTAAATGGGTATATGTATATATTCAAAAAAAAATGAAGAATCACTGCACATTCTTGAATAACTAATACAATTACCCGATAGGATTAAAATTAAAACAAGATTTGAGTACAGTTTTGAAGAAAGTTTTCTCAAGAACATGCCTTTTTTCCTTTGGGTGAGAGTCCTCTTTCCTTAAGAAGGGCACGAAGTCTCTCCACAGTCAAACTATGGTAGTCCCTCTCAGTTGCACGGCTGCTTGATCCCTCTGCAAATATTTAAGTAGTTGGGGGAACTCGATAATAAATCTTACAGGGATGAAATCATTACTCTAAAAAAATATCAGGATTGAGTTGTACCATAAACTTATTTTTAATATGTAAAATGAAATATCAGATATAGACCATAGTGCCGACATTCAAGTTTATTGACAATGTTGATACCATACATTGAACCATGATTTTGAGTACAAAAATCTGTACAAGTGAATACAACTATTGACTAACCCGATCGAGAACTACTTTGTGTATTGGCTTTCTTTGTTAAAGCTTTGCTATCCATTATTCTTTCAGCAGCCCTGAGAAGGAAAAAATGGCTGACATCAAGCATGATCAAAGGCAATACGATGCCTTTCTCTCTAGACATTAAGCACATGATGCATCCATGCAATTTGCTACAAACAGCGGGCTGAATGAAGCTTCAAAGGATGTTTATGTCCCTATCCTCAAATGAAGGTTAAAATATTATATATATATAAGATAAATTGAAACAAGACAAGTTAAATATAGTTTCACCGAAGAAAGATAAAATTAATACCTTTTTCTAGGACCCTCAGCTGCAGCTTTCACATCCTTTGAACTGGAATCACACTTCTTGTCATTAAGCATGAGTGATCTAATAAGTATGTTTTGTTGGTTTGTATTTATATGCTGGCTCTCTGGATGTACAAATAAGATTATCGATCTCATAAAAAAGAGCGAATCTTAAAACTATGTTCTTGTAAAAGATATAATCTTCTTAGGAATCTACAAGATAACAAGCAAAATAATGCATGCATATATAAAACTTCAAATTATAAACAGGAGGTTATGACATAGACATTTGATGTTTCGTCTACTTCCTTACATTTATGCATAAAAGCCAAATCAGTAACATATGAAACCACAATAGCGATTTATCACCATCCAACACTTATTATTTTTATATCATCAAAAGATATGTGAATAAGTTACAGCTAGGAAGAAACATAGATATAGATATCTGTATGACTGTATCTCCTTAAGATAGAGATACAAATATCTACTATGTATCTCTCGTCAGGAATATGCTAAGCTCCAACATGATGACTCACATAAATAAACTATTCCTATGAATTCCAAAATCTTAAATTTACAACGAACTTCTAAATCACTTTCTTTATTACTCCCTCCGCCCCGGTTAAACTATCACATATTCACTTTTTACGTAGTTTTAGGAAGAAAAAATTTTGGTAAGAGATGTGATGTAAAAAAATTTAAAATGACAATTTTATCCTTGAAAAGTTAAACTTTTGTTTTTGGGAAACTAAAACAAAGGGTAGAAAAGGAAATATGAGTTTAAATAGTTGTTGATTTTTTCAAGGTGACAATTTAAGTGTGACAATTTTAAAACACAAAAGTGGCAACTTTACTGGGACAGAGGGATTACTTATTTTTATAAAATAGATGAGTTTCAAAGTACATATCTACATGTTTAATATGTACAAATGGAAATATGAAGGGTCCCAAATGCAATTAAGAGTAGCAAGCCTTAAAATTGTTTCTTAGACAATGAGATTCCAATTAAAGCCCTTTTACAAAAACTAGAGTGCATTCATACAGTAGTCGTCAAATGGCTGCATACGGCTTATTTTTAAGACCTTTAGCGAATGCAAAAGTCGGAATCTCAGATCATTCTTAAATAAAGAAACGTGGAGTAGATTTAAGAACCCACAAACTAAATATATAAGTAACAACATTAATAACAGAAATTAATGATTCTCATGTTGCGAAAGGCCGAAAGCAGAGATGTATGGGTTAAGGGCCATCCATTTATTACACTAAACTAAACAAAAAAAATTGAATGCTTCAGAATGTATTGAATGCCCTTAATAAGTTGAAGTTTACAGGCACCTGGAGGAGATGTGTTGTGCTCACAAATATAAAGTCGCATTCCTCCCTGCATAATTTTGCACTATAAGCAACAATGTTTTACAAAATAATATGCCAATAAATATAAAACATATAAAAATTACTTACAATATGAATTACTCATAAGATATAAAAAAAAATATCAGCTCAAAAGATAAAAAAGTAAAACAAATATGCTAAGAAAAATACAAATTAAATGCAGCTGATGATATTAGAAAGAAGAAATGATGCATTATACATCAAACTTGTTAGCAGCAATATAGGTGATTGCAATGTTTCATTATTTAACGAGTTTTAACTTCAGAGAGACATACTGTACAAATGGGATTGAAAAACAAGTTGTATTTTTTATATGTTTAAGGGAGACCATGGAAGAAATAGCAAGAGTTGCCATAAGCTGAGCTGCTAAAGAGGCTGGACGCATAAGCTAGAAGCTCATGGTAACAGGGAAATAAAAGCATGGGAGACTATAGAAGCCAAACGGGAAGGGAGCTCCACTGCCTTACAAAATATTCTAGGATCCTAATATGGTAACATCTTTGTAATTGAAACAGAAGAAAATGCTATAATAACACAGTGAGATAATAAAAAAGCTATTATTGAAGAAGTATCTTGAATCATGACTCCAATGAAGTAAAAAAACATGAGGAAATTACTCTAGCTTGAAGAGTAGAGCACAGGATATCCATAAACAAAGAACAACATATAGTGAAGAAATAATAGGTTATTCTGGTATCAAATGAATCCATGGAAACGCATACAAGCTTACAAGAGAATGCTAAGTAGGTAAGCATGGCATTGCACTCGATTGGTATATTCGAGTATTTGATACTCAAATTACAAGAAATTATCCGAAGTGGAAATTAAGAACCCTAAAATAACTTTACCAAGGAAAACCAAATAATGGTAATTCCAAATACCCAAAGAGGTCATAATCTAAAACACAACTCGTACCAAATAAATTGTATTTTATTAATATAAAATCTTCATCAACTCGTAATAATCCGCTAAAACCCTAGCAAACCATCAATCAAACATAAACTTAATCACATTTGGGAGAGGAAGTATTCATCAATCAATAAAACCCATTAATAAAGATAGCCTAAAGCCTCGGTTTAAAACCCTAAATCATACGGTCCTACTTAAAGGTTATTCTCCTAAGCTAATCAGTAATCACAATCCTTTTTTTTCCCAAACCGAATTCAGTAGAAATTCTTTACTTTCAAACAATTTCACACTTGTTTCACTTGTCTCATTTTCTCGGCCGATCAAAGTAATAAGATCTAGAGCATTTTAAAATGAAATGGAATTCATTAAATAAGAGAGTGAGAAAAAAATGGGTAAAACCAGATTGGAGGAGATGGCGGCGGAGGAGAGGAGGCCGCGAGAGGGAAGGTTGGTGAGAAACTTGGAAGCGGCGAATGGTGTTTGATGATGATCGAAGGGCTGAGAAGAAGAGGCCTCCATTGGATTTTGGCAGAAGAAGGGGGCAGCGCAGACCTTTCTCTGCTATATATTCTCTATTGTTTTTACTTTTTAGTTGTACCATAAAATTTGAATTGAGTAGATCTCCATACTTTTGTTAATTACGGAGCTAATTTTTTAACCGAAAGTGAAAAAAAAATTATAACGGGGGACATACACTCGTTGAATATTAGTAACTAAATTATTGCTGAATATTGTTAATTTTTTAATATTTTTTAAATAATTATTAAAAATCGTAAAGGTTTGATATATATTTAATTATATTTTAAAATAGAATTAAAAAAATTTATTCAATGAATTATTCTTAAAATCTCATCCATAATAGTACCTAATTAAATAAATCCACATAATTTTTATTTTTTATATATTATATTTTGGCTTAAGGGTTTAATAAGCCCTTAAATTTTTACAAAAAAATCAATTAAGTCCTTAAACTTTTTTGCACCCAATTAAGCCCTCAAACTCAAGAAAAAAATTAATTTGGCCCTTTAACCAACGTTGACCATTAAATAAGCCCCTAAACTTTTTTTTGCACCCAATTAAGCCCTCAAACTGAAGAAAAAAAATCAATTTGGCACTTTGACAGCTAAATGTAACGGTTTTTTCAAATTTTCTTGGCATGTGTCGCAACAGAATAATGCTACTTGTCATTTCTAAGAATTTTTAAACTTTAATTTTTAAAAAATATATAAAAATCCAGAAAAAAATCTAAAAAAGTCTGGAAAATTTAACCGTTAAATTGATTTTTTTTTTCTTGAGTTTGAGAGTTTAATTGGGTGCAAAAAAGTTTAAGGGTTTAATTGATTTTTTTTTGCAAAAGTTTAAGGGCTTATTAAACCCTTAAGCCTTATTTTTTTATAAATTAAAATTTACAAGTCTTGATCTTTTTCCTCATTAAAAGAGAAAAATAAAATCATTAAAATAAAAAAACCAAAAACTTAACTCTGAATGAAAAGAAAAAAATAAAATTATTATTAATAAAATCACTGCATTCTAATCTCAACATAATTTCCAATGAAATCACTGTATTCATTCCCATAAATTTTTAGACCTTCATAATGCAGAATTAACTATTATTAATGCATGATTCAATTGGTAGAACTGGCTGGTCTAGTTTGTTGAGCTGCATTCAATTTGATCTTCATAATTGTTTAAACCAATTTATTTTAGTTCCTTTCGGAGCTTTCCTGATGTAACAAATCAGAGCTCTTTTTATACAACTTTGCAACCTTCACTTGTGATAATTTTATCAGTTTCTGTAGCTTTCCAATACCCCGACTCGGCAACTCTGTTTGGTTGTGATCCGTTCGGGTATTTCTTATCTCTAAGACTGAAAAAAATATTATACTTTATCACCAAACAAAGCCTTGTCTGATCAAATAAGATTAAAAATTTAAGGGTAAAGTACATAAATATTCACTAAACTATCTTTAAAAATTCAAAATGATCATCAAACTTTCAAATTTACATAATGGTCATTAAATTTTAGTTTTTATTTATAAACTTTAATTTATAAGAAAATATTATGTGAAAAATAAAGATGTTGTAGTTTTATTTAATTGGGTAGGACCATGGATAAGATTGTGAGAATAGTTCATGAAATAATTTCTTCTAATTTTATTTTGAAATATGATTAATTGCATGTCGAGCCTTTGAGATTTTTAATAATTACTTAAAAGTCACTAAAAAATAATGGTGTTCTACTAAAACCATTTTTTAAAGCGATGAAATAGCTTGGACTATTTGTTTTTGAAATTAGGGGTTTCTTTTAAATTCAAATTTTGAAAAGATTACAGTCGCCACCGATCACTTTGGTAGACCGAACACCGTAAAAACAACCATAGATTCTTTTTAAAATTGAGGTTCGGAAGTCAATTACGTTTGGGGAAGGACTAGCACCCCACGAACGGCCGATATCGGTACCTTTAATTTTGTGTGGCATTTTGGCATTTTAGGAATAACAATTCGAATTTAATTTAATCATTTATTATTAACAAGGTTCATGTTCAAAATGGAAATATTCCTTTTATAAAAATATATATTTTTACTTCGAATGTAAAATTAGAAGCACCCCTATACGCTTAGGGCACTGCCTTTTATATTCCAAAAATATATTCCACTTATACAAGGCTTTTTTATGCATGATTAATTATGGTCTAGTTCATTTTAAGTGCTAACTTAAAAAGGCTCTAATTTAATTAATGGATTATTTAATCTATGAGTATTATTTAATTCCAAAGTTTACATGGGATAACACTCAATTACTTTTGAACATCATCCATAATTAAACTTCAAAATTATATATAACACTCTTCTATTAATTGATCATCCTAATTATTAAAGTTCTAATCCTATTTAAGGCTATATTTATTAATCTAAATTATTTATCAATTTTCTAGGGTTTTAATGAATATTGAATATTCTATTTAAGAGTTTGTGTTAAATAACATCTCATTATTTTAAGACACCATTCAAATTAAAATTCTAAAATTTCCCAATCAATGTTCATTAATTTTCTACCATTATCTATCTTATTCAAATTATTAAAGGCATGATTAAAGTGCATAAGACTAAGGCTCTAATATGCTAATCAAATTAAACTAGGTAATTAAAGTTTACTAAAATGAATCTATATATATTAATTAAATCATGCTATTAATAAGCAAATAAATACATTCAAATTAAACAATTTAAATTTAAAGGACCAAATTGCATAACTTAAAAAGCTAAAAACTGATTTTTATTTATTTTAAGGATCAAATTGATACAAAAGTAACACTTAGGGCCGAATCCATGAGGATTCGAAGGGAATGGTACGGATCCTAGGATCCGCCCCAACATCAAAACGGTGTGTTTCAACCGACCTATATAAAGGCTCTTTCAGATTTTTATCTTCTTCTCATTTTTTTTCTTTTTTTTACTATCTCTCTTCAAATCAGATTCTCTCTACCCTTTCTCCTAAAAACCTCTCATTTTCAAGATTTTTCAACAAAATGAATTAAAACCACCCATTTTCTTGAAGTTCTTTCATGTTTTTCATGAACATGAACAACTTCAAGAACATGGCCCAACCCCGCCATGAGCCCCTTCACTTTGATCTATTTTGAGTAAACTTCGACCGTCTTCCACTATTTGTCGACCACTGGGAATTTATTTTCAACCATCGTAGGAGACGCCGGCTATCACAAGTCAACTTTCAGCCATCGTCCTCCTCCGTGTCTAAATTCTAAAATTCCCAAAAACCTCCGATTTCAATCCTAAAACCTAAAACTAAGTCCGATCGGACATGATCACCTAACTTCTCCCCTAAATCTAACCTAAACTACTCATTCCGGCCCTTTTCGACTCCTCTAGTGCAAGATAAATATATCGACTATTATACTTTCTGTTTTGCTTATATATATATATATATGTGTGTGTGTGTGTGTGAAAATTTTGATTCCGTTTTCTCCTTACTTTTCTTTGATCTAAAGTTGTTATGTTTTCTTGCAGGAAAACAAAAAGATCAGAAGAAGATATACCTTTTGGCGATGGTCTTGTAGCTCCAATCATTTTTTTCGGCGAGTTTTCGGCGGCCGTTCGTGCTCTCGATAATTTCTTCAGCTTTTGAGGTAAAACTCTTTTCTCTCCTCTCTAATATTTTTTAATTCTGATAATAATGAGGGTAATGATGACGCACTAATTCTCTCTCCTCCCTATTTATAGGAGAATACGACGTATTGGTTAGTGGTGTTCAGCGGTGTGCGTCACCCGTTCTAGACTCATCCAATTATTAATTGCACAATTCATCCAAACCATCATTCTGATATTGACAGTCAACATCGTTCCTGATATTTTGGTGGTGTTAAACTAATGTTTTGAGTTTGATATAACAATGATTAATTTGCAAATAAATAAAATTTTAAAGTATTTGAAACTTCTCACAAATTGACAAGCATTCGAACAAACTTAACTTATTTTGAAGAAAATATTTTGTATAAGTTAAAACTTTCAAAGGAAAATATTAACTTTCAAAGGAAAATATTTTCTAACTGTTTTGATACTCAAAATAGACTAATTTGGTCAATGAGTACCGGTATGGCCTTTCAATACTGGAATTTAAATTGGTATATAAGTATCGGTATGAGCCTTAGTGTACCGGAGATTGAAAGTTTTTCTAATAAGATTGCTTGTCAGTAACGATACGGTGAACCCCATACAAATACGCAAATGGAGCAAAAATGTTTTTGAATGACCTGAGTACCAGTACGGCCATGAGCGTACTGATACCCAAGCTCCATAAATTTTCCAATGAGTAATTTTATTACTGGTACAACCTGTACCGGTATCCCTTACTCCGTACCAATACGAAAACTCGCATATCAGTACCCCTATCTTGTAACGGCTATTTCCTCTTTGAGCATGTATCGATACAGACAACCATGTTTTAATACCCCAATCTGAATCCGGATATGAAGTACGACATTTGGGTCACCCAAATTCTGACCCATCAAATTTCCAATTTAAAACCATAAGTTTAGCCTTCATTTAAAAACATTAAACATCCATAACTTCGCATAGTGAAATCAATCCATATAATTTGGTTTACAAAATAGGAGCTTCGAGTTTAAAATATTGTATATCAAAATAGTAAAGCAAATAGAGTTTACAGGCTCAACGTTTGTAAGGTCCTCTAAATACATAAGCCCAAAACTAAATACTAAGCATTGTACTCTGAAGTGATATGGTGCTGGGAGATCCCTTCTCGATGTGCTCCTCGGTCATGATCAACCTACAAACTTGCAAACGAAAACAACGATTTCGAACGCTGAGCTTACTGTCTCAGCCTTTTCGAGCTCAACATTTAAAATAACAATTTTGGTCTACGAAAACACAAAAAATAGGTTCGAGAGTTGGTTACGTGTGGGGAGGGGTGAGCACTCCACAACGCCAAAAAATTGGTACCTAGTTGATTATAATTTGTTTTAATGTTGGAATTTGCAAGTTCATGTGAAATCAAATTTATCGCCCATTTATGAATATGAATTCATTTTAACGGTCTCACCATTCGGGAGATAAACAATAATCACTGCCAACATCTCTGGCGCTAATTCGTTTACCCTCTTTTGGTGAGACACAACATTGCAAATTAAATGTCTCGGAGTTGAGCATGACATCAAAGAAACAAATTCATTTAAATTAGGGGTTAAAGGTTTTTTTTATTATTCTAAGTTAATAATTGACCTAATTAAGAGCAGTCTAAGATGAATTATACCTAGATGGGTTCAAGTATAGTTAAGTGTAAATTATTAATTTTACGATCAAGAAGAGGCTATTCTAAAGAGATCAAATTTAAAGGCTCTAAACTAAACTAAGGCTTAAATTAAAGAACCTAATCCTAGGGGTTTTCGTCTAAACTAGAGTTTTAATTAAAGAGACTAATATTTTAAAGATTTATGAAAGAGATATAAATATTAATCACGTAAAAATTAAATAAATACAAAAAATAAATAAAATAAATATCAAAGTAAATGGGTAAAATGT
Source organism: Hibiscus mutabilis (assembly GCA_019671005.1). NCBI lineage: Eukaryota > Viridiplantae > Streptophyta > Magnoliopsida > Malvales > Malvaceae > Hibiscus > Hibiscus mutabilis. The sequence continues at coordinate 24,662,349 of CM033719.1, read as the reverse complement.
GATTTCAAAAAATGTGCATCATTCCGTAAATCGGGTCAGCACTTTGGTAATTCGACCCGATTTTAACGAGAAAACACAAATTTTTAAAAAGGGGTGACAATAATAAAAATGGTATATAAAAAACCTTAGTTGAAATATTAAACAAAATTCAGATTAAAAAAAAACATAAAGGCTAAAAACAATAACTAAATTGAGATAATGTCAGATTTGGAAGCCAAAAATAGGGATTGTTTCGCAACAATGTGAAACTTAGTATCTCACGGAGCAAAGTAGAGTGGGGCGGAGGGGTTTAATGATTATAATTAGCCATTTTTGTTTGAAAACATGTGGGTATAAAACCCAATTTTATAAACACCTTTCAATGATTTCCTTAAAGCAATTTTAGATCAAAATCAATCCCAAACTTGTTCTGATTTGGGAAATTGAAATAAAAATCCCCAAAATTATGGTCGGTTGCTTCCCATATTTGATTTGATTCGAATTCCCTTTCCCCTTTTACTTTTAGACTAATCTTGCTCTAATTTGGGGACTGATTTTTCCATATTTTCCTAATTTGATTCAGCCCTTTATTTCTTGCATTGTTTCCTTAGGTATTGTGGCTGCACATGGTGAAGGAGAGGGTTACGGTGATGTTCGGTAGCCTCAGAATGACCCGGTGTTGCTGCTATCGATGTGGGTTTGCTGTCGGGCGATGGAGCAGCCATGAAGACTGCTTAATAGCCTCGTTCATGGATACCAAGTGCCGAACACGTAAGCCCCACACGAATGAGATCCCTCTTGTATCGAATCTGGACCATTAGATCTGGCTTAGATCCAACTGATGTGGATGGGCTGCGCATGAGAGAAAAAGATATCAGTTAGGATTTTTATTATTTTGGCCAAATGGGCTACCAATGTAAATATGGACTTATTTTTATTTAATAGATTCTTTTTAAATTAAATGGACTATTTTTTCTTTTTTGGGTTTTATGTCTAACAATAATAATACACAATAATTATAATAATGCTAATAATAACAATATAAATATATAAAAATAAAAAGACGCGTAAAAATCTAGTGACTACTACTGCCCCTCTTTGCTCATTATGGTGAAACAAGAATAGGGAAAAAAACAAAAAGACACTGATTTTATCCGTACGATACACAAACCAATAACCGTCTCTGTCTTGAAGCAATAGGGTGTCGTTCACCTACTGACTCCATACTAAGTGGCATAGGATAGAAATCAACTAATGCCCCCCTCGAAAGATAAAATATCTTACTCTTAAAGTGATAGGATAGAAATCAACTATCACTTCAATTTAACACAACACTGAAGCGATAGGATAGAAATCAACTATGGCTCCTACTAGAAAGCGATGTGACATAGGATAGAAATCAACTAATGCCCCCTACTTAAAAACGAAGTGGCATAGGATAGAAATCAACTAATGCCCCATTCGAAATATGTTTTGTTCAAGAAGTGATAGGATATGAATCAATTATCACTCCAATTGAACACAATGTTGAAGCGATATGATAGAAATCAACTACTACTCATGCTGGAAAGCGAGGTGACATAGGATAGAAATCACCTAATGCCCATGCTCGAAAACGAACTGCCATAGGATAGAAATCAACTAATGCCCCATTCGAAAGATGTTTTGTTCAAAAAGTGATATGATAAGAATCAACTATCAGTTCAATTAAACACAATGCCGAAGCGACAGGATATGAATCAACTATTACTCCTGCTGGAAAGCGAGGTGGCATAGGATAGAAATCAACTGATGTCACATGCTTGAAAATGAAATGGCATATGATAGAAATCAACTAATGCCTCATTCGAAAAAATGTCTTATCCTTGAAGTGATAAGATGGAAATCAACTATCACTTCTACTGGAAAAGCCTTCCATATTCTTGTCAAAATTCAACAAAGGATGTGATTATGATGAGCATGCGCTTAGGGATACCTAACATATGAATGCATGTCAATTTTTATGGTTTTCTTTTTATTTAAGATCATCATTTCTATTTTATATGATCTTTACCCGCTCAATCCAGATAAGCAACCATCTTCACTATCTCTGTCTTGTCATTCTCATTCTTTGTACCTCTTTGCTTCATAGAAAACATCTGATCTTTACACTCCAGATGTTTCATATTTCCACAAACCTACTATCATTGTAGTTGATACATCAATATTGAGTGAAATGCATTCTTAAGTGGCCCTAAAAGATAGTATCAAGCACCTTCAATGTTCCTTGTGAGTTTTCAGATTGCTTGTAGGGGACCCTCCACCTTACGTGTCTTTTAATGATATTGCCATTTTAATCTCTTCCTTTTGCGCTTATTAAATTCGGAGATCTTGAATTCTTGATCAACGCCAATTGCCCCAATCTAATGACATGGTTTGCTCATTGTGCGCTATTTCAATGAAAGATGTCTTCAAGACCAAAAGAACCATAATTTTAAAGAATATAGTAGGATGCGCCGAATATCAAGTGCATGAGTGTCTCTGATTCAACCCTCCAGTGATCATTTTAAGCATACTTGCGCCTTTGAATGTCGCGGTGATATTTTAAAGTTGTGAAATTTCTCTCAGACCGTTTGGTTCATCTTTATGATTATCGCATTACTTGATCCAGTCGAGAACAACTCATTTTTAGTTCTCATTATTCTTCTCCATTTAGAAATATGTTCAAATTTCTTAGACTTGCTTAACCAAGGGAGTGCAAAAATATCTTTCTAAGAATAGAATTCTACGAGTGCATGTGTGTGTTTCTAATTGCAACTAGCCACTATTTTATTAGCTTTTACCTTTTTCGACCTCTTTCTTTTTTTCTTTTTTACCTCGAGATTTTATTTCATTAATTTGTTTGACTTTGTCAGGATTTGAAAATCACTCATGAAGCCAAGGCATTGAGTAGATAGAGTATTGCTACCTTATTAGATACTTAGCCTTACAGCTACAATGGAGTGCCCTCTAGGTTTTCTTTTTACTGGTCGTATTTACTTATCTCGGGATTTTATCCTATTAAATATTTGACTTTGCCATGATTTGAAAATCACTCATGAAGCCAATGTATAGAATAGATGGAACATTGCTTCCTTATTAGATATTCAACATTATAGCCTCAACAGAGTGCCCCCAAGATATTTTGAGCTATTAGTTACAATCTGTGTCTTTATATGGTATAGAAGACTATTATTAGAATTTCAATTTCAAGCGACCCCTCTCTGTTAAACTTGCCTAGTCCACGATTCCACATTTATGAATTTCAAAGATTTTCTTATCATCGAACATCATAAAAGGCGTGACAGTCTTCCTTTTCTCACTTTGTCGACTTGATTAGTCTGAGAGATAAATTACCTTCATCGTTTTCACAACAATCAATTGATCTCTATCGGAATCAATGTCATAACATGCAATTGATATCCAAAGACCTACAAGGGTAAGACGAGATATATGTATAATGTACATTCAAGGTTTCAAGGTTAAAGGTGCATCTTTTATTGAAATCCTGCAGACCTAACATGCGCTCTTGTAAAAAGATCTTTACTTCTTTCGTGCGAAATAAAGAAGTCGATTCCACCCATCACTTTAGAAATTGACTTTCAACCTTAAAAACTTAGGGAGTAAACTGAATCCTAACACAGCCGCCATCTGGCTAACAATGTCTTGTTAGGCTTATGCGATTCTATCAAGCCTACTTGAGCATTCTAAAGTTGACAACCTATCTTCAATGGCCATTGCTTGGATTTGTGAATAAGTATCGTACTTGTGTGAAATTTGTCATTTTATATTTATGGAAATTACCATAATTAATCCTTTTATTATGTGTGTGTATGCAATGATCAAAATATAAACTAATGCAAACACAAACAAAACGATGCAATAAAATGCATGAATGCAAGCAAAGAGCATTGATTCCATAAATAGTTGATCTAGAAGTAGCTTTTATTGGATGACAAAGGTTTTTATTACAAAAGATAAAGACGTTTTCTACAAATACATTTCAGCCCGAGACCCAGCTCTTTTATTTCTTCAATCAACCACAAGAGTCTTGGTCTTACTTCTCCTATTTGCCTGACATACTGGCGAGTAGCTATAGCTTCCTTAGCTAGCATCATCACGTGCTTAGCTAAGTCTTAAACTCGGGTTATGACACTTTTGTCAAACTCATCACACTCTTGAAACCTTCTGGCACTGTCCCTAAGTCAGGTGAACCAATAATTATTGCCTCATTTATTGGCATCTTTAAGGACTCAAATCTTCATCTTGCATTCTTGGATCATGTCTCCCAAAGCTTCCACTTGCTTGTTTTTCTCTTTATCCTTCGGAGGCTCGCTTGTTTTTCTCACTCTCAGCTACTTGTTTACCATTCTTTTTTTGGCCAATAAGCACCTGTTTGTACTTTTCAATCTCTTTCTTACTGCGCTCTCTTTCTCTTCCCATGACTTGCTCAAGCTCTTGTCTCTATTGCTTTGGAGTCTTTCTCAAATCTGCATTTTAGCCCATGGTTTGAAACTTGAGGAAATCAACCCTCTGGATTTCAAACTTCTCTTTCAGGTTCTTGTACATCTTTACTACCCATCCAACCTCTTTCTTATACTTGCCCACATCCATGCCTACTTCAAAAAATTCTTTCGTATGCTAGTTTTATAGGGCTTCTATCTTGGCCTTGGCCCTTTTCAGCTCGGCTCTTAGAATATCAGTTTTAGACTAGACCATCTTCAAATGTTTTTCTAGGGATTTAGCTTTTTCGTGGGTAGGTGGTGGAATTTTTTCTTTCACCCTCACATGCCTCCATATGCCATAGTCGGGGTTGAACATATACTTACTGTCGTACTCCACCTCTATGATGTAGTAGTGCTTCCACGAGTCATTGATGGTCTGGACTTTCTCTTTGTATTCCCTTGGAACTCAATTCAGATGAGTCAAGACCAATAGTAAAGGGGATGAACTATCAAGAGCCATATTGCGGCGACAATAGTAAAATAGCACAACCGATTCCACCCTAGAGGCCAAGTAGCATCAGATGATTATAATTCTCGCACTTGTACAAAACCTTGGCATAGCCCATCCACGAAACTCTCCATATGATGTCTTGATCATGGTGATCTCTGAATATGTCAATCCATTTACTTCTCTTGGCTATTGGCTATTCTTTTGCCAAATATTCCTAGAGCGAAGAGAAGTTCAGAGAGAAGACATTTGATAATGCCAGAGTTGGACGCTTTCAGAAATGACTAAGGCCCAAACTTGGAGTAAAGGAGCACACATTCTGAAATGCACACCTTCTAGCTTTTGACATGCATTTAGGGAAATGAAGGTTTCTGCTAGTACTGATGGTACCAGATTAACTTCCCTCTTCAACTGCTCAAAGAAGTCTAACAAAGCCACATCGATATTACCCAGCACTCTAAAAAACATAACCATGCCGTAGATCGCTATGGCTAGGAGATCAACCCTCTTTTCCTTGTCTGGATGGGTAGGGATTATATCATGGATACTTGACCAGGAAAGGAAAAGTTACCCCTCTCTTATGAATTAGACCCTTAACTTACCTGTCGCTCATGCTAGTGAAGAATTTGAGCCTGGTGTGAGCATTCTTGTTGTTAGAGGGTTTTGCATAAACCAGCTTGCGTAGATTGAACAATGCTAAATATTCTTCGACTGTAGGCATCAAGTATTCCCCATTAAAAGTAAAACAACAATACCATGGGTTCTAAAACTGAACCAAGGCTTTGAGAAAAGGCTCGTCCACTTTCACATGTAGCATATAAGCTATGTCACCGTAGGTGCTGTAGAATAACTGCTTAGTTGCATAGTCAAAGAGATGTCAAATCTCCCGTAATTCATGCACACTATTTTGTTTGACACTAATATGAGCATACTTTGATGTCTCTATTACGCGATCAATTGTCAAACTATCCCTATATGCCTGCTGGTTAACCTCAAACCAGTGACGTACATCAGCATTGTCTTTCTCTTTCTTTAGGTACCTTCCATCCATGGCAAAAACTGTTTTCTAATTGAGCAACGAACTTGAGAACCACACATTCTAAATATGAAATGATGATGCAATAAGTAAATATGCAAGACAAAATAAAAAGAGAATATATTAGTACTCTTGAAAACAGAAATAAGGCATAAAATGTCCAAAGTAATTTCATTGTTCGAATAATAACTGGGAAACACATTCTAACATTTCATGACATGTCTTTACGAACTATCCTTACGAAATAATTTTGACCAAATTCTAATTCTAGGGTTTTCCGTATGACACTATTGGGGTGGGCTCCTAGATTCACACACAAAGGTTTGGTTCTAGAAAAGTCCATGAGTTGTCCTCGCTGTCCCCTACTAAGGGCAGAAATGCCCTTGATCCTCACCAATTATAGGCTCTTATGAATCAAGTTCAACTCAAGAGGATCCATTTTCCTATGTTCATATAGAGAATCAGTATTTTCACGAAAACATAGGGCATATGACCCCCGAAGGTACTTGCTAGGCCCATACAGAGAATCAATATCCCACGAGAGCAATAGCGTTTTCCCCTCACTTAAATGAATATGACAAAGCTCGGGTATAAAGCTTATTATGCCAAATTTTAAATTCATAAATTGAAATCATATTCATAAATGGATAATTAAATTAAATTTTACATGAACTTAACAAATTCCGACATTAAGAAAAAAGTGTAATCGGCTTGTAACTAGACCCTTTTTTGTAAAAACAAAAAAAATCTCAATAGAGTCGCCAAACTGTTGCAGCCTTTCCAAGCTTGACATTTAAACCAACAGAGTCGTCGCCAATCTTTTTTTGAGGTATGATTGGATCACCTAAAAATGGGTTATTTTAATAAAAATAATTTATTTTATTAAAACAACAATTTTGGTCTGTAAAAATACAAAAAAATGGGTTTAGAAGTCAGTTACGTGTGGGGAAGAGTGAGCACCCCCACAATGCCCCAAAATTGGTACCTAGCTGATTACAATTTGTTTTAATGTCAGAATTTGCAAGTTCGTGTGAAATCTAATTTATCATATATTTATGAATATGAATTAATTTTAACAGTCTCACCATCCCGGAGATACACAATAATCACCGCCAACATCTCTAGCGCTAACTTGTTTACCCCCTTTTGGTGAGACATTGCATTGCAAATTAAATGTCCTAGAGTTAAGCATGACATCAAAGAAATAAATTCATTTAAATTAGGGGTTAAAGGTTTTTTATTATTCTAACTTAATTATTAAACCTGATTAAGATCAGTCTAAGATGAGTTTCACCTAGATGGGTTCAAATATAGTTAAGTGTCAATTATTAATTTTACGGTAAATAAGAGGCTATTCTAAAGAGATCAAATTTAAAGGCTCCAGGACATTCGAATTCCTTTACAACAATCATAAGATAATACATGCTCCTCGAGCATTTATACACCTCACCAAGAGATATGAGGCGTCAAGCCAAGCTATCATGAAAATGCCCACAAGGCATGACACCAACCAACATGATTATCTTTTGATTTATCATTTACCAAGCCTATGATACATTATAGAAAGTATTGATCATCATTACATCATTACATTTGTACTATTTAAATAAAAAAACAAACATGTATCCCATTAACACTCGTATATAGGAGTGAAATCTTAGCCACGAGTTTATTTATGTCATCTTATGCCTTTAGGAGTATATTGGACCATATATCACAATTTTCCAGCCCCTCAAGCTCTAAACCAACTTTCTCAGGCATATTGCACAATTGGTATCGATACTCAAACTCGTGTACCGATACAACATTTCAGGTATCGGTACTTGCCCCAAGAGTATCGATACGTGGGCTTCACAAAAAGGGAAAGGAATACAAACACCATGTACCAGTACACTCTTATGCGTACCGATATGTGAATTCCTCCCTGGAATTCTAACCCAAAAATGGGTGCCAGTACACCCTCATGCGTACCGATACCTAAATTCCTTACTGGAATTACGAACCATCTATGGGTACTGATACGGGTCAACATGTACCGATACTTCTGTGAATATCGTATCGATATGGCTTGAAGCACATTCTGGTACGCCCCTATAAGATTGCAAGTGTTCATCCACTTATACACGGGGTACCGATACGAGTTTATCCTGTACCGGTACTCAAGCCCAAAACTCAAACTCTAGAGCTCGAAAATCAACCAAGATTCTACTAAACCCTTAAGGTTAAGCCTCACATCAATCCTACTTATTTTGGAAAGTATTTTAAGTGGTTTCTTATTGTTTAAGCGCCTTATTAACATGAAATATGAAATATGCCATTAAAGATGGTCTCAAGCTCCCAACACCCAAAACAACTATACAATCAAGCAAAGCAATCACTTTATGATCCTCAAGAAGAATAAGAGTCAGAGATATACTGACTTTAAGCTAGAAATCTAGGAACAACTCACCCACTTGGCTTTTTCAACTTTCTTTCCTTGACCCAAGCTTGGAAGAACCCCCAAACCTCCTCATCTAGCCACAAGATTATGAAAAAAGAATCAAAGGTTAAAGAATGGTCTACCATGAATTTACAACTCTTAAAATCAAAGGAAGAGCTCCAAAAATCCTTAAAGCTTTAAACTTTCCAAAAACCCAAAAATGACTATATTACCTTTACACCAAAAGATTATACTTTCTTGAAGCTTATGAAGAGGTCATCAACATACTTAAACCTTGGACCTTGGTTGAAAGAGATGTAAAGAAAGCTTGGATTTTTAGTCTTTGGTGGCCATGAGTGTTCTTGGAGGAAGATGAAGAGATAAGGTGAAGAAAAAGAGGGTGAAAGAATGGTGATGCAATATGGTCCCCTTCAACCCCCGTCTCGTTTAAAAATTGAAACTTAGGTAGATCTGTATAGGGGCCCATGAATCTAGTCTCTGTTTTTTTATTCAGTGCTTAGTCCTTGAATCTAAAAAGAATACAAAAATAGAAAAAAAGAATCTATTTTGAATTCAAATGTTCGAATGAGATGTCTATATTATTGTTATATTAATATTGTTATTATTTTCAGATATCTCAATTGATCAAATTCGAAGCAATTACCCTCCAAGTCCAAGATAAAAACATTAAAAGGGGTTCAGCCTTTATTTCAAAAGGTGGGTAAATGACGTCATAAAACCTCCAAAAATCACCCTATTTACAAAATGGTCCCTTCTCCATCATATGTAGTCCAAATCTCATCCAAAAGGCCCAAACTTGGCCTATTGGGTTCAATTACCAAATCTTTCTCAAAGGTCCATGACCCGAGTCAACGCTCAATCGTTGACTCAAAAATTTGAGACGTTACACGTGTACTGATACCCACTGTTATCAGATAGTATTTATTGCGAGAAAATACAGTCTAATGGCTCTATTCAATTCCCCAACAACCCAAACGGCTAGAAATTAATGAGGGGTATAAAAACAAGTCTCCAAAGGTTCTTCAACAACAAGACAACTATCCAAAAGCATTCAAGCATATCCAAAGTTTACTAGAGCTTCAATTCACATATTTCTTGTAAAAACCACTTGAGTGTTCTTATTATATTTATTCATTTCAAGTGTTTGGGGTTTGAGAGAGAGCTTAAATTGTTGCAAACACCTACCTAGTGAGGTTTCTTAAGTTTTCTTATTTATTGTATCTTTAGGAAAGGGTCTCACAAGATTTTGGGGTATAAATCTTGGTGAGTGTTGTAAGGTTACTCTTTGTCGTCAAAGGAAAGCCAAATTGAGTGAATTTGTGAAATCCTTAACGAGATAGCTAAGGTAGTGGATGTCGACCTTATTTAGAAGGTTGAACCACTCTAAATCTCTCTTGCAATTTTTATTTCATGTACCTTCCAAATATTTTTAAATTTCTAATTCAGCCCCCTCTTGGCCAATTGTGATTGTTCGATCAACTCAACAGGTGGCCTAAAAGCGAACCCAAAAACTAGACCCTAATAACAAGTATTGAAAAAATAAAATTTAAAAGTAGTCCCCTAATAACAAGTATTAGAAAAAAATGAGATATAATAACATATATTAGAAAAAAAATGAGCGCTAATAGCAAGTATTATAAAAAAATTAAACCCCTAATAACAAGTATTAAAAATTTGGGTCTTTAATAACAAGTATTGCAAAAAAATTGGTCCCTAATAACAAGTATTGAAAAAATGGACACTTAATAACAAGTATTGAAAAAAAATTAAATTTTAATAGTAGACCCTTAATAACAAATATTAAAAAAATTAAACCCTAATAATAAATATTAGAGGGAAGTTAAACTATCATTATGGATGGTAGGCCCTGGGTCGTCGCCCTCATGGCCCACCCTCAGGGACAGGCCAGTTGACACCAACAACCAATTAGCATATAGGAATGAGACTTTAGGTCTAGATCCATATCAAAACAATTTCTGATGTGGTAAATGAAATAAATTAAATTGGAAGGACTGCCTTATAATAAACCTTACATTACCCTATTCAGATCAACCAACTAAATGATTTGGACAATGATAATTATACAAAAAATTATTCTCATGTATGATTACTTGATATTTAACCTATCTGCCGACTAATTCAAATTCACATATTATAGAGGTTCATTATCAAAGTGACTCTCGCAATCCAACTTCCTTCGTTAACCCTATCAAAATTCGAATTAAAAATAGTGGATAGTTATAAGAGAGCGAATAAGCAAGGGAATATAATTTGAAACTGAGAAGAGAGAATAGTATTGGGTTGCAAGTGGAGGATATATGGGCAGAATCAACGCTTGATCCTGCTGAGAAACTCAACGCTTGCTTCGAAAGCATCCCTGTCTCAGTCTCTGTTTTCCCTCCTACTCCTCAAGGGTGTCTTGCTCTCTGTGTTGGCGTATGTTTGGTTCATCAGGATTTTTTTTTAAATTTCGTACGTTACCATTGTCTTAATTAACTTTTCAATATCACCAGTGTTAGATTTACATCAGGATATGAGTGCAAGAATACGAAGATATGGCACTCTAAGAAGCTTTCGAACCAAACAGACCGATCGGTTGAACTTTCTGGTCAGATATGATTTTTAGATCCACGATCTCAATCGATCTATGACTTCCAATGTATCATTTGGTTAGCCATCAAGAGCATGCCCATGGCTGGCCAACAAACCATGAACCTAATTTTTTCTTCGGCCTGCCGAGAAGGCTGCATCAATCAGGGGACCAAATGGACCACAAGAGGATGTGATAAATGATCAGGGGACCAAATGGACCCTGCAATTTATTCTTGAATACCAAAATGACAAGTGAAATTGGTCCAGAGAAAGTGCAATTAATGCAACCTAGAGACCAAATAACATCCAGCGAGTTCCAGCTGTAAAACCAAAGACAAATGCATGTATATTTGCACCATAATGTATGAAACCATGTGGCTCATGCTTACGGTTTCGTGTTGCTTGGAAGCAGGGTGGTCCGTAGGGGTGTTCAAACCGAACTTCTAAAATTCCATTAACCGAATTTTTTTTCCTATTAACCTTTAATCGAACCGAAATTTTTTCGAAAATTTTTAATCGAACCGAAAAAGTTCGGTTAATTCAATCGGAAAATTTTTAATCAAACCGAAAAAAGTTCGGTTAATTTGGTTAACCGAAATTTGTTATAAAATTTTGGGTAAATTACACAAATGGTCACTAAACTATGTTAAAATAATCTTTTTAGCCACTGAACTTTCAAAAGTTATAAAACAACCATTAAACTTATCGAATTATTACAAAATGATCATTGATTTATTGCACATTATAAATTATTGATAAATATTGAAAATTTTAATGATTGTTTTTTAATAATTTAATAAATTTAATGATCATTTTGTACTAATTTGATAAAGTTTAATGACCATTTTATAATTTTTAAAAGTTTAGTGACCAAAAATAAATATATAAAATATAAAAATTTCGGATAATTTCGGTTAATTAACCAATTTCGAACCAAATTAACTGATAACCGAAGTTTGAAAAAATTATTAACCGTTAACTGACCGAACCTAAAATTAACCGAAAAAAAATTCAGTTCGGTCGGTTAATTCGGTTAACCGAAATTTTGAACACCGGTCCGGTCTCAACTTTCATGTCCCTCTTGTTGCCGATTCTTTGTAGACTGCTCTGCTGGCATCAAACTGTATGTTAGTTCAACCTAGTTTCTATTTGATTCGATTTTGTGTACCAAAATGTCAAAATGCTAAACAAGGGCACAGATTAAACTACAACTTCATCTGTTTTTTTTATGAAGAGAACCAAATAAAACATCTGCAAGCTGAGACCATAAGATACCACTTATGCAAATAGCAGGGAAAGCATCTAAATTGTGCTGTAAAAACTGAAATGCCTGTGCTTCCTGGTACCACAAACCCTAAAATACTTTTAAAAAACTGCAATATTTATTCTTCACCACTTTGTAAATTAATACAGTTTAGCGCTTCCCAACTATATTACTCAGATTTAAGTGTTGTGCGTCGAATAGAGGCTATGTATCCCACAGGGGCATGGTCGGGCGTTTCTTAGTTTTTCCAAATACTTAAAGCCTATTTGGACATCAAATTTTCATATTCATGTGTCGGACACGAGTGTCAAATACGGATACTAAAGAAAAATGAAGAGTCCAAGCAACATAGCTCCCTAAGTCAATTCTTTGGAAGTCCATCATCATTCTTCACATGTTCATAGAAATTACATCGAGGCAATATTGTTTTCATCCCAGAGATCCAATCATTAAAGGACTGAATCTCCCAATTGTATTATACATTAAATACTTGAACCCCGAGAATCCCCACACAGAGCAATTATAGACCATAAGCATGCATATATACAATAGTTGAAGGGGTGATCACTTCTTTCAGGAATCCTGAGTTTATAACATCAGACAGACGAAGTAATAAACATGTAATCAGATTCATATATGTGTGAATTCTTGCTTCAGCCAGATGTTGATGGGCACAAGGACCATACCTGTAACCAGATTCCAATACTATGAACCCTTGCTTCTCACATTGTGAAGAACAAGTGGTGATCCTTCAAACAAATCCAATAGATAGTTTTCTAAATCGTCTGGCGTGTACTTAATGTATTTCCCAGCATGTCTTCCGCTCTCTAGCCGACTCCCGAACCTCCCAAAGAAGGATCTGTAAGCTGGAATTACTTGCTCCGATATAGATAGTCGAAGCTCTTCACGAAGTTGAGGATCTGGGACTTTCCAACCGGTTTGAATCCTGTATGTTTCTTCAAAGCATGCATTGAAGCTCTTAAATCTTTCCTTCAAGGTCACCTTGGAGGCATTATTAGAGCTACTACCAATTCCTTCATCTTTAAGGCAATGTAGAGCTTTGATCCAAGAAGCCCTTAGATAGCTCGTGGCATACTGACGTATCTGGCCACTTCGTTTACGAACCCAATTGTCTCCCGAAAGCTTTCTTAGCTCTGAATCCTTCACCTTTTGTACTATATACAGAATATTGTTCATCAAAAATATACAATGCAAAGCACCATCCTCGTACAGCTTTGATTTTTCCTCAAGGTTGGATTCCAATGATGATATCAACGACAACAACCGTTTGGCGAACGGAGTCCTGGTCTCCAACTCAATACCTTCATCCTGCAATCCATTAGCTTCATCCTCATCATTCTCCAATAATGAATTCAGCGTTTTGTTATAATCCACAAGCAATGTCACATAATTCATCACATAACGTGCTAGAGGATGAATCTCTCCATTGTGCATAGGTATCTTTGAAGCCTCATTCTTCACAGCATTCTCGAACTCCATGAACGTTCCACTTGCCGCATCCCCTAATTCAGCCAACACTCCCTTCGCCTCGCTGCACACGAATTCGTCCATACCCATCATCTTGAAATCCAGCAATGCATCAGCTAACACTTCGTAAATATCCAGAATCCTAAACAACTTCTCAGATGATCTTTTCCCAATAGAAACAGCTTCTCCGAAATTCAACAACTGCAGTATACACCCTTTTGCCGTCTCATTATAACATATCTCTTTGATGGAATCTGAGCCATCGAATATCTGATCACAAAGCCTCTTTTCTCCGCTCAAAAGAACCCTGACAGTAATCTTAACAGCTTGAATCCATTTCTTCATCTTGTCATCCAATGATTTCCACTCAATCTTTTGAACTTCCTCAATACTCAATTTCTCAACTCCAAGAATTAGCAAACACTCATTCAAAGCATCACGCCTAACATTACAATAAGCTTGAACACACTCTTTCTCGTACCCAGACCGGATCATCCGGTCCGCAATCTCTTTCAACTCAATGACAGCATCAGCGTTTATCAAATCTACACATAAATCATCTCCCAAGCTTGCTCCCCGTTCGTGAAAGCACTCTCTCTCACTACCGACCTGTGCGAAGCTCTCGAATTCTTCATCAATTTCTCCTTCATTCACCGCAAAAGAAAGAGAAACTTTTCGGATTGAACCGTAAAGCCTCTCTGCGTCAAGCGGCACTGAGTTCCTAATCAGAATAAGCCGAAACTCGTCTTCCAGCCTCGACATGGCCATCTGAAGGGATGTCTCAGCCCGGTCCATTATTTCGTTATCGGACCGAACCGACATGTTGACAACCGATTTAAGGATCTCGTCAATTGCAGAGAGGTACTCGGCGGTTTCATCAGGAGAGTCCTCCCAACAAAGAGAGTGGCAGGAAACGTCGGGATTCCACCGGAGGATCACTTTCTCGGCGGCTTCAAAACGAAAGCCGGTACTGTCGGAGTCGCTAATCAAATCGGAGATGTTCGACAAGCGGTTATCAAAGCTCGAGAAAATCGAGAGCATGTTTTCACGGACCTCTTTAGGAGTGTTGAGACTGTTAACGATCTGCTGAGCAGTTGCCATGACCCGGTCCTCATCACCCGGTCCAAGGTTCGTACTGGTAGTCGTGGACATTGTCAATGCTTTTAGTCCTTCACTCGGTTCCATTTCTCCGGTTATTTCAAAGAGTAGATAATGATTTGCGAACCGATAGCGGTTCACGGCGGTTGGTTAATGGGGAGGAAAGCTGAAATGACGGCGGAGTAAGCAAATTTCGAAGGAAAGTCGAAAGAAAATTAGAGAGCTTGTGTACAGTTAATTTCTCTGCGGTTAGGTTTTTAACCTCAGCGTTTTAGGCCACTTGGCGCCTCTTTCTTGTCTTATCTTATCCCTTACCATGCAATTATTTGATTAATATTGTTTCAAAAATATTATTTTTATAACTATGAAGTCCAATTTATTAATGGGTAAACTACATCGATAGTCACCGAACTATGGTCTCTTTTCTATTTTGGTCACTGGATTATTTTTTGGCAAAAACATCACCAACGTTATGTTTCCTTCTTATTTTGGTCACCGAACTATTTTTTGGCAGAAAATAACTAACGTTATGTTTCCTTCCTATTTTGGTCACCGGTTGTTAAAAACTTAACGGTTTGGTTGACATAGTTCGGTGACTAAAATAGGAAAGAAACCATAGTTCGGTAACTACTGGTGTACTTTACCCTTTATTAATTGATATTTTGAATCGAGAGTTTTTTTTCTTTTTGAGAAAATTGATATAGATGCTGAGTAAACTTTGGTTTATATTCGTCTTTTAGTTTTAGGGATTAAAATTTTAGTTTAGAGTTTAAATTTTAGGGGTTTTGGTTATAAGGTTTAGAATTTAAGATTAATATTTAGAATTTAGGGTATATGATTTAGGGTTTAATTTTTTAGGGTTAGAGTTAAAATTTTAGGATTTGTGTTTTATAGTGTAAATATGCAAGCTTGTGTGAAATTAGTTTTACACAGTATGTGTATCAAAATTTTACCCATTTTTTACTGAAATCCTAAATTATAAACCCTAACTTCTAAACTCTAAACTTAATCTAATTTACACCATTCATAATTCTAAGATTTAAACTTATGATGTTATTTAAAGAATTTAATACCTAATCCTGCTAGATCAACATATAATTAGTAAAAATATTCTTTTAAGAGTAAATATCAATATGAATTAGTGCCATTATGTTTTATTATAATATATATGAAAATTATTTAATACATGGTCAATGTAAACTTTAGTTGACAAAAATATATTTATAGAATGCATGGTTTAGAGTTAATATAGTGATTTGAATTTTAGAATTTAAATTATGTGTATTTTTTACAATAGAAATAATCCTAATATAAATACCTCAATTAGATATATATATATATATAGAGAGAGAGAGAGAGAGAAATATAGTTGTATGAAAATATAAATTTTAAAGTTTTTAGTTAAGGGTTAAAGTGTGCTAAAGATCCTTGTACTACACTCAAAAAAATATTTTGGTCCCTCTACTTTTGAAAGGAATATTTTAGTCCTTGTGCATTTAAAAATACAAAATTTCAGTCTAAAATGTTAATTTACCATTAGTTAAATCAAAACATTGGGTTTACATACTCTTTAGGTCCTTATTATTTATCAATTGACCAGATTGATCCTTCTCGAGGGTGTAATTCGATCCATATATATTTCAAAAGTGAGCAAATAAGGATTACTCATCACAATTAAATTTTTCATGTAGTACGAGTCTAATTGTGATTGGATTTTTTTTAATTCAAAAATTTTATATAATATTCAAAACAACTATTAAAACAAATTTAAAACTAATAATCATTAAAAAAGAATTATAAAAGATTATTTTTTAAAAAAAATGACCATTTACAAATATAATTTAAAATTTTTAAAAAATAGAAATTTACAGAAAATTAAAAATAATGTTCAAAGAATGTAAAATTACGGAACAATATCTACGAATTTTAAAGAAGTAAAAGACTATAAATTTTTATATATTATATTAAAGATAAAATTACCTTAGTGATTATAAATTGCGTTCATCTTAATTTTACTTATTGTAGTTATCTTTATTATAAAAAATAACTTTATAATCACACTAATCTTATGTTCGATGTTTTGGCTCGAACATAGTTTTGAATTCTTTCGAAACATTTTTATAGTTTTCCTGAATAATATATATTTTAATTCTTATAATTTTTATTTTTAATTCCAGAATATAATGCTAGATATTTAATTTTTTTGAAGAATATTTTATTTTTGTAATTTTTTAAATTTTAGATTTTTTGAATTCTAAATAATATTTTTAAATTTTATTAGTTTTTCCTTTTTAAATTGCTCTCGTTCGAAATATATAGGCTAAATTACTTTGTTTGTTTAGTATGATTAATTTGCTGAATTTTTAAATTGATAGGGACCTAAGAGGTATTTAAACCTAAAATCTCAGTTGAACTAACAAAGAATTGAAAATTTTGGACTAAAATATTATCATTTCAAACTTACAGGGACTAAAGTGTTCTTTTTAATAATAGATGGACTAAAATAAATTTTTGATGTAGTACAAGGAGCTCTAGTGGGCTTTAACCATTAGTTAAGTTATTGAACTTAATTAAATTACTATACTTTAATTTTAAATTTAATTATAAAAATATTAAAAAAGTAAAGATAAAAAATAAAAAGGGTAAACTACACCAGTAGTCACTGAACTATAGTTTCTTTCCTATTTTGGTCACCGAACTATTTTTTTGGCAAAAACATCACAAACGTTATGTTTCCTTCCTATTTTGGTCACCGAACTATTTTTTTTTTGCAAAAACATCACTAACGTTATGTTTCCTTCCTATTTTGGTCACCAGCTGTTAAAAACTTAACGATTTTGTTGACGTGGAATTTTATTTTTTTAATTTT
Source organism: Hibiscus mutabilis (assembly GCA_019671005.1). Taxonomy (NCBI): domain Eukaryota; kingdom Viridiplantae; phylum Streptophyta; class Magnoliopsida; order Malvales; family Malvaceae; genus Hibiscus; species Hibiscus mutabilis. Next base: position 24,644,612 of record CM033719.1, on the reverse strand, counting down.
TCATGTCATTTCTTCTCTCTCCTCGTAAGCAATATAAGTTATTTTATAATATTTTTATTCAAACTAACAGGATGGTGACACGTGTCACTGCCTATTAGTGGAATAAAAGGAATAAAAACCAAGCCCCTTATGCAGCCAGAGAGATGGTGACACGTGTAACTGCCTAATAGGATAGTGACACGTGTAACTACCTATTAGTCGAATCTCTCTAGCTGCATAAGAGGCTTGATTTTTCATTCCTTTTATTCCACTAATAGGCAGTGACACGTGTCACCATCATGTTAGTTTGAATAAAAATATTATAAAATAACATATATTGCTTACGAGGAGAGATGAGAAATGACATGGAAAATTAAAAAAAAATAAAATAAAATTTCACGTCAGCAAAATAGCCGGTGACCAAAATAGGAAGGAAACATAACGTTAGTGATGTTTTTGCTAAAAAATAGTTCGGTGACAAAAATAGGAAGAAAACATAACGTTAGTGATGTTTTTGCCAAAAAAATAGTTCGGTGACCAAAATAGGAAAGAAACCATAATTCGGTGACTACTGAAAAAGTTTACCCAAATAAAAATCAGCTTAAAATATTAAAATAACTAATATATGCGAGTATTAACCAAAACGACTTAAATATATTGAAACAGTTAAAATACACCAAAATTTTGTTTCTAGATATAAACTTCTTCGTACTAATGTCAAAAAAAAAAAACTTCTTCGTACTGGTTTGAGAAAGGTATGATTGACTTAGGCGGGGATTTTTCTTGAGATATTGTGGTTGAAAATTTCATTTTACGATGTAAAATATATATATTTTATTTTTACAACCAGGGAACATGCTAAATAATGTGGTTGGAAAAAAATTTAGAGAATAGGGTTGTGCCAACTTTATTTTGTTTTTTACGACAAAATGAATAGTATTGATGCAGGAATTTCTCCTGCAGAAGTCGTTCGTTATATTTTAATATTTTTTATTTTACATGGCTGTAGGCGAAAAAAATTTATATTATTTCTTGTTGTGAATATATTTATTTATTATTTATGTTTATAATTTTTTATAAACTTTGTGAATATATTTTTTGTTGTTAATATAAATTTTTATCTGTGTAGGAATTCAATTTTGTTGTAGAAAATTTTTATCAGACTTTGGAGAAAAATATAGATTTGGTCGTATATTTTGCTCAGTGAATTATCAAGTAAGTTTATTTTATTTTTAACCGAAATCTAAATTTTAAGTATTTTTTAGTTATTTAGTTAATAATATAGTAGTTAGTAAACTTAGTAGGTAATATAACCTCGGATAAATTTTTTAAATTATTCCCCTATTTAGGTTAGTACTTACTTAGATAATATTTTTACCAAAAAAATATAGTTTTTAACTATAGTAAGTTATATAAAACATACATTTTGCCTTAGATGATGATATTGTTATGTGATTATTTAACTATTTAGTAATCAGTAAATTATTAAGGTAGAAAAAAATAAATTTGTATACTAAATTTTAAATAATAATGTTACTAATCAATAAATTAATTTTTGTTGAAGGATTGATAGTTTTCTTATTTGGTTTCTCGTCAAATCTGGTAAGTTTTTGTCATTTCTTAAATTTTAATTAGTTAATAATTTTTTAATAGTTAATGTTTTGTTACATATATGAAGTTTTTTGTATTAACAAATTTTAATAACAATATTTTAATATATGCTTTTGAATGTTTTCTTTTTCAATATGTAGTTAGAATGAGCTCATCAACATATTGTGACACTGAAATCGTAGTTGGTCGTTAGGGCGAATCACTTGATGATTTCAGTGAGTATGAAGAAAATATTGTGCATATTACGGAAGATGATGACTTTCATTTACTCAATGTTGATGATGTTGAGGCTGTTATGACATATGCGAGTAAGGGTAATGGTCTAAATGCTGAAGTTGATGTTTGGGTTGCGACTGTCCTAAGCTTGGGTTGGGAAATGATTAGCTTGTTTGGGGTTATGTTGAACCGGAGCCCGAGCTACCGAAATCCATTTATCCAGCTTATGAACCTCCAGCCCGTATGTATGAGGTGGACTATACTGCAATGCGAGATCTAGAATATGAATGGTGCGTATTTGGTTCTTCATCATCTTCGAACCATGGGGAATTGGTACTGAAGGCTTAATTTGTAACGAAAGAAGATGCCCGGCTGGCAGTTAAAGAGTACTGCATCAAACGGCATACGAGATCATGTGTTTCTGAGTCTGATAGGCATACATATTACGCCATGTGTATTAATTGGAAGAGCAAATGTCCTTGAAGGATAAAAATTTCATACCGGCAGAGGAGTCAGATGTGGAAGGTAACACGGTTCAATGAGCAACACACATGTTCAAATATATCATTATCACAAGACCACGTTAATTTAGACTCTGATCTAATATGTGCCTACACTAGATTATTTGTTGAAAAGGATCCAAGGATTTCAATTATAGTGTTAGTAGCATTAATCAGGAATCAGCTTGGATATATTCCATTTTACTACAAGACATGGATGGCAAAGCAAAAGACGATGGCGCAGGTGTATGGTGATTGGGATAAATTGTATAATGATCTACCAGCTCTTTTACGAGCAATGCAAATATTCATCCCAGGAACCACGGTAGAATACGAAACAAAATCGGCGTGCAACTTACAAGGCGCACTACTTCCTGGTAAAATGATATTCAGTAAGTTATTATGGGCGTTCAATGCGTGCATTGAATGGTTCCCATTTTGCAAACACATGATTCAAGTGGATGGTACCTGATTGTATGGGAAGTACGGTCATATATTACTCGTGGCCGTTGCACAAGATGGAGACATTAATATATTCCCAATTAGTTTTGCCATAGTTGAAAAGGAAGATGCTGATGGATGGAAATTCTTTTTGAAACATTTACGCAACCATGTAGTAAAAGAAGACGGGATTTGTATGATTTCTGATAGAGGGACTACACTTTTATCAGTAATTGACAGACATGAGAGTTTATGGAAGCTGTCGTATGCATATCCAGCATATTGTGTACGGCATATTGTGGCAAATGCGAAGACGCATTTCAGAAACAAACAGATCCGGAAAGAGATCTTAGGCGCGGGTAAATTGTTATTCATTGTTTATAAAAATTATATTAATTTATTTTTGAGTTGACGTTTTCTTATTTGATTTAACTAATAATTTTTTAAATAGGGTATGAACTAGTTCAAGCAAAATTCGACGCTAGGATAAGAAAGTATTGTGTGGGAAATATGGTCACAAGCCTATGATGAATGTCGATGTTATGGCCATATGACAACTAACCTTGCTGAGGCTATAAACTCGGTGCTTAAAGAAACACACCATTTCCCAATTACAAGTATTGTGTGGGAAACTTACTTCAGATTGGGTAAAGTTTGGTCAGATAAAGGGCAGGAAGTTAACGCCCGGATAAACAACAGACAAAATTGGTCTCAAACCCTACAAGATAGAATGACCACTCTTCAAGCGGATGCCACCGCTATGAGAGTCAAAAAATTCGACCCAAATAATTTTGAATTTTCTATCGAAGCCAAGGTCCGAGGTGAGCAATGAATGTTCACCATAAACCTTAATCAGAGATGGTGTGATTGTGGTGAATTTAAGCATTTAGATACCTCTGCTCTCACGCATATGCCGTATGCATGCATATTCATGTGGATCCTTACAGGTTTACGGATGTGTGTTATAGCTTCAGACTATAGCAAATATATACAGATTTCTGTTCAACATTATCTCGAACCAAGATTATTGGCCAGTAGAGCCAATATACGAAGAATGGTTACCAAATCTAGAGTTTCATAGAAAGTTGAAGGGTCAATCGACTTCCACTCGCATTCATACAAATATGGATAATCTGGATGACAGAGAAAGGGAGTTCAAGTTAAGTATTGTACACTTTGCAGGGGACCAGGTCATACAAGAAATAAGTGTCCGAACAAATCTAATATTTCCAACTATCGTGTTGGACCATCAACTTAATTTTCTGTTAATGTAAACTTATTTTAAAATGTTTTTTGGTTTCGAAATATTTGGCAATCTATTGTACAAGCAAAATTATTTGGCAATCTATTGTACAAGCAAAATCAAAGTCCAAAAAAACTTCAAAAATAAATCAAAGTCCAAACAATCTTGAAAAGTCCGAACAAATATTAGACTTAATGTTATTAATGTCATGATTAAAAAAAAGACAAGTTTTAATGTTTCTCAAACAACCATAAAATTATCTCATCCTCCTTGGTAATTCTTGTCGATGTAGAGATGTCGTTTGATCATACCGTCGAGGGGCTCGTACCATTCTTCATGGAAATTATGGGTCATTGGGAGTCTGTTCATCTTGATTGACCTAACATCTATCATTTGCATGGCAGGCGGTATAGAATACATATTTGGTGCAAATAATGGAGTGAAAATAGTCGTAGTCGACAACAAAGATGTCATACTATCAACACTCACGCTATGACCATATCCATATGATTGACGATGCTCATATGGTGGTATGTATACATCGTCATCCTGGCCTGGATAAGATGATGAGCTACCAGCAAATGTTGTATGGACATGTGGTTATTCGAATACATTACGCAGTCCGGATGAGTTCACTTTAGTGTGCTGATATGAGGTCTCACCAATTGTTGGATATCTACGAATTGCCTGTTCCGAAGGATTACTAGGTTCAGATGATCCCTCTACAGTTATTGTGGGCACATGTATTGACCCCCATAGAGACCAATCCGTAGGCGCACTTATTGTTGTATCGTTTGGTGGTTGTGGCAAGCTCTGATCGAGTTCGGGTTCGAATATTCTGTCAACATGTTGATATGAACATCTATGCTCCATCTGCCATTTTTGACTCATTTCGTGGCCTACCAAGAATGGTTTTCTATTATTATTAAACCACTCCAAGTACTCTGGACAACAATCAAAAGCATTGTCTTCAATTGGAGTACAATCTCATGGCAACCAGCTTGTTCTATCATTCCATAGAGTAATGACATAATCTTCTAGCTCGTTACTCAAACCTCGAGTATGTATATACTTAATATCAATCGAAGATTTAGGAATGGGCTGGAAAAAGTTGAATTTCCACAACACTCGATCAGCACACTGATACTCTACAATAGAAAAATGGATCAACGGTATAACCGCACCCCAAAATGTAGAAAATTCCTACACATCTCGTGGTATGCAAGAAATCGCTTCTTCACTTTTGTACGACCTCCAAATAAACTGTAAATAAAATTACAGTATATATTTATTTATATAATTAAATGAAAGACAATAAGCTATGAGTGTATTTAAAAAATATGATACATGATTTCTTCCTTTAGATTCGATCTGGAGTCGTATATCTACAACATTATTGTGCACCACTCCCGCTTGTCTCATATCATGCCTCCATATGCATAGAAATTAAATATTTTATTCTAAGTAATTTCAGATAAAGCTAATAATCATTAACATATTCACAACAATATTTGATTCATTGTATTACCTTCCTACAAATGGATATTCAATGGGTGATCTGCAAACCGACGTTAAATAAGGAAGTCTATACCATGCCCAAGATTGGAGCAAAGTAAGACATTCATCGGTATCTACGTTCTTATTATTGTTATGAAGAACTACCGCCTTACACATTTCATGATACAAAAATGCCAATATAGTAGATTCCCAACTATATTGACGTATTTGCTGAATATTTGCCAACAATGGCAGATATTGTGTGTGCGCATAACTACCAGATTTATTTGCCATTAATGTACCTCCAATAATGTGAAGCATATATGCCCCGGGACATAAACGACTTCTTCTTCAGTAGAGTTCTCGGTTACCTTGAATTCGTTCTTCAACCATGACAATTTTATATGTGCCCCTCTCACATTTGACACAGAAGGTACTTTCTCAAGTAACGTATTGCACAGTTGAAATACAATGTAGCTATCAGATCCTACCACTGCATTCCCATTTATTGAGACACCAAGTTGTATAGCTACGTCTTGTAGGGTTATCGTACACTCCCCGACTGGAAAATGAAATGTGTGAGTTTCTGGTCTCCACCGTTCAATCAACGCAGTTATCAACCCAGGGACCAACTTATATCCCTGAAGAAATGTTACATTATAAAATCCGGCAGTCTGCAAGTAAATAACTATGCGATCAGATGGTATCCTCGGCATCGTTCGTCGTGGCCGGAAGCGATGATTGCCCTGTAATAAATTTATTTTAATAATTACATAGAATGAACAAAAGGTAATTACGAATTCACAAATAATTAAACAACTTATAGGTTTACTTACAAGATGAGAAGAGATGTGAACATGATCAAGTTGTAACAAAACTTGTTCAGATGCCATATTTCTAACTAATATGCAAAACAACTATTTAGAATTTTTTTCCTAATATATATAATAATATTAATTACAATAATCTAAATTTATAAAAACATTTGATACTATATACGGTATTTGAATAATGCCCATGTCACGTCACCCATGTCATATATATATATATATATACACCAATTATTTAAATAATATCCATGTATTTAAATAATACCCATGTCACACATGTCATCTAACTTATATTATTAACTAAATAGCTAAAAAATAATTAAGGTTATTATTTAGAATTTTTTTCTAATATTATATAATAAACGTCATTGCTTATATATTATCATCTAGAGGCAATAAATTAAAATATCTACTAATACTATCATCACACAAACATCATCTAAATTATATTACTAACTAAATTAAGTAGCTAAAAAAATTATAAAATATCATTATTAATATTTAAAATAGCTTGTGTAACAACATTATTAGTATACAAATTTAGTATATTTTATATCATCTAAGGCAAATTTTATTATTTATATAATTACTAAGTAGTTAATAAAAAATTTATTTTTTTAGGTAGTTCTATTACTATTATCTAAGTATAACTACCTACTATGCTATATTACTACATGTTTTAAAAGTTTAAAACCAACATAGAAATTAGATTTATTTAGCGTTTGTTCCGTAGTATTATTTAGGTATATTTTAATAATTATTAATATTTTATTTATTGATTAATTAATTTATTTTAAATATTATAAATATTTATTATGAAATATTTTTTCTTACCTAATTTATACTAACTTTACAATATGTACTAAGATACAAATCATTTGTCACTAAATCCTCTAAAAATATTCGTAAATATAAAAATATGACATCAACAATAATTTAAAAGGAAATAAAGGGCATTTTAATCCAAATATTATGAATTAGAGAATTGATTACGAAATTAACATCCCTAAAAATTAATTTTCTAATATAGTAAGAAAGATGACTAAAAATACTTAAAATTTTACTAGTTAAAAAAAATATTTCTTCAACAAAATTAAAATTGTATTACCTACACACAAAAATAAAAATTTATATTAATACTAAATCAATATAAAATAATAAATAAATAAATAAAGGCATAATAATAAATAAATTCCCCCATAAATAAATAAATATATAAAAAATACTAACCTGTTTCAAAAGTTTTTTGAACTTCTATGGCAGATTATCCTACAGCTCTTTTTTAAAATGCAACCCTACCCCCACCCACCCCTGTCCTTTCATTATATAGAAAGATAAAAGATATTGTTCAACCCATAAACGACTTATGCAGGACATGTTCACAGGTACTGCATATGCTTGCAAAAGTTGTCGCCTGCCTGCATCGCCTGAACTATGCATGCATGCATGGTTACTGTTCACGCCATGAACGCCTCTTGCAGGAGACCTTCATGGTAGAGATTCTCGCAGAACTTGAATCATGTAGTTGTGTCCCCGCTTCACAGCTCCTGCATTCATGCATGTGACGAATGTAAAAAATGTCTCCTGCAGGAAGTATTTTTTAAAAAAAATATATAAAATTTCCTCTTCGCCTGCAGCTATGTCAAATCGAAGCAAAAATATTTAAAATGTACATGAACGACTTTTACAGAAAAAATTCTTGCACCAACACTATTCATTTTGCCGTAAAAACCAAAATAAAACTGTTGGAACCTTATTTTTCAAAATTTTTCCCAAGCACATTATTCTCCTAAATTCCCCATGCTCTTAGAGGTATTATTATATGAAAAATCTTTTTTAAATAGTTATTTACAAAAATGATCCCATCCAATGTTATTTAGAAAAATGATTCTTAAATTGTCCACATAAGTTGAACTCGCTTTCTGTAGAAAGCGAGTTCGAACCTCGTTTTTTACAAAACGCGAGTTCCGTATTGAGTAAGTTGGTAAAAAAATTAATTCCCTGCCATTTTAACATGAAACTCGTTTTTTGTAGAAAGCGAGTTTGAAACTCGATTTCTGTAGAACACGAGTTTAACTTACATGGACGATTTAAGAATTATTTTTTTAAATAATATTGCCTGTGAGTTATTTTTATAAATAATTATTTAAAAATGATTTTTTATATAATAATGCCGGTCTTAGAAGTCAGCTGGAAGAGATACCGATTTAATATTATGTGGCCTGACAAGCTGACGACATTGATTTTCGTGTCAAAATAACATGCAGTCTTCTATCATATCTTCCAATGTATGTTGGCAATAACATCAGATCGTGAAATAAAAAAAAAATCAAATTAAAAAAAAATTAACCACAAATACACAGTAAAACACCTGACATAGGCTGGTACTAATATAATATTGATTATTTGAACATTTTTTTGTCGTATGCGATAGGTATTGTTGAGGAATACGACTCAAATCTAAAAATTATTAGTTAATTTCTAAAAATTATGAGTTATTTTATAGTTCAAATTTTATTTAATTTTTTTTAAGAGGATTGGATTTATAAAATTATAATTTAAATCGAGTTGAAAATTCGACTTTTTCAAGTTGAATTTTACTCGTCATATTTATTTAATGTGACGTTCTTTATTACATTATGCTTATGTTAATTCATTTGTTTGATTTTAGAATATCTTAAATAATATAATAAAATCATTAGTATATAAATCACAGTGCAAAGGAAATCTCAATTTGTCTGTCAAAAATTCAAACCACAAAAATCTCTAATTATTGGGCTAAATCCTTAAACCCAGACTAACCCTAATCCTTGATTGTCCAGGCTGAAATTTCCAATTTTAGCCCAATTTGAAATTATAATTTGGACTCTGTTACACTTGCAACCCAAATTGAATAGAAAGCAGATTCTGACAGCCGAAAACAGATTTGGCAATAATTAGTGGTGACAACGGGACGTGCGGATGATTTTGTATTCACCACTTCCTTCTAATATTTATGGGTACAATTTTAAAATTTTATTAAATGTTTTATGGATTTTTCATCCTCATACATATCTCTTATGGATTCCAGCGAATCTCGGTTAATTCTCATATCAAAAAATAAACAAAAATTACTACATTAAAACAAGGTATAATATAAAAAATGCTTATAACATCTGATTGAATAATTATTTTGGCCCATATTCTTTTTTAGAGCAATTTAACCTTCAACGTTTCATTTTGAGTCAAAATAGCACATCTGTAAATGAAAATTTTAGTCAACTAACGATAAACAATTTGAAATGACTTGAGATAATGATCTGTCAGCAAAAAAATAATTTTATATAATTTTTTAAAATTAATTTTTGACTGATATGACATTCTTTCAAGTTAACACCTTTGGCTATATGATATTGTCATGTCAGCGTGCACTGCTATATAGGTTTGTCACGTCATTTCAAGCAATTTACGTTAGTTGACTAATAATTTTCATTTGCAGAAGGGCCGTTTTGACCCAAAATAAAACGTTGAGAATTAAATTGCTTCACAAAAGAATACGATCCAAAATGACTATTCGGCCAAACGCTAGGGACATTTTTTGGCTTTATGCCTTAAAACAAATACTCAACCCTAAACCTTGACAATTACAAACCTAACTGATAAATTTAGTTTTGCTAACAACAAACAAAATATTTCAAAACTATAAAACATGACTAAAATATTAACTAGTGAAGCATGACACGGTCTACACTATTTTTAAAAGAAAATATATAAATAAGGCATAATGCCCAAAAATGCTCCTAACGTTTGACTGAATAGTCATTTTGGCCCTATTCTTTTTTTTGAACCAATTTAACCCCCAACGTTTCATTTTGGGTCAAAATATCCCTTTTGCGGATGAAAATTGTTAGGCAACTGACTATAAACAACTTGAAATAACTTGTCAGAATGACTCGTTAGAAGAAAAAAAATTCATATTTTATACAATTTTATAAAAATGTTTTTTGACTGATGTGTCATTATGTAAAGTTAGCATATTTGTCTATATGACATTGCTATCGCGGCATGCATTGCTATGTAGGTTTGTCACGCCATTTCAAGTTTTTTATCATCAGTTGAATAACGGTTTTCATCCGTAGAGAGACCATTTTGACCCAAAGTGAAACATTGGAGGTTAAATTGGTTCAAAAAAGAATAGGGGCCAAAATTACTATTCAGTCAAATGTTAGGGGTATTTTTGGTATTATTCATATAACTAATAATCTATAGTTTCAAATCATGATCCGTTTGTTCTACAAGGAACTAGATTCGATAATCTTTCCAACTATACGAATTACCTCTTTTAATTTTACTCATACGATTTATGGCAAATTTTTGAAGTCACCGCCATTGTTGTTTTTGGAACCAGTCTGTTGTTTTTCTTCTGACCTTTGCTCACTCAAAAATCAGTAACTCCTAATATGTAACTCAAAATCGAGAACCGTTTGTTTTAATTGAATCTAGACTTTTGTATGGTTATAAAAATATAAGGCTCACTTCTTGATTTATCTTGTAATTTTTTTGTGGTTTTTCAAAGTCACTGCTAAAAATGTTTTCTAAGAAATCTGCTACCAAATTTTTATGACCTTTCAACATTCAAATATTCATATCTTTTAAAATACATACCAAAATCGATCACCGTGTGTTTTAAACAAAACTAGAATGAATCACGTTTACAACGATGTATAGACTACTTTCTAATTATTTTTAGGGTAAAGCACATAAATAGTCACTAAACAATACCAAAAAATACAAAATGGTCACCGAACTTTCAAAAGTTACACAATGGACATTAAACTTTAGTTGTTGTTACAAAATGGTCACTGAGCCGTTAACTATTGTTAACTGGGTAACATGGTAGTTACGAAAATTTGTATAACAACACATTTAAGCCTCAATATTTACACATTCAATCAATTTAGAAATCAATAATGAGGGTTAAATTAGGACTAAATTGATTGAATGTGTAAATATGGAGGATTAAATGTGTTACTATTCAAATTTTTATAGATGTCACGTCATTCAATTAACGACAGTTAACGGCTTAGTGACCATTTTGTAAAAAAACAACAACTAAAGTTTAATGCCCATTGTGTAACTTTTGAAAGTTTGGTGACCATTTTGTATTTTTTGGTATAGTTTAGTGACCATTGTATACTTTACCCTTATTTTTATGGAATTTACGAAGAATTTCCAAACTTGCTCTAGTCGACCATACTCATGTTATGAGAGATTAGATTTTTGTTGAAAATTGAGTAAATAATCCTTATGGCCATCCAACTTTGTAAAATATCGAGACAGTGAGGACAACAATGGAGGTGGAATTGAAAGAGCTGCTTGATGATCTACTGTCTCTAAGTCAACCACTGTCTGATCCTTCTCTTCACGCTTCAATTGACAAGGTGCAGTTTTCATCAATCTACAAATATTTACATGCATGCTTAATTGTATGTGCTTTAATAAGATGAATCTTTAGAAAATTATAGGATCTATAGAGTTTGTAGATTTCTTGTGTTTCCTACTTGTTAAATTATGAAGAATGAGATTCATTTCAATTCTGGGTTGACCTAATTTGATGTTCTAACCTAACCTAATTCATTGTCTAAAAGCAAATTAGCTTTTCATTTCTAATTGTCCGAGTACATTGTTTTGACTATTCGTTTCTTTTTTTTAAGTAACGGGATCTCATTAAAAACTCCCTTCGTAATCAACGCTAAATCAAAATTTAATGTCGGATAGCGGAAAGAAAAAAAGAGTATCAAAGGATTATTATTCATCAAACTCGAAAGGTACATCGTTCATACCATCTCTATTACAACCATATAAGATACTAAAGCACCTAACAAGACATGCCAACATGATTTAAACAGACCATCCCACTAACCGAAATTCATTTCTTTTGAAGTATTTTTATTTAAAATTTTGAGGAATATCCAGATAGGATATAAGAATGTGATCTTTACACGAACTTTTCAAATGTGTTAAATCTGAATATATTCATGTCGGATACACTTAAATATAAGTTTAAGTAATATAGGTTCACTGCTTGAATGATTTCTAATTTCAAAACCCGAGGCATATCTAGACATTGTTATAAGAAAATGATCCTTCTAAGGCTTTCCAAATGCATAAAATATAGCATATGAAGACTTGTATATACTCATGTTAGAGACATACCTACTTTCGACACTTAATTTTAATTTGAGTAATATAGATTTAAGAGATTAAAGATGTTAAAAACAATAAGCATCTTAATTTGAGAAATATAGGTTTAAGAGATGAAAGTTGTTTAAAGCTATATATGTAGCTCGGACTTTTCATTTCTTTCAAAATATCTCTAATTTAAAATTCGAGACACATCCATATCAGGATATAGAGTTATGATCTTTCCAAGACTAGGCCTTGTTTAACAATTAGCGGATAACTGATAGTTGATAGTTGATTTGACTAGCTGATTGTATTAGCTAATTGTATAAAAGTGTTTGGTAAAATTAACTTATAACTGATAGTTGTTTGATTATTTAAACAAGCAAAATGATATATAAGGACATGATTATATTCGATACTTGTTTGAATAGTTTATTAGTTATCAATATTTTGTATATATTAATAGTAATTAAATTATGAAAAATATTTTTTAATATTACATTACTAAGCATATTTGAAGGATCTATATACTAATTTATTATATATATAATTATTTTTAATATAATTTAATTAATTATTAAATTTAAATACAAATATAAATATGTGAGAATTAAAAGAAAAAACAAAAAGTATTAGTTTATAAATGTCACAATGTAAATATGTAATGGTGAAGAATTAAAATAGAAAATGTTAAATTTAGGTTATTTGGAGATTTTTATAATTATTAAGGACAAAAGAGTCTTTGTAACTTTTATGTCAAAACCTCAAATTTCAAAAACCTCTAATTAATGAATTTGACCTATCAAACCTCTAATTTTAGCTCAAACCGTTGTTTATCAAACAAGGTCATAACCTTTTTGATACTTTTTGTTATATACTAATAAATAAAAATTAAATAAAATCGGTGTGAGACTCGTCCGAACACATATCGTATCGGTCGGCTGTCATCCTACGACTTTAGGAATAAGAGGGCAATTTTCCTATTTCTTTCACCAACAAAATGAGATTTATTTTTCTTTCTCAATAAGTCTCAAGGGTCCTCTATTCTACTGATGTTGTTTTTATGTTTATTTGATCATATGCTTTGATTTCGATTTCTTGCCAATCTTTTCAGTCAAATCCCTCCCTTGTTTATTAAGATGAATTATAAACCATGAGGGGAAGTCTAAGGAATGGTAGGGTTAAAAACAGTTAAAAAAAGGTTACAACCAAAATGTTATTAAAATGTATAACATTTTCGATTGTACGTGTGATAACAGTTCGATTACGCCATGGGATAACGTTTAAATTGCAATTGAAAATATTATCAAAAAGTATAACATTTCGATTGTGTGAGCAACATTTTAGATTCCGTATTTTCTAACAATTCCGATTGCAACCTAAGTTGTTACAAGTATCAACCGTTATATTTTTTGATAACATTTTGCTTGTACTGTTTTTTAATCTTAAATTAGATTATTGTACCGCATACTCACTCAAATCATGAATCATCAATTTTTCGGATCAAGTTTTATGTATCAGATTTTGAGGTGAGTGTCAAACTTTTATACCATATTTTCCCATAATATGTCGAAAATTCATGTCTAAATATATATTTCAACATCAAAATCCGATTATTATTATTCTAATAATTTATAATATATATTCAAATATGTATCGGATACATACATGAAACATCAATATCTGAATTTGTGTCGTACAGATAAGATGGTGGGAAGCAAAAATCATAGTCGAGAACATGTGGAAACGTGAAAAAAGTGTGAATGTTGAATTATAAAAGCAAAAAAGGGAGTTTCATAGTTTTAGGGTTTACAATGACATCAAACAATAATAATGGAGTTACATTGCATGGAACCGTGGAAGACTTATGTTGCATTTTTGGTTGCTGCCTGAGTTATCAATGTCTATTTGTCGGTCATTTTTTGTCAAACGACCATTAATTTGGTCCTCAACGTGCGTTTGCCTACTATTTTTAGCACCCAAACGAGTGTTTGGTGGTAGCCAAAAAATTTAGCTTTGGCCAACGGGCTTTTGCCACAACAACCCCAAAGGAAGCCTTAATAGGGAAAAATACACAAATAGTCACTAAGCTATCCTAAAAAATATAAAATGATCATCAAACTTTCAAAAGTTACATAATGAACATTAAATTTTAGTTTTTGTTACAAATTAACTGTCGTACAAAGGATGATGTGGCAGTTAAAAAAATTGTATAATAAAACATTTAATACTCCAAAATTTGCACATTCAATCAATTAGTCTTAATTAAAAAAAATACTAAATCTAACCCTCAGTATTTACACATTCTTTCAATCATTTCATTTCAAATTGTTCTTCAACTATTTCTATCACCTACGAAAAGGTCTTGTTTTGTATTTTCGGTTTCCCCAAACAATTATATCTATGGGTCGTCAAACTTATTTAGTTGCAGATCCATTGGTTCAGCGAGGGCTTTAGCACCTGGGTTTCGATTCCACCCAATAGATGAAGAATTGGTTAGCTGTTATTTGAAAAGGTATGAATAATAAGACTGTCAAATTTAATGTTATTGCTGACGTTGATATTTACAAACATGAACCTTGGAACCGTTCAGGTTTAGATTTTTATTTCATAATTTCAGTTTTTAATTTTATATATGCTTTTATAAATTTACAAATATTTAAAGGTTTGTATTCAATTTTCTTTACTACGATAATGTTGTAATGAGATTTTTATATATTAATACTCCTCATCTAATCTAGTCGATGTGAATTTCTATTTCTATTTGGTGTTTTTTTTGTGAGAAATTTACTTTTTTAACCATTAGGAACTTTACTATTACTATCACATTCTTCTGTTGAGTTTTAGTTCATTTTCAATCCATGTTGCCAAAGTTTATTGTTGGTGGCTGCTTTTCAGACAAATCAAGATTGAAAACCAGGAATGATATTTCTTTAGTTCATTGGTTAAGACGTATGGAAATGGGGAAGAATGAGTAGGGCTACGAACCAATGGGGGAAGAATGAATAGGGCTGCGAATTATGACTAAATTGATTGAATGTGCAAACTTGGAGGGTTAAATTTATTAATTGTTTCAAGTTAAGACTAAATTGACTGAATGTATAAACTTTGAGGACTAAATGTGCTATTATACAAATTTTTTTAACCCCTTTAACGACAGTTAACGATACAGTAATATTTTGTAACAAAAACTAAAGTTTAATGTTTATTATGTAACTTTTGAAATTTTGATGATTATTTTATATTTTTTAAAATAGATTAGCGGCCATTTGTGTACTTTACCCAAGAAAAAAATTGAATTTGATAAATTCAAAAATAATACATGCTTGATAACATTAAAAACATTATGCATAGTGAATGGAAGCCCTAGAAAATTCTCTCGGGACAAGAAACCCTAGTTTTCAATGTTATGATCATAATGGTGGCCGGCCGCCGGAGTCTGCGGCTCAAGTGGGCGTATCGCCGATCTTGGAGAGACCTGGCTCTCCGATAGCACCAGAAGATCAGCAAGTAGCCAAGAATGGAAGGAATTTGGAGTTGAAAATGGTTGATTCTACCATGCATGCTGAAATTGAAGATATGGACGTAGGTGGTGTTGTGAATGGAAAGCAGACATTGATGGACGCTGGTAAGGGTGGGATGCCGACTGCTGCAGAAGAAGCAAAAGCCTTGTACGCCTCCATGGCTACTAGGAAGCAAGTTTCAGATAATAATGAGGGTCTAGGGTTGGGGTTTAACCTAGACGATGTTGTTGTTTTAGATGAAGATGCATTGTTGAGGAATCCAAAGCTTATCCAACAATTAAATTTTTTGATAGAGTACATGATCAGATTGATCATAGTATGCATCATTCGATAGTTGTTCAGCTATTAGGGCATTCAATTGGGTATAATGCACTGCTTGCACGCATCCATGCATTATGAAACCACTTGGGGATCTTCAATCGATTGACCTTGACAACAGTTACTTCTTGGTTCGGTTTGAGGAGGAAAAGGACTATGCCTATGCTCTGATCGAAGGTCCATGGACGATATATGGAAGTTACTTGACCGTTCAGCCTTGGAGCAGGACTTTCTCGACAAAAGGAAAGCATCCATCACACGCAATAGTCCGGATTAGACTTCCTAGCCTCCCATACAGATATTATTGTAAAGTGCTGTTCAGAAGGATTGCCAATATTGTGGGTAGAGTGATAAGAGTTGATTATAATACACAAGCAGGGGAGCGCGGTAAATTTGCTAGACTAGCAGTGATGGTAGACCTGAACAAACCTTTACGCTCATGTATTGGCATCAATTACTTCGTTCAAAAGCTTGAATATGAGGGATTCAAACAGATATGTTTTAACTGTGGTGTCTATGGTTACTCTAAGGAGAGTTGTGAGGCGTCGATGACTAACAACGAGGGACAAGCCCCCATGGAGATAGTTCAGGACCATGGGAAAGCAACAGAAGTATCGGTTGATAATCTATACGGCTCATGAATGGTAGTATTTAGTCAGCGTCGTAGGAATTTACGCCAAAATGAGGGTACTTGCGATGGCAAAATAAGTGAGAAGAATGGTGGCTCAAGATTTACAGCTCTTGCTAATGATATTCAAGAGACTAGGGTGGATGAGATCCGACCTGAGACTATAAACTGTGGTCAAACGCAAGTGATTAAAAAGGCTAAACCCAAGACAAACTCAGGGATAGGTCCGAGCAAAGGACAACAAACTAAAACTTTCATAAAGAACGCAACATATTTAGTGTCGAACCTGGATCGTAAATCTAGGAAAAGTGCAGCTCAACTGCAAGAGGTGACTGCGGCGGATGTGATTCCCATAGACGATGGAAAGGAAGCGGAGGTGATGGTCCATAATATGGCTTATGGAAAATGTGTACATAGAGCGATAACCATTGCTGAACCGAGTTTTGAAGCGAATGATTCTGGCAGCAAAAAGCACCACAAGTCTCGCGATGGTAATGTTAAGTCTGGTTGGGAGGTCAACTATAGAGCGGTTCAAATACGCAAGACAGTGGTGAACTGTGCTCAAACAAGACCTGCGACCTCTGAATGGGTGCAACGGGTGTCTAGTCACTTAGATGAGATTGGAAACCATGCGGGACCGCGTGATGAGAATCGGCCATCAACTGGTGGGTTGGATGCTCAAATGGTTTACTAGTCGGATGACAGTGATTCTATTGAGGATGTTAATTTGGACAGTATGGTAGAAGGCGATGTACTAAACCTTACCGAACATTATGTCAAACATTAAGTATCTAGATCTTTCCCTTTAATTCGTTATAATGACGTGTGTTTTTTGGAATTGTCAGGGCGCAGCTAGCTTAACTTTTTGATGGATTCTAAAATCTTTGGTACGTGAGTTTCAGGTTGATATGGTGGCTCTCTTTGAACCACGTGTGTTTGGTAATGCTGCAGATAAAGTTATCTCCAAGTTCGGTTTTGAGCATTCTTTTCGTGTAAAAGCTTATGGTTTTAGTGATGGTACTTGGATGCTATGGAACGGATTAACGCAAGTGGAAATTTTACAAGTTGCGAATCAATTTATTAATGGCCGAGTAAATTTTGGTGATAGGCATGGATGAATTTGGTTTACAGCCATTTATGCTAGTCCTCAGGGACCCAAATGAAGACGGTTGTGGGAGCATATTCGACAACTTGATCCTGGCGCAAAGCATCCTTAGGTAATTGGGGGTGATTTTAATGTGATACTAGAGCCAAGTGCGAGGGTTGGTGGTTCAGTAGATGTTTAGGGCGGTAGCAGGTTGTTTGCAGATTTCATTCATGATACGAGATTGATAGATTTGGGGTTTCATGGGCTGTCGTTTACTTGGTCTCGAGGAGACTTACATCAGCGACTTGATAGGTGCCTTGCAAATTCGGACTGGTACGCTAAATTTCTGAATACACGAGTGCTTCACATAGATCAGATCGGTTCAGACCATCGTCCTCTTTTGTTTGAGCTGTCTGATAGAAGTAAAGAAAATCAATCTTGGCCATTTCGCTTTATGGTAGCGTGGCAGGAGCACCCTCAGTTCCAAGAACTTCTTAGGTCCTCTTGGGCGCTGAATGGCCAGGTAGAGGATAATATTGATGTGTTTAAACTGGCAGTGTCCTGTTAGAACACTGAGGTGTTTGGATACATTGGTAAACGTAAGAAACGACTATTGGCACATATTCTTGGGATTGATAGGGCCTTAATGAGATCACACATCACGTTCTTAGTTAATCTAAAATCCGAATTACAATTTGAATACTTGATTGTCTTGGATCAAGAAAAGAGTCTTTGGAGACAAAATGCATGTTCTCAATGGGCGCTATAGGGTGACAGGAATACCAAATACTTTCACGCTATGACTCTTACACGTCGTCGTGCGAATAAGATCACTTCCCTTAAGCGTGATGGTGAAAGTTGGTGCACGGATTATCAATGGTTCGTACGTTCTATTGTGATTTGTTTACTTCTTCAGGTTTGATGGGATTGCACTATAGGTCTTATGGAAGTTTTTGAACTTTACAGAGTGCGGCATTAGAATCTCTAGCAGCTTCGGTTTTGGTAGAAGAAATCAAGGCTGCGGTTTTTGGAATAGGGAGTTTTAAAGCACATGGGATTGATGGTTTGCAGGCGGGGTTTTATAAGAAAAATTGGAGCATTGTTGGGGAATCTATTTACAGTCGTATACGGCATATATTTGAAATATGGGTGATCCCACCAGATCTAAACCAAACCCTTCTCGTTCTGTTACCTAAAGTAGTGAATCCTGAATTGATTAGTCAATTTTGCCGTATTAGTCTTTGTAATGTAACTTATAAAATCATTACAAAGATTATAGTAAATAGACTAAAGCCTTTTCTATTTGATTGGATTTCGAATAATCAAACCAGTTTCGTTCTTAGGAGAGCCATCACTGATAATATTGTAATCACTTAGAATGTGATACACACGATGCACAAAAGGGATGAATGGTAATTAAGATTGATCTAGAGAAGGCATATGATCGACTGGAGTGGGGCTTTATAGAGGATACATTGATTGATGTTGGCCTTCCAGACTAGTTGTGTAACTTGATCATGCAATGTGTTTCTTCTGTATCTTTACAGATCTTATGGAATGGTGCACAATCTGAACCGTTTTGACCATCTCGAGGCATTAGGCAAGGTAATCCACTCTCTCCTTATCTATTTGTGTTATGCATTGTTAGCGATACTGCTGTAAGGCCTATTGTACGTACATGATATTTTGATTATTGAATTTAGTATTATGATAAATTTGCATGCTTTTGTATCCTTGAATATTATTATTCTAAATATCCTAATCAGTTATTATTGTAGGATCACTAATAAGATAAGATTAGTATGAAGTTTGATAGATATTCATAAGATGAATATGTGAATGAGATTCAAATCAAATTCATATATGTATTTGTTGAGAACAAATATTAGGATCAACTCGTCTTAAGATTAATACATGGATTAATGTTATATATTAATCTTATATAGTTGTGACATTGAATCCTTAGACCTGAAATTACTACAGTTCTCAACATGATAACTATTGTGTTTTGACATAGTCAAACATCGTTTTTAATCGGACGATTATAAATGTTATGCTTGAACATAATAAGGAATCATGCAGTGAGATGTGAGTGATTAAGATGGAATTTATCCCTCTTAACATAAGATATCTATCTTTGGTCCCCTCGATGATTGAGACTGAGAAATGCATGGTCGTGCTCGAATGAGTTGATAGAGATCAATGTCATTTGTTTAGTCAGTTCAATTGGGCATCGAGAAACTAAAGATAGAACGATATAATGTTAACATTTTCCATGCCTTATATTCTATTAAGAAATCGTGATATAAAATAATTATGACATAAACTGAAATAAGGTTGTCTCAGATTATGAGCTTTTCATTTAACTTGGGTAGTCATAATGTCTTGCTAGAGGCCACTTATGACTTGTAGAATAAAATGTGATTTTATCTACTACCAATGTTAAATGAACCTATAAGGTTGCACACTAAGAATGAATAAAAATAGTTGTAGTTATTACTCTCAATAATAAATTTAAGATAATACGATAATTTTAAATTATATTATTAGATATTATTTATTCGAATTTAAAAGGTTAAATTCGTAATATAAGTAAATAATATTATCAAATAATCTCATTATCTAGATTTGATTGAATTTAAATCCTTATCAAAAAAGGAATTTATTTTAGAATATATTTTAAATAAATAATATTATTAAATAAATCACTTTATCTAGAGTTGGTTGAATTTGAATTCTTTATAAGATAAAATAATTTATTTTAAATTATAATTTATTTAAAAAGAGTTTTAATTAAATTAAAATAGTAAACTCAACCTAACCCTATTCAAGTTATATATATATATATATGTATGCATGCCAAGGGTTTTGAAAAGGTATCTAGGGATTTCGAAATAGCCACAAAAACTACAAAACTAGATTTTTGAAATCTTGATTAGAACTAGCATTCTAATAGCCGTTAATCGTCCATTCGCGTGTGGATACTTGTAAAAGGCAGTCGTCTTTCACAAAAGGCAACGCCTCAACACAACCGGATTCCTGAATTAAAATTAAGGTAATTTTTGATCTCTTTTTTGTACATTAATATGATTGCATGAAATCTTAAAAATTCTTCCTAAGATATTTTTCCTGCTGCGTTTATTTACTTGATTAGATCAATTTATTTCCTATAAAACCCAACATGCATGGAGAGACTTGCACATGCTATACAGGTCAGCATCGATGCCAGCTATTGAAAACCGTTTCAAACGTCAAAGCGGAGTCCATGTATTTTACATTTATTATTTGCCAATGACATGCTTCTATTTGCTGAAGCTTCTTGAGAACAGTGTGAAGTAATTCGTCATATCCTAAGTCTTTTTGTGAGGTATCTAGGCACAAGGTTAGTGTGGAAAAAAAATAATATTTTTCTTCTCTAAGAATGTTCCATCGTCTTTGTGTGCCCAGATTAAGGGTGTGTTTGGGTTCTAGGAAATTGTGGACTTAGGAAGATACCTTGGAGTACCTCTGTTACATAGTGTCACTTCAACCTCTTATAATTACTTGATTAGGATGGTGCAGAATAAATTATCTGGTTGGGCGGCGAAAATCTCTCTCTGACTGGGTGTATAACCTTAGCAATAGCGGTGCTTGCGGCGATCCCGATATATACTATGCAGACGACAGTCCTTCCCAAGAAAACGTGTTTGGAACTTGAAGGTATGATTAAACGATTTGTTTGGGGTATATCCCAAGATGGAAAATGGGTATATCTAGTTGGATGGGATGATCTATGCCGATCTACGACTGATGGGGGCCTTGGATTTCGTCGTATGAGTTCTCAAAACGAGGCCTTTTAGATGAAACTTGCTTTCCAGCTGGTTTCAAAGAAGAATGCGCTTTGGGTACGATTTCTCAGAGCTAAATACAAGTGTACTACATTGGTACCGTAAAGGATTTTTAATCGTAATTGTTCGAGACTATAGAAGGGGATTTGTATGGTTTGGAACGATGTTCGCGACAATATTATCCATTGTATAGGTAACGACCGTGCCATTAATTTCTGTCGTGATTGTTGGTTGAATGGCTTTGATCAGTTGATTGCGTATGTTCCAACACATTTAGTGACTCAGCTTGGTCATGAAACAGTTGCTGCAATGGCTGACAGGAATGATAGTTAGAATTGTGACATGTTACAAAGGTTTCTCTCTATGGAAATGCTTCTAAGAATTACAGCAACTCGAGTCCTATTATCGACGATTAATGATGACTCAGTAGGATGGAGGGCGAGATTCGACCTCTGCTTCTCGGTCAAGTCAACATACATGATCCGACGTGGTCCAACGATGGAATTGGACAGTCATCTATGGAAGAAAATTCATGGATTTCGAGGCTTACAAAAAGTGAAAATTTTCTTGTGGCTCGTGTGTAAAGGGAAACTAATGACAAATGAACAGGGGCTCGAAGCCAATTCACTGCCGATGTACTGTGCCTGTGTGTTTAGCCATGGTGGAAGATATCAACCATGTCTTTCGCTGTTGTCCGAGAACTTTGCCTATATGGGCAACATTTGTTCTCACTGGGAAGCTAGATGAATATCTTTCCATGGATTTTAATGAATGGTGCTTGCTTAATCCTTCCAATGTTGGACATTTTTTGGTCGATTTGGAGGATTGGGACGTGCTATTTGGATTGATCTTATGGTATATATGGCTTGATAGAAATGTCGTGGCTTTCAATACTCATTTGTATGAGTATGACTCTGTGTTGGATCGAAGTAGAAGGCTTTAGAGGTTGTGTTGTGAAGCGCGAAAGGCTGCTAGGATTGGGATGTCTTTGTCCCTGGCTAGAGCACCACCAGCTTCGGGACTAACCTTATGCTGCTGTCCTTGCATAGGATGGCATAAACTCAACGTTGATGGTAGCCGGGAGTTGGCCAATGGTAATGCCAATTGCGGGGGATAATCCGAGATCATGATGGAAGATGGCTAGTAGGCTTTTATAAATATATTGGCATATGCTCTATTTTAGAGGCCGAACTGTGGGGCGTCTTTGTGGGTTTGTTGTGTGCATGTGAGAAGGGTTTTCGTTGTTTAATTGTGGAATCCAATTGTCAAGAAGCGATCCGTTTACTTCAGGACAACCATGGTAGGGGAAGTAGGTTTTCTATGCTACTTCATATTCAGGAACTAGCCCAGAAGGAATGGAATATTCGGTTCCAGTATATTGCTCGCAAAGGGAACCAGGCGGCGGATTACCTTGCCAAGCTAGCAAGCCCTTCTGAATTTGATGTTCATTACCTGCATGCTCCCTCTGATGAGATGCTTGATTTGCTATAGAATGATGACCATGGATGATGGCGGTAGTGCCATGGTGTTTTGATTGCTTTGATTAGGCTTATCCTTATTTGTTTAGGTGTTATCCTTTGTTAAGTTTGGACGATGTTTTAATATTATGTGTGTACTTTTTTCCTCCATTTAAGTTTAGAGGGGTTTTTAATAAGACATACATTAATACTTCTAGTGTATGATTTTATCTAATATAATCATGCCATTTTACCCAAAAAAATATATATATATGCTTGAAGTTTTATATAATTTTAGATCTTTACTTTAAAATTCAATTCCTATTATTCCACTTAATAATGAATTGATTTTTTAAAATTTATTTTTTAACGAAACTTTTTTGTCATTTTGGTTTCCAAGGCAATTAGTAAGGTACAACAGCATGCAGAAACGAGGGAATATTCATTTGACTCCAGATTATAAAATTATTTATAAATATATTTAATTAAATTTTTAGATGAATTTGTGCTTTATATTCCAACAAAATCAGCTACCAGCAGTACAAAAAAATGTAACATATACCCCCACCTCAACTACATGTATGTGTAAAAATATACCCCCTTTAGGGAACTAAGTCTCATACTGCACATGGACTCCTATAACTTCTAATTTGATCATTTGGCACCTTTCATGCAAGTAGGATGTAAAAAGCTGACCCGGCTTGAAAACCCTATTGAAACATGCTCGAGTCAGAACCTAGTTGACCCGAGGATGCGATGACCTGAAACCGATCTGTAACTGACTGTTATTGACCCGAACTCGAGTTGGACATGTTACTATAGTAACCGAACCCGACCTGCATCCGACCGAGAACGAACCGAACCCGAATTGAACCTTTTACTGTGGACCCGATACCCGACCTGCACCTGACTGAAACGAACCCGAACAGGAGACTAACCTAGCAGATAACCGATATTACCCGATTGAATGGACCCGAGATCCGATTTTACCCGACCTGTTTTGACCTGAACTAATATTGACATGGCTTGATTTACCTAACATGTAATTGAGGAAACCTATGATTTGATGATTTGATGAATTTAAAGTGTTGATAAATGTAAACTATTAAGTGTTGGTAAATGCAAACTATTAATTTTTTAAATCAATTTAAAGTGTTAAATAATCTTTTTGTTATATATACATATATAATCAATTGAAAATATCAAAAAAGGAAAGATTGCATTTAGATATTCATTTGACACAACTAAATTTGAAATTTTATTAAATAATTCAATGCTAGTAATAATTCAATATGCTTAGTAACTCATTCAATATAAATTATTTGTCAAGTTTGAACTACTAAGTTTGAATTAAATTAAAATTTTAACTTCCATGTTGATGTTATCATGTGTACAATTACATGCTTACATTCATATCAAAATTTTGTGTATAATAATATTTAATCAAAGTTTATTATATGTTATAATAATAATAATGTCCGAATTGAATTAACTTATTAAACTTAGAATCTAATTGAGCTAAACTAAAATCTAGAAGCATAAATCACGAACATAATTAAAAGAATTCTAAAACGAAATGTGGAATTTCAATTAAATTAAGGGTAAACTACACCAGTGACCACCGAACTAATTGAGCGTACTTATTTTGACCACCGAACTATCGAACTTGTCAATTAGACCACCAAACTTATTAAATTGACCTATTTTGACCATCGCCGTTAAAAAACTAACGGATAGGTGACGGAAGGTGACATGACAACAACGAAATGTTATAAAATTACACATGTAATCCTTGCTATTTACACATTCTTTCAATTTAGTCCTATTTTTAATTAATAAAATAAATAAATTAAATTAATTAGGTGGTGACACGTGTCAACACGTTATTGGAGGACTTTAATTATTTATATATTTGATTTTATTAATTTATTTCCTCCTCCAATCAAGTGGTGACACGTGTCACCACCAGTTTAGAGGAGAAAATGGAAATCAAGCAAACCTACACTTGGTGGGAGTCGAACCCGGGTGATGCAAGGATAAAGGCAATGGCTTAGTCACTGCATCAAGCACATCTTTGTGCTTCAAGAAACTATATTTAATATATATGTCTTATTTTTTTCTATATTTATTCTTTTAATTTAACATATATAATCATCGAATTAATTTCACATATATAACCCTAAACCCCAAACCCTAAACACTAATTTCACATCAAATTAATTTCACATATATAACCCCAAATCCTAAACCCCAAACCCTAAACACTAATTTCACATATATAATCATCAAATTAATTTCACATATATAACCCAAACCCAAACCCCAAACCTTAAACACTAATTTCACATATATAATCATCAAATTAATTTCACATATATAACCCTAAATCCTAAATGCTAAACACTAACCCTAAATGTTAAACCCTAAACCCTAAACACTAAACCCTAATTGTTTAGGGTTTTAGCATTTAGGGTTTAGGGTTATATATGTGAAATTAATTTGATGATTATATATGTGAAATTACTATTTAGGGTTATATATGTGAAATTAGTGTTTAGGGTTTGAGGTTTAGGGTTATATATGTGAAATTAATTCGATGATTATATATGTTAAATTAAAAGAATAAATATAGAAAATAATAAGACATATATATTAAATATAGTTTCTTGAAGCATAAAGACGTGCTTGGTGTAGTGGCTAAGCCACTGCCTTTACCCCTGCATCACCTAGGTTTGACTCCCACCAAGTGCAATTTGCTTGATTTCCATTTTCTCCTCTAAACTGGTGGTGACACGTGTCACCACCTGATTGGAGGAGGAAATAAATTGATAAAATCAAATATATAGATAATTAAAGTCCTCCAATAATGTGTTGACACGTGTCACCACCTAATTAATTTAATTAATTAAAATTAGGACTAAATTGAAAGAATGTGTAAATAGCAGGGATTAAATGTGTAATTTTATAACATTTCCTTAACTGCCACGTCACCTATTCGTTAGTTTTTTAATGGCAGTGGTCAAAATAGGTCAATTTAATAAGTTTGGTGGTCTGATTGACGAGTTCGATAGTTCAGTGGTCAAAATAGGTACGCCAAATTAGTTCGGTGCTCATTGGTGTAGTTTACCCTTAAATTAATATAAGTTGAGACTCAATTGAATTAAACTAAAACAATTGGTAGAAAAAGAAAAAAAACAATTGGTAAAAAAAAGGAAAAAGACAAAATTTTGGAGGGAAATAAACCACCCATTTTTAGGTTTGAGATTAATTTACTTTTAGTCTAAAAATTTTGGAGGGATAAAAGTCATCCAAAATTTTGGAGGGAATTAGTGAAATTTCTATTTTTGGTAATTTAGTCTAATAATATTTTTGTTTATTCTAGTCCCTACAATTTAATTTTTAGTCAAAATTGCCCCATATTTATTTATATTTGTGACAATTTAGTCCAATTTATTCTAGTCCCTAAAATTTAATTTTTACTCCAAATTAACCTCTATTTATTTTTTATTTTATTCTAGTCCCTAAAAAGTAAAAATCTGCCCGCAACCCGCCCATATTTAAAAAACAATTGCCAATTGCTGTAACAAATGGAGGGAATCTTGCTCGCCCATTTTTTTAATGGGTTATTAGTGGATTAGGCCATTACTAGTTTAGGAGCTTTAAACTTAAGTCCTTTTTTTATTCTTTAGTTTTAGTTTGATTCATTTTAGTCCCAATTTGAGTTTAGTTTCCTTATACCTTTAGGTTTAGGTTCTTTTTAATTAGATCCTCCTTCATAAAATTGTTTAATAATTAAAATGTTTGACGGGCTTTTGAAGGCCCAATTTATTTCGACAAGGATGAAAAAGGGCATCGACAATTATAATTATTAGTGTTTGGGGTTATGAGATTAGTTTTGGGATTAGGGGATTAGTTTTGCACTTTAATTATTAGTGATTGCAAGATTTAGGGGTTGAGGTGTAAATGTGTCAAGTTGAGTGTTTGAGGTTATGAGATTAGTTTAGGGATTATGGTGTTTGGGGTTATAGGATTAGTTTAGGGATTAGGAGATTTGAGGATTAGGCTTGCACTTTAATTATTAATGATTGTAAGATTTAGGGGTTTGAGGTTTATGGGTAAATATGTCAAGTTGAGTGTTTGGTAGGAGTTATAAGATTAGTTTAGGGATTCAGTTTGCACTTTAATTATTAGTGATTGTAAGATTTAGGGGTTGAGGGATTCGAATTGACCCCTATTTATTTTAAAATTTTCTAATAGAGTCCAATTTTTTAATATGATGATATTTTTGTTCATTATAATCCCTAAAACTTTATTTTTAGCTGAAATTGACCCATATATATTTCTATTTTTGGTAATTTAGTCGAATAATATTTTTGTTTATTCTAGTCCCTACAATTTAATTTTTAATCAAAATTGCCCCATTTTTATTAATATTTTTGGCAATTTAGTCCAATAATATTTTTGTTTATTCTAGTAGCTAAAATTTAAATTTTACTCCAAATTTATCCCTATTCATTTTTTATTTAGTCCAATGTTTTTAATATGACGATATTTTTGTTCATGTTAGTCCCTAAAACTTTATTTTTATTCCAAATTGACCCTTATTCATTTTTTTGTAATTTAGTCTAGGGGTGTATACGGTTCGGTTTCGGTTTAATTCGGTAAGCTATTTTAGTAACCATCGGTTTTCGGTTCGGATAACCTCGGTTTTTGGTTTTTCCATATTAACTTTAGTTTTTGAAATTTTGTATTTTATTTTGACAAAATAGCTTTATTTGATGACTTTTAAACATTAAAAAGTTAGAGTTTTAAAGTATTTTTCATAAATATTTATTAAAAACTTAATTTTTAAGTAAAAAATAATAATTAAAAATGCATCTATAGTATTGTAAGTATAAAATACTTATTTTTACATTATAAAAATAACTATAAATTAAATAAAAAATCAAATTCGGTTCAATTCGGTTAACCACGGTTCGTAAACTTATGAACCATAAACCGTCCAAATGCCTCGGTTCGGATCGATTTTCGGTTTTGCGGTTAACCATGCTCAGCTCTAATTTAGTCCCATGTTTTTAATATGATGATATTTTTGTTCATGTTAGTCCCTAAAATTTTATTTTCACCAAAATTGACCCTTATTAATTTCTATTTTTTTTAATTTACTCCAATATTTTAAATATGATGATATTTTTGTTCATTATAGTGCCTAATATTTCTTTTTAATGTGATTCGTGTTTGTGAAAGA
Organism: Hibiscus mutabilis; assembly: GCA_019671005.1. Classification (NCBI taxonomy): domain Eukaryota; kingdom Viridiplantae; phylum Streptophyta; class Magnoliopsida; order Malvales; family Malvaceae; genus Hibiscus; species Hibiscus mutabilis. Next base: position 24,616,041 of record CM033719.1, on the reverse strand, counting down.
CGTTAAATAATTCACTTGAAATGACCCTACCCAAAGTCTATAAATTATTTGTACCAAACTCGAACTTAATACGAATTCAAAACCCGAATTAACCCGACCTGAAGTGAACTCGACTTGAAATGAACCCGACCTGAAATGAACCCGACCTGAAATGAACCCGAGCCCAAGTTAACCTATTAATTAACTGATTCGGACCCGAACCGTTTTGACCCGACCTGAAACTGGCCCGCACCCTACCCAAATCGAGTCGAAACATTAAATCGACCTAAAATGACCTATATTTGATTTGACTCGACCTGAAACTCATTCGATTACTTGTTTTTACATCCCTACATCCAAGCTTCAATTTAACACACTCCCTAACCTGCTTGCATACCTCCTGCACTGAAGCTTCAACCTATCAAAATTACCTCCGATTTCTTTCTTTCCAAATGCAGTACACATAGTCATTCCATGCAAGCTTTAGAATCATGACCAAAAGAGATTTCCTTTTAGGCTGGCTACACACCAATTTCAATTCTTGAGGCCAACTCAGAACAATCATGATCAAAGAACACGACCTTAGAACATTCTTTCATACCAATCGATAAAACTCACACTAAAAAAATAAGTGGTTTATTGTCTCCAACTCCTTTCTTCATAAATTGAAGCAATCAATGATACTCAAGTCAAAAGATAAAAGTCTACTTTTCGTAGGTAACTTATCAAGTACTGCCATCTTAGTTGCCATAGAGTTCCTCGAAATATGGCCCGAATGCCACACTACCCTATCCCGAGCAACTTTGTTGCCCTGCACCCTAATTTCCTTCTAAATATTGGAAATAGAACTCATAGAGGTCCCAGCAACCAATGAACTAGAATAGCTCCGTCCTTGAACTTCAGCAGGCTTCTCCAAGTTCAACTACAACATTGAGAACAAAGTATATGCCAAAATAATCAATCCTTAATAACATATTCTTGTAACCAAGCCACCCAAATAGATCCATTTTGTGGTAACAATTTTCGAATTAGATACAGAGAGTAAGCTCGATTCCAACAATTAAGACCATTAAGGCCAAGACCACCCTCTGATTTTGGGGAACATATTCGATATCATTTCACTCTAGCTTCCTTAGCAGTCTTATTTTCATCCTTCCAATTTTTTTTTGAACAAAGCTAATTTATCCTCTTAATAACAACCTCTGACAATACCAATTGCCTACTTCAATAATATTGCATACTAAAAATGACAGACTGGGTTAACCACCATCTCCCAACATAGGATAACAGCTTTGGCATTCAACTGTGAAGTTTACCAGAAATTTTGTCCAGGAAAAGCCTGCAATCTTGCCTTGTGAGCCTCTTTGTAATAAGGGAAATACCCAAATATCAAACATTTAGCCTTCTATTTTTTTATTCCAGTGACTCCAAGAATTGTATCCAAAATCAAGTCATAAATACAAGAAGAGAAAAGCTTGGATTTAGAGAGATTAATCTGCAATCCAAAAAAATCATAAAACAACCGCATGAACCTGCAGACACCCATGACCAAGTCAAAAGAGCCCTTAATGAAGACCATCAAATCATCCACAAAATACAGGTTAGTTATTTAAAGTCAATAGCATTTAGGGTGATAAGAGAAGACCCCATGCTCTGCTACTTTATCCAGCAACTTAAAGAGGACATTTATGGACAACACAAAGAGCTAAAGGGATAAATGATCCCCTTATCTTACTCTTTTTGTCCTACTAAAAATCCCACTAAACTTCTATTCAGAGAGATAGAAAACTTATGAGTATAAATGCATTCCTTAATCTACTGGATCATTACACTTGGGACTTTCAAAGTTTCCAAACTTTTAGTATAAAACCTAAACCACAAAGTCAAAAGCTTTCTGTAAGTCAAGCTTTATAGTACATTGTGAGGAAAGAGATGTCCTATTGTAGCTACTGACGAGTTCCTGAGCCATCAAGGTATTACTCATAATGTCCCTACACGGAATAAATGCACTTTGACTACTTGAAATTACTTCAGAAAGATAAGCCTTCAACCTATTCACAATGACTCCGAGAGATACAATTATAGATGACATTACAACATGAAATGAGTCTAAAATCCTTCATATGACTAGGATTTGGCAATTTAAGGATTAGGACGAGAGTAATAGCATTTGGACTGACATAAGAGAACCACTCTTAAAGAAATGATGGGTTGTAACATCCTCTCTAAATATCTCCTATGTAGTCTTGAAAAAACAAGCAAAGAACTTATCAGGACCAAATGCCTCATTAGAATTCTGCTTAAACATGGTACTCTTTATTTCATCCCTCGTAACTCTGCTTTGAATGACCTCACAAGCTTCATTTGAAAAAGAAGATCCCAACAACTATTGCAAGAAATGCATAAAACAATCAGAATCAATGCTATTTCTAGAACTCAATGGCTTCAAAAGTTATCTAATCATAGTTATCCAAGGTTTGATCAAGATCATTTATAATAAACCTAACAATCTGTTGGTTATGCTTGATTCTAACCATAGAATTGATCACCATTCTGAATCCATAAAGCTCTAGACTTCTACCGAAAGAAGCTCCCTTTCGTTGTTTGCAGCTCAAAAAATAACATTTTCCTTTGCTAACAAGAGACTGTAATGAGCCCCGATAATAAACTCAGTTGAAGATGCTCCAATTCATGAAAATGTAGAAAACAATTAAAACAAAAATAATATATGATATACCCCGCTTAGACCTCCAAAATCAATAGTTTTTGGAAAGGTACATCAATCTTTAGAGTACATAGCATCTGCACTATGCCTCAGCGAGCAAAGTCTTATGAAGCAGCCTGGAGTCTCCCTAGCCCGAAGTCTCCTTCCTCATGACTACTCTGCCATAGACATGATAGCCATCGAGTCTATTTGACCATCCAGCTAAACCTACTATCTGGAAATCGAAGACTAGACCGAAAAGCCTACGGGCTGATGACCAAATCCCATCCTGATGACTAGAGCTGTAAATAAGACGAGATAGACTGCGAGCTACTCGAGTTTGACTCAGTCAAAACTCTGTTAACGCTCGCCTTGATTGAACTCGACTCGAGTTCTTAATGAGTCGAGATGAGCTACTCGACATCCGACTCGAAAAGCTTGTGAGTTACTAAAAAAATATTATATATATTATATTATATTAATTAATTAGGATTTAATTTTGGGTTTTAGGGTTAATTTAGGGTTTAAAGCTTGGTTTAAAATTTAGGGTTAGGTTAGGTTGATAATGGCTTATAGGTTTTTGGGAATAAGGGTAAGCAAATTAGGGTTTAGATCAAGCTTTAATTTTTGTTTTCGAGTTCGATTCGAGCTTGATAACTTTGAGCTCATGAGCTTTCGAGCCGAGCTTAGCCCTAAGGATTTCAAATTCGAGTCGAGCTTAATGATACTTGAGCTCGACTCGGCTCGTTTACACCCCTACTGATGACCCATCAATAGTTGTGACTAGGCCTGACTCAGTCCCATCAAATATTGCCTCTCACCTATAAATAACCTTTAATTAGAGAGAAACGACAGTTAACATAACGTACCCGAGACCTCCGTTCCATCACTCTCTTTATCTTTAGTGGCTCTCTGCCCACATCAGAATGGGTGAACCACCACCGATCACCACCAAGCACCGCCTTTCTACCCATCTTTACCACTGTCTCCACCTCTATGTCTGGTACCTGATCTTCTTGGCATCAACAATTGATGCGGTGAGCATGGAGAGCTTCTCGACTAAAAGAATTAGTCGCGATCAACTTTCTATTTTGATTTACCCCGATTAAGAAAAATATGGTTTAGCAATATCTCACTACCAACATTTGGGGATGATGCCATAGAACCAACGAGATATCAATATCTCACCACCCATGCTGACCATGATAAGTTGGAAGCATGTAAAGATATGCTATTCGATGAAAGCTCGGTACCAATTGAAGCCAAATGGTGGAGTTAGCTTAAAAAGCTATGCCTTTCATAGGGCTTCACACATCAGACTCCTTGGCGCGGTTGTCGGCACAAGCAAGCGACGACATCTTGCATACACTTACCACTTTACCACACATATGCATGATGTAAAAGAGGAAATAGTGTTAACCCCCAAGGCTCATGGAAGATGCTGTCGATACAGGGTCAGGAGAGCATCAACAAAAGACACAACTGTAACACCCCTTTTCCGTATCCGTACACCGGGTACGAGTCAGAAATGTTACGACTTCTTTAATAAAAAATCAGGGTAATTTAAAATTTTTAGAAAAACTTCTCAATGGTCACCCATCCTCAAATTTCTATAGCCCAAGCCCGATTAACTTTCTTTAAAACTGACAAATTATTTTTTTCGAGTTCGAATCATAAATCAATTATCTTAGCATGCAACTCATCACCTAAGGTTATTCTTAACCTTGAATCTTTCCAGAAACGCCAATTATCTTGAAACCATAACGAATATTAATAATCAAACCTTAATTAGGATGTCATTATTGTGATTACCTGTTTAGCTTTCCAATATTGATGCAATGTTTTTTTCACTATCATCTTGATTTACCTACGTGTGCACAATCAAACACACGCTAAGTACGAACTTAGTGAGGCAATAAAGGCAGTTAATAACAATAATTTAAATTTTATTCGACTTCATGGCTATGTTTATATAACATGATATATATATATATATATATATATATATATATATATGCCAAAGCATCAACTTTTACATTGCATTAGTAATGATTTACTACATGCTAATGTCATAAAACTTTCATGCTTGTTCATTTATCATAATGTGCCATATATGCATAAATGCATCATGATCACTCGATATGTATTACCATCATGTTAATCATATATTAACATAATATAAACCGGATATAAATTTCTTACCAATATACTTGACATTTATTCCAAATGCTCATAAGCTTGTTCACCTGTTTATCTTTTATTAATTAATAAACCATAGCCCAAGTATAAGTCTATGAGGACGCTGGGTACACGAGTCAAATATGCACCGAAGAGCTAATACACATAAGGTCGTGCCCACCATCCGCACATTTATAAGACAGTGCTAACCATCCCCACATTTATAACGCAGTGCTAACCATCCGCACATTTATAAGGCCGTGCTAACCATATACACTAAGTGTCTTTTATATACACTATAGTGCTAAACCGAGTATGCAACGTGCTGCTGGACTCTATGGCATGCCAACTATACCCTGTCCCTTAATGACTTACTTGGGCATATATTCCCTATTTATTTCATCCATGGCAATGTATATCAAGATAATTTAACATTGGGCAGCTCATACCCGAAATAACATTCATAATATAACATCATATATAACTAGTGATCCATGCATTTATATTTAACTTTTGACATTTTTAAAATATGTCAATCATATGCTCCATGACATAAATATAATGACAATAAAATTTGGGTAGGCTCATCGCAAGCCATCCCAATGATGTATAAAACATCAATGTGTCATGATATGTAGCAATTGCACTCACCTTGGCCACTTAACATAATGCCTCACTAGGTTCTAGATTGATCATTTATTTCATAGAACTTTGAACCTTCTTTGATTCAGACTTGACTTCATTAATCACATGAATAAAATAAAATATTTGTTAGATTTAAATCTAACAATACCTTAGACACGATGTCTAATATAATCATTCGAATATAAAATTTCCAAATATTTTTCTTTTCTTCCTTGTACTGTTCAAAAACTCATTATGGTCCTTAGTGACCAATTTGAACTTCCATTAATTCTTTCGAGCTTGCTAACTAACATTTGAATGCAAAATGTTTCAAATTCCATTTTCTGACAGCTTGCGCTACCTTCAAAGATTTACTTATACAGGGCAGTGTACATACTGGATCTTAATTTCCTTTATACTGGAGAAACTAGGTTCGATAACGGTTCTAACGGTATAAGCTACATAAATTAATAAAATCTAAAAAAATTATAAAAAGATCACTGAATTCACGTCACAGACTAGATCTTAATTTCCTTTATACTGGTGAAACTAGATTCGATAACGGTTCTAACGGTTCGATACCGTTATCGAATCTAGTTTCACCAGTATAAAGGAAATTAAGATCTAGTATGTTTCTGCCCTGTATAAGTAAATCTTTATTAATGCAGTCAAATCAGCACATTCTGGAAGAAATTATCTTAGGGATTTGAGTTTAAATTATCTTAGGATTTTAATTGAAATTTATTTTCTTTTAAATAATATTATCTTTAGGACAACTAATATTATCTTTAGGATATATTATCTTTTAGATAATATTATCTTTAGGATTTATCTTTTTATTATATTTAGAATTTATCTTTCTTTCGAATTTAACTTTCATTAGGATTTATCTTTTTATTATCTTTAGGGTTTTTAGAAGACTATAAATACCCCTCTGGGGTAAATCTTGAGTTGTATCTTTTTCACTTTTCTTCTCATTAATAAAAGTTCTCTCAGGCTTTGTCTTTTATTTTTCTTTCAATTATTCTTTTACTTTTTTTACTTTGTTTTCTAAAAATGCTAAGTATGATTTCTATCATGCTTACAAAACTTTTTATTAGCCGATGGCCTAGCGATGACTCAATTCGTTTTGTGAGAATTAAAAGGTACTTAATATCTTCGGATATCATTCTCAATTTTTTTAAAAAAACTTAGATAGGAAATCGGCCTTTCTTTTAAAAATGTTTATACTTTCATCTCAAAAAGCGCGCGTTGGTGTGAATGTTGTTCTAATTTACTGTTGGGAGGAAGAGTCGGCTGGTAGCAAATTCAACATCCTATGAACACACTTGGCGGCGGTCCACTAAGGGAAATTGAGATCGGGTTCGATTCTCGTTGAGACAACATAACTCGAGTCGGTCTTTCTAGCACTTAAACTACTTTGGTGCTAACGACAATAGTCATGGTTAATCCAACAAGAACTGAATTTCGAAGGTAGACTTGGAAATATCGGTTTACCGGAGAGAAAGGTAAGTTACAAGGGTTGGGCCTTGTAGACTGTAACCGGCATGAATCCCGAAGTAAAATCTCTTTCGATGATCGAAACGAATTGAGGCGAAGCGAAGCTTGAGGCTATACTTCTACCATCGTTATTTTTACCTATTTACTTTCATTTTCTTTATGACAATTTTTAGATTTAATTTATTTTTAATTTTTTATATTACAAAACCCCCTTTTATTACTCATCATTTTTTTCTTTGGATCAGGATCAAAACAAGACGACATTGGAAATTCCTTAGTCCCTGTGGATCGACCCTACTTCTCTTTACTACATTCCTATTTACTTTATTTTAAGAATTAGGCATAATTTATTTGACAATTACGACGCTTATCAAATTGGCGCTGTTGCCGGGGACTTTGGTAAATTACTAATATTATTTTATTTTGATCTATGACCAGGTCACTTCTAGGAAAACTAGTAGATTACGAAACTGAGATCGAAGCTCTTGCTCAGAGATTACGCGGAGAGACCCTTAGGCACAAAAGGTTAAATCGAGACTTCCAGTCAAAACCAGATCTCAAATTTGAAGAGCTCTCTTACACCGAAGCATTATTTACGTTTGACGATGAAGGGTCAGAACAAATGGCTGAACAGACGATTCGTGAATTAGCCGCAACACTATATGAACAACAACCAATGTGCATCACCTTTCTGAATGGCGAAACACCATTTGAGTTGAAAACGGGACTAATCCACCTCTTACCAACATTCCATGGGCTATCAAACGATAATCCACACAAACATCTTATGGAATTTCACATGGTTTGCTTTAGCATAAAGCCACAAGGAGTATCCGAAAACCAAATCAAACTTTGAGCTTTCTCTTTTTCCTTAGCCGATTTGGCCAAAGATTGGTTATTTTACTTACCACCAGGTTCAATCAATACATGGGCTGACATGTCGCGATTGTTTCTTGACAGGTTCTTCCCTACGGCGAAGGCAAGCGAATTAAAGAGGAGTATCTTAGGAATCCAGCAGAAGGACGGAGAGTCATTATACGACTACTGATAATGATTTAAAAAGCTTTATGCCAGTTGTCTGCAACATGGCCTAACCGAACAGACTCTACTCTAATACTTCTATGAAGGACTACTTCCGATGGAAATGAAGATGATTGACGCAGCTAGTAGAGGAGCTCCCGTAAATATGACTCCTACCGTGGCCAGAAACCTCATTTTAACCATGGCCGCCAATGTACAACAGTTTCGACCAAGTGAACCCACTCGACGGGTTCACGAGATAAGTACACCTTCTTTAGAGGATAAATTTGATAAGTCAACTAATGTGGTTCAATCTCTTATTGCAGGTAAAATAGGTCCGGCAAGACTATGCGGAATATGCACAATGCCAAATCATCCTACAGATTGTTGTCCAATGATTCAAGAAGATACCACCGCTCAAATAAATGCTGTAGGAAATTTTTTAGGACCTCCCAGAGGCGATATGATCCTAATGCCAACAATTATAATCTGGGGTGGTAGAACCATCCGAACTTCAACTATGGAGCCAATGCTAGACCAAATCAAGCCTACCAACTGAGGCCGTCTACGCCACAACCATACCAGTCACCGAAATCATCGTAGGAGTCTATTCTTGAACGATTGGCATTGTCCCAAGAAAAATTTCAAAATCAAGCTGAAGCTCATTTACAAGAACTAGATAAGCAAACGAGTAAACTACCTCAAATCGTAGGACGACTTGAATCACAAGGGAAGCTGTCGTCATAAACTGAGCTAAACCCGAGGCAAAACGTTAGCGCCATCACCCTCCGAAGTGGCACTATTGTCACACCTGAGGTCCCAGAAAAGGAAGTCGCACGCCCCCAAAGGAAAAAAGAGGTCGAATTGTAGGGACCTTCCATACCATCTCCTTACACTGTTCCAGCTCCCTTCTCGTCAAGATTAGTAAAGCACGATAAGCAAACCGAAGAACAAGAAATTCTTGACGTGTTTCGAAAAGTGGAAATAAACATACCCCTCCTTGATGTGATTTGAAAAGTACCAAGATATGTCAAATTCTTAAAGGACCTTTGCAAAAACAAAAGAAGTCTTACCGGCAATGAGAAGGTAAACTTAGGTGAAAATGTCTTAGCTATTTTTCAATGTAAGCTTCCACCTAAGTACAAGGATCAAGGTATGTTTGTTATCCCTTGTAAAATTGGTAAGGTAGGAATAAAACGTGCTATGTGTGATCTTGGTGCTTTCATAAATGTTATGCCACTTTCTGTTTACAACTTACTTAGTGTTGAGCCTTTGAAGGAAACAAAAGTGATAATCTAGCTTGCCGATAGATCCGTCATTTATCCTGAAGGACTCCTTAAGAACGTGCTGGTTAAGGTAAACAATTTAATTTTTCTGACAGATTTCTACGTGATCGACATGGAAAATGACCGAACCAACACTTCCTCTGAAATTCTACTTGGCCGACCCTTTCCAAGCATAGCACATACCAAAATTGACGTGAGGAGTAGAATTCTTACCATGGAATTCGACGGTGAAGTTGTTAAATTCGACGTCTACAAGGTGATGAAATACCCTGATATTATGGCAAACATTAGTTTCATCGATATTATTGAACCTTTGGTTGATGATTTTATGGAAACTAACTTATCTGATAATTTATGCAAGGAACTAGAGGATGAAGACAACGCGAACATAGAGTTAGAAAATATTTCTTCTACTTACCCAGATTTGCGCCTAACTACATCTAAAACTAAACTTTTACCTTTCATTTTTCAGGCACCTGAGATCGAGTTGAAACCGCTACTGGAGTACCTCAAATACACATTCTTGGGAGATAACACCACCTTGCCGGTTATAATCTCAAATAAGCTTTCAAAAGAGGAGGAAGAAGACTTTATCACGGTTTTGCGAGCTTACAAGGAAGCAATTGGATGGACAATAGCCGACATCAAAAGGCTTAGTCCATCGACATGCATGCATAAGATAAAGGTCGAAGAAAGCACGAAGCCATCCCGAGAGGGCCAGAGGCACATAAATCCTCCGATGATGGAAGTGGTAAAGAATGAGATTCAAAAACTCTTAGATGCCGATATGATTTACCCGATATCTGACAGTAATTGGGTAAGCCTAGTCCATGTGGTCCCAAAGAAAACTAGAGTCATGGTCATTGAAAATTCTAAAGGTGAACTTGTTCCTACACGAGTTCAAAACGTATGGAGAGTCTATATTGACTACAGAAAGTTGAACTCATTAACTCGAAAAGATCATTTTCCACTTCCTTTTATAGATCAAATGGTAGAACGATTGGATGGTAAATCTCACTATTGTTGTCTTGATGGCTTTTCAGATCCCAGTAGCGTCGGAGGACCAAGAAAAACCACTTTTACATGCCCTTTCGGTACCTTCGCCTATCGACGAATGCCTTTTGGTCTCTGTAACGCACCTGCCACTTTCTAGAGATGTATGCTAAGTATATTCTCCGACTACGTCAAGAAGGGAATCGAAGTCTTTATGGACAACTTCATGGTATACGGTAATTCCTTTGGTGAGTGCCTCTTGAACTTAACCAATATGTTGAAACGACGCCTCAAGTACAACCTAGTACTTAATTGTGAAAAATGCCACTTTATGGTCGATAAAGGTTTGATTCTTGTTCATATTGTTTCTTCTAATGGGATATCGCTCGATAAGGTCAAAACTAACGTAATACGCTCACTCTCATACCCCACAACTGTGAGAGATGTTCGCTCTTTTCCTGGTCATGCAGGGTTGTACCGTAGGTTCATTAAGGACTTCTCAAAAGTGGAAAAACCGCTTTACAACTTGTTACAAAAAGATCGAGCCTTTGACTTCGACCAAGTATGCAAGAATTCCTTCGATGTCCTTAAGAAGAAGCTTGTTTCGGCACCTATCGTTCAACCTCCCAATTAGGACTATCCCTTCGAATTAATGTGTGATGCAAGTGATTGGAGTGTTGGAGTCGTTATAGGACAAAGAATTGGCATGGAGCCCCATGTCATAGCTTACGCGTCAAAAACACTAGATGCGGCCCAACGAAACTATTCGACTATCGAAAAAGAACTTTTTGCTATTATTTTTGCTTTAGAAAAATTTCGTTCATACCTTCTTGGCACTAAAATAATTATTTTCTCTGATCATGCAGCTTTGAAGTATTTAATGAGCAAAAAGGAAGCAAAACCGCGCCTAATCCGATGGATTTTACTCTTACAAGAATTCAATCTAGAAATCAAGGACAAGAAAGGAAGCGAGAACTTAGTGGCCGACCATCTCAGTCGACTTCCCCTCTCCAATGATGACGCGCTGATTTATGAAGAATTCCCTGAGGAAAGCTTGATGTTGGCGCAAAAGACCACCCCATGGTATGCGGATATGGTGAATTACTTGGCCACTAGAGTGTTACCGGCAGATTTGCCGCGAGCCGAGGTAAGCCATATTAAGCATGAGTCTCGATTCTATATTTGGGACGATCCATATCTTTGTAAGCATCAGGTAAATGAGCGTTGTGTTGACGAAAGTGAGGTAAAATCTATACTCAATTTTTGTCACTCTTATTCTTGCGGAGGCCACTTTGGACCAAAACGAACTGCGCATAAGATTCTTGAATGTGAATTTTTCTGGCCTAAGATTTTTCGTGATACATATATATTTTGTAAATCATGTGAAAATGTGAGTGTGTAGGCAATTTGAGCCGAAGGAACGAAATGCCCCTTAATCCGATTCATATTTGTGAAATCTTTGATGTGTAGGAATCGATTATATGGGACCATTTGTTTCTCTTTTTGGAAATTGTTATATCATACTTGCTGTCGATTATGTATCGAAATGGGTAGAAGCTAGAGCTACTCGAAATAATGATGCCAAAACTACTGTTGAGTTTCTAAAGAATTTTATCTTTTCCATGTTTGGCATGCCACAAGCGATAATAAGCAATCGAGGAACATACTTTGTCAATCGAATCATCGAAGCGTTCATGAAGAAGTATGGTGTAACACAAAGAATCACCACGGCTTACCATCCTCAGACGAATGGTCAAGTGGAAGTATCAAACCGAGAAATCAAGGCAATTCTTGACAAGATAGTCAAGCCAATTCGCAAATATTGGAGTTTAAAGTTGATCGATGCCTTGTGGGCCTATAGAATCGCATATAAAGGTCCTATCGGCATGTCCCCCTACCGCCTAGTCTTTGGTAAGCCGTGCCATTTACCAGTTGAGTTGGAACATAAAGCTTATTGGGCGGTGAAGGAATGCAACATGAAGATGGATGCGGTCGGTGAAACTAGGAAACTTCACATTCAAGAACTCGAAGAAATCCGCAAAATCACTTATGATAGTGGCCAGATATATCAAGATAAAACAAAAGAATTTCACGATCGTCGAATTTCTTTTAAATATTTTTCTATTGGGTAGAAAGTTTTACTTTTTAACTCAAAATTTAAACTCTTTGCAGGTAAACTTAAGTCGAAATGGGTAGGACCTTTCACGGTAAATCAAGTATTTCCCTATGGCGCAATCGAAGTTCAAGATAATTTGGGGCTTGTTTTAAGGTGAATGGTCAACGGTTGAAGCCGTACTATGAAAACCATCAAGCATGCGAGATTGAAGAGGTCATTTGGAAGAACCTGTAGTCTGAATCAGGTCGTCGAGCTTAATGACGTTAAACAAAGCGCTTTAATGGGAGGCAACCCATTTGTATTTTTGTTCACTTTACTTAGTTTTATTTTTCTATTTTTATTACGTATTTATGTCGTTTTTATTTTTCTTATAATTTTTAGGTACCCAAGTATTTTTAGATCGAACTTAAATGGACTCGAATGCAGTCGCAAGCTGAGAATCCTGAACGAAACTATCAAGGTCGACATTATGCTGTCTCGGCCAAGGAAGACTTGCAAGGGGTTCCTCCAGTTCGAAAATGAGGAACTCGTTTGGTTCGAAACAGTCCGTCACTACTGGACACGGGGAGTATCTCTATTCCTTCTCTTATACTTTAATTTTCGTATTGGGACAATATGCCTTAAGTGAGGGGGTAGAGTATTGATTATATTTTCCCTTGCTTATTTTCATGCTTTGATTCTACTATGCTTGGTTGAACTTGTGAAAATTTTCATTGAAATCCTTCGCTTTGTTGAATATTTTGGAATGCCATTCTTGATTGAGAACACACTTTTGTTTGATTTAAGATATACATGATAAAGGATGTCATATTTAGAAATTTTCTTGAAAACTTTTGTGATATTCCATGACTTTGTTGGTTGAGATATTCCATGACTTTGTTGGTTGAGATGTGCTTAACTCAATACATATTACACACTTTGGTAAGATTTGAGCCTTTACGAGCATATTCATTACATTCTTGCTCATATTCTTCTTTGATTGAGTGTGTCGAGCTTGACATTGATGTTCTAAAACCTGTAATTGAATGCATGTCGAGATTACACAAGAACTTGATGCTTTAATATGATTAGGGCACTTAGGATTACCCATTCTTTTACCTCTAAAAATTCCCTACCCTTTCATTTTCCCATAGTTAGCCATTTTTATGCCTTTTACCCTTTCTTTGTTTTTACCACGTTTTTAAACCCAAGCCTTTTATTTTGAGTATCTTTTTCACCCTTGTCAGGACAAGAAAACGAGATTACCGTTGCATGATTCGTTCCCACAAAAAAAGAGAAAAAAAAGAAAAAAAATAGTTCGAATGAAAAATACCAGTTTAAAAATAACACTGCAAAAAAATAGTTCGGAAAAAAAGAAAAAAAGGAAAAAATTCAGTTCAAAGCCTTTTTTTTGTTTACTTTTGAGTTTATGTGGGATTGATCTAATTTATTGTGTTTCTCTTATCTTGATTATTAGCCAAATTTTTGCCTTTCTCCCCACCTTTACCTAAGCCCCATTACAACATATTTAAGACCCTTTGATTATTGCATCATGTTCTAACTAATAGTGGAGATTTGATTTTCTTACAGGCCTATGATAATATCATGTTCGGTTCTGACTTTGAGCGTAATTGAACCTGAAACATTTTGAGTGAATAGATTGAATCCTTGTAAGGTATTGAGTTTGGTTACGTTGAGATTGATGAATGAATGGATATCACGATTTTACGTAAACTTTATTCTACGTATGCTTTCCGATTGATTGTGATTTTAATTTGGATGATTGTTGTGGACTTGACTTGCAAGAATTTCTAGGATATGAGGCGAGACGAAGGAGAATAAGCGAAATTTTTAACTTGTTTAATTCTAGCATGATTGAGGACAACCATGAGATAAGTGATGGAGAATTTGATAAGTGTTTTAAATTGGATATATTTTCTTGTAAATTCTCCTTTGTTGTCAATTATTACTGTTGATTTGGTTTTGTTTTGCTCATTTTTGTTACAGGAATATGTTTTCCAGTCAACAACAGTTTCTAGAAAGCAGTCAAATCAGCACATTCTGGAAGAAATAATCTTAGGAATTTGAGTTTAAATTATCTTAGGATTTTAATTGAAATTTATTTTCTTTTAAATAATATTATCTTTAGGACAAATAATATTATCTTTAGGATATATTATCTATTAGATAATATTATCTTTAGGATTTATCTTTTTATTATATTTAGAATTTATCTTTTTTTTTAGAATTTAACTTTCATTAGGATTTATCTTTTTATTATCTTTAGGGTTTTTAGAAGACTATAAATAACCCCTCTAGGGTAAAGCTTGAGATGTATCTTTTTCACTTTTCTTCTCATTAATAAAAGTTCTCTCAGGTTTTGTCTTTTATTTTTCTTTCAACTGTTCTTTTACTTTGTTTTCTAAAAATGCTAAGTATGACTTCTATCATGCTTAGCTAAGCTTTTTATTAGCCGACGGCCTAGCGATGAATCAATTCGTTTTGTGATAATTAAAAGGTACTTAATATCTTCGGATATCATTATCAATTTTTTGAAAACTTAGATAGGCAATCGGCCTTTCTTTTAAAAATTTTTACACTTTCATCTCAAAAAGCGAGCGTTGGTGTGAATGTTGTTCTGATTTACCGTTGGGAGGAAGAGTCGGCTGGTAGAAAATTCAACTTCCTGTGAACACACTTGGCGGCGGTCCGCTAAGGGAAATTGAAATCGGGTTCGATTCTCGTTGAGACAACATAACTCGAGTCGGGCTTTTCCAGCGCTTAAACTACTTTGGTGCTAACAACGATAGGCGTGGTTAATCCAACAAGAACTGAATTTCAGAGGTGGACTTGGAAATATCAGTTTACCGAGAGAAAGGTAAGTTACAAGGGTTGGGCCTTGTAGACTGTAAACGGCATGAATCCCGAAGTAAAATCTCTTTCGATGATCGAAACGAACTGAGGCGAAGCGAAGCTTGAGGCTATACTTCTACCATCGTTATTTTTACCTATTTACTTTCATTTTCTTTATTGCAATTTTTAGATTTAATTTATTTTTAATTTTTTATATTACAAAACCCCCTTTTATTACTCATCATTTTTTTCTTTGGATCAGGATCAAGACAAGACGACATTGGAAATTCCTTAGTCCTTGTGGATCGACCCTACTTCTCTTTACTACATTCCTATTTACTTTATTTTGAGAATTAGGCATAATTTATTTTACGATTACAACGCTTGTCAATAGAGCTCGAAGAGTAGAACAACTTTGTAGTTCGAAAGATTACCTAAAAACTGAGATTCGGGGCTTAAATCGAGCTTGGAAATTTTCCTCTTCTTATCCTCTTTCTCCATGGTTAATGGCTGGAGAAGATGACCATTTTTTCATCTTTTCACTATTAAATTACACTTGTAACTATTAAATGAATTTTAAATTCATTTAAATAGTAAAATTACCAATTTAGCCTTTAAATCTAATGGCTAATTTAATCTCATCCAAAATCAAGGGCCAAGATTAAATCCATATATATTTCATCTTCCAAAAACGTCCGCAACATTTCAAAAATATTTCAAAATTGCCCTCCTCGCCAAATGGCCAATTTGCCCTCCAACTAGTCTTTATTTACTAGTTTGTTTCAAAATTGCCATTCCATTATAATCTAACTAAATTAGCTTCTTCTCAACCGACCACTATTCCATCAATATCATTTTATGATTTTCCATGGCTTCTGGAACAGTCTCTGAACTTTCAATTCAATCCGATTTCCTGATATTCACTAAATACTTCTACTACGATTTTACCTTTACCGAGCTATCGGATCTATTCCGAAAATTCTATATTTTCATAATGTACCTCATGTCATCATCCTTCATCCAATGTCCTAGATTTAATCTTGAGTTAGTAGTTACAAACTTTGCCCTTATAATTTTCCAAAATTACGATCTTGCCATTTTTCATCGAACGGCTCATATTTAACATGGAAAATCAACTTAAATAAAAGGGTTCATATTCTTCCAACACAAAGAAAATATCTTATAAATGTAAAATGACATAATCAACCTTGGCTTATCACCCTTCAAAATATTCTGGATATTTGATTCGATCCGATTATTCGAATATTTTTCTAAACTTTATCGCTTTATATCCATTAATACAAACTCCGTACGAAAAATTCGGGTAACACGAAAACATCATTCTTGGGGGTAAACTATTCATTTACGAGACTAAAATACATAAATTTTGAAAATCACAATTTAGTCTATGAACTTTTCCTAAGTTTATACTTTATCCACAATACTTTCAAAATTTACATTTTGTTCACTAGCGGATATTACAATTCTCCCCCTTAGAAAATTTGTCCTTGAATTTTCAATACGTTCTTGGTTCAAAAAGGTGAGGAAACTGTTTTCTCATATCTTTTTCTCTTTCCTAAGTTGCTTTTTCGACTTCATGATTTCGCCAAAGAACTTTAACAAGCGAGATCATCTTATTTCTTAGTTCTTTGACTCTATGTGTCAATATCTTTACCGATTCTTCTTCATAAATCAAATTCGGTTGAATCTCTATTCTTTCCGGGGTAATGGTATGTAAGGATCTGATCGATACTTTTAATCATTGATACATGAAATATATTGTGAATCTTGTCAATTTTCGGAGGTAAGGCTAAATAATAAGCCACCAGACCAACTATCTTCACAATCTTATATGGCCCAAAAAATCTCAAACTCAGCTTCCTTTTTTGTCCAAACCATAACACATCCTTCCAAGGTGAAACTTTTACGGAATACTTTATCCTTAACTTCATATTAAATATCTTTTCTTTCAAGATCAGCAGATAATATCCATCATTCTAAAGCAATTCTAGATTGGTTCGAACTATTCTTACTTTATTCTCCACATCCTGAACTAAATCAAATCAGATTCAATCACATCTTAGTTCTCTTTTTAACTCATTATCATTGGGGATATAAATTACCCTTTGATAATATGAACATTCTTTAGACTAAACATTGATACCTTTAATTTTCCATTTTCACCTTACTGAATTCTTTCCAAGTATATCTTATCTTTCATCTGTAAATCTTTGACCCGATTTGTCAAAGTAGGTTTGAGCTGAAGTTGTGTAATCAATACACTATTTTCCTCCAAATATAATTGGGCATTTAATGTTTATAAGCCAAATAATAACTTTTGGCTAAATACATCAACTACTACTTTAGCCTTATTACATCACTACACATCCCAACCTATTATGGGACGTATTATTGAATAAGGTATAATCCTTACTAGATTCATACTGCACTAATACTAGTGCTACTATCAAATCTTCTTCTACTAGTAATGATATAATCGTAATTTAACCTTAGAGGAATATTACTGCTTCTTTAACTAACATCACTGGAGCTTCCTAAGGTGATATACTAGGTCGTATAAAACCTCAATCTAATGACTTTTACAACTAGGCCTTTAGCTTTTTCAATCTAGTAAGAGTCATTCTGTAGGGTGCAATCGATATAGGTCTAATATTGGATAAAAATCCAATCTTAAACTTAGCCTCTCGATTAAGTGTCAAGCCTGACAGCTCCTCTTGGGCAACCCATTTAAAACTTACAAACAATAGGAATACTCTATCAGCTTACCCTTAATGCTCAGTATCAATAGCATAAGTTAAATAATCTTCACATTAGTAACAAATTCCAATAAAACTTCGCATGCTCATGCATGCCAATTATCACAACCCTCACATGATTGGTTTTGTGGTTTTCTTGAATCTCAAACATTAATTATAAATGTCAGAGAGTTCTTAATTTTCCTTGTCTTGATCTCTTAGCGGAACTATGTAATAAATTCAGCTTGATATCTTTACCGGGAATCCTCACCACTTTTTAGAAGTGGTGAAATACATAATTATTTACTATTGCTCTTTACAAGTTGTGACCTCTGTTTAGATATTTTCTCATTCTGAAACCTTTGCATTGCATTTGGCATAATTTACTGGTTCATAGAATTTTGAAATACATAGGGCAGTCAGTACTTCTTTGTACCTGACCTCTAGCCCTCTATGAGCTGTCATAACATGCTCTCTTTCTGTCTGTGGGAAGCAGATTAAAAGCAAATTAGCTCAGTTTATTAAATTTGCACTCATACCCGTAAATAATCCAATTGCCCTAATAAAGATGCAAGAAACTCTGTTGCATATCTAGGGTAAACTGTGTTGCAGAACACTCAAAAAAGAACTTCTAGCTAATAGACTTTTGAATATGTACCGTAACATTACTTTATCAAATACGGGCCTAATCCTTTCAGATGAGATAATACTTTTTCTTTGAGTATCCTTTGATCATCAATATAGAGTTCCTTCAACATAACTTTTATATTATTAAACCATAGATTAACAATCATAGGATCTCCATTAATATCTTTCTGAAAATCTAGTGTGCCAGAACTCTCAACTCTTTTGCAATCGGTGCCTAAGCAGGCTGATTCATGATCACATCTAATGTCTGGAAGAAAAGCTCTTAATCAGAACATACATATCATGTTACTTTGGTGCCTCTGCACCAAGCTAAGCTGAGGGTAGAATATTATCATTAACCTTATCATGCTCGTGAATCTCTTATTGATCCACTCACCTAAACACCTGACACGATTCTTTTATCCTCATACATTGGAATTTAACATTATTATCATAATAAAGTAAGCAATTGCATCCATTCAAACAAGTAAAATAATCAGTAATTCTTACATCCTAGTGGCATGTATACACTTTTCCTTTTACCATACTTCGTTTAACTCCAGAACCGGCTAAACCTATAGTTCTGATACCAATAAATGTAACACCCCTTTCTTGTATCCGTACACCTAGTACAAGTCAGAAATGTTACGACTTCTTTAATAAAAATCAGGGTAATTTAAAATCTTTAGAAAAACTTCTCAATATTCACCCATCCTCAAATTTCTCTAGCCCAAGCACGCCTAACTTTATTTAAAACCGGCAAATTGTTTTTTCGAGTTCCAATCATAAATCAATTATCGTAGCATGCAACTCATCACCTAAGGTTATTCTTAACCTTGAATCTTTCCAGAAACGCCAATTAACTTAAAACCATAACGAACTTTAAAGGCCAATCACAACTCAAATAGGTTTAGCAAGTATACATGCCACTATAATAATCAAACCTTAATTAGGATGTCATTACCGTGATTACCTGTTGAGCTTTCCAATATTGATGCAATGCTCTTTTCAGTATCATCTTGATTTACCTACGTGTGCACAATCAAACACACACTAAGTACGAACTTAGTGAGGCAATAAAGGCAGTTAATAACAATAATTTAAATTTTATTCGACTTCATGGCTATGTTTATATAACATGATATATATATGCCAAAGCATCAACTTTCACATTGCATTAGTAATGATTTACTACATGCTAATGTCATAAGTTCATGCTTGTTCATTTATCATAATATGTCATATATGCATAAATGCACCATGATCACTAAATATGTATTACCATCATGTTAATCATATATTAACATAATATAAACCGGATATAAATTTCTTACCAATATACTTGCCATTTATTCCAAAAGCTCATAAGCTTGTTCACATGTTTATCTTTTACTAACCAATAAACCATAGCCCAAATATAAGTCTATGAGGACCCTAGGTACACGAGTCAAATATGCACCGAAGTGCTAATACACATAAGGTCGTGCCCACCATCCGCACATTTATAAGGTAGTGCTAACCATCCTCACATTTATAAGGCAGTGCTAACCATCCGCACATTTATAAGGTTGTGCTAACCATATACACTAAGTGTCTTTTATATACACTATAGTGCTAAACCGAGTATGCAACATGCTGCTGGACTCTATGGCATGCCAACTATACCCTGTCCCTCAATGACTTACTTGGGCATATATTCCATATTTATTTCATCCATGACAATGTATATCAACATAATTTAACATTGGGCAGCTCATACCCGAAATTACATTTATAATATAACATCATATATAACTAGTGATCCATGCATTTATATTTAACTTTTGACATATTTAAAATATGTCAATCATATGCTCCATGACATAAATATAATGACAATAAAATTTGGGTAGGCTCATCGCAAGCCATCCCAATGATGTATAAAACATCAATGTGTCATGATATGTATGCAATTGCACCCACCTTGGCCACTTAACATAATGCCTCACTAGGTTCAAGATCAATCATTTCTTTCATAGAACTTCGAACCTTCTTTGATTTGGACTTGACTTCATTAATCACATGAATAAAATAAAATATTTGTTAGATTCAAATCTAAGAGTACATGTTGTCTAATATAATCATTCGAATATAAAATTTCCAAATATTTTTCCTTTCTTGCTTGTACTGTTCAAAAAAACATTATGGTCCTTAGTGACCAATTTGAACTTTCATTAATTCTTCCGAGCTTGCTAACTAACATTTGAATACAAAATGTTTC
Source organism: Hibiscus mutabilis (assembly GCA_019671005.1). Classification (NCBI taxonomy): domain Eukaryota; kingdom Viridiplantae; phylum Streptophyta; class Magnoliopsida; order Malvales; family Malvaceae; genus Hibiscus; species Hibiscus mutabilis. The sequence goes on along the minus strand of CM033719.1, from coordinate 24,595,166 downwards.
AAATTCCATTTTCTGACAGCTTGCGCTACCTTCAAAGATTTACTTATACAGGGCAGTGTACATATTGGATCTTAATTTCCTTTATACTGGAGAAACTAGGTTCGATAACGGTTCTAACGGTATAAGCCACATAAATTAATAAAATCTAAAAAAATTATAAAAAAATCACTGAATTCACGTCACAGACTGTCCAGGCAGAAAACTGCTCTATAGTTTTTATGACCTTCATTCGAATAAAATTCATATCTTTTAACTCGGAATTCGAAATCAGTTTACGTTTGTCGGAAACGAAAATAGACTAACAAATCTTTCCAACGGTATAAATTTCATCATCTAACCATTTTTGTAGAATTTATGGCAAAATTTTAAACTTACAGCCATAATTCAATTCCAACATAACTTTCCATAAATAACTTTTAATTTACACCAACTTCTCTCTATTTCTCTACTTGTCAATTTAGTCTCATCACTTTACTTCAAATGGCCAGAATAAAGCTTATATTCATATGTTCTATTTACATCATTCATCAAAATAGGCTCAAACATTTACTTCTATAATTTCTCTTGATTTGTCGAGATGGTCACCAAATTTCAAATATAATAATTCAAGCTTCTTAACTTTGCAAATTAGTCCTCCAATCAACATTACTACCTTAATTCCATCATTTTAACTAAAAATCAGATTTACTCCTTCTTCATATACTCTTTGCCGAATCGACCATTCAAGTTTGACAATTTGTCAAAATGGTCACTAATGCGATTAATCGTCGGTTTAGCATTCTAACTTCATTTTCATGTCTCTAACATTTTTAATAATATAAATACACATCAAATTCAATAAAAAATCAGATCTGGTCCCTTAATTTCGAAGCTTGCTGAAATGGTCCCTATGCATTTAACTTAGGGTTTTACTTCCAAACAACAAATCAAGCTTACTAGATCATTAATCCAACATCACAAACCCTAAGTTAGACTTGAATCCATAAAACCTAATATTCTCTATACAAACTAAAATATGTAGGGTTTAAATCCCAAATCAATAACATGATTCCAACATCATACAAGCATGATTCTAACTTAAAATCAACCATGGATTCATAAAATCATAGAAGCCCCAATTTGTTCATAAACCCTAATTTCTTCCACATATCAAATCTCATCAACCAAGCAAGTATTCTAAAAATTATTTACATCAAAAGATAGAGCTCGAAGAGTAAAGCAACTTTGTAGTTCGAAAGATTACCTAAAAACTAAGATTCAAGGCTTAAATCGAGCTTAGAAATTTCCCTCTTCTTTCTCCTCTTTCTCCATAGTTTATGGCTGAAAAAGATGAACATTTTTTCATCTTTTGTCTATTAAATTACACTTGTAACTATTAAATGAATTTTAAATTCATTTAAATAGTAAAATTACCAATTTAGCCTTTAAATCCAATGGCTAATTTAATCTCATCCAAAATCAAGGGCCAAGATTAAATCCATATATATTTCATCTTCCAAAAATGTCCTCAACATTTCAAAAATATTTCAAAATTGCCATCCTTGCCAAATGACCAATTTGCCCTCCAACTAGTCTTTATTTACTGATTTGTTTCAAAATTGTCATTCCATTATAATCTAACTAAATTAGTTCCTTCTCAACCGGCCACTATTCCATAAATATCATTTATGATTTTCCATGGCTTATGGAACAGTTTCTGAAATTTCAATTCAATCCAATATCCCGATATTCACTAAATACTTCTACTACGATTTTACCTTTACCGAGTTATCGGATCTATTCCGAAAATTCTATATTTTCATAATGTAACTCATGTCATCATCCTTCATCCAATGGCCTAGATTTAATCTTGAGTTAGTGGTTACAAACTTTGCCCTTATAATTTTCCAAAATTATGATCTTGCCATTTTTCATCCAACGACTCATATTTAACATGGAAAATCAACTTAAATCCAAGGGTTCATATTCTTCCAACACAAAGAAAATATCTTAGAATGTAAAATGACATAATAAACCTTGGCTTATCATCCTTCAAAATATCCTGGATATTCGATTCGATCCGATTATCCGAATATTTTTCTAAACTTTATCGCTTTATAGCCTTTAATACAATATCCATACGAAAAATCCGGGTAACACGAAAACATCATTCTTGGGGGTAAACTATTCATTTACGGGACTAAAATACATAAATTTTGAAAATCACAATTTAGTCCCTGAACTTTTTCTAAGTTTATACTTTATCTACAAAACTTTTAAAATTTATATTTTGGTCAGTAACGGATATTACAACAACAATCTGTTGGGTGAGCATGCATGGAAAAATCTACTAATATAAGACTCTTTTTCTTCCGACAATGAGTGTAGGAGACGTCAAAAGACCCAATAATGGAAAAGCAAGTAGAATCGACGCAATGCCTCTGTTCCCTCCAAACACCCAAGTATCAGGGTAAAGCCCCTTACTTGCTTATAACACCCTAAGAACCTAGTATTATCCCAGGAATAAACTCGAACTACTTATATTTAACTAGACAGATGAATGTATGCCTGAACAAATAGATAAATATATGTTTGAGTAATGAACAATGACTAGTTGAACACATAAATAAACACGGATCACCTTGCTTCCCATTAGTAATATTCCATTACACATACTGCACAATCCTCATTATATATGTGATTACTTTCTCTAAGAGTGTCGAGCTTAGCTCCACTCATAATACGATAATTTCCTCCAAGAGCGTTGAAGACAACTTCGCTCAGAATTCCTTTAAAAACCTTGAGTGTCATCGAACATTATTACTTTGCCTACGTATGATCAATCCTTCGCTCACCCAATTTCTTCGCTACACACGATTAATCTCTCTAAGAGTGTTGGGGAAAACTCCTCTCCCTATACAACTGATTCTCCAAGGGCATTGGAACACCTCCGCCCAAGCTATGACTATTTCATCAGGGGTGTTGAGACAATCTCCACCCAGTAATTCAACTATTTCTCCAATGGCGTTGAGATAAGCTCTGCCCAAATATTTAACTACTTCTCCAAGGGCGTTGAGATAAGCTCTGCCCAGATATTTGACTATTTCTCTAAGGGTATCGAGATAAGCTCCGCCCAGATATTCAACTAATTTCTTCAAGGGTGTTGAGACAAGATCCACTCATAACACAATTATTCTCCTAGAGTGTGAGATAAGCCCCACTTAAATTTACACTCGTTTCCTCTAAAAGCATTGAAACAATTTTGTCCAAGATCGCGACTTATCCTCTAAGAGTGTAGAAAAAAGCTCTACTCGTAACATGTTTAATCATCCAAGAGCGTCGAGTTAACTCTGCTCAGTCAATGGCTAACTCTCCAAAAATAATAAAATGCCTCCGCCCATTTTTATGCCAAGAGCTCTACAAGCATTGCGTTTTTCCAAGATATTGAGATGCCCATTTTTCATGCCAATCATGGTATGTGATACCTCTGTCCATTTAATGTTATTAGCCTTATATTTATCTAAAGACATAGAGATGCCTGTGTTTTTATGCCAATTAGGGCATTCGATTACTACGAACACACGGTTGCTTTTAATGGGGAGATGCCTCAATGTCACTAAGGGCTGCTGAATTAGGAGCGCGGAGATGACTCCACTCACTTCACGCTTATTTTTACAAGAGTGTCAAGAATAACTCCACTCCCTAACGTTTGCTTCTCCAAGAATGAAAGTAGCCTTAACCCCATCCATGATCGTTCCACCAAGGGTATGAAATGTCCCCACATAGGAGATGCCTCTGCTCCATCCATATTTGTTCTTACAAAGATCACAAAAATTGTTGCACTCATATGGGTGTCGAGATACCTCTACCAGAATACGTTTAACTCTCCAAAAGGTGTCAAGTGACCTTCACCTAATCTGTCATAGCCCCTAAAAACAACAAGGAGACAACCTCCTAAAACTATAAAGGTGATATCTCCAGAAGCATGACCTGAAGATTTAAATTTAGTACAACGATTTCTCCCCCTAATAGGAATATGAACATACACGATAACGCAAAAGGGGTAAGATAACCCCTTGAATCCACTCAAAGAGCAAAACCGTGAGATAAAAATAAGTTGAAAGAAAAATGCATTGATATATCAAGGGTCACAAAGTTACAAGGGTCTTATCCTTTGAGAAGATTCTCGACCCTAAAAACTAAAGCCTTTACTCCTTACTCGAGGTCTTCGCCAGCCTAAAATCTAGAACCATGCTTGTTGGGACTGAAGGCTCACCAATCCCCTTCATGCAAACGTAAGGCAATAGCTCCACACAAGCATTCTACCAAGCCCTACCCGAGGGGTTATAAATATCAAAATTTACCCCAACTCCTATTATATCCCAGCAGCAACAGAGGTCCAAGTTGCTTAAGTTTAAAGGCCCCATAGCACTATTCAAAAAAATAAAGGCCTCATAGTCACCTAGACAACACATACTAAGTTGCACTCACATTGGTTTGTGTAGCCTTCAAATTTTGCCAATTTCCCTTCGACGTCAAGTCTTGCAACTCCCTTCACACTGACCTCCTCCTCCAGCTTTCTAATTCTCTATTCAAAAGTCTCTTTCACTCTGTATCCAGGCAATCTCCTCCATTTTTTCCTTCACCTCTGTAATGCCCTTCATAGCAAGCTCCTTCTGCTCGTGATTAGCCTTCTGAGAAAGCACATATTTATTTTGTTCATCAACAACCACCGCTTTAGCCTCTTTCAGGCTATCTCGCATCTCGACCAGTTGCTGCCTTATAGCCGTGATTTCTCAGACCATGGAACTAATTTTAGCATTGACCTCGAGAAGATCTCTCTCATTAGCGGCCAACTCCTCTCGCTGACGAGCGTTGGCTACCTCTATCTCTGCCACAATGGGACACACCTCTTTATCCACCTGGCAGAACAATATATGCAACCTACTTGATACTAAGCATACTTTGACAAATAACTGAGTAGCTTCAATATGACATGCCCCACAAAGACTAAGAAACAAAGCTACATTATCCCTTCCATCTTTTGAACTCGACATTGAAGAAACCTTTGCCACATGTAAAAAAATAGGCAAGTACGTCTTAAATAAGTAATGCGGGACGTCATCAAACATACATACCTGAAACGGGCTGCAAAGTGCTTGACGCTACCTCACCAACAACTACCCGGCTTGGCAAGCCCGAAAAACCTGTCACCCATACCAATACTATTAGCTGGCCGTAGCAAAAAAAAAGAAGAAAAAAGCGAACATACTCGCTGTAGTAGAACCAAAGTGCACCACAATAGAAGAAACCACGACACTCTCGGGAGGCGCAACAACCTTGAAAGTTGTCTTTCTCTCTACAGTAGCTGGTACCAAATTGATGAGCATCTCCTCTGACGTCCTCGCCATAGGCAGAAAGACCTCACCAGCCAATTTGGCTCTTTTCCTCGGAGCACTCTTGTTCGTCAAAACTCCCAGTAAGGGCATTCTCTTTCGCCCGCCTAAAAAGATAGTCCTTGCGTAAAGGGCAGCCCCTATGGAGCTCATCTCCTCTCTATTAGTCTTTCTCGACGACAGATCATACCACAACTCAAAACTATATGCCAAGCGCTCTTCTTTCTCAAGGGCGTAGAGGAGGCCACAGTGATACACCCTGACTTGCTAGAGTTTTAAGGCACCAGAGCCCACATCTACCATATCAGTTGTAGTTAGTCGCATTAAACCTTCCTCGACATGGTCTTTCAGAGTCAAGCTCTTACCGCTCGTCATCCCACGACACACCAAAATTGATGACCATCCCCTCAGCAGACAACAACCATAGCTAGTCAACCAGCCTTTTACCTTCGACTTCTTAACAACAAATACTTGGGCCAACTCATCTTTCCTATTGTACGGCCACGCAGTTTTGCTTGTGAATACACTTGAAGGAGGAACATAACATTCTTTTAGTCTTGCAATCATGTAACCATTGGGGTTATTCCCCTAGAGACATATCTCAAAAACCCATCACAGGGTGATACCCCTCCCTATATTAACCCACTTCCCCTTCCTCAAAAAAATAAACTGTTTTTCTTCGACTTTCGACAGAACATGAATTGACACCTTAGTGTCCTCCCCAGGCACCCTTTATCTTAGAGGAAACCCGAGCCCCTCACCCTACCTCTACATCAATTTAATATATTTAGAGATGTCTAGCGTCAGCCGATCGGAGCCACTCTCCCTCGATCAGATCAACAATAAACTCGTTCTTTTTTTGTCACTTTGTAAGCTTAACAACCCCAGAGAACTCTGTGAAACAAGACTAAGAGTAAATAGCCTTCTCAAAACTTTCACAGATGGCTTCCGCATTTCCTTCGCGTACTTAAAAAGATAGCTGATGATAAGCCACCATGATACCCCCGTCAGTTGTCCTAGAGCCACACTATAATCGGTCGGCAGACTGTAAACAAACCTATGAGGGAGCAAATAAAACCCAGCTTCAAATAGAAATAGCGGCAGATAACACCACTCCATAGCCCCATCCGCCCCTTCACCATTGTCGTTTAAGCAATAGGTTCCCCTCAGAACCTCGAACTTGAACTCAAAGTTTGATCATTGTAGCCTGCGGCATTCCAGCAGCCTCTTCGCCTCATGCTCAGTTGTACTACATACCTCCTCGTCCCCAGCCACATTTACGACCCTGATCACCTCCATCTTCTTCACCGAAGCCTTCGCGCTCCTCACCATCTTGGTCAAATATAAAGAATAAGAGAAATTTGAAAAAATGCTTATTATCTTCAACAATCAGATATAGATCAGTGAAAGAAAACCTTCACATTGACCCAAATTTATAACCCACCTAGGACGTCGTTTCAAAAACCCATGACTCTTTAGAGTAGCCTATACTTATGCCAATGATGGCCCATACTCTCAGAAAACAACCCCACCAAAAGCGCGCAATTAATACGACGGCTGCGAGCATGACCTTTCATTTGCATTCTCCGCTCGTGCCACTTTATAGCACTCCCTCAACTAAGGGGTAAGTGTTATACCCCACTCAGAATTCCGAAATTAATAGCCTCCGAAAAAGGTACATTAATCTCCGGAGCACATAGTATTTGCGCTACGCCTTAGTGAGCAAAGCCTTGTGAACTAGCCCGGAGTCTCCCTCCCCAGGACTACTTTGTGATGGACATGATATACATCGAGTCCATCTGACCAACCAGCTAAACATACTATCTAGCAACCGAAAACTAGACCGAAAAGCTTATGGGCTGAAGACCAAGCCTCATCATGACAACCCATCAATAGCCGTCACTAAGCATGACCCAGTCCCATCGAACAATGCCTTTCACCTATAAATACCCCATGACCAGTGAGAAACGATAGTCAACATAACCTACTTGAGACCTCCTCTCCATCCCTCTCTTTATCTTCAATGGCTCTTCGCCCACATCATAATGGGTGAACCACCACTAATTGCCACCAACCACTATCTTTCTACCATCTTTACTACCGTCTCCACCTCCCTGTCTGGTGCCCGATCTTCTTGACATCAACAATATGCAAAAGGTTTACATAAAAAAATAAAATACAAAAAGTTAAATTTGCTCAATGAATTAATAATTAATAGCGAAAAATATCGGTTATAATAATAATTAATTAAAATTAAGATAATATAATCCACAAGATAAATAAATGTTAAATTTTCTCAACTGATAAGGATAGTAATTTAGTAATCGACAGTTGAAATGTTAAATGTTCTCCAATCGACAGTTAAAATGCTGAACAAGTCAGATTCAATGGATGCACTTTCCCTAAGCGACTGGAGGCGTTTGATGACACCGTTTCATTTGACCAATCTTGTGGAGTTGAGGGTGAAATTCGGCTGACTTAAAAAAACGCGACTAGTCTTGGGTCTAGTCTTGACTTTTAATTTCATAAATTTAAATTGAATTAAAAAAATAAATAAAATTTAAATTATAAAATAAAAATTCGAATAATTTAAAATTTTTAATAATTAGTGAATGAATTTTTAAATTCGAGTTGAGTCGAATCTCTTAATTCTGTTCGGTATTATATATATCACATATGAAAAATATGAAGTCATAAGCGATTCTCTTCGTTTTATCCGACAACAAATTCCAAGCTTCACATAGAATTTTGAAAGCCCCATCCGCACCTACAGATTTATTTTTGTCGGGATGAAGAACAAGAGCCAGCTTCCTGTAATGTTTTCGAATTGTATCCTCATCAGCAAATGGTTGAACAGCAAGCACCCTGTACCAGTCGACTTCTCCATTGATCTTTTTATCTGCGGATATGTACACATCGAGAGTTGCAATCAACTGAGGAAGACCATCAAGCTCAGGATACAAGCTTTGAGCCTTCAAAGCAAATCTTTTGGCACCAACAGCATCCATCTCAGCAAGGTCTTTAGCTCTAATGGCCTTGTCTTTGTTACAATCCATTTTAGTCAGGCTGGTTCCTCTCTGCTTGCTGCTGACTGCTCACTGTTTCTTTCTTCAGTATCTGATTTGTCAATATCAGAACAGAGTCTAACATTAAAAAAAGCTAAATCTAAGATTTTACATGCATCAGAAGACTGCAACTAATTGTGAAAGACACCAAGTGTCGTTTAACCCAATATAAGGAAACTTCAGCAGAAAAGGAAAATAATAACACAAAATTTTGTCGGATTGTAACTTAACTGATAAGTACAAACAAAAAACAAAACAACAACTTGAGATTAATCAAACTCCATACATTCCAAAGATCCGCAACTGAGTCTAGTGAATGAAATAGCAAAAAAGTGCCGAAAGGTCATCGGCTTCAAACTCAATAAACTTGAACTTTACAGATTTGCAAACAATACACGGCATATAAAAAGTGATTTCATTGCAAGTAACAAATACAAACAAAAAGCACTAATGAGATTGACCAAATTCTAATAACTCCTTGTCAAGGAATCTATTTCCTAAAATAGTAAAACACATAGGAAGGTAATCTGAACTTCCAAAAGAAGCATACACCAGAGTTGGAATCAAACACATTGCGCAAAATGCCTTTTATCAAAGGAAAAATGTGCGGGAAGGCTAATCGATGAACACGAGTTCCAAACTTTTGAAACAACTAAAACAGATTCAGAAGCAAAACACTGCATAACTGAAGCAACAAACAATGCACAGGATGGTCATTCACTAAAAACTAAAGGAACTAGAGTACCAAAATTTTAACATTACCAAAGTATATTCAGAAATAACACATTGCAGAAAAATGTAATTGAGAATTTATCAGTTGAAAGACGACAAAATGCATTAGGGGTTATTTGTTTTAACTCCGATACCGAATTTCCAAGGCAATCATAATGGATTTCCAAACAAATTGTAGAGAAAGGCATCATAATGCCATAAGGTTACTTAATGAAATATCACAAAAACGAAAGGAAAACTTGGAATCCATCAAGTTACAGATTCTAATGGCATGGCTATTGGAAATTTCTTCACCTCCAAAAAAAAAAAATCATCAAGAAACTAATCATATCATAATTCAGTTTTACCCCTAGAAAAGCTGAACTCAGTCATCTTTTCAAGGTTTCCTTTTTCTTTTATCATAACTTCTCAAGGTTTCACTTCAAATAACAAAACCAAACACCATGAAAGTTAAACCCAATCCACATTGAATGAATGAATACAATTTAAATATCAAACCAACAAAACATGAAAACAAACAAAGTCAAAATCCAAGTTCATCGATTAGAACAATTCGGCAGTCCTTGAGATTGCCAAATAAAAAAACTACAACCAACAGTTACACATTTCACGTTCAAATTTGCCATTATTCAGTAATTATTATCTGATAAACCCCCTAAAAACATCTCTATCAGAAGTAGACAATCAACGGCTTTAAAAAGAATCCCTAAAGAGTTGTATGCAAAATAAAACAAAAAGAGTGCTAAAACATGCAAAAGGGAGGGGGAGTTACCCATTTTACAAAGAATCCAACATGAGAGAAGGAATTGAAGAATTCCCGGTTTCAATTATGATTTCGTTTTTTTGCCCACTTTTTACCTGAAAGATTAAATATAAATAAATAAATAAAATCCCAAAACCTGAATTTTTGAGATTTTTCTTAATTTCTGTAAAAAAGAAGTATACATTTTCTAATATTTAATGGAAACATGATTTATTTAGGCATAAACCTAACCCTTTTACATATGTTAAAAATAGAGGTGGGAAATAAGTTATTCGAGTCGATTTTAGTTCGGGTTATTTCAGATTTGATTATTTTCGATTTAGTTTCGGTTCTGGTTGGGTCTGTTCAGATTTAGTTCGGGTATGTAGTGATTCGGTTCAGGTATCGGGTTAGTTAATTTCAGATTGTGTCAATATCGGATCAATAGGAGACATGTCATTTCAGTTAGGTCAGTTTTTTACACTCATGTATGGCTTTATAAAGCCAGAGTATATTTGGCTTTTTGGTGAGTTGTTTGGCAGTTCCAATCTCATCTTTCTTTATTTCTTTTAACATATCCTCTTTATTTCGGGCTACCTTCTGTTCGAGTGAAATCGGTTCAGGTCTATTCAGTTCGGCTGAAAATTGGTTCGGGTCCATTTCAGTTCAACTAAAAATCGGTTCAGTTTATTTCGAGTTTCATATCAAATTCGAATCATCATGTTCGAGTTGATTATGGGTCTCGGGTTGGGTAAATCAGTTCGGGTCTCGGATCAAGTTTACCAGGTCTAGGTAAAAACCTAACTATGGTTAATTTTAACTTCGATTAATAGACACATTTAGGGGGTCAACATTCGATAAAGTCTAGTAAAAGAATTGAGTTAGTCAAGTTAACGAGTAGTAAAAGAATTGAGTTAGTCAAGTTAACGAGTCTTATTTTATAACTTAAACTTTATTTGAAATTTTTTAAAGTCGAGTTGTTCGAGTTTCTGTTCAAATTTAATTGTAAATAGTTATAATGTTATAGTACTAATTGGTTACAATTTAAACGATTTTCTATGACCATATACGATAACATATATGTTTTTCATATGTGATATACATATAGAATTGAGAGACTCAACTCACACTTGAAAACCTACATACTAATTACTAAAATGTCGAGTTATTAGAGTTTCATTTTTATAATTCGAACTTTATTTGAATTTTTTTATTTGAGTAAAAAATTTTGATTTTTTCGAGTCGATTATTCTTACCTCTAAATAGGGGTGAACATTTATGAAATTCGAGTTAGTATACAAGTCCTATTTTATAACTCAAACTTTATTTAAAATTTTTTCGAGTTAAGTTGAATTTATGAAATTTGAGTCGAGTCAAATCTAGTTGTTCAAGTTTCTATTCAAATTTAATTGTAAACATTTATAATGTTATAGTAATAATTAGTTCTAATTTAAACGATAATCTATAACCATATACAATAAACTTATATTTTTTCATATGTGATATATATGAAGCAGAATTGAGAAACTCAACCCGAACTTAAAAAATGATCCACTAATTACTATAAATATTTTGAGTTATTCGAATTTCTATTTTATAACTCAAACTTTATTTGAAATTTTTCGAATCAAGTTTATAAAATTATGAGTTGAGTCAAAACGAGTAGACTTTTTTTGCGTCGAGTCTAATAAAAAAATCGATTTTTTTAAATTGAGTTAAATTTTGCTCACCTCCTCCGCACATAGTCAGTTAACTAGAAGAAGCAAGGAAAATAGGGTAAAGAACACAGATGGTCACTAAACTATCAAAAAAATATAAAATGGTCACCAATTTCAGAAGTTACATAATGAGCACTGAACTTTAGTTTTTGTTACAAAATGGCCACTGAGCCCTTAATTGTCATAAGTGAATGATATGACAGTTACAAAAATTTGAATAATAACACATTTAATCCTCCATATTTACACATTCAATCAATTTAATCATAATTCAACCCTCATTATTGATGTCTAAATTGATTGAATGTGTAAGTATTGAGGGTTAAATGTGCTCTTATACAAATTTTTGTAACTACCATGTCACCCGGTTAACAACAATTAACGGTTCAGTGACCATTTTGTAACAAAAACTAAAGTTTAATGTCAATTCTGTAACTTTTGAAAGTTTGGTGACCATTTTATATTTTTTGGGATAGTTTAGTAACCATTTGTGTTCTTTACCCAAAAATATAATTGTCACCTTCCTTTAATTATTTTTTAAATGAGATATTTAATTAAGGGCATGTTCTTCCTTGCTTTTAAACTAATTTTCGAAAGTAAAAACAATAAAAAAATTGTTGATATCAAATTAGATTTATACCAAATAAGGCTGGACAGAGTTGTTGTGGTGATTTCGGACAATTTACCCCTTCTAATTTAGGCGGAAAACTACTGTAGATGGTGATCGGGGTTAAGAGATAGAGAGACGTCAGAATATGTAGCATGGTGGAGAGTTCTTTTTGAGAGAATGGAGGTCTCACCACAACAACCCAGCCCACAGCCTTTTTTGGTGTCAACCTAATTTTAGTATCAACAAAAAAAATTAGTTTTTTAGGTAAGAATACATTTTAATTTGGGCTGAAAAATGATTCTTCAAAATCTAAAATTTTTAGTTCTAGGCTTTTTTGTCAAAAACACTTTTGAGTAAAATTATTTATTTGTCCATTATTTTGATAATTTGTTTAATTTTATTATCCAAACAAAAAAAAAATATCTGTGTAGACCTGTCTGTACACCTATGTATGAGCTTGATCCTAACAAATTCCTTAATTAGAGCAACAATATCATACGAGCCACACCTCTAAACTGCCTGCGGTTCCGTTCTTCTCCCAACAAATAAACAATAGCAGTCTAGACAACTCGAAGACTGTACGATTTTAAGAACTTCCCTTTCATATGACTCGCAGCCCACGAGACCTCCTCGTCCCAAGCTTCAACATCTCGCACCAAACCATTTAAAGAAAACACTTCCTTCCAAACAAGCAAAGCAAAACAACATTAAGAGAAAATATGATTATGCGATTCATCTGCACTCTCACACAGTACACACATAGCGCGAGTCACAATTCCCCATTTCTGCAACCTATCCTTTGTTGAAATTCGACCAAGGATATCAAGACATGAAATTATTGTATGTTTAGGCACAAGTTGAGGATCCAATCCAAATGCTGCCATTAAGCTTTGTCCTTATGCGACTGGAAATCTCCAGTCATTGATTCACTGCCTGACACGATAGTTGGCCAATATGTTTTACCGAATGGAGCATGGGACTGGGACACTCTCTCGGCCACTCTACTCCCGCATGCTCTCCACTATTTCCATGGGATATGCCCTCCGAATGCTGCCATGGGGGATGATATATGCTATTGGTATGGTAACTCTAATCGTTCCTTTTCGGTTAAGAGTGCTTATAATCTTTTGCTCAAGAATGAATGGAACGATCCCCACCCAAGGTGGAAGCTTATTTGGGGTCTTCCCATTCCCGAGAGACTCTGCGGCTTTCTTTGGCTCTTATATCAGGATAAGTTACGAACTCCGTTCGATGTTCTCTTCATTTTACTATAGACGCCTCCTGCGAGGCTTGTGGTTCCCCCGAAGAAACCCTCCTCTACATTTTGCGAGACTGCCCCCAAATCCGAGGACTTTGGTCTTTGGTCTCGACAACCCAATTTGATCCCAGCTTCTTCATTCGTCCTCTCACAGATTGGCTTCATTATAACCTATCTAATGCTCGGGTTTGTACTCTAATTAATGGCCCCTGGAATGTCTTTTTTGTTGCACTTCTATGGCAATGTTGGAAGCGCAGAAATACTGCAATCTTTGATAATGCATCCATGTCAATTGAGGCTCTACTACAGGCTAGCGTACATTGTGCCAAGACGTATATTGTTCATCTGAATGCAACCCTCCTTCTACATCGCAAATGGTCGAAACAATGCAGTGGCAGCCACCTTCTCCGGGTTGGTTTTGTCTCAACTCAGATGGAGCTCTCGTCCCAATCGGGGTTTAGCTCGTTTGGTGTTCTTCTTTAGGATAGCGATTTACAATGATTCAAGCCGAACTTTGGGGGTCTTTGAAGGCCTAAAGCTTGCTCGCTCTCTTGGTTTAGATCATTTAATTGTGCAGGTTGATAACGTTGATGTCTTCGATATGGTTTCTAACCCTTCTCCTACGAGTTCTTATGCCATAGTCCCGTCTATCTCCGCTCTACTAGGGTCTACCTGGCTGGTCGAGTTTAAGCTTGTACGACGTGAAGCCAACATGGTTGCCGATTTCATGTCCAAATATGTTGCTGCCCCACTTGATGCTCTTGCAACTTTTGATGTCCCTCCCAATGAACTATTCGACATTCTCCATCGCGATATAAGGGGTTCCCCTTATTCTCGTTTGAGGGGTATATAATGTAATGGCTTCGGCCTCCTATTTATTCAAAAAAAAAAAAAGGCAATTGTTCCTTATATTCTCTTAGGTCATGAGTTTTGTAACACCCGAAAATTGATCTAGTCGAAATTCAGTTTTCGATGATAAAAAATTTGATTATGACGATTAAGTTATTACTTATGAAAAGATTAAAAGGACTAAATTGAATAATTATAAATTTTTGGGCTTAAATCAAAAGATTGAGGATTAAGGACTAATTTGTAAAATTATGAAATCAAGGGTCATTGGCTGAAATGTGAAATAGTAAGACAATAAGTTATAAGAATAAGGTATGGAGTTTTAAGGACTAGGTGTGTAATTAAACCACCTAGTGACTAAATTGTAAGAAAGTAAAGTTAAGTGATTAAAGTGCATACAAGGGAAAAGATCCATGCCATGTGGACAATTTAACCATGAGGTTTATTCATAGAAGAGGAAATGTTCTTGAAGGACTTAGAGGGTGATTTACCCATTTTTAAAAATGATGAAGCAAGCACCTATTTGTCATCTTCTTACATTTTAGTCCTAACTTTTTAAGTTAAAAATAAAAAGGAAATGAAAAGATGATAAGAATAGGATGACAAATCATTTGGTCAAAAAAATCTTACGGACAAGGAAAGAAATAAAAAAAAGAAATTGGTCTTCTTCAACCGAAGGAGACCATCATACTTGAATGTTTAAAGAACAAGAGAGAGAGAAAGGATTTTGAATTCTTCTAATTTAGTCATTGAAAATAAACTCCAATCATGGAGAAAAGAAGTCTAAGCTTAGCTCTTCATTTTGGCACCTATTTCACCAAGTTTGGAGAAGGGTAAGTAAACTTTTAATCTCTAAATTCATGTAATATCATAAGAATTAGGGGTATCGTGTGTTATTTGATTTGTTCAAGTGATTTAGTGAATTTAAATATAAGTTTGGTGAAGTCTGTTTAAGATTTATGAAGTGGTTTATTAAATCTAATTTTATTTGCAACAAACGGTGATTGATTTCGAGTTAGATATCAAAAGATATGAATTTTTGAGTAAGTGAAGGTCCAGAAAACAGGGTAGCAGTTTATAAACTGCATGAACATCAACTTTGAAAATTCACTAAGAATTACAAGAGAAGACTTGGAAACTGGAATTTATATGGCTAGAAAGTTTATTCAGTCTACTTTCTTTTAAAACAAAAGGAATCGAATTCCGAATTATAGAATATTTTATAGGAATATTTCTTTAAACATGATTCAAACTGCCTATGTACTAAATGATATGTTTTTCTTAATGTTTAGTTAGAGGAAATGGAAGTGATGGAAATCACAAATTGGAAGAATAAAGAAAAAGGAGTCTTTAAGCTTGGATTGAGATGGGTGTAGTTTATAACCTGAGATGACACGGTGTCATCTCGGTTTATCATTGTTCATATAATATTATGTTTTCTTGTCATACATGGTGACATGATTCATGAAGCTAACATAAAGCAAGCATAGTGGCATTTGTGGTATGGTAAGCTTGGAAAACTTATTTATGTTTCATGAATATGAAATGGCATTACATGACAAACATGTTAAGTATGTAAAATAAGAAAGACATGATAAGCAAGTATGAGAATTTCATGAAAACATGATTTATGATAAACAAGTTACTATGTGTTACAAGTGAGCTAAGGCTCCATTATGACAACCTATATATATATATATTACATGAACTATGTGATGCAAGGGAGCTTAAAGCTCTAATATGTTAAGATCATGAAATGAACATTCATTGGACACAAGCACTTTGGGTACAATTGCCATGCCATAGAATTCAGTGAGCTTATGATTGACTACGATCCTTGGGTTACGACCCTTATGTGGCGAGGCAGAGGGATGTATGTGTTGGTCATTGGCGAGGCGGAGGGATTGACCATTCATGGATTTGGCAATGTTGGTGGAATTCGTGTACCCTATGTATGATTGTGATCCAAGAATAAGTAATGAAAATACATAAAATGTTATGACAAGAATGAAAAGTAAATATTTCATGAACAAGACATGATTATGAATTCCAATAAGATATGTTCAAGACATAACTATGAATTCAAGTAAGACATGTACAAAACATGATCTGTATGCATTGATGCCATCATGTAATTAGATTTCATTACGGTCCATGATTATCATATACATATAAATTGTTGTACAAAGTCACTACCTCACGCTAAATAAGCCTAATACATTTCATTGCCATATATTTTTAGGATATAAGCTAGTTAAGGATTAATCGTGGAAGAAGGTTGCAAGTCACTTCTCAAAGTTTCAAGTAAGGTTTACGTTCTCTCTATAACTCCTAGAATGGTGGCATATGTCATGGACATGTATGAATGGGTTATTGCATAGATATGTGTGGATGAATGATAATATGCAAACATGTTATGTATGAATGAGTAAGAGAACCCAAGGTACACAATGGCTTCAATGATCTTCGATGATCAAAAAGTTTAACCTTTCCTACTCTTTTTAGACTCCTTTTGCCGAAACTATACTCCATTTTCCCAAAATCAATCCCAAAATTCCTAGATCTAAGTTTTTAGGATCGAAATCTACCTTCTCCAATTGCCTTTTTTACCATTAGATCGAGCCAATTCTCAACTATTTGGCTCCTCTCCATCTAAAGTTATTCTTCGTTCAGATCTACAGAATCATATTTGTATCATTTGATATCTTCAAAAATTCAAATAGGTTTTGCTTTAGTTTTTTTTTCTTTCCTTTTCTGGGCATTGTTCTGATTTATTGTTGTTCTTCTTCAGCAGGTTTGGCGATTTGGAATCAGTTTTTTTCGTCGATTTTGATTTTGGGGTTTTATATTGTTGTTTTGTGGGTATTCAGTGATGAATACAAGTGGGCAGTGACGGGTGTGTTGCTCTTTGACGATATTGCCTCGAATAGATTCTCTCCTACATCTGCGCCGTTGCTTCCAACATTTTTGCCAAAACAAAATCGAATTCTTGTCAAGGAAGTCGAGATTGAAAGTACGTCATCCTCATCTCAATTGGAAGACTTGGAGTTATGGGTTTGATGAAAGATTGTGCCAATTGCTAGGGTTAATAGCCCATGAAGGAAGAGAGGTTGCATGGTGGAGATCCCACCAATCGTGTAGGGGAGGCGACATGGCAGTGCATTCCTCAACCATAGTAGTGGGGTGTATTGTTTTATTAGTTTCTCTCTGCATTTGTGGGATTTATTATGGAGAAATTGAAGGGTATATGGTTATGGTGGGTGTTGATTCGGGGAAGGAGTGTGGGATAAGGGTTTGAGAGTGGTGCCCGGATAAGATGGCATCGCCGACATGCTGGTTGGGTTTGACGTCATTAAGACCATAGCTATGGTGGCTAGGGTTTTTTTTGTAATGTTCATTTTAGAGGGAAGAGATCAAAGTGTAATTTTTGTAAAAAAATATTATCCTTCAGTGTAAATTGTAAAAGATATTGTCCTTCAGTGTGAATTTTAGAAATTGTGGACCTTTAATGCGATTTGTAAACATTTTGGGCTTTCATTATGATTTAAAATAGTTTTGGCCTTTATTATATTTTTTGTTTTTTTAACGTAATTTTATAACTTTTTAAATTGATAAATTTTAAATTTTTCGATAAATATTTGTGACGGTAATTTTTTGTCACTTATACTATAAATTTGTTATATTATTGGTGATGATATAAATAATTAGTGATAGAATTTTATATCAATTAGTGACGCAATTAATTGTCATTGAATACAAATTATAAGGTGACGTTATACATAAATGTCACTACATGTTTAACAATATACGACAAAAAAAGATACATCGTCACATTAGACATTCAGCAACGCTCCTAGCGTGACGATCGTCGTGACGTCAAATTTTATGTCACAAAATACAAACAATGAAGTAAATGTAAGTTTCAGTGACAACATTTTCAACATCAATAATAAACAAATTTGTTGTAGTGACTCTTGACAACAATATGAACATGTCTAATGTGTGTCTATGTGGTTGTTAATTGGCAAAATGCAAGAAAAGTTAAGTTATGCACGAAAGAGGGATTTGGTGTCATAAAATGGCCTTATTGGTACTTACATGGTTAAATCAACATAAGCATGTCAAGACGATCACGAACTAGCTATACAATAAGCTTAACATGTTAGAAATATGATAAGTGAATTTAATAATGTTTGGACAAGTTATGAATGAGAGATAAATTAAAAACTACTCCAAAATCTGTGATCTGGTGTAGGACGTACCGGTACGGGCTCATAGAGTAATAGTATGGAGTAATCTATAATGACACTTATGGCACATGGCGTACTGATACATTCAAGCCAGTTTAGTATGGAAAGTCACTCTTTAAAGGGAGTACTGGCACGGAACAGTCCATACTGATACGAAAATTCTTCTATAGAATATGAATTCTAATTTAATCATAACAAGGTACCGATACGGAAGGCTTGCTTAACAGACATATGAATATCGGTACGGGAACCCTTGTATCGATACCCAAATAAGCTTCGTTGTAAATAAATTACAGGCACACCGGTGGCCCTTCAAGTACCGGTATCAGAGGCAAGTAATTTTGTTATAAACCTGAAATAAATTATCAGGCCTTGCATTTCAGTCCCTAATTACTAATTGATTAATTTAAAAGACTTGGAGACCTCTGAGTGTGGAAACTTGCAAGCATACACATAATAAGTTGAGTTTTATTTTTATGCTATTAAATCCGGCTAAGGATCCATAAATTCTAAAATTTACAAGTTGGTCCCTAAAAGCATGAAGTACCAAATTAATTGAGTCAAAGACTTCTGATTAGGCTAAAAATTGATATGCATAGATATTATGAACTAAGTTACATGATTATGTCATTAAAACATTGTAAGAATCAAGAAGTTGTATTAATTACATTTTGGTCCCTTAACTATGATATGTTTAATTACATAACTTAGAAATATTAGAATAACCTAAAAAAATTGCATGTTTGATAATTATGAAGTGAATTCCATAATCATGGCTTAAATTTCAGACAAGGACTCCTAATTTTTGGAATTTATGATTAAGTCCCTAACTTTGTTTTCTTTATAAAATGACCCTAGCTCATGAAATCAAGAATTGATATGTTTGACATGATTAGTTGTATGACATGCATGATATGTATGATTAGCATGTATGTTTAAGCATGAGTTTAGTATGGATGTCTTAATTGTGCAAGAAGACTTAAAAATTACAAAAATTATAATTTGGTCCCTATGAGTGCAAAACGAACAAAGAACTAAGTATGTATGAAATTATGTATTTCCTAAGATCACGGATTGCAATATGATAAGATTATATGAAATTATGTTTGTTTATTCGAACCATGTACAAGAATGCCATGTTTTGTTTTTTGGCGACACGTTCGATCTGATTGTCTTCCAGACTGTGTCGGGCGTTTTACAGGTTCTAGACCTGCTAGAAGCACCCCATTCCTTCCCCTAGAGTCCTCCTTCCCCTCCCCTCTAGGTAGGATTAGGATTAGAATTAGAATTTATATAAAAAAAATTAATCAATACATCATATTAGCTTGAGTAACAATACAAAGACCAAAATGAAATCTTTGTTTTCTCGCCTGCCTTTCTTTAACTTTAAAGTACTGCTATACGTGAAAGGTTGATCCTCAATTGATTGTCAATGCTTGATCTTTCTTTCTTTTTCTCCTTTTTCTTCTCTTTCTCTTTTTATTCATATTTTGTCATAATATTTGTTGTGTTTTTATTTTGTATCATTAAGTTATGTCATTTTGTTTTGTTTAATTATTCATCTTTTTTCGTATGAAAATAGTAGATGATTTTGTCTGTTCTTATAACACGTCTTTTCTTTTCTTAGAGTTGGATTTGACTATCTAGTTGGCTTTTATTTAGTTATCTTGTTGATCTACCCTGCTTTGGACACTTACTTTGATTATATTGATAGATGCAGGGACAAAACCACCTTATAGGTGGGAAGGGCAATTCCCCTCCTCAAACTTGATGGATTAATTGCATTTTTGGTCATAAGAGTTTTGAAACCATTGCAATTAAGCTTGACCCTACCAAAATCTTGATGTTTATTATTTTTTAGGACTTGTTTTAGGACACTTGCCTTGATCCCTCATTTTTTTATTTAATTACAATTTGAAGACCTTTCAATTTTAAAATTTGTAAAATTAAACCTAAACTCAATTGGTTAACGCAGATATGTGTTACCAACCGCTATAGCATTCAAATGGTAATTAGCATAGTTCTTAGGCAATAAACCCAACATCCATACTTATCTGAATCTTTGCTACAATATCTGGTTGGCTTATGATCACTGCTACAATTTACTTGACTTTACAATTAGTTTAAACTAAACCATCATCACACCAATATTTTCTCTCTAACATTTAAGTACAATTGTTGTGAGTTTGCCATTTCAATCCCTGTGGGTTCGACACTCTACTTATCAATATATTACTTGATCGATGAGTATACTTGCTCTAATTACAAACTAGTTACGAGCCTGTCAAGTTTTTGGCGCCCAAATCCAGAAGACACGACCTCAAGGCGGTTTACCTAGTGATACTAAAGTCACTAAAACTTTGGGTGTAGAGCAATGCAATGCTATCACATTGCATAGTGGCACCCAGTTGACCAAAGATGACAAGTTTGGGGGAGGTTCCCTTGTTGATTCCTCTCCAAGCAAGCAATCAGTCGATGCTCCGACACCCAAAGATACACCTCATGTGACTGATACAGGGAAATACCTTGCTACTGATAGCAAAGATAATACCAAGCAGGATGTTGCAACATCCAAGGCACCACGCGATGAGCCTAAGCCCCCGCGCCATTCCCACATCACTTGGAAGCTCAGAAACAAGACGCTCAATTCTAGAAATTCTTGGAGACTCATAAATAGTAGCATATCGATGTCCCATTCCTGGAGGCCATTGATCAAATGTCGACCTGTGCAAAGTTTCTAAAAGAGATTGTGACCAAGAAGCGAATGGCAGGCGAAGTCGAAACTGTTGCTACAGCAGGCGAATACCTGGCAGTGCTAAATAACTTGCCACCTAAGATGAAGGATCCCGACGGCTTCATTATCCCATGTTCCATAGGCCGCAATTATTATGGCCATGCTTTGTACGATCTCGGTGCAAGTGTGAATTTGATGCCGAAATTAGTGTTTATGAAACTTGGCATGGGAAAGGAAAAACCTACGTTGGTTTTCCTTCAATTAGCTGATCGTTCTCAAATCCCACCCGAAGAAAGAATTGAAGACGTCCTCGTCAAAGTTGATAGATTTGTCTTCCCAGCAGATTTTATCATTCTTGACTGTGAAGTCGATGAGAATACTGCCATCATCCTAGAGAGACCATTCCTTGCTACCGGACGCATAGTGGTCGATTGCAAAAAGGGCGAGTTCACTATGAAGATGAATGACAAAAAAATCACACTCAATGTCTTTAGCACTCTTAAGTTCGCAGATGAGTATAAAGAATGCCAGCTTGAGCATAGTAAAAACAATACTTAATAAAACAGAATTGAGTAATTGTATAATATTCAAACTTATAATATGAGTAGTTCTATAAGTACAATGATTAAAATAAATTGCTATATAAGAGCTATAAAACCTAGTTAAATTTAGTTTTTATCCGATGCATTCTAATATTTGAGTAATTGTATAATATTCAAAAATATAATATGAGTAGTTAATTGTGTTAATATTGATATATCATCATCATTATTATCATTATTATTATTATTATTATTATTATTATTATTTGGCCAAGATTTGATAAGCATATTGTTAACAATCTCAACTGTTTTATCAGGAAAAAAATCTCAGCGGCTTTGTTGCCGCTACAAACACTCGTAGCCAAGTTTTAGAAAACGTCTCTTGCTATAATTTTTTTATCAATCCCTCTACTATATATATCATTTGCTCCTCTAAGAACAATCAAGGTTGAGCTAAACTTGTAATTGTTGCCCCGGATTGTCTCTGGTCAAGGTTCTGTCTGCAATCAAGAAATTGTTTGCTAGACTTGGACCTTGAAACCATTCTCAATACCATGGCTAATAATAGTTTTAGCTTAATTGGGATTTTCTTGTCCTTTGTCGCAATAATTCCAAGCCTGAAAGCTCACATCGCAGAATATGATGATTACTGGAGGGAACGTGAGTTGAAAGCAAAAGAAAATATCGACGAGGCCTATAACCCCTTCCCTGAGGAAGTCACCAACCATTACAACGAGCATGCTGCTAGGATCTTGATGGGGTTTAACAGCACAAGACGGGGCATGAGGGCAAAGGCGAAGAGGGGCCCCTGTCAAGCAACAAACCCCATCGACCATTGCTGGCGCTGTAATCGAAAGTGGGCAAGAAATAGGAAGAGGTTGGCTGATTGTGCCCTTGGATTTGGCCGTGGTACAACAGGTGGAAAGGACGGAGAGTTTTACGTGGTCACAGATCCTTCAGATAATATTCTCGATCCTAAACCCGGAACTCTACGCCATGCTGTGATCCAAAACAGACCTCTTTGGATCATCTTTGCACGTCCCATGATGATCAGGCTGGAACAAGAGCTCATTATTTCAACTAATGACAAAACCATCGATGGTAGGGGAGGCAGGGTGCATATTGCATATGGGGCTGGTATTACTATCCAGTTTGCAAGGAACATCATCATCCATAATCTCCATATCCACGATATTTTACCCGGAAAAGGTGGCATGATCAGGGATTCGGAAAACCACTTTGGATTTAGGACAGAGAGTGATGGCGATGGGATCTCTCTTTTCGGAGCAACCAACGTTTGGCTAGACCATCTTTCAATGTACCGATGTTCCGACGGTATCATTGATGCTATTGTGGGTTCCACTGCGATTACTATTTCCAACTGCCATTTTACCGACCACAGCGATGTAAATAAAAAAGACTTTTATCCTTTTAGGTAAAAGAATTTGAACATGTTCCAGTGACAAATAAATTGATATTTTGGTGCATGCAGGTGATGTTGTTTGGAGCAAGTGACAGCTCTGTCCTAGATAATAAAATGCAGATTACTGTTGCTTTGAACATTTTCGGTAGAGGATTGGTGCAGAGGATGCCTAGGTGCCGACATGGATTTACCCATGTGGTCAATAATGACTACACTCATTGGATCATGTATGCCATAGGCGGCAGCAGTCACCCCACAATTATCAGCCACGGCAATCGTTATAAAGCTACATTTGACAGGTTAACAAAGGAGGCGACCGTGAGGATTGCTGCACCACCGGCAGTGTGGAAGAGCTGGGATTGGATATCAGAGGGTGATGCATTTCTGAATGGTGCCTTTTTCACTCCGTCTGGAAATCCAAATGCAGGAAAGAAATTCGGAGGCGATAAAATGATGCCTTTTCAGCCTGGTCGTTTTGTGCCCTTACTCACCCTTTATTCCGGAGCACTTGGATGCAAAGTCGGGAAGCCGTGCTAAAGACTTGCACTCCAGCGTGTTTGGGAATGGTTAATAGGAAATGCAATCATCTTCTTCCTTTTCCTCTCTCCTTGCAAGGAGATAGGAACAGATAAGAATTAGAACATTTCCTGATTTTAACTTCCCTATGTAAGCTGCAGTAATTTCATTTATTTATTAATTAATTAATTTACACAAAGGCCTTGATTTATATTTATAGCTTTGCGAAATGGTAAAAAGAATCCAGTTTAATACTGAAACATAATACTGCAATTAATTAAAGAAGTTGACATACCCTAAAAGGAAGCCAAACTAAGTGAGTGGCTATGCCTATATACCAAATTTCAGAGCATGTCATGTTCCTATGTTCATTGAAGGAGCAGTTACCAAGTGCGAACGCAATGCCTATTCTTCTATGTATACCATTATTAATAAGCATTCAAAATGTACCTTTCCATTCTTGGGAACAATCTGATCTTCATCTTTCAATACCACACTCTGTACATGGAGTATAACCTCTGCCCCTGCCCCTGCAGTTATCTTGCTTTTTTATCTTTTGTGTTTTTACAAAATTTATAATATATATTACAATATTTTATTTTTTATAAGTACATCAAATTAAAATGGACTTGATTTTTTTTGTTTAATTGCATCAATTTTTATAGTTTATTTTGGAGTATGCATCAAATTTCATACCATTTTATCTATTAAACTTGTTACGTTTTTTTTGTGAAAGGTATTAAACTTGCGAATTAATTTGTAATATGTGGTGGTGGTTGATTTCTTAATACCAAAATGAAAATAATTGTATAAATATTACAGAAAACAAATTAGTAGTTACATTTTAAAGTGATTTCATTAAACTACACGCTATGGCAGTCGATATAATATTACAAAAAAACCAGTGCTTAAACATGCTTCACTATCTAGTTTTTACCGTAAGAATGCGGTGCGGCATTTTAAAATGCGGCTAATATACGACGTTACTTGTTTTCCCATTTACAGGTTACCAAACAATTCAAACAGGTTTTGGATAACATTTAAGGTTGGCAAATAAATGTTTTACCCCTAAACTGATTATTTCTAACATTTTAGGTGCCGAGTGAAATGTTTCCCTTTGAACTTAAAAAGTGAAATATGTTCGTAATATTTTAGGTTCCGTAATGCCAAACTGAATGTAGGTAACATTTAGGTGCCGATCTCGAAACTGAATTTCATTAACATTTTAGGATCCGAACCCCAAATTGATTTTCTATAACATTTTGGATTACGAACCCCAAACTAATTTTTGGTAACATTATAGGTCCCGAACCCCAAATTGGTTGCCAGTCACATTTTAAGTGCTGAAACCCAAACTGATTTTCGATAACATTTTAAGTGTCGAACCTGAAACTAAATTTCATTAACATTTTACGATCCAAACCCCAAACTAAATTTTGGCAATATTTTAGGTGTCAAACGCCAGATTGATTATTAGTAACATTTTAGGTGCCGAATCCCAAACTAATTATCGATAACATTTTTTAGGTGGAGAACCCTAAATTCTACCCTTAAAATTGTCTATAAATACATCTACACTTCTACCATATTTTGTAGCATTACAAAATTATGGCAAGATTTTCTGTAACCGTTTTCTTTTCAGGAACTTACCTCCACACTTCATTTAGCACCAACATCAAGAAGGATGATTTGTTTGAGTTGATTTCCACGGAGGTTAACAAATCAACAAAGAATAAACTCTCTTCATTAAAAGCCAAAATCTTCGTTGATGAGCCCGGCCCTGAAGTGCATTATATGCTAACAATCTGTACTACAAGCGACCTTCGCAAGATGTTTAGGATATACAACTGAGTAGGGGGTACCAACATCGAGTTGTATGTAAATTTTGATGAAGACGATAGTTCATCAAGAATCGCAAGAGATGCTCTACCTTCTGCAGATGAAGATGTTGCTTCTGTACGTAATTCCAAGAGATGACATGAGAAAGAACAAATAATTGAGGAATTGAACGTCAAATATTATATATGTACAAACTACTACAGTACGGATACAGACTCTTCTTCCTTTATTTTAACTAAGCTTAGTATCAATGAACCATGTATCAAATTTCATATCGTACTTTTTAATCTATTTTTTGTTTGTGTTGGTCATCATATTTCTCCAACATCGGTTCCTCAAATAAATGTACCAAATATAATAGATTTTGACAACTTATTCAGAGCTGAGTATATCGTTAAGCACGTTCGGCATCGTATGCTTCTAGTGCAACCAATCAGTCTTCCAAATTTGAAAACAACATTGCTCTCACATGTTTAATGATTATTATCGATACTTAACTTCGAGTTTCGCTATTCTTGAATATGAACCTAAAATCTTACATGATTTGGTAACATTTAAGGTGTCTGTTGTCGGTGTAAGTATCGAATCTCTTCCATAAGTTTCAATACTGCCAACAAAATATGAACATGTAAATATACATGAACATGAATATTGTACACGATTAGTATCAAAACTTTACAGGATTGGGTACATTTTCTATGTTTGAGTATCGAAACTCTTAGTTCTGTTACAGCTAAGAATCATGACAAGAGAAGACGTGTCTGGTATGTACAACAGAGAATTTTGATAATGAGATGATGTGTTAGTGACGTACGTAAAAGATTCTTGACATGAGTCATATTAGAGTACAACCTTTATTCCTTTAATGTACAGCCACGTAGGTTGCTTTCACGATAGGTTTTGATTTCTTACTAGTTGTGAGTATTACGTATTACATTCACGATAAGCAAGCAATTGTTAGTTTCCAAACGTATTTTGGCATTGTTTTTTTGCTAGAAGGTAATTTGAATCTTGTTCATATATATCTTTAGATGAAAAAATTTATTACAACATAACATAGCCATGAAATAATCAAAGCAGACATGTAGAACATCACATTGTTTTTTAGGTTTTTTCTTTCGGCTTCAAATTTGTATAGTTTTTTGTCCAACCTTCTTACTTTATCCATGTTCACCAATTTTTGCGATTTGGCATTCTAAATTCGAATTTCCCTGTTTTCAGCCGACAACATTTGAACCTGATTTCTCAATTCTTCAACATCGATCGAATTTCCATCATTGTCAATCCATTTAAAGAAATCATAACGGCTTTAAAAATATGTAAAAGGAATTCAGAATAATGCATTAATCAAATCACTAAAACAGTAAACCCAACTTATTACTTAATACTTCGGGGCTTCTAGCACATCCATAAAATCTCTTCCCTTTGCTCTATGGTACAGTTGAAGTACAAACTGGTGATCGCAATCCACAATAACTATGAACAATGTTTCCTTCAGCATGTGATTTAGAACTTCCAATAGACATCGCCGAAGAAAAACTCAAACAGTTGACATTGCACTATGCAAAGATGGAAGTAGAGAGGATTATAAGAACAATATATAATTTTGTCAAATAAAATAAAATAAAAATCAATAAAATTTTAAATTTGTAGAAATGTAACTCAAATAAAATTAAATAAAGTACATTAAACATTAAGTTCATACACATCAAATTCTATAAAATATTAACAACTTCAAATATCTTTATATTAAAAGTCTAGTCATTCGTCTTGCAAGTACTGAATTATTGATGAAAGGAGGCCATTTCCTTGTGAATCTCTGCAAATTGAGAATCAACATGCTTACGAAGCTCAACAAACTGTAAATCTGCTTGGATACGAAGCTCAACAAACTGAGACTCAGCATGGTTTCGAAGCTCAACAAATTGTGTATCAGAATGGATACGAAGCTTAGAAAACTGAGACTCAACATGGTTTTAAAGCTCAGCGAACTACGAAATAACATGGTTACGAAGGTCAGCGAACTGTGAATCAACATGTTCACGACAAGTAACCATGTAGTCAAGCAATGACTTCATCGTAATCACCTCTCAATTTGCAGAAGAAGCTTCTTCAATAGGAAAAGCTAAATGTTGTTCCATAGTTTGGGAGTTGGCGGTCCTCACCTTTATAAATCCAACGATGTTTTTGAAAGTCGAAAACATTTGCAGGCCAAATAAATGTTAATATTTTCCTTTAAAGGGACATGTGGGTCAAAAGAAAAATCGACATCATTCTTCTCAAAGATGTGTATAAGGATAAAAGTATATGGAAGAGAGGTTGAGACTCGATGGCCCTTAGTGACAAATAATGCTAGCTGGGGGGAAATGATTTTGGCAATGTTAGGAGCAACCTCGATTCGATATTGGTTAAGCCACCAATAATCAATCTCTCGGATTATTGATGCTTTTTCAGCGGACGATCGGAAAAACCATGACATAATAAGGTGAAAGATTATCTCTTCAAAAGGAAGATTTTTGGGGCTATGGCCTTTGTACTTTTCAATAGAGCTGGTTTAGATTTCATCATAAGAGCCTTTATTTTCAATATCTAAAGTAGATGCAATTGTATCGGGAAAGATAAAGAGATCCTTACTCATAAATAAGAGTTGATGCCTATGATCTCCTCAGATAAATTTGGCTCATATTCAATTATGGTATACTGTAAAAGACTCATACAAGTTTTTCACAAACGGTTAGTTTGATCCTAAGAAAATCATTCCAACTCTATTTCGTGAAAGTTGAGTTCATTTTGAAGTTGTAGTATGGGTTCTGAAGGAAATTCATGTCCATAACACATTCCTTACAAATTGGTTTGTTGTAGAAATGTTTATAAAATTTGGACTTTTCATCCTTGATTTTAAAATAGTAGACATCGAAATATGGTGTTGGCTCAACGGTTTTTTGACATTTGGGTGGCAGCATAGTTAATGATTAAAGTAAATAAGAGTTAACCAGGATTTGGGTTTAGGGATCTTGTAAGAAATAAAACAATTTATTACAAGTCGATCAACATTACATATTCAAGAATTTGGCCAACCCCATCAATAATATATGAAAATAGAAGAAAATCTACAAGAACCCATTAGTAAGGCTTAAATCAAAAATAAGTGCCCAAAGTATACACTTTTTGAACTTTAGGTGCCTAAAGTATTTTTTTGTAAAAATAGGTGCCTAAAGCTTCAAAAGTTAGAATTATAGGTGCCCAACTGTTAAAAAAACTGTTAGCCATTAAAAATACGACACGTGGCATTTTTAATTTCTTTAAGTTATTATTTTTTAATAATTAAAAATTTTACAAAAAAATCTTAAAATTTTAAAAATTTCTAAAATAGTCCCTAAATCCTTAAAAAATCCCCAAATTCAAAACCCCTAAATTCTCACCGCCATCATCGCCGGCCGCCGTCGCCGGCCCTTCCTTTTCGGTCGCCAATTGGCAATGTTAGGAGCAACCTCGATTCGATATTGGTTAAGCCACCAATAATCAATCTCTCGGATTATTGATGCTTTTTCAGCGGACGATCGGAAAAACCATGACATAATAAGGTGAAAGATTATCTCTTCAAAAGGAAGATTTTTGGGGCTATGGCCTTTGTACTTTTCAATAGAGCTGGTTTAGATTTCATCATAAGGGCCTTTATTTTCAATATCTAAAGTAGATGCAATTGTATCGGGAAAGATAAAGAGATCCTTACTCATAAATAAGAGTTGATGCCTATGATCTCCTCAGATAAATTTGGCTCATATTCAATTATGGTATCTTTGTAAAAAGACTCATACAAGTTTTTCACAAACGGTTAGTTTGATCCTAAGAAAATCATTCCAACTCTATTTCGTGAAAGTTGAGTTCATTTTGAAGTTGTAGTATGGGTTCTGAAGGAAATTCATGTCCATAACACATTCCTTACAAATTGGTTTGTTGTAGAAATGTTTATAAAATTTGGACTTTTCATCCTTGATTTTAAAATAGTAGACATCGAAATATGGTGTTGGCTCAACGGTTTTTTGACATTTGGGTGGCAGCATAGTTAATGATTAAAGTAAATAAGAGTTAACCAGGATTTGGGTTTAGGGATCTTGTAAGAAATAAAACAATTTATTACAAGTCGATCAACATTACATATTCAAGAATTTGGCCAACCCCATCAATAATATATGAAAATAGAAGAAAATCTACAGGAACCCATTAGTAAGGCTTAAATCAAAAATAAGTGCCCAAAGTATACACTTTTTGAACTTTAGGTGCCTAAAGTATTTTTTTTGTAAAAATAGGTGCCTAAAGCTTCAAAAGTTAGAATTATAGGTGCCCAACTGTTAAAAAAACTGTTAGCCATTAAAAATGCGACACGTGGCATTTTTAATTTCTTTAAGTTATTATTTTTTAATAATTAAAAATTTTACAAAAAAATCTTAAAATTTTAAAAATTTCTAAAATAGTCCCTAAATCCTTAAAAAATCCCCAAATTCAAAACCCCTAAATTCTCACCGCCATCATCGCCGGCAGCCGTCGCCGGCCCTTCCTTTTCGGTCGCCAAACCCAGCCGACCATTTCCCCTCACTCACCGTCGCTGAAAATTGGCGAACGACGTGCCAATGAGAACGTCAATTTTACGTTCGACGTTCGATGTTCGGTTGCATGTCGTTCGTCGTTTTCGGTGATGGTGAGTGAGGGGAAATGACCGGCTTGGTCCGGCGACCAACCCGGTAAGCTCAGCGACTGTGATAGGTGGCGGAAGAGGCGGCGATTGGGGGATTTGGGTTTGTGTATTTTAGGGATTTTCGGGACTATTTTGAAAACTTTTCAAAGTTTTGGGATTTTTTGAAAAACTAAAAGTTTTTTTTTATATTTTTTAATTTTAAGTAATTAAATATGCCACGTGTCACTCTTTTATTGGTTAAAAGTTATTTTAACACCCATTAACTGTCAGACACCTAAAATTATAACTTTAGAAACTTTGGGCACCTATTTTTATAAAAAAATACTTTAGGCACCTAAAGTTCAAAAAGGGTATACTTTGGGCACCTATTTTTCATTTAAGCCCATTAGTAATATCAAACGTGTTTTGAACACAAAGCCAAGCCCATAGATAATATCAAGCAATTGCCAAGTTCAAAGATAAGCCATGGAAAGAATTGGAAAGCCAAATAAAAGAAATGGTATGTAATACCTTTGATTCAACTGGGCTTATGGTTTCTATTAAACTTTAAACGAATTTAGCGGGAAATCTTAAAAAATCCAATCAATAATATTAACCAATTTTTCAACATCAATGGGGAGGCATGGAAAGTAAATGAAAACCAAACAAAAGAAAGGGAATTTTAAAAAGTTAGGGTTTCCAAAAATATACATTTGATTCTAGTAGGCAGGCTTTGATTGAACTGAGTTTAGGATTCTTGTGAAAATTTTAAAAAATTATCGAAAAATCTGAAAAACCCAATAATAATATCAACCAATTTTTCGAAAATCAATGGTCATCCATGGAAAGTAAATGAAAACCCAACAAAACCAAAGGTATTTTAACATAATTAGGGATTCTAGAAATATACCTTTGCTTCCAACAGGCTCTGAGTGAAATGGGTTTCGGGTTCCTATAAAAATTTAAACAAAATAATCAGAAAATCTAAAAAAACCCATCAATAATATCAACCATATTTTCAACATCAACAGTCAGCCATAGAAAGTACATGAAATCTAAACAAAAGCAAGGTTATTTAAAAAACTAGTGTTTCGAGAAATACCTTCGAATTCTGCAGATTCAAATTAAACTAAAATGGATGAAGATATGGTGTTTAGAAGGTTTGATTGGTGAAAGAATAACTGAAAAGTCCCCGAATTTAAAGATTTTGAACTGAAGGAATGGAGGAATCCAATCGGTTCGTACAACTAAGTGGGAGAGAAAAAGGTATTTAGTTTTTGGTTGTGACGTTCCAGCTTTGATATATATATATATTCTATGGTAAGTATTGGAACCAGGTCATAAGTTACTATTAATGAAAAAAAGGTAAGCAAGTTCATAATAAGCAATTTTTTTTACTTTTATGCAATGTTTTTTAGTGATTTCATATTAATTTATTTAGGGGCCGTAGTATACTCATCATAGAAATTCCAAGTACAGAAGGTGATGCCAAAATGGGATGAGATAGTGTAGAGAGTTTGAATAACATTGTTGGCATGACATTTTCGTCACGTGATAAAGAATGGGAATTTTATAAGGAATACACAAATCAAAATGGATTTAGTTAACGTCGTGGAACAACTCGAGTTGATAAAAATCAAAATATTTACAAGTAAGAGTTTTGTTGTTCAAAACAAGGGCGCATGAATTCAAAAGTAGATGAGGCGCAATGTTCACATGGTCTACCCGTTGACAAAGACTGGTTACAAGGTTAGAATAGTGGTCCATTCAAAAGATTTGAATAGTTGGGTAATATCATTGTCTGATAACGAACATAACCATCAACTTTGTCCACCATCTATGGCACATTTCCTTCGTTCACATCGATTTGTGATGGAGATCGATATTGTAAAGGCTTCAGCATTGAAAAATGTTGGTTTCAGAACATCAAAAATTATGAAATGCTTCATGCAACAATCTGATGGTTATCAAAATGTTAGTTTTATTAAGAAAGACCTATACAATGCCCTTCACAACATAAAAGCCAATGAAGTTATTGATGGGGATTTCAATGTAGTACTAGGTTACTTTGACGGCAAGAAAAAGACAGATCCCGAGTTTTGCATGAAATTTTCAGTCACTAATTCGAATTGTTTGCATAATCTATTTTGGGTTGATTCAACTTTGAGAGCTGTCTATTTTATATTCAGAGATGTTATTATATTTGACACCAGCTACAAGGGTAATGCATATGCTCGACCTCGTATGCTCATTGTTGGTGTAAATCACCACCATCAAACAATTGTGTTTGTTGTTGTTGTCCTTGTGGATGAGGCTGCGGATACGTTTCAGTGAGTCTTAAATGCTTTTGTAGAAGCTATGCTGAACAAGTCTCCACTTTTAGTGGTTACAGATGGAGATAGGGCAATGCACATGGCAATCTAAAATGTTTTTCATGATGCTAAACATCAAATATCTTCTTGGCATCTAGCTCGCAATGCACAAGGAAATATTGGTGATCTAAATTTTACAAACGCCTTTAGCAAATACTTGTATTCTTGGTGGACCCTCAGGAATTTGATGCAAAATGGGAGATAACTATTAAAAAGTTTAATGTGAACAACCATCTGTGGGTTGTGAAGAAGAGTAAGACCCGTCACTTATGGGCACAAGCGCATATAACGGGGCAGTTTTTTTGCAAACTTGAGGTCAACCCAAAGGTGTGAATCCATAAATGCGTCTCTACTATTTTCCTTAAGTGCAAGAAGACATATTTGGAATTTATTCATGCAATTAAATATTCTATTGGTCAAATGCGCTTGAACGAGTTGAAAGCGAATTTTAGTTGTACATAGAGTAAGCCGATGCAAATTGAAAACATTAAAAGAGCTAAAAGGTCGTACAACTGAACTGTATACAAGAGAATCTTATATGACGTTTCAAGTGGAACTTAAATCGAAGACATTGTATCGTGTATCACGAGAAGGGAAATAATTTGATTTTGTCATGCAAACCCTAACATGTTGTTGTCTTAAATTTGAGACAGTCGAGTTTCTATGTAGACATCAACTACACGTTCTTAAGATGCAAGACAGCTTACGTATCCTAAATTCTTTTATTCTAAATTGATGGAAAAAGAATGCAAAGGTTGTTGCCCTATCATTTATGGACTTCAATGTTCCTCCTAAAGTGAAATGCATGGCACGGTTCACTTAGCTCAGTTTGATTTCTAATAGACTTTGCTAAATTTCATCTAATACGGTTGAGAGCTTTCGATGAGCCAAAGATGAGGTTCATAGACTTACAATCGAACTCTAGGCATTTTGTATGTTGAATGATTCTTATGACCAAACCATACCACTCAAAAGAGTTCGGGACCCGTCAAGGAAGAAAGGCAAAAGTCTAGTTAGTAGGTCGAAAAAAGTGGCAAGCAGGAGTAGGCCTTATTGTTCAAATTGCAAATTTGAAGGACATAATAAAGTCGCATGTCTTGAGTTGAAGCTAGGATTGGCAACACCATCATCCGTATGTAATGGTGATTTGTATGGTCCGCTTAGAATTTTCACAAACTGCAATGGACAATATGGACCTGATCTACGAAAACATTAGTCCCTATTTATTAAATTACATGTTTGTTTCATTTCACCAATTAGTTATAATGTGTGAAACAATTTTTATTCCTTATTAGGAGTAGGAAGAAGTATGGATGAGTGAATGTGGAGCTTCAAACAATCTCACTCAAACTGTGGAAGAAGTCTATCATCTATTTTGAGTTTTTGAACTGTATGTAATTATATGTTGAATGATAATTATGTAGTGGTATACATTTTATTGTACACATATAATAGTTATTTGAGATAGTGTTTGCATACTAGGAAAATAAATATCGAAACTCAAATCATGAATGTCAGTACTTATAATTTGGAATAGTAATCCATCAAATGACCTAAAGTAAGTATAGCAACTTCATCATACTGAATCGATACTACTTAACCAGAGTTCCGGGATAGTTACAACGTTTTTTGATACGTTGTCATTATTAGGCCTATTTATGTTATACGTAGTATCGGAACATAGTACACTAGTTCTGGGACTTGGGGTTATTGTGATAGAAATGACGTACAATGGGGTATCGTAACTTTCACGTAGATTTTGCATACTAAGATCATAAATATCAGAACTTGAATCATGAATTTCGGTACTTAGAACATCGAAGAGTAATCAATCAAATGACCTAAAGGTAGTATCACAACTTTTGCTTATTATTTCGACCCTTCTAAAATTAGTACCGAAACTCATATTAAAATTGTTTCGCTATGGTAGGTTTTAGACTTAAAATATTAAAGGAAATTGTGACATTTGCGGCTGAATATTCAGAGTTATAGTTTTGAAACTTTAATAGAAGTTTTGATATATTAAAAACTTAACATAAAATGATGTGATCAATACATAAATATAAAACTCAAAGCAGATGTGGCCAATACATAGTAATGATTCAACCCATAATCTTTATCGCATACTTTGCAAAGCGCTGGGGATTCCTTTTGTAAATTAGAGCAACACCCTCATAATTCGAGTGAAGATCGTCTAGGTTTGAGCACACAACAAACCCAGTATAGCCACAATAATCGCCAAAACTCTGATTGAAGGGCTCTACCTTCCACTGAGGATATCCAGCCTAATGCTGTCAGACTCACTAATGTTGGGGTGGAATAAGTCACCATCAAATTTAATAGCAATCTTTGGAAAATAAATAACCAATATGAAATGCTTCAGTGTAAAAAATTGAACAAGATAAAACAACAATCTTGGGAGGTAATTATATTACCTTAGGAGAAGAGAGAAAGTAGTCAGGTGGAAAGATAATGGAAACATCAAATTCATGCCCTTCATAAGGGCTACAACAGGTACAATCATTCAAAGTCGATAATGATACAAAGATCCATAAACTTATGGGTTTACTAAAGAAAAATAATGATGATTACAAACTGTATGAAAATGAAACCATCAAATTAAAGGACAACGTAATAGAGGGATGTTTACCATAGAAAAGATAATAGGCAAATTCAGGAGTCTACAAGGCAGCAATACGAAACTCCCTTCGAATGTGAGGTAACAATACCATGTTTATCTCAAGATTTTAGTTTAAGATGGGTTAGGAGATGAAGAAATAAGACAAAGATGAGAATAAAGATTAGAACACAAAGTGGCGGTATTTATAAAAAAAACATGGTTGTTCATAGGTCAACCCTAACTATTGAAATGATTACCAACCAATAAGCTATCATTTCGAGTGGAAGTATCGAAACCACGTGTAGTGGGTTCAAAACTAACTAACTAAAAACCTAAAATGATGTTGCTTGTTCTCATATTTTTAGTTGGTCTTTAATTCTATTAGTACTGAACCGTTATTTAAGAGTTCTGACACTGAGTTTAAGAACTCTTTTACTTACATTTATGACTTTGGAACTAGTTTCAAGATGTCATCACCCAACCATTATGGTTTCGAACGTGTAAAAATTAAATTGGTGGCTTCAATGGAAAATTTCAAATTTCAAAAGTTGCATGTTCCTAATAAGCTTCTTTTCACTGTCAGTTTTAAATCTCTATAACCCGTTCTAATACGTCAACCGCAGATAAGTCTTTTCAGTTGTTGCATTGGGCAGAACACTGTTCCGATACTTGTATAAAGGTTCCGAAACTAGTAGTGAATTTCCCAAACTATAGATATCAGCCCAAAACGTTAGAAAGGTTTTTGTCAAATTTTGATTGTTTTGATACTTCTAGGAGAGTTTCTATACTTCGTAAGAACATTGTAGAAATTCTTATATGGCAGTTTCAAAATCGATTGTCAAATTCCGAAACCCAACCCACCAACCCAAAATTCTAATTGTAATTTGAAGATTTTCAGTTCAATTCTCAAGAACATTGTTCTGAAACATGTTTAAAAGTACTGAAATAAGTTATAAATATAAGTACTGTAAACATAGCCCTGTGAAATTTAAGAACACAACATTTAACAAAGTAAACAAAACACACATAATCACATTATATAATCAGATTATAGTTTGATAGAATAAATGATACAAATGTGGGGAGGTCAACTACAACGGATCGAGAAATGCCTTCAAGCTGCACATTATAAAACATTACTCTATCAATAGTAAGAATCAATATATAATTGGTGTTGTAAAATGACATAGGCCTACCATAGCCAATTTCATCCATACAAACTACAAGATCAATACTATATTTTTTGTTCCATAACTTTTGTGTGTAGTTTTCCATCATCCAAATCTCTAACCGAGCCATATCTCGCCTCATTGACATTATTGCCAACTTCCTTTCATGCTTGTTGAGATTGACCGACATAAAAATTCCAGAATTGCATGAGTCAGGCACCGTTATCGATTCCCAACTCTCAATTTCAGGGTCAAAGCAAGTATTTTATATTTTTCACCCATCCGTGTCAGCCAATGCAACCACCACACAGATACATTGTACATGAATTTTTCTTGAAATACTCGTCTACTGGTAACTTCATATCACCCGAGCGATGCCAAGTCCAACCATTGGAATGAAAGATTTTGCAACGGATAGCTTTAACACCTTTAACGTAATCATAATTGCAATTATCGAAAAGCCATACAATTTCGAACTCTAATGGGGCTTGATCTGAGAACAATCATGCCGATCCTCATTGACGTATATTCAGGCTTTAAAGGCGTGGAGGTGTGGACTTGGCATAACTTGCCATTGCCTTGTCGTGGGTTTAAAAATATAATTGTTTTGTCCTAGAAGACCTTTGTAAAACATTAAACCTGTATCCACAGTATCTAAGATCTCCAATTTGTGATGAGGTAAAAAATTAAACGTGAGTTTGTCATTATCACGACCTGATTGGTCTTCGCTTACAAAACTATAAGAATGATATTTTTGATACTTGCAATTAAGTAGTTGCATATTATGTTTGTTCTTTTAGTATAAGATTCCATAAATTCATATTCGTACGTTAGAGCATTAAAGTATTTTGACAGTAATCGACACTTCTTCATTGTCTTCAAATCAGTTCTTGAAAATATTTCAGATAACTCGTCAATGGTGAGACTGGAAGATTCCATGGATGCCTTGAAGAAAATGGAATAGGGAAAGTTTACAAGAAAATACATGCCCAACCTCTTGAAAATATTTTAGATAACTCCTCAATGGTGAAACTGTTAGGCAGACCCTCTTTTAAAACCAAAATAGTTACAGTTTAAATAAAATTAAATATTAAACTCTAAATAAATGTCATTTAACTCACAGAAAGTGTCTTTTCAGTAATAAGATGCATATTAAACGTTTGCATATATAGTCTCAAACTTATCATGTCAAACCTAAAATGTAACATGTTTTCCTAACGATTTTAGTTTAAGTTTTGCTTTATAAGTATCTAAACCAACATCCATAGTTTTGAAACTAACCTACATTTATGGTTCCCGCCCGAAACTGTCTTTTCCGTTATAATATTAAACTCCCCATAAATATCATTTAAGTTATAGAAAGTATCTTTTCATTAATACGAGGAGTATCAACCGTTTGCACATACAATCTCAAACTTATCATGTCAAACCTAAAATGTAACATGTTTTCCTAACAATTTATGTTTAAGTTTTGCTTTACAAGTATCGAAACCGACATCCA
Organism: Hibiscus mutabilis; assembly: GCA_019671005.1. Classification (NCBI taxonomy): domain Eukaryota; kingdom Viridiplantae; phylum Streptophyta; class Magnoliopsida; order Malvales; family Malvaceae; genus Hibiscus; species Hibiscus mutabilis. The sequence goes on along the minus strand of CM033719.1, from coordinate 24,557,176 downwards.
TAGTTCCAAAATTAACCTAAATTTGTGGTTCCTGTCCAAAACTACTTTTCAGTTATAATATCAAACGTCACATATGTCATTTAACTTGTAGAAAGTGGCTTCTCAATAATACGATGATTATCGAATGTTTGCATATATAGTCTCAAACTTATCACGTGAAACCTAAAATGTAACATGTTTTACTAACCATTTCAGTTTAAGTTTTGCTTTACAAGTATCCAAGCTCACATCCATAGTTTTGAATCTTTTTTAAATTTGTACTTTCTCTGCCATAAATTTAAAATGTGCGAGTTTCAGTAATACAACTAGTATCGAACATTTACATAGAGTTTCAGACTTTTACAAAAATAATATGACTTCTATACAATTGGTGCAGACTGTACAACGAATTTTTTGTTCACAAAATAGGGATGATGGCAGATCCCCTTTACTCAGCACGAACCAAGATCGACCATTCACTTTTTGAAAATTAACCCAAACCTGCTTGCATACATTATATGACATCAATTAAATAGGAATGAACTTAGCTGTCACTAAAATTTCTTAAAATTTAAACTTATCATCCATCAAGATGGGACCAATGACCGTTTCTTACAAAAAGTTCTCCAAGGGTTATGAATCGAAGTAGAATATACTGACATTCCAAGCTCAAATAGGGACCAAGTCTCGGTAGCATAACTCAAATTAGAAATTTACCAAAACTCAATTTTGTTAGACTAGAATAGAAATCAATAACTATGATTCAAAATCGAATTAATATTATGTAATTGTGAAAATATAATGGTTTAGTAATGAACTTGATTCATGGCCTGGAGGCTCCAGGCGCATACTTTGGTCGATTAATAGTTCCCGGAGGTTTTGATTTCTTTCCTTTCATCAATTTCTTATGTTTTACCACCGCAACGTGTATCGGTAACATGTTCATGTTTGCTTTATCTACAATGAGCTCGTATAGCAGATGTATCCTATCACATTCTCTAACTTTCTATACTCGAAAAATTAAAAAAATATGTTAGTATAAAATAATGGACGATAAACATTCAATGTTTGATTATAAATGAAATAGTAATTATAGTCATTCACTTGCGATATGCGGCAGATCACTTATTTGGGTACCTAACTGTATGACTTTCATCCATGAATCACGAATATACCACAGTCCTATCTATCAAGTTCGATACAGTTCTAGTCATTTAATTACCTATTTCATGACAACAATAAAGAAATATGAAAAGCTGAATACCCATTTTCTTGAATCATGACTTGAGGACGTTGAATTTTGAGCTTGTAAAATGGAACCTTCGGTTTGCCAAACACCTTAACAAAGTCTTCATCCTCAACAAATTCTACAAAACAATGTATTTAAACGATAATGAAAACATATTCAAAGTTCATTCCTACACGTTAATAACATATAATGCTAACATGGTGACACGACAAATGCATGTGTTCTCACCATTATTGTAAATGCTTCCTCCATATGCTGACTCGCCATACTAGCCGGTAAGCTATCTAGTATCCAAACTTCCCGACGTGCCATATGTATGACACACAAGTACTAGTACAAATTGCTATCATTCATGGGGATGAATGTCTACAAATATTGTGTCATCAACTAATTAAAATTTAGCATATCCTGAAATAAATTAATACTTTTCCTTTAATAGATTTCATCTTACAATATCAGAGCCAATCATGTTCCCATGAAACTTTAATGATGTCTTACAAAAGTAAGCAAACCTTGATGTTGTGACAGTTTCCATTTTTAGAACATATTCTACAATTAATAATGGTTGTTATTTACAATCGAAAACAATTTATCAACAAAGAAATATGGCATAAACACTGTATAAGATCATAACAAAAAAACATACATGAAAATAATAAGGCGTAAAGGTCTGATATTTAATTTTTTCCTTCGCCTCCTTGCGAGTCTCGAACAAGGACACCATATCAATAATCTTTCCAATTTAAAAAGCAATAATGACCACATAGAAAAATAGGTTACAAATGTTTCATATAATTTCAAGCCATACACGATATTTATTAGACTGAGCGTATCTTCGAGCCATTCCTTGGGTCATAACGTATCAATCTCTTCAATAGTGGCAAAAATGTTGTCGAGTTTAATGATCAAATAGATGCATACAAACATTGTATTACGTCTTTGATTTTACATTTCACAATATGACAAATTAAAGTTATACAATTGAAGGCTTACTTTTGCGGCAACGGGGCATTCCATAAATAATCACAGTATGCCCGTTCTCCTCCATCAATCCCATCAGGTATTGCACTATACGGAACTTTGATCAACCCTTCAACCTTTCACAAGAAATATATGATGATAACAACAACAATCATAAATTATGTAAATGAAAATAAAGTCATAACCATTTAGGGACAACATTTAATTTAATTGCCTTAATTTCCAAAATTGTATTATTTCAAATGTTCAATTCGATGGGCTTAAGGCCCAATATTCAATGCATATGGCAACTGCCATTTCTATTATTAAAGTACACGGTAAAATAACCAACAGTTACCATTGAGAATGGTAACTACACAAAAATTATTTCCAATTAAATTTTGAAACTTTATGCGGTTGATTGTTTATCCCTTGAGAGTCGACGAAATTTTCGACTAACCTGGCCGACAGCAAGCTTATCCTACAATGGAACATTACCCTAGTCAAGACCATAGGTACATGAAAAATATTAAAATGATCTTTAAATAAAGTCAGTTTTTACCTTTGCCTTCATTGGTGCTAGACAAGCAGAGTTTGTATCTATATCTATGCTCTTAGCTCAACCTTCGTGTGTTTTGAATTTATAAGAATGAGTAACGGTGTCTGTATGATAAAGGCTCCCATTAGTATCTCTCAGAGGTGACATATCCATATAGTTACAGGAAACAATCCTAGTAATTTTAGTAATAATATGGGCCTCATCGTCCTCTATTTTCCTTGAGATCATTTGCAAAATATATTTTATTTTGTTTCGCATCGCTCTGGCGTCCTTGTGAACACCATCAATTTTGACTTCAAAACATTCCATTTTGACATCAAAATTGTTCAACTTCTCTTTCAAACTCTTCAAGCAGCTTATGTTGGCCCGCACTTCTGCGACTTCTTTAGAAAGAATATTGAATTTCTTTCCCAACATCTTATCATCAACCCCCTTATACTGTCCAGTTTTTCCCCAACTTTAATTTGCTTCTCAACTCCTGTATTGACAACCTTATTTAGCCCATTCACCTTGAACATTACTTGCTAAAGCATCTCCGACATTATTTGCCTCGTTGCACCACCATCGTTACATTTCGCAACATCAAACTCTGAAGAAGCAACCTTTCAAATTAAATAATTATTAAAGATTCTCCTTTCACGTAATAAATGATTAATACAGCTCAGAAAGTATTACCTTTTTTTCATTTTGAAGCTTTCCTGCTTTTGTATGCTTCCATGTCTTCCGGTGATTCCTTAACTTTAGGTGCTTCAACATTTTCAAGTGATGATGCTTTCAGGAAATAATCTTCAGAGTGAAAATATATAATTAACCATGATTGAAATTGAAATACTAGATGAATAATAATCCAGCAAATACCTTTGGTATATTCGAAGCTCGCTCGCTCTTCAAGTGGGAATAAATTGACACGACCTCTGACTGCACCCAGTAAAGAATGCGAGGCACACCACCATTAGAAGCTGCATTGACTATGCTATCAAATTTGGACCAATAATCATACAGCCAAACCTAAATTTCATATCATTCACAACACAACATTAATATGACAAAACTCAGTTCCATTAATTTATCATAACTAATGGTAATTTAACTTTGCCTCTAAAATTGTAATACACCCTTTTAGGTAAACGTGTCTTCCCAGTTTTTGCAAACAACTTATTGCCTCAATAAGCATATTGTAAACATACTTACCCAATTCACTTTACCCTGTAAGTAATCATCGTACAAAAACTTCAAATAATCCGCACATGGGCGTATCTCACTGGTAAAACACAGAAAAACTCCAATAATGTACAACAACACCCTGGCTTTCAAAGCATCCTCTTTAAAAGTACCAAAAACTATATCTCGCTTGTTTTTTGCATAAGTAACAAATGTGCTGAGGTTATACTTTTCACCTAGCTCTCTACCATTCTCCATCGACATCATTTCATGAACATCAACACCCTCATTCTTCATGCCCAATATAGCTTCTATATCTTTAACAGATACAGTAATGTTGTGTCCTTCAAACTCAATAACACTTCTTTGAACATCAAAACTTTCCATTAATTACCCAAATAGGTCTCGGCGTAGAATGTGCGATTTTATATAAACTGACCCAAAACCAATTTCTTCAAGAATAGGATCAATCCACATCGTCTTCATTTCTTTTATGAAATTGTACAATTGCTTCTGGCTACACCTTGTCTCAAAAGATGTCTACAGGGGATAAGATAATAGTTATTACGTCAATCTCAATATTAACTTATCCTACATCAAGCAAATAATGTCTTTATACTGCTATTACCTTCTTTAGAACGTCTGATTTATAGTCTTTGTATATCGCCTTCTCCTTCTCATTTTCATCAATGTAAGGTTGTTTTTCTTCCTTCGACATGTTCTCCCATTTCTTGCCTAACTCTTTCGTAACCTACGAATGAGTAATGACAAATTCAAATAAATTTAACATTTTACATTTGCCTTTGACAAACATCAGAAACCACTGAAACCTACCACATTAGTCACTTTTTCCTTAGTTTGCTTCATCCTCATACATTCACCTTGATTGTAAAATATTAAAATAACAAAGGTATCCATTCAATCATTCATTCTAAGGTGCAATAAGAATATGTAAATATCAACTTACTAAAACTTAATGAAGGGATGACATGTTTTTTGTGCGTACGCCTATCACATATGGCGAACATCTCAGCACCGGCTTTATCAGCAACTTCATCAGCAACTTTATCATCAACTTCACTAAAAACGAGATTCAAATTTGAAGTTGTCATCCTAAAGATTAAATCTTCACATGAATCAGTGTAGAAACAAACCAACTCACTCATAAATAAATTCATCCTCATTAAAAACAAATCTAACCTTTTTAGGTTCAAAGATATGGAAAGGGTAACATTTAAAGAAACAAAACATGATAAAATTTTCATTCTTAATCGATGAATAATATTCAGTTTAAACATATTTCCACCAATAAAAAATGCAATTCTATACCAAAATTTGAAAACACAAACCCTAGATTCATGTATTTTTTTAAATAAACAAACTTAGGGTTTCGATTGTTACCTTTGCTTTGTTCAAAATGGAGAAACTTCAGGATGATTGCATAGATTCAGTCACAGACCAAAATTGAGGTTTCAATCCTTTACACTGGTCGAACGTTTTTTTACAAATGGAGAGGATTCTCCAGATTTTCAGTAGGGAAATAGGTTCTAACCCTAAAATGTTTTTAAAGAAATAAAGGTTCGATTTTCATTCTAGGGAGGCCTTTAATCGCTACGAGTACCGAAACGACTAAGTAAGATTCGAAACCTATAAAAACTGGAAATATGAATCATTAAACCAAAAATATTATATTCATCTAGTTTAGGTTGCGATACTCGTTGATGAATTCCGATACGTGGAGCTTCAAACTAATATGTTATCTACTTTCTTTACTTTTACGGTTTCAACATCTAATTTTATCCATCCAACATACTATATGACAGGTTTCGGTACTAATTTGTATGTTCTGAAAATTACTATATAAACATGTATTGTTAAAGGGACTATAAACATTTCTAGTTTACACATTTTCTATAGGTTCCGGTACATGTACAAAAGTTCCGAAACCAGGAGAAAAACGTTAAATGTTATGCGTTAACTCTAAAATGTTATTTTCATAACTAAAAGTTTTAGTACCCTATATCAAATTCTGATACATCTTTTGTCAATATTTATTGTCACAAACTTTACTAATAATTTAAGTTTAAATATTTATCTACCGGTACATGCCTCAGAGTTTCGAACTTTACCGTTCATCTTAAAAGTTATGCGTTATTGTAACATTTTACATTGCAACAAGAATATTATCCCCATAAAGTTTTGATACTACTTACTAAGTTTCGAAACTTACCGGCAACAACCTCTTCTTGATTCCGTGTGTTTTTTTGGAATCTAAATCTAACGGTCAAAATCAAAAGTTTTCCCATCTAATGGCTCTAATAACTTGTCATTTATTAGCCGTATACTAACATGTCTTTCTCTAGACTCGCCCATAAGAATGATTTGTTCAAAGTTGAAACCAACATTAAACATTCCATAAATAAAACATAAGCCGATAAACCACTGGTAGAGGGACACATCGAGAGTTGGAGCCTTGCAATAATAAAATGAGAAAAGTAAAACAATCAGTAAACTATTGCAATAATAGAATGACAGACATGTCTTATAATCAAATGCAAAAGCCATCTTAAACCTTAAATCATTTGTTGTTTCTTCTTCCTCTAGCCCTCTCAAATTTCCTTCCCTTCAATCGAATGTATGTTTAACTGATTCGCAAGCATTCTTCGTAGTAGAACATGCACAATCTCATCCTAAGTAACTATAGAAACCAAGACACTTTTTTCTTGTTTCACAAGACGAGAGAGATAGTGGAACTAGTTCACTTTGCTCATAAACAAGCGTTTTAATATCACAACATTGGATTTGCTCCCGCTTCTTCTTTCATGGAAATAGTAAAGCTATATCACAAGACATAAATTTAATGTTAAAACCAATTAACACCATCGCAATATTTAATGGCCTAAACAGATCTGAATAAAAAAGAAACATGTTCAGGAATTTCTACTCCTCTACTCACAATCGAAAAAGACCCCAATAAAATAATTTCATTAACATTAATGAGTCAATCATCTCAATCCAAATTGCTAATACACATCCATCCAATTCAAATCATTCGGTAAATCCGAAGAGAATCAGAGTTAGACTATAAAGTGAATCATTCTGGTGAAAGAAACTTAAAATTACGATTCAAGGCAGCCAAATTGGCTGACAGAAAATATATACTAAGAAAGAAAAGAGTTAGAGCAGAACCAACATTCATATATTGGACTTCAACCCATTACAATTATTTATACTAGACTTGCCCACTAACAGCTAATACACTAGGCTGAACCTTCTACAGTTTATTCGGCTAAATTAGTTGAGCCTAACTGCTCACTTGTTCTAAAATTTTCATCCACATAGGATTTATTTTAACCAAAATAAAACATTGATGGTTAAATTATTTGGCGAAAATGACTATTCAGTCAAATATTGAAAACATTTTTAATTTATGCAAAAACACTCCTCAAAATTGAAACAATCCATTGAAGAAAAATTGACAGTAAAATACCTATTGTAATAAAAGGATAAACCCAAATGTAACAAAGGAGAATAAAAAATGGAAACAACCCATTAAATAAAAACTAAAAATCAAAACACAGTCACTCAAGCAACCAATTATAGCCGAAAACTTATGATAGAAAATTAGTTAATCAAATGGTTAAGATTCAAAGTAAAAAACCGTGATTATGAATCTTAATTTGACTCGTTCCTCTCTTCCATCCTTCATACCAAGTAAGGCCTAAAAGAAGAATAAGAAAAATACCTTTTGTATTGCTGGCGTCTAGTTTACTTTTAGATTTCTAAAGTAACAAAGAAAAGATTTGAAGAAAAAATAAATTATGGCAAAAAAAATTGAAGACAATAAAAACACAGAAAGATGAACACAAATTAATTTATACGGTTTGTCAAATTTAGGAATAGGGTTTTAGTTTAGGGATTGATTTTAGATTTTAGATTTTAAATTTTAAGGAATGTTATGTTTATACATATTGTATATTAAAATATAACTCATAAATTGTTGGTAATCTTTTAGGTAGATAATTCAACAAAAACTTTCGTGCAAAGTTTACACAAGCCTTTTGAATTTAGGGTTTATGGGTTTAAATTATAGGGTTTATGGTTAGAGTTTAAGGTCATAAATTGTTGGTAATCTTTTAGGTAGATAATTCAACAAAAACTTTCGTGCAAAGTTTACACAAGCTTTTTGAATTTAGGGTTTATGGGTTTAGATTATAGGGTTTATGGTTAGAGTTTAAGGTTTGAAGTTTAGTATTCTATGGTTGTAGTGTTAGGAATTAAATTTAGAACCTTTAACCCAGACAACTTTATTAATAGACAAAAGTAAATCAAGAATATAACTTTTAAAGGTTTCAAACATCTAAAATCAATAAAAAAACAGAAAACAAAAAATCCAAAAAGTAAACTAAAGGGCTGCTCCGGTTAAATCAAACACTTCATTTCGCACCACAGCAAATCTCTGAAGTTCATTGTAGGGAGAGTCCCTAGAAGTTGTCAAAACATGAACTAGATGAAATCCTAATTAGAAAACTAAAAATACCGTTCACGTCGGTTCCATAGGCATCGATCCGCTACAGAGTTACGATTACATCGACAAACAACCACAAATGGAATCAAACTATCCATGACTACCGACAAACCCAAATCAGAAACAAATTGTTGGAATGATCAATCAATGATAAATGGCCAAGAGGGGGTGAATTGACGAATAAAAAATTTGGTGGAAGCAACTAGAAAGATAAAAAGATTGGGGAACAAGAATTTATAGTGATTCAACCTTCTAACAAGGTTTACAACCACTACCTTAGCTATCCACACTAAGGATTTCTCAAATCCACTATATTTGCTTTCCTTTTGAGGCTCAAGGAGATAACCTTACAACTCCCTTAAGACTTATACCCCAAAGTCATAAGAACCCTCACAAAAAGAATACAAATAAAGCAAACTGAAAATCCCCCACAAGGTTAATTGTTTGCACAATTCTAAGCTCACTAAAACCTCAAAATTTGAGTAAAAAGATTAAATAATGAAATCTCAAGTGGGTTACAAGCATTTGACAATTAAGGCTCAAAGATTGTTGGGTATGTGCTTGAATGCTTTAAACTTGATGAATAGTTGTTGTTGAAGCTTTGGAGACTTGATTTTATACCCCATCATTGATTTCTAGCCGTTTGGGTAGTTGGGATATTGAATAGAGGCGTTGGGAAACATTTTTCCCGCAATAAATGCTATTTGGTGGCCAGACATATTGGTACTCGAGCAAGCGTATCGGTACCTGCCAAAGAGAAAATAGCCGTTGCAACAAAAGGGTATCGATACGCGTGACATTGTATCAATACGGTGTGTAATTTTTAAAGGGCGTACTGGTACGGTCCATACCGTATCAGTACTTCTCCCCCTTTTTGTTAAATCAAAATCAATAGGGAAATCAAGGATAAAGCATAATAATCCCAAATATACTTAAACAACATATATATCATTAAAATTCAAAGCAATATTTAAAGCAACAAAATAATCCAACTTAAGCCTAAAAACATATTCCAAAGCAAGTAAACATAATGTCATTGGAATTCAAATAAGAACATAGGTGCATAAAACTCAAATCCTAATATGATAATATGATATGAATGAGATACAAAAGCCTAAATAGTGTCCTCATCTTTATCATCCTCATCTTCATCTTCCTCATGATCATCACCAAGAGCATGACCACGCCATTTGGTATAAAATGCAATAAGGTTCATGTCCATCGAAGCTTGACAGTTCTCAATAGAGGCAACTTGAGCATCAAGCGAATCAAACCTTGCATCCATGGCGGCAAAATGAGTGTCCATGCTAGCAAACTTCCCATCAAAGTAGGCCATGAGAGCATAGAGGGAAGGATGAGCTACCAGAGCAACTGGATCAACAGGAACATTCTCTACTGGATCGGGTTGAGCATCACTGGAAAGATTTACAATTTGAATCCATTCTTCATTGTAGAAGGTAAACTTGGCTCACTGGAGAGAATGGTCATCGATGGAGGCACTCTAAGGTCAACGAAACAATCTATCCCAAGCTTTTGGAACATGTAGCTAAGGGCGGTGCCAGAGGTGAAAGAAGTCACAAGAGAGGTGTGATGGTTTTGGATAAGGAATACTAGCACGGAAAACTTTATTTGGGCTAGGTTTGGGTGTTTTTCCTCACAAAAACAATGTAGCCAAAAGTCATCGACTTAGAGAATGGTAGACTACTTACTACTAGATGGTCGAAACCACCAAGTGATAAGGAAGTGAAGGAAACACTCATAGGCATCAATCATGGTTACGGAGCCACTATAGGTTTGACCTAAAGCATTTTCATTATCTATACCCATGTCATTCATTCCCAAAAGATTGGCAATAATTTTAGAATCAAGATAGAATTTCTTCCCTATAAGATAAGACTCAAGTGTTATGACCTCGATTTTCTCTTGACTTAAAATACACCGGGCATTTGAGTAAAAAAAAGACGAGGTTTTTGTAAAGAACCCCGGGTATGCTTAAAAAGTCATAAATTTTCAACGTCTCATTAAATTGAGATAACGAAAGTTAAAAGCATCAAAGCACATAAAAGACATGGAAACAACACGCTCACGACGGATTCTAAAATATTGAAATTGTTAAATGGTCCATAGCATTGGGATATTCTGATTCATTAAAACATTGGATGAAAAGTTGGTTTAGGTTAGGTTTTGTACCATTGTTTTCTTGATTGAGATTTGGATTGGGAACGTTGGAGCTAGATGACATCATTTTTCTAGATCTCTTCTTAGGAGGCATAGTTAAAAACTTGAAAAATTCAAACCACAAAATACATGTATGCATAAACATCACATTCAATCCAATAATCAAGGTAAGGAAAAATCTATATTGTATAGTTTAAAAACATATACAAGTATAAAGAAAATTTTTGATAACTTAAAAACTATAAAATAAATTATATGAGTATAACATTATATTGGAATAAAAAATTATTTTTGAAAAGATTTTTTTAATTTTTTGAAAACATGTATATATACATCCTAAATATATATTTTGTAGCGTAAAACATATATAAATATTAAGGAAATTGAAATTTAAAGAAAATAGGGTTTTTACCTTGAATATGGATAATGGATGAATGAAGAGATAATATGCACTAGCTTTGATGATAATAGTTTGATGTTGAAAACAAAAGCCTCCAAAAGATTTGATGAATTTTGGTAAAAAAAACTAAGAGATTTGAAGGGTTTTTATAGGGTATTTTCGACTAGGGTTTTTGAAAATAAAGAAGAGTTTGAGTTAAAATAGGAAAACACCTTTTAAATCGTCATCCATGCGTACTAATAAGCTAAAAATGTGTATCGATACCGTGTATCAGTACAAGTTTACCTTGTACCAATCCCTAACCCTTACCGATACAGGCTAACCTGTACCGAAACGCTACCCCTAATACCCGTATCGATATGTTGTACCCCGTATCAATACCCTCTGACCAAATTTAACATATTTTGTTGCAAAAGGCCCAAAAATTCAATTTTACTCGAATCGGTATGCATGATTATGATATGAGATCATCATGAAAGGGCAAAAATAGATACATACTCCCCCTAACAACATGAATAGATGCATATAGGAGCAAAATCACATAAACATGTAAATCAAACAAATTCAAGCAATATTTAAGCACAAAAAAGGCTCTAAGGTTCAAGAAAGGCTAGTAAGCCCTAACTCTCTCCTAAGAGACCAAAAATGCTTTTTGTCTAAAGATTTGGTAAAGATATCCGCTAATTGGTTCAATGTGTCTACATATTCTAGAACAATAACATTTTTCAAGGCATGATCTCTAATGAAATGACTTCTTATCTCTATGTACTTGGTTCTAGAATGTTGGATGGGATTCTTAGTGGGACAAATAACACTAGTATTATCACACTTTAAAGGGATAATACCTATATCTATTTCGTAATCTAAGATTTGTTGCTTCATCCAAACGACTTGAGCAAAATAACTACCGGCTGAAATATATTCCGCCTCGGTGGTAGATAGCGCTATGCTATTTTGCTTCTTAGAAAACTACAAGATAAACATGCTACCTAGGAATTGACAAGTACCAGAGGTACTCTTTCTAACTATCTTACAATCTCCATACTTCGCATCAGAATAAGCATGCAAACTAAAGGGTGAGTTTAGAGGATACCAAAGACCTAAACAAGGTGTGTCTCTAAGGTATCTAAAGATTCTCTTAACAGCTTGTAGATGTGATTCTCTACAACTAGCTTGAAATCTAGCACACAAGCAAACACTAAACATGATATCCGGTATACTTGCAGTAAGATAATGCAAATAACCTATCATAGATCTATAAAGCTTAAGATCAACATATTTACCTCATTCATCTTTGTCAAGATTTGTAGAAGAGCTCATCGGTGTAGCTTGAGGTTTCACGTTCTCCAAGCCAAACTTCTTGAGCATATCCTTGATGTACTTTGCTTGATTGATGAAGATGCCATCCTTCTTTTGTTTGATTTGGAGTCCTTAAATGAATGAAAGCTCCCCCATCATGCTCATTTCAAACTCAGCTTGCATCAACTTGGCAAATTCTTGGCAGAGCAATTCATTAGTAGAACAAAAAATAATATCATCAACATATACTTGAACTACTAAAATATATTTGCCTTTTCTTTTTATAAAAAGTGTAGTATCAAACTTCAATTTGTTAAAACCTTTTTCAATAAGAAAATTTGACAATCATTCATACCAAGCTCAGGGAGCTTGTTTCAAACCATATAAAGCCTTTGAAAGTTTAAAAACATGGTTTGGATATTTTGGGTCCTCAAAACATGATGGTTGTTCTACATATACTTATTCATTTATAAGACCATTTAGAAAAACACTTTTAACATCCATTTGAAAAAGCTTGAATTCATGATAACATGCAAATGCAAGCAACATCCTAATAGCATCCATTCTAGCTACGGGTGCATAGGTTTCATCAAAATCAATTCCTTCTTCTTGAGTGTAACCTTGAACAACAAGTCTAGCCTTGTTTCTCACTATTTTACCACTTTCATCTATTTTGTTTCTAAAAACCCATTTAGTGCCTATAGTAGATTTATTACTAGGTCTATCAACTAATGTCCAAACCTTACTCCTTTCTAATTGATTTAACTCTTTTTGCATAGCTGATATCCAATAATCATCATTTAATGCTTATTTGATATTTTTAGGCTCAATGTATGAGATAAATGCAACAAAGTTACAAGTATTTCTAAAAGAGGAACTAGTGGTTACCCATTTGGATGGATCACCCAAAATCTTACCACCTTTGACATAGTTGAACTCTCTTGGGTAGGTGACCTCCTTTGCATATAGAGTCATGTCCTTCAAGGCTTCTAGAGGTGGGTCTTGTGGTTCATCTTTAGTTGGAACTTCATTTGCCTTTGATGATTGTCCTCCACCAACATTGGCATAAAAAATCCCTATATCATCATCATCACAAGTATCCTTCCTAGGAAAGAGGTTATCATAAAAAACCACATGAATTGTGTAATGCCCCGGTTTTAGGGCTTAACGGTTTGGTGGTTGATTAGACGGTTCGGTGGACCGGAGTAGAGATTCGAGTTGGTTTCAAGATCATATATTTTTAGTGTTGGAAAAATTATGAAAAATGCTCAAAAATTACTATTAATTATATATTTAATAATAGTGATGTTGATTTTGTAAAACGAGTTTTGGAAGAGGGACATTTTGGTTAGTGACCAAAATTAAAGTTTCGAAAACTGTGATTTCCTAGTGACTAAAATGAAAAAGGTCAAATACTTAGAATCTTTAAGGAGCTATTTTACCAATTGGTTTATGATGATTTCTCCCTTAATTTGACTTATTTTAACATGTGTTTTAATTAGTAATTAAAGAGAATTTTGTTAAAAAATTAGTTATTACTTTCCAAAACAAAAATAACGTCATTTTCTCTCAACTTTTTCTCTTCATTCTCTCCTCAGCCAAACACTCAGGTTTTCATCAAATTTCCAGAGGTGAGGTGGTTTCTAACTTGATTTTATTGTTTCAAACTATTTTATAAAGATTGTTTACACAAAATCTTACAATAACCTTGTGTTTTCTTAGTTTTTCACCAATCAATTGAGGGAGAAACTTCACAATAGGGTTAAGGTCCGAGATCTCCTCTATTGTATGGTTCATTACTGAAATTCCCAAGCATTTGATCCTTGTTTTTGTGTTTCTAATATGATTTTGATGATTTTCTAATGTTTAATTGAGTTATTTAGGGAAAATGAGTTAATTCACGGATTGGATCTGACTTCCAGTAATTAAGGATGCTTTGAATTATATTTTGGATGTTTAATAATGTTGATAAGTGATTTTTATCATAAGAATCTCTATTTGTTTAGGTTGCTAGTTTTATAGTGTTTTATGGTTATAAGGTTGCTAGAGGTGGTAGGTTGTTTTGGAAAAAAAATTTAGATGTGTTTTGATGTTGAAGTTATGTTAGATTGATAGATGTTGGCTGGATTGTGAATCGAAGTGTTTTGATTATGTTTTCGGTTGTTGTGGAGGGTTAATTGTAAAGGTTTTGTGGAAATCCGAGAAGGATTGCGGTTGATGTATTTAGAATGCGTTATGATGCATTAATCCTCTGTTGTAATGTGGTTAAAACAGGGGAGATGGATCCGAAAGTGATCGATGAAGCTTTGGAGGCTTCAGATGCTTGTTTTCGCGTCAGCGAGTCGAGGTTTTGCGTATCGGTGAGTGAAAATGTGGTATAAAGTGTTTTGATGTTTTGGGAACAGAGTTTTGGGAGTTAAGGTAGAGCTTGAAACGCTTACCTAGACTCGAAAGTAAGTATAAAGTTATTTTACTCTCTCAATCGTGCTTGCTCGAATGATTTTATGCACTTGGTTTTAATGATTATGTACCTATTGTTTAAGCATGTCTAAAGTATTCGATATACTGTTTTAAAGCATGTTTTACTGAAGGATGCACATGGTAAGTGATCATTATAAGTATGGTTTATACTTATGCTTTAAAGCACGGTTGCTGCCTTGGAAATAGCATAGTGTAATGCTTGTTGAAAAATAGTGAGGTAAATGTTATTTGGTTAATTATATTAGCAAGTGATGTGATTTTAAAATTGTTATCGGATATAGTTGGTTGGCCATAGGATTGAGTGCACTGTAAAATACGTCACTTTGGATGTTGAGGGGTTTATACGGCGTACCGAATACTCCATCCAAGTACCCTAATGGTTGGGGGGTTAAACGGTACTGTAAACTCCCGTTAGTGGGCTAAGTATCTAACCGATGAAAGGGGTGGTTGTCCCCGTGGGTTGAAAGTGTACCCGGTTGTTAATGTACCGTGATTGTAATTGTATCGCTATTCCGGTTGAGATGGCTTGAAGTGTTGGGTTAACACTTGTTGAATCCGTGTATCTGATGAACTCTTTTGCTATTGGACTTGTTTAATGATCACTTGTAAGCCAATATAATTGTTAATGTATCATTGAAATGTTTTGCGTTGTATAATGTGATTTATACATGTTTCTCCTTGAGCTTTGCATTTGGTAGTAATGCATGATAAGGCTTAAGTAGAGGATTAGCAATGTGACTTGCTGTTGACTAATGATACATGTAGCATATGGTTTAATATGCTGGTTTTAATGATGTAAAGTGCATGTTTTAAAAAGAGAATGATATTGTGTAAAGTAAATGGTTTTAAATGCATTTATGGTGTTTTGTTCTGAGTATTCCTCACTATTCCTTGTGTGCTTACGCTCTCTTTGTCCATCAATGCAGAGAATTAAAGTCCCGAATGGCAGCAAGAAGTAAGGGGATCTTGACAAGACTTGTTTCCAAAGTATGTTAGAGACTAGACTATAATGAATAAAGGCAATGGGGTACTTGTTGTGGTTTGGGAGATGTTTTGTGGAACTCTCTGTTTGAGCATGTTTCTTTAGTTGTTCTCGGGTTGTAGGTGGCTTTTAAAGTTTGAATTTGGTGTTGGATTGCCTTTTGGGTGTGTGTTTGGATGCAAAATTAGGAAGCATGCCTATAGATTTCCTTTTGATGCACGAAGCCTTGTTGTGTTGTTAGAATTGTGATGCTAGTTGGCTTGTGATATGTTTGGCATGATGGTATTGTGTTTTAAGCATGTTGGATTGATTAGAGTATACTTTTGGGATGAAAAAACAGCAAAATGTGTCATTACAGGCCTAGACGTATCGATACGCGGGGGACTATATCGGTACGGCTAGGCATTTTTAGGCTTGAAGGATCGGTACGAGGGCTAGTGTTTCGATATGCGTAGGCCATTTTGGTCTTAGCATACTGGTACGGCAAATGGTGTTTCAATACGAGTCTTGGCTACTAGAAATCAACCTTTTCGTCTCAATCCCGTGTATCGAAACGCCGAAGAGTCGTATCGGTACGATCATCAAGTTTTTCAAAAGTTCTATATTTTAGTTGGGCATATCGATACAACATGGAGGTGTACTGAAACGGGGTGTTTCAAACTGTATCGATACAGGTTTACGTGTATCGGTACGGTGACCGTTAATTCTGTTAATGTCACTTTGGGGCAGTTTTGCTTTCTTTGCATTTTAGTCCCTGAGTATTGTCAATGCAATTGTATGTGATAGAATGATCGAATTAAGCTAAAATCTGAGATGAAACTTTGGAACCTGTCTAATTTAAATTTGGTAATTTGTGCGGTGACCGTGTTTGATTTGTGCGGTGATTGTTGTATGTACGCTGGTTGATATGCACGGTGATTGATATATGAATGTTGGTTGTTGTATGCTATGTTGGGGAAGTTTTGGGGTACCCGTTGCCTTATTATTATAGTCTGAAAAGTTTTGATTTTTGAAATGAAAGTCCTGGATCTTTGCTTGAAGCTGGCCTAACTATTTTTGTTTTAAAACGATTATCATGCCTTAGATAATGTGATAAGTTTCGACCAAGCGGAGAAATGAGAATAGTGTGATGTTGTTGCCTTAGGGTAGTGGATTGAGGAGAGTGTTGGTCTCTTAGGGGTTAGTTATCCCGAAGTATGTACCACCTGTACCAGTTGGGCCAGAGTTGGGTGATATGATGCCTTGGTATAGGCGATGTTTGGAGCTTTTAAGCTGTTGTTACTAGAGTGCATGTGGTTGCATCGACTGTTGGGCAAACGAGGTTACCGTTGAAACATCCCTGTATTTTAGGAGGAGTTGAGTATTGTGGTTATCACCTGAGGCATTTGAGGCATGTATGACCAGTGTTGTCAAGTTATGGGTTGAATGGGGGTTTTGGTACTCATAGGTTGGGATGTGTTGAATCTCTGTTGCATGATAATGTTTTAGTTGGTGGACAATTGTATCTGTTAGCGTGAGGACCCCCCAATGTCGTGAATTGGGAGTCTTTTCATGCTGTCTCTTGGAAGAAGTACCTAGGGTTTAGATACTTGGATAGAAAGGGGTGAGAGCTCATGGCTCAGGTTCAGGGTCGTGTGTATATGGCCGAGTTTAGAGTACAGTTTGTTTGGTTAAGTTAGTATGCTCCTGAACTGGTATCGATAAAAAGGTATCACTATGATCGATTCTGTTATGAATTGGTACATGATGTTAGGGTGTACATGTTGGTTTTTGGCTACACCATTTTTGACGTGTTGGTACATGGGAGTGGTGCATTGAGCAGAACATGGGTTTATTGGTTTTGTGTAGGAGGTTCTGGCTCTCACATAAGAATTGCAGAATCTAGTTCCGGCGGTGTTCAGTTTGAAAAGAAATGTGATAAAGTATATTGCTCTGTGTTGAGGCGAGGTAATGATAGTGTTGGATGAGGACCAAGGGGTCAGTGTATCCAGATATGAATAGTATTTAATACTTGTTGAGTATGTGGATTGAGTGATCGCACGAGGCGGGATTAACCATATTTGAGATGTGAAATGTGAACTCTTGTGCTTGTTGGCATTAATGTTATGGGAGTTGGGGTTGAACGAAATGTTAAAAGTAAGAATGTAAGTGGCCGGTTCTTCCGAAAAGATAGTTGTTGCGGGAAGGATATTTGTAAGTGTTCTTTGATGGTTTAAGTTCCCGAGGTTGTAGTAGTTTTATTGGAGTTGTCTCTCCACGATTTTTGATGTAATCCTGGGTTGGATTAGTGGTTGGACCAGAGTTGTGGCTGATTTTTGAATCCTAGCGAGTTGTCTTGGAACTTGATGATGTTTATGGATGGTAATCCCGGGCGAGAATGTTAAATTCTTGTTTAATGCTATTTTGGTGTTGGAAGCGAGATGTTTGATGGATTTTTGGTGGCAAGGTATTCCTAGCTTATGTCATGACCAGAGTCAAAGGAAGTATGTGTGTAGGATATGCATACGGTATGTAAGCATCTGGGTGTTTTGAGGGAATAGTCGGGTTTGCCATTGGATTGAAAGGTTGAGTTTGGCATTGAATCGTGTGAAAACACAGTTTCGGTTTCTATCACTCTCTGTGTAGGGCTCGATGGAGGTAAAGGGGTTTAAGACGCAACTTTAGGAGTTGCGTCAGTAAGGCTTTATTAGGCTTAGTGTTTTGCCAGTGTAGTTGTAGAAAGGAAGGATGGCACGTTGCGAGAGTGCAATGGTTTTTGGTGGTTGAATAAGTTGGTGATCTGTTGATCAGTTTAGGGATGCTTTAGTGTTTCGTAAGGTTGATTTGAGGTTCGGGTATTATCAATTAAAGGTAAAGGATGTGTTTGAGGTTATTTTCTACCAAGAGTACGGCAGTGTGAGCCCTCGGTTATGCTGTAGGTATGATCGATGGATATGTTGTGTTCGTAGGTATGCTGAACCGTGTAGCCCAGATATTGTGAGTTAGTTGGTTATGTTTTTTGATGGTCTTTTTGTGCGCGAAGACATCTAGAAGGGTTTAGAACGATAAATGTGGATGGTCTAGTGGTTTCTTGCGGGGAAGTGAATGTTGCTCCTCTGTTAGGAAGTGTGAGTTTGAGCATGTTGTAAAGAGTTTTAGTTCTGAGAATGTTATTAGTAAGTGTGAACAGAAAAACATGCACAGTGCATAAACACTTATATGTATATGTAAATATGTCAGTACATGCATACATTTGAGCATGATATTAGAGGTTTTGCATACATACACATAGACATCTATGAGGGCATATAAGTCATCATGCATACATATGTTCACACTTACGGATGATTGAATGAAAATCAGTGGTGTAGTGGTGTAAGTAGTTTTGGTAATATGGTTTATGGAGGTCTAGCTTATGCTAGTTTGTGAACAACCAAGGTTGGAAGTTGCAGGTTATGCATCTGGATAGTCAAGGATGCAAGAGGGCATCTACTCTACGCATGATACAGAGCTTACCGTGGTTGTGTTGGTTAGAGGTTGGAGACACTGATTCTATGATAAGGAGTGTGTTGTGTACACGGTTCATGTGTGGTTAAAAGAAAATGACTGAATGATGGTTTGGTTTCTTGACAATTTGGATGGTTGGAGTTGTTTAAGAGTTATAATTTGATAATTGACTATCACCCGAGCTTAGGTTGTAGCCGATGCCTCGTATATGTGAGTTGCGGTAGAGTTGAAGATATTATTTGTGCGGTTGAGTATAATGTGTGATAGAGGCTTGGTGACTGAATTGTAAGTGAGGTTATCCAGATTGCAGTTGGATAGGTAAGGGCAACCTTACGATGTTGTGTTGTTATCGCATGTTCAGGTTATCGGTGAAGAAAACCTGAAGGATTTCCCGTTAATGATGATAGGATGTTGTATTTTAAGGATCAGAGAGTGGTGTTCTTGATGTTGAGTTGAGATGTATTGTTTTGATGGGGGCACATGCAAATTGTTGTTGGGTTGGTTTAAAGGAAGATGCGGTGGATTGTTTTGATCGATGCATGATATGACAACAAGTGAAAGCTGGGCATCAATTTTTTTTTCGAATTGTTGTATCGGTTGTGGATGCTGAAATGAAAGTGGGGAAGGAATCACCATGGATCTTGTGTCTGGGTTATCTTGGACATCGACCGAGAAGGATTTCATTTGGGTGGATGTTGATTAAGTTGTGGGGTGTGCACACCTTTGTGGCTATGCTTGCGTTATGTGCTTTGTATAAGCTGGTAGGTTTGTATATTGTCGGGTTGGTATGTTTATACAATGTGCCCGAGTCCATGGAGTGGACGGAAATCTAAGGTTTATAGTGAGGTTTTGGGGATGTTATTATGAGCTTTGAGTGTGTGGTTGAGTTTCAGTGCCTTGTATCATTTCCGGATAGATGGTGGATCTGAAGGTGGAATTCAAGCTTTGAAAGATATGTTGAGTTGATGTACCACTGCGTTTCAGGGAACGTGGGTAAAGCAGTTGGCTTTGGTGTAGTTAGATTTAATAGCAGTTGTTAGATGAGTGTGCGGAAGGTACTGTACGAGGCATTGTGTGGTGGAAAGTGTCGTACGCCATGAGTTAGGATGAAATGGGAAAATGTGTGTTCCCATATTTGATATGTTGAAAGGCACTAGCAAAAAAGGGAAGCTGATATGTGAATGCTTGAGAGCAACTTTGTATGGTCAGAAATTCTATGTAGGTTTGAAGCGTAGCGAGGCAATATGTGTTGTTGATGATCGAGTGATCATGTAGTTGTCGCCTTGGAAGAAGGTGATGTGTTTTGGGCATGAAGGTAAGCTTAGCTCAAGGTTTTGGGGACCATACGAGAGTGTTGAGCGTGTGGGTCCTGTTGCTTTTTGTTTGAGGTTACCTCATGTGTTGGAGGGGTCCATGATGTGTTTTATGTGACGAGGTTGTGCAGGTAGCGGTTGGATTCCTCGCGTGTTGTGCCGATGGAGGACATTATGTTGGGATCAGATAAATCTTGTAATAAGGTCTGGCGGGAATCTTTAATGCTAGCAGTAGGTTTCTGCGTGAAAAGACGGTTGAGTTTGTTAAGGTGTTGTGGAAACACCGCAGTGTTGAGGAAGCCATGTGTGTGAAGTAAGTCGGAGATGTTACAACGGTTTCTATTTTGTTTTCTTTGGGTGAATTTTGGTGACGAAATTTCTTAAGTGGGGGAGAGTTGTAACGCCCCAGTTTTAGGGCTTAGCGGTTTGGTGGTTGATTAGACGGTCTGGTGGACCGGAGTAGAGATTCGAGTCGATTTCAGGATCATATATTTTTAGTGTTGGAAAAATTATGAAAAAATTCTCAAAAATCGTTATTAATTATGTATTTAATAATATTGATGTTGATTTTGTAAAACGAGTTTTGGAAGAGGGACATTTTGGCTAGTGACCAAAATGAAAGTTTTGAAAACTATGATTTCCTAGTGACTAAAATAAAAAAGGTCAAATACTTAGAATCTTTAAGGAGCTATTTTACAATTGGTTTTTGATGATTTCTCCCTTAATTTGACTTATTTTAACATGTGTTTTAATTAGTAATTAAAGAGAATTTTGTTAAAAAGTTAGTTATTACTTTCCAAAACAAAAATCACGTCATTTTCTCTCAACTTTTTCTCTCCATTCTCTCCTCAACCAAACACTCAGGTTTTCATCAAATTTCTAGATGTGAGGTGGTTTCTAACTTGATTTTATTGTTTCAAAATGTTTTATAAAGATTGTTTACACAAACTCTTACATAACCTTGTGTTTTCTTAGTTTTTTAGCAATCAATTGAGGGAGAAACTTCACAATAGGGGTAAGGTCCGAGATCTCCTCTATTGTATGGTTCTTTACTGAAATTCCCAAGCATTTGATCCTTGTTTTTGTGTTTCTAATCTGATTTTGATGATTTTTTAATGTTTAATTGAGTTATTTAGGGAAAATGAGTTAATTCACAGATTGGATCTGATTTCCAGTAATTAAGGATGCTTTGAATTATATTTTGGATGTTTAATAATGTTGATAAGTGATTTTTATCAAAGGAATCCCGAAACTTAAGAATCTATATTTGTTTAGGTTGTTAGTTTTGAGGTTTTGTGGTGTTTTATGGTTGTAAGGTTGTTGGAGGTGGTAGATTGTCTTGGATCTGTTTTTAGATGTGTTTTGATGTTGAAGTGATGTTAGATTGATAGATGTTGGCTGGGTTGTGAATCGAAGTGTTTTGGTTATGTTTTGGGTTGTTGTGGAGGGTTAATTGTGAAGGTTTTGTGGAAATCCGAGAAGGATTGTGGTTGCTGTGTTTAGAATGCATTATAATGCATTAATCCTCTGTTGTAATATGGTTAAAACAGGGGATATGGATCCGAAAGTGATCGGTGAAACTTTGGAGGCTTCAGATGCTTGTTTTTGTGTCGGCGAGTTGAGGTTTCGCATATCGGTGAGTGAAAATGTGGTATAAAGCATTTTGATGTTTTGGGAACAAAGTTTTAGGAGTTAAGGTAGAGCTTGAAACGCTTACCTAGACTCGAAAGTAAGTATAAAGTGGTTTTACTCTCTCAGTCGTGCTTGTTCGAATGATTTTATGCACTTGGTTTTAATGATCATATACCTACTGTTTAAGCATGTCTAAAGTATTCGATATACTACTTAAAAGCATGTTTTACTAAAGGATGCACATGGTAAGTGATCCTTGTAAGTATGGTTTATACTTGTGTTTTAAAGCATGGTTGTTGCTTTGGAAATGGCATGGTTTAATGCTTGTTGAAAAACAGTGAGGTAAATGTTATTTGGTTAATTATATTGGCAAGTGATGTGGTTTTAAAATTGTTATCGGATATAGTTAGCCAGCCATAGGATTGAGTGCACTGTAAAATCAGTCGCCTTGGATGTTGAAGGGTTTATACAGTGGACCGAATACTCCATCCAAGTACCCTAACGGTTGAAGGGTTAAACGGTACCGTAAACTCCCGTTAGTGGGCTAAGCATCTAACCGATGAAAGGGGTGGGTGACCCCGTGGGTTGAAAGTGTACCCGATTGTTAATGTACCGCAATTATGATTGTATCGCTATTCCAGTTGAGATGGCTTAAAGTGTTGGGTTAACACTTGTTGAATCCGTGTATCCGATGAACTCTTTTGTTATTGGACTTGTTTAATGATCACTTGTAAGCCAATATAATTGTTAATGTATCATTGAAATGTTTTACGTTGTATAATGTGATTTATACATGTTTCTCCTTGAGCTTTGCATTTGGTAGTAATGCATGGGAAGGCTTAAGTAGAGGGTTAGCAATGTGACTTGTTGTTGATTAATGATACAGGTAGCATATGGTTTAATATACTGGTTTTAGTGATGTAAAGTGCATGTTTTGAAAAGGGAATGATGTTTTTAAGGATGATGTAAAGTAAATGGTTTTAAATGCATTTATGGTGTTTTGTTCTGAGCATTCCTCACTAAGCCTTGTGTGCTTACGCTCTCTTTGTCCATCAATGCAGAGAATTAAAGTCCCGGAAGGCAGCAAGAAGCAAGGGGATCTTGACAAGACTTGTTTCCAAAGTATGTTAGAGACTAGACTATAATGAACAAGGGCAATGGGGTACTTGTTGTGGTTTGGGAGATGTTTTGTGGAACTCCCTATTTGAGCATGTTTCTTTAGTTGTTCTCGGGTTGTAGGTGGCTTTTAAAGTTTGAATTTGGTGTTGGATTGCCTTTTGGGTGTGTGCTTGGATGCAAAATTAGGAAGCATGCCTATAGATTTCCTTTTGATGCATGAAGCCTTGTTGTGTTGTTAGAATTGTGATGCTAGTTGGCTTGTGATATGTTTGGCATGATGGTATTGTGTTTTAAGCATGTTGGATTGATTAGAGTATGCTTTTGGGATGAAAAACCAGCAAAATGTGTCATTACAGGCCCAGGCGTACCGATACGCTGGGGACCGTATCGGTACGGCTAGGCATTTTTAGGCTTGAAGGATCGGTACGAGGGCTGGTGTTTTGAAACGCCTAGGCCATTTTGGTCATAGCATACCGGTACGGCAAAGGGTGTTTCGATATGGGTCTCAGCTACTGGAATCAACCTTTTCGTCCTAATCCCGTGTACCGAAACGCCGAAGGGCCGTACCGGTACGATCATCAAGGTTTTCAAAAGTTCGGTATTTCAGTTGGGCGTATCGGTGCGGCATGGAAGTTTACCGAAATGGGGGTTTTTCAAACCGTATTGATACGGGTTTACTTGTATCAGTACGGTGACCGTTAATTCTGTTAATATCACTTTGGGGCAGTTTTGCTTTCTTTGCGTTTAGTCCCTGAGTATTGCCAATGCAATTGTATGTGATAGAATGATCGGATTAAGCTAAAATCTGAGATGAAAGTTTGGAACCTGTCTAATTTAAAGTTGGTAATTTAAAAGTGAGCTTTAGTCTTGAAATTTTCTATATTTGCAATTTGGTCCCTAATTTGTAAATGTGATCAATTGGATGTCAAATTGATGCCTGATTGAGTTGGGGTTGCACCTGATGTCCGCATGAACATGTAAGGTTAATAATTGGCATCTAGATAAGATAAAAAGAAAAAAATGGACCGGGTTTTGTTGTATCTTTTCGGTTTGCTACGGTAAACCTAATGTTGCCTTCTTGGTTCGGTTGGGCATCTAGGTCGGGTCATGGGGATTACAAATTGACTCTTCAACTACTAAAGTTCTTTTGTTAAATACACGATAGCCTTTAGAGTTTAAAGAATAACCTAGGAAAATAGCTTCATTACTTTTTGCATCAAACTTGCCTAAATTGTCTTTTCCATTGTTTAAACAAAACATTTGCATCCAAAACGATGAAAATAGCTAATAATAGGCTTTTTATTTTTGAAAAGTTCATAAGGTATTTTCTTTAAAATATGCCTAATCATTACTCGGTTGATAATATAACAAGTCGTATTTGTGTCTTTCACCCAAAAATACTTAGGCAAATTGTTTTCACAAAGCATGGTTCTAGCCATTTCTTCTAAAGTTCGATTTTTACTCTCAGCAACCCCATTTTGTTAAGGTGTACGAGGAGCAAAAAAAGTATGGCTAATCCCATTAGAGTTACAAAACTCTTCAAAACCTAAATTTTGAAATTTGGTTCCATGGTCACTCCTAACATGTGAGATAGAGTAACTAACATCATTTTGATTAGCTTTTGAAAACGTGATAAATTTTTCTAAAGCCTCATCCTTCGTACTTAAAAATAGAACCCAAGTAAATCTAGAGTAATCATTTACTAAAACAAATGCATATGATTTCCCACCCAAGCTCATAGTTCTAAGAGGGACAAAAAGATCTATATGGATCAATTGTAAAACTCTACTAATAGAAATATCATTAATAGGTTTAAAAGAAACTCTTTTGTGTTTGCCTTTGGCACATTCATCACAAATTTTTTCAAGAGAAAACTTTATTTTTGGAAAACTTCTTACTAGATCATTTGAAATCAAATTTTCCAAAACACTCATGCTTACATGCCCTAGTTTTCTATGCCATAACCATGAATTATACTCATATTTTGCAACAAAACATGCATTTGAAATATGAATGTCATCTAGAGAACAATTTTGTTGGAATCAATGTCAATAATTTTGTAACCATTTAAATAAAAAAGGACATTGAAACCTTTATCATATAATTGGCTTATGCTCAAAAAATTATGCTTAAGACCGTTAACATATGAAACATTATCAATGAGTATAGAAGAGTGATTACCAATAGAACCAATCTATCAATATGTCCTTTAGATTTGTCACCGAAAGTCACTACTCATCCACTCTTTGGTTTTAGCTCCAAGAATATACTCTTATCATCAGTCATGTATCTTGAGCATCCATTATCATGGTACCACGAATTTGCACTTAAAGCTTTGGCCTTGTAGCAATGCTCCCCTACAAATGTAGAATCAAGTCTTGATTTTGATACCCAAATTCTTTTAGGTCCATGAGCATTAGCTCTTAAAATCTTGGTTCCCTTGGGAATCCAAGAAGCAATAGCATCAATGTTGTTAGAAGCAACTAATTCCTTAGGAACCCAAACACTTCTAACATTCTTACCAATTGAGGGCCTTAGGTAGCCTCTATGTTTGTAGCCACCAAAGTTTCTTCTCACATAGTTGGGTTTTGAATTTGTTCCTTTTTCAAAATGTGGTTTCCCAACTTAGTTCAAATAAGTTTTGAGATCACTCATTTCCTTTTGGTGATCATCCTGAATTTTGGAAAGAAGGTTATGCAAATCTTGATTTTTTTTTCAAAATTATTTTGTTTAGTTTGCAAATCCATAACCTTCTTCTCAAGTTCCAAGTTGTCTTTGGATAAGGAATCATTTTGGTTTTTCAAATTTGAAATTTTTTCTTGTTTTTCAAGAGTGAATCCTTATACTTCTCCACCAACTCGTCATAATGCTCTTGCAACTCATCATAATCTTCTTGAAACTCATCAAATGTAAAACCAAAGTTAGATGAGTTTGAGGTTACCTTAGGATTGTTCTCTAATTCCATGAGGCAAATATTTGCTACTTCTTGCTCCTCTCCATCGGATGAGTCCTCATCACTCCAAGTAGCAACATAAGCCTTGAGCTTTTTCTTCTTCTTCCCAAAGCTCTTCTTCTTTAGTTGGGGACAATCGAATTTGATATGACTCGGCTTCTTGAACTTATAGCATATGATTTAATCATTCTCTTCCTCTTTTTTCTTATTCTTGAAACCCTCTCTCCATTGAAACTTTCTTCCCTGTTGGATTTTATGAATCGTGTGAATCTATTGGCAAGCATAGGTATTTTTTCATCTTCTTCTTCACTTGAATCACCCTCATCTGTGAAGCTTTGAGAGAAATTCCCATCTTCTTCTTCTCTATTTCCTTCTTCTTTATCTTTTTCTCTTTCTTCTTCTTCTCTTCATGAGTGAGAATAGACCCCATTAGAGCATCAAGCTTCAAAGTCTTGAGATTTTTAGCTTCGATTATGGCAGTCTTCTTTGAGTCGCATGACTCAAGAAGAGAGTGGATAGGCTTTCGAACAAGCTTATCTTCCGGAATGACTTCTCCAAGGCCTTTAAGCCTGTTGACAATAATGGAGAATCTATCGAACAACTTAGTGATGTCTTCATCCGGTTCTATCTTAAAGTTCTCATAGCTCAAGTTAAGGAGTCCAATCTTGGACTTCTTCACTTTATTTGTGCCCTCGTATATAACTTCAAGCTTGTCCTATATCTTCTTAGCACTTGTGCAAAAAGATATCTTGGCGTACTCGTCCAGTCCAAGAGCACAAAAGAGAATATGCATAGCTTTGTCATTGATTTGTATCTTCCTCTAATCTTCATCGGTATATTCTTACCTTGTCTTGGGGACACGCGATCACCTTTTTCCTTCATCAAAATGGTTGGTCCATCTTCCGCTATATCCCATAGGAGATAGTCATTGGATTTGATGAAGAGCCATATTATATTCTTCCAATAAGGATAGTTATCCTCATTGAAATAAGGCAATTTGGTGATGGATTGAGATTCGTAGTGGTTGTTACCGGAAGTAGAGGCCATGGCTATATGGTAGATTGATTAGATCACCTTAGGATCGAATCAAGAGGGTGTTAATCCTTCCAATGAGTGTAGTTTTGATACCAATTATTGGGATGATCAATCAATGATAATAGCTAAGAATGGGTGAACTGGCAAATAAAAAGTTTGGTGGAATTAATTGGAAAGAGAAAAAGATTAGGACACAAAAATTTATAGTGGTTCAACCTTCTAACAAGGTTTACATCCACTACCTTAGCTATCCACACTAAGGATTTCTCAAATGCACTAGATTTGCTTTCCTTTTAAGGCTCAAGAAGATAACATTATAACTCCCTTAAAACTTATTATACCCTAAAGTCTTAAGAACCCTCACAAAGAGAATACAAATGAAGCAAACTAAAAATCCCTCACAATGCTAATTGTTTGAACAATTCTAAGCTCACTAAAACCCCAAAACTTGAGTAAAAAGATTATAATGATGAGATCTGAAGTGGGTTACAAGAATTTGACAATTAAGGCTCAAAGATTGTTGGATATGTTCTTGAATGCTTTAGACTTGATGAATAGTTGTTGTTGAAGCTTTGGAGACTTGATTTTATACCTCTCATTGATTTCTAACCATTTGGGTAGTTGGGATATTGCATAGAGCCGTTGGACTGTATTTTTCCTACAATAAATGTTGTTTGGTGGGCAGGCGTATCGGTACTTGAGCAAGCATATCAATACCTGCCAAAGAGAAAACAGTCGTTGCAACAAAAGGGTATCGATACGCGTGAAGCAATATCGATATGGTGTGTGATTTTTAAATGGTATACTAGTACATTCCGTACCGTATCGATACTAGTTTTGCTCACTACAATCCTGATAAGTTGTGCAATAAAAATCATATCGATACGCCTATTGGGTATCGCTACATGTTAACTGATTTTCAAACTTATGGTTCCAATAAAACTAACAAGGCAATGGCCGAATATTAAATGAAAAGATTTGGAAAATCTTTAACCCTCGTACCAATACACGTGAAGTCGTATCGATACTTATAAGCAATTTTGGTTCCAGGTAGTATTGATACAGCTACACACGTATCGGTACCCTATAGCCATCATGAATAAAACAATCTATTAGCTAAAAACTGTACCGGTATGGCCTTAGGCATATCGGTACTCCTGTACCAAAATGGCTATTTTTTAGTACCAAACACTTAGAAAAAACTTTGGGGATTAATGTTTTGACTTAGAAAATATTTTAAGTTCGAATCCTTGTTAATTTAGTGAGTAAAACAAGTATTTAAAAATTTATCTTTTTTACAAATTAGTCATTGCTATATCAAAATCAATTTTAGGTCTATCACAAATGCCATAAGGATCTCTACACGAGCGTCAAGAGGCCGAAAAGGTATCCAAAAAACATGTCATAAGACATAGACGTGCCATAATGACAGAGAAAAGTCGTGCCTCACAAACAGAGAAAAACAAGCGTAACAAGATGTGCAAAACGTATATAACCAAAACACATTGAATATTATTGAAAACTAGAAAAAAAATAAAAAAATAAAAACCAAAGTGAGATAGAGAAAACATGGAGAAAATTGAATACCGACGGTCAACGACCAATAGCAAAACTAATGTCGCCACCCGTGAAAACAAAATTAAAAAAGAGCAACGGTTGAGACTTCGGAGGAAACCCGCTTGTATACACTATTAAATAGAAATGATATACTCCCTATGTCCCATTCAATATGTCAAGTATTGACTTTTTTGTCAAATTTTAACTTTGACCATAATTACTTTAAATATTTTAATTAAATATATTTTATAAAAATATATTTTTAAACTAAAAAATATATTTTAAAACTACTTGATTGAAGGTTTCTAAAACATATTTTTTCACGTTTTTATCAATAATAAATTTAAAGTAATAATGAGTTAAAGTTCAAAAAATTAACCAAAAAAGTCAATACTAGACATATTAAATGGGATGGAGGGAGTATTTTTAAGCTCTAAAATTTTTGGTTAGGAATTAAATTTTAAATTTTAAAGAATGTTGTGTAATAATTTTTTACATGTGTATCAAAATATAACCCAATAATTAATTTGATAAATAAAGATGAGTGTGGTTAAAATGATATCTCTAATTTAAAACTGATTTAAGTAAAATTATTTTAAATTTTAAGTGTATCTTAAATATTCTTTAAAAAATTATGAGTTCATTACGTAAATTATCACTAAACTTTACTCTCAAAACTACATTAAAAAATAGCAAATTAATCCTTATTCAGTTCATATTTAACAAATTGATCATCCGTTTAAATTTATGCCAGTCCCAACTTTGAACTTTGATTTGAAAAAAAAATAAACTTTTAATTAATTTTAATATTTTCTCTAAAAGATTTTTTTTATTTTTTTATCTTAAGTCGACCCTTAAACTTTAAATTTATTTAAGTAATTTTATATAACATAATAAAAAATTATAGCATTGTTGGGCAATTAGCGGATAATAGTTGATAGCGGTTACATTAGTTGATAGTTGATAGCGTAATGTTTTAGTTGATTTGATTAGCGGATTATACTAATGGATTGTATAGAAGTGTGTGATAAAATTAACTGATAGATGATAACTATTTGATTATTTAAACAATCAAAATGACATATAAGGACATAATTATATTCCATATTTAATTGAATAATTTATTAGTTATCAATATTTTGTATCTATTAATATTAATTAGATTATAAAAATTAATTTTTTAAGATAAAATTACTAAAATATTTGAAGGATGTATATATTTTTTATTTATGAAATTTTATTTTTAATATAAATTCTTTAATTATTAAATACAATTAAAATATTAAATTTTTATTTATGAAATTATATTTAGATATTTTTTTAATATAATTTTGACCAAACATGTATATTTATTTAACGCTACCTTCGAAACCATAAAATAAATTTACAGTTCCTCTTGAAGCAAAATCATGGCCCAAAGACAAAAATACAGTTTCACAGTTCCTCAGGACGCTACCGTCCAAATTATTGTTAACGGCCAGTACCGGCCAAATGGAACAGCGCCTCTGCTTCCCCCAGCGACGCCCCCGGCACCTCCGCAGCCCCTGGCGGCACTCCCAGCTCCTCCACAACCCCCGACTCCTCCGACACCTCCGCATGGTCCGAATATGGGGATTCCGGGTAATTTTATGGCTCAAGAACCTGTAACTTGTCATCGGTCAACTCTGATATATTTTTCGATTGATATAAAGAAAGGAATTGGTTTCTTGGCTTATAGCTGGTTTCCTCAAGAAATCTAAAATATTCATAAACATAGTGGGAACATTGTTGGGAAGAGTTTTCTTTTCTTTACTTTTCTCTTTTGTTCAGTGTTTGAAGTGTTTTATTTAACAGCAGGGTCGCCGCCTGGGCATTATGTGGGCCATCCGATTTACAAAGGGAATGCTGCTCTTATTGTGGAGCCTAGGTCCCCTGAATTTGCGCCTTTAGATGTATGTTTCATTTGAAGTTTTTACTTTTTTATGTTACTTAAAAAAATTGTAAAGGTTGTTATTGTTCGAAATGCTGGAAGTTTTAATGGTGTTCCTTTGTATTGAATGGTTATTATTTTTAATTATTTATTTTGATATGTTTTTATGTACAGTCGGCGTCATTTCTAATATCCAGCCAAGGATTTGTGCTGCTACAATTTGCACCTGCAGCTGGTGTTAGACAATATGATTGGGGCAGGAAGCAGGAAATCTTGCTAAATTAGCTTTCTGTTTAATTTTTTTTTGATAAATTAACTTGAACATTTAGATAATGGTGTTTCTAATTTTTGGAGAAATGCATGGTTCAAATATTAGGATGGATATTTGTTGTTCCCGAATCTTGTTTATAACACTTTAAAGATTTTCTTGTGTATATAATTCATGATTTTTTCAGATGTTTACTATAAATGAAATATAGAATCTTTGTGGTAAAGGAGAATACATACTAGAGACATGATATACATCATATATCCATTGACAATTTACTTCTCTTCAGGTGTTCCCATTATCAGTTAGAGAAATTGGAACTCTGATTAGCCTTAGCACGAAGGAATCATGTGAATTTTTCCACGATCCCTTAAAAAGAAAAAGGTACTATCCACCCACCCAGACGCAAACAATATTGCATGGTAAAGTTGGTAATTGAAGTATTCCTGGAAACTGCAGTCCCATTTCAGCTTGGGGTTTCTCATATGTTCATGTGCTGCATAAAAAGTAGATATATATATTGAGGATCAATGATTCCACAAGACAGGGAATAGATTTTTTTCCATAAGATTTTTCTTCAATCGGGGGAGGAATGTTTCTACATGCAGGATACCTTGTTTGTACGTGGACCAATGCCTTAAGTAAGTTGAAGCCTAGAAATGCTTGGAATTCCTTATTTCTATTTATCGTGAAAATGCATAAACTTTTGGGTGGAGGAAGCAACCACCATAGTTATTTGTAACTGTACTTCTCAACAGTATGTTTAGTTTAAATTATTTTTATAGTGAAATATATTCTGCAGTGGGCTGTCATGTGAAAATGTTGCAGAAAGGGCACTACTGCCCTTAATTGAGATGAATTCTAATGGCATTGTATTATTTTTCAGTGATGAAGGGAAGGTTAGGAAGGTCTTGAAGGTAGAGCCACTCCCCGATGGGTCCGGTCACCTTTTTAACCTCAGTAATGCTCACTTCCCTTGAATCTTTTCCAGGAATTAAAGTTCATCATTCATACACCTTTTCAGTTTTAGGTTTGATGCATTTATCACTCTAGCCCTAGGTTGTCTCATTGTTTGATCATAGAGTTTTCTCATTGTACTATAATGTCAATGATGTGCTAGAGGAATTTGTGTCCATGCTGTTGGTGGATCAAACCCACTTTGATATACCTTCTAACCAGAACTCATAGAATGGGAAAGATTTGACATATATTTATGCACCCCAACACCCTTTTTTTCTCTTTTTCATGTCACACTTTATGTGATTATAATCAATCTTTGACAGATTTAGGCCTAACATTTCTTATGGATTTTGTTGAAGGTGTTCAAAACAAACTTCTAAACATGGATGAAAGAATTCATATTCCTATCACGCAAGCTGAGTTCACTGTCCTCAAGTCAGCATTCAGCCTATGATAAAATTTTCATCTTTCTAGACTTCTTTAGATTTTTATCTATGATGGTAGGATGTATCAGAAAATTATGATGAGTCATAAGATGTATGGTTGAGAGTCAATGCCATGTTGGGGGATTAAATCTCTTTTTCTTTTATCTGGGGCAAATTTTGTACAAAAAATGCTACTACTTACACAGTGGCATACATAAATTCCTAAGGGTTGACATGTTTGAAGGAGAACTGTTAGGAAATGGCATCCCGCACCCCAAACTTGCCCCCCATACCCCCTAAGATTCCTTTTCCAAGTGAATAGGATGATCAAACCTTTGAACATAGGGTTGATGATTGAAAATGTTGTTTTCTTATATGCTTTCAAAATTTTAATCTTTGGCCCATAGGTTGCAATTGTCAGGACTGTTGTCTATTTTTCTTTGTACATTGGGTTGATGATTCAAATTTTGTTTTCTTATATGCTTTTCAAAATTTTACTCTGGTCAATAAGTTGTTAGTTGTCATGGTTGTTTGAACAACTTTTTTCTCTGTGCAGTTTATTTTGCCGTATCTTTTAGGATGGCATGCCTTTGCAAATTCAACCAAACCAGATGTGACAAGTTGTGTGAATAATGCCAATCCAAGATATGGGGGAGACTACTAATGCAGAAGGTAGTTCAAAATTTTGCATGGGATGGCCTTTCTAGTTTACCTAGTGTTTTCCCAAAATATTTCAGTTGGCTTCTTCTTTAAACTGATGCTAGCTATTCAAACTAGTTTTGACTTTTGAGTGCAAATGCAAATTTAAGTTCTTCGTGATGGTTGGTTACGGTATCGTAATCTGGATATCGGATATGTTCATTGCAAACTAGTAATATGATTATAATGAACAATTTGATATTACAGATTTGGGAGTAAATATCGGTTATGTTCACGGCAAACTAGTCTTCTGGTGACAATGAACAATTTAAAAACGAACTAGGTTTCTAATTTAGACAGAACATACATGATCAATACTAGGTCTGATGTTTCTTACTTCACAAGACACGGTAAATGGGAACATGTGGAGTGGTCTCAGTTGTAAAGGATGATATATTTCATTTAGGTGACCCGGGTTCGAGCACTATGTGTGCACGGTGTGTGTGCGTTATTAAATGGTTAAGAAAATTGAACAGATATTATATTGTAATCACACCAGCATATTAAAAAAAAAGACACGGTAAATGGTTTCTCCCTTATATTTTTTTGGGTAAACTGTATAAATAGTACCTAATATTTTGTCAAGTTCCCTGATTATGAGAAGTTATACATTGATCCCCCGACTAATTGCGACTAACAAATCGGTCTAATTTCGTTAAAAAAAATAAACGTTGATGACGTGACAGTTCATAAAATTCGTATAATAGCATATTTAACCCTCATCCTTCATATTTTATTTTAATTTAGTCTTAAATTTAAAATTTTAGCTCTCAACATTTAAATATTACAACAATTTAGTCCCTTATATCCTAAACTTGATCTTCTTCCATTATAAAAAACAAACCAGAAAGGAAAATAACAGGTTGAGATGAAAATGGATTTAAAACCTGCTTGTTGAAAATGTTGTAGATATTCAAAAGATACCAAATTGCAAAAATGGCTATTATACAGATGAAAAAGCTGTTCTTACACGAGCTCAAGGCGTGGCCTTGGAAACTCTGTGATTCCATGAGAGAATCAAAAGGAGGTTTGAACAAAAAACTAGGCTTTCCTACAAAGCAATTGCTACTAAAGCTTCTTTGCAAATACTTTCTGCCATTATTATGAACATCACTGTAAGAAGAATCAAAATCCAAACGAGATTCTTCGTTGAATTAGAACCAAACGACAGAGAAGGAAACTGAGTAGTTTGACAAAGGCTGAGATTCTCAAGCTGGTGTGAAGGAAGCAAATCAACAAGCAATTGGTCTGCGCAAGCGAATTCAAGGATTGGGTTTTGTTGAATATTATAATCAGATGATGATGAATCACAGAAAGGGGAGAAAGGCAGATCAAACAGTGATTGATAGTCGATCATATCAATGGAAACCATTTCTGTTTCCGATCTTGTTGAAGAACCTTTTCTTCTTTTGCTTTTTTCCTAGTCGATCTTTAAGACAAGATGAATCCTAGTACCTGCAAAATTTTTAACGGCACTACGCTAATTTATTACTTTTTTAAAGTCGGAGACCATTTTATAATTTCTGATAGTCAAGTGACTCGACAAAGAATCTGGTAATAATCGGGGAAATTTTATGTAGTTTACTTTTTGAGATAATAAAAATCCAAGAACAGATTAAGAGTTCAAGTGACTTTTATCATTATCAAAATCTAGACCGTAGTATAGATCTAAACTAGTACAAAACTTATTACTAAAATAGTTGGTATTCATGTTTCACCTAATCAAAATTTGGTCTTAAAAGTTTATAGTAGCTAAATTACCCAGTTTAAGTAACATAAATAAATCTTATCAACATAACATAACCATCAAACGCATCATAAAAAACCCAAGCTTTTACTGTTTATACATAAGATGAAGCCACAAAATGTTAGTCTAGATGATGCATTCAAATATAGACATATGCCACTTCTAGGGGTTTAAGACAAAATTCATTACACACAAAATACTTGGGCAAGAGTGACTTGCAACTTTCCACGAACACGATCTCGCGATTACTGATCTACTTTGCCTGAAATCCATAAGACTAACTCAAAAGATACATCTTAGAAGACTAACTCATGTAAATTATTTTAAGAAACAATTCTGAAATGCTCAATCATATTAAAACATCTCATACATATCAAAGTCAATATTGTAACATGATTTCTTATTACAATTCACAATCTAACATCTGTTGGGAGTTATTTGATTATTGTTGTAATAATTTTTTTAGTTGAAAATTGCTTAGTAGGGCTGATTTGAATTTAGAAAGGATCGGAGTATGCTAAACGTTGTTTTCGGTATATTGGTGTTGTGTTAGGGTCAGAAATCATATAAGTTTGTGCGGATTGAGACGACGAGAAAGTGAATACCATATGGGTGGTTGAGTGTTTCTCCGCATTTCTCCATGGATGAAGGTTTTAGAGAATGTATCGTGTGAGTAAGATGGTTCAAGATTTATTGAACATTATGTGGATATTAGAAGGTCCAGTTTTGTGACATGTTGTCTCAAGATAGTATTGAGCTCCAGTGTGCAATTGATGAATTGTCTATGTTTATGTGGCGAGGTTTTGTTTGACCATTCGCATATTGTCCCCATTGTAACGACACGAATTTCTGAGTCAACAATTTGGGAATTGACCCGAGTTATAAACCTTCGCGTTGGTTGGAGTAATTGGACCCATTGGGCCAAGTTTGGGCTTTGTTGGATGAGTGTTGGGCTTTGTAGGTTTGGAAAGTGACCATTGTGTGACAAGGGAGAAAGTGGAGGGTATTATGGGGGGTAATTATACCATTTTAAAGAAGAAAGGCTGATCTCCCTCACCTTATTTTGGTTTTCACGTGAGAAAGAGGGAAGACAACATTACATCATCTTCCCCATCCTTTTTCTCTCTTCCATCCTCCCATCTTTCTTATAAGTTACCTTATTTTCAAAGTTTAAAGGTCCAAACTTTCTTCATCAATCCTTTCATCCGAGATTCAGGATTGAGATATGTTAATCCCCTCTTCATGAGCATCGTGAAAAGCATAATTTTGTGGTGGAAAGGTAAGGGCTGTGATTATGGGTTTTTGGAAGGTTTAAGCTTTTGGAGCTTTTCCATGTTTTTAAGGTTGATAACCTGTAGCCAAACCTTTCTTTAGTATTTGAGTTAAGTCTTGATTCTTTTCCTTGTTTGTGTGGTGGAAATGTGGTGATTGGGAGTTCTTCCAAGCATGAGTCAAAGAAAGAAAGTTGAAGGGTTTTCCTTGGAAGCTTGATTTCAGGATTTCTAGCTTAAGGCCAATATATCTCTGACTCCTACTCTTCTTGAAGATCATAAAGTGATTGCTTTTCTTGATTTTATGGTTTAAGATTGCTAGTTTTGGTGTTAAGGTAGCTTACAGCCTTGTTAATGGTAAATCCTGGATTAAATGTTAGTAAGGTGTAAAAATGGTAGTAAACCACCCTAATTTACTCCTATAAGATGTATGATTGAGTTAATGGTTTAAAGGTTACGTTTTTGGGGCTTGAAAAGTGATTTTTCGAGCCTTGAAAGACATTTTTGGGCTTCGGTACCAGTACACAGGGAGGCTGTATCGATATCCTGTATTCTGATTGACGAACACAAGCAAAACTTGAAGGACGTATCGGTACGCTTAGAGTAGGTACCGATACCCCTACTTTATTGGAATTCCAGTAGTGAGGTTTTGTATCGGTACGCTTGTGGGCATATTGGTACTGAAAGGGTATTGGTACACGGGGCTCCTGTACCAGTACAGGGTTAACGATCAACCTCTTCCCTATAAAGATCGAGTATCGGTACGCTCGGCCTGGGTATCCGTAGCTATGGTGATCCAGATAAGGTAATTAACTCAATAGGCTAAGTGAGCTCGAGTAACCTGATACGCTAAGTGACCTTAGGTAAGGACTACTTGTGGCTAATGTATCCAAATATGTCTAGGACGTATCCGTGGCTATGGTGATCCGGACATGGTCCTTTCAGCCTAATGACTATGTGAGCACAGGTAACCCGACGGCTGTGCGAGCACGGGTAAAGTAGGGCTTTATTGGCCAAATATGTAGATGATGCATTGATTTATGTATGGATACTATAGAAGATAACTTATGGATGTATCAAACTCGACTAGTTGAGTGACCTTGAGTATTGCGATGCTTTGTGAAATATGTAAGACTTATTGTAGACTTATTGATGCCTTGATGATAGGTGATCTAAGTACTCTAGCTAGTGTAGGCTAGATAATAACTCATAGATAGTAAAGCCTTATTTATGCTCTCTAGACTGTATTTATCTTGCATGCTTATTTTATGATAATCACGAATTGTGGTAGAGCAAAAATTTACCACTGAGCTTTGTAAGCTAAGCGTTCGAAATCGTTGTTTCTGTTTGCAAATTTGTAGGTTGATTGTGATCGAGAAGCACATCGAGAAGGGATCTCCCCAGCACCACATCGCTTCAGAGTACAATGCTCAGTATTTAGTTTTGGGCTTATGTATTCATAGGACCTTACAAATGTTGAGTTTGTAAACTCTATTTGCTTTATTATTTTGATATACAATATTTTAAACTCGGAGCTCCTATTTTGTAAACTAATTTATATGGATTGATTTTGCGATGAAATATTATGAATGTTTAATGTTTTTAAATGATGACAAACCTTATGGTTTTAAATTGATAATTTGATGGGTCAGATTTTGGGTGACCCGAATGTAGTACTTTGGATCCGGATTGGGATCGGGGTGTTACACCGGTAAAGCGAAAATGAAGGTTTGTTGGTTTTATAGTTGGTAAGAGACGTTTCAGGTGTAGTCTCTAGCAGCTAGGTGTTGCTCTCTGAGGCGTTAGAATTTGTGGAAGTTATGTGCCGTAAGTGGATAATCGAGGAAGTTGTTTGGATGAAGAAAGTTTTGTATTTGTATTTGTTCTTGTAATCACCCATTTTGTCTGGGTTTTAGTATTTTTAGTATTATTGTAATAATAATATTATTAATATAAAATTTAAAAATAAAAAAAAAGTAAAAAAGGGGTCAAAAAAGAAAGAGAGTTAAAGAAAATATATATATATAATAATAAAATTAAAGTGTAAAAAAAGTGAAATTCATGTGGTTTTAACTAAGCCACGTCAACTTTAAGAGCCCCCTTTGCCTATAAATATGAGGCATGGGGAGAGCATTTGGGACAGGGGAGAGCCGGCAGTGGCATGCCCAAAATAAGAGAGCTTGGTTCTCGGGTAGCCAAGGACCGGGGCAGTGTCATCGGTCCTAACCGGTTCGATCGGGGTCATATTTTAGACCCGATCTAGTTAATTTTTGGAGAGGCCGTGGTAGATCTCTGTGGGGTTCAGTCGGGATTCGTCATTCGAGCTCCTAATTAGGTATATTTTCTTCCCTTTTTATTTTTGTTGTAATTTTTATGATTTAATGAAGTATTAGTTATTTTAAAATTGTATTCTTATTTTTAGTTTGTATGTTTATTTATGTTTTAGATTAATATTTATTTATGTTTTAAATTCATGTTTTAGACTAATATTTTATTTATGTTAGATTAGCTTTTATTTATGTGTTAGATTAATATTTATGTATGTTTTAGATTAGTATTTATTTATGTTTTAAATTTATGTTTTAGATTAGTATTTTATTTATGTTAGATTAGTATTTATGTTAGTGTTTATTTATATTTTTATCGCGTTGTATTTATTTATATTTTCCATGCTTTAAGTTGCATAATGGAATATAAATTGTTAATGCGGTGCCCTTTTATCCGAGCGTAAACGGGGCCAGTATCAGGCGTAGTGATGGTGGCTGGGCGTTTACTCTCGGATAACGGGGTTTTTAAAATTTACTCGCACTCATGACCAATTGTTAATTAAATCGTCACTTTAATCCGGAAAGTTTAATATTAATAAAGCGGTAATTATTAAAGTATCAATTTTTGGGCAGTGTGGGGTGCTAATCCTTCCCCATCCGTAACCGACTTCTGAACCCAACATTTTTAAAATCTCTGGTTTTATGGTGTCCGGCCTACCTAAGTGGCCGGTGGCGACTCTATTTTTAAATAAAACACGGTTTTTCTAAAAACCCCACGGAAGACATTATTTTCAAAACAAAATAAAAATACTTTTTAGCGAACTAAAAAAAAGGAATATCGCTATAGTTCCCTTTAAGTAAATTTCGAGGAGGAAATTTTTTTAGGGGGGGAATTGTAACATCCCAGAAAAAGGGCTAGAAGAATCGGGTGAATTGTCAAAATCGGATTGGAATTCTGGGTTAGGATTTAGGTAATTAATTAATTATAAATAATAATTTGGGTTGATT
Source organism: Hibiscus mutabilis (assembly GCA_019671005.1). Lineage (NCBI taxonomy): Eukaryota > Viridiplantae > Streptophyta > Magnoliopsida > Malvales > Malvaceae > Hibiscus > Hibiscus mutabilis. The sequence continues at coordinate 24,517,751 of CM033719.1, read as the reverse complement.
AAATTGATTTTTGATAAATTTATCGTGGTAAATATTTTTGAAAATATATTTAATGAGTTTATTAAATGATGAAATTCAGTTTTAAGTAATTCTTAAATGGGTCGATTTAATCTTAAATTAAAAAGTGACTATATTGCAAGAATTGTGAAATCTTAATGATGACAAAATTGTAAAAAGAAATTAAAATGATATTTTTGCGATTATTAAATCAATTACTAAATATATCTTTTCTCTCTCATTTTCTCTCTAAAATTTGCCAAACACACTTTAACGAACATTGATTTTCATTTCTTACATATCTTAAATGATTTCTAATCAACAATCTAGTAAGAGCTAGTAGTCTTCATCCATTCTTCTTGAAATTCATGTTCAAATGGAGGATGATATTTTCAACTTTTATTTTTCCTATCAGTCGAGAAAGCTTTTGATTTTTAAAGGTTCTCTAATTGTTTTTACTTGATTATCTATCATTTCTATCGGAGTTTATGAATTAAAACGAATTTAATTTCATTTATTTGGTTTTTGGATGATAAGTGAGTGATTGTGATTTGATAGATAAAATCAACATGTTTTAATTCGATTGAGAGTTAATTTTATGGGTAAGATATCTAAATTCAATTTTATAAATTTAATACCAAAATTAATTGAATTAGTTAAATCTAAATTTAAATTCTTGAATGGAATGATTGGTAAAATTATTGATTTAATTATTGGATTACATATTATATACACCATATATGTTTGATGGAATTCTTGTAAGGAGCTAAAAAAGAAAAGAATAAATTAAATGGCCCGAGCGGGGCAGGGGCGCTACTGCAGTGCTGCCCATTTCATTCAAGTGGGATTTTTTTGGTTCCAGTGTGCTGTTGCCCATGTTAATTATATATGCATGGTGGTTAAGAAAGAAATCAAGCAGGGGAATTAATCGAAAACAGATCAGTGACGTGAATAATGAAAAGGAATTTGTTTTTGGATTCGTTAAGTGTGAATAGAGAAAAGGTGTTACGTATGTAGGTTGGATGATCGATAGGTTTTAATAAATTGGTTTCTTTGGTATGGTCTAATTTATATTAACTTTTGTATATTTTTTTTTGGAGGTTGGCAAGTTCTTGGGCAATTTTTGGTTAAGCGTCGAAGCGTTGGTATTGAGCCGGTAGTGAGTTAGTGAGTGCAAATGTGTTTTGGTACTATAAAAAAGTTTGAATTATGGTTTTAGGGTTTAGTTAAAGCCCAACAAGCTTAACTAAGCTCGGAAGTAAGTTTTTTTAATTTCGCCATTTGAATATTGGTTTATTATGAAAGCATTATTTACATGTTTTGATTTGAAAGCATGAGCTGAAATACTTATTGTTTTTATGCATCATTAAATGTTACGCAATGATTTTCCAAGCACGAGGATGCTTAAGTGCATCGATAAAGTTTTCGAAATGGAATGTTAAAGTTGTCAAGGGCAATATTATTTGCATATGAAATCGGTTTGTTAAATGCATAAGAAAAATATTATATAATATGTTAATTGCATGTATAAAAAGGTAATTATACCATGCACTGACGCAGTGAAAATTTTTTGTTTCCACCAGCGCCATAATTTTAGGGGTTAAAGATTTAATTTAGGGTTTATAGTTTAAGAGTTTAAGTTTATGTGCTTAGAATTTAAGGATCGTGGTTTGAATTTAGAGTTTATAGTTAAAATTTATGATTTATAGGTTAAAATCTAAATTCCTAACATATTGCCCTAAAACCTAAATCATAACTTCCAATTTATAAATTCTTACAATAATACCTAAAGTCTAACCCTCTAATCTTAAATCCCTAAACAAAATCTCTAACCCTAAAATTATGGCGCCCGTAGAAATAAAAAGAATTCACAACCAATGATGGGATATTTACCCTAATAAAAAAGCCAAATTTTAGTGGATCATTAAAGCACATTTTCTTAGATATTATAATAGTAATAGTAATAGTAATCAAATTAAGAATCCACATTAATGTAAGGGTAAAGTACACAAATAGTCACTAAACTATCTTTAAAAATATAAAATGGTCAACAAACTTTCAAAAATTACATAATGGTCATTAAAATTTAGCTTTTATTACAAAATGGTCACTGGGCCGTCAACTGTCGTTAACTGGGAGATGTGGCAGTTACGAAAATTTGTATAATAACATATTTAATCATCAATATTTACACATTTAATCAATTTAGACATCAATAATGAGGGTTAAATTTAGACATTAAATGTTATATTATTCAATTTTTTGTAACTGTCACGTCACCCAATTAACGACGGTTAACGGCCCAGTGACCATTTTGTAACAAAAACTAAAGTTTAATGCCCATTATGTAATATTTGAAAGTTTGATGACCATTTTATATTTTTAGAGATAATTTAGTGACCATTTGTGTATTTTACCCTTTATTTTAAATTCTAATAATATAAATTTTAAGGAACGAAAATCAAACTATCAGTGTTACGACGAGAGATTTGCATCAATATCAAGGGTTCTTAAATTCTTATATTCAACTTTAGACAATGAGAAAGCACATTTAATCCCTCATATTCTATTAGGTCATAGATTTTAGACTTACTAGGAGCATAATCTTCATTTTCTTCTCCTCCTCCAAGTGAGATAAGGATTAAAATTTGTCAAAAGAATAATTAATCAATCCATCCTATTAGCTTCAATAACAATACAAAGACCAAAATGAAATATACTTTGTTTTTTCACCTGCCTTTCTTTAACTTTAAAGCCCTGTTATAAGTCAAAGGTTGATCCTCAATTGATTGTCGATGGTTGATTTTTTTTCTTTTTATGCATATTTTGTCATAATATTTTTTGTGTTTTTATTTTGTATCACTAAGTTATGTTTTTTTTTGTTTTGTTTAATTATTCATCTATTTTTGTATGAAAATAGTAGATGATTTTGTCTGTTCTTATAGCACGTCCTTTCTTTTCTTAGAGTTGAATTTAATAATATCTCTCCAGTTAGTGTTTATTTAGTAATCTTGTTGGTCTACCTTGCTTTGGATACTTGCTTTGTTTATATTGATAGACGCAGGGACAAAGCCACCTTATAGGTGGGAGGGGCTCTCCAAACTTGATGGGTTGATTGCATTTTTGGTCTAAAATCACTGTAATTAAGCTCTTGTCCCTCCTAAAATTTTATGATATATTATATTTTAGGACATTGTCGTTTAAGATTAATAAAATTAAACTTTGATCTCTCATTTTTATTAGTTTAATTACTTTTTGAAGACCTTTTAATTTTATAATTTGTAAAGTTAATCCTAAACTCTCTTAATTTTAATTGTTTAATTACTTTTAAGGCATATTCGTTTTAAAGTTAATCAGTCTGTCCCTCTCATAGTTCAATAGTAGCTCCATGCCTAGACAACGCTCACAATTCCCAAACATTAGTCTTAGTTGAGTTGTGATAAAGCAAGTTTGTAATATATCATAATTATATGCATTTTTTTGTTCGTGTTGATGATGCTTATCAATCACCATCTACAGTGATACTTGTTCATATATCGTTTTTTTGAGTTACTTGGTTGATTTTTAACAATTTTCTTCTATACTCTTATTATATTCTTTAGTGACTAATTTGTGCACTTTGATGTTATAGATAAAATGACCGAATACTGTGCTTAGTTCACTTTAGTTTTTGCAAACGCTTATTATAATTTTGTTATATTTTTATTCAATAAAATTAAGAACTATTATTAGTTAAAAAATAATAGATAAAAACTAAATTAATTATACGAGAAAACAATATTTAATATCATTCATTAATATTACTCTGTTAAATGTCTAAAATGGTTAAAATAGTGTACTAATTAAAAGAACAAGGTCGTCGATATGTCCGAGTGGTTAAGGAGACAGACTTGAAATCTGTTGGGCTCTGCCCGCGCAGGTTCGAACCCTGCTGTCGACGTATATATTTCCATATTAACTTTTTTTTCCCTTAAAATTTGACGTTAGGGCTCACCCAGATTTGTGTTGGTGGCTGAGATTATATAAATTCCTCCATTTTTTATTTTCTCTGCGACCAAACGGAAAATAAAAGGAAGAACAAAAACCTTTGTTGAGAAAATGGAAGAAAATCCCGTAGCAAGTGCCACAACAACGCCAACAAACAGCAGTAACAAAACGACGCAGGAGCTGGCATCAGAGGGCCTGAAACATCTAGAAGAAACAATTGAAGCCGCTTTTCAGATCCTCTCTTCCATGAACGACGAGCTTTGCAACCCTGCCTTATGGTCCACCAATCCTACTACCAACACTGCCACACCTAACGCTCCTTCTCTCTCCAACGGCGCCGTTTTAGGGAACGGTGATTCGTCTTCCGACGCCGGCCATCACTTAGAGATGGGTGGAGCTGGAGGTAGTGGCAATGGCGCTCTGGATGAGGCTCGCCTTAGGTATAAGAACTCCGTTGCTTCCCTTCGCACTGTGCTCACCGCCATTCCCAATTCTGAAAAGGTACTATAACAAAGTTTAGGGTTTTTACAGCTCAAATTAGGAACTTCTTCTTGGTTTCAACTAAACAGTCTTTCAAATTGTTAATTAGGAATCACGGGCTTGTTAAAAATTCTGTTTTTTTTTTGCTCTTTTAATTAGGAATCGGTGGATTTAATTCTGCAGTTTTTTTTTTTTTAATCTTTAAATAGGCAAAAGCATTTGGAACGGGTTCAACTGCAAGTAGTCCTGCATATGAAGCAGATGTTGAGAAGTTGGAAGAGCAAGCCTCAAATCTCAGGAAGGTATTTATAGTGAAATGTTCATAATTTTATAGTCTAAGAGCAAAAGCAAGCTTGATGAGTATCATTTTTTAAGTTCGAGCTCAAGCTCGACTGGATTGAGCTTGTTTTCGCGATTCCTAGACTCAAGCTAGAGCTCAAATTAAGGTTTCACGTATACAATTTTGAGTATTTAAAATACATTGAAACTAAAAAAACTGGATTACGTTCGCTAGCTATTTGAATTGGGTTATAAGATGCTCCTCGAATTTGACTAGCTTGATAGCTCAAGTTGTTTGAACTCGGGCCGGTTACCAAATTGAATTCAGATTTTCTTTTGGCAATGAATCTGATAGCTTGTGAGCTTTATTCTCTCGTTTACACCCTTATTTCATATCCATTTGAACAATTGTTGTAATGCCATTCTCTCTTTAAGGGGGCAAGATTTGGGCTCTTATGGTGTATATTCTTATGGCTGTTTTCACTGTTATAAGTGAATTTTGTCAGTATAATTCTATGATTTTATCTAGTTTAGAACTTAGAAGGCATATGAAAATTGTAATCGTTCTGAGCTTTCTAGTAAGCTTTAACAATTATGCTATCCGGACTTGATTGAGTGTCGAATATGGGTTCTTTTTCTTCGTTTTTTTGCATATATTTCTCTAGAGCTCGAACCACCATTTCTCCAACCTGTTGTGCACTTGCTTAGACTCTATTATTTGGTTTGGAGTGATTGGCTGATCCTTTTCTATCTAATGCTTTTGAATTTTGAATCTTATTCTATGAAGAAATGCAGTTTATTTACTGTCCATTTTTTTTTGTAGGAGCTTGCAAACAAGAATGAATATGTAAAGCGACTAATTGATCAACTACGGGAGCTTATTACTGATGTATCGACTTGGCAAAGTCCTTGTTCCATGTAAAGCTCGGATAATAATCAAGTTATCTTAGCTGCCGATGCCTTAGGAGGTAAATATGAACCCCAAATATCTGCATCGAGTGATGATATCGTTGTCTTTACGGCAGTCATTCTATTAGATGTGGTATCAGGTTTATCTAGATCTCTTGATTAACATTCAACTGCATTTTTTTTTGTTATTAGTTATTGGAATTTGAAGTGCATGTGGTAATATGGTATGGCCCGGGGGGGGGGGGGGATTGAAACAGAGCCCTTAAGATTTTCTTTTTTGGTACCTCACTATGTGTATTACAGACAAATTTGTAGTCTATGTTCAAAGTAATTTAATTCACTGTAGTGATCACTTGATTCAAATCAGCTCAACTAAAAATAATTTAGTATACTACCGAGCACAAGCAAACATAAAAAATGCATGGATGACTGATTCAAATAAGGTTCTTTCACTAAAATACTATAGTTTTATTGCATGTTACTTGACAAATTTTAATTTGAGAACATGCATTTCTAAAACCTGTAAGAAAATTTGAAGGGTTGATGCATAAAAATATGAAGGGGAATGAGGTTTGGAGTTCGACCAGTTACGGGTTTGAAGATCTGGTTGTAAGTGATGACCTCATATCTACTATGGCGGATTCATCCGCTCCCAACTTGATGGCCTCTTTGCTCGCTCTTATAAACCGGGAAGTGGCTCATCTGGTGTACTCGTGAGCTTCCCTCACTGTCATTTTCTTGTTCATCCGGTCAAGAAAACTGCTCAAGAAATGGTCACCGTTAGGAACGGCTGCCAGTTGAACTACCTCACTCTGAAACTCAGAGAGACCAGCATGTCTTTGGCTTCCGTTGTCCTCAAAGGTACTATATCTGGCAATGTCCTTGCCGTTCTCATGTAGTGATTCGAAGATGGTATTTTGGGTAACCTTGAGCCAATTGCTTCTTATTGTGACTGGTTGAGCAATGTGAAGTGGCAGAATACACAAAAAGCGTATTGGGTTGAGTTGGACCGGAAATTGATGAGAACCAACGATCAAACACTGCAAAATCTTTCACAAGTGAAGCATAAATCAGCACTGCCTCGGGTCGGAACCCTTTCATAACTGTCTTGGCGAGGTTTGGTGATATTGAGAGGGCTTGTTCCACAAAGCCAGACATGGAAGGGAATAAGGTTGAGCCAAATACCTGTTACCAATGGTGACAAAACAGTGAGAAGCAGCAACAAAATGGAGTGGGATTGCTGGCTTGGTTTTGGATACCTCCATTGAAGCACCGATGAAGAGAAAAGAGTTGGTCTATTGATTTTCTTGCTAACTCCAAGTGGATTATCCTTTAGGGTTTTAAAACTGGGTTTCTAGGAATCCAAACACCCCCAAAACTTATCCTATAATGTAACAAAGTGAATATTTTAAAAAATATGAAACTTGATTGATAATTCAATGCCTTTTAGATAAAGTCAGTATCTTTGCTTGGATTATTTCAGAGTAGAAAAGCACGAAATTACTCCAATATTTTACATGGGTTTTTTTATTTTCTAAAATAGCGTACATGTTTTTCTTTTTAATCTATAGAACTATAAGTTACTGTAAATGTAACGACTTGAGTTTTGGAACCCAAGTGTTGGGTTTACCCGAGGCAAAAGCCTCGTTTTTGGGCTGGTACGTTGGGCCTTGAGAGCCCAAGTGGGCTTATTTTTTGTTATTGGGCTCATGTGTTTGTTGTGAGTTTGGGTTGGGAAGAGTGGGAGAGGGGGTAGTATGGTAAATGCATAATTGGATGAGCTAGAGGGAAGGGTTTAATTTTTTGCATTGTGTAGAGAAGGATAAGATCACCATGCTTTATGGTCCCTTCTTCCCTTCCAACTCACTTTTCCACCCAGAACACCACCACCAAAGGTAGAATTTTGAGGGTTTATGTTGTGAATCACGTTTTGCTCATTAAGGGAAGTTTTATCAACATTAAAGGATCTACATTTCAAGGTAAGAATGATTAATTTTGGTGGAGAAGGGTGTTTTAGTAGGGTTGAGTAGGGAGAACATGAATGGGGTTTTAAGAGTTTCATTCTCGTTTAGATGTGTGTTTTTGACTCACTTACTTCCCCAACAATGTTGTAACATGTTTGGTAACATCTCTTGTAGTGAAAGAGGTTGGGAACTCCTCCAAAGAGCGAGGGAAGAGCGAGGCTTGAAGTTGTGCTAGGGGCTTCATTCTCAGCTGTGGAATCAAGGTTAGTACACCACTAACTCCTGTGAATTCTCGCAACTCATAAAAATAGGCTTTGATGCATGATTTTGGTATTTGTGGTTTGAGTATGCTTGGGTAATCTTCAATAGTAAATTGTGGAATTGATGTTGTTGGGGCTTAAAATTAGTAGTAACCCACCTAATAACTTCGCCATAACTTGTAGGAGCGATTTGAGGCTTAACCATATAGGTTAAGTGGGATTTTTAGGTGAAATCTGAAACTAGAGTTTGAAATTCTGGGCTTGCGTAATGATACCGGGTATCTAGTATCGGTACGCATATGTAATAAATGGGGCAGTTTGTGAGACGCGTACCAGTACTGCTGGACACGTATCGGTACCCCTTATTTATTGGGAATTCCAGTAACGTTTTCGCGTACCGATACGCTAGGGGGCGTATCGGTACTACTGTTCTATTGCCTGAGGAAAGCTTTCGTGTACCGGTACGCAAAGGTAGGAGTAAAAGTACGGGTAGGGATCGATACGAAGTGGATCGTGTATCGATGCTGAGTGCCAATACGGAGGTGAGCGTATTGGTACGAGCTTGTTGCACCAATTCTTTCAAACCTAATTTGAGTATCTGTACTTGTGTATGAGTATCGGTACCTAGAGGGGCGTACTGATACCCATATAAGAGTATCGGTACTCGCTGGGCAATCTGCCAAAGAAATTTGAGTTTATGTTTGAGGGTTCTATAATTCGAGGCAAATGGCCCAAGGGGTCTCTTAAGGTGTAAAATGAATATTAAAATTGAGAAACAGAGATTTAAACCTGTATGTGAATTAAATAGACTAATGATTCAGTAAATATTAGGTAAATTATGTGAAGTAGAAACCTATAGGGATCCTAGGTGGATCGATCGATGCTGTGCGGTAGCTAGAACCCTTGTTCTGTGCTGATGGGTTGCCTAGATAGTTGAGTCATCCCTTATTAATGGGATTTAGATGCCATAAGAGTGTTGCAATACCTTGAAGACTCCCGAATGTAGGATCCCGATGCTATGTGGACGTGAGCCTCATTTGAAAATGCTTGATGAGAGATTCTAAGCATGGATTGAGGATTCTGATGCTTTGTAGAATCGGGCTTTATAGGATACGTATGCTTTGTGGACACGAGCCTTACTCGTAGTGTAGGATCCCGATGTTGTGTGGACGCGAGCCTCACTTAATATTATTGGTATTATCTGTGTGATGCTGTGTGAACTTATGAGGTATATGTTTATGCTGTGTGTGAGACCTTACATTCATAATGATATGTGTTTAGGCGGTTATGATAGCACCATCGTTATTTTGCCATGATATCATTCATGTTGCATTGTTTTATTTATGATTTGCATGAAGCATGGTTGAGTGACGGTGTATCCATTGCGCTCTGTTAGCTCAGCGTTCAGAATCATTATTTTTGTTCGCAGGTAAGTAGGTTGCTGTGTGGCTTGAAGAAGCACCATCAAGGCTTGGATTTCAGCATCAACTTTAGTTGTTGAGTACAATTGCTAGATGTATTGAGCTATTATTTCGTAGGACCCTATATGTAATTTGTAACTCTTATTTTGTACTAAATGGTCACGGCTGAATGTTTTAAGTATTTGTAATTGGAGCTCCATTGATATTGTTTTAATACTTGGATTTTAACTATGTTTTAAATGTATGGATTTATGTTTTATTGGACTTATCATGTTTTTGTGCTCGAAAAAGAAAAATTTTATTAGTAAGGGTTTTGGGCTTAGGGCCCAAATATGACATCCGGGTCAAGGGTGTTACATTTAGTGGTATTAGAGCCTGGGTTTAGCAGGTTTTAGGAAGCCCTCAAGGGAGTCTAGAGGAGTATATAGGCGTCTGGCGAGTACACGCCCATGAGTTGAAGTTGTACTTGTTTTAATGCTGAAATTCGATGGTGTGACATCGTTTGTTTGTTACGCAGAATAGAGTCATGCCAAGGAGGGCAAGAGACCGTGGGGAAAGTCTTGGTTCCCGAGAAGAGAGCTATGATGAGAAATATATTATCGGTGCGGAGAAAGTGTCAGAAGATACAATTAATCGTTGGGTCAACTATTTCTCACATTTGAACTAGACATTGCACCAGATTGTAAGAGCTATACCGAGGGCATCTGCTACCCCTCGAGAGGTATCTGTCGAAAGGGTGAGAAGGTAGGGTGCTACAAACTTTCATGGGACGGGGCAACATAACCCAGTGCAAGCGGAACAATGATTACAAGATACGCGTTGGATTATGAGGCATATGAGATTGAAATTAGAGGACAAGCTGTCATGTGTTTTGTCACTGTTGAAAGGCAATGCTAGAGAATGGTAGGAAACAATAGAGCTTAGGTGCTACCCCAATCGACCAATTTGGAACGACTTTCTCGAGGTGTTCGAGAAGAAATATGTGGGCGAGGCTCACATTAACACCTTGAGAGTTCGGTTCAATTATCTTGTGCAAGAAAATTGATTAGTCTTTGAATACGAGCAAGAGTTCCTCCAATTGCGTAGATATACTCCCGAGTTGGTCGCCACTGAAAAGATGAGGTGTAAGAGGTTCTTGAAGGGCTTGATGAAAGAAATTCAGACTTATCTAACTGCTGCACCACCGAAGGTGTTCTCAGAGTTAACTTCGAGTGCCAAGTCTCTTGAGCAAGTGCAAGGCTTAACGTATGACTGTTTGGTGGGCAAGGAAGTTTGGATGAGAGGACCCAAAATCCCTCAAACAGCTCACAACTTTACGCTGAAAGGAGTAAAAATTGATGGAACAATAATAAAGGAGCCTCGAATCAGAGTTTGAGATCAGATAGGAGGTCAGAGTCTGCTGGCCGTAAGAGGCCATCTTTGTCTTTATCCATGTTGAGCCCGGAGGGTTCATAGAAGAGTGTGTGCGCACCAATTTGCAATCAATATGGACGTAAGCACATAGGCGAGTGTTGGGGAGCAGTAAGAGTTTGTTACCAGTGTGGATCATTGGACTATTTCGTGAAAGATTGCCTAGTAGCTATTGTGACCTTTCCAAATCAGGTTCAGATGACTATATATCCGGCCTAGAGGGGTCGAGGACTTGCTCGGGGAGGAGCGAGCCATGTATCGAGAGGCACCTTTCAGTTTACAATGAGAGCACCAGCTAGGTAGTATGTGGTCAGGGCTTAAGAGAACTACACAACTACATATGTTATTTCAGGTACGTTCACCTTATTTTCAGCTCCTATAGTTGCTCTCGTAGATTCAAGATCTACCCACTCCTACATCCGTAGTGGGATATCTCAGCAGTGGGGTATTCTTGCCGAGGATCTTGAGATAAGAGTCTGTGTGATTAATCTCTTGGGGTACGATGTGTTAGTAGATAAGGTATATTGGAGGTGCCCGATTGAGGTTCAAGGGCCATTTCTCCCAGTGGATTTAATGGATTGGCTCTTCGAGCATGATGCTAGCCTAGGATGTAGAGCGAAGAGCTTGAAGCTTCGTGTTGTGGATGGTTCTAAGCTTGTTGTGAGAGGCGAAAAAAACTCGTGCCTTTCCAGTGTGGTGTTGGCTTTGTTAGCTCAGAGGTTAATGCAACAAGGATGTGAAGTCTTTTTGGCTCATGCTGTTAATGTGAGAATTGAGGGTCCGATGCTTGAAAACCTTCAAACTATTAACGAGTTTATCGATGTATTTTTGGAAGAGTTACCCGGACTACCTCCTGATCATGAGTTAGAGTTCTGAAGTGATGTGATGCCTAGTACAACACCGGTATTTATCGCACTATATTGGATGACACCGATGGAGATCAAAGAATTGAAGAAGCAAATTCAAAACTTGCTGGAGAGAGGTTTTATCTGACCGAACATCTCGCCATGGGAGCATCGGTCTTGTTTGTCAAAAAGAAGGATGGGTTTGTGAGGATGTGTATTAATTATCGGCAGCTTAACAAGGTAACGATAAATAACCGTTATCCTCTTTCAAGGATTGATAATCTGTTTGACCAATTGAGATGTGCCTGTGTGTTTTCTAAGATCGACTTGAGGTCGAGATACTACCAGTTAAAGGTATTGGATGAATATGTCTAGAAAATCGCTTTTAGGATGCGATATGGGCATTATGAGTTCTTAGTAATGCCGTTTGGGCTTACCAACGCACCTGTAGCTTTCATAGACCTAATGAACTGAATCTTTCAACTGTATCTGGATTAGTTCGTAGTGGTCTTTATTGTTGTCATCTTGGTGTACTCACGCTCAAAAGAAGAGCACGATTACCACCTGCGTGTGGTTCTACAGACTTTTAGAGATAAACTTCTTTTTGTCAAGTTTAGTAAGTATGAATTTTGGTTCTCAGAAGTGTCATTTCTTGGCCACATAGTTGCTGCAGATGAGATCACCATAGACCCTCAAAAAAATCAATATGTGATAGAGTGAAAATCCCCAAGGAATATTTTGGAAGTTCGTAGTTTCTTAGGTCTTGCCAGGTATTATAGGCAGTTCGTTAAAGGTTTCTCTATTGTAGCCGCACCGTTAACCAAATTGTTACAAAAAAGGGTATTGTTTGAATAGAACGAGAAGAGATAGTAATGTTTTAAGAAATTAAAGGCCTACCTCACAGAGGCCCCAGTTTTGACACAACCCGAACTGGGGAAGGATTATGTTGTGTTTAATGACACGTCTTTGAATGGGCTTGGCCGTGTCCTTATGCAAAAGGGTAAGGCAGTTACTTACGCTTCAAGGCAACTTAAACCACATAAATAGAATTACACTACTCATGATTTGGACCTTGCTACAGTTATCTTTGCATTAAAGATTTGGAGGCATTATCTCTATAGGGAGAAGTGTTATATCTATATGGACCACAAGAGTTTGAAGTACCTGCTTACCCAGAAGGAGTTAAATTTGAGACAACGCCTTTGGATCGAGTTGCTAAAAGATTATGACTGTGTCATTGAGTATCATCTGGGCAAAGCAAATATGGTGGCGGATGCCTTGAGTCGTAAGTCTATGTCCGATTTGAGAGCCATGTTCGCTCGCTTAAGGATGACCAAAGACGATGAACTCCTAGCCGAGCTTCAGGTTGAGCCTACATTGGTATTAGAGATAAAGAGGACTCAAGTTTTGGATGAAGACTTGGTAGCACAGATTGAGGCGGTTCAGAGGGGCGAAGCCTCAAACTTTGAGGTACGAGATGGTGAGTACTTGTACTTCAAATGTCGACTGTGTGTCCCAGCTTTAGAGGATTTGAAGGATCGTATCTTGAAGGAGGCACACCATAGTCTTTTCACCGTACATCTAGGGAACAACAAGATGTACCAAGATCTCCGTCCTTTCTATTGGTAGCTGTGTATGAAAAAAGATGTCTTTGAATTTGTGACAACGTGCTTAGCTTGCCAACAAGTGAAGGCGGAACACCAGGTTCTACCAAGTCTATATCAGCCAATTTAGATTCCATAATGGAAGTGAGATCAGATCACCATGGATTTTGTCACGGGCTTGCCGATGACTCAAAGGAAACATGATGCTATTTGGGTGATAGTGGATCGATTGACCAAGTCTGCTCATTTCTTGCTTGTACGTATAGATTTCACCTTGAAAAGGTTGACTCAGCTGTATATCAAGAAGATAGTGAGGTTGCTTGGAGTGCCATCATCGATCATTTCGGATAGGGACCCACATTTCACAGCTAGATTATGGAAAAATATCCATAGTGCTTTAGACATTAAGTTGCATTTCAGTACAACTTTTCACCTTCAGACTGATGGCCAGTCTGAGCGTGTTATCTAGGTTCTTAAGGATATGCTTCGATGTTGCATTGTGGACTTTGCCATGAGTTGGAAGGACCAGTTGTCGCTTGTTGAGTTTGCTTACAATAACAGTTACTAGTTGAGCATAAAGATGGCTCCTTTTGAGGCTTTGTATGGGCGTAGGACACTTTTATGTTAGACCGAGCTTAATGAGAGGAGGATTATGGGATCCGATCTGGTTAGACAAACCAAAGAGAAGGTTCAGATCATCAAGGGAAGATTGTAAGAGCCTTTGATCGTCAGAAGGCCTATGTAGACCGAAACGCAAACATATTGAGTATGATGTTGGTGAAAAAGTATTTCTCAAGGTATCTCCGTAGAAAGAAATCCTTCGGTTTGGATGCAAAGGCAAGTTAAGCCTGAGGTATATCGAACCTTATGAGGTGCTTGAGAGAGTTGGGTCAGTAGCTTATCGGCAGGCTTTACCTCCGAATTTGGCGTGTATCCACAATGTTTTTCATGTTTCTATATTGAGACGTTACCGTTCCGACCCTTTGCATGTCATACTACTCGAGGACATTGAGATTAACACGAATTTGACGTATGAGGAACTACCGGTGATAGTGCTTGATAGAGGAGTCAAAGAGCTACAAAACAAGTTTATACCCCTTGTAAAGATGTTGTAGAGGAACCATAGAATTGAAGATGCTATACGAGAGGTTGAGGTTGAGGTTGAGATGAAAGATTTATTCTCATTTGTTTCCACCAGATAAATTTTGAGGATGAAATTTTCTTTAAGGTAAGGAGAGTTGTAACAACCCGAGTTTCGGATCTTAAGTGTTGGGTTACCCGAGGCAAGAGCCTCGCTTTTGGATTGGTACATTTGGGCTTATGTTTTGTTATTAGGCTCATGTATTTATTGTGGTTTTGGGTTGGGAAGAGTGAGAGAGGGGTAGTGTGGTAAATGCATAATTGGAGGAGTTAGAGGGAAGGCTTTAATTTTTTGCATTGTGCAGAAAAGGATGAGATCACCATGCTTTATGGTCTCTTCTTCCCTTCTAAACTCACTCTTCCACCCAAAACACCACCACCAAAGGTAGAATCTTGGGGGTTTATGTTGTGAATCACGTTTAGCTCATTAAGGGAATTTTTATTAGCATTAAAGGATTTACATTTCAAGGTAAGAATGGTTAATTTTGGTGGAGAAGGGTATTTTAGTGGAGGTTGTGGAGGGAGCACGGAAATGGGGTTTTAGGAGTTCTATTCTCGTTTAGATGTGTGTTTTTAACTCCCTTAATTCCTCAGCAATGTTGTAACATGTTTTGTGACATCTCTTGTAGTGAAAGAGGTTGGAACTCTTCCAAAGAGCAAGGCTTGAAGTTCTGCTAGGGGTTTCATTCTTAGCTGTAGAATCAAGGTTAGTACACCACTAACTATTGTGAATTCCTGTAACTCATAAAAATAGGCTTTGGTATATGATTTTGGTATTTGTGGTTTGAGTATGCTTGGGTAATCTTCAATGGTAAATTCTAGAATTGATGTTGTTGGGGATAACCCACCAAATAACTTCACCATAACTTGTAGAAGCGATTTGGGGCTTAACCATATAGGTTAAGTGGGATTTCTATGTGAAATCTGAAACCGGAGTTTGAAATTCTGGGCTCGCATACCGGTACTAGATATCCAGTACCGGTATGTATATGTAATAAAGATGGGCGATTTGTGAGAGGCATATCAGTACTGCTGGACGCGTATCGGTACCCCTTGCTTATTGAGAATTCTAGTAACGTTTTTGCGTACCAATATGCTAAGGGGCATATCAGTACTACTTTTCTATTACCTGAGAAAGGCTTTCGTGTACCTGTACGTAAAGGTAGGAGTATCAGTACGGGTAGGGATCGATACGGGGTGGATCACGTATCGAAGCGGCTTGTTGCACCAATTCTTTCTAGCTTAATTTCAGTATCAATACTTGGGTAGGAGTACCAATACCTAGAGGGGCGTACCGATACCTATATAGGAGTATTAATACTCGCTGGGCAATCTGCCCAAGAAATTTGGGTTTGCGTTCGGGGTTCTATAATTTGAGGCAAAAGGCCCAAGAGTCTCTTAAGGTATAAAATGAATATTAAAACTGAGAATTGGAGATTTAAACCCCATATGTGAATTAAAATGACTAATGATTCGATAAATATTGGGTAAATTGTGTGAAATAGAAACCCATAAGGATCCTAGGTGGATCGATCGATGCTATGTGGTGGTTAGGGCCCTTTATACCTGAGTTTCGGGATTTGAGAGTCAGGTTTAATCGGGGCTTGGACCTCGTAATTGAGTTGCGTATTTGGGCTTATAGGATCCTTTCGGGCTAGCATGTCTATGTTGGGCTCAAGTGGTTGCTGGGTTATAAAGAGAGAGGGAAGGGTATCACGATAAATACCTAAATGGAAGAGTTTGGGGGGGTAAGGCCTATTTTCTACACTTATGCAGGAGGTGAGATCATCTTACTTTAATATCTTCATCTCCCTCTTCCAACTTATTTCCTCACCCAAAACACATACATCAAAGGTAGGATTTTGAGAGCTGGTGTTGTGATTTACGTTTAGCTCGTTAAAAGAAGTGTTACCAGCTTTCAAGGATCTACATTTATGGTTTGGAGGAAGAAGGGGTTGTTGGAGGGCTGAGAGGGTTGGACGAGATTGGAGTTTGAGAGCTCTAATATTTAGTTTAAATTATGTTTTTGGCCTCTTTTATCCTCAAGCAACGTTGTAATGCATTTTTTAATCTCCCCATGTAGTGAAAAAGGTTAGGAGCTCATCCAAGGCTCAAGAAGGGAGGAAAGCTTGAAGCTTTGGAGGAAGGCCTTGTGTTATCAGCTAAGCTAAGGTTAGTACACTACTAACTCTCATAGTTTCCTGGAAATCATGAAGTTAAGCTTTAAAGCATGATTTGGTGTTTTGGCTTTGTTATAAGCTTGAGCGGTTGTTAATGGCAAATCATAGAATTGTTGTTGTAATGGCCTAAAATCGGTAGTAATCCACCTAATGCTATCACCATAACTTATAGGAACGGTTTGGGGTTTAACCTTAGGGGTTAAACAGGGTTTTTAGGTGAAACCCACACCTAGAGTTTGAAACTCGGACTAGCGTACCGGTACGGGGACCTGAGTATCGGTACGCCTTACTGTAAAAAGGGGAAGGGTTGTGAGGGGAGTATTGGTACGCCTCCCCGTGTACCGGTTCCCATTGCATATTAAGGATTCCAGTAACGCTTCCGCGTACCTGTACGCAATGGGCGTATCGGTGCGCACTATTACATTACCTGGGTTAGATCAATACGGGGCGATCCGAGTACCGATAATGAATATGATACGGGGTGGGGCGTATCGATACAACTCGAGGGTCCAGTTCTTTCGAACCTAAAATGAGTATCGGTACTCATGGTCGAGTATCGGTACCTAGAAGGGAGTACCGATACCCACAGAGGAGTATCGGTACTCGCTGGGCATTCTGCCTAAGAAATTTGAGTTTACGTTCGGGGGTTCTATAATTCGAGGCAAAGGGCCCTGAAGGTCTTTTAAGGTGTAAAATGAATACTAAAACTGAGAAACGAAGATTTTAACCCCGTATGAGAAATAATTGGCTAATGACTTGGTAAATATTGGGTAAACCGTGTGAGGTAGTAACCCATAGGGATCCTAGGTGGATCAATCGAGGCTGTGTGGTAGATGTGTCCTTGCTGTGTGCTGAGGGATGCCTAGATAGTCGAGTCACCCCTTGTTGTTGGGATTTGGATACCCTAAGTGTGTTGTAACACCTTGAAGATTCCCAAATGTTGGGTCCCGATGCTTTGTGGACACGGGCCTCGTTCGAAGATGCTTGATGAGAGATTCTGAGCATGGATGTAGGATCCCGATGCTATGTGGACGCGGACCTCACTTAATGTTGTTGGTGTTATCTGTGTGACGCTAGGTAAATGTATGAGGTCCTAGTATGAGCTGTGTGCGTGATCATACATTCATAATGCCATGTGTTTAGGCGGTTATGGTAGCACCATTGTTATCTTGCCATGATATCATTCTTGTTGCATTGCTTTATTTATGATTTGCATGAAGTATGGTTGGGTGGCGGTGTATCTACTGAGCTTGTTAGCTCAGCGTTCAGAATCATTGTTTCTGTTCGCAGGTTAGTAGATTGTCGTGAGGGTTGAAGGAGCACCATCAAGGCTTGGATTTTAGCATCGACTCTAGTGGTTGAGTACAAATACTAGATGTAACGGGCTATGTATTTTGTAACTCTTATTTTGTATTATTTGGTCAAAGTCGAATGTTTTAATATTTGTAAATGAAGCTCTGTGAATACTGTTTTAAACATCTGGATTTGATTATGTTTTCAATGAATGAACTTATATTTTATTGGACCTATCATGCTTTGGGTTTGAAAAAGAAAAAAATTTTATCGTATGGATTTTGGGCTTAAGGCCTAAATGTGGCATCCGGGTCAAGGGTATTACACCTTTGTTTTGTTCTGATAGGTTGCCTAGATAGTTGAGTCATCCCTTGTTAATGTGATTTGGATACCATATGAGTGTGTTGCAACACCTTGAAACTCTCGAATGTAGGATCTTGATGCTATGTGGACATGGGCCTCATTCGAAGATGCTTGATGAGAGATTTCGAGCATAGATGGAAGATCTCGATGCTATGTGGACGCGGTCTTATCCCCGCGAGTATAGGATCCCGATGCTTTGTGGACGCGAGCCTTACTCGTAGTGTAGGATCTCGATGCTGCGTGGACGTGAACCTCACTTAATATTATTGGTATTATCTATGTGATGCTGTGCGAACTTATGTGGTATATGTTTATGCTGTGTGAAAGATCATACATTCATAATGATATGTGTTTAGGCGGTTATGGTAGCACCATCGTTATCTTGCCATGATATCATTCATGTTGCATTGCTTTATTTATTATTTGCATAAAACATGGTTGAGTGACGGTGTATCCACTGAGCTTTGTTAGCTCAGCGTTCGGAATCGTTGTTTCCGTTCTCAGGTAAGTAGGTTGTTGTGTGGGTTGAAGGAGCACCATCAAGGCTTGGATTTTAGCATCGACTTTAGTTGTTGAGTACAATTGCTAGCTGTATTGGGCTATGTATTTCGTAGGACCCTATATATAATTTGTAACTCTTATTTTGTACTAAGTGGTCACAGCTGAATGTTTCAAGTATTTGTAATTGGAGCTCCATTGATACTGTTTTAATACTTGAATTTTAACTATGTTTTAAATGTATGGACTTATGTTTTATTAGACTTATCATGTTTTTGGGCTCGAAAAAGAAAAATGTTATTAGTAAGGGTTTTGAGCTTAGGGCCCAAATGTGACATCCGAGGTATTTTTGCCCCCGAGTTTGACCCAAAAATTAATTCAGCCCTTTGTCGAAAAACTCATCCAATTAGGCCCTCTACCACGTCATCATCTCACGTTCACTGCCATATCAACATCGTTGGCTGCCAAGTCAGCATCGTGGACCGTCACGTCAACACTGTAACGGTCAATGCCAGTCAAAGGGTCAATTTGATACAATTTATGAACTAGATGACCTACTTGATTACGTTTTTCGGTGATAGACTGAATTATATTTTAGGTCCAACTCGAGGACAAAAATACCCTTTTGGCCTAAATTTTATTATATTTCACTAAAAAGCTAGAAATTCTCGTAATATGATAGATAATAGATAAAGAAAAAAAAAAGAGATTTTTTTTTAAAACCTTTGGTCAACCCCTTTATTACTATCCCCTCCTCCATTAGTCTCATGACTCTCATCATCATCGCCCCTGCTACCTTCACCTTCCCACCAACAGTTACCTCTGCTCCACTACTTGCATCACCGCCACCATTTTTTTCACCATTTCCGCCATTAGTTCCATCACCACCACCACCACCACCACTAGTTTTTTCACCTCCTCCATATCTAATATTTCTATGACTATGAAATTATTGATTTTGCAGCTTCAAAAAATTCATCAAAATAAGAAAAATGTGTTTCTAAAATAGCCGTAATTCAATCATGCAAATGATGAGCTGGTGGCGGTGGGGAAATGACGTCAATGAATTCGGTGTCTACTAGAAAAACCAGAGCTGCCCTAGAGCTCAGATTCACAAGCTATAACACCAATTTTACTAAGAGGACTCTGCTTTGGCAAGGTGGGAGACAAAACAAGTTTTGATTCATGAACATGAAATGTTAAAAAAAAATTGGCTTATAAAACACAATAAAATAAAATGACGGTAAGTGAGAAATAGAGAATTCAAATTGAATTATAGAAGTCTCAGACCAAACCAACATTACTTTCATAAGGTAGTATTGTGCAAGCAAATGAGAATGGCAATTAGAGGCAACTCAGTCCTAATCCCAGCAATGGTTTTTTTTCATGGTGTTTCAGCTTCAATACGAGGCTATTCGTTCGTATACGCCGGTGCATTACCTCACCGGAGATGAAGAAGGCTAGGATCCGTCAGCATAGAAAGCTGGACTCAAGGGAAGAATTTTAATGCCGACTATTTTCTAGAGTTCAAATATGGTTCGAGAATTGATATTTCAATAGTGGATAAAGAAGCACACGACTATTGCAATGTTATCGAAAAATCCATAGATTTCAGTACATGGGATGATAATATCACGCTTGCCTTTGGAGCTAATTTACTTCATGTGCAGCAGACCTGATATTTATCGTGCTGGGTTGAAGATGGCCATCAACGCCACGCACCGCCACTTCAGTTTAACTACAATTTTTTTTTTTTTTTTTTTTTTTTACGTTTCCACGAATTAAACGTGAAAGTTATCATCTTTACACCATCATTACATACGATGAAATAGGTTAGGGATAAAAAATGGTCGAATTTTATGTGCAAATACGTCAGCTTTAATTTTACAAACAATAATTTAATTATAGAAGAGAATTGTCAAAAGGCTGGTGCGTCTTCACTGCATAGTAATGTTGCATTTAATATAGCCTTTAGAGTTGAAAAAAATGAAAAAAAAAAACAAATCTGCTGGTAAGATGGTGGTTGTGGTGACGGGGGTGATGCAGGTGGTGAAGCAAAGACAAATGTTGAGAGAAATATAAAGGTAGTGAGGGTGGTGGTGATAAGAGTCATGAAACTAATGGAGGAGAGGATGGTAATAAAGGGGTTTGACCGAAGGTTTGGTAGAAAAAAATAAAGTTAAACATACTATATCAGCGTTCATTGATAGTAACTGACGGCAACAATTGTAATGAAAGCGGATTAAATATTCAATGACTGTAATAAATGTTTTAAAAGTTTACCCAAGATAAAATTAACATATTCGGTTATTTATTCCCACATGGAACAATCCCATTGCTTTCCCTTCCCTCCCTTTCTCATTTCTTATCGAGTTTTTGATCCATTTTTTTCTTTCTTTTTTTCACTCGGGTTATTTCTCGAGAAAACTTGAAAATCTTCCCCTCGACTTTTATGATTCGTTACTCAGTTTTTCCATTTTCTATTTGTTTCATGAATCGCTTGATTTTGGCGTTTCACCTCTTCTCAATTCGTTTAATTAATTAATCTGTGCTGATTTTTGTCACGATCTAACAAGAAAATAAGAGATTTGAACAAAGTTGAGATAGAAGAAATCAGAAATTATATCAGATTTGAGAAGAGAAATTGGGGGAAAAAGACTAGAGTTCAATCCACATTGAGGAAACTGCTGTTGCAACAGATGCAGAATATTCCATGTAGCATCTTCAGGAAATGAATTGGACCATTCCACCAAGACTTCAGTTCCTGCTCTATTTCCCCTCTTCACTATTCTTCTGTCAAGTATTCCAACTGGCTCTTTACTGATACTTTCATTAAAGTCAATAATTGGCATCTCAAACTGTACCAATTCAGAACTTACTCTCTTCTTCAGCTGTGATACATAAAACACAGGATGGACTTTAGACCCGTATGGTAATTACAATTTGTAAGCTACATTCCCTACTCTATCAATGATCATGAAAGGCCCAAACCACTTAGGACTCAACTTCTGGCAGCTTCAGGTCACCACTGATTGTTGTCTATAAGGTTGCAATTTCAAGAAAACCCACTCTCCCACTTGAAACTCATAATCAACCCTTCTTTTATCAGCATGAGATTTCATTCTATCCTGAGCACTCCTCATGTGAAACTTGAGCATTTTGATGGCAGCTTCTCTTTGTTGAAGACTCCTGTCCACTGCAGCTACTATAGATTCACCAGTTATATAGGGTAAGTGAACTGGATGAGCTTGCCCATAAAGAGCCTGATAGGGAGTTGATTAAACTGCAGTGTGAAAAGTAGTGTTATACCACTACTCCACTAGATGTAACCAGTTTGCCTATTCCTTTGGCCTTTTCCCTAACATGCACCTGAGATAGATCTCAATACATTGATTCACTCTTTCTGTTTAACCATCTGATTGTGGATGGTAAGCTGTTGAAGAATTTACAGTGACTCCTAACTTCTCCATTAATTCTTTCCAAAACAAATTCATGAATATTTTGTCTCTATCGCACACTATGTCATGAGACATCCTTGCAACTTGAAAATGTTATCAAGAAAGATTTGAGCAATGTCCTTAGCATAAAAAGGATGCGATATAGCCACAAAATGACTATACTTACTCAATCTGTCAACCACCACAAAGATACAATTCTTTTTGTTTGAGGAAGGTAACCCTTCAATGAAATCCATGCTAATAGAGTACCAAACTGTTTCTGGAATTGAGAGAGATTGGAGAAGCTCTTTTTGATGATGCAATTCTCCCCTACACTTCTGACATATCACACACTCTCTCACAAATTTTTTAACATCCTTCTTAAGCCCCTTCCAATACAAACAAGTGGTCAATCTCTTAATAGTTGCATGTGCTCCTGAGTGACCTTCAATTGCACTTCCATGAAAAAATTGTATCAACTCCTTCCTCAACTATGTGTCCTTCCCAACCATCACTCTATCCTTCCTTTTCAAGAATCTGCCATTCCAACTGTATTTTTTATGTTTGGTACTTCCTCCCTATAAATCCTTGATAATCTGTTGCAGTCCCTCATCATTCTTCCAGGAAGCCACAATTTTATCCATTATTCCAGTACATATTCCTGGCACCCATGGCTAGTAAACTCCCAGTTTTAGGCTTTCTAGATAACACATCAACAACAGTGTTGTGTACCCCCTTTCTATATTGTACTTCATAATCATACCCCATTATCTTAACTATCCATTTTTGTTGAATTAGAGTGATGGCCTGATTCTCAGATAGGAATTTCAAGCTCTGATGGTCAGTCTTAATAACAAAATGTTTGCCAATCAAATAAGGTGACTATTTCTTAACTGCCAGTAAGTCTGCCAACATTTTTTTCATAAACAGACAACCTTTGGTATCTAACCCCTAAACCTTTACTGAAAAAGCTAGAGGTTTACCTTTTGTTACCAATACAGCGCCTACACCTTGATCAGAAGCATCTGTCTCTACTATGAACTCTTCAGTGAAATTTGGCAAAGAAAGTACTAGGGCAGAAGTGACTGCCCTTTTTATAGCTCTAAAAGCGTCATCCTCTTCTTGTCCCCACCTCCAAGCTCCCTTCTTCAATAGATTGGTGAGAGGTCTAGCCATGCAACCATAGGCCTGAATGAACCTCCTATAATAGCCAAACAATCTCAGGAACCATCTGAGTTCCTTAACAGACTTGGGACTTGGCCATTCTAGAATGAACTTGACCTTAGAAACATCCATTGCAATCTGCCCTCTTAAGATCACATACCCCAAATATTCTACCTCCACAACACCAAAACTACATTTAGATTGTTTTACAAAAAGCTGATTAGTCTTCAGAATGCTCAGAACCTCATGTAAATGGAGCAAATGGGAATTCCAATAAGGGGAGTACACCAATATGTCATCAAAAAACACTAAGACATATTTTCTCAATTGTTTCTTGAACAACTTGTTCATCAAGCCTTGAAATGTTGCAAGAGCATTAGTGAGCCCAAATGGCATCACTAGGAACTCATACTGACCCTCATGAATTCTAAATACAGTTTTAGGAATATCAGCTTCCCTCATCCTTATCTAATGATACCCATACTTCAAATCCAATTTGGTGAAAAATAAAGCAGTCCCCAATTCATCTAAGAGCTCCTCAATCACATGCATTGGGAAGCTATCCTTCACAGTTAATTGGTTCAATTTTATATAGTCAATGCACATACGCCAACCTCCATATTTTTTCTTGACCATAACAATAGGAGAAGAAAAAGAGCTGCTGCTATCTCTTATAACTTCAGATTCTAGCATTTCCCTAACTGGCTTTTTAATTTCATCCTTCTGGTTAGTCGGATGTCCATAGGACCTCACTTTCACTATAGCATTCTCATCTACTAACTCAATCTTGTGCTCGTGCCCTCTTGCAGGGGGTAACCCTCTAGGTGCTGCAAAAACTTCACAAATTTTTGTAACAGATCTTGGATCTCTACTGGCAATTGTTCAGGGGCACTTTTCAGCTCTAACTGGGGGCTCATCAACCATAGAGCAGTAGTATGTGGTCCTTTAATACTTCTCACAGACTTTAGTGTTCATCATCAGTAATCCACCAGAATGCAGTCCCTTAAGTTCCATCTCTGTATTTCCAGAAGCAAAACTTCATTTTGAGCTCAGAGAAATTCAAAGTAATGTTCCCCAGAGTAGACGACCATTCAATACAAGCACCATATCACAGTTCTTCAGAGGAAGGACCAAAAAATCAGTCATAAAGGTTTTTCCTTGAACTTCCAATTTCAAAGCCTTATAATGCCCCAAAGTAGATAATGTATTCCCATCAACAACAGTCACCTTAAATTGGCTCTTCTTGCCACTATCAGTCTTAGCTTCTTAACCACAGCAATGCTAAGAAAGTTATGAGTACTTCCAGAATCAATCAATGCTACATAAGAATCCCAAAAAATTATAACATTCACCTTCATAGTCTTCCAATTAGCTGCTCCCCACATAGCATTCAAAGATAGCACAGGTTCATCTCCCTTAGAGTTGTCTCCTAATTCTGCATATTCCTCACACTCTAAAAAACCTCAGGTTCACAGTCTTCTTCAGTACCCTCAACCACTATTTGATACAACTGGGTTCTTGCACACTTGTGCTCTGGTGCATATTTAGCAGAACACCAAAAGCATAAACCCTTCTTCCTACGCTCTTCAATCTCAGCAGCTGATAACACTTTACTAATCCTTTTCTGACTTCTTTGACCAGCAATCCTATTATTTGTCGGACTGATCACAGTTGGTGTTGAAAAACGAGAGGATAGAGATCCTGTCAAGTTCCTAGGAGTGAGTGATCCTTTCAAAATGCTACTGCTTGGCCTAGAAGGAATGGATAAAGGGGCAGCTCATTTTCATGTTGACTGTGTGAGCGACCTCTTTTGCCCATTGAACACCACGGCCTCCATATGTTTTGCCAAGTGAAAAGCATCCACTAAATTCTTTGGTTGTAACACCATGACCATTGGACTAATCTCTATCCAGAGATGATTCTTAAACAAACTCAAAAGATAGTCTTCAGGTAATTGAACTTGATTCAACAATTGAATGAATTTTTCATAATAATGTTCAACCGAATCAGTTTGTCTTAAAGCTACTAATTCAGCAAATAGGTTATCAAACCCGTCGGGAGGAAAATGTTCTTTCAACAAGCTTAAATATTCATTCCATCAAAGTTGAGTCATACTTCCATGAAACTTGGAAATGAACTGATACCATTGGAGAGCTTTACCTTCAAGGTGCAACATCACCACTCTCACTTTTGCAACATCCGGCACCATCTCGGCTTCAAAATATTGTTCTAACTTTGAGTACCAGCTCTTGAAACCTACCCCGTCGAACCTTGGACACAGAAGCTTGTAAGCAAAGTTGTGGGTAGGGGAAATCGAATCCTATTGTCCTATGAGAGTCTCAGAAGTATCCATAGTCACAGTAAGAGTTGGGTCACTGGATTTAGCCTCCTCAACCACTGTTGGTGCGACCACTGGAACTGGGTTTCTCGGACTCGATTGAGGTGAGCCCAAAATTCCCATATGCTGCGCTAACATCTCCCTAGTAATGATCTTTTTACCCAACGGCCAACGCAATTTCAAGCATTTTGTGCAAATTAACCAGCATTGCAGTTTGCATATTCTGGAAACGGTATGTGAAAGAGTCCTCCAAACCCTGCAACTTTTCTTCGAGTTTCGTGGTTGCCAGTTGCCAATCAGGAGCGGCTGCCGGACTGGAAGTGTCTGTAGTTGAAGATTGCGCTGCCAACGTCATCTGAGCTGATTGCTTACGGGTCTCAACCATTTTGTCCGAGAAAGGTCTGGTCTCTAATACCTTGGTCAAGATCCAACAAGAAAACAAGAGATTTTAACATAGTTAAGATAGAAGAAATCAGAAATTGTATCAGATTTGAGAAGAGAAATTGGGGAAAAAGACTAGAGTTCAATCCACATTCAGATAAAGATAAAAACCCTACAACATACTCGAAAACCCTTTTAACTATCTCAGGATCGTTTTATCTATAAACACTGGCCCACTTTCTAAACGGAATTAACTGCTAACAACAACATTAAAAGACTAATAGCAATTTAAATCTCAACGGTCATCTAAACAGTTTAAACCCTGACAATTTTTTAGCGGTTTGATTGAAATTGAAATCACATAAGTCTGTAATTCTGGTTAGTTGTTGATTTATTTATTAGTATTGTGATAACCCGTTTTGGTCCGGCTCAAATCAGCTCAGACCTGCTGCGGAATAAAAAAAATAAAAAAATAGGAAAAGGTTAGTGTATGGTTATAAGAACCGAACTAGAAACTTGTAAAAGGGGAGAATGAGAGAGTTTTTTTGGATTCGAAATTTGTAAAAAGGGATAAAAAATCTCTGAAAATTTTTTGAAATCAAAGAAAAATTAAAGAAATTTCAGAGCAACTTTATCTTTTTCCTTTCGAATCAAAGAAAAAAATTTCATTTCGTTTTAAATTTTAAACTGAAATTAAAGAGGGCTCTTCGTCTAAAAAAACAAAACAAATATTGTTGTTTTTAAACTCAAAAAGAAAATCAAAAGTTTTTCTTTAATCACGTTTGAAATCGAAATAAAATGGAAGATTTGAATACCTCCTTTTTCATCCTTTTTACTTTAATTACAGTTTCAGCCCTCTGCTTTTACTCCCACCTCTTTTTTCATCCTTTTTACTTTAATTTCGCGCTTCTATTTTGTTTCTTATTCAATTTAGTCACTGCTATATATTAAATTTATTTCCCAGCACTTTATTTCCTGTTATTTACGTTTCAGCCTTTGCATTTTGCATCCGTTTCATTCTAGTCCAGTAATATAGCATTGATGCCATATAATTTCATGTTAGTGCATTTTAGTCCTTAAACTTTAATTTCATGTTGTTTTAGTTTAAATAATGCATTATTATTATTATTATTATTATTATTATTAAATAGGTTATTTTTACATATTACATATATTTATCATATGTAGATATGTACATATTTTTATTGTTTATATTTTATGTATAAATTTTATATATTTATATACTTTTATATACTATATGGTTTTATGTATATTTATAAATAATATATATTATTTTGTTTAATTACAACATATTTAAAATATAACAATAGATATTTATTTTTGTAAATATATATATAAACTACTAACTTAATATATGTATAGGTATATTTTAATAAATAATTCATATCCGTATTTTACTTTAAAATATTATATCCTAAATATATATATATATATATATATATAACAATAGGAGATAAAATAATAGGAAATATGTATTTTTTTGTAAAGTTAATATATATAAAATCTCTAACTTTAAGTACATATATATATAATTTTTTTGATAAATATATTTATTAAATATATTTTACCATAATTAATATATTTTCAAGTATATATATATATTTATATGCTACATTACAAATTGCATCATAATAATTAGATAAGTTAAAGATTAAGGTAATATTCTTTTATTTAGGGAATTCGAGAATTAGTGTCCCGGGCGTTAAGGGATGCGACCTTCTCGATATCCCTAAATAAAAGAATATACTTACCATTTTAGGACATAATATTTAAGGGAATTTTCTTTTATTTAGAAAATCGATAAACCATTTCCCGGGCGTAAAGGGATGTGAATTTCTCGGTTATTCTAAATAACGGAACATTTCTTTAAATATTTAGAACATTTTCATGCATTTAAGAATCGTATTTTAAATTTTATTCGAATTAGAAATTTCCAACACTAAGACATTAAATAATCGACTAGGTACCAATTTTTGGGCGGTGTGGGGGTGCTCATCCTTCCCCATCCGTAACCGACTCTCGGACCCTAAATTTTTTATCTCTGGTTTTATTGGTGTCCGGTCTACCCTTTTTAAAATGATCGATAGCGACTCTATAGTTTTAATTCCAAACTGGGCGAGTATTTTCCAAACTAATTTAAATAATTCAAAATTAATTTTCCAAACGAATAAAAGAGAGCGCCGGACGGATTTGGGTGATTACAGCTGGCGACTCCGCTGGGGACTTTTTAAAAATAAAAAGAGAGTCAAGCCACGAGTCGATTATCTTTTAGTCTTGGTCGTTGGAAATTGGCGAATTCGATTTTAATTTAAAATATGATTCTGTCTTTAGTTAATAGGACATGCATTTTATTTTTTTTGTAAATATATCTGCTTTACTTTTGTTGCTTAGTATAAGTGAACATAGACATAGGGTGTCAAAAGGTTTGAGAGTTTCTCCTCACACACCGTGCACTTGCATTGCATTCCATGAGCTTTTTCCCTGAGCTCCGTCCATTTTAAGTGGAAGTGTGATACCACCTTCGTGTAGGTTACCATCGTATAGGATGGTGAGTCGCTTTCGGGATATATTTCTTATGCTTTCGTGTGGGTTACCTCCGTATAGGCATAAGGGATGTATCCCCCTGAATTGAACTTGGTCTGTTTGAAGCCTATAATGGGTGAGGATCAGGGGCCTTGCTACCTTTAGTAAGGGACAGTGAGGATAATTCGGGTACCCTTCCCTAAAATCGAACCTCATGTAATGGACCATAGGAGCCTTGCTTTAGAAACGAAACCCGTTAAAAGTTCAAAAGAGAAATGCTTCTAACCTTTTGTTCATTCTTTAGATTTATTTCATGAATAAAATGCCGGGTAGAAATTATTCTGGGTAGGATTTTTCATTCTGTACCGGGTAGATACCATGTCGGATAGGATCTTTCTTTTTGCAAATAAAGTATGCTGGGTAGAAATCATGCCGGGTAGGATTTTTCATTCTGTACCGGATAGATACCATGCCGGGTAGGATCTTTCTTTTTGCAAATAAAAGTATACCAGGTAAGATCTTTTCATTATGTACCGGATAGATACCATGTTGGGTAGGATCTTTCCTTTTGCAAATAAAAGCATGCCGGGTAGAAATCATGCTGGGTAGGACTCTGTTTATTATGCCGGGTAGAAAATCATGCTCAGGTAGGTTGTACATATTTACTCTTTAGTACATATTTATTTTTGTTTCCATTTTTATTTCACGTATACTGACCGATTTTTTGTTTTCTATGTTTTTTGTCTTTTTTGCATTGCATGTGCATGACATAAAAGGTGTTGATTCTCGAGTGATGTACGATTAAGGAGGCTTTCATAATAAAGGGTCAAGTGATTAGATAGACAAGACCACAGATATAGGATAGTGCCTTGAAACAACGTCTGTGGGGATGGGAAGTCCTTCTTCTGAGATTCACACGTTAGACGTACCAGAGCATGCCTACACCAATATCGAGATTAGTGAGGTACAAGAGTTGAAAAGGTAGATGGCTGAAATGATGAGTATGATGACTGATATAGCAAAAAAAAATACTGATGTACAAGGCGGGAAGGGCGAACTGAATAAAGGCCAAATTAAGATGGCTACCAATCAAGACCTTATATCTGGACAAGACGATTCTGGTAAACACAAAGGTCGGTGCACCGTGGCGATCAACATTAATAAGATACCCAAAGATGCAAAGGCTTCAATTTCAAAGAGAGTGGATGTAAGCCAAAGAAAAGCCAAATAGGGGAAAGATAAAAAGAAGGCATTTCAAATTTTGATAGCATACGTAGATCTACTCTCGATACTGGTCAAGAAAGGTCTTGTGACTCCAGTTTAATCCAAGCCAAAATAGTCTCCTTTTCCTAAAGGGTATGACAATAAAGCTAGATGTAACTATCATGTAGGAGGTACGGGCCATACTACTGAAAATTGTAGAGTTCTGAGGAACAAAGTTATAAGCCTTGTCGAGGAAGGGCTACTGAACTTTGAAAAGGGAATCTCTAAAGTTTTCAAAAGCCCGACCAATACTAGTGCACCGGAGCATACGAAGAGGAGCCAATTTCCAACATTCATAATCCATTACCCGTGACAGAGTTCAAATTCTAATGTCCAGCTTTTTGAGTCATCGACAGCCAGTGTTCATAAGCCAAGAATCAATGGTCCCTTTGATCCTATACCCATTTCGTATTGAGAGCTATATCCTCAAATTTTGGAGGCACGATTGGTGGTCCCATGTCACGTTACTCCTTTACAACCTCCTTACCCTAAATGGTATAACGCTAAAGCTCGTTGTGAGTATCATGCTGGAATTAGGGGGTATTCAATTGAAAACTGTACCGCCTTCAAACGTTGAGTTCATAACCTCCTGGAGTGCAACATGTGGAAATTCGAGAAAAAAATCAAGATGGTTCAACTACCGTTTAAGCAGCTATGGAGCCAAAGGAGTCCAAAATTGAAGAAGATGAAAAGAGCTATTTGAAATATGGCGCTCAAGCTAGTGGATCGAAGAAAGAAGTGGATTGTCTGAAAAATGAACTAAAGAGCTTGCAAGACAACTATGAAGAGCTTTGTTTGACTTTTAAAAATGTTGGTTCGGGTGACACTCTTGATCAATGGAAAGAGGGGATTAAAGACCTGAAAAGAGATGCCGAATTTTGGAAAAAGAGTTCTAAGGTCAACGAGGAACGAGCTAGTACCTTGTCTTGTAATTTGCAAGCAATGGAAAATCAATTCCTTACCCTTAAGGATGACCTAAGGAGTAGTTAAGCCAAGATGGAGACCTTGAACATGTGTATACGTTTGCGCGGAGATATCGCTGCTGAATTAAATGATAGTTAAGCTGAAATTCAAAGACTAAAGAAGCAAGTGGATAAACGTAATGATATTCTAGTGATGTACAAAGATCTTGTTGATGGTCTCAGGAAAGCCTGGAAAGAAAAGAATGAGAAGTGGAATCTTCAACTTCAAAGGTCTTTAGAGAAGATAAAGGAAAAAGACAATTACAGGAAGAACATCATTGAGGAAACACGAAGAGTTGCTCGATAGGTGACGAACTTGGCTGATACGGAAACCGAATTAAGTCAAAATGATGAGCTCCTATAACAAAGCGAGAAGTTGGCTAGGCTCCTAGAGAAGTTACAGAAGCTAGGCGCTAGGGCCCGACATTATCTGTAACTCTAATGTCTGATGTAACATGATCTTTTATGAAAGCCGTTCTACGATGTTCACTCTAGAATAAACCTTTTTTTATGCATTCATGTTTACATTCAGCATTGCATCATCATTGTATTTTGTACTTGCAGCAACATAACATGTTCATTACATATTTTGCATTTGCATTCATAAACCAATTTTGGTAATTTAACATGGGGCATCCGGTTTAGGTACAATTAAACCTATCATTTTAAGATTAGATCCTTCTAAGCAGAGAGTAAAATAAAAGGTCCACACTAGAAAGAAGTTAGAAGAAAATAGGGCAAGCTTTTCTGGACTGGAGGTAACTTTAGAGCGAGAAAAGTCTGTCTATTCCATGCCCTGTGTGAGTTTAGTTTAAAAAATTATGATTTTTTTCAAAACTATTGTTATCAGTTTTAATAAAATAAACTCTATTTTACATCTCATTTGACAGACAATTCATATTATTTGATTCTTTAATCATTTCATTCATTGCCATGAGTTGGATTTGTTTTCCCAAACATATGTATGGATCATTTTTATCAGGCCCTTGAATTTCAATTGTAAGAGTACCTTTTATTCAAAATCAATGAACAAATTCGAACAACATATGTCTAAAAGAAAGAAAATGTTGCAAGGATACTGCAAATGTCAACATTTTCTGTTCTACTTAGGCAAACATGAGGAACAAAATAAGTATTCAAGAAATGGGCAGATCACATCAAGTGAATTTCCCCTCTCATGCATTTGTTGTTTAAGGTCCTTGAATCGAGTGTTGACCCTAAACTTTTACCCCTTGAAGATAACTTAGATGTCCGTATGTGAGAAGACGAATGGCATTCCTTCAATCCCTTTCACAAATTAGAAAATATCCATTGATGTCCCCATTTGAGCCTGATCGTTTCTTTCTAATAAAACCCAAACCAAGGATCACCCCCACACTGGGGCAAATAAGGCAGAAATTTTGTCTGCAAATAAAAGTCGCCCGATCTGGATCATGCTACATAAATAGCACTTTAATTAGGGTGAGAAGTGAGATCAGATACATTCAATACAAGGGTCAGAAAAGCATTAGAAGAGGCCAATGAAAGAAAAGTTTATGCTCAAAGAAGCTGACCAAATCCAGTTAAAAATTGCCAACAGGAAGGCTGAAGTAATCAAGGGAGAAAATGCTAAGTCAAAAAGTGCAATAAAAGAAAAGCAAGAGCCTCAGAGGATTGGCTACTCTCAAGCAGAAGCAAGAATCAATGTCTAGTCGGGATGGCAGACTATTCCACAACTATATATTTCTAAACATGGAAGAAAATGAACTCTAGGGTGAAAACCCAAAAAAATGGGTAGTCTAGGGCGATCCAAAGAATGAAAGAAAAATGTTACTCCATGTGAGCATACCCAAATCAAGCAATGCAAGAATGAGGTTTTGATTGGAAGCTTATACCAGCTTTGGTGGATTGATCACTTTTAAATGGAAACGGATTGATGCCAAGCCAAGACAAATCGGTTAAAAGCTACATGTCATAGGGCTACAAAGGAAGGAAATGAACTTTAGGGTGAAAAAATGGGCAATCTAGAGCGATCCAAATAATGAAAGAAAAAATGCCTTTCATCAAAGTACATTAAAATTGCAAGTGCAGAAGTGAGAGTTTGCCAAAAAAAAGAAATGATCATTGATTTCATTATCTTTAAATACTTATTTGGGCCTGTATATCATTTTTTCATAACCACGAGCCATAACATACATTACAAGCCTATAAAGACCATTCTGATCATATATGGATGTATGAGTTTTATCTTCAGACTATATTCCGCCTGTAAGGGTTAACCTTTCTTCAAGGAACATCAAACTTCAAGTGCCTAATCGACACCAAATGAGGGAAGGATGGGGCATGGTGAGTTAGTGAGATCAAGAGAGCCACTTAAATGAGGTAGAAATTAGGTATGGGAAATGTTCATCTCAGAAGCCTAATAACCCAGAAAGGACTTCACATGTGCTTGTGTCACTACAACCCTTGCTATTTTTTAAACATATGCTTCATTCGGGTTGCTCATTGTCAATTTGAAGAAAAGTACTTTTTGCACTTGATATTTGAGAGCTCAATTTTGATTTTTAAAATTTTACATTTTTGAAAATTTTGATAATTTCTTTTAAGCTATGCACAAGTTTTTTGCATTAAAAAACTTATTTTCACAAAATTTTGCATTTAAAACTTTTTCACCCTAAATATCCAAAGTAAGGCAAACTCGGCATGTTGGGTCGAAGAACAAGAACATTAGTGGGGTATTTTTGTCCACAAACATCACATAATTAGAAGAGTGAGCTTAATAGAACTCAAAATTCAGGAAAAGAAAACCCTCAAAGTTGACACTCACCCGAAGAGGTGATTTTCAAAAGAGACAATCAAACCTAAGAGAGGTTGGGGTATCGTTCGACAAGATTGACCTATTCAGTCAACAGAGCAAAACTTGGGGCATAATGCTAATAGGCCTAATATGACCTGCTAGAGCCAAGGGGCATTCATTTTAAAGTCAAGATATAGTCAACTGCATCTCTGTATCAAGCATTTAAGTGCATACATGCATCATGAAATAGGGTGCATTCATCAACAAGTGCAGGAATGATTCAAATATGGTGAATCCTCAATCAAGAAAGGAAGCCAAACTACAAGGAGATTGATCCCTCAATGTGAAGTCAATGAAAAAGAAAGGAAAGAGTGGGGCAAAAGTGGTATGGCATCCTTGACACGAGGGAGCAGATCACTGTCAGCAAGTTCCAGCAACCTTGATAGGAGTGAGTGGAGCAGATTATTTTTGACAAGTTCCGAGTATCCTTGATACAAATGAGTGGAGCAAAAAAATCAAAAAAGAAAAAAAAAGAAAAAAATTCAAAAAAGTAAAAATAATAAAAAGGAAGAAAAGAAAAATGAAAGAAAAAATAACAAGGTGAAAACCCGAACGGGCGCCTTGAAAAGAGAGTTTTTTTCAAAATATCTCAGGCACGAACCCAAAAGGAAACCTAAGACATTCAAAATGATGAAACCATATTTGTCTCATCTCTCTGAAGTGGCAGTGGAATGAGAACCAAGACGAGTTCATATCCCTGAAGAGGCAGTGGAATGGACCCAATATAAAGCTTGTTTCCCTGAAGGAGTAGTGGAACAAAACTTCATCACATTTGTCTCATATCCCTGGAGTGGCAGCGGAATGGACCCGGTATAAAGCTTGTTTCCCTGAAGGAGCAGTGGAACAAAACTTCATCACATTTGTCTTATCTCCCTAAAATGGCAGTGGAATGAGAACCAAGACGAGTTCATACCCCTAAAGAGGCAGTGGAATGGACTTGACATAAAGCTTGTTTCCCTAGAGGAGCAGTGGAACAAAATTCATCACATTTGTCTTATCTCCATAGAGTGGCAGCAGAATGAGAACCAAGAAGAGTTCATATCCCTGAAGAAGCAGTAGAATGAACCTGGCCTAGTTTATCTCCCTGGAGCTGCAGCGGAGCAAACTTCAGATGTAATCAAGAAATATTTTGCTTGAAGAAAAAAATGAAAAAAATGGACAAAAAATCAAAAAAGAAAAAAGAAACAAAAAATGAGAAAAAAAACCTAAAAAATAAAAACAAAAAAAGAGAGAAAAGAAAAATAAAAATCAAGGTGAAAACCCAAATGGGCGTCTTGAAAGGATATTTTTCAAACATCTCTAAGGCACGAACCCATAATGAGGCATTAGACATTCAAAATGAATGAAATGAATATACGTTAGTCTCATCTTCCTAGAGTGGCAGCAGAATGAGTACCAACACAAGTCTTTGGAGCAGAGGAACTACAGCCTCAGACCTTTTCTCCTTGAACTACCAATGGAGCAGGTCACCCATCCAATAGAAGAGGAACTACACCTCAGATCTTTACTCCTTCCAATGGAGCAGATCACCCGACTCTATCTCCTTGAACTACCAATGTAGCAGGTTAACCATCCAATAGAAGAGGAACTACAACCTCCGATCATTACTCTTTCCAATAGAGCAGATCACCCGACCCTATCTCCTTGAACTACCAATAGAGTAGGTCACCCATCCAATAGAAGAGGAACTACAACCTCAGATCTTTACTCCTTCCAATGGAGCAGGTCACCCGACCCTATCTCCTTGAACTACCAATGGAACGGGACATCCAATAGAAGAGGAACTACAACCTTAGATCATTACTCCTTCCAATGGAGCAGATCACCCGACCCTATCTCCTTGAACTACCAATGGAGCGGGACATCCAATAAAAGAGAAACTACAACCTCAGATCTTTACTCCTTCCAATGGAGCATATCACCCGACCCTATCTCCTTGAAGTTCCAATGGAGCGGGTCACCCATTCAACAGAAGATGAAGCTACAAAAAAGAGAAAAAACAAAACAAAACAAAAAGAAGAAGAAAAGAAAACAAAAAACTAAAAGAAAAAAAAAGAGAAAAAAAAAGAGAAAAAAGAAAGGAAAAAGAAAAGAAAAAAGAGAAAGTGGCAAGCAAGGAAGCATCTGTTTTCGACCAAGCATCATTGTACCTTGGTAAGTCTCAACCTAGGAAGCAGCGAAGTGGATTGATCGAAGAACTTAACATCCTCAAAGAGCGAAGATTGAAGACAAAAAATCGAAGACAGAAGGCCGGCGCTGAAGAAGAGAAACAACAAGCTGAACTTATTTCCCAGCCTTCATTTCGAAGATTTTGCTTCCTCGAGAGTGGCAAAGTAGATCAATCAAGAAAGAAGACCTGCATCTAAGAGAAAGAAGATCTAACGAAGAATGAAGACATGAAGTAAGTGGAGAAACACAACCAGACCAGACAAAGCGGGTCATTCTAGTATTTGCTCTATTGCCGTTACACAACAATGAGCAAAGAGGGGCAGCTGTGATAACCCGTTTTGGTCCGGGTAACCCAGACCCGAACCCATTTACATCCAACCCCAAATAACTTGGCCCAACCTAAATCCATAAACCCATTAATCGATCCATAATACATTTACCATCACCAGTTCGACCCTAATCCAACAACCCGACCCGAAAACCAAAAAAACCCGAAACACCCCAAAACACTCTTCACCTGCCGCAACCACCCCTCTTCATCCAACCGCCGACGAAACTCTTGCTTACCATCACTAGTCACAAACCTTATATTTAAACCCTAAAGTAGCCCTAAATTTAAACCCTAACCTATAAACCCTAAATGAATAAAATAACCCTAATCCTCCATCTACCCACATCCAATCTTCCATCAACCACCCCTGCCGAACCATACCCTGACACCCTAAAAATCAGGCTCAAATCATCTCAGATTTGCTGCAGAATAAAAAATAAAAAATAGGAAAATGTTAGTGTATGGTTATAAGAACTGAACTAGAAACTTGTAAAAGGGGGAGAAGGAGAAAGTTTTTTGGATTCGAAATTTGTAAAAAGGGATAAAAAAATCTCTGTAAAATTTTTGAAATAAAAAAATTAAAGAAATTTCAGAGCAACTATATCTTTTTCCTTTCGAATCAAAGAAAAAAAATCATTTTGTTTTAAATTTTAAACTGAAATTAAAGATGGCTTTTCGTTTAAAAAAACAAAACAAATCTTGTTGTTTTTAAACTCAAAAAGAAAATCAAAAGTTTTTCTTTAATCTCGTTTGAAATCGAAATAAAATGGAAGATTTGAATACTTGTGGGGTGGTGGAGGCCGCCTAGTAAGGGTGTCTTCGAACACCGAGGAGAGGCCGCCGATGACCGGTCTTGGTGGGGAGCCGCCGTTGCGTCGAGAGAGAATGGGGGAGAGGAGAACAAAAAGTTTAGGGTTTTTTTAAAAAAGTTCATTATGCTTTGATTAAAAATTGATTTAATTTGTTTTAAACCGTCCAGCTTCCAAAACGACACCGTTTGGTGTCCCGACCCGCGCGGTGACCGGGATTCGGGGAGTATCCGTGCATTTCATAATGGGAAAATTACACAAGTAATCCCCTATCTTTCAAGCCATGTGCACTTCTGGTCACGAGTTAATTACAGTTTCAGTCCTCTGCTTTATTACCGCCTCATTTTTCATCATTTTTTACTTTAATTTCGCGCTTCTGTTTTTCTTCTTATTCAATTTAATCACTGCTCATATATTAAATTTATTTTCCAGCACTTTATTTCCTGTTATTTGCGTTTCAACCTTTGCATTTTGCATCCGTTTCATTCTAGTCCAGTAATATAGCATTTATGCCATATAATTTCATATTAGTGCATTTTAGTCCTTAAATTTTAATTTCATGTTGTTTTAGTTTAAATCATGCATTATTATTATTATTATTATTAAATAGGTTATTTTTACATATTACATATATTTATCATATGTAGATATGTACATATTTTTATTGTTTATATTTTCTGTATAAATTTTATATATTTATATACTTTTATATATTATAGGGTTTTGTGTATATTTATAAAATAATATATATTATTTTGTTTAATTACAACATATTTAAAATGTAACAATAGATATTTATTTTTGTAAATATATATAAACTACTAACTTAATATATGTATATGTATATTTTAATAAATAATACATATACGTATTTTACTTTAAAATATTATATCCTAAAAATATATATATATAAAACAATAGGAGATAAAATAATAGGAAATACGTATTTTTTGTAAAGTTAATATATATAAAATCGCTAACTTTAAGTACATATATATATATATATATATATAATTTTTTTGATAAATATATTTATTAAATATATTTTACCATAATTAATATATTTTCAAGTATATATATATATATATATATATTTATATGCTACATTATAAATTGCATCATAATAATTAGATAAGTTAAATATTAAGGTAATATTCTTTTATTTAGGGAGTTCGAGAATTAGTGTCCCATGCGTAACGGGATGCGACCTTCTTGATATCCCTAAATAAAAGAATATCCTTACACGTTTTAGGACACAATATTTAAGAGAATTTTCTTTTATTTAGAAAATCGAGAAACCATTTCTCGGGCGTAAAGGGATGTGAATTTTTCGGTTATTCTAAATAACGGAACGTTTCTTTAAACATTTAGAACATTTTCATGCATTTAAGAATCGTATTTTAAATTTTATTCGAATTCGAAATTTCCAACACTAAGATATTAAATAATCCACTAGGTACCAATTTCTGGGCGGTGTGGGGTGCTCATCCTTCTCCATCCGTAATCGACTCCCGGACCCTAAATTTTTTATCTCTGGTTTTATTGGTGTCCGGTCTACACACTTTAAAATGATCGGAGAAAAGCATTGGAGAATGGAGGTTCTGACTCTATTCGAAAACTCTTACCACCTTATCGTCCTGCTCCTATGTAAGTTTTTATTTCAAAAGTAGCTTCTATTGTTTATCATTATTAAAAAAAATACTGTTTATTTTTTAATTTCGAAGATTTTTGGATGAAGAATCTTGTAAGCTATAATGTGTAGAAGGAACGGTTTAGTTTGTTGAAGTTTCGTTAAGAAAATGAATAATTGGATTTGAATAGTTTGACACAGGCCGTCTGTAATAGTAAGAATTTGTGAAGATACTATTTTGATTTTAATTTCAAATAATTTTGAACGAAGAAACTTTTAATTTACAACGTGTAGAAGCCACAATTTAGTTTGTTCAAGTTTCGTTCAGGAAATGATTAATTGGATTTGGATATGAATGGGTTGATAAAGGCAGTCGGCAATAGTTTGTGAACATTCATGTTCTAAATGTGTACATGCTGTGAAAATAATAATGGAAAATTGTTAAAGATTGAAATCAATGTAAAATTCCATCTTTAAAAAAGGTAGTAATGATTCTTTTAATTTTTTTAATTTTGTTCCAACGTTCTTGTGGAAAGGGGACTAGCTGGCGAGCGTACGGTGAAGAGATTGCGGTCTGACAGTACCAGAAAGTACCGGCATTTATGAGGCCTGCCGGAGGATGGCTGCTCGTAAGGTTGATGCTGTATTGCTGACTGACTCTAATGCATTGCTTTGTGGGATTCTCACAGACAAGGTATGACTTAAATCCTTGAAGAGTATAACAAATTCCCTTTACTTGAATCTCAAAACAAGTGGAAGCAACTACACGAATTAGTTTCTTCACTCTGATATGATATCTTAAGCCTTGCTCTATTAAGCATTTTGGATTTCTCATTTGCATGAAGAATGTTCTTTGTTCTTATATAATTAATCTGAAGTGAACTATGATAATTGTGCGTTCTCTTATTTATTGATTCTTTTTTGCCTGCAGGACATAGCAGCAAGAGTGATTGCTCAGGAGCTTAATATGGAGGAGACTCCAGTTTCCAAAGTAATGACTAAGAAACCATGGGGGATCCTAACGTGAGTCTCTTTTGAATCAAATCACAATTCAACTTTTTTCCATATGTAGTTGAGGGAGTGAAGGAAGGAGCATTACAATCCTGGGTTTATTATTTTTAAGTTTTACAGTTGTCATTGATGTATATTCTTAAGCTTTTACTTTGAATTTCTGATAGTTCAAAGGATATATTGATGCGGGTAATAGCACAAAATCTGCCTCCAGAGACTACTTCAATGGAACAGCTTTTTCATTTGCCTCTCTTGGATTTTTCTTTTTCCTTTTTATCTCAACAGAGTTTGTTCTTATGGCTTGACCTTATATATCAGTAGCAGCTCATCATTTTTTTTTACCTCTATGATAAGTACATTCTTGAGTTCTAGTAATTTTGGCTTTTGATTTGATGTATAGGTTATGACTCCTAACCCAAAATGCGCAACACTCGACACACCAGTTGTTTCTGCTTTGCATACCATGCATGATGGCGACTTTTTACACCTTCCTGTGGTAGATAGAGGTGATATGAGTTGCTACCCTGCAAAGAATATTTTTTTTCTACATGTATTGAACCAGTTCTCAATAAGTTTCTTCGGTTGGATGCAGATGGAGAAATAGTTGCTGCTGTGGATGTGCTCCACGTTACTCATGCCGCTGTTGCCACGGTAAGTCAAGTGAGTATCATTCTAAAGTGTTGGTGTTCTTGAAACAGATAAATGTTGTAGTATACAAAATAATCTCTCTCTATATATATTCTTTTGACAAACAATAATCTCTCTATATGCTGTATAAAGTTAAATTCTATAAACTGTAAATAGTAAATGATTTGACCCAACGAGTGGTCTCAGTGAAAAAGAGTTGAAAAAAAGTATGAACATATACTACCTTATAATCACCGTAAGTGTAAGACTATTAAAAAATAGTAAATGAGGTATATACTTTTGAAAACATAATTAAAAAAATTGCAGAACTTTTGTCATTTTTTATATCAAATATTCTTTTGAATAAAATGATTATTTATTCAATTAAAATATTTAACTCCGTTTAAGTATATTTTGTTTGTAAATGGAGTAGTTGGTTGAGAGGGTCGCCCCGTAATGGGCCTCTATAGTAACTGATTCAGATTAGTCAACCAAAAGGTTGGAAACCTATAAATAATACATGATTCACAAGTTCAGTTGTTTGATACTTGTAAATATAACAATATCTTATAAATAATACATGTGGAATGCATTCCAAAGAAAACTACTTGTTCCCAAGCACAACGAACTTGTTAATGAGAAAGACCAAGATTATAATTGTTTTCCTATTTCCTATTTCCATGGTTATTCATGGTATTTTTGTTATGATCTCATAATTTTCCTCAATAACTAGGTCGGGAAAAATTTTGCAATTAATAATGAGGCTGCCACAACAATGGTGCAGAAGTTTTGGGATTCTGCAATGGCCTTATCTCCCATTGAGGATGAAGATGAGACAAGAAGGTTTTTTATGTTGTTGCTCTGTTTATGTAGTTTTGTTTTGTGCCATCATTGTTTTACTAACTAATTGATAGTCATGTTTCAGCTATAGTTCATTGAAGTTGGCTTCTGAAGTAGCAGAAACAGAGAGATCTCTTCCTTATCTTTCGTCCAATATGCCATATACATTTGATTTCAAAATACAAGATAAAAGGGGCGGAATGCATAGATTTACTTGTGGCATGATATTGTTTCTGCTCATAAGCTAGGTGTCATGGTTTCATAGAGGAGCCATAAATCTCATATCAGTTGTGTGTTAGAGTTGATCTAGGGATATAAGTATTCACATTACCTTCCACCTGTGAGGCGTCTTTTTTGTGAGTAAACCCTTGAGATTCAATGATTTAAAGCGGACAATAACTTGTTGGTTGGGGTGGGTTATGACATTTTGTACCAGAGCCGATCTAGAGTACTAATGATGTACCACTTAGGGCCATGGATCATTGTTGGAGTAATGTCATGGTCTTAGAGATGAGCTATGAATCTCACATCAGTTGTGTACGTCTTTGAATATATGTATTTACACCACCTTCAACTTATGACACATCTTTTGTGGACAAAGTAGTGAGGCCCAACGGACCAAAATAGATCATATCCTTTATGCTGGTTTAGACTGTGATACTTGTCACCTCCACAAATACATGTTCTTTTCTTTACATGGGGCTCATACAAAATGTTGCTTGTTTTCAACTTGTCAAACATTTGTAGTCGTAAACAAAATATTTCTAGGCTAGTTAACTTGTAAATGCCAGTATGCCGCTAGCTTCAAGAATTGTTCCTTCAAATTCCTTTTGGCCCAATTTCTTATTGAAGAACACTTTTCTGGTGGGTCGACCAGTTTCAACAATCGTTGAGCGTTGTGTTCAAGAGATACTATCAGAGGATATGATTCTTTATGTGCACTCTACATTTTTTACCTACTATTGTGTCTAGAAAATTGTATTTAATAGGTTGTTATGCTCGTTTCTATTGGATGCAGATACGCGCAGTTTAACTAATCTAATAAGTGCAGCTCTTCATAGGCTGGGGGATGCCAGACACAGAAACAATGTGCCTCAAATCCTGGTATATTTCTAGAAATCTAGCTAGTGTTTTTATGATCACTTAAGTATCTAATAATATATTTTCCTCTGAAATTTATGCTAATTGATGAGCTTATTATGTAGTATGAAGATGACGATCATGATAAAGTTGTTTTGGCATCAGACTATGATCTTCAAGTGGCTGTGGAACATGCAAAGTTGGTTTGAAGATATGATTGAACTCTGTGGTTTCTGGATGTATACTTAATACAACATTTTACTGTGAAATTGGCTTTAGACGTTGTTATCAGATTTTATTAGGATTTTGATGTGATTCTGATTTTATTTCCTATAATTTCCTTATTAGTTTAAATAAATCTTTCCATACTTTGCTATTATATTTTTCTTATTAGAATATATTATTAGGGATTTGTATCTTATTGTAAATCTCTAAGTGGTATATTATTCGTTTAAAAATATCATTAAAAGGATTCGAATCCAGATTAAATAAAAGTAAAATTAAATAATCATCGTTTTTTTTCTTTTTTCACCTTTTCTAAAATATTTTCATTGAAAATAGCAAAAACATATTTTTTGTGTTTTCAAATTTTTCATTCAATTTTATTTTTCATTTTCTAATTTTTTTTAATTTTATATCTAAATACATTTTCTTCAATGTTTTTGATTTTCCAAGGAAATAAAAATTAAAATAAAAAAAGACATTATCTGAAACCTAACAGACTGGCTTTGCTTGGTTGAGTTGAAAATGAGAGTAAAGAAAATTAAGTTTTGAAAATAGACATATTTTGAACTAGATCACATCTCTCCATTCTCTCTCAACTTTTTTTTTCTAAATTGGAGTGATTTGTTTTTACACATTATGATGAAAAATTATCTCCCCTCTCAATTTTCTTTCACAAGCACATTCAAGATTTGTTTTCTTTCCACTTTACGCCTCCTTCCATTTTTCTATTTTCACCCAACCAAACAAAGTCTAAAAGTGTATAAAAGAGAGATAGAAAATGATTTTTTTTCTTTCTTTCCATTAGTGTGCTTAAGTTGCACCTCTCTCACTCTCTCCTTTTATCATTCCAATTTAGAATGATTATTTTTGTAACGAAAAATGATCATTCCTATGTTTTTTCCTCTCAATTTTCTTTAATATCAAGTACACTAAAAAATTATTTCCTATTTTCATTTTATTATTCCATCCTTCCACTTTTTTGCTCAATAAAACATACGCTTAGCATAGGTGGACCTTTATGATAGTCAGCAGGGTCATGGCTCCCCAAAATTTGATAAGTTAACACTTAGTTATTTGAAAATTTTAAAAAATTAAGGGTAAACAACACCATTGGTCACTAAACTATTGTCTCTTTTCTATTTTGGTCATCAAACTATTATTTTTGGCAAAATCGTCACTAACGTTACATTTTTCTATTGCTTCTTTCCTGTTTTGGTCACCAATTTATTATTTTTCTGTGAGATTTTTAACGACAAGTAACCAAAATAGGAAAAAACGTAACATTAGTGACGATTTTGCCAAAAAAAAATAGTTTGGTGATCAAAATAGGAAAGCATAAATAGTTTAGTGACTAATAGTGGTTTCTTCGACCACTTAACATACATCTAACCGGAGCAAATGACACATTTAACCCCTCGGTGGTTATGATGTATAATATCTCAATGGGAGCAAACGACACATTTAACTCCTCAACCATTGTGAAACACAATCCTTCAGCGAGAGAATGCGGTACAATTAAACCCTCGACCACTGTGGTTCCCATGGTGGAGATAACAACACAATTAACCCCTCAACACACATGAGACGACTTATTATAGTGCACTTTATAAACCCTATGGCATGCCAACTATATCCGATGGCATTTAACCATTCCCACTTAGCCAATATATTCCATTTTAAACATGATACCTCACTGTTTTTCATATGCATTATTCAAACCAAATCCAATGCAAAAAAACATGCATTTTCATAATCTCAAAATCCATTTCACAAACCATTTGCCATACTCAAATATCATCAGTATACGATCATTTGCATCATATTCCATTTCAAAAATATGCATAAAATAGTAGGTATCAAATCATAAACATAGGCATGAGAAAATCAACATTTGACAAACTGAAACATAGGCATGAGAAAATCAACATTTGACAAACTGAAATTGAGAGCGAATTCGTCTAATACTTACTTTCGAGCTTAGACAAGCATTTCAAGCTCAATCTAAACTCCCGAAATCACTTTCAAACATTTTTAAAGCTGTAAACCATGTTTCCACTCACCAACAACACAATGCCCTCTTGTCGTTGCGAAAATCAAGCTTCCAAAGCCTCCGCAACCTCTCTAAAAGCTAAAGGATCTATCTCCCTTTTTTTTTACCCAAACAAAAACAGAGGATTAATGCACTTCCATGCATCTCTAATTTCCAGCAACCATTAATCTCAACTTTGCCTCACTAAAAACCATTAAATGCTTCCTTAAAACAACCGAAAACATCATCAAACTCAACCTAAACCAAGCCCAGCCATAACCTATTGATTTTAACATCCCAACAACACCAATTAACATCCAAAAAATGTTTATAACAACCTTATATCTCCAGCAACCCTTCAACACCAAAATCAC
This sequence comes from Hibiscus mutabilis, assembly GCA_019671005.1. Lineage (NCBI taxonomy): Eukaryota > Viridiplantae > Streptophyta > Magnoliopsida > Malvales > Malvaceae > Hibiscus > Hibiscus mutabilis. Next base: position 24,473,071 of record CM033719.1, on the reverse strand, counting down.
TTCAAAGTCTAACTATTAACAACCTAGAAAATTAGCAATTCACATAGTTTAGGGATTCCTTTTATTAATCTCTTCTTATAACATTAAAAAAACATTTTATAATTGATCTAAATCAATTAGAATCAAGGAAAAATAGATCCATAATAATATTCTTCCATTTTCTCTTCAAAACTCAATTCAAACTCTACAATCATGATTTAATCATAAATACATAACAAAAATCAGTTGTAAAAGATCAAGAACTTGGAAATTTCAATAAAGAACCTTTAATTAGAGGAGAGAAATGAAAATCAACTCTAATTGCTGATTTCTCCCTTAATTTGCAAGTTTTGGATGAAAGCTTCAAGAAACCAAGTAGATTTTGAAGTAGAAATCAAATGAATCAAATAACAAATCAAAGGGAAATAAAAAAAGATTGATTCCTAGGAATTTTAGAATGAAATTGATAGTTTGGCTGCTGAGAAAGTTGAGAACAAAAGTAGTTACGTAAGAAAACGAAATTGGTTAATTAAAATTCCTTTTAATCAAATCTATTTTATTTTTATATAAAAACCATTTAAAAATAGCCTAAATTAATGGAAAAATATGATTAAAAACTTTGGTAAATTATCTCCTTAAAGATTCTAAGTTTTGACCCTTTTACGATTTAGTCACCAAAATAATTTTGAAAACCTTACATTTTAGTCACCAGACCAAAATGTCCCAAAATCCAATTTTATTCCTTCAAATTGAGTTTCCCAAAACCATTAGAATATTAATTAAACATTTTCTAATATTTTTTCATATTTTATTTTAGCCAAAACTAATTTATTATGAATTACTTCCCGAAACTAGCTCGAATCGCCTAATCCGGTTCTCCCTAACCGTCTAATCGATCTAGATAACATCTAGGCCCAAACTCATTGCGTTACACCACCTATCTGTTCAGGCATAAGAAGGATGGAACACGCCTATCCGTTCAGGCATAAGGAGGATGGAACCCGCCTATTCGTTCAAGCATAAGGAGGATGGAACCCGTCTTTCCGTTCAGGCACAAGAAGGATGGAACCTGCCTATCCGTTCAGGCAAAATCTATCTCTCGACACTTCAAGTCAGCACAAAACTTTTTCCAATCCGAAGCCGCTTTCAACCGATCAAAAAAATTCAGCACATCGGCCAATGAAATATACTTCTCACCCTCCTCAGCACAACAATGTGGCATGCGACACCTCCTATCATACAAAGCTTCATACGGAGCCATCTAGATACTAGCCTGAAAACTATTGTTATAGGCAAACTCCACCAACTGTAGTTGTTTCTCCCACGTTCCTTGAAAATCAATGATGCAACACCGTGATATATTTTCCAATACTTGGATAATGCTTTCAAACTGACCATCCGTTTGAGGATGATACGATGTACTAAAATTCAACCGTGTACCCAAAGCCTTATGCAAAAACTCCTAAAACCTTGCTATAAAGTGCGGATCCCTATCCAATACTATAGACTTAGACGCCCCATGCAACCTCATAATCTCGGCCACATACAACTCCGCTAACTTATCCAAAGTATACGTCGTATACACGGCCAAGAAATGCGCACATTTCGTAAACCTATCCATAATCACCCACACAGAATTCTTCTTCGTTGGCGTTAAAGGTAAACCGGATACAAAATCCATGGTAATTCTCTCCCACTTCCATTTCAGAATCTTTAAAGGTTGCAACAACCCAGAAGGAAACTGATGCTCAGCCTTAACACGCTGACATAGCATACAACAAGCAACAAAATCCGCTATATCCTTCTTCAAACCAACCCAAAAATATTCCTTTTTCAAATCTTGATACATCTTTGTACTTCTCGGATGCATAGCAAAAGGACTCGAATATGCCTCAATCAAGATAGTGTGTCTGAACTCCTCATCCTTCGGTACAACCACTCGACTCTTGAAACACAAAAAACTTTTATCACTAAAACAAAAAATCCTTCTGATTGTCATCCATTATATCCTGGATATGTGGTACCAACGAATCATCATACGGTTGCTTCTCCTTGATCTATTGCAACAACGATGTTTTCACTTGCAACTCAGCCAACAAACCACCATCTCGCATCACACTCAACTGAGCAAACATGGCCCTCAACTTTGTAACACCCCGGTTTTGGGCTTAGGTATTTTTAAGGTTGGTTCGAGGGTCCGGTGGACTGGTATTAGAGATCCGTGTCAGTTTCAGGATTAATTCGGATTAAATATTTTTGAAGGTGATAAAATTATAAAAATGCTCTAAAATCATTATTAAATATATTAATGATTTTTGTAAAGTCAATTTTGGAAAATGAGTTTTGGAAATTGGACATTTTGGGTTAGTGACCAAAATGCGAACTTTGAAAACTATTTTTTCTCAATTTCTCTCCAGCCAAATACCTTTCCAACTTCAAATTTTTCAGGTAAAAATCAGAGGTTTTGATTTCCATTTGTTTTCTTAATGTTTTTTCATCAAATGCTTATTGTTATTCTCTTGATTTTCATGTTTTCCTAAGCAATTAAGGGGAGAAATCATCATTGGAGGTAAAATTCCGTTCTTCTCCTCTAATGAAAGGTTCTTTACTGAAATTCCCAAGTTCTTGATCCTTTACAATTGTTTTCTAATGTGTTTTGATAGTTTGATTATTGGAAATTGGTTTAATTAAGTTTTGATTGATGGAATTGACATATTTCAAATTGGATCTATTTTGCTGGGTTTATGATCAGATTAGATCATGATTTTGATGTTTAATTGAGTTAATAACTTGGTTTTAATGTTGTAATCCCAAAACAAGTTGGATCTCTAATGTTTAAGGTTGTAAATCAAGGGTTGATGTAGTGTTTTTCGAGCTTAAGCATTGTTGGAAGTAAAAGGATGTTGGGAAAGGGTTTTTAGATCGTATTTGATGAGGTTTGATGGTTTGAATCGTTATGTTATGGCTGGGTTAAGTTCTTGAAGGGTTTGATGATGTTTTCGATATGTTTCAAATGGTTTTTGAGTGGGAAACTTGAGAGTAGTGGGAGATTGCTGTTAGGCAATGGTTTGAATGCATAATAATGCATTTTCTCTGGTTTTATGTTGTTAAAATGGGGGTTAACCAGGGCGACGAAGTTTGACATTGATTGTTGCTTGATGGGAGCTCGATTCGCATTGGCGAGCAAGGCGAAGTGTATCAGTGAGTGGAAACGGTATTAAAAGTCTTTCAAAGGTTTGAAAGTGGTTTTGGAAGTTTAGGTTAAGTTTGAAACACTTACCTAAGCTTGGAAGTAAGTTTCCCTCATTTGCTCTTAAATATCGGTTCGGATATGAGCATGTGTAATTCATGTTTTAGTCGTAAACATGGTTGGTTTTACTTACTGAAAATGCATGATTTTGAGTTCATATGCAAAGGTTTAAAAGTATATAAAATGCTAGTGAGCATTGGTTTTTATTCCGGTCGCGAATGTGGTATTGCTTGGGCAATGTGATTTGCATATGTGGTGATTTTGTATAATGCATTGTAAATTAGTGAGTAATTGGTTTGTAAATGATATAATGGCTATGTGACAAGGTGAGAAAACATTCGGATATAGTTGGCATGTCATAGGATAAAGTGCACTATAATATGTTTAAAAATCGATCATGGTTAAAGGTCCTTAAGGTATAGCGGTCGGCTACTCGGACTATGTTGCTATCACTTGGGTTGAGAGGTCGGTTCCCCTTGTTGATGTAAAACTTATGGTTGGCAAGGTTGTTAAATCATGCGGTTAGCATGGTGTAGTCTTGTTGTTGTAAAACTTACGGTCGGCAAGGTTGTTAAATCATGTGGTCGGCATGGTGTAGTGTTAACGATGGTCGGTCATTAAGGGAGATCTGTGTATCCGATGTGTAAAGTTAACGGTCAGTTAACTAAAGATTAGTGTTCGGCTAGTCATGGATAGTGGTCAACTATCCAGGGTCACTATAATTGCCAATATATGTGAAAGTTCACGTGTTGAACCTATTTTGTAATGCTTTGGGATTTAAGCATGGTTTATGATTTAATGCTTTGGGATCTAAGCATGGAATATGAATATGATATTGCATAAGGGTGATTATGCATCTCAGTTGGAGACAAGGGAAAATGCTTTGGTTGTAAGCATTTTTTTGGAAACAAGTGTTTTGGTTGCAAATATTTTTAAATGCATCATTGTTTTATGAGCATCCTCACTAAGCATGTGTTCTTACGCTCTCTTTTTCCTAATGATGCAAAGCATTAAGGTTTGGGGCAGCAAGGGCAAGGCTAAAGTGATCCAAGGACTAGTTTGGTATGGACTCAGTTTATGTTTTCGTTTAATAAGGCAATGTGTTCATCATGATTTTGGGGATTTGTAATTATGTTTTCTCTAGTATTTGGCATGTGTAATGTTGTGTCTTGGGAGTATGATTGATGTTGTTAATCATATTATGAACCTTTGTTGGTTGTTGCTTGGTAGTTGCCTAAGGATGCATCTAGCCTATATTGAATGGTTTCCATGCTTTGATGTTTTTATCAAGTTGAATATGACACCGTGGTCGGTATGTTGCCTTTGCTGGTTAGTGCTTGTTTGAACGTTTTGGTATGTTTGGCAAGTGGATTAGGAAGCATGCCTATACGTTGTTTCATTGGAAGCATATGTATTGTTGGAGATGCTTAACCTTGGTGCCAATGTTAGTTTAAGTCTTGTTGAATATTTGTATGCATGTGTACGAGTTCTGGGGATCCAATGCATCTAGATTTGGGTAAAAAACCAGAAGAAAATGACATTACAGGTCCAGGCGTACTGATACGCAGAGGACTGTATCGGTACGGCTAGGCAAAATCAGGCAACTAATATCGGTACGGGTGATTGAGTACCGATACGGTAAAACAAGTTAAGCTTGGCGTACCGGTACGAGATAAGGCATATCGGTACGGGAACTCGTTACTGGAAAGTTACTTTTTGAGGAAAAACCCGTGTACCAGAACACCGAGGGCTCATACCAGTACGACTTTAATAATTTGCAAGCTGACGTGCCATACCGATACGGTACACTGTGTACCGGTACGGGTGGCTGCTCTGTATTAGTACGACTGTGTTCGTATCAGTACTGGTGGCTTTTTTACAGGTAATGTCATGGATTTCAGTTTCTAGTCTCTTGCGTTTTGGTCCCTAAGTTTTGCGAATGTAATTGTATGAGCATGGTTGTTCATCTTGACCTGAAATTTGATTTGTGGGCATATAAGTGGACTAATTGAGGATTGGTAACCTTAATTTCAATTTTGGTCCTATAAATTAAAAGGTTTACGTTTTAGTCCTCGTAATAAATGTGATGCAATTGGTTGCATTCTGTGATTCGTTTCCTTCAAAAATTCACCTACTGCAAGTATGTACATGTAAGATTAATATTTTGCATCTAGACAAGATAAAAAAGAAAAGAAATGGACCGACTTTTCGTAACCTTTCTCTGGTTTGCTTCAACAAACCTAATGTAGTTCTCTCGGTTCGGTCGGGCATCTAGGCTGGGTCGAGGGGGTTACAAACTCCACTGCAACCTTCCTATTTAAGGCACTAGTTACAACATTAGCCTTTCCTTGATGATACTCAATCGACAAATCATAATCCTTGAGCAACTCCAACCATCTCCATTGCCTAAGATTCAACTCCTTCTGTGACATTACATATTTCAAACTCTTGTGATCCGTGTACACAGTACACTTCTCACCATAAAGATAATGCCTCCAAATCTTCAAACAAACACCACCACAACAAGCTGTATATCGTGCATATGATAGTTGCGCTCGTGCACCTTTAACTGCCTAGATACATAAGTACAACATTTCCTCCTTGCATCAACACACACCCCAAACCAACGTAGGATGCATCGCTATAAACTACAAACTCCTTCCTCGACTTAGGTTGAATCAAGATCGGAGCTTACGTCAAAGCTTATTTCAACTTATCAAAAGCTTGTTGTCTACCCTTCGTCCACTCAAAACTTACATCCTTTTGCAACAACTTCGTCAAATGAGTAGAAATCCTCGAGAAACCATCCACGAAGCGACGATAATACCCTACTAACTCTAAGAAACTACGAACCTCAGACACTGACTTAGGTTGCTTCTAATTCACAACTGCCTCAATCTTCTGCGGATCCACCCGGATACCTTTTGCATAAACCACATGACCAAGGAAAACCACTTGCTTAATCCAAAACTCACACTTGCTCAACTTAGCATAAAGCTTATTCTCTAACAGAATTTGTAACACAATTCGTAGGATCTTCCTCGGTACGAGAGTACACAAGAATGTCATTAATGAACACTACCACGAATTGATCTAAGAATTCATGGAATACCCGATTTAACATATCCATGAAATTTGCAGGTGTATTTATCAACCCAAACAGCATCACTAAGAACTTATAATGCTTGTAACGCGTGCGAAAAGCTGTCTTTGGCACATCTTTATCCTTCACCTTTAACTGATAATACCCAGATCTGAGATCAATCTTGGAAAACACCGTAGCACCCAAAAACTGATCGAACAAATCATCAATCCTCGGCAAAGGATACTTATTCTTAAGCGTCAACTTGTTCAATTGTCAAAAATCAATGTACATCCTCATAATGCCATCTTTCTTTTTCATAAACAACACCGGTGCTCCCTACGGTGACACACTAGGCCAAATGAAACCATGATCCAACAACTCCTGAAGTTGCATCTTCAAGTCCTTCGATGCCATGCAATACGATGCAATCGACATCGGAGTCGTATCCGCATACGTCTTAATATGAAACTCTACCTCCCTATCCGGTGGTAATCTTGGTAACTCATCCGAAAACACCCCTGAAAAATAAAAAACGGCGCGGATATCCTGAACATGTACCTCCTTTCATATCTGGGTTCATAATATAAGCTAGATAATCTTGACACCCTAGCTCCAACAACTTTTGTGCTTCCATAGCCGAAACCACATTAGACAAGAATTTAACATTCTCGCCCACAACCATCACATCGTAATCCTCAGCAAGTTTCAATGAAACTCGATTGGTCTCAAAATCAACCACAACCCTATGTTCAGACAACTAATCTATCCCCAAGATTACATCAAAACCATAAAACAACAACTCTATCTAATCAGCCTCAAACACATGACCTTGAACCATCAAAGGACATCTCCTATAAAACTTCCTAGCAACTACTGTCTTCCTAAAAGAACTAGTTACTAGCATACCAACATCTAACACCTCTACAGGTATATCAAGCAAGCTTGCACATTCGCGCAAGATGTATGGATGTGTAGAACCAAAACCTATCAAAGAAGGCAATAGAACATGCCTATCCGTTTAGGCATAAGAAGAACGAAATCCTCATATCCGTTCAGGTATAAGGAGTTTTAGTGGAAATACAAGTGTAATCACTCATTTTTATCAATGTGGTATTAGTATAATTATGAATATATTATTATTATTGCGTGTATACATATAGTATTATTATGTGTGTTTGTTATGTACGTGTGACTAATATGTATGTGGCATGTGTGTGGTATATGTGCATGTCACGTACGCATTGTTTGTTACAATGTATGTATATTTAGAATAATTATGTGTGATCAAATACATATGTTTGTATTGTGTATTTAAGTGTGTGTGTGTTTACTTATTATTTATTAGTTGTTATTAATATTGCATGTTATATAATGTATGCGCACATATGTTATGTGTTTGTATGTATGTATTAATAGGTGCATGCGGTATATACATTATTTAAGTTATTATTAATAGGACATTAGTATGTATGTGTTTACATATGTTCATATAAGGTACATCGTATGTATGTTTATACGTATATGTATAGATGTGTGGGTGATTGCTATTATTATTATTATTGTAATTATTAGAGCTGGGCTAGGTTAAAATAAAATCTGTAGATTAATTAAAACCCAGAATAAATAAGTAAGTCCAGCCCAATCTATATTACAAACCCTATTAAATTTACAAAGCCCGTTTGCCCCAAAAGCCCTAATACACATCAGGTAATCTAAACCCTAAAAAATATCTAACTTTGGTCTCTTTGTGCACAGCCAATCAAGGGTCGTTGGATCAAAATTGATCGAACGGCCATGATCGAAAGAGGAAAGCTAGCCAGCTGGCCGCGTGCATCACACGCACAGGCCGTTCGGCTGCAACGCGCACTTGTGAGCCACGCGCGGACCCTTTGACCTTCCACGCGTACGTGTGGAACATGCACCAGACCCCTCTTCTGCCATCTGCCACGCGTCATGATCTGATCCAGTCCCCCCAGTCCAAGATTGCATCCCAGCCTTCTGTTTTCCATGCAATCCCAGCCGTTGGATCAGATCTGATCTAACGGCCAGGGTTCAGTCTGGCACCACTCTACCCTCTGCCACCGTACATGCCACCCTCACCGGTCCTCACCAAACATGCAAGAAACAAATAAGCAAGTCAGATCAAGCATGGGTTCTCAGATTTCATATCCAATCAATTGCTCATCAATAGTAAAGATCAAATATACTTTTATTATTATTGGCATGTTGTAATAAAAAAAGGAAAACATCTATAGGATAAAGGAGGATTCAGTGAGATATATGGGAGGGGGAGTTCAAAAAAAGAGAGAGGGGGGATTCGGGAGAAAGCAAGACAAGAAAAAAAGGGTTTGTTTGGTTCGAACCAAGAAGTTTCAGATCGAAAAAATACATATTTTGTAAGAAAGAACTTTGATGAGAAATAAAAAAGGTATTTTCAAAGTTTTTTCTGATCTAAATTTGTTTTCTCTTTTGAAACCCTTTTTGTTTTTCTTGTTTAATCAAAAGTCAATAAGAAAGGGTCGAGAGGTTTACCGTGACGAGGCTGCCATCGTTGCTTGCCGGGAGGCTGCCAAGGACCGGCTCTGTTGAGAGAGCGGCGCGCCGTTGAGTGTCTGTCAGGAAAGTAGGTTAGGGTTATGTGTGGGTTTTTTTAACTTCAATCTGATGCATACAAAAAAATAAAAACCCTATTTTAATCTGTTTTAAACCAAGATACGTGAAACGACGTAGTTTTGCAGCAACCCGACCCGCGGTGACCCAGATACCTGGGGAGGATCCGTGTTTTTGGCAATTGGTCTAATTGCATGAGATGTCCTCTTACTCTTTCGCGTTTTTATTTTTTGGTCATGGGATAATTTCATTTCCAATCCATGTTCTTTGTTACCGCATTCTTTTGCACCCTTTTTTATTTCAAGTCAGCATCTATATTTTACTTTCATTCAATTCAATCCCGAAATTAAATTGAATCGGATTTTAAAAGGCATAAATACCTTCAAAGTCCTTCCGCGTTTCTGTTTTTTGCACTTTGAGCTTGCCCCTTGGGCAAATTACATAGTCAGTCCCTTCAGGTTTTGTGTAACTTGAAATTCCGTCCTTAAATCATTTTTTTAATTTCCGCCATTCTATTTCATTTCATTGCATTTTAGTCCCTTTTCATGTTTTAAATATTTTATATCCTTGTTTTTATTTTCTTATCATGTTTACATTGCTTTTCGTTTGTGTATGTATTTACTTTTAAATATTATGTTTTTTAATGTGCGTATTAATACGGGTTATATCTTGCTTTTATTTTATTTGTTTATGTGTATAGATGTTTGTTTATATGTTATGTGCTAGTTTAGTTTGTATATAATGTTTATATAGATCTTCATGTTTTTTTATATGTTTTGGTTATCATATGCGTGCATTTATTTATGTTTTCATAACATGTGTATTACCAGGTTAATTCATCATTTAGTTTGTTTATTCATGTTGCATTTTTTAATTGAGCATGATTAGTTTAATTATTTATCATGTGTATGTGTTCTAGTATGGTATATTTTTGTCTTGCATTTTTGGTTATATGTCAATAATTTGCTACATATTAATGTCATGTTCTATTTCATTTTATTTTAAGTTGTGTTTTCTTTTTAGCATGTTGCGTAGGTTTGGTTAGTTTAATATCATGCTATATGTATGTCACGCATATGCTAGTTATGGTTCTTTTTAGTGTGTTTAAGCGTTTTAGGGTTATTTAATTTAGCTTTGGGATAATGTTTTGTTCTTGTTCATGCCTATATTTCATTTTTTATTGTTATGGTATGTTAGGTTTTTTGTTCATGTGTTCATGTGTTTTTATTCATTTTGTAATATTCATATTTTAGGTTTTTAATATCATGTAGATGTAATTTGTTTGTTTTATATTTTTGCTTCCTAAGATTGAGTATCGAAATATATTAATTGTCAATGCGGTGCCCTTTTATCCGAGCGTAAACGGGGCCAGTATCTGGAGTAGTGATGGTGGTTGGGCGTTTACTCTCGGATAACGGGGCTTCTAAAATTTACTCACACTTATAACCAAATTTTAATTTAATCGTCACTTTAATCCGAAAAGTTTAATATTAATAAAACAGTAATTATTAAAGTACCAATTTTGGGCGGTGTGGGGGTGCTAATCCTTCCCCATCCGTAACCGACTCCTGAACCCAACAATTTTTAAATCTCTGGTTTTATGGTGTCCGACCTACCTAAGTGACCGGTGGCGACTCCATTTTCAAAATAAAATATGGTTTTTACAAAATCCCACGGAAGACATTTTTTAAAACAAAGCAAAATAAAAATACTTCTTTAGCGAAACGGACATCGCTACAGATGGCGACTCCGATGGGGACCAATTTTTTTTTTTTTTTCAAGAACAAAATGAGAGCCAAGTTTTTTAAATAACTACCGCTTTGTTAATATTAGAAGTTTCGGATTAAAGTGACTATTAATTTAACATACAATTATAATTGCGCGTTTATTTTAACGCATTTAAAATTTGGCATATAAACCCGTCTTTTTTAAGTGGGGGAAAACGCTAATGCTTTCGTGAGGATATCGTTCCTCCGTGTAGGCCTAGCAAGTACCTTCGGGGCTCGATTACCTTATGCTTTCATAAGGATATCGTTCATTCATATAGTCATAAGCGAATGGGTCCCCCTGAATTGAACCCGGTTGAAATGAGCCTATAATGGGTGATGACCGGGCGCCTTACTACCCTTAGCAGTGGACAACAAGGGCAGTTCGGGTACCTCTTAGCACCAACACTGCATGTAGAGAACATATAGAAACCCACCCATTTAGAGCCATGCAGATAACTTTAGGTGTTTTAGACTATTACCTTATTTAATTTGTCCTTTTATTTATGTATTTATTATTTTTATCCGGTACTAACTCATTTCTTTTTTTGCTTTATTTTTATTTTACACATACTTTTGTTGCATTATCATTGCATCCACATTACATAAAGGCGTTGATTCAAGTGGTTTGCCTGATTAGAAAATCTTTCATCATGGAAAAAATGTGTCTTAAAAAGGACGGCATCGATCCAGTCGTGCGACATTGGTCAGAGATTAATCAACAGATCCGAGGTAACAATTTGCCGAGCAAGCGTGCAGTGCCAAAGTTTACACATACTTTTGTTGCATTATCATTGCATCCACATTACATAAAGGCGTTGATTCAAGTGGTTTGCCCGATTAGAAAATCTTTCATCATGGAAAAAAGGTGTCTTAAAAAGGACGGTATCGATCCAGTCATGCGACATTGGTCAGAGATTAATCAACAGATCCGAGGTAACAATTTGCCGAGCAAGCGTGTAGTGCCAAAGTATACACACGAGACACCTGATGGTGGACATACAACGAGTTGCAAGGCGTGTGAATGACTTAGCTACCGAAGCCGCGGCTTTCCGACCTTTTGGAACCCCAGACATGGAAGAAGCACCAAGGTTTATCAAGTTGCTCAGAGCTATCGAGAAGCTAGGAGGTAGAGCTAGGGCTTATGTGTAGAACTTTGTTTTGTAATTAAGACTTTTTGTAATAGGGTGTCCTTTTGCAATGTGGGCCCTTTTTGTAATCTGGACCCTTTAGTTCCCATGAAAGTCGTTCGAAAGGCTGATTAACAGTGGAATCAACGCCTTTATTTGCATTCATGTTGCATATCATGACATGGTGTTGATTCAAGAGCAGTTCATTAAAAGGCTTTCAAAATAGAAAAAGTTTGCTTTGTCGGAAACGATAATATTACAGTATCAAGTTAGGCTGAGCAAAGACCAATCGAGAAAGAAGACGGTACGATAGTAAGGCACGTCTGTATGCAGAGAAGATTGATCAGGGTACGCAGAACCCCAATTTTAAATCTTCACATTTAACCCTTTTGTAAAAATCTCAAAGATTCTAATTTAACTCATTTTAAAAAAATTTGAAAATATTATTATTTTGCTTTGAATCTTTTTCCCTCCTAAAACTTTCAGAATAATAATAACAAAAAGAAACCTAAAAGTTTTATTTTTTAAGTAAGTTAAAACTTTTTGATAATAAAAAGGGGAAATTTTTAAACCAAATGATCCTTGAGAATTTTAATTTATACCCCAAAAAGTTTTAAAGTACTCCCTTAGGATCGATAGAATCCATCCTTGTTTAGACGTATTATTCGTTTGCACCCAGATCTACAGAAGAAAAGATCTTGTCTGCATTATGCATGCACTTGTTGATGTCTTTTTCAGAAGCCACAAAATAAAGATCATGACGTCATGAGTCCATGGAATAGAATAAGGGGAGAAGACGAAGTCATCTATCATCTTGAAGACGACGTCGAGACATGGAGCACAGGTTTTGCTTTCCGAAGTCAAGGTCTCCAGAATAAATCCAACTGTTACCTGTAATTCATTATTAATTTCTTGCAAACAGACATTTTCTCTATTGAAAGTTTTTTAAAGACTATTCGAGAATCAACACCGCATTTGCATGCATTCTCGCATTTATAGGGTATTGATTCCCGAAGTGGTTTCTCAAATCTCAGAAATCATTCATAATTGGCAAAGGGTTGTCTGGTCAGATATTAGAGGGCACGAATCCAGGGTTTTGTCCCAGAACAAGATTGGAGACAATAGAAGAGGAACCATCTAAAGACTTCAGATCAGACACGGTAAGGAGACACTGTACTGGTAATGAGCAAAGTAAAGTGCAAGAGTTGAAAGAAGCAGAGGGAAGAAGTGATGAATCAGATGAATACTTTGACGAAAGGTAAGCGATCCATCGAACCGAAAGAAGAATCGATTAAGGATCAGAATAAAGAGTGGGATAGTCAGAATTCTACCTCCAAGCTAGCCAAATACGAAAAATTGAACCCTTTTGTGATCCGCATCAATAAACAGGCGGAAGGTATGTCTGAGTCGGGCTTTCAAAAAGTAGAGCTCGGTCTAGAAAAAACCCAAGAAGCAAGTAATGAAAAGAAGTACATCTCGATTCCTGTGAGGTACACCGAACTACTCCTAATATTCATCGAGAAGAGCCTTATTACCTTGGTGAAGTCTCTAGCGAAGAGACCTTCTTATCCGAGAGATTACGACACACGTGCTAGAGGCAGTTACCGTTTAGGAAGTTTGGGTCACAATATTTAGGATTGCGGGGCCCTGAGGAACAAGTTCAAGATCTTATCGCGATGAGAATTTTGGGTTTCGAAGATGGAGTTCCCCAATTCTATAGTGAGCTAACAATCACCCGAGGGGCAAAGTCGAGGAAGAATCGATATCCAGGACAAAGTTCGAGTAATACCGAAGTGGGTCACTCAAGCGAGTTAGATTTGAAGATCGGAGATAGGGGCATCCTAGGAGAGGGATATTATTTCGAGTTCAGCCAGCTCGGATAAGTGAGAGATAACTTGGATAAAATTGAATTTGCAAAATGATCACCATAAGCTTTACTGAGTGTTTAAGAATATCAGATTGGGTCACCTTTAAAGAATAGATGAATGGTGTTGTTCAGTTGAAGGACGACTCAGAATATTGGAAGAAGAGAAACTAGTCAAGCAAGAATCAGATCAGGCTGTTATCAGGTAGGTTTGAGGAAATTGGGAATAGGTACGACAGTCTCCAGAGATGAGCTACAGAATAACTTAACCATTAACAAGAGTTTTGGAAACAAGTTTACGACAGAGCAATGACAATCCAACACTCTTCAGTTGGAAAGGACAACTTCCAAGCTGCAAAAGACTAAGCAAGGGATAGATGAAGACCCAAAGATCGATATTACCCGAGCAGGTAAGGCGGCTCAACAAGGTGGCAGACTTAGTCAGAACATGGACCAAGTGTTGGACCACAGAGGCAAGCTGACCGGACTATTGGATGAAGTTAAGAAAGTAGGTACTGAAACTTATCATTAATTATAAATATCTAATATCTGATATAATGAAACCTTTTGGCCTTAATGAACGTCGTTCTATGGGGATCACTTTTGAAATCAATACCTTACTGCATTCATGTTTATATTTTAGGATTGTATTGCATTACATTGCACAGTCATGGCATATTTTACATAACATTATCATTACCTTGCATAAAATTTTTGGGGGTAATCCAAAGAACAATTAGAGTTTTATCGTGAATAAAAGAATTGAACACACTCAAAAATCAAGATTCAAGAAGTTAGAAGATGGACTTGAGAGAAAAAGAGAGAGAAAAAAAGAAGTTTGATGCCTTTGATGCAAGAAAGCTCTGTTTGAGCCCTGATTTGGTCGTTCCTCCGGATTCCAAAGACTCACAGATTTGCGCATGATAACGGAACAAGATGCCCCAAGATTCACATGACCATATTCTGCAAAAAGATGGAGGGCTGCATTAAAAAATTGCCGATCCACTACTTCCCCGATAGTCTAGCAGGACCTACCGTGATATGATATGCTTTGGACCTAGCACCAAGTCGTCAGTATCTCCAGGGTACGAAGATGAAACCTGATGAAAGCTTCAAGGAATGTGCTTTGAGGTGTCTGTGTTTAGTGACCCAGGTGCAGCCTCCCATAGATGAAGAGGAAAGTGACTTCCATGCCACCTTTCTTATTTCTTCTTTGATAAGGTGCCTGGAAAAATGAATGCTAGCTTTGAAGACTTCATGACAGTCGGAGAGAGAATCGAACATGCACTTCGGGACCTAAGTTTAAAAGACCAGACATGCCTAGGAGCATAAGGAAAGAAAGAGATAAATAGGTACCACTTTCGAATGTTCTCGTGATCGTAAGAGAAGAAGACAAGCAGATTCCTCTAAATCACCGAGAAAAATTCCTCGAACAAGTACATATTTAGAGATATTCAGAGTATTCTATCTCGGACATATGGCCTCATCTGGTCAAGGGTTAGTACCTTACCTCAAGGCGGATAAAGACTACGCCCAGCTCATCTGCTCATAGTTTTGATCCATACAGTATATGTGAGTTCTACATTGAGGCGTCGGGGCATGACACTAAGAAATTTGGGGTCATTAATAGAAAAAAATCAAGAAGCTGGTTGACGGGGGAGTCATGACGAGAGAGTTGATCCAACGGTGGAAAAATAAGAGAAGAGGCAAGCCTACACTACAAAGGACCTGAATGAGTTAGTACTCGGGAGGTAGTCCGGAGGTCCCTATGGTTTTCCCATCAGTTTACAAAGAAATTCTCAATGCTTTGAAAAAAAACTCTCTGTAATCACTCATTTTTATCTGGTTTGTAAATATTGTTAACATATTAGTATAATAATTAATAAGGTATTATTATTGCATATATACATGTTACATTATATGTTTACTATATATGTGATTAATGTGTATAAAATATGTATGTAATATGTGTAAGCGCATGCATATTATACATACTATGTACGGTGTATGTGTGTCACATGTCACGTATGTTTTAATAGTTTATATATGTACTAGGGTGTACTTGCTTATATTTATTTTGTGTGTATAAGATGCATGTATATATGTGCTTGTGTGTATGTGATATATATGTGGTTTGCATGTGCATGTACTATGTATGTTTGTAGTATGTATAATGTGTGTATACTTATATTAATTAGGTGTGTGAGCAAATATATGTATATGTGTGTTTGAATGTTATATGATATATACGTTAATTTGTATGTATGATTGTATGTACATAAAGTATATGTGAATATGTTATTATATTGTCATTATTATTATATTATTATTACTATTACTATTGGGTTTAAATTAAAAACAGATCTAAAATATAAAACCCATTTATAATAACTGTCTAGTCCATCATTTACAAAGCCCAAAAATTTTACAAGGCCGCTCAGCCCAAATCCTAACCCAATAGCCTAAAACCCTAATCCATATCAAATTTAATAACCCTAACATTCTCTCTTTATTGTGCACAGTCGATCCTGGGCCGTTGGATCAAATCTTGATCCAACGGCTACGATTGAAAGGAAAGAAACCGTTCATCTGCCGCGTGAAGCCCACGCGCAGGCTGTTGAACTCCCACGCGCGCGTGAATCTCATGCCTCTACCCATTGACTGCCGTGCACCACGTGGCACTATCTCGCGCAATCCCACCAGTTTCAAGATTGCATCTGGGCCATCCGTCATCGAACTATCTCAGCCGTTGGATCAGATCTGATCCAACGACCAAGAACGAGGCCAGCCAAGATGACAGCTCCACCATGCTTCTTCTACCACGCCTCCAACCACCCTCTGCCACCGTACACACCGCTCCTCACCAAACC
This sequence comes from Hibiscus mutabilis, assembly GCA_019671005.1. NCBI lineage: Eukaryota > Viridiplantae > Streptophyta > Magnoliopsida > Malvales > Malvaceae > Hibiscus > Hibiscus mutabilis. The sequence continues at coordinate 24,456,517 of CM033719.1, read as the reverse complement.
AGACATGCAAGAAACAAATAAACAAGTCAGATCAAGCGTGGGTTCTGAGATTTCATATCCAATCAATTTCTTGTCAACAGTAAAGACTAGATCTACTTTTACTATCATTTGCATGTTGTAAAAAGGGGGATAGATCTATTGTAAGAGAAAAAAGAAGATCCAGTCAGATATAAGGAGGGTGGTTTTTCAAAAAAGGGGGAGATTCGGGGGGGAAGGAAAAAAAGGTGTTTGGTTTGAACCGGGGATTTTAGATCCAAAGAAAATATTTGTAAACAAAAACCTTGAAGGGAAATGGAGAGGTAGTTTCAAAGTTTTTCTTTCGATATGATTTCATTCTCTCTTTTTAAATCCTTTTTGTTTTCTTGATCAATCAAAAAATCAGAAAGAAAGGGGCGAGAGGTTTACCTTGACAAGAGCCGCCGCCGTTTCTTACTGTGAGGCCGCCGAGGATTGGCCTTGGTAAGAGAACGGCGCGCCGTCGAATGGTTGAGAGAAAAATAGACTAGGGTTTGCATTTTTTTATAAATCTGTTTGAAATGAAAAAAACCCATCTTGATCTGTTTTAAACCAAAACGTGTGAAACGACGTAGCTTTGAGGCAACCCGACCCGCGGTGACCCGGATATCCGGGAAGGATCCACGTTCTTGTCAAATGGTATAATTGCATGAGAGGTCCTCTTTTTTCTTTCCCGCTTTTATTTTTGTCATGGGTTAATCTCAACTTTAATCCCTGTTATTTGTTACTGCATTCTCTTTCATCCTTTTTATTCCAATTCAGCATCTTTACTTCGCTTCCTTTCAATTTTCCCCCTAAGTTAACCGAAATCAGATTTTGAATGGCAAAATTACCTTGTTAGTCCTCCCTTGTTTTTGTCTTTTTAGTGTGAGCGTGCCCTTTGGTTTTATTACAATATTAGCCCTCGCAAGTTTATGTCAGTTTGTAATTAAGTCCTTAAATGTGTCTTTTGTTCATTCAAATTCTGATTTCTGACTTTGTTTTTAGTGCATTTCAGTTCCCATTGTGATTTAAATAAATTACGTTTTCTTTTCTTTGTTTTTGGTATGATTACTTTGCTCTTTAGTATTTACTTTTTATATTTTATGATTTTCTACATGTGTTCTTTTGATATCATGCTTTTGAGTTTTAATTTATTTTGCTCGTATTATATGCTTGTTCCTTTTATATGTTATGCTTAATTTAATTCGCATATTCATGACCGTGTTAGCATGCTTTTGTTTTGCTTAGTTTATTTATGATATCACGTTTTTTGTGTGCTTTAATTATTTTGCTCATCGTATATGTTTATTTTAGGTGTTGTCTTAGTTTCTTAGCATGTATCAAGTTTGTAAAAATGCTAATAAATTTTCATATCCTTGTTGTTTTCTTTTAGGTTATATGGTAGTGTTTTTTATGATGTTTTTATTTTAACGTGAGCATAATTGGTCATATGTTAAGTTTTAATGTGTTACCATGACATTAGTGTTTTATTATTTATGCATGTTTAGTTTGGTCGTTTATCATGTCTATGTGTGCTTTAGTATGTATTATTTTGTTTTGCATTTTAGGCCATACGTCAAAATGGGTATTGTTTGTCAAATAAATGCCATGCACGTGTTGTTTTTGTGCTTTTTTTTATACATATGCTCAAGCATGTTAGGATTAGTTTATTTAAATTTTGGAAGCATATTTTTTCTTCTTTTCCATATTTGTGCTTATGTTTTGTGCTCATTAGGGTATGTTGTGTTTTTTCTTGTTTATATACTTGTTTATTTTATTTAATTTTGCAAAATTCATGTGTTTATGTTTTTTATATATCATGTCGATGTAAATGTTTATTATTTTTGCTTTCTAAGGTTGCATAATGGAATATAAATTGTCAATGCGGTGCCCTTTTATCCGAGCGTAAACGGGGCCAGTATCAGGCGTAGTGATGGTGGTTGGGCGTTTGCTCTCGGATAACGGGGCCTTTAAAATCTACTCGCACTTATAACCAAATTTTAATTTAATCGTCACTTTAATCCAGAAAATCTAATATTAATAAAGCGGTAATTACTAAAGTACCAATTTTGGGCGATGTGGGGTGCTAATCCTTCCCCATCCGTAACCGACTCCCGAACCCAACAGTTTTCGAATCTCTGGTTTTATGGTGTCCGGCCTACCTAAGTGGCCGGTGGCGACTCCATTTTCAAAACAAAACGCGGTTTTTTTAAAAACCCTATGGAATAAACATTTTATATCCGAAAAACCACAAACACCTCGAAAACTTCCAGTTTTTTAGCGAAAGAGGGATATAGCTACACTCTCAAATAGATTTTTTTTAGAATTAAAAATCACATTTCCATTTAGAAAGCATTTTTACATTATGATTCTTTAAACATTTTATTTTATAGGGTAGTTTTTGTTCTCCTATATGCATATACACTCATTTCTGAGTGGACATATGTATATATCATTTCTATATCAGGTCCTCGAATTTTGAATGCAACAGTACATTTGCTTCAGTTCCAAAGATCAACTCTAAGTTGCATATATTTAGAAGAGATTGAATGTTGTGGGGATACTGTAAATGTGAGTATCTGCTGGTTTACTTAGGCCAACAGAGGAACAAAGCGAGTGTTTAGACAATGGGCAGTTCCCATTTTAGGAATTTATCTTCTCAGGCACTTGTCGTTTAAGATCCTTGAAACGAGAGTTGACCCTAAACCTCTACCCCCTGAAGGCTTTCTCAGGACATCTGTGAATGTGACGATGAATGGTATTCTTTTACTTTACCAGAAGACAGAGATGAGACCAGACAGATTGAATACGAAGATCAGAAAATCATCAGAAGAAAGTAGTTGAAAACAAGAATATGTCCAAACGAAAAACCAAAGAAAAGAAGAGAAATGGCAATCAGAAGGCCGAAGCAATCCAGATCGAGCAAATATCAGAAGACCTGCAGAGAAGAAATTAACTTCGAGCGGAAGATAGCATCAATACCAGTATAGATACGTGTTGATTCGAGGATACATTTATAGACTCGAATAAGAAGAAAGAGATTCAAGGCTAAAAACCCAAAATGGGCAGTCTAAAACAAAAAACAAAAAAGAAAACAAAACAAAAAAAAACAAAACAAAACAAAAAAAATATAATAAAATAAAAAAGAAGAAGAAAGAGAGAGAGAGAGAAAAGGAAGAAAAAAGAGAAAAAAAGAAAAGAAAAAGAGAAAAAAGAAAAAGAAAGAAAGAATATTGTATATGCTTCACACACGGATCAAACAATACAAGAACGAGACTTCAACTATGAGCAAGAGACACAAGGAATCCACATTTCAAGTAAATATCAGCTTTGAAAATTAGTATAGAAGCTCGAATTGAAGCCAAGTCAAGTTAAGTCGGCCCGAAGATTGTCAATTTCGAAAAAGGAAATGACCTCTAGGGTGAAAACCCAAAAATGGGCAGTCTAGAGTGATCCTGAAAATAAAGAAAAAGAGTAGTCTGCCTGAGCATGTTGGCATCAATATCCAACCAAAATACACTGATCTGAAGGTATAGAAGAAGGAAGTGACCTCTAGGGTGAAAACCCAAAAATGGGCAGTCTAGAGCGATCCAAGAGAAAAAGTGAAAAAGAAGAAAAGAAAAAAGAGAAAAGAAGAAAGAAAGAATAACATTTCATCTGGGCGTGCCAATCACAAGAATTCCCAGAAATGTATTCGCAGTCCTTCATTCAAGAAATCTCAGTTTCGAGGAGTTTTGGAGGATCAAACATTCTTGAACAGAAAACGAACATCAGTACATAGCCAGAATGCAAGGCAGCCTACAGTAAAAAAGAAAGGAAATGAACTCTAGGGTGAAAACTCAAAAACGGGCAGTCAGGAGTGATCCAAAAAAGAGAAGGAATAATGGGCATACCCAAGTTACACAAGTACAAAAGTACTATTTCACTTAACCATAAACCAAAGGCCTACATTACAAGCCTCAAAGACCATTCCGATCATCCATAGATATCCAAGTTGAATGAGAATGTCTTCAGATTTCATTCCGCCTATAAGGGTTAACTTTGCTTCAAGGAACGTCAAACTTCGAAGTGCTTGATCGACACCCAAATGAGGGAAGGATGGGGCATGGTGAGATAGTGAGATTAAGAGAGCCAACTTAAACGGGGTAGAAACTAGGTAGGGTTGTTCCTCTCAAAAGCCTATTAGACCAAAAGAAACTATACATTTGCACATATCTCCACAATGGTCAAGATCTTCTAAATATGAGCTTCATTAGAGTTGATCTCTGGCAATTTGAAGCAGATGTGCTATGGTGTTTGATATTTTGGGGGCAAACATGTTTTAAAAGGTTTGACATTTTCTCCCAAAGTTTTGATGCTTACCATTTCCCCCAAACATTGGTTTTTAAAATGTTTGGCAATATACTTCGAATTTTGTTTACCATTCTCCAAACATTAATTTTTTAAAAAAATGTTTGGTCCTTAAAAAAAGAAAAGAAAAAAGATGTTTACCATTTGTTCCAAATAATGTTTTCAAAATGTTTGGTATCCCCTCAAAGTTGTAATTTTCAAAATGATTGTTATCTTTTCAAACAATCATTATTTTTTTTTGAAATATACACAAGTAAATTGCCTTTTGCATTACTTTAAAAATGAATGATGATGAGATTTAAAGCATAGGGACCGAGAATTAGTTCCCGTCAAAATGCTACGAGAAGATCAAGGATGAGCTCAGGGGATGGAAGCATTTTGGCTCACCATGGTGACTAGAAATAGATCAATGCTCTGTATGATGGGTCAGAAAATTCAAAGCACTGGAGCACGTAGTTGAATGGGCAACGCCAAGCGAAGAAGATGACAAGGGTTCTTATAAGAATAATATAAGAACCAGAAGATCATTTATGAAGACGGGTGATAACCCTGAAGACAAGAAAGCCTTCCGCACAAAAGGTTTGAAAGCATGTTAATCTAGATTCGAAGTGATTGATCAAATGAGGATTTAAGAGCATACAGTGAAGAAGTAATGAGAAGAAGAAATCTGAGGAACGACCTTTCAGGGTGTAAGACTTTAGAACAAAAAAAGGCTGAAAGAAAAAAGAGAAGAAAAAAAAGGAAAAAGAGAGAAATAAAGAGAGGGAGAAGAAAAAAAAGAAAAAGAAAAAGAAAAAATAAAAAGAAATTGAAGGAAAAAGAGAAAAAAAAGAAAAGAAAAGAAAAAGAGAAGAGAGAAAAGAGAAAAAAAGAGGAGAAAGAAAACATTACATTGCATGCATCATTATAGATAGGGGCATGTCAATTTTTGCTTGTTTTGGACATGTACTTGAAGAATTATAAAAGAATATTAAGACGTGGATTTCATTAAAGAAAGAAAGATGAGACAACCATAGTAGCGTGAGGCCATATGACGATAGCCGGAGTAGCGTAAAGCCAGATGTTAAGTCCTTTGGGCCATCAGTAAGTCCTTCGGGTATGATGATAAGACATTCGGGCCACCAGTAAGTCTTTCGAGCATGGTGATAAGTCCTTCGGGCCATCAATAAGTCCTTCGGGCATAATGAGGCAGCCATAGTAGCGTGAGGCCAAATGACGGTAGCTGGAGTAGCGTAAAGCCAGATGTTAAGTCTTTCGGGCCATCAGTAAGTCCTTCGGGCATGATGATAAGACCTTCAGGCCACCAGTAAGTCTTTCGAGCATGGTGATAAGTCATTCGGGCCATCAATAAGTCCTTTGGGCATGATGACAGCCATAGTAGCATGAGGCCAGATGACGGTAGTTGGAGTAGCGTAAAGCCAGATGTTAAGTCCTCCGAGCCATCAATAAGTCCTTCGGGCATGATGATAAGACCTTCGGGCCACCAGTAAGTCTTTCGAGCATGGTGATAAGTCCTTCGGGCCATCAATAAGTCCTTTGGGCATGATGAGGCAGCCATAGTAGCGTGAGGCCAGATGACGGTAGCCGAAGTAGCGTAAAGCCAGATGTTAAGTTCTTCGGGCCATCAGTAAGTCCTTCGAGCATGATGATAAGACCTTCGGGCCACCAGTAAGTCTTTCGAGCATGGTGATAAGTTCTTCGGGCCATCAATAAGTCCTTCAGGTATGATGAGGCAGGCATAGTAGTGTGAGGCTAGATAACAGTAGCTGGAGTAGCGTAAAGCCAGATGTTAAGTCATTCGGGCCATCAGTAAGTCCTTCGGGCATGATGATAAGACTTTCGAGCCACCAGTAAGTCTTTCGAGCATAGTGATAAGTCCTTCGGGCCATTAGTAAGTCCTTCGGGTATGATGCGTCAGCCATAGTAGCGTGAGGCCAGATGACGGTAGCCAGAGTAGCGTAAAGCCAGATGTTAAGTCCTTTAGGCCATCAGTAAGTCTTTCGGGCAAGATGATAAGACCTTCGGGCCACCAGTAAGTCTTTTGAGCAGGGTGATAAGTCCTTCGGGCCATCAATAAGTCCTTCGGGCATGATGCGGCAGCCTTAGTAGCGTGAGTCCAGAGATAATGGCAGCCTGGGTAGCGTAAGGCCAGATCGGTAGCCATTTTGGCGTGAATCCTAAATATGAAGATAAATGTTCTATATAGGAAGGGGCCTATATTTTCAAGTGCCCGCAGCGAGGGGTTCTATATAGGAAGAATCCGCCGCTCCGAGGCTTTAGGAGCTGAAAGTTTTATATAGGAAAGGCTTGCGGCTCCAGGGTAAAGACTAGCAGTTCTATATAGGAAGAACTCTCAGCTGAAGGAATTTACCCATGACACAGAAGGTTTTATATAGGGAAAACCCGCTGTGTTGGAGACGAAGAGTCCTATATAGAAAGGGCTTTGAGCTTTACTGTCTTAGAGTGAAAGGTTCTATATGGGAATGACTCGTAACTCAAGACCTCGGGATAGAAGGTTCTATATAGTAGGGACCTATAGTTCCCAGATTAGAAGGCAAAAAAGTTCTATATAGGAAGATTTTACGAGCCTAAAGTTCTAGCCGAGGAAAAACAGAGAGTTCCAGAAGAACGCGTGTTTCCAAAGCTACGAACAGGAAAGTCGGATAAAAATTAGTGCTTATGATCTTTGCTTTGTTAACGTTCCTCGAGAACAAACAAAGAGGGGCAACTGTAATCACTCATTTTTATCAATGTGGTATTAGTATAATTATTAATATATTATTATTATTATTGCGTGTATACATATAGTATTATTATGTGTGTTTGTTATGTACGTGTGACTAATATGTATGTGGCATGTGTGTGGTATATGTGCATGTCACATACGCATTGTTTGTTACAATGTATGTATATTTAGAATAATTATGTGCGATCAAATACATATGTTTGTATTGTGTATTTAAGTGTGTGTGTGTGTGTGTGTGTGTTTACTTATTATTTATTAGTTGTTATTAATATTGCATGTTATATAATGTATGCGCACATATGTTATGTGTTTGTATGTATGTATTAATAGGTGCATGCGGTATATACATTATTTAAGTTATTATTAATAGGCCATTAGTATGTATGTGTTTACATATGTTCATATAAGGTACATCGTATGTATGTTTATACGTATACGTATAGATGTGTACGTGATTGCTATTATTATTATTATTGTAATTATTAGAGCTGGGCTAGGTTAAAATAAAATCTGTAGATTAATTAAAACCCAGAATAAATAAGTCCAGCCCAATCTATATTACAAACCCTATTAAATTTACAAAGCCCGTTTGGCCTAAAAGCCCTAATACACATCAGGTAATCTAAACCCTAAAAAATATCTAACTTTGGTCTCTTTGTGCACAACCAATCAAGGGTCGTTGGATCAAAATTGATCGAACGGCCACGGTCGAAAGAGGAAAGCTAGCTAGCTGGCCGCGTGCATCACACGCACAGGCCGTTCGGCTGCAACGCGCACTTGTGAGCCACGCGCGGACCCTTTGACCTTCCACACGTGCGTGTGGAACATGCACCAGACCCCTCATCTGCCATCTGCCACGCGTCATGATCTGATGCAGTCCCCCCAGTCCAAGATTGCATCCCAGCCTTCTGTTTTCCATGCAATCCCAGCCGTTGGATCAGATCTGATCTAACGGCCAGGGTTCAGTCTGGCACCACTCTACCCTTTGCCACCCCTCACCGGTCCTCACCAAACATGCAAGAAACAAATAAGCAAGTCAGATCAAGCATGGGTTCTCAGATTTCATATCCAATCAATTGCTCATCAATAGTAAAGATCAGATATACTTTTATTATTATTGGCATGTTGTAATAAAAAAGGAAAAAATCTATAGGATAAAGGCGGATTCAGTGAGATATATGGGAGGGGGAGTTCAAAAAAAGAGAGGGGGGGATTCGGGAGAAAGCGAGACAAGAAAAAAAGGGTTTGTTTGGTTTGAACCAAGGAGTTTTAGATCGAAAAAATACATATTTTGTAAGAAAGAACTTTGATGAGAAATAAAAAAGGTATTTTCAAAGTTTTTTCTGATCTAAATTTGTTTTCTCTTTTGAAACCCTTTTTGTTTTTCTTGTTTAATCAAAAGTCAATAAGAAAGGGTCGAGAGGTTTACCGTGACGAGGCTGCCATCGTTGCTTGCCGGGAGGCCGCCAAGGACCGGCTCTGTTGAGAGAGTGGCGCGCCGTTGAGTGTCTGATAGGAAAGTAGGTTAGGGTTATGTGTGGGTTTTTTAACTTGAATCTGATGCATACAAAAAAATAAAAACCCTATCTTAATCTGTTTTAAACCAAGACACATGAAACGACGTAGTTTTGCAGTAACCCGACCCGCGGTGACCCAGATACCTGGGGAGGATCCGTGTTTTTGGCAATTGGTCTAATTGCATGAGATGTCCTCTTACTCTTTCGCGCTTTTATTTTTTGGTCATGGGATAATTTCATTTCCAATCCATGTTCTTTGTTACCGCATTCTTTTGCACCCTTTTTTATTTCAAGTCAGCATCTATATTTTACTTTCATTCAATTCAATCCCGAAATTAAATTGAATCAGATTTTAAATGGCATAAATACCTTCAAAGTCCTTCCGCGTTTCTGTATTTTGCACTTTGAGCTTGCCCTTGGGCAAATTACATAGTCGGTTCCTTCAGGTTTTGTGTAACTTGAAATTCCATCCTTAAATTATTTTTTTAGTTTCCGCCATTCTGCTTCATTTCATTGCATTTTAGTCCCTTTTCATGTTTTAAATATTTTATATCCTTGTTTTTATTTTCTTATCATGTTTGCATTACTTTTCTTTTGTGTATGTATTTACTTTTAAATATTATGTTTTTTAATGTGTGTATTAATACGGGTTATATCTTGCTTTTATTTTATTTGTTTATGTGTATAGATGTTTGTTTATATGTTATGTGCTAGTTTAGTTTGTACATCATGTTTATATAGATCTTCATGTTTTTTATATGTTTTGGTTATCATATGCGTACATTTATTTATGTTTTCATAACATGTGTATTACCAGGTTAATTCATCATTTAGTTTGTTTATTCATGTTGCATTTTTTAATTGAGCATGATTAGTTTAATTATTTATCATGTGTATGTGTTCTAGTATGGTATATTTTTGTCTTGCATTTTTGGTTATATGTCAAGAATTTGCTACATATTAATGTCATGTTCTATTTCATTTTATTTTAAGTTGTGTTTTCTTTTTAGCACGTTGCGTAGGTTTGGTTAGTTTAATATCATGCTATATGTATGTCAATCATATTTTGTTCTTGTTTAAGCGCTTTAGGGTTAGTTAATTTAGCTTTGGGATCATGTTTTGTTCTTGTTCATGCCTATATTTCATTTTTTATTGTTATGGTATGTTAGGTTTTTTGTTCATGTGTTTATGTTTGTTCATGTGTTTATGTGTTTTTATTCATTTTGTAATATTCATATTTTAGGTTTTTAATATCATGTAGATGTAATTTGTTTGTTTTATATTTTTGCTTCCAAAGACTGCATATCGAAATATATTAATTGTCAATGCGGTGTCCTTTTATCCGAGCGTAAACGAGGCTAATATCAGGCGTAGTGATGGTGGTTGGGCGTTTACTCTCGGATAACGGGGCTTTTAAAATTTACTCACACTTATAACCAAATTTTAATTTAATCGTCACTTTAATCCGGAAAGTTTAATATTAATAAAGCGGTAATTATTAAAGTACTAATTTTGGGCGGTGTGGGGGTACTAATCCTTCCCCATCCGTAACTGACTCCCGAACCCAACAGTTTTTAAATCTCTAGTTTTATGGTGTCCGGCCTACCTAAGTGGCCGGTGGCGACTCCATTTTCAAAATAAAATACGGTTTTTACAAAATCCCACGGAAGACATTTTTTAAAACAAGAAAAAATAAAAATACTTTTTTAGCGAAACGGACATCGCTACAACAAGAAGAAAATGTTCTTCATTTTGGTAATTTGCTCTTATTCTTTTTATTTAGTTCAAACACTTTTTTACCTTTCTTTAATTTTGAGAGTTTTCAATTGAATAAGAAGAGGGGTTTTCTGGGGAGTTCCACCGTTGTGAACACCGACTGACATGATAGTTCTTCACTATTGTTTCTTTTTTTATTTATTTTATGAACACTTGATGAACTTGTAAAAAAGAGGCGTTTCAATCTATTTTCTTATTGAAAATGGAATAATGGTATTTTTGGGCTTTGTACCCATTTTAAACAAAAGTGAGCCATTTAATTTTATTAAATCCATACACCATTTTTCATTCCATAAAGTCACTTTAAATATTTTTTAAAATTGACTTATAATTTTAATTTGTTTTAATTTAGTTATTAACTTCAATTTTTAATTGTTAAACCCATTTTTATCACATTCTTTAAAATTAAAGTTTTAATTAGTTTTTTATAAAATTAATTCGAATATTGTGTGTTGACTTGACTTCGAGAAGGATACACATTTTAAAATTTTATTAAATTCTCTTCCATTTTTTATTTTATTTAATTTTGTAAATTTAATTAATGTTACCTTTTTATAGACATCTCGTTAATTTAGTTCGTTTTAAATCTTTAACTATTTGACTTGTTTAAAATTTTAGTCTAGGTAAAGCCCCTAAGATTAAGATCTTGAAAGCCTTAGTTAGGGCCTTGTAGCTTAATAAAATTCTCTTCACATCAAACTCATAAAATACACTTAATTATATTTAGGGTTTAAATTTGATACACAGGCTGTGTAAAATAAATTTTACACAAGCCTGCCTATTTATACTATAAATCAAAATTAAACTAAACCCCAAATCCTAAACACTAACCTTAAATTATAACCTTACAACCCAAACCCCTAAACTCTAAACCCTAAACTAAACCCCTAACCCCTAAAACTAAAAGGTTTGTGTAAATTAAAATTTACACAGACTGTATATTGAAGTTTTTCTCTTATATTTAACCCCAATAGGTAAAATTCACTTAGACAATTCTTAGGGTTAATAATTACCAACTTAGAAAATAAGAGGTTTCAACACACTAATTGCTTTTGTGATTGTTTGCTAAAAAGTGAAACCTAATTAATGCGGTGTCTTATCAAAAGGAGATGATGGGTTAGTGTCAGAAATATTGACGATGATTAGAGTTCACTCTCCGGATGGTAGGGCCGTTAAAATGAAATCATATTCATAAATGGATAGTAAATTAAATTTCATATGAACTTGTAAATTCCGACATTAAAATATTTTGTAATCGGCTAGATACTAACTTTTGGGCTTTGTGGAGGTGTTCACCCTTCCTCACGCGTAGCCGACTCCCGAACCCGTTTGTGTTTTCACAGACCAAAATGGTTGTTTTAATAAAATAAAATAGTTTTATTAAAATGAATCATTTTTAGGTGATCTAATCACACATTTTAAAAGATTAGTGGCGACTCCGTTATTTTAGCTTTCATTTTAAAAAATGTCAAACCCAAAAAAAAAAGCTACGACACTTGAAAACAAGTAGTTTTCTTTGGAATGCATTCCACATGTATTATTTATAAGATAATGTTATATTTATAAGTATCAAACAACTGAACTTGTGAATCATGTATTATTTATAAGTTTCCAGCCTTTTGATTGACTAATCCGAATCAATTACTGTAGAAGTCTATTATGAGCTGACCCTCTCAACCAATTACTCCATTTACAAACAAAAATATACTTAAATGGAGTTAAATATTTTAATTGAGTAAATAATCATTTTATTCAAAAGAATATTTCATATAAAAAGCGACAAAAGTTCTACCGATTTTTTAATTATGTTTTAAAAAGTATATACGTCATTTACTATTTTTTTAATAGTCTTACGATGATTACAAGGTAGTATATGTTATATTTTTTTCTCAACCCTTTGACAAGGCATAAACACCTCGTAAACAAAACTTCTGAATCTGGATCTCATAAGATGAATATCATCTTGTTTTTCACTGAAACCACTCGTTGGGTTCACGTCGTCTACTATTTACAGTTTATAGAATTTAACTTTATATAGCATATATAGAGATATTATTGTTTGTCAAAAGAATATATATAGAGAGACATTATTTTGTATACTACAACATTGATCTGTTTCAAGAACACCATCACTTTAGAATGATACTCACTTAACTTACCGTGGCAACAGCGGCATGAATAACGTGGAGCACATCCACAATAGCAACTATTTCTCTATCTGCATCCAACCGAAGAAACTTATTGAGAACTGGTTCAATACATGCAGAAAAACTATATTCTTTGCAGGGTAGCAACTCATATCACCTCTATCTACCACAGGAAGGTGTAAAAAGTTGCCATCATGCATGGTATGCAAAGCAGAAACAACTGGTGTGTCGAGTGTTGCACATTCTGGGTTAGGAGTCATAACCTATGCATCAAATCAAAAGCCAAAATTACTAGAACTCAAGAATGTGCTTGTCATAGAGGTAAAAAAAAATGATGAGCTGCTACTGATATATAAGGTCAAGCCATAAGAACAAACTCTGTTGAGATAAAAAGGAAAAAGAAAAATCCAAGAGAGGCAAAAGAAAAAGCTGTTCCATTGAAGTAGTCTCTGGAGGCAGATTTTGTGCTATTACCCGCATCAATATATCCTTTGAACCATCAGAAATTCAAAGTAAAAGCTTAAGAATATACATCAATGACAACTGTAACAGTTAAAAATAATAAAACCAGGATTGTAATGCTCATTCCTTCACTCCCTCAACTACATATCGAAAAAAGTTGAATTGTGATTTGATTCAAGAGACTCACGTTAGAATCCCCCGTGGTTTCTTTTCAACAGTCGCAACCGCAGAGTTTATCCGAGATTCAAGCATCTTTTTGCAGTTGTTAAAACTGTGTCGACTGGTGAAACTGTTACAGCAATAGCTTTTCCCTTTTCAGACGACCTTTCCACAACCAGAGAAAGATGTTCCCCAATTCTTTTCTACACCTTCAAAAGCTGCAGCAATAGCTTTTCCCTTTTCAGACGGCCTTTCCATTCGAGCAATAGCATCATACAAACACTTAGCTATATCAAGCAAAGCAATGACCTCCCCATTCTGTACAACAGGCAAGCGCCTAAATTTTCCTGTTTAGAATGATAGCAGAACAATATTAGAGGGTAAGATACAAGAAAATACAGCACATAAAGGGGTGGTTATCAACCAAAAAAAACAACCTTGCACTATCTTCTGGAGTGCCTCCACAGCAAGAGTGTCAGAAGGAACAAATATTGGGTTCTTAGTCATTACTTTGGAAACTGAAGTCTCCTCCATATTAAGCTCCTGAGCAATCACTCTTGCTGCTATGTCCTGCAGGCAAAAAAGAATCAATAAATAAGACAACGCACAATTATCATAGTTCACTTCAGATTAAATGTATAAGAACAAAGAATATTCTTCATGCAAATGTGAAATCCAAAATGCTTAAAAGAGCAAGGCTTAAGATATCATATCGGAGTGAAGAAACTAATTCGTGTAGTTGCTTCCGCTTGTTTTGAGATTCAAGTGAATTTGTTATACTCTTCAAGGATTTAAGTCATACCTTGTATGTGAGAATCCCACAAAGCAATGCATTAGAGTCAGTAACCAATACAGCATCAACCTTACGAGCAGCCATCCTCCGGAGGCCTGATAAATGCTGGTACTTTCTGGTTCTGTCAGGGCCTTTGACAGCCGCAATCTCTTCACCGTACGCTCGCCAGCTAGTCTCCTTTCCACCTACATTGAGTATGAGGCAAAGCAGAAAATAATTGTCATGCATCATATCTTAATTGGTCTAGAAGTAATATTTAAATGCTACGAGACCATTAACTTTAAACCTTTTAAAACTTGATGTCTCTCCAAATCAATGTAAATAATTGCTATGAAGGAGGCAAAACCGAAATATGTGTTTGGCTAAACATATCCAGAAGATATGTGAATTGCATTCACAAGATAAGATGCAAACTATCTTGTGTAGAGATAATGCAAAATTTATATCTCAATCAAAAGCAGGGTACTTCAAATGTGACAAAACAAAACATATTTCTTCAAAGTTTCATCCCTCATGATCTTCAGAAGAATAGTATTCGATGAATCATTTCAAGCAATAATTTGAAAGATCTATTCACCAGTACATAGTCTACTTCAACAATTGAAGATTATATTCAAGATTGAATTATGAAGATTCAAAGATCTTATGTGATGTTTTCATGAGGGGAGTAAATACGCATTGCACTCTTTTTCCCTTAACCGAGGTTTTGTCCCAATGAATTTTACTGGTAAGGCTTTTAATGAGCCAACATGCTATTCGTATCAAAGATGTGTGCTCTTTTTCCTTCACTAAGAATTTTTTTTCCATTGGATTTTTATTTTAGTAAGTTTTAACGAGACACATTATCTTCATGGATACCAAGGGGGAGTGTTATAAATATTTTTATTTATGGTGGATATCCATATATTAAATGAGACTTTAATAAACTTTATTATTAGGGTTTAATCCCATTGAAATTAAGGTTTCCATCTTATGCGTATAAATATAGAGTTTGGAGAAAGCATTGTATAGAACATTACATTGAGAATAATACAAGTCTCTCTATGTCTCCTATCTTTCTCTTATTCACGTTTTTTTTTACTTTATTTACAACAATTTTTATATTTTTATGTTATTGTTATCACTACAATTAAATTCAAACATACATTCTATAGTGAAAATATTACTATTAATTTATTGCTACAATAATTAATCGCATCACCACCGTTACTTTTAACCATACCAAAACTAATATTACTCTACATCTAAAAAGACCCGCACTCTAAGTTGTTGTCATCGTTTTTAAGGTGTGGTGTGTTCTATTTCTCACAATAATGGTTAATATTACAAATTTTTTTTGTTAGAATGCCCTTGTCTTTCAATCAGTGATATCTAAATATATTAAATTTTAAATTGCAGTGAAATCTTTGACACAGGCGGACATATATTCCTATAAGGTGATGTTGGTCAGAGTGAAAAAAAAAACAGGACATTAAATCCATCCTATAAATTAATTGGCTGAGGCTGAGGCCATCGAAATTAACCAGCCTCTGGACGTATTAGGTAGGTCCACTGTAACCCTGTGAGGGGCATGGATACTCAAGTCCTGCGACTGCCACCTTCTCCGGACTTACTCTGCCCTTTCAAGACTTTAAATTAATATTATTACAGCTACTTTCACCTCAATTGAATACATAATTTTAATATAATGTTATGGCCTTTTGTGAGTCCTGCATGCATATGCCATAGTACAAGAAACAGTTTTATATTTACACTCACCTATATATGTGTATATATATTGGCAAGATTCATCCCAACCCTACACTTGGCCAACCCGATCAGTTAGATTCTGCATTGAATCTCAACCAAGAACGGATAGCCACATTAATTAATTGATTACGAAACTCACCATCATGTATAATTCATCCGAATTTATTTAATTTTGCATGAAAAGTGTATATATTATAATTATTAATTAATTGCATATCACATTTGGTTTTGTGGAGAGATAATTGAAGTTGATGCAGAAACATTAAATATACAAAATTACTGAAACAGCGAAGAAAGCGACGAGACCATGATCCGGACGAAGTGGGAAAAGAGTCAACATCCACGGAAAACTTAAAAGCCTGCAAACCATTTAAGTCAAAAGTATAAAACCGTAGCCACCAGCACCCTTCCATCTCCATTAAAAATCACACAGAAAAGTGTTTAATTTGGTCTTAACTACTTTTTTTAATATGCTGACATGATTAAAAGATAATATATATTTAATATTTTTAGTCTTTATATATATCGTGTACATATGATGCTGGAACTCGAGTGAATTGAATAAAATACACTATCTTTTATAACTGAAATTACACAACTTAAATCACTTTTGAATAGGAAATACTAAAAAACTAATGCTGCTTTGTTAAATATCTATATATACAAATATTAAAAGCTTGTTTGATAAACTATACAACTATGCCATTAACAAAAAAGTTATGAAAATATATTGTTTGAATTCTAAAACATATAAATCGTGCTAAATCTTCATACGGTTTAACTTCTTTCTCGAATATTTAGTAATTTATAATGTATATTAGGATATCTATCTATGTGCCGATCATGTCCCAGGAAATCATGAGTGTTGGGTTGGGGATAAGGGTTTGATCATTGGAAATACATGATTTTGTCTTTATAAAGGCGTCATGATGTAACTTGGAAAGAATACATAGCAGTATGCTACAAAATCTCCAGATGCTGTTAAAAGAAAACAATTTGAATAAAACAAAACCCATCTCACAAGTTCTTAGAGATATATGAGGATAAATCTAGAACAAAATCTAAGATTAACCCTTTCCTCACTTGGTTTCTCTTTTAATAAATAATAATCATTATTGGGTTTGTACTTTGCAGATGAGATGACTCCCAATATCACCCATCATCCTTATCCATAAAAAGAATGAGATAAATCAATTATTTTCTCTTTTTTTTTTTTGAGGATTTCACTTGATCCTCTATGCCCGGAAACCAGGAATAGGATTTTGCTTCTCAAATCAAAGAAACTCCCCTTACAAGCAGAGATGAACCGAGGGGCTGGCAAGACGGTTGCCTCTGAAAATTTAAATTTTGTATAAGATTTAAAAAAATTATGTATTTTTATTGAAAATCTATTTTTTCTCATAAAATTTTATAAGTTCTCCCCAACCTAAAATCTTGGATCGGTCCATACTTACAACATAATCAAGACAACTTAAGTATTGAAATAAGCAGATACATACCGAGTTTGATAACTCATGGAAGCCGAAGTTGCAACAGATATGTGTGTATAGCAGGAAGAGACCATGAAACTCAGGATAGATAGCGCCATAGACGATACTTTAAAGAAAGAAATAGTATTTCTATTTCTTAGGCGCTATCCCTCCTGAGCTTTACAGATTCTCTCATACTTGGTTTACGACACCCAAAAGCTCTTTCAAACACGTCTAAAGTTGAAACGTATCTCAAAGAGCTCACATGATAAGGAAGGATAGAAGCTGGCTTGGCAGTACGTATTTATATAAGGAAGAGGACTCCATTTTTATAATTAATGTAAGATTCCCTAAAAAAATATACAATAACAAAATATAATTATTTATTTATACTGCTTCAGTGTCTTAATTATAACCCAATTAACTTCAGAAAAATACAATATATTATTTTAACAAATCTTAATTATAATCCAAATCTTACTTAGAGGGGAGAGGAAGAGAAATTCTAGAGGAAAGAAGAAGGTGCTCTTATTAGATCTGGAACACACGACCTAAGAAATATAATTAAATAAAAATAAGCAGTTTGGCCAACCGACCAACCCTGCTTGCTCCATACGAATACAATTCAATTTACGAATGTTGTTTCAAGAAAATATTTCTTACTACGTTGTAATAGAATAACATCAATCTACAAGAAACCCAAGATTATATCTGATAAATTTTAGGGTAAACTACATAATTAGTATCTCATTTATTCTCGCATTTAGATTTTGGTCACCTAATTAATTTTTTTTTGATAAAATTATACCCAACTTTATGGTTTGTTTTTATTTTGGTACTCGTCGTATAAAAATTAACAATAAAGTTGACATGACATTTTTTAAATTTTCACGTCATTTTTTCTCTCATCATCAACAAACTAATGACATTTTTTATTCAACCAATAAGGTAGTGTCACGTATCGGCACCACTTAAAATAACACCAAACGCTCAACCACTAAACTAGGCTATACACTTGGATTAAAAAACGTATAAAAAATTTCATAACCAAAGAATCAAACTTGAGGCTACTTGTAGCATAAAGATCAAAATGCTTAACTACTGAGCTAAGCTAAGAATTCAATAACATTTCACCAAATATTATATTTAAATCAAATCATTGTTAAATTAAAGACCAAACAAAAATCATTTTCCCACTTTATTTGGAAATAAAAACTAATTAAATAACTATTATATTTTATAAAATTAATATTAAATCATCCAAAAATTAAATTCATATTATTTATTTGTAATGTAATCTATAATTTAAGAAATGTAAATTTTAAATTATTTATAATAATTTAAATTTTATAATTATTTAGATGGTTCGTTAGAAGGGTTTAATAATTTGTCGTTAGAATAGCCGAATGTAGAAAAGCCGCGTAAGGTCCGAAAAGTTGCATCCTAGACTTGTTTGCACTTGCCAAACTATATTTTATAAGACGTGATGAAAGAAAAGACAATTGTTTCTTTGTGGGGAAAACTAAAGCACCTTTGCATGTAGAAAACATTGACCTATAACCCCCTTGACTCGGCCTAGTCGCTAGGCCCGAAGGAGATCACATTGGTTTGCCGAAGAGAGCCCGAACTAACTGACTTGAATTACAACCTATTTTTTCGTTTATCTTATTTAAATGCATCATTGGGTCATATGGTGTAGATATAAGCAACGGTTCAAGTTTCACTCAAACCAGGCACCATTTGGACACTCAATTTCACGTAACAATATTTTAGGGACCAAATTGAAATTATACAAAATTATAGGGACTTAACCAAATATCAGGTTACCAATCATTAATTAATTAGATTTCATGACATCATGTAAATTTTAGCTAAAATGGACCATCCTAACACATCCAATTAACATGCAAATAAATAAGGACCAAAATGTAAAAAATTTGAAACACCTCATTAAACCAGCATAACCGCCTAGTGTACCGGTACACAGGATCCCCGTATCGATACGGTGGGATACGTACTGGTACGCAAACCCGTGTATCAATCCTGGAAATTCCAATGAAGAAAGGGCGTACCGGTATGGCCCGCATTGTACTGGTACCCAGACCTAAAATTCACCTCCCACAACTGGTGTTGGCCCCGTGTACCGATATAGAGGGGCATCGTATTGGTACGGGCATACCTATATTGCCTAATTGGCCTGGTTTTTCAACTTTAAACTCTTCTAAAATCACTCCAATCAATCTAACATACTTCCTACACATAAACCACATGTAAATCATACTTCACAGCAACTGCAAACCGAACATCATGCATTTTCATCCATCATAGGAAAATCCAGAGGCATGCTCCCTAATTGCTTAAAACTAACCAAGCATGCTACTCAGCATGCATACATGCCATTTAAAATCTACTCAAGCAACTAAAACTTTGAATTAAGCATTCAAGAACTATATGCATTTCAAGGCAAGTTAAAGCATAAAGCCCTTATGCTAGGTTCAACCAAAATCACATCATCAACATGCTTAAAGATCATCAAACCAAAAAAATCATAAAGGTATAAAGAAACAAAAAAAAACATATTACAAATCCCCAAGTAAAATGGCGACGCATTGCCTTTTTAACCGAATACTGAAACTAATTTCCTACTCAAGTAAAATAGTGTTCTTGGAATTCCTTTCGCCTCAAATACAACCCTCAATCTTTAATTCTCTACAAAGATGAAACGGGAAAGTAAGCAATGCATGCTTAGTGAGGATGCTCAATAAATATTCATCAATACAATGTAAAATCATTTGCAAACCATGCTTTTCTTTCAACCTTTCTTTTCTCAAGGCATATATCAAAATTATGCTAGTGCAAAACAAATGCATCACGCTTTCATTCTTGCTTTCCATCATATACTCATATATTGGCAATTATAGTGACCAAATAGAAACCATCATTTTGTCATAAATCACATCGGATACTCAGATTACGGTGGTAATAGTCTTTCAATCACCTTTTAACGGTGGCAATAGTCTTTCAATTGCTTTTTATCGGTGGTAATAGTCTTTCAATTACCTTTTAATACATCCAGCCCAGATAATGCCTTTCAATTACCTCAAAGCGAGTAGACGATCGATCAATTAGGCTCTAGGCCTTTATAAGTTTATAGTGCACTTTTAATCCTATGGCATTTCAACTATATCCGATACATTTTTAGAGTGTTATATAGCCAATATAGATCATACATACATGGTAACTTACTATTTTTCAATGCAACATCAATACCTCTCATCATTTAAACTCAAATCATACTCTAAGTATATTAATCAATGTTTGTGCATCTTGTACACTTATTTAACCCATTCTCATGTCTAAAAACATGGCAAATTATAATCATAATGCACTACAACAATAAGTTTCATCCTCATGTATTTTTATCAAATCCATTTCAAAACATTTATATGCATCATCATGCCAAAGGTTGCAAGAAACTCAAGTAAAACCATTTTCACTTACTCTTGGACTTAGGAAAGCTTTTCACACTTTCCCTAAGTCCCCAAAATAGAGCCAATAAGCTTTGTTACCATCTTAAATCTATTTTCACTCACCGATACGCAATTGCCTCACTTGACAATGGCTATAAAG
Organism: Hibiscus mutabilis; assembly: GCA_019671005.1. Lineage (NCBI taxonomy): Eukaryota > Viridiplantae > Streptophyta > Magnoliopsida > Malvales > Malvaceae > Hibiscus > Hibiscus mutabilis. The sequence goes on along the minus strand of CM033719.1, from coordinate 24,435,722 downwards.
CAAGCTCTCCTTGTTCGACCCCTATTTTTACAACATGAAACTAAAGGAAAAATACATCAAAATGCATTCAACAACCAACCTTAATCATTCCCTGTAACCTCAACAAAACACTTACGAAATCTACCCGAAAACACTAAAAACATCCCTAATCTTCATCCAAACAACCTCTAGCCACAAACTTATGATTCTATCATCTAAACTTCATCAAATTACATCAAAAACACATTCAAAACATCCTTATACCTCTAGCAATCACGGATCACTCAAAACAATAAAATAACTAAACATCAATCTAAAACATAAGCAATTCAATAGTTTCGGGATTAATATCAAAAATCTCATTTTCATATTATGTTTATACAACTAAAATTTGAATTAACCTAATAGAAATCACCAACATTCATCATCTCAATCAAGAATTTAGGCAAAACACCAAAATCATCATTAAACATCAATTTCTTGAATTAAATTGCAAAATCAAGTTATAAATCAACAAACAAGAGCCAATTATTATGGAATATCAACAAAGAACCTTAGTTTTAAGAGAGAATAAGAAATTACCTTTCACAAAGGTTCCCACCAAAATTGACGTAACTTTTTCCTTTGAAAAGAAGTTGAGAAATTGAAGAGATTTTGAGAAATCTTTCATGAGGTTTTGTTAAGAAAAATGTGAATCAAATGAAATCATTCTCATGGAAAACAAACAAGAAATCGGGGCTTTACATGAAAGAAAGTGGCAAAAAAATGAGAGAAAATATTGAGAAAATTTAGTAAAATGAGAAAATGGTTTTAGAAAACCAATTAACCGTCAAAATCTTTAGTCAATTATGGTTGTAAAATTAATTAAAACTTTTTGAAAATATAGCACTCTAAGGATTCTTAGTATTGGCCTTTTTACGATTTAGTCACTTAAAAACAGTGTTGGAAACTTTTCATTTTAGTCACCAAAACCAAAATGTCACATCAATTTAATTACCCTACAATTTAATTACTAAAATGTTTAGTAAAATAATAAACATTTTATAAATCCAAACCAAATTCTATTTAACAAAATTCCAATTTAAAACTATTTATTTTCCCAAAACCTATTTAACCGATTAATCTGGTTGACCGGTTCGAACCGAACCCAATCAAACCTCTAATCCTTCTAACTCTATTTTTGGGGTGTTACAAATCCCTAATGTTAAAATCTGACAAACAACTAAGATGAATCTGTAATGCAAATAGATGAAGAAGATGGGGGAATGAGAGGCAGTACTCTCATTTTATTTAAATGATTGAAAAATGTAATATCTCTATATAGAGACCAGTATATTATGTAGAAAGAAGGCAAATGAGCTGGTTAAGACACGGTTTAACAATCCTAACTGTTTCAATACCAACCTCAGCTGAGTAATTACATGCGATGCAATACAGACAATCCTATTTGCACTCACACAACTATACTAAATTAAAGAATTGAATTGAACTACATCAATACTCCTAATATTCCCCTTACGACACCAATTTGTTGAATTTTGTTGATTGAACAAAGAATAACATATGATAACTGCAACCAAAGGAAAACAAAGAAAAAAAATACCTACAAGAAATAGTAATCAAAGAAAAACAAAGAAAAAAAATACCAACAAGAACCTTCAGAATCCATCTCTCAATATTCGCCCTTGATTTGTAGCCTTTCCTCGTGATGTTGCATCTATAAGTTGCATAGGAACTAACAATAACTTGATTCGGTGCTTGTGAAAATATAGTGTTAACAATGGTTTAGTAAGAACATTAGCTACATGATAATATGCATGAATTTCATTCACCTCCAACCTTCTTAGTAACAACATGTTCACGAAAAAATAAATCCAACTCCACATGTTTAAACTTCGAGTGCATAACTGGATTGGCAGATACAGCTACTGCACTTGTGTTATATCACAAAAGCATAGGTATACCTTCAAACTTCACATACAAATCATTTAACAAAGATCGAAGCTACATAACCTCAGTTGTAGCACAAGCTACAATGCAATACTCAACTTCAACTGTTGAACAAGAAACTGCTTGATGTTTGTGTGATCCCCACAAAATAAGATTCCTAAAAAATAGATGCAAAACCCTGTTGTTGACCATTGATCATCATAATCAGTCCCCCGAGTAGCATCAGCAAATCCTGTAATAGTCAGACATGAATGAGGAAAAAACTTTAAGCCAAAATCAAGTGTCCCTTGTAAGTATCTAAGAATACATTTGACAACATTCGAATGAGAATCATGAGGTGTTTGCATGAATTGAAAAACCCTGCTAACAGCAAAGGCTATATCTGGTCGAGTAATTACTATGTACTGAAGTGCCCCAACAATGCTTTTAAACTCAGTAGCATTCTCTATTAAACTCACATTATGTATTAAAAATTTATAGTTGGTAATCACATGTGGTGGTAAGCTTTTAACACTATCAAAATCATATCTCTTTAATAAAATATAGAATATACTTTTTCTGACTTAGAAGTATACCTCCTTCAAAATCATAATGAACCTTAATTCCCAAAAATATCTAAGTATTACAAGATCTTTAAGAGTGAAAACAGCATTCAACCTTGCCACCACTTCTTGAATTTCAACATTATCATCCTCACTAATGATAATGTCATCCACATACACAAGGAAATAAGTCAAATAAGTTGTAGTCTTCTTGAAAAAAAAAGAAGAATCAAACTTGCTAGAACTAAAACTAGCAAGCACCAAATATTCTTTAAGTTTCTCGAACCATGCCCTTGAAGCTAGTTTGAGCCCATAAATGGTCTTTTTTAGTTTACAAACAAGAGGATAGCCTGAACCTTCTTGCTCATAACTAGGTGGTTGTGACATATAAACCTCTACCAATAAATCACCATTCAAAAAGGCATTATTAACATCTATTTGCATTAATTTCCAACCTTTACACATTGCTAAGATAAAATTGTTCTAACAGTCACAAGTTTCCCAACTGTACTAAAAGCTTCATTAAAATCAACAACATGCTCTTGGAGTTACCCTTTTGCAACTAGCATGGCCTTGTATCACTCTGCTGATACATCTGTATTTTTCTTTACCTTGAAAATATATTTACAATTCACCGCCTTTCTATCCTTTGGTAACTGAACCAAGTCCCATGTATTGTTCTTCACAAGTGCCTCATATTTAGCTTGTGCAGTTACCTTTCAATGAGGGCTCTGAAATGCTTCTCGAATGTTCTTTGGCTCATTAGAGAACTGAACATAAAAACTTCTAGCCCTTCGTATACCATTCTTGCTTCTTGGGTTCAATGGATGTCTATTACATCCAAGTAAAGGCTCACTATGAACATTACTCTCTGTTGGTTGAGCATTATCCTTAGTTGATTCATCTTAAGAACCATTCTCTACTTCATTTTTAGTAATAAACTGAGACCATGCACTCATCTCAGTACTAAAATGAGATGAAGTGCCTTGTTGATCTAAGAAATCAATATCCATTACTGATGGTGGATCAAATTGTTCCTAAAGTGACAATTCTAATTCTAGAGGTGCCACTGCTCTAGACTAGTATCATGTAGCTATTCATGTTCAAAGTGAGCATTCTATTGTTTACCATGAGTAGAATTTGTTTGAATAGCACCAGACAAACTCTCTTGACCATGCTTAGGACTAGAACCCATCTGTCGGGTGAAAGTCGCTACAAAAGACAAAGCTTGCGAACTGTACATAGTTGAAACACTGTCATTATTTTCTCAACAAAAGGAAAAACCTTTTATCAAATACATGTCTAGAAACAAAAATTTTCCCATTTTCATCCATACATTTATATCCCCTATTTGAAGAACTATACCAAAAAATGTGGACTTTTTGGACCTAAAATCCAACTTATGCCTATTAAAAGGCATTAAAAGTGGAAAACAAGCACAACCAAAGACTTTCATGAACAAATAATTTGGTATATGTTTGTAAAGTTGTTCATATGGGGATTTACCTTTTAGAACATCAATTGACGGCTTACTGATGAGAAAACAATTGTTTTGAAGGCATGATTCAAAAACTTTAATGGTAAAATAGCTTGATCAAGAAGAGTCATACCCATTTCTACCACATGTTTGTGTTTCCTTTCAACTTTTCCATTTTGTTTTGAGGTGTGGGGACATGTAATCCTATGTTGCACCCCATGATTGAATAACCAATTGATTAATGGTTGATATTTTGTTCCATCATCAGCTTGCAACTGTTGTGCGTAATAAGTGCTCCGCAATTGTGCAAGTGTACACGTTGCAAGTTATAGTATAAAAGATATCGTCTCCATAGGGATTGGTGCCACTTCAAGAATTCAATCTCTTGCACTATAAAAAGTAAAAACATAAGTAGGTGATTGTAGGAGTTTTAACTAACAACTAAACTAGAAAGCAATAAAGTAAAAGAAGATGTAATCAAAATAGAGGGAATAGGCCAGGTTATCGTGAATTGAGGTGTGATAGCCAATTGGATCGTCTTGGTAAAAGAGTGCAAGGGCAACTCAGTTGCCGTGGCAACTTGCTCAGCTGGGTTGCCTTGGTAACTAATCGAATGGTTGCCTGGGCAACTAGCTGGGTGGCTGGGCAGCAACTTCCAGGTTTGGCAGAGCGTTCTTTAATGGTTTCTTCTTATCCCTAAGTCGAAACTCTAGCTAATTGTGCATGCCTTGACAATACATCCCTGCGTGAATCAAGGGTGAACAACAACCAATCTTGCACTCCTCTTAGCCGTTGAAATCCTTAACTTATTCCTAAGCCAGATTAATCTTCACCGTTAATAGATTAAATAAAGACCATACTCATTCGTTTCTTGAATCTAACTCTCCCGATATTAGATAAATAGATAGAATCACGAGATCCTCTCCCAATTCACCCGCAAACAAGAATAAAAACCAAGAATGAGTAAACCTTGAATTGAAAGTGCAAACTCTTATTACCTAAATAAAATCCAATTGTTTCTCACAACCACAAAACACAATAACCTTAGCCAAATAGATTTAGTTCATGGCTAGGTTCAAAAGAAACACAAAACAAAGAGTCCTTAACATAAACCTAATCGAACAAGAAAGAAAAAGATGAAAAATAGTTGAAAGCTTCTTGCCGATTTCTCTCCCTCTTTTTTTGCACCTCCTTGAGGTGACGGCTTGGTCCTGAATTTATAGGGCTAGGTCAAGGTCTTTCTTGATGAGAAAGTTAAGTTGGAATTAAATACTTTTAAAGAATATAATTCTTTATTATATTTAAATTCCTTCTAGATCTTTTTCTATCTTCTTGGGATTTAATTTCTCTTTGACCTCTTCATGGAAATCAAACTCCTTTGGGATTTAACTTTGCTCCACGTCATCTTGGGCTTATCTAGTCATCAATTTCGGCTGCCATATCATCTCATCCCTTATCGACAATTACCCTGGCAACTAGCTCGACATCTCCTTCATGCACTGCCCTGGCAATTACGTCGGCATCTCCTTCTTGTATTGCCCTGGCAACTGGTTCCAGCCTTGCTTTGGCAAGTGATTCTGTACACACACAAAATAACTATCGGTAGCACCCTTTTTCCACAAAATTAAGTAAAATATGATATCAAGCTTAACCACCAATGAAACAATGCAAACATGCATGAATGGTGTAATCACTCATTTTCACTTGTAAATACATATTAATATTGCATGTATATTTATTATATTATATGAATGTTACTAATATATATATAAGGTGTGGTGTGTGCATGTATATTATAAATTATGTATGTATATGTATTAATGATGTATGTGTGTCGTGTATGTATCTAGAGTACGAGCGTATTTGTTTAGTGTATAGAGATGTTATGTTAATTATGTGTAGGATTATATATACGTATGCCAATATGTTATACTTGTATAAGTATATGTTTGTACCATGTATGGGTATTGCTGTTATAATTATATTATTATTAATATTAATGGGCTGATATAAAATGAAATCAAAAAAAAAGTTAATTATATTAAACCCAAATAAAAATGAAGTCCAAGTCCAATTACAAACAAGTTACAAGGCCCGGTTGGCCCAAAACCCAAACCTTATCTAAATTACAATTATGGTGTGCAGGTAAATGTGGGCCGTTAGATCAAGATCTGATCCAACGGCCACGATACAACCAAGAAGTCAAAAATATCTGCCAGCCGCGTGTTCCACACGTATGGACCGTTCGAGTGCCACGCGCGCGTGTGGTCCACGCGTGGATGCTTTAATATCCCACGCGCGCGTAAGATCCACACGTTCTGACTCCTCGACTGCGGAGCTCCACGTGGCAAGATCTGGAGCCGTCTCATCAAATCGAGGCTTCATCCAGGCCGTTCGTCCTTCAAGCTATCTCGACCGTCAGATCAGATCTGATCTAACGGCCGAGAATGCGTCTGGCCGCTGGCAGAACACCCATACTGCCACCATGCCGATATCCAACCCCCGTTCAGAACATGCCCAATACAACAAGCAACAAGTTGTCATTTCAGATCTGAAAAAGCAAGATGCAACTTGCGCCAGAACAAAGACAATGATATATATGAAACGGGGACTTTTGTAACGGGAGAGAGATATAACAGAGGGGGTAACAAAAAAAACAGAGTGGTAACAGAAATCTTGTAATACCAAAAACTGAAAGTTTTAACCATTCAAGGAAATCGAAAGAAAAGTCCAGTGGTAAATACTCGTTTCTCTTTTTTATTTTTGCATGCATATACAAAAGAGTAAAACAGAAACAAAAAAAGAAGGAGAGTCGTCTTACCGTCGCCGTTTGTGGGTTTTCCCTTCTTCAGTGATAAGCCTTTCGGCTTCTCCAAGCCTGATATGGTGAACTAAAGGGAGGGGAAGACCCCTTGTAGTTTCGTTTTGGTTTAAAAAAAAATTTCGCTTCGTATTTTTTAGATCTAGGGCAAATAAGGGTGTATCCTCTGAATCCAACCACGGATTCATGTTGAGGATGAAAAGGGGGTTATTTTGGTGTGTTTTGGAGGCTCGCTGGCGCCGGTTAGCGGCGGCCGGCCGCCGGATTCTGGGCTTCAGAAGAAGGTTGAGAGAAAACGAAGAATGAGTTTTTGGTTATAAAACTGAAAATGAAACGAAATGGTGAAAATTTGATTTCGGCCTAAAAAGAGGGCTTATATAGGTGTTATTATTTTTTGAAATGGGTAAATTACGCACTTAATCCCACCGCGTTTTCAATATTTTCGTTTTTGTCTTGCCGCATGGTATAATTACAATCCCAGTCCCCCTGATAATTCAAAATCTTGTAATCCAGTCCCTAAATTACACCGAATCAGTTTTCAAATGGTAAAATTACGCCTTTAGTCATCCCGCGTTTTTGAACTTTTCATTTTGGGTCTGCCCCTTGGTCTAATTACAGTTTTGATCCTTTTAGGTTTTGTTTGTTTCGCAATTTCGTCCCTAAATTACATATTATTGTTCTTTAATTTCTGCCACTGACTTTTATTTTTCTTTCATTTCAGTCTTGTATTCTTTGTAAATATTCATGTTCGTATTATAATCGTATATGTTGATATTCTATTATTTTATTTTATGTCCCTCGTATATGACTCGTATTTTATGTTTATATGTATATGTGTGTTAAGCTTATAATAGTCATGTATTTTTTTATCCGGTTATTCGTATTCAAGCATGTTATGTTCTATTTGACTAAATGTGGCATTGTTCTTGTATTTTTGTACGTATTGTATGTTTTCTTGGCTTTTAGGTTACGTGTTAGTGTGTCTTCTTTTATGTATAATATATTGTTCCATATATGTTGAAATATGTTTTATTACTAGCATGTATGTCTTTTTGAAATATTTGTTTGTCTATATACGTAATTTTTCCTGTATTGTTATTCTGACTTGTTAAAGTTGTTTTTATCTGTTATTTAGAATAATATGTATATATGCATGTTTTAGTCTAGAATATCATTTATGTTAGATTAGTATTCTGTTATGTCAATATTTATTACATTTAAATATTTTGCCATGTTTTATATTTTTGCCACTAAGATTGCATATGATTTATAACTTGTTAATGCGGTGCCCTTTTATCCGAGCGTAAACGGGGCCAGTATCAGACGTAGTGATAGTGGTTGGGCGTTTACCCTCGGATAACGGGGCCCTTAAAATTAATTCGCAATTATGACCAAATTTTAAAATAATCGTCACTTTAATCCGGAAAATCCAATATTAATAAAGCGGTAATTATTAAAGTACCAATTTTGGGCGGTGTGGGGGTGCTAATCCTTCCCCCATCCGTAACCGACTCCCGAACCCAATCTTTTTGAATCTCTGGTTTTATGGTGTCTGGCCTACCTAAGTGGCCGGTGGCGACTCCATTTTTTTTAAAATGCGGTTTTTTTAAAACCCCACGGAATAAATATTTTATATCCAAAAATTCACAAACACCTCGAAAATCCACGCTTTTTAGAGATAAAAAGAAAAAGACATCGCTACAAATGGCTAATAATGCAACTAATATGAGCCTAAGTCTAGCAATAATATGAATAAAAAGGGTGAATAAAATAGTACTTTTAGACACTTAACACACCCCAAAACTCGAACTATTGCTTGTCCTCAAGCAATGCAAACTAATAATTACCCGCCAAGACTTCAATTTTCACAAACTTAGCTTTGAACTTGATTTCAATCCTCAGAACCGTGGCACAAAGTATGATTGGTTTTTCATTTTTTCAAACAACATTGGAATTACTCGGAATCAAACTATAATGTTTGTGAGTGTGTGCGGAGTTGTGTTCAAGTTGATTTTTCGGATTCTATGCAAACAAGAGGTTTTCAAATTACTTCCTTGGGTTCTTTTAACATGTTTTAACTAGAGCCGGTTTCGGGCACCTCTAGTTTTTGTTTATAGTTTTCTTAAGTTAATTAATTTATTCGACTAGAGCCGGTTTCGGGCACCTCTAGCGATCAATTTTTAGCACATACTAGAGCCAATTTCGAGCACCTCTAGCATTCATCCAATTTTTATTCTAATCCCCATTTTTTTTAACTATCAACCTAAGTTCGCTAGAATTCCTTAAATCAATCAAGCCACAACAGTTTTTCATCAAGTTTAGCATCATAGTAAGATTCTAAGTGTTTCCACATTTATCCTAGAATAAAAAGTTCTATCAATTAAGTACATTGGCAATATCATCATCGGATATTCATCAAATCTAGGCAATTTTTGTTCCAACCAAAGGCATGGCAAGCAATTTATGTATCCTATATGCAATACTTAAGATAAATGTAGCTAAACATGACAACTAACTAGTAACAATCCCCCCAAACTCGAGTGAGGCATTGTCCTCAATGCATGTAACAAAGAAAATAAAAATAAAGAAAAGTAAAATGCAAACGAGGACTTACTCCGAGAGTTCGTCGTCGTTGATGATTAGTTTCCTTTTGACCGTTGTCTTGATTCTTTTGCTTGAACGCGGTGGTTGCTTTCTTGTTGCCGATAGTGGAATCGATCCTCGTACGGGGGTGTCCTTATCTTCCTCTTCCTCAATCTCATTGGCTTTTCGCTTTGGCTTGGAGGATTCGACTGGTGTGGTCTTCGTTGGTGCAATGGAGGACTCGTCTGAATCTGAAAAATCAGAAAATGATTTAGTACGAGTTGATTCGGGCATAGGTGCTTTACCTTTGGCTTTTGCAGTGGTTGTCAGGGCGTCTTTAGCTTTGGTTGTCGCGGCATCTTCAGTAGTGGTTGCCATGGCAACTGCTTGGGCAGGCGCAATGTAGGTTGCCACAGCATCATCTGTTGCGGTTGTCGTGGCAACAGCTTCATTGGTTGTCGTGGTAAGGATTTCGGCATGAAAGATGGGGAACGGCACGTAACTATCCGGGTACTTTTCCAGGATGACTTGGGTGATGGCATTGTTGTGATCTTTCATGTACCGCATGAACATTAGTTGTCGGTCTTCAATTTGCCTAAGGCGGTTTTCCAGCGGTTGTAAGAGTGCTTCAAGTTGCCCTAAGGTTGTTGGCCGAGTAGCTCGGGTATCAGCTGCTTGGGCATTAGGAGTTTTCGCGACAACTGAAGGCGTTGGGGATTTTACCGGTGCCTCTCCTATTAGCTTTCAAATTTGTGCTTGATTCCAACAGGACTTTGGTAGGGCCTTTCGTCGGTTGACTCACTTGGGACATACATCTCTTTGCAAAGATTGGAAATTAAGCAGGGGAAGAAAAGAGAACCCTCGCCTTTTGTGCTACATACAAAAATCTCGTCACAAATAATTTTTCCAATGTTAATGATGAGATTATGCAAAATATAATGTATGAGCAAAAGACAAGGTGTATCAACGATAGTATTGTGTGTGGTGGGCATTAAAAAAGTTTTAACAAACTTATTCCATAATTTTGCCTCGGGTTTAAGCCGAAGGTGATTTACCGTGCCCTTATATATACCGTCGTTCCAATGAGTCCCCGGTAGAGTGAGTTCTTGAATCACCTTGTCGAGTTGCTTTGGCGTGAGTTGATTGTTGCGTGTAATAAGCGCTACGCAAATGTGCAAGTATGCACGTCACAAGTAATAAAGTGATACGAGTATCGAGTATCGTCTCCACATGGATTGGTTTGGGCCACTTTGCTTAAGTTACTGTACTGTGAAAATAAAAACACAATTGATAATAGATGTTTTAATTAACGAGAAAACTAAGAGCAATAAACTAAAAGAATAGATGAAATTAAAATAGAGTAAATATGCCAGGTTATCGTGAGTTGAGGTGTGATAGCCGATTGGATCGCCTTGGTAAAAGAGTGCAAGGGCAACTCAGTTGCCGTGGCAACTTGCACAGCGGGGTTGCCTTGGCAACTAATAGATGGTTGCCTGGGCAACTACTTGGGCGTCTGGGCAGCAACTTCAAGGTTGGGCAGAGCGTTCTTCAATGGTTTCTTTTTATCCCTAAGTCGAAACTCTAGCTACTTGTGCATGCCTTGATAATACATCCCTGCGTGAATCAAGGGTGAACAACAACCAATCTTGCGCTCCTCTTAGCCGTTGAAATCCTTAACTTATTCCTAAGCCAGATTAATCTTCACCATCAATAGATTGAATAAAGGCCATACTCATTCGTTTCTTGAATCTAACTCTCCCGATATTAGATAAATAGATGAAGTTACGAGATCCTCTCCCAATTCACTCACAAACAAGAATAAAATCCAAGAATGAGTAAACCTTGAATAGAAAAGTGCAAACTCTTATTACCTAAACAAAATCCAATTGTTTCTCACAACAACAAAACACAATAACCCCAACCAATCAAGTTAGTTCATGGTTGGGTTCAAAAGATATACAAAGAATAATCCCCAAACCATGAATCTAATAGAAGCAAAGAAGAAGAAGAAATCGAACTCTCTCCCCCTTGCTCTCTTGTCGAAATTTCTCTCCTCTTTCCCTTTGGAGTTGTCGAAATTTTCCCTCTTCTTGCTCTCCTTGGATTGTCAAAATCTCCCTCTTATTTATAGGACTAGGTCAAAGTCATTCTTTGAGGATGAAGTTAAGTTAGAATTAAATTATCTTTAAAGAATATAATTCTTTATTATAATTATATTCCTACTAGAACTTCTCCTATCTTCTTGGAATTTAATTCTTCTTTAATCTCTTCATGGAAATCAAATTCCTTTGGGATTGGGCTTTGCTCCACGTCATCTTGGGCTTGTCTAGTCATCAATTTCGACTACCATATCACCTTTGCTCTTATCGACAATTGCCCTGGCAACTGGCTCGGCTTCTCCTTCATGCATTGCCCTGGCAACTAGCTCGGCATCTCCTTCATGTATTGCCCTGGCAACTAGTTCTAGCCTTGTTTTGGCAAGTGATTCTGCACACGCACAAAAACACACCAAAGCAGCATCTTTTTCCACAAAAATCACCAAGTTATGTAATCAAGCTCAACGGTGGAAAGAAACATGAATTAATGCATGAATGACTAATTATGCAACTAAGATGAGCTTAAGTCTAACAATAATATGAGTAAAAATGGTAATAAAAATAGTACTTTTGAACACTTATCATTGATCAATAAAGGCTTTATGCTCGTCATTCTCAACGTGGAGCCCGTAAAAGGCATAGATACTTTCGGGGCTTATGAGGATGGCCTTGTTGCGAACAAAAACATAAGGATTATTCGGCTTAGGTGTGTGAGCATAGAATTCTCTTACCCATGAGATGTTACCCGGTTCCGATTGATGACAAAAGATTTGTCACTTTTGATGTGCAATCCCTTGGAAGATGAATGGTTCAAGGCCGAAATCTTGATGAGAGTTGGAGTATTTGAAGCCTTTTTCTTTGCAAATCTTTTGGCTTTCAAACTTGGAGTGAAATATTCTTGAACTGCCGGTATAACAAACTTCTTGTAGCTTGGTTCTTTGGAAGAGCTTGGGTGCGCCAAAAACTTGATTTTAGATGCCATGGATGATCTTGGTTGTGAGTTGGCTAGAAACAAAGAAAAGAAAGCAAAAGAAACTAAAGAGTTGCAAGGTTAAAAGTAGGAATAGGTTTCTTGGAAGTTAAGGGTGATGGGTTAAATAGAAAAGATATGTAATAAATATGGTGGGTGGGATTGATTGGAAAGAAAGAAAACAAGGGTGTTAATTAGGGGAAGGGAGCGGCAAATGGATTTGGGGAAGGGGAAGGGTTTGACTGGCTATGTAGGAGAATTAGGGTAAATTGGAGGCTTAATATAAGCCTTAGATTTAGCCCATTAGTTTCCTTGTTGAAGAAACTTCCTTCTTGAATCAAATTCTCTTCATCTTGAACTCTTTTCCTACAATTCAAAAACAAATAAAATAAGGATTAAAATTAAAGAAAAACTAGTAAGTAAAATAAAAAGAAATAAATAAAGATATGCAAAGAAATTCTTAAACCTAAAATTCAAAAATAATTAAATAAATATGAAAGAAATATATAGTCTTAACCTAAAAAAAATAAAAAATAAACTATCCTAAAAAAATAAATAACCAAAATTAAAAAAATATATAAATATAATAAGTTTGAATAAAAGAAAACTAAAAATAAAAGGAACATATCTAAAGGAGGGCATGCTCATGCATCTCCTAAGGTGACCACTTCTTTGTTACGTTCCACATGGGCACCGTTATAGTGCTTCAATCTTTGTCCATTAACTTTGAATTCATGTTCGTCAGTGGTGGACTTGATTATCACAGCACCATGGGAGAATGGTTTGGCAACTTCGAATGGTCCTGACCATCTTGATTTCAGTTTTCTCGAGAAAAGTTTCAGCCGAGAATTGAATAGGAGAACTAGTTACCCTGGCATGAATTACCGCGACAATAGTTTCTTATCATGCCATTGCTTTGTTTTCTCCTTGTAGATTCGTGCATTGTCATAGGCGAGTGCACGAAATTCTTCTATCTCGTTGAGATCTAGTAAATGCTTTTGTCCGGCACTTTCCCGATCCATATTCACGGTCTTGATTGCCTAATGTGCTTTGTGTTCGATTTCCACCGGTAAGTGACAACTCTTGCCATAGACGAGGCGAAACGGGGACATTCCCAGGGGTGTTTTGAATGCGGTTCGGTAAGCCCAAAGTGCTTCTTCTAGTCTTGTAGACCAATCTTTTCGGGAAGGATTTACAACCTTCTCGAGGATATTCTTCAATTCCCGGTTAAAAATTTCTACTTGCCCATTAGTTTGTGGATGATATGCCGTGACAATTTTGTGTGACACGCCGAAGCTTTGCAACATCTTGGCAATAAGTCTGTTGTCAAAGTGCTTGCCTTCATCACTGATAATTACTTTAGGTATCACAAACCGTGTAAATATATTTTTCTGAAAGAATCGTTACACGGTCTTGGAATCGTTGGCGGGAACTATAGCTGCCTTAACCCATTTAGACATGTAGTCGACGGCAAGTAGAATGTAGAGGTTGCAGAATGAAGATGGGAAAGGTCCCATAAAATCAATCCCCTATACATCGAACAATTCCACCTCAATGATGTTTTGGAGTGGCATCTCATGTCGTCTAGAGATATTACCCGTTCTTTGGCAAAGATCACATTGCTTGTAAAACTCTTGGTCTTCTTTGTACAATGTTGGCCAATACAAACCGGATTGCCAAACTTTGGCCGCAGTACGTGTTCCTCCAAAATGTCCTCCATAGGGTGAAGAATGGCATTGCCAGAGTACATTATGCTGCTCCTCTTCAAGGACACATCGGCGTATAATCCGATCTGCACATTGTTTAAGCAAAAGAGGCTCATCCCATAAATAATGCTTAGCATCATGGCAGAACCGCTTCTTTCCTTGGTGAGTAAGGTCATAAGGTAAAAACCACAAACAAAGAAATTAACTAAATCAGCGTACCAGGGTATTGCCGAGGCGTGCGCAATGGTGGTTGCCGAGGCATCAGGGGTTGCTGAGACAACTAACAATTGCTCATCCAGGAATGCATCGCATATCTCTAAATCCACGTCCTGTACCCCATTGCATTCTAAGCGTGATAAGTGATCGACAACTTGATTCTTTGTTCCTTTCTTGTCCTTAATTTCAATGTCAAACTCTTGTAAAAGCAATATCCAATTAATCAAACGAGGTTTGACATCCTTTTTAGCAAATAGATACTTAATTGTTGAATGGTCTGTGTGGACAATTACCTTTGTACCAATCAAATAGGATCGAAACTTGTCAAATGCAAAAACTACGGCTAGTAACTCTTTCTCCGTTGTTGTGTAATTTACTTGAGTGCTATTAAGAGTTTTACTAGCGTAGTATATCACATGAAAGATCTTACCCGTGCGTTGGCCTAGGACTGCTCCTACCACTAAATCACTCGTATCACACATGAGCTCAAAAGGTAATATCCAATGGGGTGGTACGACAATAGGTGTCGAGGTAAGCTTTTCCTTTAGGGTTTTGAATGCTTGAGCGCAAGAATCATCAAAGTTGAAGGTTCTATCCTGTTCAAGCAAATTACACAAGGGTTTAGTAATTTTAGAAAAATTATGAATGAACCTCCTGTAAAAATCAGCATGTCCAAGAAAGCTTCGGATTCCTTTAACCGAACTTGGTGAGGGTAATCTCTCGATCGCGTCCACCTTGGCTTTGTCTACTTCGATTCCCTTGGATGAAATCTTGTGGTCGAGCACAATTCCTTCATCTACCATAAAATGGCACTTCTCCCAATTAAGGACTAAATAAGATTCTTCACATCTTGCCAACACCTTCTCTAAATTGCTGAGGCAACTATCGAAGTCGTTACCAAATACTGAAAAATCATCCATGAAGATTTCAAGGAAGTCTTTGACCATGTCTGAAAAGAGTTCCATCATGCATCTTTGGAAGGTTACCGGGGCATTATACAATCCGAACGATATTCTTCAGAAAGCATAAGTATTGTATGGGCATTTGAAGGTTGTCTTTTCTTCATCTTCTGGTGCTATGGCAATTTTATTGTAACCTAAATAACCATCAAGAAAACAATAAAAGGGTTTACCTGCAAGACAGTCTAGTATTTGATCAATAAAGGGTAATGGAAAGTGATCTTTCCTAGTGGCTTTGTTTAGCTTTAGGTAATCCATACAAACCCTCAAACCGGTCACAGTCCTGGTTGGAATGAGTTCATTGTTTTCATTACTTACCATCGTTATACCTCCCTTTTTCGGTACACATTGTACCGGACTTACCCATGTACTATCAGAGATAGGGTATATGATGCTGGAGTCAAGCCACTTGATGATTTCTTTTATTACAACCCATTTCATGGCATGATTCAGTCTCCTCTAGGCCTCAATCGAAGGTTTGTGACCATCTTCCAACAAAATCTTATGCATGCACACTGCCGGGCTAATTCCCTTCAAGTCGGCAATTGTCCACCCTATTGCCTTCTTGTGTATCATCAACATGTTGATCAGCTTCTTTTCCTGCTCAGGCTATAACTTAGAGGAAATAATTACAAGCAATGTATTATTAGTTCCCAAGTAAGCATATTTTAGTTGCCTTGGCAACTGTTTCAACTCAAGAATCAGTGGTTGTTCAATGGAGGGCTTTTTGAGTTTACCTTCCTTACCTGAGTAATCCAGTGGTTCAAAGTATGTACCAGGTCGATTGGCTAACCAATTTTCCTATTCTTGTTGTTCCTCATCCATCGGTTCTTCATACTCTTCAAGTTTCTCTTGATCGGCAATGTAGTTGCCGAGGCAACTAAATTCCTCGTCGAAGTCAAACTCTGTCATGGCATGAAGAAGTTGGCATTCTTCCTGATCATCGGCATGGCTTAGTGTTTGGAACACATTTAGTTTAACTTGCTGGTCATTCACCCTCATTGTGAGTTCTCCCTTTTCAACATCGATCAAGGTTCTCCATGTTGCTAGGAAGGGTCTCCCGAGAATGATAGGTGCGTGCTCATCTGCTTCACAATCCAAAACAATAAAGTCAGAGGGAAAAATAAATTTATCAACTTTTACCATTATGTCTTCGATTTTTCCCTCTAGATGCACATAGGATCTGTCAGCTAGCTGTAGCATAATTGTTGTAGGTCTTGCCTTCCCGATTCCTAGTTTCTGGAAAACCGATTTAGGCATCAAGTTTATACTTGCTCCAAGGTCACATAATGCTTTCCCGACATAGTGGTTTCCGATAGGACATGGTATTGTGAAACTTTTGGGATCTTTCAACTTGGGTGGCATGCGATTGTGCAACATGGCGATGCATCTCTCTATTGCGGCAACTGTTTCAAAATCTTCTAACCTCATTCTCTTTGACACAATGTCTTTTAGAAACTTGTCATACTTCAGCATTTGTTCAATTTCCTCAACCAACGAAAAGTTGATATGGACTTGCTTTAGGATATCAAGAAACTTCTTGAATTGATATTCTAGCTTTTGTCGCTTCAACCTTTGTGGGAATGGTGGTAGAAGTTGGATATCTTCAATCCTTTCATTGGTCTGGAACCTGATTGAAAGCATTGTCGGGGTAACTAGAGTTTCCAAGGCATCATCAACTGGGGTTGTCGTGGCATCCTTATCGCTGGTTGTCGTGGCATGCTCATTTTGGGCATACTTATCGTTGGTTGCCGCGACATCGTCAACTGGGGTTGCCGTGGCATTTCTTGGTTCAGCATCTGAGGGTTTACTGCTGAGTTCATCTTGTTCTTTTTGTGGAGTTTTGTTTGATGAGCGAGCTTGAGCCTCCTTAAGTTGTCGACCACTTCTAGTGGTGATTGCCTTACATTGCTCGTGGCCAGTTCCTCTTGCGACTTCAGTATCGCTGGGTAAACCTCCTTGCGGTCTAGTATTCAGGTTTTGAGCAAATTATCTGACTTGAGTTTCCAATGATTTGATTGCAACCTCTTGGATTTGCAATCTCATCTCGGTCCTGTTAATAAAAGCATCAGTTCTTTTTATGAAGTTACTATTTTCAGCCATATAAGATTCAGTTTTCAACGTAAAAGCATTGAGAGAATTTTTCAAAGAACTTAATGTTGTCGGTTGTTGCTGCGGTAACTGTTGTTGTTGCATATTCTGTTGGAATCTCGAGCTTGTGCATTCTGATTGTTCTAGTTTAGAGCATTGTTGGGATTACTCCATGAAAAATTTGGGTGCTTCTTCCAAGCTAGATTATATGTGTTGGACATCACATTGTTGTTCCGATTGTAATTGTCCACATAAAAGTTGGATTCTGGATTCTGCATACATTCAGAAGAATTATGGTTACCACCATATAACTCACAAAAGGAACTACTACCTTGACCTCATGTGTGTTGTTTTGTTTCTGCATGTTCTAGACCATCTTTGTTAGAGTGGCCAATTGTGCCGAAATTGAATATGATGATCCCAGATCATGTATTGTGGCTTGGCGTCTAACTCCTCCTCTTCTAGCAGATGGGAACTGATAATCATTCTTGGCGAGCCTGTTTAGAATTTGTATTTCTTCCTCCGGCGACTTATCTAGGAGTATGCCGTTTGCCGAGGCATCTAGCATCATCCTTATTGGTGTATTCACAACGTTGTAAAACATTGTTACTTGTGTCCACATTGGTAATCCATATAGGGGGCATTTGTGCCGAAGTTCTCTATATCGCTCCCAAGCCTCGTACATGGATTCATCGTTTGCCTGCTGAAAAGTAATTTCATTACGAAGCTTATCAGCCAAATTTGTAGGATTAAATCGAGCAACGAAATCACGACAAAGATCGGTCCAAGATCCTATTGATCCGGAAGGAATACTATTCAACCATGCTTTCGCCCTATCCCTCGGTGAATAGGGGAATAATCTTAGCCGTAAAACATCTGGGGTGACTCCTTGTATTTTGAATGAGTTGCAAATCTCGAGGACAGATTTAAGATGTTGTCGTGTATCTTCAGTTGTTGAGCCACCAAATTGACCAATTTTGTTGATCATATTGAACATCACCATTTCAACTCTAAGTGGTTGGCTTCAATTTCAGGTGTGACAACTCCTGGATTAAGTCCTTCAAGATCTTCCTTTAGATAGTCTCGAATAGTTCTGTTTCGTGCAAAAGTAACTCCTCCTCCTGCTAGAACATCCTGATTCATATTGTCGTCTTGATTAACCATTGCTACTCTTAACCTTTGTCTGAGTCTTTGCAAGGTTCATTCGATTTCTGGATCAAAGGGATATTCTGGTGTAATCGGTCTCACCCTGGTCATATACCAATGCAAAACCAAATTTTGTTAACCCTTCGAATCTTAAACAATAAAAATAAAAAGTGTAAGAAAATAAAAACAAAGTCGCTATTGCCAATCCCCGGCAATGGCACCAAAAACTTGTTGCGCATAATAAGTGCTCCGCAATTGTGCAAGTGTATACGTCGCAAGTTATAGTATAAAAGATATCGTCTTCACAGGGATTGGTGCCACTTCAAGAATTCAATCTCTTGCACTGTAAAATGTAAAAACACAAGTAGGTGATTGTAGGAGTTTTAACTAACAACTAAACTAGAAAGCAATAAAGTAAAAGAAGATGTAATCAAAAGAGAGGGAATAGGCCAGGTTATCGTGAGTTGAGGTGTGATAGCCAATTGGATATTCTTGGTAAAAGAGTGCAAGGGCAACTCAGTTACCGTGGCAACTTGCGCAGCTGGGTTGCCTTGGCAACTAAACGAACGGTTGCTTGGGCAGCAACTTTAAGGTTCGACAGAGCGTTCTTCAATGGTTTCTTCTTATCCCTAAGTGGAAACTCTAGCTAATTGTGCATGCCTTGACAATACATCCCTTCGTGAATCAAGGGTGAACAACAACCAATCTTGCGCTCCTCTTAGCCGTTGAAATCCTTAACTTATTCCTAAGCCAGATTAATCTTAACTGTCAATAGATTAAATAAAGACCCTACTCATTCGTTTCTTGAATCTAACTCTCTCAATATTAGATAAATAGATAGAATCACGAGATCCTCTCCCAATTCACTCGCAAACAAGAATAAAAACCAATAATGAGTAAACCTTGAATTGAAAGTGCAAACTCTTATTACCTAAACAAAATCCAATTGTTTCTCACAACCACAAAACACAATAACCTTAGCCAAATAGATTTAATTCATGGCTAGGTTCAAAAGAAACACAAAGCAAAGAGTCCCTAACATAAACCTAATCGAACAAGAAAGAAAAAGATGAAGAATGGTTGAAAGCTTCTTGCCGATTTCTTTCCCCTTTTTTTGCACCTCCTTGAGGTGACGGTTTGGTCCCCAAATTATAGAGCTAGGCCAAGGTCTTTCTTAAGGAGGAAGTTAAGTTGAAATTAAATACTTTTAAAGAATATAATTCTTTATTATATTTAAATTCCTTCTAGATCTTCTCCTATCTTATTGGGATTTAATTTCTCTTTGACCTCTTCATGGAAATCAAACTCCTTTGGGAATTAACTTTGCTCCACGTCATCTTGGGTTTATCTAGTCATCAATTTTGGCTGTTGTATCATCTTATCCCTTATCGACAATTGCCCTGGCAACTAGCTCGGCATCTCCTTCATGCACTGCCCTGGCAACTGCGTCGGCATCTCCTTCTTGTATTGCTCTGGCAACTGGTTCCAGCATTGCTTTGGCAAGTGATTCTGCACACACAAAAATAACTATCAGCAGCACCCTTTTTCCAAAAAATTAAGCAAAATATGATATCAAGCTTAACCACCAAGGAAACAATGCAAACATGTATGAATGGCTAATAATGCAACTAATATGAGCCTAAGTCTAGCAATAATAAGAATAAAAAGGGTGAATAAAATAGTACTTTTAGACACTTAACAACAGCCAATCTAAACTTCAATAATATTTTAAAAACTGAGAAAACATTACATAACTTCATATTTCCTTTTTAACAAATACAACCATGTGTGTCTATTCTATACATCAACAAATGATACATATTAAAGAATCCCACCATAGCTAATAAGAGCAAGTCCCCAAATATCTGAAACAAAGAGGTCAAAAGGGTTTTTATATTCATTAACTAAATATAAAAAAGGAAGTTTATGGGCCTTCCCTTGTAGATAAGTAGTGAACAAATTTTGCAACTTATTTTCACTAGGAACTATTTGACAAAAATTAAAAACAACCTTGAGAACGTTATTAGATGGATTTCCAAGGCAATTATGCCACAAACCAAACAATTTTTGAGAATGAGAAACATTGAAAAACTTTAACAAGAGACTTGTGAAGATCAAATACATCATTTTTAGCATATGGAAGCAACTTGTACAGTCCTTCATGAGGAAGATTCCCATTGAGTAATATTTTTTGAGTCTGTAATTTCTTAACACAACAACCATTAGCATTAAACTCATGTACCTTATCATTATCCTTAACAAGTTGAGGCACTAACAACAAATTTTTTCTAATGTGAGGCACATGTAACATGTTATGTAACACTAAAGATTTACCACATATATAAAGAGCCCTGGCCAATGTGAGAAATTGAAATCCCATCTCCATTACCCATAAGTAACTTGATAGTACCTGTATAGGGTGCCCCAGTTTGAAGGTTGGACTAGTCATGAGTGACATGATGAGTAGCACCAGTGTCAGGATACCAGACCCCGTCATTAGGAAAAGACTAGTAAGAAGTAGTCGAGACAAAATACATATGAGTAGTTGGTGTAGAGTGCATAACTGAATTGCCAAGATTAACATGATCTTTAAAAAGAGGAATAACAGTACCTGCAAAAGAAGAAAAATGATTTCCACTAGGTTATGATAATGTTGGTGCAGTATACACATTAGACATAAGACACCATGCATTCCCTATCAATCCTGAAGTGAGGTGAGATACGATAAGTTTTGAAAAATAGTATATTTTGTACCTCTTTTACTTCAATTATTGTTTAGACTTAGGCCCATGTAGTTACGTTTTTAGTTGTTCATACATAAATTTGTAATTCTTCCATTTATTGGGCTTGGCTTTGCGTTTTGCCTATTTTATGGAGAAATCGTTGTTTTTTACTCTTTTCGCACAAGAACGAATTGTCTAAACGGTTGTCGAGCGATTTCCAGAATAAGTCAGAGATAAGATTAGACTTGTCAAGCCTTATCCTCATCCTTATTACTTCAGACAAAGACCAGATTTGAAATTAAGGTCTGCTACAGATAAAGATAAAGTGATTAATCCCTACAATTCAAAATTCAAATGGAGTTTTCTCCTCTATAAAAGTGGATCACATCTACAACATTGGGGAACAAGATCGACAAAACGAATCAAAGAGAGAGAAGGATTGGATCGAGAAGAGATCGATCAAGGAGGAGCTCGACGACACTCCTCTATTATTTTCTATTTATTCTTTAGATTAAATCAATGTTTGGGTCTTTTACTATGTTGATTTCTTCCAACCCAGCCATGAACTAATTAAATTAGCTTGAGTTGTTGGATATTTGATGTTTTTGAATGTATGAGTTACTTTTTGTTTTTGATTCAATTTCGGTGTTTATCCAATCTACTGCTTTTCATTACCAATTCAAGAAGTCTAGGAAAATACGCTTGGAATGAATCTATTTATCCAAACTTGGGAGAGTTAGATTCACAAAATCGATTAGATACGGGTTTCCATTATAACAACCGTCAGTGGAAACTAATTCGCCTTAGGGATAAGGAATAAATTTCAGTGACTAAGAAGAGTTTATTGATCGATAATGTTCACCCAAGGTTAACGCAGTGATGTATTACCGAGACGTGTACAGTCATCAGTTCTTCAGTTAGAGATAACTAGAAGGCATTAAAGACCACTCTGCCAAACATCGAAGGGCAATAATTGCCATAAAAATTCTGTCAACAAGTGCATTATTACACTCAAAAAACCAACCTACTCTCTAAACTTGGTTCCTTCTTTCATTTGTTTAATTCCCTTAGATTTAGTTCACTTTAGTTTTATTTACTTGTTTATTATCATTCTCTATCATCATCATCTTATTTTCTTTACAATGTAAGAAGCTAAAAGTCAAGTTTCACCAATACCTATGAAGACGATCTTAATCTATAATATTACTTGTGACGTGTATACTTGCACCGTTTGCATTGCACTTAAATCACACAACAAGATACACATACCCATTAACCATATCTTTTAATGATAGCAAATAAGGCATACACAAGAACGAGTGAATGAAATTCCTTTGCATGTTCACTCAACTTCTGTTGATGTGCTCGTGAACTTGAACTGTCAATGCACCTTCTAGTGACAGCGGTTGCATTCAACACTTCCGTGCAAAAAGAATTCAAACCTAATAATTCAAACAAGAAAGAAAGCTTAATAAAACAAACTTTAAGTCAACAATCAAAAAGTATTTCCATACTTTGAGAAAGAAAACAGAAATCATCATCGATTAATATAAAAAATTAATGAAAGAAAATGGAAACCTCCATTCCTATATAGTCTCGAAGTGATTTCAATAATTTCCCCTGCAGTTGCACTCAGCTCCTCTTCTGAAGAGATTATCTGCTTCGTCTTCACCTTGGTTCACTAAAAGAAATCTCAAGCCTCTATGGATGAAGCTTCAAAATATAAGAAATAAAGAATGTGGTCTTGCGGATCTACTTTCTCTCTCTTCCTTCATCAATTTATAGTCCGATCCAAACATGACACATGTCCTTCCTATAAATTTTTCTTTAATTATTTGTATAGAATCTATTATAACAGACTGTACAGCTCATGCTCGTCTGTCCTTATCCTTAGAAGCTTCTATACATCTGGCAGTTATGTTGATGTTCATGGTTGTAATACAAAAATGCTTTTATAGCAAAATTAGTAGTGCAATGCAACGAAATAACAAAATCACAGATAATTCGAGTAAAGGGAATTGAGTTAAAAATATGCAAATACTAAGATGAAATTGTAGAAATACATGCAAAAGATAACAATACAGGGACAAATTAATTAATAAATAAGGTACAAACACATGCTCTTTGGAGAGCTATTAGTCAGCACATTACTTGAAGAGGTAGGGCTTATCCCAAAAATAGTAGCAAACATCATGGCAAAACTTTTTCTTCCCATGACTAGTTAAATCACAAGGAAAAATTCCACTAACAAGAAAGTTAGCAATATCAGCATACCACGACAATGCTATAGCATTCAACAATTTTTCATCAACAAATTCTTTCTTGATATCTAGTTCATTCTCTAATTCACATGGGTTCTCTAGCCTAGAGAGATAATTGGCTACTTGATTTTTAGTACCCTTTCTATCCACAACTTTATTATCAAATTCTTGCAATAATAAGATCCATCTAATGAGTATAGGTTTGCATCCTTTTTAGTTACTAAGTACTTGATAGTCGAATGATTGTATGTACTATGAATTTATTTCCTATACGGTATGCTCTAAACTTATCAAAGACAAATATCATAGCAAGCAAATCCTTTTCGGCGGTAATATAGTTTAATTGAGCTTCATCCAATGTACGACTAGCATAATGTATAACATTAAATATCATACCTCGACTCTGGTCGAGTACTGCTTCCACAACATAGTCATTGGCGTCATGCATCAGCTCAAAGAGTAATGTCCAATCAGGGGGAACTACCACTAGTGCTAAAATATCTCTTTTTTTCAAATCCTTAACTGTTGCGTAGCATTTTTCATCAAATTCAAAAGCTCAATTTTTCTCTAGCAATGAACATAAGGGCTTTGAAATTTTGGAGAAATCTTTGATAAATCTTCTATAAGATTTATCAAAGATTTCTCCAAAATCTCAAAGCCCTTATAGAATCTAGCATGTCTGAGAAAGCTTCGGATGCCCTTGACATTAGTAGGTAGGGGTAACTTCTCAATGACCTCCACCTTGGATCTATCCATTTCAATGCGTTGCTTTGAAATTCAGAGGCCCAAAACAATTCCTTCGATTACCATAAAGTGGAATTTCTCCCAATTAAGCATGAGATTTGTCTCTTTACTTCTCTTTAAGACCTTGTCTAGATTGCCAAAGCATTCCTCAAAAGTTTGTCCAAATACTTAAAATTCGTCCATGAAGATTTCTAAGAACATATCCACCATGTCTAAAAAAATGGCCATCATACAACGCTAGAATGTTGCTGGAGCATTGGCATTTTTTGAAATACATAAATACCATAGAGACGTGTGAACGAGGTCTTCTCTTAATATTCTGGCACTATAAAATTTGGTTGTACCCAGAATAACCATCAAGAAAGAAATAGAAGGATTTTCCCGCTAACTCTTCTAACATTTGATCGATGAAAGGCGAGAGAAATGATCATTCTTGGTGGCCTTGTTCAAGTTTCTATAGTCAATGCAAATCATCCACCCCTTAACAGTTCTTATATAAAGAAGTTCATTAGAATCATTCTTGATCACTGTCATGCCTCCCTTCTTTGGCATGCATTAAATAAGACTCATCCAAGAGCTATCCAAAATGGGATAGATGATTCCAATATCAAGACAATTGATAATATCTTTCATAACAATGTTCCTCATGATGGAATTGAGTCTTCATTGAGGTTCAATAAAATTGTTGTGGCAATCTGCAAGTAAAATCTTACGCATACAAATAGTAGGGATAATGCCCTTCAAATCTACAATAGTCCAACCAAGAGGTTTCTTATGTTCAATTAACACATGCAATAAGCTATTATCTTGGTCAGAAGTAAGACTAGCAGAAATAATCACAAGCAAAGTATTATTATCCCCTAAATATGCATACTTGAGTTTTGGAGGAAGATGTTTCGGCTCTAAAGTGGGTGGGTGCTCGAGTGAAGGCTTAGGAGATTTGAATTTTGAAAAATCCAAAGGCTCGAAATTCATACTGGCCTGTATAGGACAACATTAGATTGTAGAGATTCTCCTTCACATTCCTCGTGCTCTTATTCCATCTTTTCCGTAAGTTTAAATTGATCATCAGACTAAAGCAGATTGCTACAACATAGTTAAGGAATTTTCTCCTCAATGAGAGATTCTTCAATGTGCACAAGTTGATATTGTTCATAATCATCAGCAAACTTTAGAGTGTTGAAGACATTCAAGGTGACATTTTGATCGTTCACCCTCATTGGTGAACTCACCTTTTTTACAATCGATGACAATACGACTAGTAGAGAGGAACGATTTTCCAAAAATTATGGGAGCATTTTCATCAGCCTCACAATCTAGAATAATGAAATCAATAGGAAAGATAAAATTATCAAATTTTACTAAAATATCTTTGACTCTCCCTTCAGGTCTAACTTGGGAGTGATCGGCCAATTGCAAAATAACTGTTGCGGGTTTAGCTCTCCTTATTTCAAGCTTCATAAACACTGACTTGGTTTTTTCAACTTTGGATCCCTCATAGTTATGCCCTATGGAGCAAGAAATAGTAAAGCTGTTTGGGTCTTTCAACTTCTTTTGCATCCCTCACAATTGTGCCCTATGGAGCAAGGAATAGTGAAGTTGCTTGGGTCTTTCAACTTTGGAGGTAAATTGCTGAAGACTGCCACACACTATTCTGCTGTATCAATCATTTCAATCTCTCTCATTGTTCTCTTCTTGGTCATAATATCTTTAAGAAATTTTGCACAAATCGGTATTTGATTAATGGCCTCTAGAAATAGGACATCAATATGAAGTTGTTTGAGCATATCTAGAAATTTCTTGAAATGAAGAACTTTTTTTGAGCCCTCAATCTTTGTGTGAAGGGTGGCGGGGGTCTAGGCTCTTCTTAAGGTGTCGTTTTTGCTTTAGTCTTCTGTTTCGTGCTTCTCTTACCTTCAGTAGAAAGGTCTATAGTTATGTCTTGCACAAGTGGTTGACTGTTGGTGCTTCAGCATTATCAAATTTGTTTTAGGGGTTGGAATCATCTACATGTCCACCCCTAAAACTTATCTTCTTCGTTGATTTATGCATCACTCCTCAAAGTGATAGTATTGTATTGTTCCTTACTAAGGGTCTTAGTGACTTCAGTATCACTAGGTAAACCACATTGAGGTCTAGCATTCAAAACTTGAGCAATCTGCCCCACTTGAGTCTCTAATGCTCTCAAGAAAGCATTTTGATTTTGAAGCATCTTTTGTCGGTTCTATAGCCAAGTTTCTTGCGTTTGAAGCATATCTCCACGATTCTTAAGATTTGTTGAAAAATCCTAAAGTATGAATCTAGTTGTATCCATGAAATTCTTATAAGAAGCTTCAAAAGAACTTGAATTTGAAGAAGAAGAAACTCCTTGATTCACGTTCAGCTTTGGCACATTTTGTTGAAACACAGATGGTTCTGCCATAGCATTTTGTCGAGCTCATGTATTGGAGTTGTTTCTAATTTGATTTCCCTATCCAAAATAGGAGTGTTGATGCCACCCTGAATTATAGGTATAGGAGTATGGGTTATTGTTGCAATTATATTTTCCAATATAGTAACCAAATTCTTACTGCTGGGGGAACGCACTCGAATGGTGGTCACCATCACAATGCTCACAAGCAAAGCTAGCCACCTTAACATTTCGAACTACGGCTGGTTGTTAAAGATTCCTGAGCATATTCATGATTATGAAAAGTTGTATCGACACACTTTGATATTCATCCAAGTAAAGAGTTCCTGAAGACTTGATTTCGATGCTCAACCTTGATGTAAGGAACTGATAATCATTGTTGGCTATTCGATCAAGGATTTTGAATGCCTCTTGAGGATCCTTATCCAAAAGTATGTCATTAGCTTAAAAATCAATCATCATCCTGGTAGGAGCATTGACACCATTATAAAACATCACAACCTGAAGCCAATCTTGGAATCTATGAGTTAAGCATTTGCAAAGCATTTCCTTATATTTTCCAAGAATTATTGCATAGATTCATCGTCATTATAACGAAATGCTATGATTTCACTTTTGAAATGGGTGCTCACATTTGGTGGATGTTTACTAAGTGTATAAGCACGATGTTTTAGGGGTTTTTTGACACAAATCTTGTAAAGATCAAGATGTTGCCTTTGTACGCATAATGCTATTATCTCAACGCTATCTCTATGAAAAAAATATTGTTATCATGAATTCTATGAGTGCAATGTGGGAGTTTTAATATGTTTATAAGATTAACATCATGGAAGCATCTCAATTACAAAGGTTAGACAAAGGTTTTTAACAATCCTGAAGAAATATCCCATGAAGTCTTAGTTGCATAAGATTTTAATATTGGGCAGAGGTATCCTAACAACAGAAATAGGGTGCAGGTCCTCAACACCTTATTACTACTCATTATTGTAGAATTTATCAGTATGGAATAAAATCAAGTTGACATTCTTGTAGAGTTGATCAATGAAGAGCGGTTGACAAAAAATATATTTTGGCATCAGAAATAGGGTAGAGGATCTCAATGCTGAATACGAAACAGAGGTATCTCGATGTCTCTTGGTGCGAAGGATTTTCAACACTTGACATTGCAGAGTAGAGGCATCTATAACACTAGCAGTATAGTGGAGGATCTTGACACTCGACGCGATGAATCCTTTGTGATGACATAGAGGCATCTCAATGCCTCTTGGGAAGAAGAATCTCGGCACTTGTTGTTAATATTGTAACTCTTCTTTTAAGGTCATTTAATTCTATTATAAATAGAATTAAATTGAGCTTTTGGAAATGACAATTTTGCCCTCACTATTTAGCCTATAAATAGTAGGCAATTTTACTCATTTGTATGCATCCTATAAGCAGATGACATTTTCTTTGAAAACACTCTTTGGTTTTTATAAACTTTTCTTGAGTTTTGTTTTAAGTTGAGAGAAGAGTAGTATCACCAAAGTCCGCTCCATCTTTCGGGTGTACAAAATTTGGAGAGCCATGCTAACCTCAGAGGGTCGTTCGTCCATTACAGTGGTTAATACCATGACACGGTTGATCGATTCATTGCTTCTATATTTATTTTATATTTTCCAGTCAATGCTAATGCCTCGTTTTGCAGTAGTATTTTATCCAACAATTTAGAAGTGAATTCGAGTATTGCTGTTGAAACAATCAATATTATTGCTGGTGTTATGCTCACAAAAGTTCCAGAAATGATAACACTATAGCTCTTGTTAAAGGTTGGTATTTCTCAAAATGATGCAAAAAGAATTACTATTCTTTTGTGAGCATGAAAAATGCTATGGAAAATGGTTTTTTTTTTTTAGTATTTGAATAGAAATTTGTGTTACAATTGTGGCCTTAACTTGAAATTAGGAATTGAAATGGTGTTCTAAAAGCAACAAATCCATTCCTGCCGTTTGGTTTTAATGAGTGTTAAATGGCTTTCAATTGTAATTATGATTAATAATTGTTAATTCATGGCAAATGAATTGTTATCTGCCGTTTGATTTTACATGTGTTGCCATGGCTTTCAATTATTATTAATGGCATAATATTATTTTATATGAGTGTTTCCTTATGTTAGAGTAAATTATGATGGAAACCGGAAGTCTTTTATGCCTTTAAGATGGTTTCAACGTATAATGCTTGAGTAAATGAATTGTAAAATCAATGTATAATCGTTTACATTAACGTTTTAAACGTTTAAAGCATTATAGTGTTTTGTAGAGTATGATTATGATGTTCTTGAAAAACCTTTGGTTTTAATAATAATCATTATTAAATATGATAGTTATTATTTTAAGAAATTTGTTTGTGTTCTTTTTGGAAAGCTAGGATAAATATTTTTAAAATCAGTGTGGTATAAATATTAACAATAAATAGCTTGCTGATGCTTTGGTTAGACAAACTACAATTGTTAGCTCATGTGATAATAAAAGTGCATCAATTCTTTATTGCCATGGGAAACACTAATTTTGCCCCTTGACTAAGGTAAAGTTTTATGTGGACTCTTTTTGTCGAACTTATAATTTCTTTTGAGAGATTTATAAAGACATTAAGATGGTTGATATTTTGGAAAAGTGCGAAGCTGATAACACTAGGATCTAAAACTCTCCAAATCCACTTCAAGAAGTCGTACAAATTTTGCAATCCGCAGAATAAAGACACAAATTACTAAAGATAAGAATTTTTATTACTACTAGTGAATTTTTTCAACAGTGTTAGAAAATTGCTATCTTTCTAACCTTGTATAATTTTCTTGTGAATCTAGAATTAACAAATTTTGTAGAGATGTTAATTCAAATGAAGTGATTGTTGCGGAAAATTCAAGATTTATTCTACATGCATGATGAGGAAAAACAAGTCTACATATAGAATCATGATCCTACATGTGAGGTCAGATTATTTAGACTGTTTGTTTGTCAATTCATGTTTTTAATATCGCATAAATTTATCTTTAATATTAAAGTATGGGCCTATAAGGTAGTCTTTAAACTAAGTGGCAATGTTTTAAACTATGGTAAAGACTAAGACTAAGGTAGTAGTGAGCCGAAAATGTGCATGATTAATAAGATACTATCATGAGTAAAAATATCAAGCATGATTTTTTAAGAGGCCTTAATTAAAGAAAAAGAAAATTCATAAATGACTTATCGAAAAGCATTATGAAAATGCATGTCTAGGATTGGTTCTATGAAAGACCTAGTATTTAAGTGTGCCTAATGCATCACCTCTCTTTCTTGATAACCTATCTGGTGCATTGTTCTTTAATGTGCTCACTTTTATAAAAATACTATGACAAATAAGGTCTCTTTAAACTTAGTGTAGAAGTTAAAAAAGTTGAGATTAATTTGGTTGAGTAGAATACCAAATTTAGTCATAGTAAATAAAATATGTGATGGTCTCTTTAGGGCTAATATGTTGAATAATATGGATGATAATATGGTAGACATTAGAGCTATTAAAAGATTGCTTGTAGCTATTAAATCTCTTTGAGTTTTTTTTCCTAAGTAGACGAAAGAAAAGAGATGACTTATCTTAGAAGTTGTGTTGAAATCTCTTGTAATAAACTTGAGATAATTTCCCTGTTGTTAGGAAAAGTTAAAAACTCCTCATAAACATTTGTAAAATTTCCTAAACATGTCTTATGAAGAACCAAGAAAATTGAAATTCCTTTTTAATGAGAAAAGGCAGACACTGAGTGAGATATAATGAATTTTATAATCATTTAAGATTATGCATACTAATCTTAATGATTAGTAACTTCTCAAAACTTTCAGAATATAATCAGGTGTAAACAAGATTTGAGTTAGTTAAAACATAGTTTTATGGTTAAAACGCATAACAAACTTTACTCTAGTATGATTGAGTATATGTAAGAGAATTTGTTTACACGTTGTCCAAGGACACTTGTGGACTTATTTCTATCTTAAATATGTTAGAAATGTGAGGGTGTCTTAAAATGATGACTAAAGTTGAAGAGGAACCTAGTTGATCCGCTTACCAAAAGTTAAGTCAGGTATTGGTTCTGGATTCATCGAGGGGTGAGATTAAAGCCCATTGGTTGAGGAATTCATAGTGGATACCCTACTTAGTTATCTAAGTTCAATGTGGTCAAAAGAAGTCATGGAAAGACTCATAGTGTACATTTCTATCTCCCTATCCCTGTGACGAATAATGTACATGCATAGGATGAGCTTTATTACTCTTAATATATTCATAGCCCGGTCTTTGGGTGGTCTTAGTAGAAAGACTTGATGAATTTACCAATTTTGGATGAATAACTACTCTTAATAAAGTTCATAACCAGTGTTGAGTTGGTGGTCCTATCGCGAAGGACTAGATGAACTTACCGCTAGAGAGGATGAGTTTTCTTAAACTCTTAATGAATTCAATCCCAAGAGTTTGGGTGATCCTATTTGAGGACTTAATGAATTCACAAAATAAAGAGGTTGAATATTTATTCTTAATGATTTCTTATCCTAGAGTTTGGGTGGTTCATTTTGAACTTGAAGAAATTCACCTTATTTATTATAAGGATGAGTTGTCGTAAAAGCTCTTAATTATTTCATAACCCTGATTCTGGTGGTTTATGTTGAGATAAACCCGATGAAATAACATACATAAGTGAGAAAGACTAGCCACCTTTTATAAAAATTGTTGGGCCATTTTTTTAGTACACTTACTGGAATCTTGGAGAAAGAGATATATATATATATATATATATATATATATATATATATATATATATATATATATTTGTAGACACAACGACGACTTCGGTGGATGAAGGGGTTAGTTGTGTTTTATGAGTTCACCTTAATCTTAGAAAGTTCAAGATCCGTTCACTTATCCAAGAGAAGAATTACTCATCATCACTATGTTCTAGTTCCAGATATGTTCACTAGTGCTTAAGCAACTAATCTCGCTATTTTTCTTTTCATATCTTAACTTCAATGCTCTCATTTTACAAAGGATATTCTTTCGCATTAGTGAGGGAATGTTGTTAATGCTCAATTGTAACTCTTCTTTTAAGGACATTTAATTGTTTATAAATGGAATTAAATTGTGCTTTGTCAATTGTAACACCCTAAAATTGGGCCTAGAAGTTAATCGGATTGATTAGACGGTTCGAGAGAACCGGGTTAGGCAATTCGAGTTAGTTTCGGGAATTAAATTCTAATAAAATATTTTAGCTAAAATAAAATATGGAAAAATGCTAGAAAATACTTAATTAATATTTTAAGTATTTTGGTAAATTCAATTTGAAGTAATTAAATCTGATTTTTGGACATTTTGGTCCAGTGACTAAAATGAAAAGGTTTCAAAACTATTTTTGGTGACTAAATCGTAAAAAGGTCAAAACTTAGAATATTTAAGGAGATATTTGACCAAACTTTTCCATCAGATTTCCCCCTTAATTTAGGCTATTTTTAAAGTGTTTTAATTGGTTAAATAATAAAATAAAATAGGATTAATAAAAAAGATTTTATTTTCACAAAATCACGTTCTTACGTAACTAACTTTGATATCATTTTTTCTCTCAACTTTCTCAGCAGCCAAACTATCAAAATATTTCTAAAATTTCTAGGAAAAACCCTATTTGATTTCCTTTTTATTTCCTACTTGATTCATTTGGTTCTTGCAACAAAATCTACTTGGATTTCAACCAATCTTTGCCAATTAAGGGAGAAATAAGAAATTAGAGGTTATTTTCATTTATATCCTCTAATTAAAGGTTCTTTATTGAAATTCCCAAGTTCTTGATCCTCTACAACTGATTTCTGTTATGGAATTATGATTTAAACATGGATTTGGTAATTAAATTGTGTTTTGTTTTAGAAATTTGATAAACATTGTTTTGAATCTATTTTGTATTGAATCTAATTGGTTTAGATCTCTTATGAGATGTATTTTAATGTTGGAAGATGTGATTAGTTAAAGGATTCCTGAAACTATGTGAATTGTTAATTTTCTAGGTTGTATATAGTTATATTTTGGTGTGATCTTGGTGCTGTAGAGGTGTTGGAGGTATAAGGACGTAATTAAGATGTTTTTGGATGTTAATTGATGTTGTTAAGATGTTCGAATCTATAGGTTTTGCCAGGTCTTTGTTTAGTTGAGGTTTGATGATGATTTCGGTTGTTTCAGATGGGTGTTTGATGGTTTCTCATGAGGTGAAGTTGTGCTTGTTGGTTGTTAGAGATTAGAGGTGCGCGAAAGTGATTTAATCCTCTATTTTTGATTAGGTAAAGCAGGGGATTTGAATCCTATAGCTTTTGGAGAGGTTGCGAAAGCTTCGGAAGCTTGATTTGCACAACGGCAAGATAACTTTGGAGTATTGGTGAGTGGAAACGAGTTTTACTGCTTTTAAAAGGCTTGCAGATGGTTGTTGGGAGTTTAGATAAAGTTTGAAATACTTATCTAAGCTTGGAAGTAAGTATTGGTTGAGCTCTCTCTCGATTTCGGTTTTGCATACAATCTCATGCACATGCTTATGGCTTTTGATTACTCGTTGTATTATGCATGTTTTAGAAATGAAATGAAAGATGTTGAAAATGATCATATATGTGATGATTAATGAGAATGTCATATGGTTTATGAAAGTATTTCATGATTACTAAAATACATAGTTTAATGTGTTTGAAATTTGATTGGTTTGATGCATATGTAAAATAGTGAAGTAATGTTGTTTTATTGAATATATTGGCAAGTGGCTGAGATTAAAATGTTCTCAGATATAGTTGTCTAGCCATAGGGTTTAAAGTTCACTATAATAAGTCGCCTCATGTGTGTCGAGGGGTTAATTGTGTCGTTTCTACACCATGAGAACCGCAGCAGTTGAGGGGTTAATTGTACCGTATTCTCCCACTAATGGATTTATACATCATAACCATTGAGGTGGGTAATTGTTCTGTTACTTCGGTTCGGGGATGTATGTGAAGTGGTCGTAGGAACCACTTGGGAAATTTGTGTATCTGATGTGTTTTTATAAATAGAATGGTTCTGGTTTTGAGTCACTTAAAAGTCAATATATGAGATAATGTATCATGAGAAATAGATTATGTTTGTATAATGTGAATTATACATGAGATGCTCTTTAAGCTTGTTATAGTGATTTTGGCGAATGAAGCTTAAATTGAGGTTTGAGATAGAATCCATGATACATGTGTTGCAAATGATTTAAATGTGCATATTTGAAGAGATTATAGAAGTATGAGATGATTTTGCCATGAGACTTGTACTTTTGGTTTGAATTGAAATGATTTTAAATGTATTGATGAGTGTTTTTGAGATTTCCTTCTCTAAGATTATATCTTACGCTCTCCTTTCTCGTCAATGCAGAGAAATAGGCCTTTTCAAAAAATAAGTATGCATGAGGAAATCCAAGGGTTGAGACATTTTAAATTTATGGTTTTATGCATGCAAAGTAATAATAAGAGGCAATGTGACCAAGTTGTATTTGGGAGGCTTATTTTGGATACTCCCTGTTTGTACAAGTTTGTTTTGATGTTTTGGACTTGTATGATGCTTAATGTTTGGTTTTAACGGGTTAGGAAACATTATGCATGCTCGGATAGAAATCATATATATAGGGGTTTGCTAAGAATATGACATGTTGTGTATGATCTTCTATCATGTTGCTATGTTTGAGGAATTGATGTTTGTGAAGTTATATGGTGAATAGGTGATGATTGGAGTATATTATATTGAGCCAAAGTGTTATATGTTGGACCAAGAGGTAATTACAGGTCTGTCTGTACCAGTACGGATCCTAAAGGATCGATACGCGGGGACTTGTCTTAGATCAATCTAGGCAAAATTGCCTTGGTGTACCGATACTCCTAGGGACCGTATCGGTATGCATTGCTTATAATTTTGCTTGGTTTCAGTACATGGGCAACCGTATCGGTACGCTCTTTGGCTACTAAAATTCTATTTTTTGAAAATAGCATACCCGTACTGATACGCTTGAGGACCGTATTGGTACACCTTTGTATTTTGTACCTTTTGCGATAAGATAGGTGCCCGTACCAGTACGCCAGTCGTTATTTCAGTTAGGATGCCTTCTGAAGTTTATATTATTTGCAATTTAGTCCTTATTTCTTAATCATGCAATTAAATGAGTTTGGATGGTTATTTTAAGTTGATATTTAACACGAGTGTATGAAATATGACTAAAAATGATTGGTAACTTTAATTTCATGGGCGTCCTCTTATTTATCAAAAATTATGTTTTAGTCCCTAAAATGTGAATCCATACAATTAGATGTCAAAGCGACACCCCATTGAATTGAAACTTTCACCATAACCAGCATGATCACCTTAGGACTTAAATATGCTTTTAAATAAGATAAAAGAAAAAATAGACCATTTTCAATGTAAATTTTTTGGGTTTGTCTCGACAAACCCTAATGTAGCTCGCTCGGTTCGGTCTTGCGACTAGACCAGATCAAGAGAGTTACATTTGTTGGTATCAAAGCCAGGTTATGATTGTTGAAAGGTGGGTTATGGTTGTTTGGTTGATTGTTATTACATAAATATGTTGATTGACATACGTGGCGTTTGATTTTGAATGATTGTGATTGAAATATGATATGTTTGGGGTTTAAACTTGATGGCACATTGCCTTATTACTACTAGAGTTAAATGATTTTGTTTTTAAACAAGAGTTGCTTGGATTCTTGCTACAAGCTGGCCTAAAAGTTTTGTTTTATTGCATATCATGTTTTAGACTCATATTTTTATGAATGGGACACAGAGGAGAGACAAGAGCTCATATGAGGAGTGTAGTAGATAGACAAGATGATGAGCTGCCTCCTCCTCCACCAATTTCTTCTGCTGGTGTTGGAGTTGAGGGTGGTGTGCCTCAGGCACCAAATAGACCTATTTTTGGTGATATGACACTGTTAATTCAAGCGATGGCTGGAGCTTTCCAGGCGGCCATAGCTGGAGTGCAAGTACCTGTACTACCACTTGTAGATATTAATACCAGATTACATTTGGAGCGTCTGCGTAGCTTGGGTGGTATTGAGTTTAGAGGTTTGATTCCAGAAGGTACTGAGGAATGGTTTGCTAGTACAGAGAGGATCCTTGGTCAAATGGAGTGTACAGATGTCTGCAAGCTGGGTTGTATAGTGTCGTTTCTTTAACTGTAATGCTTACAGTAGGTGGACAACTACTGTCGCGAGTTTGGCACCGCTGATGTGATATGGGAATTCTTTTGTGCTGCCTTTCGAAAAAGTATCTGGGTTCCCAATATCAAGATGAGAATAAGATAGAGTTTTTGGCTTTAAATAGGGGAACATGTTTGTTTCCGAGTACGAGATCCAGTTTGTTCGGTTGAGCCAGTATGCTCATAAACTAGTTCTTGATGAGAGATAGCGATACGACTGGTTCTTTTATGGTTTGATCAAGGAGGTGAAGGCATACATGTTAGCTACATATTATACAGAGTTTGATGTCCTGGTTTCTCGAGCTAAGGACATAAAATAGAATTTGGGGTTGTTTACTCATTTTGGGGTTCTTTTGTGAGAAAAATGAGTGTTGAATCAGATATTGGTAGAGATCAATACAAGAAGCATAGAGATAGGAGGTACTACCCAGATTAGAGACGTAGAGGGAATGGTGCCGGGTGTGGACACCAAGTTTAGAATATCTATGATGGAGTTCCCGAGTATAGACGATGTGATAGGCAACATTTCGGGGAGTGTTGGGGTACTTTTGGCACTTGTTGGAGCTGTGGATCAAGGGATCACATTAAGCGTGATTGTTCGCAGTTAGCCAGTGAAGGTTAGGCTCCTGCACCAGCTGTTGTGCCACCGAGAGGCCATGGGCGCGGTCGTGGACATTTCCAGTGTAAAGATGATGGTCAGAGAATAGTTGCTCATACCGTAGCAGTTCAACCCGAGGGTGGTGGACCGGCGAGGGTTTTTGATCACTGTGTGAGAAGGAATGATACCGATGTGATTGGAGATACATTTACTTTGCAATCCATACCAATGTTTTCTTTGATAGATTTTGGTTCTACATATTCATACATCTTGCACAAACATGCTTGCTTGCTTGATATACTTGTAGAGGTATTAAATGTTGGTATGAGGGTAACTAGTTCCTTTGGTGAGACAATAGTTTGTAGGAGGTTGTATAGGAGATATCTTTTGATGGTTCAATGGCATGTGTTTGTGGGTGACTTAATTGAGTTGTCGTTCCACAGTTTCAATATGATCTTGGGGATGGGCTGGTTGTCTGAACATAGGGCTGTAGTTGATTTTGAGACTAAGTGAATTTCTTTGAAACTTGCAGAGAATTACGAAGTGGTGGTTGTGGGAGAGAATGTCAAATTCTTGTCCAATGTTGTTTCGACTTTGGAAGCACGAAAGATGATGGAATTTGGGGATCAAGCATACCTAGCTTATATTATGAACCCTAATATGAAAGAAGTGTGTACTCGAGATATTCGCACAGTTCACAATTTTTCAGGAGTATTTTTGAAAGAGTTGCCTAGTTTGCCGCGAGATAGAGAGCTAAAATTTTACATTGAGACGTATGTGGATATGGCTCCGGTGTCGATTGTACCATATCTTATGGCATCGAAAGAATTAAAGGAGTTGAAGATGCAGTTACATAAGTTGTTGGATTGTGGTTTCATTCAGCCAAGTGTGTCACAATGGGGAGCACTGGTATTGTTTGTGAAAAATAAAGATGGTACGAAAAGAGTGTACATTGATTATTGGCAACTGAAGAAGTTGACGATTAAGAACAAGTATACTTTGCCGAGGATTAATGATTTGTTTGATCAATTTCAGGGTGCTACAGTATTTTCTAAGATTGATCTAAGGTCTAGGTATTATCAATTGAAGGTGAAGGATAAAGAGGTGCCGAATATAGCTTTTCGTACACATTATAGGCATTATGAGTTTTTAGTGATGCCGTTTGGGTTGACCAATGAGTCGGCAATATTCATGGATACGATGAATCATGTGTTCCATGAATTCTTGGATTAATTTGTGGTAGTGTTCATCGATGACATTCTTGTGTACTCTCGTACCGAGGAAGATCACGATCGACATCTACAGATTATGTTGCAAGTTCTGTTGGACAATAAGCTTTATGCCAAGCTGAGTAAGTGTGAGTTTTGGATCAAGCAGGTGGTTGGTCTTGGTTATGTTATTTCGATCGAGGGTATTCGCATGGATCTGCAAAAAATTAAAATTGTTGTGAACTGAAAGCCACCAAAGTCAGTATCATAAGTTTATAGTTTCCTGGGGTTGGCATGATATTATCGATGCTTTGTGGATAAATTCTTGAGGATTGTTGCTCCTTTGACGAAGTTGTTGCAAAATGATGTGAGCTTTGAATGGACGGAGGGTAGACAACAAGCTTTTGATAAATTGAAGGAAGCTTTGACACACACTCCAATCTTGATTCAACCTTAGTCATAGAAGAAGTTTGTGGTTTATAGCGATGTATCCTACGTTGGTTTGGGGTGTTTGTTGATGCAAGAAGGAAGGGTTGTAACTTATGAATCTAGACAGTTAAAGGTGTACGAGTACAATTATCCTACGCACGATATTGAGCTTGTTGCAGTGGTGTTTGCGTTGAAGATTTGGCGACATTATCTATATAGTAAGAAGTGTACTGTGTATACGGATCACAAGAGTTTGAAATATCTGATGTCGCAAAAGGAGTTGAATCTTAGGCAATAAAGATTGTTGGATTTGCTTAAAGATTATGATTTGACAATAGAGTATCATCTTGGAAAGGCTAATGTTGTAGTCGACGCCTTGAGTAGGAAGGTTGCAATTGAGTTAAGGGCAATGTTTGCTATGTTAAGTGCAACTCGCGATGGTGGTTTGTTAGCTGAGTTGCAAGTAAAGCTATTGTTGTTGCAATTGATAAAGGAGAAGCAATCGTATGATGACTCCTTGGTATCGCATGTTAGGATATTATGGATGACAATCAGACGAAATTTTGCTTTAGTGAAAAAGATGTTTTGTGTTATAAGGATCGGGTGGTGGTGCCGAAAGATGAGGAGTTAAGGTACACTATCTTGGCTGAGACACATTCGAGTCCTTTTGCTATGCATCTATGGAGTATGAAGATGTATCAGGACTTGAAGAAGGAGTATTTATGGGTTGGTTTGAAAAAGAATGTCACAGATTTTATTGCTCGTTGTATGGTTTGTCAACATGTTAAGGCGGAGCATCAGTTTCCTTCGGGGTTGTTGCAACCGTTGAGGATTCTAGAATAGAAGTGGGAGAGAATTACCATGGATTTTGTGTTCGATTTACCTTTGACGCCATCAAAGAAGAATTATGTGTGGGTTATTGTGGATAGGTTTACGAAGTGTTCACATTTTCTGGCTATGCATACAACGTATACTTTGGATAAGTTGGCAGAGTTGTATATTGCTGAGATTGTGAGGTTCCACGGAGTGCCAAAGTCTATTGTATATGATAGAGATCCGCGTTTTATAGCAAAGTTTTGGGAGTGTTTGAATAGGGCTTTAGGAACGCTGTTGAACTTCAGTACCTCGTATAATCCTCAAACAGATGGTCAATCTGAATGCGTTATCCAAGTGTTGAAGGATATGTTGCGGTGTTGCATCATTGATTTACAAGGATCATGGGAGAAGTAGGTACCCTTGGTGGATTTTGCCTATAACAATAGTTATCAGGCTAGTATTCAGATGGCATTGTACGAGGCTTTGTATGGTAGAAGGTGTTGCACGCCACTTTGTTGGGCGGAGGTAGGAGAAAAGTATGTTTCTTTGCCGGATGTGTTGAAGGATACCAATGACAAAGTGAAGCTTATAAGTGATCAGTTGAAGGCGGCCTCAGATTAGCAAAAGTCATGTGCTGACTTGAAGTGAAGGGAGATTGAGTATGCAGTTGGTGACCGTGTATTGGAAAGACAAGTTAAGTCCTACGTTTATTGGGCCTTATGAGGTGTTGGAGCGTGTTGGTCCAGTTGCATATAGGTTGAGGTTGCCTGCTGAATTGGAGAAGATACATGATGTTTTCCATGTATCGATGCTTCAGAGGTATAGATCGGATCCTTCGCATGTGATGCCTATTGAGGAGATTGAGTTGAATCCAAATTTGACCTATGATGAGGAGCCGGTGAGAATCCTGGATTCAAGCAGCAAGGTACTTCGTGGAAAGACCATAAAGTTGGTGAAGGTGTTGTGGCGACATCGTGGTATCGAGGAAGCCACTTGGGAAAGCAAGGAGGACATGTTGAAGCAGTTTCCTCACATTTTTTTGCCAAGTAAATTTCGAAGACGAAAATTCTTAAGAGGGGGAGTTATAACGCCCTGAAATTTGGCCTAGAAGTTAATCGGATCGATTAGACGGTTCGGGAGAACCGGGTTAGACAATTCGAGTTAGTTTCGGGAATTAAATTCTAATAATTTTTTTTGGCTAAATAAAATCTTGAAAATGCTAGAAAATACTTAATTAATATTTAATTATTTTGGTAAATTCAATTTGAAGGAATAAAGTCTGATTTTGGGACATTTTGGTCCAGTGATAAAAATGAAATGGTTTCAAAACTATTTTTGGTGACTAAATTGTAAAAGGGTCAAAACTTAGAATCTTTAAAGAGCTATTTGACCAAACTTTTCCATCATATGTTTCCCTTAATTTAGGATATTTTTAAAGTGTTTTAATTGGTTTTAATAATAAATTAAACTAGGATTAATAAAAAGGATTTTATTTTCACAAAATCACTTTCTTACGTAACTAACTTTGATATCACTTTTCTCTCAACTTTCTCAGTAGCCAAGCTATCAAAATCTTTCCAAAATTTTCAGGAATCAATCTTATTTGATTTCCTACATGATTCCTTTGGTTCTTGTAACAAAATCTACTTGGATTTCAACCAATCTTTACCAATTAAGGGAGAAATCAGCAATTATAGGTGATTTTTGTTTCTCTCATCTAATTAAAGGTTCTTTATTGAAATTCTCAAGTTCTTTATCCTTTACAATTGGTTTATGTTATGGAATTACGATTTAAACATAGATTTGGTAAATAAATTGAGTTTTTTATGGAAATTTGATAAACACTATTTTGAATCTATTTTGTATTGAATATAATTGGTTTAGATCTCTTATGAGATGTATTTTAATGTTGGAAGATGTGGTTAACTAAAGGAATACCAAAACTATGTGAATTGCTAATTTTCTAGGTTGTATATAGTTAGATTTTGGTGCGATCTTGGTGATGGGTGTATAAGGACGTAATTAAGATGTTTTGGATGTTAATTGATGTTGTTAAGATGTTAGAATCTATAGGTTTTGGTTGGGATTTGTTTAGTTAAGGTTTGATGATGATTTTAGTTGTTTTATAGGGTGTTTGATGACGATTTCAATTGTTTTAGAGGGTGTTTAACTGTTTCTTGTGAGGTGAAGTTGTGTTTGTTGGTGGCCGGAGATTAGAGAAGCATGAAAGTGTTTAATCCTCTATTTTTGATTGGATAAAATAGGGGAGTTAAATCATACAGCTTTTGGAGAGGCTGCGGAAGCTTCAGAAGCTTGATTCGCGCAACGGCAAGATAGCTTTGGAGTGTTTGTGAGTGGAAACGCGTTTTACTGCTTTTAAAAGGTTTGAAGATGGTTGTTGTGAGTTTAGATAAAGTTTGAAACACTTATCTAAGCTCAGAAGTAAGTATTGGTTGAGCTCTATCTCGATTTCAGTTTTGCAAAATACAATCTCATGCACATGTTTATGGTTTTGATTACTCATTGTATTATGCATATTTTAGAAATGAAAGATGTTGCAAATGATCATATATGTGATGATTAATGAGAATGATATATGGTTTATGAAAGTATTTCATGATTACTAAAATGCATGGTTTAATGTATTTGAAATTTGATTGGTTTGATGCATATGTAAAACAGTGAAGTAATGTTGTTTTATTGAATATATTGTCAAGTGGCTGAGATTAAAATGTTGTCGGATATAGTTGGCTAGCCATAGAGTTTAAAGTGCACTATAATAAGTCGTCTCATGTGTGTCGAGGGGTTACTTGTGCCGTATTCTCTCACTGGTGGATTTATACAGCATAACTATTGAGGTGGGTAATTTTTTCGTTGCTCCAGTTCGACGATGTGTGTGAAGTGGTCGTAGGAACCACTTGGGAAATCCGTGTATCCGATGTGTTTTTATAAATGGAATGGTTCTGATTTTGAGTCACTTGAAAGCCAATATATGAGATAATGTATCATGAGAAATGGATTATGTTTGTATAATGTGAATTATACCTGAGATGCTCTTTAAGCTTGTTATAGAGATTTTGGCAGATGAAGCTTAAATTGAGGTTTGAGATAGAATCCATGATACATGTGTTGCAAATGATTTAAATGTGCATATTTGAAGAGATTATAGAAGTATGAGATGATTTTGCCGTGAGACTTATACTTTTGGTTTGAATTGAAATGGTTTTAAATGCATTGATGAGTGTTTTTGAGATTTCCCTCACTAAGCTTATAGCTTACGCTCTCCTTTCTCATAAATGCATAGAAACAGGCATTTTCGGACAGCAAGTATACAAGAGGAAACCCAAGGGTTGAGACATTTTAAATGTCTGGTTTTATATATACTAAGTAGTAATAAGAGGCAATGTGACCAAGTTGTATTTGAGAGGTTTATTTTGGGTACTCCCTGTTTGTACAAGTTTTTTGGACTTGTATGATGCTTAATGTTTGGTTTTGAGGGGTTGGGAAACATTATGCATGCTCGAGTAGAAATCATGCCTATAAGGGTTTGCTAAGAATATGCCATGTTGTGTATGATCTTCTATCATGCTGATATGCTTGAGGAAATGATGTTTGTGAAGGTATATGATGAATAGATGATGATTGGAGTATGTTAGATTGAGCCAAAGTGTCATATGTTGGACCAAGAGGTCATTACAGGTCTGTCCATACCAGTACAGGTCCTTAGGGATCGGTACGCGGGGACCTATCTCAGCTCAATCTGGGCAAAATTGCCTTGGCGTACCGATATGCCTAGGGATCGTATCGGTACGCATTGCTGATAATTTAGCTTGGTGTCGGTACACGAGCAATCGTACCGGTACGCCCTTTGGCTACTAGAATTCCAATCTTCAAAAATAGCATACCCGTACTGATACGCTTGAGGACAATATTGGTACACCTTAGTATTTTGTACCTGTTGCGATATGATAGGTGCCCGTACTGGTACGCCAATCGTTATTTCAGTTAAGATGCCTTTTGAAGTTTGTATTCTTTGAAATTTAGTCCCTATTTCTTAATCATCCAATTAAATGAGTTTGGATGGCTATTTTAAGTTGAGATTTAACTTGAGTGTATGAAATATGACTAAAAAAAGATTGGTAACTTTATTTTCATGGATGTCCTCTTATTTATCAAAAATTATGTTTAGTCCCTGAAATGTGAATCCGTACAATTGGATGTCAAAGCAATGCCCGATTGAGTTGAAACTTAAATATGCATTTAGAAAAGATAAAAAAAATGGACCGTTTTCAATGTAAATCTTCTGGGTTTGTCTCGGAAAACCCTAATGTAGCTCACTCGGTTCGGTCTTACGACTAGGCCAGGTCAAGGGGGTTACAGATATGATAATTTTGCCCTCACTATTTAGCTGATAAGTAGTGGGCAATTTTACTCATTTGTATGCATCTTATAAGCAAATGACATTTGTTTTGAAAACACTCTTTGGTTTTCATAAACTTTTCTTGAGTGTTGTTTTGAGTTGAGAGAAGAGTAGTGCCACCAAAGTCCAATCCATCTTTCGGGTGTACAAAATTTGGAGAGTCATGCTAACCTCAGGGGGTCGTTCGTCCATTGTAGCGATTACAGACATCGGGGCGAATTCGATTCTAAGGAAATGGTTAATACCATGACAGGTTGATTGATTCATTGCTTATATATTTATTTTATATTTTTCAGTCAATGCTAATGCCTCGTTTTGCAGCAGTATATTTTCCAACACTCGTCACTATGGAGTGGAGGCGTCTACAACACTAGAAGTATAGTGAAGGGTTTCAACACTAATCACAAAAAAATGCCGCGAACTGTTGCGGCGCTGGTTTCCCCGGCACATCTTGCGGAACTTTCCTTAGCACCGGGAGAGTTTTTAGCGGCGCTTAAAAACGCCGCTATAAGACTAAAAAACGCCGCTAAAGACCTATTTTGTTGTAGTGACTCGATGTTGGATTTTTTCAGTGGAGTAGAGGCATCTACAACACTAGAAGGATAGTGCATGGTCTCAATGTTCAACGTTGAATGAAGAAATAATTCGTGTTGTCATAGAACGAAGGCATATCAACGTCATAAATAGGGCAAAGGACCTCAACATTTTTATAGAAACAATTCAGTTTGTTGCAGAGCAAATGATCTCAACGTCGAAAATGGGGGGAGGATCTCAACGCTCTTGTAGAAATAATTCATTTTGTCAC
Source organism: Hibiscus mutabilis (assembly GCA_019671005.1). Taxonomy (NCBI): domain Eukaryota; kingdom Viridiplantae; phylum Streptophyta; class Magnoliopsida; order Malvales; family Malvaceae; genus Hibiscus; species Hibiscus mutabilis. The sequence goes on along the minus strand of CM033719.1, from coordinate 24,391,528 downwards.
GACTCGGAGGGGATATCGACACTCTTGTAGAAACAATTCGTTGTCGTGGAATTTAAGCATCCCAACGCCAAAAATATGGCATAGGATTTCGACGATCTTGTAGAAATAATGTAAAAAAATCGTTTAGTAGCGAAGCAGAGACATCTTGACGCCAAAAATAGGGTAAAGAATCTCGAGGTTCTTTTAGAAATAATGTTATAATTTTGCAAAACTCGTTGTTATGGAATGGAATATCTCGATGCCTTTATATGTGTAAGTTATAAATATTGATTACAATTGGCAAAAATATGTGATTACACGTTGGAATATTTCGATGCCACTTTGGGACAAAGGATTTCGTAGGCATGTTTTGGAAATTTTGGTTGAGGGACGAATGTATCTCGACGACGGATATAGGGCGGAGGATCTCAACACCTAATTTGTAATGACATACATTCATAAAAGTTCTACATAAGAGTGAACAAATATTTTTATCAAGAGTGTCAGTCAGTCAGTCGTATGATGTGACAAGTGCGATAGTATAGCCAATGACTGTCAGTAAGTGGAATTAAATGACGGGATAGATATACTAAACAACTATTTTTATCAAGAGTGTTATAACTTCTTGATAAAGTTAATCGTGAGTGTTTCGAAAACTCCTAAACTCTATATTCAGTTTCAAGTACACAAAGAAATATTGTGCGGGAAAAGCGTTGTGGAAGAATTGTTGGCGAAGAGGAGGGGCATAACAAAAATAATACAAATGCGTAACAAATCAAATGACAAATGAACAGAAAAGATACAATAAAAATCAAATCGCAAACGGTCGTATGATTTTGTAGTACTTTTAAACAGATGATCTGCAAAATGTAGAAGTTTAAATACAAACATTTTTTGCGTTTATAAATGTAAAATCCAATATCGGTGAATGGTTGTCGATAATACTAACTAAGTCGGGAAAGGGTGACCTAAAGAAACCAAGAAGAAATAGTAGTAAATCAATGAGCTGAGACGCTTGAGGGGCAAAGCTGAGAGTTGTGTAAGAAGGGAAAATGTGGGTGGGCCCTACTCATTCTCTAACTCGCAGGGGATACCCTTCGGCACTTGCACCATGCATTTCAACAATCAACCATCAACTAGGAGTGTTCAAATCGGAAATCATCCGAAGTATCAGGTATTCAAATCATCGGGTAATGTTACGGCCGACCCTAATTTTAGTTTGGATATTGTGAGTATTCGTTAATCGGATATTCGGGTTTTGCGGTTACCCAAAAAATTAAATACTTAAGTACTTGAATATAAAAAAATATTTTTATTAATTTAATATAAAATATATATTTATTAGATATAAAAATGCAAAAAAATAATTTTTTTTATTAATTTAATATATATATTAGATAGAAAAATATTAATTTCAAATATATTAGATACCCAAATAATTGAGAATCCAAAAATTTTAAATCTTGTGTTCTGGGTTCGACCCAAAAAAAATGACAGGCCGAATTTCTAACCCGAATAAAAAATTTCCAATAAATATTCAGTTAATTATATTTGAATAATCGAGTAATTAAGTCAAATCAATCTAATTGAATATTTTTAAACACCCCTAATCAACGCCCTTTTATTATACTTTTAACGCCCTGCAGGCTGCAGCTATAGCCTCTGGTTTCGCATATTATATACATTTTGAGTTCTCGTTTTTTGTGTTTCAGTACAGTCTAGAAGGAAGGTGACAAATTCTCAGGTCCCCATCTCCATCTTGGAGGAGGGAACCTTGCCCTTAATTCGTCTTTCTTTCCTTTTCTAAATACGGATTTTACTTATTGGGCTTGAGACCTGGGGACACTCGTATTAATGCCTCCCCACAGCTTCTGAGTTCTAACTTGTCTCAGCAATTCAATTAAATTCCCTGTTGATATTTAATATATGTTCTTCAAATTTCTCCACTGGGAAAAACCAAAATCTGGTCTATCCGTTCAATTTTTTTCTTTTTATTCCGTTTCTTTTGGACCACTTCATCTGCCTCCGTAGTCCCTCTCTGACACAACAAATGAACTCTACCATACACCTTTTCTGGTAGGGACGGATCCACGTTTACTGTGAGAGATGGAAAACATGATTATCTCGACAACGAAGGACCTTTGCACCCACCTGTTCTTAGCATTTAATTTGATCGGTGTCATCAAATATTGATCGAACAAAATTTTATGTTTTGATATATAATAATGCGTCCTTGTTGTTGCTTAAATTTTTAGCTATTGTATTGGTCCTTGCAAAACCCTTTTCTTGTCGTTGACGTAGGTTTAATTTCAAAGTACATTTTATGATTAGTTATTTATTTTTGGTTAAACTACAGAATAAGAATCTAAACTATATCTATATTTTATTTTAAGTGCCTAAAGTTTATTATGTTGTTATTCTCAGGTAACATATAAAAAAATTAGGCACCTAAAATATAAAAACAATAATATTATTTGAGCACTTGTTTAAAAAAATAGGCACTTTAAACAAAAATATATATAATTTGAGTATTTATTTTTTAAATTTTTATTTTTTAACGGCCATTACTTAAAAATAATCACAAAGTAAACTTTAGACTCATATTTTTACCAAACAAACTTTAAGCACCTAAAACAAGGAAGAGGCATAATTTAGAAATTTAATTTATAGTTAAGCTTTTATTTATTTTTTATCAATACTTACATCGAAAAGAATTAATAATACTTATAGTAGTAAGATGACCAACGGTAATAAATCATTGTTATTTTATCCTTAAAATTTTTAATTTAGAAAAATATTATTTACTCCTTCAAAATTTTAGTTTGACCTTTCATTAAATTTATTGAGTATTTTTTAATTAAGTTATCTCATAATTTTTAAAAAGAATTAGTTAAACCTCAACCTTTTTGAAATATTGAAGTTAAACCATTCAAATATTTAAAAATTTTAATTAATGTCTCCAAAATATTTTAACTTTCTATAGGCCACCACTGCAATCGTTCCTCGATTCCAACAAAAAAATATTGAATTGGAAGGTCAGGAATTGATCATGCACTGTAAGTAAATATCTTTGAGTTGATAATATGATTGTGAGTGCTGTGGTTCATAGGAGAAAGAATCATTTGATAATGCATACGTACGGAAGAAAATATATGATATTCTTTCTGTCTTATTTAATATGTTTAGTATTAATATTTTTGTTAAATTTTTTTAATTATAATTATAATTATTTTAAATATTTTAATTAATTAAATTTTATAAAAAGAAATATATTTTTAAATTATTTGATTGAAAATTTTTAAAACATATTTTTATATTTTTATTAATAACAAATTTAAAATAATAAAAAAACTAAAGTTCAAAAAATTTAATAAAAATTAATATTAGACATATTAAATGAACGGAAGGAATACTAAATATACGAACATAGTATTTGGCTCCATATCCTCAAAAGGCTTACATTACAGGCTACAGCTGGCGACTTCGAGAATGTCGGCATTTTGGTGAATTCATGCATGTTGGTGACAAATTAGTCACTTACGTAGGCTTGAAATTGATGCATCTGTCTCTCTCAATGTCGATACGAGGCAGGCTACTCAGAAAGCTAAAAAGATTGCCCGATTGCCCATAGTTCTTGAGAGGAAAATAAGCCCATCAAGTTTTGCTATTTTCATATTGTGACCCATGTAAGGACAGTCAGGTTAGGATTTCTAAAGCAGCAGGCTAGGCTTATTGGATTGAAAAAAATATATCATTTTTTAATAAATGAAAAAAAAAATATCACATTTTTAAATGAACTTAATTTCTACTCTTTAGTAGAGGGAAGATAGAATTGTTTAATTCCTCTGTTATCTTATTTTGATAAAATTATTACTTGTATCTGTATAAAATGAATATAAATTTATGCACTTGCAGTAAAGGTTATACTTCTTATTGTTCATTTGTACAAACAGAATATTAAAAGATTTCTGAGATGGATGAAAACAAATATGATTAAGATTATCAAAGACCAAAAAAATCATAAAGATATACATGTGGAAAAAATGTAGTTATTCAGGTTTAATTTTTATGATTTTTTTATAAATTTTTCTAAGAATCGAGATAAAATTGATTTAATGTGTAAATGTTGAAGGTCAAAAGATTTAAAATTGAGACTAAATTGATACAATGTGTAAATGTTGAAGGTCAAAAGATTTAAGATAGAATCCATGATACATGTGTTGCAAATGATTTAAATGTGCATATTTGAAGATATTATAGAAGTATGAGATGATTTTGCCGTGAGACTTATACTTTTGGTTTGAATTGAAATGGTTTTAAATGCATTGATGAGTGTTTTTGAGATTTCCCTCACTAAGCTTATAGCTTACACTCTCCTTTCTCATAAATGCATAGAAACATGCCTTTTCGGACAGCAAGTATGCAAGAGGAAACCCAAGGGTTGAGACATTTTAAATGTCTGGTTTTATACATACTAAGTAGTAATAAGAGGCAATGTGACCAAGTTGTATTTGAGAGGTTTATTTTGGGTACTCCCTGTTTGTACAAGTTTGTTTTGATGTTTTGGACTTGTATGATGCTTAATGTTTGGTTTTGAGGGGTTGGGAAACATTATGCATGCTCGAGTAGAAATCATGCCTATAAGGGTTTGCTAAGAATATGCCATGTTGTGTATGATCTTCTATCATGCTGATATGCTTGAGGAAATGATGTTTGTGAAGGTATATGATGAATAGATGATGATTGGAGTATGTTAGATTGAGCCAAAGTGTCATATGTTGGACCAAGAGGTCATTACAGGTCTGTCCATACCAGTACAGGTCCTTAGGGACCGGTACGCAGGGACCTATCTCAGCTCAATCTGGGCAAAATTGCCTTGGCGTACCGATATGCCTAGGGATCATATTGGTACGCATTGCTGATAATTTAGCTTGGTGTCGGTACACGGGCAACGTACCGGTACGCCCTTTGGCTACTAGAATTCCAATTTTCAAAAATAGCGTACCCGTACCGATACGCTTGAGGAGAATATCGGTACACCTTAGTATTTTCTACCTGTTGCGATACGATAGGTGCCCGTACTGGTACGCCAATCGTTATTTCAGTTAAGATGCCTTTTGAAATTTAGTCCCTATTTCTTAATCATGCAATTAAATGAGTTTGGATGGCTATTTTAAGTTGAGATTTAACTTGAGTGTATGAAATATGACTAAAAAAATATTGGTAACTTTAATTTCATGGATGTCCTCTTATTTATCAAAAATTATGTTTAGTCCCTGAAATGTGAATCCGTACAATTGGATGTCAAAGCAATGCCCGATTGAGTTGAAACTTAAATATGCATTTAGAAAAGATAAAAAAATGGACCGTTTTCAATGTAAATCTTCTGGGTTTGTCTCGGAAAACCCTAATGTAGCTCGCTCGGTTCGGTCTTACGACTAGGCCAGATCAAGGGGGTTACAGAAATGATAATTTTGCCCTCACTATTTAGCTGATAAATAGTGGGCAATTTTACTCAGTTGTATGCATCTTATAAGCAAATGACATTTGTTTTGAAAACACTCTTTGGTTTTCATAAACTTTTCTTGAGTGTTGTTTTGAGTTGAGAGAAGAGTAGTGCCACCAAAGTCCAATCCATCTTTCGGGTGTACAAAATTTGGAGAGTCATGTTAACCTCAGGGGGTCGTTCGTCCATTGTAGCGATTACAGACATCGGGGCGAATTCGATTCTAAGGAAATGGTTAATACCATGACAGGTTGATTGATTCATTGCTTATATATTTATTTTATATTTTTCAGTCAATGCTAATGCCTCATTTTGCAGCAGTATATTTTCCAACACTCGTCACTATGGAGTGGAGGCGTCTACAACACTAGAAGTATAGTGAAGGGTTTCAACACTAATCACAAAAAAATGCCGCGAACTGTTGCGGCGCTGGTTTCCCCGGCACATCTTGCGGCACTTTCCTTAGCACCGGGAGAGTTTTTAGCGGCGCTTAAAAACGCCGCTATAAGACTAAAAAACGCCGCTAAAGACCTATTTTGTTGTAGTGACTCGATGTTGGATTTTTTCAGTGGAGTAGAGGCATCTACAACACTAGAAGGATAGTGCATGGTCTCGATGTTCAACGTTGAATGAAGAAATAATTCGTGTTGTCATAGAACGAAGGCATATCAACGTCAGAAGTAGGGCAAAGGACCTCAACATTTTTATAGAAACAATTCAATTTGTTGCAGAGCAAAGTATCTCAATGTCGAAAATAGGGGGATCTCAACGCTCTTTTAGAAATAATTCATTTTGTCACGACTCGGAGGGATCTCGATGCTAAAATTAGGGTGGAGGATATCGACACTCTTGTAGAAACAATTTGTTGTCGTGGAATTTAAGCATCTCAACGCCAAAAATATGGCAGAAGATTTCGACGCTCTTGTAGAAATAATGTAAAAAAATCGTTTAGTAGCGAAGCGGAGACATCTTGACGCCAAAAATAGGGTAAAGAATCTCGAGGTTCTTTTAGAAATAATGTTATAATTTTGCAAAACTCGTAGTTATGGAATGGAATATCTCGATGCCTTTATATGTGTAAGTTATAAATATTGATTACAATTGGCAAAACTATGTGATTACACATTGGAATATTTGGATGCCACTTTGGGACAAAGGATTTCGTAGGCATGTTTTGGAAATTTTGGTTGAGGGACGAATGTATCTCGACGACGGATATAGGGCGGAGGATCTCAACACCTAATTTGTAATGACATACATTCCATAAAAGTTCTACATAAGAGTGAACAAATATTTTTATCAAGAGTGTCAGTCAGTCAGTCGCATGATGTGACAAGTGCGATAGTATAGCCAATGACTGTCAGTAAGTGGAATTAAATGACGGGATAGATATACTAAACAACTATTTTTATCAAGAGTGTTATAACTTCTTGATAAAGTTAATCGTGAGTGTTTCGAAAACTCCTAAACTCTATATTCAGTTTCAAGTACACAAAGAAATATTGTGCGGGAAAAGCGTTGTGGAAGAATTGTTGGCGAAGAGGAGGGGCATAACAAAAATAATACAAATGCGTAACAAATCAAATGACAAATGAACAGAAAAGATACAATAAAAATCAAATCGCAAACGGTCGTATGATTTTGTAGTACTTTTAAACAGATGATCTGCAAAATGTAGAAGTTTAAATACAAACATTTTTTGCGTTTATAAATGTAAAATCCAATATCGGTGAATGGTTGTCGATAATACTAACTAAGTCGGGAAAGGGTGACCTAAAGAAACCAAGAAGAAATAGTAGTAAATCAATGAGCTGAGACGCTTGAGGGGCAAAGCTGAGAGTTGTGTAAGAAGGGAAAATGTGGGTGGGCCCTACTCATTCTCTAACTCGCAGGGGATACCCTTCGGCACTTGCACCATGCATTTCAACAATCAACCATCAACTAGGAGTGTTCAAATCGGAAATCCGAAGTATCAGGTATTCAAATCATCGGGTAATGTTACGGCCGACCCTAATTTTAGTTTGGATATTGTGAGTATTCGTTAATCGGATATTCGGGTTTTGCGGTTACCCAAAAAATTAAATACTTAAGTACTTGAATATAAAAAAATATTTTTATTAATTTAATATAAAATATATATTTATTAGATATAAAAATGCAAAAAAATAATTTTTTTTATTAATTTAATATATATATTAGATAGAAAAATATTAATTTCAAATATATTAGATACCCAAATAATTGAGAATCCAAAAATTTTAAATCTTGTGTTCTGGGTTCGACCCAAAAAATGACAGGCCGAATTTCTAACCCGAATAAAAAATTTCCAATAAATATTCAGTTAATTATATTTGAATAATCGAGTAATTAAGTCAAATCAATCTAATTGAATATTTTTAAACACCCCTAATCAACGCCCTTTTATTATACTTTTAACGCCCTGCAGGCTGCAGCTATAGCCTCTGGTTTCGCATATTATATACATTTTGAGTTCTCGTTTTTTGTGTTTCAGTACAGTCTAGAAGGAAGGTGACAAATTCTCAGGTCCCCATCTCCATCTTGGAGGAGGGAACCTTGCCCTTAATTCGTCGCTTTCTTTCCTTTTCTAAATACGGATTTTACTTATTGGGCTTGAGACCTGGGGACACTCGTATTAATGCCTCCCCACAGCTTCTGAGTTCTAACTTGTCTCAGCAATTCAATTAAATTCCCTGTTGATATTTAATATATGTTCTTCAAATTTCTCCACTGGGAAAAACCAAAATCTGGTCTATCCGTTCAATTTTTTTCTTTTTATTCCGTTTCTTTTGGACCACTTCATCTGCCTCCGTAGTCCCTCTCTGACACAACAAATGAACTCTACCATACACCTTTTCTGGTAGGGACGGATCCACGTTTACTGTGAGAGATGGAAAACATGATTATCTCGACAACGAAGGACCTTTGCACCCACCTGTTCTTAGCATTTAATTTGATCGGTGTCATCAAATATTGATCGAACAAAATTTTATGTTTTGATATATAATAATGCGTCCTTGTTGTTGCTTAAATTTTTAGCTATTGTATTGGTCCTTGCAAAACCCTTTTCTTGTCGTTGACGTAGGTTTAATTTCAAAGTACATTTTATGATTAGTTATTTATTTTTGGTTAAACTACAGAATAAGAATCTAAACTATATCTATATTTTATTTTAAGTGCCTAAAGTTTATTCTGTTGTTATTCTCAGGTAACATATAAAAAAATTAGGCACCTAAAATATAAAAACAATAATATTATTTGAGCACTTTTGATACTAAATTGATACAATGTGTAAATTTTGAGAACTAAATATGTTGTTTTACCAATTTAAGAAAGGGCCTTGTCATCTCCTGACTTAACGAAAATGGATAAAGAACGATAAAATCGATAAGTCGAACAATCATTTTGTAACTTTTGATAGTTGTTGCGTGATTTAAGTGCTACACAAACGGTGCAAGTATACACGTCGCAAGTAATAGTATAGATTAAGATCGCCTCCACATGGATTAATGAAACTTTGGCCTTTAGCTTCTCTCATTGAAAAGGAATTGAATTGATAGTGATAAACAATGATATTAAACAAGTAAAAATAAACTAAGTCTAAGGAATTTAAATAAATGAAAGAGGAACCGATTTGAGAGAGTAGGATGGGTTATTGAGTATAATGATGTAGTTGCCGGTTGAATTGCCATGGCAATTAATTGCCCTTTGATTTTTGACAGAATATTCTTCAAAACATTTGAATTATCCCTAACCGAAGAACTGATGATTGTGCAAGCCTCGGTAATACATCTCTGCGTTAACCTTGTGTAATATCCCAAAATTTTGGTTAGTGACCAAAATGGAAATTTTGAAAGTTTGGTGGTCAAAGTATAAAATCTAGAAAAGTTCAAGGACTAAACTGTAAATTTTAAAAGTTATGTATTTTAGTCCCATAAATGAATAGCTATTAAGCGATAAAGTTTGGAAAAATATTCGGATAATCGGATCGAATCGGATGTTCAAGATATTTTAAATGATGATAAGAAGGTTAAAAATGTCATTTTCATGTCTTAAAATGGTAGGATTTAACATGGACCATTGGATTTAAAGTAGGTTTCCATGTTAAATATGATTCGTTGGATGAAAAATGGCAAAATGGTAATTTTAGGAAATTTCAATGGCAAAGTTGGAAATCACTAACTACTTGGATTATTTTTGACCCTTGGATGAGTAGGTAGACATGTGGAAAAATTGAAGCATTGGATTAAGAGGGCAATTTGGTCATTTCATCATAAAAGAGATTTTTATTTTGGATTTTTAAAAGATATGACAAATGGCCAAATTATAAACAAATGAAAAATCAATAATTTCTCCATATCTTTTCTTATCCTATTCGAAAACCCTTCACCAAGGTAAGAAAATTTTTCTTCTTGATTTTCAAGCTTATTAAGTTGGATTTTGGATGAAAGCATGAAATATGAAATTGATCTTCATGAAATTCTCTATCTTTTGGTACCATTTATTCATGTTTTCCTTGCTTGAAACCCTAGTTTTGTGATTTTGATGGATGAAGGGGATGTTTAAATATGATTAGTTAAGGTTAGTTTTGGTGAAGTTGTTGTTGTAGAATCATATTCAAGCTTGTATGATGATTGAAACTACTTGAAAGTATCTAAATCCTAAATTGTTTAAAGTTAGGGTTTTGTTGTGAAGTTGAATTTAGATTGATTTTGATATGGGAATGATTATAGGAACTTGGAAATGAGGTTTAGAAGTGGAATTCATGCTTGAATCAAGTTGGAAAATTTGGATGTGGAGACCCTTAATATTCGACCTATAGGGAAAAATTAGAGAAAATTATGGAAAAATTTCCTAAGGCTAGAAATAATGTGAGAATGATTTTACAAGGCTTAGAATGTTGTTTGGATTAATTTGGAACTTTTTAAGTTCTAAGGACCTTTTTGCATACCATGAGAAATTAAGGGATTAAGATGCAAATATTGAAAAGTTGCAGTATTATGCTGAAAATTTATGTTAGAAGATTCAATTGGATTATTTTGAGAAATTTGCTAAGTGTTGGGTACCAAATAGCAAATTAAGGGAAATATGTGATGGAAATGGAAATTGGTTAGAATTGTATGTGTTGGGCTTGAAAGTATCCTTGGAATACTTAAATATGTTGCTTAATGTTTGAATTTAAAGTTTAATGGCAATGGATCATTCTGATTAATTTGGAAAGTTGAGGTGAATTCTAAAAGAATTTATTTTATGGTTATTTTGTGAATTTGTGATGGATATGGATAGTGAAGGATTTTTAGGAATTTTATTCCTAATATGTGTCTATGTTAGAATGATACTAACATACGCTTTGAAATGTATGTATTCGGTAAACGATGATTTTATAGATCGTGGCCGTGATCAAGATCGTACTACAAGCAAGTCTAAAGACAAGGAAAAAGTTCAAGAGTAAAGCTCAAAGCAATAGTAAGATTTACTAGTGAGGCATCAGGTGAGTGCAATGCATACATAATGATAAGTGTTCAAAAGTACTATTTTTTCTTACCCTTTTTACTCATATTATTGTTAGACTTAGGCTCATATTAGTTGCATAGTTAGCCATTCATGCATTAATCCATGTTTCCTTCAATCGTTGAGCTTGATTACATAACTTGGTAGTTTTTGTGGAAAAGATGCTGCTTTGGTGTGCTTTGTGTGTGTATATGCAGGATCACTTGCCAAAGCAATGTCGAGCTAGTTGCCAGGGTAATGCATGAAGGAGACGCCGAGCTAGTTGCCAGGGCAATGCATGAAGGAGACGCCGAGCCAGTTGCCATGGCAATTGTCGACAAGAGTAAAGGTGATATGGTAGTCGAAATTGATGACTAGACAAGCCCAAGATGACGTGGAGCAAAGCCCAAACCCAAAGGAATTTGATTGCCATGCAGAGATTAAAGAAGAATTAAATTCCAAGAAGATAGGAGAAGTTCTAGTAGGAATACAATTATAATAAAGAATTATATTCTTTAAAGATAATTTAATTCCAACTTAAACTCCTCCTCAAAGAAGGAATTTGGCCTAGCCCTATAAATAGCAAGGAGATTTCGACAATCCAAGAGAGGGAGAGCAAAAGGGAAATTTTCGACAAGTCCAAGGAGGGCAAGAGGAGAGAATTTTCGACAAGCATCTAGGGCAAGGAGGATTTCGACAAGCCTCCTTCTTCATCCTTTTCTTTCTTGTTCGATTGGGTTCATGCTAGGGATTGTTTATCTTGTGTTTCTTTGGAACCTAGCCATGAACTAAATCTACTTGGCTATGGTTATTGTGTTTTGTGGTTGTGAGAAACTATTGGTTTTTGTTTAGGTAATAAGAGTTTGCACTTTTCTATTTCAAGGTTTATTCATTCTTGGTTCTTATTCTTGTTTGCGAGTGAATTGGGAGAGGATCTCGTGATTTCATCTATTTATCTAATATCGGGAGAGTTAGATTCAAGAAACGAATGAATATGATCTTTATTCAATCTATTGGTGGTGAAAATTAATCCGGTTTAGGAATAAGTTAAGGATTTTAACGGCTAAAAGGAGCGCAAGATTGGTTGTTTTTCACCCTTGATTCACGCAGGGATGTATTATCAAGGCATGCACAAGTAGCTAGAGTTTCGACTTAGGGATAAAAAGAAACCATTGAAGAACGCTCTGCCGAACCTTGAAGGTTGCTGCCCAGAAGCCCAAGTAGTTGCCCAACTAGTCACCCAGGCAACCATCGATTAGTTGCCAAGGCAACCCCGTTGTGCAAGTTGCCACGGCAACTGAGTTGCCCGTGCACTCTTTTACCAAGACAATCTAATTGGCTATCACACCTCAACTCACGATAACCTGGCCTATCTCTCTCTCAATTGATCTCATCTATTCATTTACTTTATTACTTTCTAGATTAGTCATTAGTTAAACTCCTATAATCCTTTACTTGTGTTTTTACTTTTTACAGTGCAAGAGACTAGATTCTTGAAGTAGCACCAATCCATGTGGAGACGATATCTTTTATACTATAACTTGCAACGTGTATACTTGCACATTTGCGTAGCACTTATTACGTGCAACAAGTTTTTGGCGCCGTTGCCGGGGATTGGCAATAGAGACTTTGTTTTTATTTTTTTGCACTTTCTTTTTATTTTTCTTGTTTAAAATTCAAAGGGCTAACAAACTTTGGTTTTGCATTGGTATATGACCAGGGCGAGACCGACTTCACCAGAATATCCCTTTGATCCAGAAATCGAACGAACCTTACAAAGACTTAGACGAAGGATAAGAGAAGCAATGGCAAATCAAGACGGCAATATGAATCAAGATGTTCGAGCAGGAGGAGGAGTGATTCTTGCACGAAACAGAACTATTCGAGACTATCTTGATGGACTTAACCCAGGAGTTGTCGCACCTGAAATTGAAGCCGACCACTTTGAGTTGAAACCGGTAATGTTTAATATGATCAACACAATAGGTCAATTTGGCGGCTCAGCAACTGAAGATGCACGGCAACATCTAAAATCTTTCCTCGAGATTTGCAACTCGTTCAAAATACACGGAGTCACCCCCGATGTCTTACAATTAACATTATTCCCCTATTCACTGAGGGATAGGGCGAAAGCATTGTTGAATAGCATTCCTGCCGGATCAATAGCATCTTGGACTGATCTTTGTCGTGATTTCCTTGCTAGATTTAATCCTACAAATTTGACTGATAAGCTTCGTAATGACATTACTTCTTTTCGGCAGGCAGATGATGAATCCATGTACGAGGCTTGAGAGCGATATAGAGAACTTCTACACAAATGCCCTTTACACGGATTCCCGATCTGGACTCAAATAACAATGTTTTACAATGCCGTGAATACACCAACAAGGATGATGCTAGATGCCTCGGCAAACGGCATACTCTTAGATAAGTCGCCGAAGGAAGCAATGCAAATTTTAAACAGGCTAGCCACTAATGATTATCAATTCCCATCTACTAGAAGAGGAGGAGTTAGACGTCAAGCCACAATACATGAACTAGGATCATCAGATTCAATTTCGGCACAATTGGCCACTTTAACCAAGATGGTCCGAACATGCAAAAACCAAACAACACACATGAAGTCAAGGTAATGGATTCTTTTTGTGAGTTATGTGGTGATAACCATAATTCTTCTGAATGTATGCAGAATCCGGAATCCAGCTTCTATGTGGGGAATTACAATCGGAGCAACAACGTGATGTCCAATACATACAATCCAGCTTGGAAGAAGCACCCAAATTTTTCATGGAGTAATCCCAACAATGCTCTAAACCAGAACAATCAGAATGAACAAGCATCGGGATTCCAGCAGAATATGCCACAGCAACAGATGCCGCAGCAACAACCGACAACATCTAGTTCTTTGGAAAATTCTCTAAATGCTTTTATGATGAAAACTGAATCTTATATGGCTGAGAATAGTAATTTCATAAAAAGAATTGATGTTTTTATTAACAGGACCGAGATGAGATTGCAAAACCAAGAGGCGGGAATCAAATCATTGGAAAATCAAGTCGGACAGTTTGCTCAAAATCTGAATACGAGACCACAAGGAGGTTTACCTAGCGATACTGAAGTCGCAAGAGGAACTGGCCAAGAGCAATGTAAGGCGATCACCACTAGAAGTGGCCAACAACTTAGAGAGGTTTAAACCCGCTCGTCAAACAAAACTCCACAAAAAGATCAGGTCGAACCTAGCGGCAAAGCCTCAGATGCTGAACTAGGAATTGCCGCGGTAACCGGCAATAAACATGCCTCGGCAACCGACCAAAAAGACGCCTCGACAACTTGCGATAAGCATGCCTCGGCAACCCCAGTTGATAACGCCTCGGCAACTCCAGATGTCCCGGCAATACCGTCAATCAGGTTTCAAACCAATGAAAGGATCGAAGATATCCGACTTCCACCACCATTCCCACAAAGGTTGAAGCGACAAAAGCAAGAATACCAATTTAAGAAGTTTCTTGATATCCTAAAGCAAGTCCACATCAACTTGCCATTTGTGGAAGCAATTGAACAAATGCCAAACTATGCCAAGTTTCTTAAAGACATTGTGTCCAAGAGAACAAGGCTAGGAGAGTTTGAAACAGTTGTCGCAACAGAGGGATGCATGGCAATGTTGCATAATCGTATGCCACCTAAGTTGAAGGATCCCGGAAGTTTCACAATACCCTGTTCCATTGGAAATCACTATATCGGGAAAGTATTATGCGACCTTGGGGCTAGCATAAACTTGATGCCTAAATCGGTTTTCCAGAAACTAGGAATCGGGAAGGCAAGACCTACAACAGTTATGCTACAGCTAGCCGACAGATCCTATGTGCATCCAGAGGGAAAAATTGAGGACATACTGGTAAAAGTTGATAAATTTATTTTTCCCGATGACTTTATTGTTTTGGATTGTGAAGCATATGAGCATGCACCCATCATTCTCAGGAGACCATTCCTAGCAACAGGGAGAACCTTGATCGACGTTGAAAAAGGAGAACTCACAATGAGGGTGAATGACCAGTAGGTCAAACTAAATGTGTTCCAAACACTAAGGCATGCCCATGATCCAGAAGAATGCCAACTACTTCATGCCACGGCAGAGTTTAACTTCGATGAGGAATTTAGTTGCCTCGGCAACTACATTGCCGATCAAGAGGAACCTGAGGAGTATGAAGAACCGGTCGATGAGGAACAACAAGAAGAGGCAAATTGGCTAGTCAACCGACCAGGTACATACTTTGAACCACTGGACTACTCAGGTAAGGAAGGTAAGCTCGAAAAACCCTCTATTGAACAACCACCAATTCTTGAGTTGAAACAATTGCCAGAGCAACTAAAATATGTATACTTAGGGACCGATAATACATTGCCTGTAATTATTTCTTCTAAGTTACAGCCTGAGCAGGAAAAGAAGCTGATCAAGATGTTAAAGCTACACAAAAAGGCAATAGGGTGGACAATTGCCGACTTGAAGGGAATTAGCTCGGCGGTGTGCATGCACAAGATCTTGTTGGAAGATGATCACAAACCTTCAACTGAGGCCCAGAGGAGGCTGAATCATGCCATGAAAGGGGTTGTAATGAAAGAAATCATCAAGTGGCTCGACGCCGGCATTATATACCCTATCTCCGATAGTACGTGGGTAAGTCTGGTACAATGTGTACCGAAAAAGGGAGGTATAACAGTGGTAAGCAATGAAAATAATGAACTTATCCCAACCAGGACTGTGACCGGTTGGAGGGTTTGTATGGACTATCGAAAGCTAAGCAAAGCTACTAGGAAAGATCACTTCCCATTACCCTTTATTGATCAAATGCTTGACCGTCTTGCAGGTAAACCCTTTTATTGTTTTCTTGATGGTTATTCAGGTTACAATCAGATTGCCATAGCACCAGAAGATCAAGAAAAGACAACCTTCACATGCCCATACGGTACGTATGCCTTCCGAAGGATGCCGTTCGGATTGTGTAACACCCCAGCAACCTTCCAAAGATGCATGATGGCACTCTTTTCAGACATGGTCGAAGACTTCCTTGAGATCTTCATGGATGATTTTTCAGTTTTTGGTAATGACTTCGACGGCTGTCTCGGCAATTTAGAGAGGGTGTTTGCAAGATGCGAAGAAACAAATTTAGTCTTCAATTGGGAGAAATGCCATTTTATGGTAGATGAAGGAATAGTGCTCGGCGACAAGATTTCATCCAATGGAATTGAAGTAGACAAAGCCAAGGTGGACGTGATCGAGAGATTACCCCCACCAAATTCGGTTAAAGGAATTCGAAGTTTTCTCGGACATGCAGGTTTTTACAGGAGGTTCATTCATAATTTTTCTAAAATCACTAAACCCTTGTGTAATCTGCTTGAACAGGATAAAGTCTTCGATTTTGATGATTCTTGCACTCAAGCATTCGAAACCCTGAAGAAAAAGCTTGCCTCGGCACCCATTGTCGTTCCACCAGATTGGACGCTACCTTTTGAGCTCATGTGTGATGCAAGTGATTTCGCGGTAGGAGCAGTCCTAGGCCAAAGCACAGGTAAGACCTTCCATGTGATATACTACGCTAGTAAAACTCTTAATGGTGCTCAAGTGAATTACACAACAACGGAGAAAGAGTTACTAGCTGTAGTTTTCGCATTTGACAAGTTCCAATCCTATTTAATTGGTACAAAGGTAATTGTTCATACGGACCATTCGACAATTAAATACTTATTTGCTAAAAAGGATGCTAAACCTCGTTTGATTCGTTGGATATTACTTTTACAAGAATTTGATATTGAAATTAAGGACAGGAAAGGAACAGAAAATCAAGTGGCCGATCACTTATCACGTTTGGAACACAATAGCAAGGAGGACGAGGATCTAGAGATATGTGATGCATTCCCGAATGAACAAATTTTAGTTGCCTCGGCAACCCTAGACGCCTCGGTAACCCTAGACGCCTCGGCAACCCACGACGCCTCGGCAACCATGGATGCACACACCTCGGCAACTCTCGATGCCGCTGTAGCCTTTGACGCACACGCCTCAGCAATTTTGGGAGCAGTCGCCACGGCAGCACATGCCTCGGCAATACCCTGGTACGCGGATTTAGTTAACTTCCTTGTTTGTGGTATTTTTCCTTATGGCATTACTCACCAAGAGAAGAAGCGGTTCCGCCATGATGCTAAGCATTACTTTTGGGACGAGCCTCTTTTGTTTAAACAATGTGCAGATCAGGTTATACGCCGATGTGTCCCTGAAGAAGAGCAACAGAATGTACTCAGGCAATGCCATTCTTCACCCTATGGAGGACATTTTGGAGGAACTCGTACCGCGGCCAAAGTTTTGCAATCGGGTTTGTATTGGCCAACATTGTACAAAGATGCCCAAGACTTTTACAAGCAATGTGATCGTTGCGGAGGACGGGCAATATCTCTAGACGACATGAGATGCCGCTCCGAACATCATCGAGGTGGAACTGTTCGATGTATGGGGATCGATTTTATGGGACCTTTCCCATCTTCATTCGGCAACCTCCACATTCTACTTGCCGCCGTCGATCACGTGTCTAAATGGGTTGAGGCAGCTGCAGTTCCCAACAACGATTCCAAGACCGTGCAACGATTCTTGCAGAAAAATATATTTTACGGTTTGGGATGTCGAGAGCAATTATCAGTGTGGCGAAGGCAAGCATTTTGACAACAGACTAATTGCCAAGATGTTGCAACGCTTCGGCATATCACACAAGATCGCCACGGCATATCACCCACAAACCAACGGGCAAGCAGAAATTTCCAACCGGGAGTTGAAGGGAATACTCGAGAAAGTTGTAAATCCCTCAAGGAAGGAGAAAACAAAGCGATGGCATGACAAGAAACTATTGCCACGACAATTCACGCCAGGGCAACTAGTTCTCCTATTCAATTCTCGGCTAAAACTTTTCCCGGGAAAGCTGAAATCAAGATGGTCGGGACCATTCGAAGTCGTCAAACCATTCTCCCATGGTGCTGTGATAATCAAGTCCATCTCTGACAACCATGAATTCAAAGTTAATGGACAAAGATTGAAGCACTACAATGGTGCCCATGTGGAACGTAACAAGGAAGTGGTCAACTTAGGAGATGCATGAGCATGCTCTCCCTTTTGATATTTTTATTTTTATTTTTTCTTTATTTTTATTTTTCGATTAATTAGTTATTTTATATTTTTGTCGATTTTTTTATTTTTTCCGATTATTAGTAGTTTTTAGGATAGATTTTTTTTATTTAAGTTTAAGAATCCTATTACACATCTTTATTTATTTTCTCTATTAGTTTATCTTTAATTTTAATCCTTATTTGATTTGTCTTTGAATTGTAGGAAAAGAAGTTCAAGATAAAGAAGGAATTCTAAACCATGTAGGAAAACATCTTCAACAAGGAAACTAAGGCGCTGAATCTAAGGCTTATATAAAGCCTCCAATTCATCCTAACCAAAACCCCTTGTCGACAACTTCTACCAAACCCTAAACCCTTTTTCGTTTTCCCCTAATCCCACCCACCTATCTTTTCTATAAAACCCATCACCCTTAACCTATTCCTACTTTCTATCTTGCAACTTTGTAGTTTCTTTTCTTTTCTTTTCTTTGTTTTTACTCACAACCAAGATCATCCATGGCATCCAAGATTAAACTTTTAGTTCATCCAAGTTCCTCCAAAGAACCAAGATACAAGAAGTTTGCTACACCGGTGGTTCAAGAAAGATTTCGATCTAAGTTTGAAAGCCGGAAAATTCATGAAGAACAAGGCTTTGAATACTCCAACTTTCATCAAGATTTCGGCCTTGAACCATTCATCTTCAAGAGGATTGCACATCAAAAGTGGCAAATCGTTTGCCATCAACCGGAACCGGGTAACATCTCATGGGTAAGAGAATTCTATGCCCACTCACCTAACCCGGATAATCCTTATGTTTTTGTTCGTAACAAGGCCATACTTATAAGTCCCGAAAGCATCAACACCTTTTACGAACTTTACATTGAGAAGGACGAGCATCAAGCCTTCGTTGACCAAATCAATCCCAAGCAACTCGACAAGGTGCTTCAAGAACTCACTCAACCGGGAACTCATTGGAATGACGGTAAATACAAGGGCACGGTAAATCGCCTTCAGCTTAAACCCGAGGCAAAACTATGGAATAAGTTTTTTAAAACTTCTTTAATGCCCACCACACACAATACTACCGTTGATATACCACGTCTTTTGCTCATACATTCTATTTTGCATAATCGCATCATTAACATTGGAAAAATTATTTGTGATGAGATTTTTGTATGCAGTTCAAAAGATAAGGGTTCTCTTTTCTTCCCTTGCTTAATTTCTAATCTTTGCAAGGAGATGCATGTCCCGAGTGAGTTCACCGATGAAAAGGCCCTACCCAAGTCTGGTTGGAATCAAGCACTAATCCGAAAGCTAATGGGAGAGGCACCAGGAGATTCTTCAAGGCCTCCAATTGCCACGGCAACTCCTGCCGCCGCGGCAATCTCTAATGCCCAAGCACCTAACGCCAGGGCAACTCGGCCACCGACCCCGGGACACTTTGAAGCACTTTTGCACCCATTGGCAAGCCACCTAAGGCAAATTGAAGACCGGCAACTAATGTTCATGCGGTACATGAAGGAGCACAACAATGCCATCACCCAAGTCATCTTAGAGAAGTACCCGGACAATCATGTGTCGTTCCCAATCTTCCCCGCCGAGATCCTTGCCCCGGCAACCAATGAAGCAGACGCCACAGCAACCTCAACAGATGATGCCACGACAACCTACTTCGTCCATGCACAAGATGACGCCACGGTAATCAACCCTGAAGATGCCACGGCTACCAAAGCTAAAGTCATCCCGGCAACCACTGCAAAAGCCAAAGGTAAAACACCTATGCCCGAATCAACTCCTACGGAATCATTTTCTGATTTTTCAGATTCGGACGAGTCCTCCATTGAACCAACAAAGACCGCACCAATTGAATCCTCCAAGCGAAAAGCCATCGACATTAATGAAGAGGACGATGAGGATAACCCCGTACGAGAATCGATTCCACCAACGGCAACAAGAAAACAACCATCGCGTTCAAGCAAGAAAATCAAGACACCGACTAGAAGGAAACTAATCATCTACGATGATGAACTCTCAGAGTAAGTCCTCGTATGCATTTTTATTTTTATTTTTCTCGTTATTTTATGCATGCATTGAGGACAATGCCTCACTCGAGTTTGGGGGGATTGTTATTAGTAGTTACCATGTTTAGTTATATTCATCTTAAGGATACATAAATTGCTTGCCATGCCTTTAATTGGAACAAGAATTGCTTAGATTTGATGAATATCCGATGATGACTTTGCCAATGCACTTAATTGATAGAATTTTTATTCTAGGATAACCATGGAAAAACTTAGAATTTTACTATGATGCTAAATTTGATGAAACACTGTTGTGGTTTGATTGATTTAAGGACTTTTAGTGAACTTAGGTTGATAATTAACAAATTGGGGATTAGAATAAAAATTGGATGAATGCTAGAGGTGCCCGAAATTGGCTTTAGCATGTGCTAAAAAAATTGATCGCTAGAGGTGCCCGAAACTGGCTCTGGTATGTGTTAAAAATTGATCGCTAGAGGTGCCCGAAACTGGCTCTAGTCGAATAAATTAACTTAATAAAACTAAAAACAAAACACTAGAGGTGCCCAACACTGGCTCTAGTTAAAACATGTTAAAAAGAACCCAATAAAGTAATTTGAAAACCTATTGTTTGCATAGAATCCGAAAAATTAACTTGCACACAACTCCGCACACACTCACAAGCATTATAGTTTGATTCCGAGTAACTCCTAAGTTTTTCGAAAAATGAAAAGCCAATCATACTTTGTGCCCCGGTTCAGAGAATTGAAATCAAGTTCAAAGCTAAGATTGTGAAAATTGAAGTCTTGGCAGGTAATTATGAGTTTGCATTGCTTGAGGACAAGCAATAGTTCGAGTTTGGGGGTGTGATAAGTGTTCAAAAGTACTATTTTTTCTTACCTTTTTTACTCATATTATTGTTAGACTTAGGCTCATATTAGTTGCATAGTTAGCCATTCATGCATTAATCCATGTTTCCTTCAATCGTTGAGCTTGATTACATAACTTGGTAGTTTTTGTGGAAAAGATGCTGCTTTGGTGTGCTTTGTGTGTGTATGTGCAGGATCACTTGCCAAAGCAATGCCGAGCTAGTTGCCAGGGTAATGCATCTTACCTTTTTTACTCATATTATTGTTAGACTTAGGCTCATATTAGTTGCATAGTTAGCCATTCATGCATTAATCCATGTTTCCTTCAATCGTTGAGCTTGATTACATAACTTGGTAGTTTTTGTGGAAAAGATGCTGCTTTGGTGTGCTTTGTGTGTGTATGTGCAGGATCACTTGCCAAAGCAATGCCGAGCTAGTTGCCAGGGTAATGCATGAAGAAGATGCCGAGCTAGTTGCCAGGGCAATGCATGAAGGAGACGCCGAGCCAGTTGCCATGGCAATTGTCGACAAGAGTAAAGGTGATATGGTAGTCGAAATTGATGACTAGACAAGCCCAAGATGACGTGGAGCAAAGCCCAAACCCAAAGGAATTTGATTGCCATGCAGAGATTAAAGAAGAATTAAATTCCAAGAAGATATGAGAAGTTCTAGTAGGAATACAATTATAATAAAGAATTATATTCTTTAAAGATAATTTAATTCCAACTTAAACTCCTCCTCAAAGAAGGACTTTGGCCTAGCCCTATAAATAGCAAGGAGATTTTGACAATCCAAGAGAGGGAGAGCAAGAGGGAAATTTTCGACAAGTCCAAGGAGGGCAAGAGGAGAGAATTTTCGACAAGCATCTAGGGCAAGGAGGATTTCGACAAGCCTCCTTCTTCATCCTTTTCTTTCTTGTTCGATTGGGTTCATGCTAGGGATTGTTTATCTTGTGTTTCTTTGGAACCTAGCCATGAACTAAATCTACTTGGCTATGGTTATTGTGTTTTGTGGTTGTGAGAAACTATTGGTTTTTGTTTAGGTAATAAGAGTTTGCACTTTTCTATTTCAAGGTTTATTCACTCTTGGTTCTTATTCTTGTTTGCGAGTGAATTGGGAGAGGATCTCGTGATTTCATCTATTTATCTAATATCGGGAGAGTTAGATTCAAGAAACGAATGAATATGATCTTTATTCAATCTATTGATGGTGAAAATTAATCCGGTTTAGGAATAAGTTAAGGATTTCAACGACTAAGAGGAGCGCAAGATTGGTTGTTGTTCACCCTTGATTCACGCAGGGATGTATTATCAAGGCATGCACAAGTAGCTAGAGTTTCGACTTAGGGATAAGAAGAAACCATTGAAGAACGCTCTGCCGAACCTTGAAGGTTGCTGCCCAGAAGCCCAAGTAGTTGCCCAACTAGTCGCCCAGGCAACCATCGATTAGTTGCCAAGGCAACCCCGTTGTGCAAGTTGCCACGGCAACTGAGTTGCCCGTGCACTCTTTTACCAAGACAATCCAATTGGCTATCACACATCAACTCACGATAACCTGGCCTATCTCTCTCTCAATTGATCTCATCTATTCATTTACTTTATTACTTTCTAGATTAGTCATTAGTTAAACTCCTATAATCCTTTACTTGTGTTTTTACTTTTTACAGTGCAAGAGACTAGATTCTTGAAGTAGCACCAATCCCTGTGGAGACGATATCTTTTATACTATAACTTGCGACGTGTATACTTGTACATTTGCGTAGCACTTATTACGCGCAACACATAACATAATACATGGATGTTTTATACATCATTGGTAAGACTTGCGATAAGCCTACCTGATTTATATATTGGCATGCTATTTGTCATTGATCATATATTTGACATATTTTAAATATGCCAAAGGTTGAATAAAAATGCATGGATCACTAGTTATATATGGTGGTATACTATGAATGTATTTCAGGTATGAACTACCCAATGTTTAATTATATTGATATACATTGCCATGGATGGAATAAATACGAAAATTATGCCCAAGTAAGTCAATTGAGGGACATGGTATAGTTGACATGCCATAGAGTCCAGCAGCACGCTGCATATTCGGGTATCCGGGATAGCACTATAGTGTATATAAAGGACACTTAGTGTATGATTAGCACGGACTTATAAACGTACGGGTTAGCACTTTGGTGTATCTTTGACTCGAGTACCCAGGGTCCTCATAGGGTTATATTTGGGCTATAAAATCGGTAAATAATTGATGAACGGGTTAAAGAGTTTATACACTCTTAAAATTACGGCAAGTATATTGGTAAGAAATTATATCTGGTTATATTATGTTGATACATGATTAAATGATAGTAAGGCATATCTAGTGATTCGAAATGCATGAATACGTTTAAATGTTAATAATTATGTTATATTGCACTAGACATTATTATTTCCTCACTAAGTATATACTTAGCGTGTGTTGGTTTTCACAGGTAGGTAAAAAGTGGAAATCAGAGTAAGGAGCTGGCATCATGTTTATTCGGATTATAAAAACGGTATCAGTAATAACATCCTTTGATGTGTTTTGATATTTCTAGATGGCATGTATATGTTAAAATTAGTCGGTTATATACTAGTTTACATATGGTTTGTAATAATTGATAAACTAGTTTATGTTTTTAGCAAATTATAAGTAATTATGTTAAAGCTAAAATCTGGTAATGACTAGAAAGGGATAAATAGAGCAATGGGTAGATTTTTGTTTTAGGCGGTTTTTAGGCAACTATATCCCTTATATATTCTAGATATGAATTATTAAATTGTTTCCTGAAATCAGACCTAATTCGATAGGATAAAAAATCAAAATATGATTCTACGCAATAAAAATAAATAAATAAATTTATGTGATACTCTAATTAGTATTTAATAGATTATATTGGTTAGGGTGTTACACCTTGGGTGGTGATCATAAATCAATGAACTCTTGTTAGTCGTTGAAATTCACTCCTTATCCCTAAGACGAATTAGCTTCCACCAACGGCTGTTTAAATGGAAATTGTATCCAATTGTTTCGTGAATCTAGCTCTCCCGAGCCTAGATAAATAGATTCATCCAAGTCCCTCTCCCGAGTTCACTTGGAATTAACAACGATTTATTGAATTAAAAACCAAAACAAAATCATCCGCTCACAAACACCATAAACCCAATAATCCAAGCCAATTAATTTAGTTCATGGCTAGGTTGAAAGGAATCAACAAAGGATAAAACCCAAACATCGAGTATTTCAAAAAGAAAAGAAATAAAATATGAAGAAGACGAGCTCCTCCAAGATCTGACCCTCCCTCTTGATTCGATCTCACACTCCGATCTGCCTCTCTCAATCGTTGTTGATGTTGAAGATGTGATGCATTTATATAGAGGTAGAAATCTCTATTTGAATTTCGAATTAGATAGGATAATCTCTTTATATTTATCTGCATCGGCTTTTAATTTGAATTCAAGCTTTATCCCATTTGATAAGGATAATGGATAATTCTTGAAAATTTTGCATTTATCCTCAACTTGCCCTGGCAACCACTAGGCAATGGCTCGACAATTCGTACATGCACAAAAGAAAGCAAAACATCAACGATTTTTCCATAAAAATAGCTAAATGCAAGACCAAGCCCAATAAATAGAAGGAATACAAATTTATGCATAAATAACTACAAATGCAACTAAATAGGCCTAAGCCTAAACAATAATCTAAGTAAAAATGGTATAAAATATAGTTATTTTCACACTTAACACACCCTCAAACTTATGCATATATATAAGGAATACAAATTTATGCATAAATAACTACAACATGCTCTGAACCTGACTTCAATCCTCAGAACTGTGGCAATAAAGAATCAATTATCTTTCGACCTTTGGAAAGCACAGAAAGTTACTCAAAAATAAACTATAATATCAGTGCAAGTGTGTGCAGAGTTTTGTACAAATTAATCAATATGATTCCAAGCAAACCTCGTTTTTTATTGTATCGTCGAAGCAGTTTATTCAGCTAGAGCCAGTTAGGCACATCTAGCAAATTCTTTTTTCAGCTAGAGCCAGGTAGGCACCTCTAGCAACTTTTTCCATTTAGTTTTTTTAAACTAGAGCCATATTGACACCTCTAGCAATTTTTATCATCATTTTTTTTCCAGCTAGAGCCAGATGGGCACCTTTAGCACAATTTTCCCATTTTTAATAACCTAACGTTTATTGGGTCTCCCTAGACCTACAAGTCACAACAGTGTAAGTACTAAAAGCATCATAGCAAATTTATAAGTTAATTCTATATTAATCTTAAAGTCTAAGGTTCTCTCAACTAAATGCCGTGGCAATTAACTCATCATAGGATATCACAACAGGTTCTAGCAATTAAATAGGCAGTTGTCATGGCAAGTAATATATGTAAACTACAATGAGACAGACAAAAAAAAGACAAGAAAACCTCCCACAAATTCGGGAGAAACATTATCTTCAATGCATGCAAAATAGATAAACGAAAAAGGAAATGAAAAGAAATGCAAATGAACTATTTTGAGTGTAACCCCCTTGACTCGGTCTAGTTGCAAGACCGAACCGAGCGAGCTACATTAGGTTGCCGAGACAAACTCGAAAGAATTAATTAGAAAATGCTCCATTTTTTATTTTATCTTGTCTAGATGCACAATTACGTCCTAAGGTGACCATGCTAACATCAGTGAAACTTGCAACTCAATCGGGCTTCGTATTGACATCCGATTGCACGATATAGCATTATAGGGACCAAATTTCAATTTCTATTAATTAAGAGGACTTCCTTGAATTTAAAGTTACCAATCCTTAATTAGCCATATTTCATTCAAATAGGTTAAATTTCAACTTAAAATAATCATTCAAACACATTTAATTGCATGATCAAGAAACAAGGACTAAACTACAAAGATTTAAACTACGAGGAAGCATATTACTAGAAATAACGGTTGGTGTACCGGTGCGGGACCATTCCGTATTGAAACGGTCGAGTTTAACAAAGGCGTACCGATACGGTCCTCAAGCATATCGATACGGGTGTTCAATGTTCGAAATCAAGAATTCCAGTAGCTAAAAGGAGTACCGGTACGGTTGCCCGTATACCAAAACCAAGCCAAAAATCCAGCAATGCGTACCGATATGGTCCCTAGGCGCATCGGTACGCCAAGGCATTTTTCCCAGATTGAGCTGAGATAGGTCCCCACGTACCGATCTCTAAGGACCCGTACTGGTACGGACAGACCTATAATGACCTCTTGGTCGAACATATGACACTTTGGCTCAATCTAACTTACTCCAATCAACCTCTAATCATCATATGACATCCCAAGATATATTTTCACCCTCATAAAAGCACAGAAAAGTATCATATCCAATATATCAAATTCAAGCAATTGACCTATAGGCATGATCTCTACCCAAGCATGCGTAATGTTTCCTAACCCCTCAAAACCAAACATTAGGCATCATACAAGTCCAAAACATCAAACATAACTTGTACAAATAGGGAGTACCCAAAATAAACCTCACAATTACAACTTGGTCACATTGTCTCTTATTACTACAAAGTACTCGTAAAACCATACTTGAAAATACTTCAACCCTTGGATCTTCGCTTGCTTACTCACTGTCCAAAAGTGTCTATCGCTCTGCATTGATGAGAAAAGGAGAGCGTAAGTTATAAGCTTAGTTAGGGAATCTCAAAAACACTCATCAATGTATTTAAAACCATTTTATTTCAAATCAAATGTATAAGTCTCATGGCAAAATTATCTCATGCTTCTACAATCTCTTCAAATATGCACATTTAAATCATTTGCAACACATGTATCATAGATTTCTATCATAAACCTCAATTTAAGCTTCTTGTGCCAAAATCTCTAAATAACAAGCTTAAAGAACATCTTATGTATAAATCATATTATACAAAACATAATCCATTTCTCATGATACATCATCTCATAAATTGTCGTTCAAGTGACTCAAAACCAAGTTCCATTCTATTTTATAAAATCACATTAGATACACGAATTTCCCAAGTGGTTCCTTCAACCACTTTACATACGTCCTCAAACCTATAACCCCCTTGACCCAGTCTAGTCGCAAGACCGAACCAAGCGAGCTGCATTAGGGTTTGTCGAGACAAACCCGAAAGATTTACATTCAACAAGCCCATTTTTTTCTTTTATCTTATCTAAATGCATCATTATCTCCTAAGGTGATCATACTGGTTATGGTGAAGATTACAACTCAACCTGGCATCGAATTAACATCTAATTTTAAGAGTTGATTGAGCTTGAATTCCTTCAACCGAGTTGCTTGCCAAGTGGTGGAGAAGTCGATTTTTGGGTGTTAATGGTGGGAAGTAAAAATTGGAAAAATTGCACAAGGATTTATAGTGGTTTAAGCTTTAACAAGCTCTACATCCACTATATTAGCTCCCCACTAAGGATTTCCCAAATCCACTAAGATTTCTTCCCCTTTTAACAAGGCTTAGGAGGCAACCTTTACAACCTAGACTCAATTACCAAGTCTAGCATCCAAAGCTTGCAACCCAAGCTTTGAGAATCCTCTCAAACAAAAGAAATAAAGCAAACAAGAAATCCTCTCTACAAGGTAGATGTTTGTACACTTTAAGAACTCACCCAAATCCTAAAACACTTGAGCATACATTGACAATTAAGCTCGCAAGTGTTTTCTATACAAAGAATGAGAAATTTAAGCTTTAAGACAAATTTGACATCATAATGTTATTGACAATGGAAGCATTAGTTGTTGTTGAAGCTTGAAGGGTCTTTTTATACTCCCAATTGAGTTCCTAGCCGTTGGAGATTGTTGGGATTAAATTGGAGCCGTTGGAGGCTTTATTTCTCGCAATAAATGCAGTTCTGCAGCTTTCTGTATCGGTATGCGTATACCCGTATCGATACATCTACTAGCCGTTATGCACAATCTGGTTGCCCGTATCGAAACACCTTGGGCCATATCTGTATGCCGTATCGGTACGCCTTGGTCCGTTTCGGTATGCCCTGCAATTCAAATAGTTGTTAGGAAATAGATGTTGAGGGTAGTTGAAATCTGAATCGATATGCGTACATGGGTATCGAAATGATCCTACCCGTATTAGTACGCCAAGGCTGTACCGGTACGGTTTTTTAGTTCTAGAAAATTATTGTAGCTTAAAACCCTTAGTCGTATCGAAACGGGGTATACCGTATCGGTACGCCTGTGTTGAAAATAGCATTTTGGCTATTTTAAAAACGTTTAAAACATTTCCAAAACCTCTCAAAAACTTCTCAAACTTATTTTCAAGTTGTTTGGACTTAAAACCATTTTTGAAACCTTTTCAAATTAGTCTAAAACTATTTTTCAATTATTATATCAAAACATAAATCCTAACAATCTCCCCCTTTTGATATAATAAAACCAACTTGAAAAATTATTTTTGAGATTCTCCCCCTTAGTAAAAATAAAATTTGAATAAGAGATTAATTGTTGAAAATCTTAAAAGCTCCCCTTATTCATTTGAAAAGTCAATTTTTCAAAACATTCTCCCCCTTTTTGTTATGTCAAAAAAATGGTTCAAACTTTAAAGACCAATAACAATGGAGAGATAAAAAATTAAAAAAATGAATTTTGTTCTAGAATTGGCTTCCCCTTACTCAAGCATCATTCAAATGTTAGTCCAACATATATGACAAATTAGTTCAATTAAAATAAAATTAAAATAAATAGAATTCAACTAATTTTACCACACTTGAATCAAAGGGAAGATGTGAAGCCTTCATTCTTCAAGTGTTATTCCTTTGTGTGTATAGAGCTCCCCTCGATTTCATCACTTGTTGATCAAAGCTCCATCACACCTACAAAAGAAAATCATTTGATTTTTGGCAACCAAATTGTTTGGATCCGTAGACATTAGTAGCACATAGTTTAGTCCCCTTAGGAATCCATTTTTCAATTTCATCCTTTTTATGTGAAGTACTTAGTCCTTTTGGGACCCAAATACTTCTAAAACATTTTCTATTTACAAATCTAGGGGCACTAGATTGTCTTACATAAAAAATTGATTTTCCTAAATTATTTTTCTTTTGTAATTCCATGAAAATCAAATATTTTTATTTCTTAAGATCATCAACTTCCTTTTGATGATGTTTTTCTAAACTTTGAAGCAAATTTTGTAAATTTAAAACTTTGAGTTCAAAATCCTTTATTTTTGCTTCAAATTCCAAATTGGTTTTTAAAAGCAAATCATTTTTGATTTTTAATTTTGAATCATCTTTTTATTTTTTGAAAATGAAGCCTTGAATTCAAAAACCAATTGGTCATAGGCTTCTTGTAACTCTTCAAATGTATATGAATTTGAATTTGAGCAAGATGAGTTAGAAGTTACCTCTCCCTCTTGGAGGGCCATTAAGCATAGGTTGGCTTCTTCATCGGTGGAGTCTTCATCACTCCATGTAGCCATATATGCTTACTTTAATGATGATCCCTTCATGTTGAAGGGAGGGCGGTCGTATTTGGTGTGCCTCGTTTTCTTGCATTTTGAGCACTTGGGGGGATCCACCATCTTCTTCTTCGATTCATGCTTGGATCCTTCTATGTTGCTTTTCATGAATCGACAAAATTCCTTGAAGAGA
The DNA here is from genome assembly GCA_019671005.1 of Hibiscus mutabilis. Lineage (NCBI taxonomy): Eukaryota > Viridiplantae > Streptophyta > Magnoliopsida > Malvales > Malvaceae > Hibiscus > Hibiscus mutabilis. The sequence continues at coordinate 24,361,825 of CM033719.1, read as the reverse complement.
TAGGCCATCTCTTCATCTTTACTTTCTTTCTCACTTTATTCCTCTTGGTGGCTTGTGGAGGATTTAAAAGCTACAATGTTGAGATCTTCGATTCCAAGCTCTTTGATTTTCTTCTCATTTTCCATTCTCAAGGGTTGAGACATCATCTCATGGGTAAGAAGAGATCATATGAACTCGTCAAGCTTGAGCTTCTTCAAATCTTTAAGTTCAATTATGGTCGTCTTCTTGCTCTCCCATGATTCGGGAAGTAAGTAGATCAACTTCTGAATGAGCTTTTCTTCCGAAATCTTCTCTCCAAGACTTTTGAGTTGATTGGCGATTGTAGAGAACTGGTTGAACATGCTCTTGATGTCTTCATATAGGTCCATCTTAAAGTTTTCGTATTCGAGGTTGAGTGGCCAATCTTTGTCTCTTCACCTCATTTGTCCCTTCATGGATTGCTTCAAGTTTGTCCCATAACTCATTGGCACTCTCACAAGAAGATACTTTGGCATACTCATCCAGGCCCAATACACAAAATAGAATGTGCAAAGCCTTGCAATTGAGCTCCATCTTCTTGCGATCTTCCGCGCTCAATTCTGCCTTGCTTCGATTTGGCACGAACGGTCCATCTTCAACTATGTCTGAAAGACGGTAGTCTTTGCTCTTCATGAAGAACATCATTCTATGATTCCAACAAGCATACATAGAAGCCGGTTGACTTGTTTGTTGGTCGAGCTTGCCGGATCACTTCAATAGGATGTTAATCCCTCTCGATTGAGCCTCGCTCTAATACCAATTGAAGAGTTGATTGAGCTTGAATTCCTTCAACCGAGTTGCTTGCCAAGTGGTGGAGAAGTCAATTTTTTGGTGTTAATGGTGGGAAGTAAAAATTGGAAAAATTGCACAAGGATTTATAGTAGTTCAAGCTTCTAACAAGCTTTACATCCACTACCTTAGCTCCCCACTAAGGATTTCCCAAATCCACTAAGATTTCTTCCCCTTTTAACAAGGCTTGGAGGCAACCTTTACAACCTAGACTTATTAACCAAGTCTAGCATCCAAAGCCTACAACTCAAGCTTTGGGAATCCTCTCAAACAAAAGAAATAAAGCAAACAATAAATTCTCTCTACAAGGTAGATGTTTGCACTCTTTAAGCACTCACCCAAATCTTAAAACACTTGAGCATACATTGACAATTAAGCTCACAAGTGTTGTCTATACAAAGAATGAGAAATTTAAGCTCTAAGACAAATTTGACATCATAATATTGTTGACAATGGAAGCTTTAGTTGTTGCTGAAGCTTGGAGGGTCCTTTTATACTCCCAATTGAGTTCATAGCCGTTGGAGACCGTTGAGATTGAATTGGAGCTGTTGGAGGCTTTATTTCCCGCAATAAATGTAGTTCTGCAACTTTTCGTATCGATACGCATGTACCCTTATCAGTATAACTACTAGCTGTTATGCACAATATGGCTGCCCGTATCAAAACACCTTGGGTTGTATTGGTATGCCTTGGTCCATTTCGGTACGCCCTGCAATTCAAATAGTCGTTGGGGGTAGTTGAAATCTGGATCGGTACGCATACAAGCGTATCGAAATGATCCTACCCGTATCGGTACACCAAGCCTGTACCGATAATGTTTTTCGGCTCTGGAAAATCACTGTAGCTTAAAACCCTTAGCCGTATCGAAACGGGGTATACCGTATCGGTAAGCCTGTGTTGAAAACAATATTTTGGCTACTTTAAAAACGTTTAAAACATTTCCAACACTTCTCAAACTTATTTTCAAGTTGTTTGGACTTAAAACCATTTTTGAAACCTTTTCAAATTAGTCCAAAACTATTTTTCAATTATTATATGAAAACATAAATCCTAACACAATTGTTCGACCTCGCATTTCAGGGACTAAAATGTAATTTTAGATAATTAAGAGTACTTACATGAAATTGAAGTTACCAATCAGTAATTAGTCATATTTCATGCAATCAGGTTAAATCTCGACTCAAAATAACCATCAAACTCATTTAATTGCATAAACAAGAAACAGGGACTAAATTGCAAAGAAAGCAAACTTCAGAAAGCATCTTAACCAATTTAACGGCTGAGTACCGGTACAGGGACCCTTCCGTATCGAAACGAGGTTGAAATGCAAAGGCGTACCGATACGGTCCTCAAGCGTATACTAGGGTTTTAAATCTCGAACCGAAACTGAGATTTCAGCCTAGAAATCTCGGTATCGCCGTCGTCCGAAACTAGTTTTGGCAAAAATCACGGTGGATAATGGATTCACGTCGGTAACGGTCCGTCGCGGCCGCAATTTAACGTTGAAACGATCAATATCGGCAATAACAGGCCGATATTGCCGAGTATTGAACAATCGCGTCGCTGCCGGACCGGAGGAGGAAGAAGAACGGACGTGGGATTAAAATTCTGGAAAAAATGGGTAAAGTACATGGAGTGACACTGAACTTTTTAAAGTTCTCAGTTTGGCCTCAATACTTTAACTCGCATTCAAATTGGTCCCTTAAACTTTCAAAACTTCTTGATTAAGACTTTAAATTTCTATTTTATCTCAATTAAGTCCTTAAAGATTTGATTTTTTGTTAAATCAAGTCCTTAAACATTATATTAATTTTATTTTTATTTTAATTAATAATAAAATTAGAGTATATAATTGTTTATTTAATTTTTATTATTTATTAATTTTATTAATTATTTTTATTATAATAATATTTTTATTTTTTGTTTAGGTTTATTCACATGTTTGGTCCTTTTATTGGTGCACATTGTTAATTTAGAATATTCATATGATTTTATTATCCAAACTAAATTAAACAAAATGACAATACAATCTAGAATTCTTTAAACAAAATCACTTTCACTTTCAAATTCATATTAATAAAAGTTCATAAGTATTCAAAAAATATTCTAAAAATCATTGAAATTAAGTTTTTATAATTAGTTTGTTTTACAATAAATTGTGCAAAATTTTAAAAATTCACGACCGCGACACCCGCAGTGACTGCAATAACCTCCGTTATATCCAAAAACGCGATAACCGTGATACGACCGAAAACGCGACCGCGACCGATATTTAAATTCCCTGGCGTGTACATAATTGGATTTGCAGCTCAACAGCCAATGAGTGAGCAGTAGCCGAGAAGGGAAAGTAAATGAACGCCTTAACTTTTTGTTGTAGCTATTTCCCGACGATCATATCTTGCCCAGACGACTTCTCAGACAGATTCTTAGATAATACACTGTTCTGGAGCTCCGTTTTATTTAATTCAGACTGCATCGCTCCAATCTAGTCATACAAGACCAGTGGACTAGGTATGTTTCCATCTTTCTTCTTGGATTTATGGTTAATCCTCGAGTAAGGTAACAACTGCTAGTTTCCTACTAGAACCTTTAAGAAGCGCACCCCAAGATAAAGTATACATAGGCTGACCGTTATTCTCACGAAGCACAGGGCTATCATCCTCACGTATAACCTGAAGAGCGACATTCTTAACCCTAGGCAGGGAACACTTTACTTTGTCGACCGCTGCAACCTGAGTCACAACCTTACCCAGATTTGGGCCAACATTTTCTTTTCCTGAAACAGCTACCTCCACCTCTACAGCTCACTTTCGAGTAACCTGGTGACTAGGTGTCACACGCGAAGAAACAACTTTGAGCCCTGCTTCCCATTTACCCCCAAACCTCCTTTCTTACTACTTTCCGCAACATGCAGACCAACTTTCTTACTACTTGCCCACACATATATTTGGAATGGCCATATTTTCCGCAACTATAACAAATAGATGGTAATGCTTCATACTCAACCGCCTGTTGGAAACCATCAATAATTATCCTTGAAATCAGCAGCTTAGCAAGTTCCGTCACCATAGCTAATCGGGCAAATCTCCCTCTCTTTCCCTCAAAAGTGATATAGTTGATGAGCACAACCTCCCCTAAACAGTTAGCAACTGAACGGAGTAAACACTCAGTGTAATAACGGTAAGGCAGACAGGCAGGCGAGCCCATGTAAGAATTTTCTCAGGATGCTCCTCCGAAGTGGAGAAACTACGGCTCCATGGCTGAACCGTTAAATAACTTTAATATACCATCCATGGACCTCCAAAAAAAACCCTCTGATGGTCCTTCTCAAGAGCAAAATGGACAAGGTAATACTCATTATCCAAATCAATAAAACTTAACTCTCCTTCCGGAGACCAAAAAGCATGAATCCGGTTCAGTATAGCCCTATATCCAATTGACTTTCCAAGCAAATGAACGATAACTGATTTGGCCAACTTCATATCAATGGATTTCTGTACTCTTTCAGAGAATCGGATTTCTGGGAGGCGTCAATCACTACCAAGTCAACATCATCTGCTGAAAGTTCCACATTCAACTCACTAATGAAGCTTTCCCTCGTCGAACCGCCACCATCTCCCGCCATGATGTCGCAGAATGACAGTTTTGGAGGCGGAGTAGTCTGCTTCGCCACATCCGATGGGATCATGGCCTCTACGACCACTGTAGGATTAGGATATCCAACTGTTCCATTGGAAAATTCGGTATTTTTAACAACCATCTATCGCGATTGATCATCATTGATGAGAATGATCGTATCCACAGCCATGACGTTAAGAAAAGATCCGTCCAAGCATGTATCAATTGGTTTTTGTGCATCACCCATACATATATCCTCACCATCCATGTTTACAGCAGTCTCATCAACCTACAGAGTCCCTGAAACCTCCCCACTACAACGTCCTTTCTTTCCAATCCTCTAAAGAGATCGGTAGCCCTGGCCGTTCCAGTATAGCCAGGATTTCCACGCACTCGCTCCATTTCGGCGGTCTTCCACCAGGATAGCCAGGATTTCCGCGCACTCGTTCCAGTATATCGCCTTTGCTAGGGTTTCCTTGATTCTCAGAAAGAATCGTCATTCCAGTCAGGGACGGAGCCATGTTTAGCATGGGAGGGGCTCTTGCCCCTTCCAAATATTTTTGGTATAATTGCATTGGAAGTCCCTCTTAATTTAAATAGTAGTAAAATAAGTGTTTTGCCTCTCCTAATTTTTCGATTTGAAGGCTTAATAGACCTTTGCCCCTTTCAATATTTAATTCTAGCTTCATCCTTAATTCCAGTGTATTGCTTTTTTACAAGTCATAAGAGGTCTGAAAGTTTTTTTAAAGAGTTCTTGTAAAAATTGATATATGAGTTTCGAAATCTTGGTGTGGGTTTTGAAGCCCTTTCAAATAAAAATTCAATAGCTATGATGGGCATTGAAACTGCATGTCAAAATATAATAAATCTCCCTCTTGACATAAATTCTATTCGAGCATTGGTCTTCAAGTCTTCAACAGCTTCAATTTTTACGTAAGCCAAATATCCGTTGAAGCATCGCTGCCAAGTCTTCAACAACTCCAATTCTTACGTAGTATCCGTTGAAGCACTATTGAATTTTGAAAATTACTCTCCCTGCAACTGAAAGCTCATTGCAGTAATACTCCTCTAGCATGTCTCCAACATCGCAGAGCAAAATCCGCAGCAAAAAATCCTCTACAATCGCGCAGCTCGAACCATAGCTCATGATACCATTTGTTAGAAATTTGTTATACGGCAAAATAACCAAAACGATAACGACATAAACCAAGACATGTATAGGAGACAAGATTTAATGTGGTTCTGCATAGCCTACCTCCACGGATGAGAGAAACGAACAATCCACTAATAACGTAGAGAACCCGAAGAGTACAAATACATGATAACCCATGTAATCCCAAAACTCGGTGTACAAATCCCATAACTCGGTGGAACCAAAAGACTCTTCCCAACATCCCTACAATACTCATCTCTACAACATAGGCACAATAGTTGTAGAGAACCTAAAAGTGGTTACATCTCTCCAGAGAATAATTTTCTTTAACTCTCATTATCTTGTTCTCTCATAATTCAAAGGGTTACACCTAGTCTATATTTATAGACCCAAATACTTGGTCACCAAGAAACCTTATTTAATAAGATCTCCTACCTAAAATAGATATTTAATAATTAAAGTAAATCTTAATTACCAAATAATCTTCAACCATTAGAATTATAATAAAACCCAACTTAATTATTAATTAGAATTTGACTCAAAATATAATAAATTGTTTGTCAACAGGTTGAGTCGAGGCGGGTTTGTATCTCAAATTCTGGGACATGTTTAGGGCAAATGAAATGAAATGAAATTATTTTTTGGGTTGGTTGGAGTTGAGTGGAGTTTATAATTTTTCGGGTCGGAAGGTTAAAAATCCAACTCCCTCTCGCTCGTTACAATCCATACACCTTACTCATAACTCATAAAGCTTAAAACAATGAAAAATATTTTGTCAAAAAATAAAAATAAAATATAAAAACGTTTTTAGTTACGTAGAACTTTATATTCAAGATTTCTTATATTATAAATTTTGGAAAATTGATTAAACAGGCCTTAAACATAATTTTCAATAACAACTTTTATCATCACAATTAAAAAAACCAAAAGAATTGACGTTGAAAATCTAATAACTAGTCTTCCCGAGAACAAAGATTACAAACTCCGTCAAAATGCTCAGACGCGCGATACAATAGCAGGGGCGGCGGCGGCAGCTGACGAAGCAGCCCCACTTACAAACGAGAACAGTCCCCAACCCAAGGGCTCTTGTTCATCAAGAAATAGATCCTCCGACAATCTAAACGCACCATGCGCACAAACAAGCGCCAACCCCATCATGATTCCCCATAACAATAGTGATCCCACGCTCGTAAAAAATATCACTACAACCGTAAACACCACCAACATCGCCAGCTTTTCTCTATCGGTGTACATTCGGCCCCATATGACCAGCGGCTGCTCCGAGGGGCGCAGTGCGTAAAGGAAAAGCCACGCCGATATTAGTGACAGCAGAATTATGAGAGACAAAGGGTGGGAGATTAAGGAGAAGGCAAGTACAGCCGCGATTATGGTAAGGTAGTTGGCTCGGAAGAAGGAGAAATTCTTGCGAAGTCGCGAGGTGGCATCAGAGAAGGAGGCTGGCCTAGCGAAAGCAGTACGGTCGATGAGGTCGGTCCAGGGACGGCAGTGAGAGAGAGTGAGGCGAACAGAATTGGAGACGCGGGTGAGAAAATTCGGGGTTGTGACAAAATGTTTGGATTCGGCATTGGGCTTCGACGTGGAGACTGAGATAGGGAGCATCGGAGAAGAAGACAATGGCGGAATTTGGGTGTTAAATCAAAGAGAAACCGAAACAAATGTAAAAGCTTGGAGAGGAAATGAGATTTGAGAAGCCTGAGCCCTGAGGCACTTTGCTGTATATTTAAGAAAAACGAAATTTAAGCAAATCTTGATAACATGTTATTATTGGTGATGGAATGAATCAACGTCAGTAATTTTCAAAGTTAATGCATTTCATTTTAGAAATTAAAAATTGGAGTAGGAAAGAAATGGAGAAGTGGCAGATGCCCATTAGGAAATCCATTGGGATCAAAAAAACTTTAACTAAAACATAATCCAATTTTGAATTCTTGGAACATGGTTCACGGTCCAATCTCAATTATTTTCAAGCATTGGGTTATTGCATCTCTTCCAATGACCATAGGGTTTAGTGGATGCCTAATTTGACACCTCTCGTAATGTGGTATTTAAGATTTTCTTTTGGTAAAGTACAATGATACGAGAATATGAAGGGTAAAACTAATTATTTTAGACAAAAAATTAAAGTTGGTTTTAAAGACCAAAACATCAGTAGACTTACAACGGCTTTATGGATGTGATTAAGGTATTTTTAGGTTTGAGATGTCTTCTTTGGATCGAATGATTGTTAGTTACTTTTTTCAGTGCATCTTAAAAGGTCTCAATCAGACATTGAAACTCAAGATGCATCCGTTTTAACGAATATAGGTCGTGCAGAAAACAATATCCTTGTCTGATACAATATTTTTTATTTATTACAAACTTTGAATGTTTTATTAATTATTTATAATTAAATTTAGCCTCAGACTTTTTACATGTATTTTAAATCACTAAATAAAATAAAAAATACTAAATATGATCTTTACTTATGTAAAATATATATATGAATAGTCCTAGGTTGAATTTAATTACAATTAATCAATAAAAACATTGAAAATTCATACTAAATTAAAAATGTTGAATTGGATTTGTATACAGTTTTTGTACGTGTTCTCTTCGCTAAAACGAACTTATCTTGAGTTTCTGATGTCTGGTTGAGACTTTTTCAAGATACGCGAGAAAAAATAACTAACAACTATACAACTCATAAAATAAACTTATCTTGAGTTTCTAATGTATGGTTCAATCTTTAAAAATAGCTTCAATTTTTTTAATCCAAAATGGTTAGTTTTACCTCTCATATTCTCGTATCATACTCAAATAGTTACAAAACTATGTTGAAATGATTTTTTGGTCATTGAACTTTTGAAAATTTAAAAATGATTATTAAACTTTTAATTTTGTTAAAATGGTTATTACCCCTTATATGTCGTTAAGGGAAAATATGACTCATTAAATTAATAGACAATATTTTCACTTACCCCTCCACTGTAACTGAAATTTCAATTTGTTATTTTTTCAATATTTCTAAACAATAATTTTAAATAAATTATAAAAAAATTAAATATATATGAAAATTAACAACTTATTTTTAAAATTATAAAAAATGATTTCGAAAATTATAATATTTTGAATTTTTTTGAGAAAGAGAAGAAGAAGACCTAAAAGTTCTTTTGTTTTCCCGACCCTAATAGAAAACTCTTATGCATAGTAAAGTAAAACCCTTACACCCTTAACTGTTTGGTGGAATCAAATGCAAATTGGTGTTATTGGTAAAACTTGAAGTGGTGGAAGACTGGACTACATCCAAGAGTAAAGTAAAACCCTTACTCCCTTTACTGTTTGGTGGAATCAGATAAAAATTTTCGCTATTGGTAAAACTCGAAAGTGGTGGGAGACTGGACCACAACCAAATATGAAAGAAGTGACATCTAACCTCGTAGACTCTGTTGAATGCTGATGATAAACTTGTTATAGTAGATTTCTACTCCCCTACATGTGGTGGCTAAAAGGCTCTTTTCCCAAGGTTGGAATAATTAGATCCTTTGTTCATCGTGGTTGTGTTTTGATTTTTCAAAATAGATTGACAAAAAATGCCCCTAGCGTTTGACTGAATAGTCACTTTGGTCCCATTTTTTTGGAGCAATTCAACCCTCAACGTTTTATTTTGGGTCAAAATGGACCCTCTGCGGATGAAAATTGTCAGTCAACTGACAGTAAATGGCTTGAAATGACTTGACAAGCCTATATGGAGTGCACGCTGACATGGCAGTATCATATAGACAAATGTGTTGACTTAAAAAATGTTACATCAGTCAAAAATATAATTTTATAAAATTATACAAAATATAAAATAATTTTTTCTACTGACTTATCAATTTTCCAAGTCATTACCCCTTATATGTCGTTAATTTTTGTTAAGGGAAAATATGACTCATTAAATTAATAGACAATATTTCACTTACCCCTCCACTGTAACTGAAATTTCAATTTGCGATTTTTTCAATATTTTTAAACAATAATTAAAATATTTTTAAATATATAGGAAAATTAACAACTTATTTTTAAAATTATAAAAAAGGTTTTTAAAAATTATAATTTTTTAAATTTTTTGAGAATGAGATGAAGAAGACCTAGAAGTTCTTTTGTTTTTCCTACCCTAATAGAAAACTCATAAACATAGTAAAGTATAACCCTTACACCCTTTACTGTTTGGTGGAATCAGATACAAACTGGCGTTTTTGGTAAAACTCGAAAGTGGTGGGATGCTGAACTACATACAAGAGTAAAGTAAAACCCTTAAGCCCTTTGCTGTTTGGTGGAATCAGATAAAGATTTGCGTTATTGGTAAAACTCGAAAGTGGTGGGAGATTGAACCGCAACCAAATATGAAAGAAGTGACATCAAACCTCATAGACTCTGTTGAATGTTAGTGATAAACTTGTTATAGTAGATTTCTACTCCCCTGCATGTGGAGGCTAAAAGTCTCTTTTCCCAAGGTTCGAATTATTAGATCATTTGTTCATCGTGGTTGTGTTTTTATTTTTAAAAATAGGTTTGGCATAAAGTCAAAAAAATGTCCCCAACATTTGATTGAATAGTCAATTTGGTCCTTATTGGTTTTTTTTTTTGGAGCAAACCTCAACGTTTTGTTTTGGGTCAAAATGGCCCCTCCGCGGATGAAATCTGAAATTTCAATTTGCAATTTTTTCAATATTTTTAAACAATAATTTAAAAAATTATAAATATTTAAATATATATGAAAATTAACAACTTATTTTTAAATTATAAAAAAGGTTTTTAAAAATTATACTTTTTTGAATTTTTTGAGAAAGAGAAGAAGAAGACTTAGAAGTTCTTTTGTTTTTCTTACCCTAATAGAAAACTCTTAAACATAGTAAAGTATAACCCTTGCACCCTTTACTGTTTGGTGGAATCAGATACAAACTGGCGTTTTTGGTAAAACTCGAAAGTGGTGGGAGATTGGACTACATCTAAGAGTAAAGTAAAACCCTTAAGCCCTTTATTGTTTGGTGGAATCAGATAAAGATTGGCGTTATTGGTAAAACTCGAAAGTGGTGGGAGACTGAACCGCAACCAAATATGAAAGAAGTGACATCTAACCTCGTAGACTCTGTTGAATGTTAATGATAAATTTGTTATAGTAGATTTTTACTCCCCTGCATATGGTTGCTAAAAGGCTCTTTTCCCAAGGTTGAAATAATTAGATCTTTTGTTCATCGTGGTTGTGTTTTGATTTTTAAAAATAGATTTGGCATAAAGTTAAAAAGCGTCCCCAATGTTTGTCTAAATAGTCACTTTGGTCCCTATTCGTTTTTTTAGAGCAACCCTCAGCGTTTCATTTTGGGTCAAAATGACGACCCATCTGCGGATGAAAACTGTTAGTCAACTGACGGTAAATGGCTTGAAATGACCTGACAAACCTATATGAAAGTGCACGCTGACATGGCAATATCATATAGACAAATGTGTTGACTTGAAACAACGTTACATCAGTCAAAAATATAATTTTATAAAATTATATAAAATAATTTTTATGCTAACTTACCATTCTGTCAAGCCATTACCCCTTATATGTCGTTAATTGTTGTTAAGGGAAAATATGACTCATTAAATTAGTAGACAATACTTCACTTACCCTTCCACTATAACTGAAATTTCAATTTGTTATTTTTTTCAATATTTCTAAACAATAATTTTAAAAAAATTATAAAAAATATTTTTAAATATATATGAAAATTAACAAGTTAGTTTTAAAATTATAAAAAATGGTTTTAAAAATTATAATTTTTTGAATTTTTTGAGAAAGAGAAGAAGAAGACCTAGACCTAATAGAAAACCCTTAAACATAGTAAAGTAAAACCTTTACACCCTTTTATTGTTTGGTGGAATCAGATACAAACTGCGTTATTGGTAAAACTAGAAAGTGGTGGAAGACTGGACTATATCCAAGAGTAAAGTAAAACCCTTACGTCCTTTACTGTTTGGTGGAATCAAATAAAAATTGGCATTATTGGTAAAACTCGAAAGTGGTGGAAGACTAGACCGCAACCAAATATGAAAGAAGTAGCGTCTAACCTCGTAGACTCTTTTGAATGATGATGATAAACTTGTTGTAGTAGATTTCTTCTCCCCTACATGTGGTGGCTAAAAGGCTCTTTTCCCAAGGTTGGAATAATTAAATCATTTTTTCATCGTGGTTGTGTTTTGATTTTTTAAAATAGATTAGCATAAATTTAAAAAATACCCCCAACGTTTGACTGAATAGTCACATTGGTCCCTATTCTTTTTTGGAGCAATTCAACCCTCAACGTTTTATTTTGGGTCAAAATGCCCCCTCCACAAATGAAAACTATCAGTCAACTGAAGGTAAATGACTTGAAATGACGTGACAAACCTATATGTCAGTGCACACTGACATGACAGTATCATATGGACAAATGTGTTGACTTGAAAAAATGTTACATTAGTCAAAAATATAATTTTATAAAATTATATAAAATATAAAATATTTTTTTCTGCTGACTTATCATTCTTTCAAGTCATTACCCCTTATATGTCGTTAATTCTTGTTAAGGAAAAACATGACTCATTAAATTAATAGACAATATTTCACTTACCCCCCACTATAACTAAAATTTCAATTTGCTATTTTTCAATATTTATTTAAAATATATATATATATAATATTTTTCAAATATATATGAAAATTAACAACTTATTTTTAAAGTTATAAAAAATGTTTTTAAAAATTATAATTTTTTGAATTTTTTGAGAAGGAGAAGAATAAGACCTAGAAGTTCTTTTGTTTTCCCTACCCTAATAGAAAACTCTTAAACATAGTAAAGTAAAACCCTTACAGCCTTTACTGTTTGGTGGAATCAGATACAAACGGGCGTTATTGGTAAAACTCGAAAGTGGTGGGAGAATGGACTACATCCAAGAGTAAAGCAAAACCCTTACGCCCTTTACTGTTTGCTAGAATCAGATAAAAATTGGCATTATTGGTAAAACTCAAAAGTGGTGGGAGACTGGACTGCAACTAAATATGAAAGAAGTGACATCTAACCACGTAGACTTTGTTGAATGATGATGATAAACTTGTAATAGTAGATTTCTACTCCCTTGCATGTGGTGGCTAAAAGGCTCTTTTCCAAGGTTGGAATAATCAGATCCTTTGTTCATCGTGGTTGTGTTTTGATTTTTGAAAATAGATTTGGCAGAAACTCAAAAAATGCTTCTAACGTTTGACTGAATGGTCACTTTGGTCCTTATTCTTTTTTTGGAGCAACCTCAGTGTAACACCCTTGACCCGAATGTCATATTTGGGCCCTAAGCCCAAAACCCATTCAAATAAAATTTTCATTTTTCAAGCCCAAAATAATAACAAGTTCAAAAAGACATAAATCCATAAGATTAAAACATAGAAAAATCCAAGTATTCAAAACAGTATTACTAGAGCTCCAATTACAGATACTTAAAACATTTGACTTGATCACTTAATACAAAATAAGAGTTGCAAATTACATATAGGGTCCTACAAAATACATAGCCCATTACATCTAGTATTTGTTCTCAAGCACTAAAGTCAATGATGAAATCCAAGCCTTATAGTGCTCCTTCAAGCCTCACGACAACCTACTTACCTACGAACGGAAACAACGATTCCAAACGCTGAGCTAACAAAGCTCAGTGGATACACCGCCACTCAACCGTTCTTCATGCAAATCATAAATAAAGCAATTCAACATGAATGATATCATGGCTAGATAACAATGGCGCTACCATAACCGCCTAAACACGTAGCATCATAAATGTATGATTGCTCACATAGCTTATACAAGTACCTCATAAGTTTACATAACATCACACAGATAACCCCAACAACATTATGTGAGGTTCACGTCCACAAAGCATCGGAATCCTACACTTGAGTGAGGCCCGTGTCCACAAAGTATCGGGATCTTACACTACGAGTAAGGCTTGCGTCCACAAAGCATCAGGATCCTACACTCGTAGGGATGAGGCACTCATCCACAAAGTATCGAGATACTGCATCCATGCTCAGAATCTCTCATCAAGCATCTTCGAATGAAGCCCGCGTCCACAAAGCATCGAGATCCTGCATTCGGGAGTCTTCAAGGTGTTGCAACACACTTCTAAGGTATCCAAATCCCAACAACAATGGATGATTAAGTACGTGTCCCATCAACATACGGCAAGGACCATACTCTCACACGACACACACTATCGACACAAAAGTTGTAATGCACAAAGCTCTAGCGCATTTATCATCATCTTATGATTTCTATCTACTATAAACCACCCATTAAGCTTATCAATTTATTAACATGTTATGAAAGTACACATTAGCCATTCTCATTAATTTATCTCATTATTCAATGAGACTCAACTATATAGGTGTCCCATCAGCACACAACAAGGACCTTATTTACCACACAGCATCAAACGATCAGCCTTGATTGATAGATCTCCTGAAGCTGAACAACTTTCCCGCAAATAACAATCCGTGACTCTCAACACAAACCCTCAAAATTCAACCTTTGACGGTGGTGTTTTGGGAGAGAGGGTTTGAAATGAGAGGAAGATGATATTAAGGTAAGATGATCTCACCTCCTGCAAAATACATGAGAAATCAAGCCTCCCTATTTTTCATAATTCAAATTATGCTTTTACCATTTTACCCCTCTCTTCTCTTCTCTTCTCTTCTCTTCTCAACCCAACCCAACCCAACAACCACAAGCCCAACACATAAGATAGCCCAATGGCTCCTATAAGCCCAAAATCATAGCCCAAATACGAGGTATGTGCCTCCATTAAATTTGACCCTCGAATTTTTAAAATTCAGGTCGTTACAACTCTTTCATCCATAAAGAAAATTTTGTCCTCAAAATTTACCTGGTGGGATCAAATGCGGATAGAGTAATTTCATGTCGTCTTCGACTTTTCACATTGCTTCCTCAACACCGTGGTTCCTCCATAACATTTTTACCAAGGGTATGCACTTGTTGCGAAGCTCTTTAACTCTTATGTCAAGGACTCTAACCGGCTCTTCCTCATATGTCAGGTCGGCATTTACCTCAACTTCTTCAAGCAGACAACGTGCGAATGATCAAAACGGTAACGCCTCAACATGGACACATAAAAAACATCATGGATACGAGCCAACTCTGGTGGCAAGGCTAACCGATAAGCCGTTGGTCTAACTTTCTCAAGCACTTCGTACGGTTCGATGTATCTTGGGCTCAATTTTCCCTTGCGTCCAAACTGGATGATTCCCTTCCACGGAGATACCTTGAGAAACATTTTTCACCAACATCATACTCAATGTGCTTTTGTTTTCGATCCGCGTAGGCCCTCTGACGGTCAAAGGCCGCTTGCAATCTTTCCTTCATGATCTGAACTTTTTCTTCAGTTTGTCTAACCAAATCAAACCCTACGATCATCCTCTCATTGAACTCGGTCCAACACAAAGGTGTCTTACACCTATGCCCATACAAGGCTTCAAAAAGAGCCATCTTTATGCTCGACTGGTAACTATTATTGTAAGCAAACTCTACAAGCAGCAATTGGTCCTCCCAACTCTTTGCAAAATCCACAATACAACATCAGAGCATATCCTTGAGAATCTGGATAACACGCTCAGACTGGCCATCGGTCTAAGGATAAAATGTTGTACTGAAATGCAACTTAGTGTCCAAAGCATTATAGATCTTTTTGTATAATCTAGCCGTGAAACGTGGGTCTCTATCTGAAATGATCGATGATGGCACTCCATGCAACCTCACTATCTCTCTGATATACAGTTGAGCCAACCTCTCCAAGGTGAAATCCATACGTACGGGCAAGAAATGAATAGACTTTGTCAAACAATCTACTATTACCCAAATAGCGTCATGTTTGCTGTAGGTCATCGGCAAGCCAATGACAAAGTTCATGGTGATTCGACCCCACTTCCATTATGGTATCTGAATTGGCTGGAGTAACCCTGATAGAACCTAATATTCCGCCTTCACTTGCTGACAAGATAAGCATCTTGTTACAAAGTCATAGACATCTCTTTTCATACACGGCCACTAATAAAAAGGATGAAGATCCTGATACATCTTGTTGCTTCTCGGATGTACAGTGAATGGACTACAGTGTGCCTCTCTTAAGATACGATCCCTCAAATCCTCTAAATTTGGAACACATAATCGACCTCTAAAATACAAGTACCCACCATCTCGTACCTCAAAGTCCAATGCTTCACTTCTCTGAACTGCTTCAATCCGTGCCACCAACTCTTCATCCAAAACCTGAGTCCTCTTTATCTATTGTACCAATGTAGGCTCAACACGCAGCTCGGCTAAAAGACCACCATCCTCAGTCATCCTCAATCGGGCAAACATAGCTCTCAAGTCCAACATAGACTTCCGGCTCAAAGTATTAGCTACAACATTTGCTTTATCGTGGTGATATTCTATGATGCAATCATAATCCTTCAATAACTCAATCCACTATCGTTGCCTCAAATTCAACTCCTTTTGAGTAAGCATGTATTTCAGACTCTTATGATCGGTGTAGATATAGCACTTTTCTCCGTATAGGTAGTGCCTCCAAATCTTTAATGAAAAGATGACAACAGTGAGCTCCAAATCATGGGTAGGATAATTTCTCTCATGTGGTTTATGCTGCCTTAAGGCGTAAGCAACCACCTTACCCTCTTATATGAGCACACAACCTAGCACGTTTAAAGAGGCATCACTAAACACGACATACTCTTTCCCTGGATCAGGTTATGTTAAGATCGGGGCTTCCGTGAGATAAGCTTTTAGTTGTTCAAAACTTTGTTATCTTCTCTCATTCCACTCAAATGAAACTCCTTTCTACAACAATTTGGTTAACGGTGCGGTTATAATGGAGAATCCTTTAACAAAACGCCTATAATACCCGGTAAGTCCTAGGAAACATAGACTTCTGAAACATTCCTTAGAGGTTTCCACTCCACCACAGCCTGAATTTTTTGAAGGTCCACGCGGACCCCATCCGCAACAACTATGTGGCCAAGAAATGTCACTTATGAAAGCCAAAATTTATACTTACTGAACTTGGCAAAAAGACATCTATCTTTAAGAGTCTGTAGAACAACACGCAGATGGTGATTGCGCTCTTCCTCAGAACACGAGTACACCAAGATATCATCAATAAATAACACAACAAACTGATCTAGATACGGTTAAAAGATTTGGTTCATTAGGTCCATGAAAGCTGCAGGGACGTTGGTAAGCTCAAACGGTATTACCAAGAACTCATAGTGAATATACCGCGTCCTAAAAGTGGTTTTCTGAACATCTTCATCCACCACCTTTAACTGGTATTACCCCTACCTTGTCAAGTTGTCGATAATCAATACACATCCTCATAGACCCATCTTTATTTTTGACGAACAGGACCGGTGCTCCCCAAGGCAAGATACTCGGTCGAATAAAATCTCTCTCTAGCAACTCTTAGATTTGTTTCTTCAACTCCTTCATCTCTGCCGGTGCCATTCGATACGGCACTATGGATACTGGTGTTGTACCTAGCATCACATAAATTCGAAACTCTAACTTACGGTTAGGGGGTAGTCCGGACAACTCTTCTGAAAACATATTGGTAAACTCATTAACGGTCCAAAGATTCTCTAGCATCGAACCGTCAACCCTCGCATCAACCACATGATCCAAAAATGCTTCACAGCCCTGTTGCATTAACTTCTGAGCCGAAAAGCTGATACCATACTAGAAAGACACGGACTTATTTCACCTCTCACAATAAGCTTGGAACCATCCGCAACACGAAGCTTCAAGCTCTTCGCTTTACATCCCAAACTAGCATCATGATCAAAGAGCCAATCCATCCCCAAGATGGCATCGAACTCTTAAAATGGTAGTACTATTAAATTCGTTGGGAACAATAACCCCTGAACCTTAATCAGGCACTTCGATTACCTTATCTACTAACACATCGTATCCCAAAAGACTAGTCACATGGACTCTTATCTTAAGATCCTCTGTAGGGATACCCCATAGTTGAGATATCCCACTATGAATGTAGGAGTGGGCATATCCTGAATCCATTAGAGTAACTATAGGAACCGAAAATAATGTGAACGTACCTGAGATAACATCTGTAGCTACGTAGTCCTTTTGAGCTCTGACCGCATACTGTCTAGCTAGTGCTCTCGCGGTAGACTAAAAAGTGTCTCTCGACACGTGACTCGCTCCTCCCCGAGTAAAGCCTCAACCCCTCTGGGCCGGATACGTAAACCTTTGAACCTGATCTAGAGAGGTCACAACAGCCACATGACAGTCCCTCATGAAATGGTCTGGTGATCCGCACTTGTAACAAACTCTTACTGCTCCAAAACACTCGCCTCTGTGTTTGCGTCCACAATGATTGCAAATTGGTGCACCCGCACTCATCTATTAACCCTCCAGGCTCATCATGGATGAAGACGAAGATGGCCTCCTACGGCCAGCTGACTCAAATTTTTGATCCGATCTCGAACTCCGATTTGAAGCTCCCTTATTATAGTTCAACTGATTTCTATTCATTTTAAAGTAGGTTTGCAAGTTATTAGAGGGTTTCTGAGTCCTCCCACTAGAACTTCCTTGCCCACCAAACGGGCTATACGTCAAGCCTTGCACATGCTCAAGTGACTTGGCACTCGAAGCCACCTCTAAGAACACCTTCGGTGGTGCAGCGATTAGGTAAGTTTGAATTCTTTCCTCAAACCTTTAATAAATCTCTTTCACCTCATCTTTTCAGTGGCGACTAATTCAGGAGCATATCTACTCAACTGGAGAAACTATTGCTCATACTCAAAGACTGGTCGGTTTCCTTGCACCAGATGATTGAACTGGTCCCTCAAGGTGTTAATATGAGTCTCGCCCACATACTTTTTCTCGCATTCCTCGAAAAAGTCGTCCCAAGTTGGTTGATTAGGATGCCACCCACGCTCTACTGTTTCCCACCATTCTCTAGCATTACCCTTCAACAATAACAAAACACATGATAACTTGTCTTCTGATCTCAATCTCATCTGCCTCAAAATCTAATACGTGTCTTGCAACCATTGTTCTGCTTGCACTGGATTATCTTGTCTCGATCCATAAAAGTCAGTAGCACCCTGTATCCTCACTCTTTCAACAAGTGTCTCTCGATGGGGTAGCATATGCCCTCTGTATAGCTTTCACAATCCGGTGCAATGCTCGATTCAGATGTGAGAAATAATTGACTCCTCAGTCAACTGTATCCCCCGACGCTTCCTCCGCGCCAAGTATGTAATCCTCATTGTAGCTCCCTTCTCGGGAGCCCAAACTTTCCTCATCGATTCCTGCCCTCCTCTGCATGGTTTTATTCTGCACAACAAACAAACGAGGTTACACCATCGAATTTTAGCACTAAACAAGTACGACTTCGACTCACGGGCTTGTATTCGCTAGACACCTATATACCCATCTAGACTCCCCAGGGGACTTCTTAGAACCGACTAAACCTATGCTCTGAAACCACTAAATGCAACACCCTTGACCCGGATGTCACATTTGGGCCCTAAACCCAAACAAATAAAATTTTCATTTTTCAAGCCCAAAATAATAACAAGTCCAAAAGACATAAATTCATAAGATTAAAACATAGAAAAATCTAAGTATTCAAAATAGTATTAGTAGAGCTCTAATTACAGATACTTAAAACATTCGACTTGATCACTTAATACAAAATAAGAGTTACAAATTACATATAGGGTCCTACGAAATACATAGCCCATTACATCTAGTATTTGTACTCAAACTCTAAAGTCGATGCTGAAATCCAAGCCTTGATGGTGCTCCTTCAAGCCTCACGGCAACCTACTTACCTGCGAACGAAAATAACGATTTCGAACACTGAGCTAACAAAGCTCAGTGGATACACCACCACTCAACCATGCTTCATGCAAATCATAAATAAAGCAATGCAACATGAATAATATCATAGCAAGATAACAACGGCGCTACCATAACCGCCTAAACACATAGCATCATAAATGTATGATCACGCACACAGCTCATATAAGTACCTCATAAGTTTACATAGCATCACACAGATAACCCCAACAACATTAAGTGAGGTCAGCATTCACAAAGCATCGGAATCCTACACTTGAGTGATGCTCGGATCCACAAAGCATCAAGATACTACACTACGAGTAAGGCCTGCGTCTACAAGGAACCGGGATCCTACACTCGTGGGGATGAGGCTCGCATCCACAAAGCATCGGGATCCTGCATCCATGCTCAGAATCTCTTATCAAGCATCTTCGAATGAGGCTCACATCCACAAAGCATCGGGATCCTGCATTCAGGAGTCTTGAAGGTGTTGCAACACACTTCTAGGGTATCCAAATCCTAACAACAAGGGATGACTAAGTAGGTGTCCCATCAGCACACAGCAAGGACCCTACTCCCACACAATATCAATATAAAAGCCATAACGCACATAGCTCTAGCACATTTATCATCACCTTATGATTTCTATCTATTATAAACCACCCATTAAGCTTATCAATTTATTAACATGTTATGAAAATACACATTAGACGTTCTTGTTAATTTTTCTCATTATTCAAGGCGACTCAACTATATAGGTGTCCCATCAATACTCAACAATGACCTTATTTACCATACAGCATCAAACGATCAGCCTTGATTGATAAATCTCTCGAAGCTGAACAACTTTCCCTCAAACAACAATCTGTGATTCTCAACACAAACCATCAAAATTTAACCTTTGATGGTGCTATTTTGGGAGAGAGAGAGTTTGAAATGGGAGGAAGATGATATTAAAGTAAGATGATCTCACCTCCTGCAAAATGTAGGAGAAATCAAGCCCCTTTTTTCACTCTGCAAATTATACTTTTACCATTTTACCCCTATCTTCTTTTCTCAACCCAACCCAACAACCACAAGCCCAACACACAAGATAGCCCAATGGCTCCTATAAGCCCAAAATTGCAGCCCAAATACGAGGCCCATGCCTTGATTAAACCGACCCTTAGATTTTTGAATTCGGGTCGTTACACTCAGTGTTTCATTTTTGGTCAAAATGGCCCCTCTACGGATGAAAACTGTCAGTCAACTGATGGTAAATGGCTTGAAATAACGTGACAAACCTATATGACAATGCACGCTGATATGGCAAGATCATATAGACAAATGTGTTGACTTGAAAAAATGTTACATCAGTCAAAAATATAATTTTATAAAATTATTTAAAATGTAAAATAGTTTTTTTCTGTTGGCTTACCATTCGGTCATGTCATTACCCCTTATATGTCGTTAATTGTTGTTAAGGGGAAATATGACTCATTAAATTAATAGACAATATTTCACTTACCCCTCCATTGTAACTGAAATTTCAATTTGCTATTTTTTCAATATTTCTAAACAATAATTTTAAAAAAATTATAAGAAAAATATTTTTCAATGTATATGAAAATTAACAACTTATGCTTAAAATTATAAAAAATGTTTTAAAATTATAATTTTTTGAATTTTTTGAGAAAGAGAAGAAGAAGACCTATAAGTTCTTTTGTTTTCCCTACCCTAATAGAAAACTTTTAAACATAGTAAAGTAAAACCCTTACACCCTTTATTGTTTGGTTGAATCAGATACAAACTGGCGTTATTGGTAAAACTTGAAAGTGGTGGGAGACTGGACTATATCCAAGAGTAAAGTAAAACCCTTACACCCTTTACTGTTTGGTGGAATCAGATAAAAATTGGCATTATTTGTAGAACTCGAAAGTGGTGGGAGACTGGACCGCAACCAAAAATGAAAGAAGTGACGTCCAACCTCGTAGACTCTATTGAATGCTGATGATAAACTTGTTATAGTAGATTTCTACTCCCCGGCATGTGGTGGCTAAAAGGCTCTTTCCCCAAGGTTGGAATAATTAGTTGTTCATTGTGGTTGTGTTTTGATTTTTTAAAATAGATTTGGCATAAAATCAAAAAATGCCCCTAACGTTTGACTGAATAATCACTTTGGTCCTTATTTTTTTGGAGCAATTCGACCCTCAATGTTTCATTTTGGGTCAAAATGGCCCCTCTACGAATGAAAACTATCAGTCAGCTGACGGTAAATGGTTTGAAATGACGTGACAAACCTATATGGCAGTGCACGCTGACATGGCAGTATCATATAGACAAATGTGTTAACTTGAAAAAGTTACACCAGTCAAAAATATAATTTTATAAAATTATATAAAATATAAAATAATTTTTCTGCTAACTTATCATTCTCTCAAGTCATTACCCCTTATATGTCGTTAATTGTTGTTAAGGGAAAATATTACTCATTAAATTAATAGACAATATTTCACTTACCCCTCTACTGTAACTGAAATTTCAATTTGCTATTTTTTCAATATTTCTAAACAATAATTTTAAAAAATTATAAAAAAATATTTTTAAATATATACGAAAATTAACAACTTATTTTTAAAATTATAAAAAATGTTTTTAAAAATTATAATATTTTGAATTTTTTGAGAAAGAGAAGAAGAAGACCTAGAAGTTCTTTTGTTTTCCCTACCCTAATAGAAAACTCTTAAACATAGTAAAGTAAAACCCTTACACCCTTTACAGTTTGGTGGAATCAGATTCAAACTGGTGTTATTGGTAAAACTCGAAAGTGGTGGGAGACTAGACTACATCCATGAGTAAAGTAGAATCCTTACACCCTTTACTGTTTGGTGGAATCAGATAAAATTGGCGTTATTGGTAAAACTCAAAAGTGGTGGGAGACTGGATCGCAACCAAATATGAAAGAAGTGACGTCTAACCTCGTAGATTCTGTTGAATGCTGATGGTAAACCTGTTATAGGTAGATTTCTACTCCCCTGCATGTGGTGGCTAAACGACTCTTTTTCCAAGGTTGGAATAATTAGATCATTTGTTCATCGTGGTTGTGTTTTGATTTTTTAAGATAGATTTGGCATAAAATCAAAAAATGCCCTCAACGTTAGACTGAATAGTCACTTTGGTTCCTATTCTTTTTTGAGTAATTCAACCCTCAATGTTTTATTTTGGGTCAAAATAGCCCCTTCATGGATGAAAATTGTCAGTCAACTGACGGTAAATGACTTGAAATAACTTGACAAACCTATATGGCAGTGCACGCTAATATGGCAGTATCATATAGACAAATATGTTGACTTGAAAAAACGTTACATCAGTCAAAAATTAATTTTATAAAATTATATAAAATATAAAATAATTGTTTTTGCTGACTTATCATTCTGTCAAGTCATTTCAAACTGTTTACTGTCGGTTTTCTAACAATTTGTATCTGTGGAGGACCCACATTGACCCAAAATAAAACATTGATGGTTTAATTGCTCCAAAAAAAGAATATGAGACAATGTGACTATTCAATCAAGCGCTGGAGGTACTTTTTAACTTTATGCCAATAGATTTCTATCTCAGACCTTTGGAGCTCTCACGAAAATAATAACTTAATGAGACTTGAATTTTGTGTTCCGATGGGATGGCATGTCATGACTTTGACGAGGGATTGGTTTCCTAACGAGTAATGGGTGTTTTGTTTGAGCCCCTGTTGAGCGTCTATTCTCTTCTATTGGTCGTCTATTCTCAGTTTTTTTCCTTGTTTTCTTTGTTGTACGCTCGATGTTTAATGAATGGTTTTCTTTTAATAAAAAAAACATGTTGATGACGATATATATATCAATGATTTATGGTTTCTAGTATGTGTTGTTTAGATATTATTTCATAAACACTTAAGTTATACTTTTACATTATTTTTTATACTTGTATTGCATGCGTATGTTTGTGAAATGCACGAAGTATAATATAATAGAAATGTGTCACTCTACATGTAAAGCTAAACATTCAAATGTTTCTAATCGCATGATAAAAGACTCAACTCGCGTACAAGTAGCACATTGACGTGGGATTTGCAACACTGCTTCTTTCAGAGTACAATTCCTAAGCTTTTAGATTGGTCTTATGTATTCATATGAGCTTACAATTTTTTCTGTAACTATGTTATTTTTACTATTATGATACATTGTGATTTTTACTTTGTAGCTTTAGTTTTGTAAACTGATTTATACATGTGGTTAACTTTTTACTTCTTTTATGAGCATGTTTTGAATGTCTTGATTAAACAAATTGTTTAAAAAATTTGTTCTGTCACTTCGGTGAACCAATGTGACACTTTGAATCTTCTAGATAGGTCGGGTCAGAATTAGGGTGTTACACTTAGGGTTTATTTATTTTTACTTTTTAATTTTTTAGAATATATCAGTAAATGTTAGACTTATGTTGATTTTGATATAAATAAATTTTCTTTAAGGACCAAATCGTAAAAGATTAAAGCTAAAGAGAGACTTGTATTTATTCTCAATATGAAATGCGTACAATGTCTTCTTCAAACTTTATATTTATAGGCATAAGAAGTAATTATCATATAGAACTCTAACTACATCAAATTCCTATTTTATAGACATATATAGATTTCTAATCAGAACAGACATCCATATAGATAAATTATTCATAGCAACAATATTTTTAATTTAATATCTAATAATTATATATTTTACTTTACAAATAAAAAATCAACTTATCATATTTTATAATATTTTTATTGTAATATTATCATTACTACAAATTTAATTTTTTTAATAATTTAAAGGTGATTATAAAAATAATATACGTTCATAACAAATTTGATTTTTATATGTTATATAAATAAAATTGTATAATATATTAAAACATAAAAAACGGGTTGGTTTAGGTTGAACTTTGAACTCAAATGTTAAGGGAAAAAACAAAATGTTATACTCACCCGATTATTTACCAAAATGGACCACATTTTGGTTGTTGAAAACTGAGCTGATCTTCGAGAAAAGTGATGCGATTACTAAATGTTTCACTCTCGGGCACTCAAATTCATGCGTGGTCTTGTGGATGGGTCGAATGCAAGAAATATGTTGACCTAAGTCAACTTGGATTCACAATATGCTGGGCCTCGTAGATAAATTTGAACAAAAATAGTTTGGATTGTGCAGAAATACGGAACCTCATCAAATGGTAGAAGTATTACCACTTAATTATAAAAAAATTTCGTTATCAGATTAAAATGTGGCATGTGATAGGTTATTAAAATTCTAAAAGAACATAAAATTTTTTATTTTTTAAAAATCCTCAATTTTCGCTAAATTTCAAAAGAATACCAAAAATCCTAATTTTCCCCAAAATTTAAAATTTATAAACCTTAAATCCCTAAATCCCTAATCTCAATGTTCAACCACCATCGACCACCACTCATCCATCCCGTTCTACGTCAAAACCCATTAGTTGGTCACCCCATTGTCATCGCCCAAAATTCCATATACCAAAAATCTTAAATTTTTAATCTCAAATCCCCTTGTTATCATCGACCACCACTGCCAACTACGTCGTTGTGGGAGTCCGATGAATGAAAGGGTGGTCGGTTGTGGTTGAATCGATGGATCAAGAAGAGAGATTTGGGATTTAGGGATTGAAATTTGGGGTTTTGTGGGATTTTAAAAATTTTAGCCTTTTTAGAGAAAAAAATTATGTTTTTTTTTTAAATAAAGAAAAAAGACGTGTCACGTTTTTAATTGGATGATAGGAATTTTTAATGACTGTTGACAAAGTGGTCATAATTACGGATTGAATCGTTAGACACATATTTCGCCCAAAAAATACATGAGGCACCTATATCAGCAAAAAGTATCATTTTGGCACTTATTTTATAATTAAGCCAAGTATTATTCACATTTTTTGAACAATTCCTGTCTAGAGGGGGAGGGGAAGGGGAAGGTGTCAACTGAGAACTTTTAACCACTTGCTCTAGAGGTTGTTGACAAGTATTATTTACGTTTTAAATATCAATTAAGGATACTTGACGATTTCTTAAACATTTTGCAGGATTAAAAAAGCTGTATCATTAATACTGAATAATTATCATGGACAAGATACTAATTCTCTAATTAAGACTCTGAAGAACACAATTAAACTTGTGAGATATATCTACATAACTATGACAAATACTTGGTGGTTTTGGGACAAGTTTGTTGTTGTACATGCCAAATAAACCTCTCTATTTAGTTATTTAGAATCTCATCCAGTTTAAACAAGACTACCTCCACCGTATTATCATCACCCACAAGGAGAGAATTTTGAATGAATCAATCAATATGTATGGTTGAAAACAGTCTCTGAACATGCATTATAGGATATGGCAGAAAAGAAAAGAAAAGTGATTCAGATAAGCAAGCATGCGGATGAAAAAGAGTAAAGCATTTAGTCAAGTCACCACCATTGATGCACGAGAACCCCTCTAGCTCTTAAAGAAGTAAACAAGTCCAGGCATTGGCGATACGTGTTGCGATACTTGGGACTGCTTTGGGCAGGACAACATTTCTGCCATCTATTATAATGGCACTCCAAAAACACCCCATCGATTAGGATCCCTGCTTATCTCAAAGAACAACGTCTCGTTTCTAATCCAGGCCGCATAAGGCAATAGCTTTACACTTTTCCTCGTTTTATACTCTTGGTGAAATGCCTTATCGGCCTCAATGACGTATATCTCGAAGTTTTTCTTCTGTTTTGGGTATTGTTTCTTGAACCAGTTCTCGGTACTCGACGCGTAGCTTCTTGCTCCTACGTCTATGTAGACGTACTTGCGTTTAAAACTAATGTCCACCATTGGAGTCAAGTATTTGATGTTCTGAATGTTTCTTTTCATTGTGATCCATGGTCTTAACGGTTCTTGTTGCATCAAAGGCTCCGCATTCCGGATTATTTCCCGTATCAACTCCGGAACAGACCATTTGTCGCCTGAGTTGTTGTTATTCAGAAATGGTTTCTGCCTCTCTTTCTTCATCACAATCTCCTGGATTTTTGTGGGAGGATCAGGGCCGTCGGTTTCACGACACCTGATCAATCTCAAGCAATCAAACAGATCAAGAAATGATTGAAAACTGTAGGCGTCTTTAGCCGTCACGTGAACCACTAAGAATCCGCCCGGCTTTAGCGTCCGACAAATCTCCGAGCCCAACTCCACCGGGAAACGCGAACTCTCCAAACCGCTTGAAAACTCGAAGTCGAAGGTGTCCCCTTTGAAGGGCTGCTTCCAACGGGATGCCTTCTTGGAAATCCCGGTGGAATCTGAAACGCCGATTCTTTTCAAGGCGAGGACTTCCTCTCCGATCAGCGATTCAATACAAAGGGACTTTGAATTGGGAGAAAGATACCCATAGGCGATCAAATCTTGGAAAACAGAGGAGTAATAATGAATGTATCTTTTCTCAGATTGGACGGCAACGGAAGACATGTGACATACGTTGAAGAGGCAGAAGTCGTCACCGGCTACGCAGGATTGACCCCTGATGGCGATTAAGAAAGCGAAACGGACGGCGAAGATGAGGACGCCAAAGGAAAGGAAGCGTACGAGGATGTTCTTTAGGAGGTTAGGTTTCAGTGTAAAGGATTCCATTGACGGTTGGTTCTGGCTAGGAATCTGTAAAGACCATTTTTTAAGGAATTGAAAGGACTGGTTTGGCGCCAATTAGTAGTAAGGTGTAGGGGTGCTTATTGAGTTTAAATATTCGGTCAAAATTCGATTAAGGCTCTATTTGAGTTGACTCGACACAAAATCGAGCTCGACTCAAAATATTAGCGAGTCAAGTCTAGCAAGGTCCAACTCGACTCGATAAGTTCGTGAGCAACTCATTATTTTTTATAAAGTCTTTTATGATTTTTTGGAGACTACATAAAAAATATTATGTTATAAGAAGTTTAGATACTAAGTGAAAACTCTAGAAAAGTTCAATGAATTGCTAAGTAATTTACCCATAAAATTTTGGCTTCAAATTTTCAAATGTTTTGTATTTCTCAAGAATTAAAAAGTTAATTTATATTAATAAGAAATTAAATTATAATAATATGATTGGAAGTTAAAACTCCGAGATTGAAAGTAGAAAAGGGGAAAGTCTTCAGTTTCCACTTCCCATATAAAAAGATACGATTGAAAGTTAAAACCTTGAGATTCCTAAAGCATTCTCATCTTTTTTGTTCATCGAAGATTGTTGAGAAACTAAAAAGAGTCTCACACTCGAATATCGACTTCATCTCCAACTCGGTTATGACAAGTTCGTTTATTTATCTCTTCAGACCTCACATTTTTTTTCTGAATTTTTGTGTTTGTATTAAGCTCTAATAGTATCACTATATTTTACCTATATTAAAAAAAACAAAGTAAAAATTTTGGTGAGCTAAACGAGCTACAAGTTGAGTTGAGCAACGAGATTTTTTAACGAGCATGAGTCGAGCAAAATTTTATCGAGCTTAGCGAGCAGCGAGTCGAGCAACGAGATTTTTTAACGAGCTCTACTCAACTTGCGATCGACTCATTCGATAGACCCCCATAGTTCAAAATTCCCCAAAATACCTAATGTCAGAATTTCTCATACTAGCACCATTACAATAAACTCATCGTACATGCACGGCCAGTTTGAATAAAATATAATTTTTTATTAAAACTCGCCGTGCATGCACGACGAGTTTCATCCGGGTTAACAACGGGTCATAACCGTTAAAACATGTTATAACAGCATTTTTTAAAACTATAAAACTCTCGTGCATGCACGGCGAGTTTGATTTAAAAAATAAAATAATTTTTTAAAAGTTATGTTTAGAAAATAAATTTATAAAATTTTTAAAGGATTTAACCTTGTAACTTATGTTAGTGACATTTGTAAAATAAATTTGTTTGTAACATTTGTTACACTAAAAGTTTTGTTTGTAACCTTTGTACTTTATAAAAAAGTAAAACTACTTTTTTAACATATGTAAAACTGGTAAAATTTGTTTAAAAATAATATAATTTATTTAAAAGTATTGTTTAAAAAATAAATTTATAAAATTTGTAAAGTATCTAATCTTGTAAGTAAATTTAGTAATTGTATTTAAATCCACTAATACTTTAAAAATTCTGTTTTATAATTTTTAAACAAATTTTACAAGTTAAATTTAATTGATCCTTCCGTCCCACGAAAATGTAAATAATTAAATTTAAAAAAATTTATGCAGTGGCAAATAGTTAGAGTAAGTTTCATACTAAGATTTTTGTTAAAGAAACGCATGGGTACTTATTATACAAATAAAGAACATATTGAGGGGTGTATACAAATTTATGCAGTGGTAAATGGCTTTAATTTAAGAAATTTAAACGAAACGTAAATACATGTAATTAAATACGTACAAAACACAAATACATGTAATTAATTAACAAATACGTCCCTAAGTCAATTTTTTTTGAATTTTTAAAAGACTTCAGGCATAATACAATGTAAGTACATATGAAATTGAATACATGTAATTAATTTCTCATAGTATAAAATGTTTAAAGCTAAATTCCTCATTATGTAAATACATACGAAATATAATGAAATCAAGCATTTTCACATGGCTTCCTAGAATGCGGTTAAGAACAATATGGTTGTGTTGTTGTCTTAGGAGAAATATGACTGCCTAGTTGTTTGGTATGTGATAGGTTGCTTCTTGCAAAACGAGGTCAGTCAACATGGAATATTACATGCATCACCTCCAATTTTTTATAATGGAAGCATAAGGGTGCTGCATGGAATAATCATGGAGCCTTAGACCATGATCATCTGAATGTGTATGAAGCTGTATAATGTTTCATCGCGATAAGAAGACCATGTCAAGGCTTACATTAAAATCGGTACGCTGAGACTTATTCGGCGTACCTAATGTTGTAAGGAGAACTTTGTTTGTTGAAATAATAAAAAAATGACGACAATAAAAGAATGTACGATCAACCCTAAAGCCGACATCGAACAATACATGAAATGACCAAAGTTTTCAATGTATTGTAAGACACTCGTTATTCAGAATGTTTGAACTTGTGTTTTACATAACAGAAACGGATGGGTATTTATAGTTGGAAATTTGGTTGTAACTCTTCATGCATGCAAGACGAATTACACTCAAAACTCGTATTGCATGGTAGACGAGTTTAGGTATAAACTTTACAATTTTACCCTTAATTCATAATTTTTTCAATTGGAAGTCCAATTTAGTCGCCATTTTTTTGAAACG
This sequence comes from Hibiscus mutabilis, assembly GCA_019671005.1. Lineage (NCBI taxonomy): Eukaryota > Viridiplantae > Streptophyta > Magnoliopsida > Malvales > Malvaceae > Hibiscus > Hibiscus mutabilis. The sequence continues at coordinate 24,332,023 of CM033719.1, read as the reverse complement.
TTAGGTTTTGAATGAATAAGTGATTACGATTTATTTTAATAAAATGATAGCAGTCGAGTTTTAAAATACATTTCTCATATTTTAAGTGATTAAGTTGAGGATTTTTTTTACTAAATGGTCTGTAACAATATCTTACAGGCCGACCTTGCATGAACACCGAGTTTCAACTGTTAAAAAAATTTAATGAATTGAATACATCTGTCATAGTATAATGTTTGGTAATTAAATACGAAATTTAATACATATATCATTTTACAAAACGGTTACAAATAAATGTAAACCATTTATTATATTACAAAACAATTACAACAAAATTTAATACATTTATAGTTATGTTTGTAAATAACGGGCCTGCGAGCTTGACGCGTTTCTTACAAAAATTTATTTGGTTTTGAATGGAGTCACCACCAATCTTTTGATTTAGGTGAGATTTGATCACTTGAAAAACCGGTTATTTTAATAAAACTTATTTTTTTATTAAAACAATGACTTTTGGTCTGCGAAACCAAATAATAGGCTCGGGAGTCTGTTACGTGTGGGGAAGGGTAAGCACCCCCACAATGCCCAAAAATTGGCACCTAGTCGATTATGAGGTGTTTTGACGATGGAGATTACGAATTCGAATTTAATTTAGAAATTGAGATCCCTTAATGCATGAATTTTACTATAAAACGTATTTGTTAGGATATTTGTTTTGATATAATAATTAAAAATAGTTTTAGACTAATTTTAAAAGATTTCAAATTGTTTTTAAGTCCAAACAACTTGAAAATAAGTTTGAAAAGTTTTTGAGAGGCTTTGGAAATGTTTTGAATGTTTTAAAGTAGCCAAACTAACATTTTCAACATACTTGTACCGATACGGTATACCCCGTATCGATACAGATAAGGGTTTGAGCTACAGTATTTTTCCAGTAACCAAAAATCGTACTGATACGCCCTAGGCGTATCAATACGGGTAGGATCGTTTCGATACGCTTGAAGGTTTTTAAGCCCTACAATTAGTGTCAGAGCGAGGCTCAATCGAGAGGGATTAACATCCTATTGAGGTGATCCAGCAAGCTCGACCATCAAACAAGTCAACCAGTTTCCATGGCGTTATCCATCGATAAACCGCCATTCTTCAACGGTGATCACTATGCTTGTTGGAAGCATAGAAGGATGTTCTTCATGAAAAGCAAAGACTACCGTCTTTGGGACATAGTTGGAGATGGACCGTTCGTGCCAAATCGAAGTAAGGCAGAATGGAGTGCGGAAGATCACAAGAAGATAGAGCTAAATTGCAAAGCTTTGCACATTCTATTTTGTGCATTGGGCCCGGATGAGTATGCCAAAGTATCTTCTTGTGAGAGTGCCAAAGAGTTATGAGACAAACTTGAAGCAATCCATGAAGGGACAAATGAGGTAAAAGAGACAAAGATTGGTCTACTCAACCTCGAATATGAAAACTTCAAGATAAACCCATATGAAGACATCAAAAGCATGTTTGACCGGTTCTCTACAATCGTCAAACAACTTAAAAGTCTTAGAGATGAGATTCCGAAAGAAAAGCTCATTCGGAAGTTGATTTACTCACTTTCTGAATCATGGAAGAGCAAGAAGACGACTATAATTGAAGTTAAAGATTTGAAGAAGCTCAAGCTTGACGAGCTCATATGATCTCTTCTTACCCATGAGATGATGTCTAAACCCTTGAGAAGGGAAAAAAAGAAAAAAATCAAAGAGCTTGGAATCGAAGATCTCATCATTGTAGCTCTTAAATCCTCCACAAGCCACCAAGAAGAATCAAGTGAGGAGGAAAGTGAAGATGAAGAAATGGCCTATCTCTCCAAGGAATTTACTCGATTCATGAAGAATAACAAAGAAGAATCCAAACATGAATCAAAGAAGCAAAAAATGGTGGATCCCCCCAAGTGCTCCAAGTACAAGGAAACGAGGCACAACAAATTCGATTGCCCTCGCTTCAACAAAAAGAGATCATCATCAAAGAAAGTATATGTGGCTACATGGAGTGATGAAGACTCCACCGATGAAGATGAAGTAGCCCACCTATGCTTAATGGCCCTCAACGAGGGGGAGGTAACTTCTAACTCATCTAGTTCAAATTCAAATTCATATACATTTGACGAGTTACAAGAAGCTTATGACCAATTGATTTTTAAGTTTAAAGCTTCATTTTCTAAAAACAAAAAGTTGATTTCTAAATTGAAAACTGAAAATGATTTGCCTGTGAAAAACCAGTTTGGAATTTGAAGCAAAATTAAAGGATTTTGAGCTTAAAGTTTTGGATTTACAAAATTTGCTTCAAAAGAAAGAAAAAGATCATCAAATTGAAGTAGATGATCTTAAGAAAGAAAAAAGATTTGATTTCCAATGAACTTCAAAAGAAAAATAATTTGGGAAAAATCAAATTTTTATGTAAGACAATCTAGTGCCCCTAGATTTATTAAAGGAAAATATTTTAGAAGTATTTGGGTCCCAAAAGGACTAATTACTTCAACTAAAAAGGATAAAATTGAAAAATGGATTCCTAAGGAGACTAAATTATGTGCTTCTAATGTCATTGGATCCAAAGCAATTTGGACACCAAAAATTGCTTGATTGTATTGGTTTAGGTGTGATGGAGCTTTGATCAACATGCGATGAAATTAAGGGGGGCTCTATACACACAAGGAAGAACACTTGAAGAAGGAAAGCTTTACATCCTACCTTTGGTTCAAGTTTGGTAAAATTAGTTGAATTTTGTTCATTTTAATTTGATTTATTTATTTTTAATTCAACTAGTTTATCATATATGTTGGACTAACATTTGAATGATGCTTGAGTAAGGGGAGCCAATTTTAAAAACAAATCTTATTTTTGTCAAACTTTTCTTAACTCTCCATTGTTACTGATCTTTAAAGTTTGAACCATTTTTGGTGTAACAAAAAGGGGGAGAATGTTTTGAAAAATTGATTTTTCAAATGAATAAGGGGTAGCTTATAAGATTTTCAACATTTAATCTCTTATTCAAATTTTATTTTTACTAAGGGGGAGAATCTCAAAAATAATTTTTTAAGTTGGTTTTATTATATCAAAAATGGGGAGATTGTTAGGATATTTGTTTTGATATAATAATTGAAAATTAGTTTTGGATTAATTTGAAAAGATTTCAAAATGTTTTAAGTCCAAACAACTTGAAAATAAGTTTGAAAAGTTTTTGAGAGGTTTTGGAAATGTTTTGAATGTTTTAAAGTAGCCAAACTAACATTTTCAACATACCCGTACCAATACGGTATACCCCATATCGATACAGATAAGAGTTTGAGCTACAGTATTTTTCTAGTAACCAAAAACCGTACCGATACGCCCCTAGGCGTACCGATACGGGTAAGATCATTTCGATACTCTTGAAGGCGTACCGATCCTGTTTTCAACCACCCCAATGGCTATTTCCCAACGGCTATTTGAATTGCAGGTCGTACTGATACGGTCCATGGCGTTCTGATACGGCGTACCGAAACAGACCAAGGAGTACCGATATGCGTAGCCAAAAAGAGCATAACGGCTAGTACCCGTACCAATACGCCTACCCGCGTACCGATACAGACAACACTAGAACTGCATTTATTGCGGGAAATTTAGTCTCCAACGGCTCCAATTCAATCCCAACGATCTCCAACGGCTAGGAACTCAATTGGGAGTATAAAAGGGATCTTCAAGTTTCAGCAATAACTAATGATCTTCAAGTCAACAACATTATGATGTCAAATTTGTCTTAGAGCTTAAATTTCTCATTCTTCGTATATAGACAACACTTGTGAGCTTAATTGTCAATGTATGCTCAAGTGTTTTAGGATTTGGGTGAGAGCTTTAGAGTACAAACATCAACCTTGTAGAGGGATTTCAGTTTGCTTAGAATTTCTCTTGTTTAAGAGTGTTCCCAAAGCTCGGTTTGTGAGCTTTGGATGCTAGACTTGGTGAGTGAGTCTAGGATTGTAAGGGTTGCCTCCTAAGCCTAGAAAAAAGGGAATAAATTCATAGTGAATTTGGAAATCCTTAGTGGGGAAGCTAAGGTAGTGGATGTAGAGTTTGTTAGAAGCTTGAACCACTCTAAAATTCTTGTGTCAATTTTTTTATCTTTTTGCTTCCGACAAAAATCACCCAATAGCAACTTCTCCACCACTTGACAAGCAATTTGGTTGAAGGTTTCGAGCCCTACAGTATTTAAAAGAAATACTCTGTTATACGGGATTAACGAGAAATTTACGCCCCTTTAAGTTCGAGACATAATTTTGCGAGACCTTGGATAAAAGAATATTATTTTAAAATATTATAATTTAGGATTTAAAAAGGAGTTTTTATATTAGAGATTAACGAGAAAGCGACGCTCTTTTAAGTTCGAGGTACGTTTTTCACGAGAATTTTTAATAAAAAATTAATTTAATTTAAAATTTAATAATACGGTTAAACTATAACTAATAGGTAAATAATAATGTTAGTGGTAATAATTATAACAATAACATTAAACTTAGAAAAAAATAATAGTAGTAATAATAATATGAGATAATATAAATATAACAATATAATATTAATAAAATAATAATAGTAATAATAACATAATAGTATAACACGTTATATTAATAATAGTATAATATAATAGTGATAACACGTTATATTAATAATGTTATTGGAACATTTTTCGCAAGCATATTTATTTAATTATTTAAATTTAAAATTTAAATATTTAACCTTAAAATTATAAATCCTAAATTTTAAATTTAAAACACTAAAACTCTAAACTAAATCTTAACTCCTACGTCGAACCCATTTGCAAAAAAATTTCAACGCCGATTAATAGAATATTTTCTCAAAAAAGAAAAAGAAGAAGAAGCATGTTTAGCTATGATTTGGGCTGCAAATAAAATGTCAAGTAAATGAGCATTTAGCCCAAAAAGTTGGGCTCTGGTATATGTTACGGAAATTAATTATGCTTTTTATCCCATTTCATCTCTTCCGATTCTTTCTTCTCCCAAACCTAAACCTCTCAAGACTCAAAACCCCACCGTTCTCAGCAAGGAAGATATATATAGAAGGATTTACTGACACAACCAGCTAAGAAACGAAGAAATGTTGAGGTACATTGCAAAACGACCCACGCTCTATAAGCCCCGATCTGATGCTCCGGTTATCCCTCCGCTGCTCTCTCCTCAGTCGAAGCTCTATTCTTCGAAGACCCCAAAGCCCTCCCACGGGAAATCCAAGAAAGGCGACGCCAAGTCAAAGTCGAAGTCCAAGACAACCGGTTCCTTATCCGGCGTTGCTTCCTCCACTGGCGATGATTTCGAACACGCTGGCGCCGATGACTTTGAGGATGCTCGAGCCCGCCGCCTGGTCGAGGACGAGAATGACCCTTCTCTAGATGTGTGTCCCAATGGACGTCCCTTGTTCACTTCGACTCCCTCACTCTCCCTGCTGACTCGGAAAGACTGTTGCTCGTATATGAAGTTCAGTGAGAAGGGATTGAAGGAAGTTTTGCCGGAGGGGTTGCCGACGGGAATGGAAATGGAGTTCAAGGAGTCGATGAGGCCGGCGCTGCTTGTTCGACAAAGTTTCTTGGATCTTCGTGATAATTTTAGACGCATTGTAGATCCTCCAATGTGGCCTTCTCATTCTAAAGGTGGATCTTTTTCATCATTTGTAATTCAGTTTCATTTTCAAATTGGCTTGTTTTGGATTATATTTTTTTGGCCATAGTTTGTTTTGGATTATACAGTCAAGCTCAAACGATATATGTTATATACATACCTAAATGTCCCTTGCTACTAGATAGTAGTACTCTGATATATTGCGTTTATGGTGTGAAATTATTGCGGTATGTACGTGTTCAGCTCCTAAAACGAGAAAACAAGTAGTATTGGACGGTCCAGTTAGCTGTGGGAAGACTATTGCGCTAGCAATGCTTGTGCATTGGGCTCGTGACGAGGGTTGGCTTGTTCTCTATGCCCCTAGAGGTCGCGAGTGGACGCATGGAGGATTTTTCTATAAAAATCCTGAAACAGGTTTTTGGGACACACCTTTACATGCTGAAAATGTTCTTAAGGCAAGAACCTTTTCTCTACGTTTGTTCAAGCTGTTTTCTGCTCCATTTTATCATTATCTCCTTTGCAACTATGTTTTAAGTAAGTCTGAATAAACAAATATGCTTATATTTTCTTCTCCATACTCAATATCAGTTCATTTTCCTGGTATACTATTCTTCATGATATTAGGGCAGGTAAAAGTTTAGTTGTTGATGCCCTCTCCTCTTTTTGCATGATAGAAGTCTTCGTTTGTTTTATGATGCGATGGAGTTGTGTACCATGTTCTTAGGGGTTTATATTCCTGCAGGATTTTCTGAAATACAATGAATCACGCTTACAATCATTGCCATGCCAAATTTTTGATCGTATTCAATTGGGAGAAGGTGCTGGTGTTGGATGGATGAAGGGAGTTGAATCCATGGCCCTCCCTGAAGGTGCAACACTGTCTGACCTGGTTCAAATGGGAATCAAGTACACACATGCAGCTGTTGGAGTTGTAGTTCGGTTGAGAAAAGAATTATCACTTGTTAAAGATGTCCCCGTACTTATTGCAATTGACCAGGTTGGACCACATTGCCGTTGTTCCTAGCTACATGATTAAACTTTATTACATCTTCATTTTTGAAAATATTTTGACTGATGCATCTTGTCCTGTATTCAGTATAATAATTGGTTTACCTTCAGTGAGTATGAGGAGCCAGTGACTGTTCGTTCTTGTCGACCAATACATGCTAGAGAACTTGCAATGGTTGGTATCAATTTATTTGTTTAATATATATTCGTTAGTGTATTATGTTCTTTCTTAGTATTAGGATTATGCTATCCATTGTGAGAAGCTAGAAATATAGGTATCCTGTGCGCGTTTCACCGTTGAAAAGAGTGATATCTAACAGTAGCTTCCTTCCAGCTTCACTATTTGTTTTCAATGATCCTTGAGATTCTATATTTCTTGTGCAGGTGAATGCCTTTAGGTCCATGATGCATGATGATATGATGGTTGGTGCTTTCTCTCATTCAACTGCTGTGGGAAAACTTCGTCTAGATTTGCCAAATGTACCTGTAGATGCCCGTGTTAATATGCCTCGTTATAGTCCCGATGAGGCAGAAACTGTTTGCCATTACTACCTAAGGTTTGCAAATGTGTTGTGAATTTTTTCTCTTCCATATTACATGGTGGGCCTTTAGAGTTGCCTGGTCTGCTGTTAATCTCTGACATACTTTGCAGGCAAAGGCTTATACGAAGAGAAGCATTCTCTGAGGAAAGCTGGAAAAAGGTGTACTACTTAGCCAATGGAAACGGGGCAGAAATGAGATGGTTACTTCCTTTGATGCGGTAAAACAAGTTTTAAAGGCCTGCATTGATAGACTTGATTGTTCACTCATTGTGTCCTTTCATTTTTAAAATCATTTTCTAAAATCTGGTGAGATATTTGGCTGAAGCCGTGCCATCATTTTATGGAACTCCCATGTAATGTATTCGAATTTCTCCAGTGAGTAGTGCTCCTTGTTTAAGAAATTATTGGTTAGATTTCGTTACAGATGATTTTTCGCCAACAAAAAGGCTTAGATACCCAAACCTTTTCCAGAATCGAAAGAAAATGGATTGTAACCAGTCGAAGTCTGAAATTTAACATTATGCATGTGAGCTTTCCTTCCGTAAATGATTGAACTGAAAGAATTTCTCTTATATAAACAAACTGCTTATTGTCTCTGCTTAATACAAAAGGTAAATTCATGTTGATACTGGTAATTTATCCAGAAATTGAAACTTTTTTGGGACCGTTTACCAAGAATATCACCACCACTGCCACAAGTCCACAACCAAAGCAGGATCAACAATCGAAATTTTCTCCTACTGACATAAATCTGCCGATGCTTGTGCATAAGATTGGTCTGCATATGAAAATAGAGTTATAATCTGAAATATGCACCATTACAATTAAGGACCTATAAAGTGTGAAACAGTAACAATATCAAGTTGAGGCTTGTAAGAAAGAACCGGCAAGAGTATCCCACATTTGAAACATGCTAGTTATTTATTGATTTTGTGCATACCTGAACCACAATAGAATCACCTTTGTAGATGGTAGAAGATCATTGGAAATGGCTGCCTTTGACCTTGAAATCACAGTAAGTTAACTCTCCCTGTTTTTCAGCAACAAGAAATACCTCCAACTCAGTTCTAAAGAATTTTTTCAATGCCCTCTGTACTTTGAATATCAATTCCTACTGACCATCATCACCCTTAAAACCTTGCCAACACCCATCCTTCAACCAGGAAACATATGTGCATTACTTTAATAGGAAACTCCAAGTAAGATAAAGTCGAACAACAATGACAAGAATTAATATAGATTGAAAAACTAACATGGTGGCGGTAGATAGAAATGATAGGGTTTCCCTTGGAATCGAGAAGCGTCTTTTTGTGGTGTGATGATTGAGGGTCGAGGCGAAAAAGGATGTTGCCGGAAGAATCAACGTGAGAGATTAGGGTGTTTTTTTCGGATACGAACAGATCAATGGGAATGGGCCAATGTGCCATTGTCACATTCTCTTCGTCTTCCGTCTCAGCTTTAAGCATTCAAGTAAGTTTTAGGTTTCGATATGGTATTAACGTTACCATGTATGCGGAAGGAGTGGAGACTTGAGGTAGAGTTGATTCAAAGTTAATGGTGTAATTTTGGCCAGACAAGTAGTACTGAAAATTATTAATAGGCCTGTGTTAGGTTCTAATCCATTCTTTTCAAAAGAAAAGGAAGAAAAACTTATGACAAATTTCTTTCATGGATGGACATCTAATAAACAAATAAAAAATATCTTATATGGGTAAACTAATGAATGAGGGACGATTTATTTTGACCATTATACTTTTAATTTTACCAATAAGACTACTTAACTATTTAAATTATATTAATTAAGTCATTTGTCGTTAAAACTTAATAGATGATGTGTCGTGATAGTTAATGGAAAACTGTATAATAAATTTAATCATTCGATCTGATGATGACACGTGTCATGAAACTTGTCACCATCTGATTGGTTGATTTAACTATTAATTTATTTCAATAAAATTTTTTATCCAATTAGGTGATGCCATGGGTCACTATTTGATTGGATGAAACATTTAGAAAGCAAAACTTGCTTTCCATGGAATTTAAACATGTGAGATAAAAGACAATCTACCTTAACCATTGAGCCAACCCTACTTTTGGGTTATAATTTATAACAAATTTTATTAAAGGTCAATTGTGTTACCAATGGCATAAGCCACGATCAAGGTCGTCTCGGAGATTTTCGGGGCTTTGAACGAAAACTAAAATTGGACTCTTATATAAAAAAATATATCTCATTACGAGTAAAAATTCTCTACTCATATTTAGGCCCCAACAGTAAAAATTTAGGTTTAGAGTTTAGGGTTATGGTTTAAGGTTATGATTTAGGATTGTGGTTTAAGGTATTGGGTGCATAGTTTAGGATTTAGTATTTAAAAGTTATGGTTAAGGCTTAGAATTTAATTATTTTAATGTTAGGCATAGAAATGAGCACCGAAAAAGGGACAAAATTTTTTATTCATCTTATTGCTTTGAACAATTACTTTAATATTTCAAACACATTATTTTTATTGTTAGATTAATTAATTAATTTATTTATTTATTTAGGAAAGAGAATTTATTTTTATCATTAAATTAATATATTTATTTGATAAATTAAAAATTTAAAAAATATGATAATAAAATTTTACGGGCCTTAGACTAATTGGGAGCCCTGAGCGGTCGCTCAGGGTGCTCCCCGTATAGCCGGCCCTGGCCACCATGAATGCCCTACAGCAGATGAAAAGAAAGAAGTAAAACAATAAACCAGATGAAAATTTGTTGAATGAAGTGAAAGATAATTTTGCACTAGGTTTACTGATTTGCATTCATACACTGATCTGTCTAAGATGATAGAGTGGTAAAAAGTTAGAAAAATATAGCAAACGACCATGAATAGAATAGAGCACTAGGTTTGCTGAATAATATTGCAAGTAACTTACCTATTGCCATACCCTGTGATTGGTGGAAGATCAAGAATCAATGAAGACAGATTTTCGTCTGCCATGACAAACATTTCCACAATCAGATCTTACACAACCTTGAGTTGCATAAGCCTTAACATGTTTGGGCTCAACTAAGGGTAACAACGGAAGACGACTGCATAATTTATAGAGCGTTCCGGTTAAAGTAAATGGTCGCTGGATTTTCAATCAGAAGGTGTAAATATTTTTAAGAAGCGATAGAGTTATATTTTTTCTATCTTTCACACCCTTTGACTTTTAATATATTTATTTATTTTATCACATTGAACATTCAATGTTTTGGTTGTGGTGTACTTTGTAATCCCTTTCACTTCTAATGCAACTCAGTCTCCTGTTCTTGTTAAAATAATTAGTTAATTTCATAGTAGGATTAGTGCACGACTAGAGATGTAAGCAAGAAATTTGTGATCGCAAGCTATTAGATTTTGACCGGGAAAACTTTATTTTATTTTTTCCCTATAAGTTAAGCTTTAATAAAATTTATTGTAAATCAATAGACTTGTTTAATAATGAGAATTTTAACGACTAATTGATATTATTTAAATAATTAAATGGTCTTATTGGAAGAATTTAAAGTATGGTGGTCAAAATAGAACTTTATCCATAATTAGGTGGTCATTCATATAGTTTACTCATTATATATATATGGAAAAAACTTTGATACACAGGCCGTGTAAACTTTAGTTTACACGTGCCTTTTAGTTTTAGGGGTTAGGGTTTTAGTTTAGGGTTTAAGGTTTAGGGGTTTAGGCTGTAGGGTTTAGAATTTAAGGTTAGTGTTTAGAATTCAGGGTTTGGGGTTTAGAGTGTGGGGTTTAGTTTTTTAGGGTTAGGGTTATAAATTTAGGATTTGAGCTTTTATAGTATAAATACAGGCTTGTGTAAAATTAATTTTATACAGGCTGTGTATCAAAGTTTTACCCTATTTATATATATAAAAAGCTCTATTTCTTATGCAGAGACTAGACCAACTGACTATTGAATTTAAAATAATATATTTAGCATTTTTAAATTTTTTAAATAAACCTCTAAACCGATTCTCCTGTAAGTCTGTAACTAACTTGTGTTGCCATTTGCAGTTGCATTCACTTTCGCATTCGCCTTATCAGTCAGCTCAGGCTAAGCTTTAGACTTGCGTCTAAAGACTCAAGAACTGTGAAAATTGGACTGTAAAGTTTCAGTGATTAGTAGTACTACAACACAAATAATAACCTTTCAAAGGAAAGAACTAGACAAATAGAATCCTAAATAAAAATAAAGATTAATATACAATTTTTTATTGAAGAGGTGATAATACCATGTGCCTTATTAAAACTCATAAACCTAGTTGGAGGAAAAGAGTACACGTGATAACAAATTATATAACCAAAAGGATATCCTTAGCAAACATAAATCGGAAAGCACCAAAACCTGGCACCAACTAGCCATGATCATTAGAAACCGCCGCATTGCTAATTTGCCATCACGCACAAGCAGCTCCTGCACAACACTTGGGAGATCAAGGAAACGTTTATAGGCATCATCCATTTGCCAAGCCAGCTGCGCCATAGCATTCGCCACATCATTACCCCTACGACGAACCCAACTGAATCTTACCATCCAATCCCTCGCCACCATCCCATGAATATGGGGCAACAACGAGCCTCCTGCCACACCATGACTACCATTGCTCAAAAGCTCATATGCATCCTTGTTGTCAGTCTCAATTATCACTCGGGGAATATGCAAACTCCACGCCGTCGCTAAACCCTCATAGATGCCTTATAGCTCAGCATTGAGGACACTACAAGCTCCAACGGTCTTGGAAAATCCAAAGCACCATTGTGCATTAGCATCTCTGCCCACCGCACCGCATGTGGCCAACCCCGTAAGCGAATTCCTAGAGGCATCAATATTCACTTTCACCCATCCTGGCTCAGGTTTAGACCACTCAATCTGATGATCAGACTGTGCACTGCTTCTCAAACGCAACACAAGCCTTGGAGCGAGGGCACGCACTGCCTCATCCTTCATTCGAACGCAGCAATGAAGCACACCCTCAGACTCTATCACATCCGGCGAGAAGATCCTCGTGTTTCTTTGCTTCCACAAAGTCCATAAAATGGAGCCAAATAAGAGGTCCCAGTCAGCATCATCAATCGAAAAATATTGTGTTGCATGAAAATTCATGAATATCCACTGCCTAATATCCATCCCCAAAAATTCAACCAACTTATTAGGTTGAATCAAGCCCTGCCACAATGCACGAGCGACCACCCAATCCCTCAAGATATGTGACACATCTTCGTTGCTGCTACCACATACATCACAACTAGGAACATCCGTCAAATGCCGACGAACCTTTTCGCCGTTAGTCATAATCCTACCATGGCAAACTAGCCATAGAAAAGTCTTAACCCGAGGCAACCCTCGATAGCGAGAAATAGTTTCCCATAGCGGAGTATGCTCCTGGTTGCTCCCAGCTCGCACCCAATAGGCAGCTTTCTCTGTAAACTCACGCCTCGACTTCCATCCCCAACAAGGCATATCAACAGGACCAGCAATATATAGTGGTTTAACTGCCGCAATATGAGATAGCGTAGCGTCATCCAGCAACGCAGCAAACTTACCCCATGTCCAATCCTAGTCCGGACCAACCATATCATGAATCGGTACATGGGGTACAATCCCCGTAACATTTTTCTTAAGATGCATCCTCAATGGCCCCAGACCCTCAATCCAAACATCATGCCAAAAGTCAACCAACCTACCATCCCCAAGCATCCATGTAATACCCTGCCGGACATCGTCCCATACTCCACTAAGATGCTACCATAGCCAAGAGCCACTTCGCTTAGGCTGAAGCAACTGTATTCGGTCAGTGATTTTATACTTGGCACGAAAGATGCGGACCCAAGACGATCAACTTGCATGATCAACAAATATGCCAGCTTCATAACAAACGTTTCGTTCTGGTTTCGGAGATGACGAAAACCCAACCCCCACAACCTGGCATCTTACACAACTCATCCCAATAGACTAAATGGAACCCATGTTTATCATCTGTATGTCCCCATATGAAGTTGCGAACTAGGCGCTCAATTTCATTACAAATTCCTTTCGGTAGCACCGTGGTTTGCATGGTATATAAAGGAATCGCAGCAAGAACTGATTTAGCAAGCATGAATATACAATTTATTTTTTATTAAATAGAGAGGTATCATATTTTTTATTGTCATTGTTCAAACCCGTACAAAATGAGTAGTATTGGCCACCAAGTCAATTAATATTTTAATACTTTTCCTAATTTGTCCTTTAAAATTAACCGTCATTATAGATTCTTCCCTGAAAACTAACGGTCTATAAAAGAAATTCAACCAATACAGATATTGGATGACATTATTTTTATGAAACACATTCTCAATTTAAAAAAAATCAACAAAATATCCAAAGATATATATAGATACAAAATTATTTAAAAAATTTGTGAAATATAATATATATGATGAGGCTAGAACATGCAACGCACACCGCTAAATACCACTAACTCAATACACCGTACACCATTAACTTTAATGACTTTTAAATAATTATAAAAAATCTCAAAAGATCGACATATAATTAATCATAATTCAGAACAAAATTATAAGAAATTATTCTATGAACTATTGTCACAATCTCATCCATGGTCATGCCCAATTAAATAAACTCACATCATTTTTTGTTTCCCTCCCGGTTTTCCAGGACTTTGTCCTGAATAATCCGGACCGACCCGCGTCGCACACCTAACTTTGGTGGGTGAGTCTCCCAACAAGAAATTTCTGCATACACAAGGTCTCGAACTCGAGACATGCTTACCAATTGGACTAACCCCCGCTGGTAAACTCACATCATCTTTACTTTTCACGTAATATTTTCTTATAAATTAAAATTTACAAATCATCATCTTCTCCCTCATACCTCATATATTTATTCTAATATATTAATAAATAAAATCGTTAAAATAAAAAAAACCCAAAAAATTAAACTACAAATCAAAATATGCACAAATAAATTTATTATTAATAAAATCACTACACCCAATTTTCGATAAAATCACTCATTCATCCAAGTCTTCTTATTTTCTCTTTGGCATTGAAATAGCACAAATTCTGAACTTTTTTCGCCCTAAGTTATCAAGAGGCATCAGAAAGAGCTGTATGAATCCGTCCTCCGACTGCCATGCTCCTAGTACCATTAACTACAAAAGAATCTAATTTATTTCCATTTGACCAAGTAAATTGGGTTAAAAGACAAAAGTAGGACTATTAGGTCCTATTATTACCAAAATAGACTCAAAATTTTATATTTCCCATATTAACATTATATTGAACTAACCGTAGAAGCACGACGAGTTCAAAAGTTTTCAAAAAAAAAATTTCTCGTGTTTTAACTTAACCAATCGCATTAACGGATGATTAGCAAATCCTAATTGGAACTCACCGTGCATGCTAGGCGAGTTTTACTTAAATTTTTTACGTACCTAGAAAAAAATTAACTATTAGGAACCGACTTCGCATCTTCAATATTTTAAAAAACAAAAATTAAAAAAATTGAACTATTAGGAACTAATTTTAATATTTAGCTCCATGATTTGCAAAATAGGATGTTGGCATTAGCTATATATAAGCCTAGCTAGAGTGTAAGCCTTTGCTTATTATCAATGTAGGATTCTTGAAGATAAAATATAGTAGCAAACTCTTTAGCTCCAAGAATCCTATATTGATAAGAAACAAAGGCTTACACTCTAGTTAGTAGTTAGGCCTATATTTACCTAGTGCCAACATCCTTCTTTACAAATCATGGAGCTAAATATCAAAGTTGTTTCCTAATAGTTTAATTTTTTTATTTTCGTGCTTCAATACATTGAAGATGCAAAGTGAATATTTAATAGTTTAATTTTTTTTATTTTTGTCCTTTAGTAAAAAAATTGATTTTAAAAATTTTAATTAAAACTCGCCCTGCATGCACGGCGAGTTCTAATTAGGGTATGCTAACAATCTTTTAAGTAATTAATTATGTTAAAACACAAAAAAGAATTTTTGAACTCGCCATGCTTCTACTGCGAGTTTGAAATTTTTTTGAAAAAAGAAATATTTTATTCGAACTCGCTGTGCTTCTACGGCAATCTACTATAATAGTGCTAGTCTAAAAAAATATAGAACTTTGAGTCCTATTTTAATAATAATAAGACCTAATGGTCCTACTTTTATCTTTAAGCCAGGAAATTGTTGGGTATTTCCACCAGCAACAACATCAGCTTTTTTTAATTCATCGATGACAAAGTGTCTTTCTCATTTTGCTCTGTGCAAATTGAATTCATAGAAACTCCATTCAAAGCAAGGATCTAGGTCTTATGGAAATTAACTTTTCCATTACTTGTAAGAGGACGCTTTCTAGGACCTTATTTTTCAGAAATATTGAATTTCACACGTGGGCTAGAAGATTGGGATGAATGCAATGATTTTATCGAAGATTGAGATACAACGATTTCATTAATGATAATTTTATTTTTTCTCTTTTGATTTGTAGGTTAAGTTTTTTTAATGACTTCATTCATTAACATATATTAGAATAAATAAATGAGGTATGAGGAAGAAGATTATGATTGTAAATTTTAATTTACAAGAAAATATTATGTGACAAATAAAGATGATGTGAGTTTATTTAATTGGGCAGGACCATGAATGAGAATTGTTCACAGAATAATTTCTTTTAATTTTATGATTTATTGCATGTCGAGCATGTAAGTACAAAATTTTTATGTGTTCTATTTATTTTTGGAAAACCCGATTTTGAATTGAAAAAATATGGAGTCATCACCGGACACTTGTATTAGGTACACCGGACACTAAAAAATAATCAGAGTAATAATAGGGTTTGGGAGTCGATTATGTGTGAGGAAGGATTATCACCTCCACAACTACCAAAATTGGTACCTAGTCGATTATCTAATGACTTAGTACTGAAAATTACAATTTCGAATGAAATTTAAAATGTGATTCCTAAATGTATGAAAAATGATGATTATGTGTTCTAAAATATTTAAAGAACGTTCATTTATTTAGAATAATCGAGAAAGTTACACCCGTATACGCCCAGGATAAGAATTCTCGAGTTTCTGAATAAAAGAAAATTTTCATAAATATTACAACCTAAAATGTTAAAGGATATTTATTTAGGAATATCGAGAAAGTCACACCCCTATAAGCCCAAGACACGATTTCTTAAACTTCCTAAATAAAAGAATATTACTCCGATCCTAAGAAGATTTAAATCGTATAAAAATGAATGCAAATGTGATATGCAAATAAATATATCTGCATAAAAAATATCAAAATATATAATCTAGAGAAAAATGCCACATATACAAAAAATATGATATAAATATCTATATATATGCGTGAAAGCTACATAATATATACTATGTATATAACTAATAATATATATGCAAACTATGAAATGTAAAAATAATGAAAAACCATGTGTATAAAATCTCTCTAAATATAAATAGAATATAACATACATATAATTATTCTTTTTTTTGAACATTATATAATTAATAATGATTCAATACATAAATAAAAGGTAATATAATTAGTAACGTATTAATAATACATTTTTACCAATATTAGATGCATTATATACAATTATGGATACAAAAGATATTATACTAACATTTAAATAAGGTAAATATGTAATATATGGTCATGGCAAGAAAGGTAAAAATAATATATAAGTGATCAAGCATATTTGGCCAGTTGGCCAAGCTGCTCATCTATGTTCTCTAATATATTGACATTTATAGTGACATTTTAAACTTTCTTTTCAACAAAACCTTATCGGGTACACGGACACGGTGGAGGTAATCTTTCAACCCCTTTTAAAACGGTGGTAATAATATTTCAATTACCTATTTCATCCTCAAGGCCCGAATAATTTCTTTCACTTACCTCAAGACCAAGGGACACCTCAAACCTGGATAGTTTCTGTCAACTACCTCAAGGCGGAGGGATGATCGATTAGGCTCAAAGCCCATTTATGTTTATTGTTGCGTGTAATAAGTGCTCCGCAATTGTGCAAGTGTACACGTCGCAAGTTATAGTATAAAAGATATCGTCTCCACAGGGATTGATGCCACTTCAAGAATCTAATCTCTTGCACTGTAAAAAGTAAAAACACAAGTAGGTGATTGTAGGAGTTTTAACTAACAACTAAACTAGAAAGCAATAAAGTAAAAGAAGATGTAATCAAATGAGAGAGAATAGGTCAGGTTATCATGAGTTGAGGTGTGATAGCCGATTGGATCGTCTTCGTAAAAGAGTGCAAGGGCAACTCAGTTGGCGTGGCAACTTGCGCAGCGGGGTTGCCTTGGCAACTAATCGACGGTTGCCTGGGCAACTACTTGGGCGGCTTGGCAGCAACTTCAAGGTTCGGCGGAGCATTCTTCAATGGTTTCTTCTTATCCCTAAGTAGAAACTCTAGTTATTTGTGCATGCCTTGATAATATATCCCTGTGTGAATCAAGGGTGAACAACAACCAATCTTGCGCTCCTCTTAGCCGTTGAAATCCTTAACTTATTCCTAAGCCGGATTAATCTTCACCATCAATAGATTGAATAAAGACCATACTTATTCGTTTCTTGAATCTAACTCTCCTGATATTTAGATAAATAGATGAAGTTACGAGATCCTCTCCCAATTCACTCGCAAACAAGAATAAAAACCAAGAATGAGTAAACCTTGAATTAAAAG
Organism: Hibiscus mutabilis; assembly: GCA_019671005.1. Lineage (NCBI taxonomy): Eukaryota > Viridiplantae > Streptophyta > Magnoliopsida > Malvales > Malvaceae > Hibiscus > Hibiscus mutabilis. Next base: position 24,314,114 of record CM033719.1, on the reverse strand, counting down.
TGCAAACTCTTATTACCTAAACAAAATCCAATTGTTTCTCACAACCACAAAACATAATAACCTTAGCCAAATTGATTTAGTTCATGGCTAGGTTCCAAAGAAACACAAAACAAAGAATTCCTAGCATAAACCTAATTGAAAAAGAAAGAAAAAGATGAAGAATGGTTGAAGCCTTGTCGAAATCTCTCCTTGCTCTTGTCGAAATCTCTCTCCTCTCTTTGTCGAAATTTCTCTCATCTTTCCTCTTGCAGTTGACGGCTTGGTCCTCAATTTATAGGGCTAGGTCAAAGTCTTTTTTGAGGAGGAAGTTAAGTTGGAATTAAATATCTTTAAAGAATATAATTCTTTATTATATTTAAATTCCTTCTAGAACTTCTCCTATCTTCTTGGGATTTAATTTCTCTTTATCCTCTTCATGGAAATCAAACTCCTTTGGGATTTAACTTTACTCCACGTCATCTTGGGCTTATCTAGTCATCAATTTCGACTACCATATCATCTTATCCTTTATCGAAAATTGCCTTGGAAACTAGCTCGGCATCTCCTTCATGCATTGCCCTGGCAACTGGTTCCAGCCTTGCTTTGGCAAGTGATTCTGCACACACACACAAAACACACCAAAGCAGTATCTTTTTCCACAAAATTAAGCAAAATATGAAATCAATCTTGTCCACCAAGGAAACGATGCAAACATGCATGAATGGTTAATAATGCAACTAATATGAGCCTAAGTCTAGCAATAATATGAATAAAAAGGGTAATAAAAATAGTACTTTTGAACACTTAACACACCCCCAAACTCGAACTATTGATTGTCCTCAAGCAATGCAAACTAATAATTACCCGCCAAGACTTCAATTTTCACAAACTTAGCTTTGAACTTGATTTCAATTCTCAGAACCATGGCACAAAGTATGATTGGCTTTTCATTTTTCGGAAAACTTAGGAGTTACTCGGAATCAAACTATAATGCTTGTGAGTGTGTGCGGAGTTGTGTGCAAGTTGATTTTTTGGATTCTATGCAAACAAGAGGTTTTCAAATTACTTCATTGGGTACTTTTAACATGTTTTAACTAGAGCCGGTTTCGGGCACCTCTAGTGTTTTGTTTTTAGTTTTCTTAAGTTAATTAATTTATTCAACTAGAGCCAGTTTCGGGCACCTCTAGCGATTATTTTTTAGCACATACTAGAGCCAATTTCGGGCACCTCTAGTGATCAATTTTTTTAGCACATACTAGAGCCAATTTCAGGCACCTCTAGCATTCATCCAATTTTTATTCTAATCCCCCAATTTTTTAACTATCAACCTAAGTTCACTAGAATTCCTTAAATCAATCAAGCCACACAGTGTTTCATTAAGTTTAGCATTATAGTACGATTCTAAGTGTTTCCATGTTTATCCTAGAATAAAAAGTTCTATCAATTAAGTACATTGGCAAATCATCGGATATTCATCAAATCTAGGCAATTCTTGTTCCAGCTAAAGGCATGGAAAGCAATTTATGCATCCTAAATGCAATACTTAAGATGAATGCAACTAAACATGATAACTAACTAATAACAATCCCCCCAAACTCGAGTGAGGCGTTGTCCTCAATGCATGTAACAAATAAAAAATAAAAAAAAATAAAAATAACAATAAAGAAAAGTAAAATGCAAATGAGGACTTACTCTGAGAGTTCGTCACCGTGTATGATTAGTTTCCTTTTGGTTGGTGTCTTGATTATTTTGCTTGAACCCGGTGGTTGCTTCCTTGTTGCGATGGTGGAATCGATCCTCGTACGGGGTTGTCCTCATCGTCATCTTCGTCAATGACATTGGCTTTTCGCTTGGGCTTGGAGGATTTGATTGGTGCGGTCTTCGTTGGTGCAATGGAGGACTCGTCCGAATCTAAAATGTCAGACAATGATTCAGTACGAGTTGATTCGGGCATAGGTGCTTTACCTTTGGCTTTTGCAGTGGTTGCCGGGGCATCTTTAGCTTTGGTTGCCGCGACATTGTCAGTGTTGGTTGCCGTGGCAATTGCTCAATTGGTTACCGTGGCAAGGATTTCGACAGGAAAGATGAGGAACGGCACGCGGCTGTCCAGGTACTTTTCCAGGATGACTTGGGTGATGGCATTGTTGTGATCTTTCATGTACCGTATGAACATTAATTGCCGGTCTTCAATTTGCCTAAGGCGGTTCGCCAATAGTTGTAAGAGTGCTTCAAGTTGTCCCGAGGTTGCTGGCCGAGTTACCCGGGCATTAGTTGCTTGGTCATTAGGGGTTGCCGAGGCGGCAGGAGTTGCCGCGACAATTGAAGGCGTTGGGGATTTTACCGGTGCCTCTCCCATTAGTTTTCGGATTTGTGCTCGAATCCAACCAGACTTTGGTAAGGCTTTTTCATCAGTGGACTCACTTGGGACATGCATCTCCTTGCAAAGATTGGAAATTAAGCACGAGAAGAAAAGAGAACCCTTGTCTTTTGTGTTACATACAAAAATCTCATTACAAATAATTTTTCCAATGTTAATGATGCGATTATGCAAGATAGAATGTATGAGCAAAAGACGAGGTGTATCAACGGTGGTATTGTGTGTGGTGGGCATCAAAGAAGTTTTAACAAACTTAATCCATAATTTTGCCTCGGGTTTAAGCCGAAGGAGATTTACCGTGCCCTTGTATTTATCATCGTTCCATTGAGTTCCCGATAGAGTGAGTTCTTGAAGCACCTTGTCGAGTTGCTTGGGCGTGAGTTGATCAACAAAGGCTTGATGCTCGTCATTCTCAACGTAGAGCCCGTAAAATGTGTTGATGTTTTCGGGGCTTATGAGTATAGCCTTGTCACGAACAAAAACATAAGGATTATCCGGGTTAGGTGAATGAGCATAGAATTCTCTTACCCATGAGATGTTACCCGGTTCTGATTGATGGAAAAAGATTTGCCACTTTTGATGTGCAATCATTTCGAAGATGAATGGATCAAGGCCGAAATCTTGGTGAGAGTTGGAGTATTCAAAGCCTTGTTCTTTGCAAATCTTCCGGCTTTCAAACTTGGAGTGAAATCTTTCTTGAACCATTGGTGTAGCAAACTTATTGTATCTTGGTTCTTTGGAGGAACTTGGATGAACCAAAAATTCGATTTTGGATGCCATGGATGATCTTGGTTGTGAGTTTGGTAAAAACAAAGAAAAGAAAGCAAAAGAAACTAAAGAGTTGCAAGGTGAAAAGTAGGAATAGGTTTCTTGGAAGTTAAGGGTGATGGGTTAAATAGAAAAGATAGGTAGTAAATATGGTGGGTGGGAGTAATTTTGAAAGAAAGAAAACAAGGGTTTAGATTGGGGGAAGGTGACAACTAGGGGGTTTAGGGAAGGGGAAGGGTTTGGACGGTTATGTAGGGTTTATTTAGGGTAAATTAGAGGCTTAATATAAGCCTTAGATTCAGCCCATTAATTTCCTTGTTGAAGAAGTTTCCTTTTTGAATCAAAATTCCTTTTTATCTTGAACTCTTTTCCTACAATTCAAAAACAAATAAAATAAGGATTAAAATTAAAGATAAACTAATAAAAGAAAATAAATAAAGATGTGCAAAGAAATTCTTAAACTTAAACTTTTAAAAACAATTAGATAAATATGAAAGAAAGATGTAGTTTTAATAAATAAACCTATCCTAAAAAGAAAAATAACTAAAAATAATAAATAAAAATAAAAATTAAATAGTTTGAAAAAAATAAAAATAAAAATAAAATATCGAAAGGAGAGCATGCTCATGCATCTCCTAAGGTGACCACTTCTTTGTTACGTTCCACATGGGCACCGTTGTAGTGCTTCAATCTTTGTCCGTTGACTTTGAATTCATGTTCGTCAGTGATGGACTTGATTATCACGGCACCATGGGAGAATGGTTTGACAACTTCGAATGGTCTCGACCATCTTGATTTCAGTTTTCCCGGGAAAAGTTTTAGTCGAGAATTGAATAAGAGAACTAGTTGCCTTGGCATGAATTGCCGCGGCAATAGTTTCTTGTCATGCCATTGCTTTGTTTTCTCCTTGTAGATTCGTACATTGTTATAGGCGAGTGCACGAAATTCTTCTATCTCGTTGAGGTCCAACAAACGCTTTTTTTCCGACACTTTCCCAATCCATATTCACGTCTTGATTACCCAATATGCCTTGTGTTTGATTTCCATCGGTAGATGGCATGTTTTGCCATAGACAAGTCGGAAGGGGGACATACCTAAGGGTGTTTTGAATGCAGTACGATATGCCCAAATTGCGTTATCTAGTCTTACTGACCAATCTTTCCTAGAGGGATTTACAACTTTCTCGAGTATACCCTTCAATTCCCGGTTGGAAATTTCTGCTTGCCCATTGGTTTGTGGGTGATATGCCATGGCAATCTTGTGATAAACACCAAAGCATTGTAACATCTTGGTGATTAGTTTGTTGTCGAAGTGCTTGCCTTCATCACTGATAATTGCTCTCGGCATCCCAAACCGTGTGAATATATTTTTCTGCAAGAATCGTTGCACGGTCTTGGAATCGTTGGTGGGAACTGCAGCTGCCTCAACCCATTTAGAAATGTAGTCGACGGCAAGTAGAATATAGAGGTTGCCGAATGAAGAGGGGAAAGGTCCCATAAAATAAATCCCCCATACATCGAACAATTCCACCTCGATGATGTTTTAGAGCGGCATCTCATGTCGTCTAGAGATATTGCCCGTCCTTTGGCAACGATCACATTGCTTGTAAAACTCTTGAGCATCTTCGTACAGTGTTGGCCAATACAAACCGAATTGCAAAACTTTGGCCACAGTACGTGTTCCTCCAAAATGTCCTTCATAGGGTGAAGAATGGCATTGCCAGAGTACATTCTGCTGCTCCTCTTCAGGGACACATCGGCGTATAACCTGATCTGCACATTGTTTAAACAAAATAGGCTCGTCCCAAAAGTAATGCTTAGCATCATGGCGAAACCGCTTCTTCCCTTAGTGAGTAAGGCCATAAGGTAAAATACCACAAACAAGGAAATTAACTAAATTCTCGTACCAGGGTATTGCCGAGGCATATGTTGTCGTGGCAACTGCTTCGATGGTTGCCGAGGCGTGCGCGTCTAGAGTTGCTGCGGCATGCGCGTCAAGGGTTGCCGCGACATGCGCATCAAGGGTTGCCGAGGAATACGCGTCCATGGTTGCCGAGGCGTGCGTATCAGTGGTTGCCAAGGCGTACGCGTATGGAGTTGCCGAGGCGTCGAGGGTTGTTGAGGCATGCACATCCATGGTTGTCGAGGCGTCAGGGGTTGCCGAGGCATATTCATCCATGGTTGCTGAGGCAACTAACAGTTTCTCATCCGGGAATTCATCGCATATCTCTAAATCCGCGTCCTCCTCCCTATTGCGTTCTAAACGTGATAAGTGATCGGCCACTTGATTTTCTGTTCCTTTCCTGTCCTTAATTTCAATATCAAACTCTTGTAAAAGCAATATCCAATGAATCAAATGAGGTTTGGCATCCTTTTTAGCAAATAGATGCTTAATTGCCGAATGGTCCGTATGGACAATTACCTTTGTACCAATCAAATAGGATCAAAACTTGTCAAATGCGAAAACTACGGCTAGTAACTCTTTCTCCGTTGTTGTGTAATTCACTTAAGCACTATTAAGAGTTTTACTAGCGTAGTATATCACATGAAAGGTCTTACATGCGCGTTGGCCTAGGACTGCTCCTACCGTGAAATCACTTGCATCACACATGAGCTCAAAAGGTAGCGTCCATTCGGTGGAACGACAATGGGTGCCGAGGTAAGCTTTTCCTTTAGGGTTTCGAATGCTTGGGGTGCAAGAATCATCAAAATTGAAGACTTTATCATGTTCAAGAAAATTGCACAAGGGTTTAGTAATCTTAGAAAAATTATGAATAAACCTCATGTAAAAACCTGCATGTGCAAGAAAGCTTCGGATTCCTTTAACCGAACTTGGTGGGGGTAATCTCTCGATCACGTCCACCTTAGCTTTGTCTACTTCAATTCCCTTAGATGAAATCTTGTAGTCGAGCACTATTCCTTCATCTACCATAAAATGGCACTTCTCCCAATTAAGGACTAAATCGGTTTCTTCACATCTTGCCAACACCTTCTCTAAATTGTCGAGGCAACTGTCGAAGTCATTACCAAAAATGGAAAAATCATCCATGAAGATCTCAAGGAAGTCTTCGACCATGTCTGAAAAGAGTGCCATCATGCATCTTTGGAAGGTTGCTGGGGTATTACACAATCCGAACGGCATCCTTCGGAAAGCATAAGTACCGTATAGACATGTGAAGGTTGTCTTTTCTTGATCTTCTAGTGCTATGGCAATTTGATTGTAACCTGAATAGCCATCAAGAAAACAATAAAAGGGTTTACCTGCAATACGGTCAAGCATTTGATCAATAAAGGGTAATGGGAAGTGGTCTTTCCTAGTGGCTTTATTTATCTTTCGATAATCCATACAAACCCTCCAACCGGTCACAATCCTGGTCGGAATGAGTTCATTGTTTTCATTACTTACCACCGTTATACCTCCTTTTTTTCGGTACACATTGTACCAGACTTACCCATGTACTATCAGAGATAGGGTATATAATGCCGGCGTCAAGCCACTTGATGATTTCTTTCATTACAACCCCTTTCATGGCATGATTTAGTCTCCTCTGGGCCTCAATCGAAGGTTTGTGATCATCTTCCAACAAAATCTTGTGCATGATCACTGCCGGGCTAATTCCCTTCAAGTCGGCAATTGTCCACCCTATTGCCTTCTTGTGTAGGATTAACATTTTGATCAGCTTCTTTTCCTGCTCAAGATGTAACTTAGAGGAAATAATTACAGGCAATGTATTATCGGTTCCCAAGTAAGCATATTTTAGTTGTTATAGCAATTGTTTCAACTCAAGAATCGGTGGTTGTTCAATGCAGAGCTTTTTGAGTTTACCTTCCTTACCTGAGTAATCCAGTGGTTCAAAGTACGTACCTGGTCGATTAACTAACCAATTTGCCTCTTCTTTTTGTTCCTCATCGATCGGTTCTTCATACTCCTCAGGTTCTTCTTGATCGGCAATGTAGTTGTTGAGGCAACTAAATTCCTCGTCGAAGTTAAACTCTGCCGTGGCATGAAGAAGTTGGCATTCTTCCGGGTCATCGGCATGCCTTAGTGTTTGGAACACATTTAGTTGAACTTGCTGGTCATTCACCCTCATTGTGAGTTCTCCCTTTTCAACATCGATCAAGGTTCTTCCTGTTGCTAGGAAGGGTCTCCCGAGAATGATAAGCATGTTTATCTGCTTCACAATCCAAAACAATAAAGTTAGCGGGAAAAATAAATTTATCAGCTTTTACCAGTATGTCTTCGATTTTTCCCTCTAGATGCACATAGGATCTGTCGGCTAGCTGTAGCATAACTGTTGTAGGTCTTGCCTTCCCAATTCCTAATTTCTGGAAAACTGATTTAGGCATCAAGTTAATGCTGGCTCCAAGGTCACATAATGCTTTACCGATATAGTGGTTTCCAATAGAACATGGTATTCTGAAAGTTCCGGGATCTTTCAACTTGGGTGGCATGTGATTGTGCAACATGGCCATGCATCCCTCTGTTGCGGCAACTGTTTCAAACTCTCCTAGCCTTGTTCTCTTGGACACAACGTCTTTAAGGAACTTGGCATAGTTCGGCATTTGTTCAATTGCTTCAACCAATGGCAAGTTGATGTGGACTTGCTTTAGGATATCAAGAAACTTCTTGAATTAATATTCTTGCTTTTTTCGCTTCAACCTCTGTGGGAATGGTGGTGGAAGTCGGATATCTTCGATCTTTTCATTGGTCTGGAACCTGATTGACGGCATTGCCGAGGCAACTAGAGTTGCCGAGGCATTATCAATTGGGGTTGCCATGGCGTGCCTATCGTTGGTTGCCGAGGCATCCTTATCGCTGGTTCCCGATGCATGCTTATCGCTGGTTTCCGCGGCAATTCCTGGTTCAGTGTCTGAGGCTTTGCCGCTGAGTTCGTCTTGTTCTTTTTGTGGACTTTTGTTTGATGAGCGAGCTCGAGCCTCTTTAAGTTGTTGGCCACTTCTAGTGGTGATCGCCTTACATTGCTCATGGCTAGTTCCTTTTGCGACTTCAGTATCGCTAGGTAAACCTCCTTGTGGTCTAGTATTCAGGTTTTGAGCAAATTGTCCGACTTGATTTTCCAATGATTTGATTGCCACCTCTTGGTTTTGCAATCTCATCTCAGTCCTGTTAATAAAAGCGTCAGTTATTTTATGAAGTTACTATTCTCAGCCATATAAGATTCAGTTTTCAACATAAAAGTATTGAGAGAATTTTCCAAAGAACTAGATGTTGTCGGTTGTTGCTGCAACAACTGTTGCCGTAGCATATTCTGTTGGAATCTCGATGCTTGTGCATTCTGATTGTTCTGGTTTAAAGCATTGTTGGGATTACTCCATGAAAAAATCGGGTGCTTCTTCAAAGCTGGATTATATGTGTTGGACATCACATTGTTGTTCCAGTTGTAATTCCCCACATAAAAGCTGGATTCCGGATTCTGCATACATTCAGAAGAATCATGGTTACCACCACATAACTCACAAAAGGAATCCATTACCTTGACCTCCTGTGTGTTGTTTGGTCTTTGCATGTTTTGGACCATCTTGGTTAGAGTAGCCAATTGTGCCGAAATTGAACCTGATGATCCTAGTTCGTGTATTGTGGCTTGGCGTCTAACTCCTCCTCTTCTAGCAGATGGGAATTGATAATCATTCTTGGCAAGCCTGTTTAGAATTTACATTGCTTTCTCTGGTGACTTACTAGGAGTATGTCGTTTGCCGAGGCATCTAGCATCATCCTTGTTGGTGTATTCACAGCGTTGTAAAACATTGTTACTTGTGTCCACAATGGGAATCCGTGTAGGGGGCATTTTTTTAGAAGTTCTCGATATCGCTCCCAAGCCTAGTACATGGATTCATCATCTGCCTGCCGAAAAAAAGTAATTTCGTTACGAAGCTTATCAGTCAAATTTGTAGGATTAAATCGAGCAAGGAAATCACGACAAAGATCGGTCCAAGATCCTATTGATCCGACAGGAATACTATTCAACCATGCTTTTGCCCTATCCCTCAGTGAATAGGGGAATAATCTTAGTCGTAAAACATCGAGGGTTACTCCTTGTATTTTGAATGAATTGCGAATCTCGAGGAAATATTTAAGATGTTGTCATGCATCTTCAGTTGCTGAGCCGCCAAATTGACTAATTGTGTTGATCATATTGAACATCACCGGTTTCAACTCAAAGTGGTCGGCTTCAATTTCAGGTGTGACAACTCCTGGATTAAGTCCTTCAAGATCTTCTTCAAGATAGTCTCGAATAGTTCTGTTTTGTGCAAGAATCACTCCTCTTGCTGGAACATCCTGATTCATATTGCCGTCTTGATTAGCCATTTTTACTCTTAACCTTTGTCTGAGTCTTTGCAAGGTCCGTTCGATTTCTGGATCAAAGGAATATTCTGGTGTAATCGGTCTCGCCCTGGTCATATACCAATGCAAAACCAAAGTTTGCTAACCCTTTGAATCTTAAACAAGAAAAATAAAAAAAATGCAAGAAAATAAAAACAAAGTTGCTATTGCCAATCCCTGGCAACGACGCCAAAAACTTGTTGCGCGTAATAAGTGCTCCGCAATTGTGCAAGTGTACATGTCGCAAGTTATAGTATAAAAGATATCATCTCCACAGGGATTGGTGCCACTTTAAGAATCTAATCTCTTGCACTGTAAAAAGTAAAAACACAAGTAGGTGATTGTAGGAGTTTTAACTAACAACTAAACTAGAAAGCAATAAAGTAAAAGAAGATGTAATCAAATGAGAAAGAATAGGCCAGGTTATCGTGAGTTGAGGTGTGATAGCCGATTGGATCGTCTTGGTAAAAGAGTGCAAGGGCAACTCAGTTGGCGTGGCAACTTGCGCAGCGGGGTTGCCTTTGCAACTAATCGACGGTTGTCTGGGCAACTACTTGGGCAGCTGGACAGCAACTTCAAGGTTCGGCAGAGCGTTCTTCAATGGTTTCTTCTTATCCCTAAGTCGAAACTATAGCTATTTGTGCATGCCTTGATAATACATCCCTACGTGAATCAAGGGTGAACAACAACCAATCTTGCATCCCTCTTAGCTGTTGAAATCCTTAACTTATTCCTAAGCCAGATTAAGCTTCACCATCAATAGATTGAATAAATACCATACTCATTCGTTTCTTGAATATAACTCTCCCGATATTTAGATAAATAGATGAAGTTACGAGATCCTCTCCCAATTCACTCGCAAACAAGAATAAAAACCAAGAATGAGTAAACCTTGAATTGAAAGTGCAAACTCTTATTACCTAAACAAAATCCAATTGTTTCTCACAACCACAAAACACAATAACCTTAGCCAGATAGATTTAGTTCATGGCTAGGTTCCAAAGAAACACAAAACAAAGAATTCCTAGCATAAACCTAATTGAACAAGAAAGAAAAAGATAAAGAATGGTTGAAGCCTTGTCGAAATCTCTCATTGCTCTTGTCGAAATCTCCCTCCTCTCTTTGTCAAAATTTCTCTCCTCTCTCCCCTTGGATTTGACAGCTTGATCCTCAATTTATAGGGCTAGGTCAAAGTCTTTTTTGAGGAGTAAGTTAAGTTGGAATTAAATATCTTTAAAGAATATAATTCTTTATTATATTTAAATTCCTTCTAGAACTTCTCCTATCTTATTGGGATTTAATTTCTCTTTAACCTCTTTATGGAAATCAAACTTCTTTGGGATTTAACTTTGCTCCACGTCATCTTGGGCTTATCTAGTCATCAATTTCGACTACCATATCATCTTATCCCTTATCAAAAATTGCCCTGGCAACTGGTTCCAGCCTTGCTTTGGCAAGTGATTCTGCACACACACACACAAAACACACCAAAGTTGTATCTTTTTCCACAAAATTAAGCAAAATATGAAATCAAGCTTGTCCACCAAGGAAACGATGCAAACATGCATGAATGGCTAATAATGCAACTAATATGAGCCTAAGTCTAGCAATAATATGAATAAAAAGGTAATAAAAATAGTACTTTTGAACACTTAACATTTATAGTGCACTCTCTTTATATGGCTAGCCATCTATATCCGATACTTTTCTTTTAATATGTCACGTAGCCAATATAGATCATACATGTTATCAGATATAGTTTACGGCCTTGAGGATGAAATAGGTTCGCAACTAAATCCATGATACATGTTTTGCATATGGTTTAATATGCATGTTTTACAAAGGTAAAAAAGGCATGAGATGCTTAAGCATGATGTTCAAAGTGTGTTTTGACTAAAATAATTTTAAATACATTGATAGGTGTTTTTAGAGCGACCCTCACTAGGCATTATTTGCTTATGCTCTCCTTTCTCATCAATGCATGAAAGTAAGATTTCGGGGCAGCAAGCAAGTGAGGACGAATCCAAGATTTGAAACATTTCAAGTATGGTTTTGATAAGTGAACTTGTAGTAAATAAAAGACAATGTGACCAAGATGTAATTGGGAGGATTTTATGCTTACTCCCTGTGTTGGACATGTTTCCTTTGATGTTTTGGACTTGTATGATCCTTTATGTCTTGTTTTGATGGGTTGGGGGTATGATTTGCATGCTTGGGTAGAGATCATGCCTATAAGATCTTTAATTGGATTTGCTATGGTTTGACTGATGTTCTATCATGCTTGTTTGTTTGTGGAAATGTTGTGTGGAATGTTGTATGGTGATTGTAAAATGTTTGAAGTATGTTAGATTGAGCCAAAGTGTCATATGTTTGACCAAGAGGTCATTATAGACCAGTCTGTACTGGTACGAGTCCACAGGGATTGGCACGCGGGGTTTGTCTCAACTCAAATCTGTGCAAAATTGCATAGACATATCGGTACACCTTGTAGCCGTATTGGTACGCATAGCAGAAATTATACTTGGGATCGGTATGCGGGCAACTGTATCGATACTCTATTTAGCTACTAGAATCCCATAGTTTTGATATCGAATAATCGTATCGGTATGCTTGCGGACCGTACCGATACCTTTTTGTGAAATAAACCCGTATCGATACAGGCAAGGGGCGTATCGGTACGCATACAATTATTTCTGGTACTATGCTTTGTTGAGGTTTGAATCTTTGCAGTTTAGTCCCTATTTCTTGATCATGCAATTAAATGAGTTTGGATGATTATTTTAAGATGAAATTTAACCAGAATGCTTGTAATGTGATTAATTAAGGTTGGTAACTTTGGATTTTGGTAAGTCCTTCTGGTTTTGTAAAATTATAATTTGGTCCCTAAATTGTGTTCTCGATCAATTGGATGTCAATTTGACGCCCGATTTAATTATAAATTTCACCGCTGCTAGCATGATCACTTTAGGACTTAATTATTCATTTAGACAAGATAAAAGAAAAAATGGATCATTTTCTAAGTAATTCATTCGGGTTTGTCTTGGCAAACCCAATGTAGCTCACTCAGTTTAGTCTGGCATCTAGGCTGGGTCAGAGGGGTTTCAGAAACAATGAGAGTTGATCCACTTGTTCGAGGATTTGTAGTTTTGACGAGCAGCAAGAGTTGTGGTTGATCTACATCTTCGCGTCATCAGTTGAGAATTGAATGGAAGTTAGTAAGTGAGTTTAACCTTTTATTTGTCAAATAAGCCATCGTATTTTGTTTCATTGTTGCACTTGACAATCTGCCAAGTTGAGCCGAGGGGATCCAGATCTTCACTTAATATTCCTTTTACCTTATTGTAATTGTTTATTCTTGCTATCACAATTGATCTTACATTCAATACTTTATTTCTTTGTTCAACTACCATTACACTCACAATATTTCAATATACAGAATTGCTTGTGGCTACATAATAGTACGACTAAATACCTATCCTCGTAGGATCGATATCTAACAGGATCAACTTGTTATCTATACTTGCATTGACAGTGTACTCTTACACAGTTCGTGTGTTGATTATTCACCGATCAACCTGCAACCTAGTAGCTGGGCTACCATCTGCCAGCCCATCGATACACATCACTAGGCTTGGCACGGTCTCGTCAAGCATCACACCATTTATAGCACCAAGGGGATATAAATTCCCTCAAGACCAAAGATAGAGACGATTCAACAAAATGTTCGGGAATAAACGTTGAACCATTCGAGATTGCATGATGTCCAAATAGGATATTTATGCAACACTCTCGGCAGAAATGTTCGAATTAGATAACACGATCAAGTCCATGCAAATGTCTAGAGCAGCCCAAAGAGTCGATGTCCCTCCATTCAGTTGTGAGATTTACGGTGACAACCACATTTATGAATATTGTCCATAACTCTTATGGAAATTCATATGTTGCTACACGCAATCAACAGTCTTAGGGAAATAAGAATTTTGGTCAATTTGTTGGGACATTCCGATATGGGAATAATTTATCCCAAGGCGCTTATAATCCAAGACAAGGGAATTATAATCCACCACATCCACAGTACAATCAGCAAACTCGGCTGCATTCACAACAAACTCTGTTGCAGCCACAATATCTTTAGCTGCCATATATGCATGCTTAAGCACGTATGCAGCAACAATATATCCCAACTTCCACATTTGATCCCTTCGTAGCTCTTGAAGCTTTGGTACGACAACTTCCATTCAGATAGAAGCAATTGTTCAAGGAAATTTCTCATCAATTTGTACAATAGAAGCACAACTGGGATAACTTGCTTCCGCAATGAATCCTAGACCGTAAGGCATACTTTCGAGTGATAAGGAATCAACTGTAACAACTCAAGAAAGTGGTGAAGTGAATTATATAAAAAAGATTACATCTGAAGAGATTCCTGTTGTACGAGTAAAATTTTTTCCAACATTTTCTAGTCATATGCCATGTGTACGAGAATCCGAAGTGTCGGCACAATCTAAAGTGTTCTCATAATCTAAAATGTTGGCGTAATTCGATGTGTCGGGAAAATCTAAAGTGTCTTACCTCTACTTTGCCAAGACAATTTCATGACTATGTACAGAGTCAACAAGATGGCAGTACTTTGTCAATAGAATCTAAGCATGTCTCTCTTGAGGAACCAACGATGCTAGATTTGAATCCATCGAAGGAAGGGTATGAACATTTGAGAAAAGACACTCTATCCAAGGCAATTCCTTCCAATATTAATGCTGCACCAAAATCTTTACTAATGGAGATGTTTGAAAAACTTAAACAAAGTGGCTGTTTGATGCTTGAAAAACTTTGGAGAATTGCTCTTTCACTTCATTTACATAGAATTCTAGTAGAGGATTGCTACGACAATTGGCTGGAACAACAAATGTCACCACAATGAAGGTTACGACCAACTATGATAGAAATCGATGAGAATGAGGTATTCAAATAGTTGGATTTCAAAAACGTTGCTCACATTAAATTTATGCCTTCTAGAATAGTAGCAAGGTAGAGGGTACGCATGGGCTTCAAAGGAAAACGAAAGAAAGACACCTTCACCAAGGAAACACAAGTTGGAATAATTGCAAACACATTGGCCCAACTCTTTTTGGACAGGATTATCACTCGCTGGAGAGTGCGGATGGACTATAAGAAGTATCGGAAATAACTCTCCAAGGCAACCCTTATCACAATGAAATAATAATTTGGTACTTATTGTGGGTGCACTAAGATTTCACTGGTGTGTTCATTCGAATAAGAGAAGGCTAATGATGCCAAAGTTGAACTAGAATTAGAGAAGGCACTTACGGACTGAGCTAAACTGAGAGAAAAGAAGAAGATGATAAAGATGTTGCTGCAAAATTTTTTACTGTATTCGAGGATGTGGATGAAAAATTGAGAAGACAATGCTGCAGCAAGAAAAAGCACCATGAAGCCACATCGGGAGCAAAGGAACACTGAGTTAGTTTGTTTTAAATTTTTTAGTTTGTTTTGATCATGCATTTCATGTAGTTGTTGTTTTCCTTTTGTTACTGTATCTGCAAGGTCAATGCATTCTATTTTTTTGCATCAGGGACAATGTAATCTTTATGTTTGGGGGTATACAACTCAAATTTCAAATACACCCCCATTTCAAAAAAACTCTAAAAAAGTAAATGCAAGGTTCATTTTGTGCTCTAAAATTTTTCTCACATTCAATGCTTAAATCTCAAATCTTGTTGATTTTCAATGAATTTGTTGGATACTGTGATGAAATGTTGTACTAGAACTTTGTTATTGTTACCTCTCCAAAAGTACTATTTTTAATGCCAATCTTACAATGCTTTTGCTTTTTTAAGTGCATTATTTGCATTAGGATATTAAAACCATGCATTTTAAAACCATGCATTTGCATAAAGAGTTTAGAATTCTGTCTATGCAGTGTGAAGGGTTGTTTTGTTGGCAATTTTGCAGGTTTAGCATAGGATTTGGCCCAGAAAAGCAACACAGGAATGAGCGCCAGAGAGAATGCCGAGTGCTATTGGCATAGATAGACCAGACAATGCCAAGCACCGGTTGGCAGAGAAGTGAACTTGATGCCACGCCAAGAAGCTGTTGGACCCCGAAAAAATAGGAAATGATCAGGCTCCGAAAGGATAGCAATTGGATCAATCTCCGAAAAAATAGCGGATAAGATGGTGCCAAGACTTGTTGGAAGATTCATGCCAAGCTTGGACGCCAAGGCAGCGTCGGCAGTATGACGTCAGCCCTAGCCTGATCATCTCTCATTCAAATTTGGATAAGATGATAATCTCTTATCCCTTGGGCAGTTGAAATTTAAAATTGAAATGAGGAGATCATCCTATCCCTTCTCCGCATGCCTATTTAAACACCAACCAAGCTAGACTTGGAGGGGGAAGAGAGCAAAGAAGAAGATCAGAGTGAGGAGTTGGTGTGTGACGATTGACAACCGGCTGCACCTTGGAAGGGTGGTCCGACCAACTTGGTCGAGAAGCCTGGATCTTGAAGGGCTGCATCGAGAGATCCCTTCTAGCCCATTCTCTCTTTCAAGTTATTTTATTTTGTTTTTAAGGATGATGTATTTTGAAAACGTTTGTGGGTTGTTGGTTAAATCTCTTACCATGAACTAATTTAATAGTTGGTGGGGGATGTTTGCGTTGAACGCTATTTTTATGTTTTAGTTTTTAATAATAAATCTGCCTTGGCAATGTTTTCACTATTCGACATACTTTAATATTTCCTAAATACTATGCCAAGTGAGAGCTGACACTGTTGGCCTATTGTGCTTCAATATCTTAACAGACTTGTAGTGGCAACGAATAAGTTGTTGAATATTGGGGAGAGAAGCTTCGAGAGAAGTCGTTCAAGTAGATGAACTTACTTCGGGAGTGAAATCTACCCCTTAGGAGTATAGATTGGATCTTAATCAAATTGATTTATTTAAAAACAAACACTATAGAGATATAGGGGTTTTTAGATAATCAATTTAGGGCAATGAGCATCGAGAGAGTCTTTGCTAACTTTGAATCTGCTCGGCAAGCAATGCCAAGATAGATTTTTATTAAAGGCTGGCACGACATGAATAGCGTAAAAACCAGGCATTCCCTGCCAACGCTCATCAATCATTAAAATACCTTCCTTGCCAACGTCTTTAATTTACTTACATTCCTTTACTTTTTAATTATTTTCCAAAACCAATTTCAAATCAAATTAACCTTTTTCTCAAGGCAAGTAACAAACAAAGCAATTGAATTCCAAGTCAATCTCTGTGGGATCGATACTCAGCTTACCAGCTGTATTACTTGCAGACTGTGTATACTTGCACGCAAAAGACTCATCTTCGCACGTTTTTACACTTTTCCAACACATATCTTTTGCACTTTTGCCAGCATTCACTCAAAGAGTCTACAAGTTTTTGGTGTCGTTGCTGGGGATTGCAACAGAATTGATTGTTTTTAAAACTTTTTACTTGCCTTCCTTTTTTTGTCGGTGTATGACCAGAAGCCATCTTGTGGTGGACGAGTGGCCATACGATCCAAAAATTGAGAAAACCTTGCGGAGGTTAAAAAGAAGATTTCGAGAGATGCAAAACCAAGGTAATATAGGGAATGGTGTGGTGAACAATGGTGGAAATCCACTTAACAATGAAATACCACCACCACCTGCTGTCCTAGTTATTAATGAGAGACCTATTAGAGAACATTCGGCACCAACCATTGATAATTTGATGCCAGGACTTGTTGGCACAGAGGTAAACACTGTCAATTTTAAACTTAAACTGGTAATGATTCAAACTCTTTTGAATGTAGGTCAGTTTGATGGAGCACTCACTGGAGATCCAAGGCAACATCTAAAACAGTTTATGGAGATTTGCCAGCTATTCCAACAAAATGGAGTACCTGAAGATACCGTGAAGCTGAAGTTATTTACTTTCTCTTTGAGAGACAGAGCAAAGGCTTGGCTTAATTCCTTTCCACCTGGCTCAGTTACTTCATGGGCAGACTTATGCCAAAAGTTCTTGACAAGGTTCCAGCCGCCAACACTCACTACCAAACTGTGGGGTAAGATCATTACATTTAGGCAGGCTGAAGATGAAACCTTATATGATGCCTGGGAACGAGTTGAAGACCTATTGAGAAGGTGTCCTATGCATGGATTCTCGAATTGGACCAGATCCAAACCTTTTACAATAGACTAAACGCACAAACAAGGACTATTGTCGATGCTTTAGCAGCTGGCTCGTTGCTTGATAAGACATATACTGAGGCTGTTGACATTCTAGAGAGGATTGCAATCAATGATTTTAAATATCCTGTTGCAAGACTTGGGACCGAAACTAAAACCAATGGGAAATTTTAGGTTGATGAACTAACGTCCATTCATGCCGAGATTTCCAACCTTACTAGCATGGTAAGAACGTTGCAAAAGAATAATGAGTCCCAAGAAGTCAAAGCATTAGACCCATTCTATACAATCTGTGGAGATAATCATCATATGGATGAATGCCCCGTCAACCCTGAGTCGATAAATTTTGTTGGCAATGTTAATCGTTACTATAATCCTAACTCCAATACTTATAATGCAGGTTGGAGACAACACCCTAACTTAGCATGGGGAAATCAGGGAGTTAACCAGTACAATGCCCAACGCCATAATACCCAGAGATAGAATAACAATGCCATGCCAACATTCTATCAGAATGCCATGCCACAGAAAGCCCAAAACAATTTTTAACAAGGGTAGAGACTCAACCAAGAAGTCACTCTCATAGAGTACATGGAGAGGAATGATGCCACAGTCCAGAGTTTGACTGCATCAATAAGAAATTTAAAAGTTAGCTTGGGCAGATTGCCAGTGCACTCAGCAATCGACCCCAGGGAGCATTGCCAAGTGACACAGAAGATGCTCGACACAAAGACAATGAGTAGTGCAATGCTATAACACTTCGGAGTAGTAAGTAGTGTGAGATGGAGAAGGTTGCTAAGCAGCCAATTAATTGCCAAGTTGAGAAGCCTATGCCAGCAGATAATCTCAGGGAAGCAGAGAAAGAGAAAGCAAAAATAGATGATGCCAGACAGCATACCGATGCCAGACATCACACTATTGCCAGCACCGAGGCCAAATAGACTGATGCCAGCACTGCGTTGACAAATCCAGCAGAGCAAGCACGTATTTATCCGCCACCACCATTTCTAGCAAGGCCTCAAAAGCATAAGCAATACCAGCAATTCAAGTGCTTCTTGGAGGTTCTTAAGCAATTACAAATCAACATTCCATTGGTAGAAGCCCTTGAACAAATGCCCAACTATGTCAAATTTATGAAGGACATTCTGTCCAAAAAGAGAAAGTTGGGAGACTTTGAAACTGCTGCTCTAACCGAAGGATGCAGTGCCATGATCCTAAACTGATTGGCACCAAAGCTGAAAGATCCGGGAAGTTTCACTATTCCTTGCACCATTGGCAACAAATTCATGGGCAAGGCACTGTGTGACCTAGGAGCCAGCATCAACTTGATGCCAATGTAGTTTTTCGGAAGCTTGACATAGAAGCAAGACCTACCACCGTGACACTTTAGCTGGCAGACTGATCATATGCACATTCCAAGGGTTAGATTGAGGATGTGTTGGTAAATGTAGACAAATTTATTTTTCCAGTTGATTTTATCATTTTGGATTATGAGGCTGATATTAATGTTCTGATTATTTTGGGGAGACCTTTTCTTGCCACGGGTAGGGCTTTGATTGAAGTTCATAAAGGGGGAACTAACAATGCGCATAAATGACCAGCAAGTTACATTTAATTTGTTTCAAGCTTTGAAATGTACAGATGAACCTAATGAGTGCCAAGTAGAGGAGATGATGGAGTCCATTTACACTTTGGACACGACACAATTATGCCAAGATACCGAATTTGATACCAACAATTTAGATGGCATAGCTGATCTGTTTGAGGAACAAGAAGAACTGGTCTTGGAGGCTGAAGAGGCGAGATATTTTGAGCCACTACAGTTGGCCTGTAGAGAAATCAAGTCACCTTAGCCATAAATTGAGGAGCCACCAGCATTGGAACTGAGACCACTGCCAGATCACTTGAAGTATGCTTATTTAGGTGAACACTCAACTCTGCCTCTGATCATTGCCACTGGTCTTGCTAATGATCATGAGGAAAGATTGTTCGCAATATTAAGTGACTATAAGCAGACATTAGGGTGGACTCTGGCAGACATCAGAGGAATTAGCCCAACCATTTGTATGCACAAGATTATTATGGAGGAGACCATGGCAAGACCATTGAAGGCCAGATAAGGCTAAACCCAATCATGAAAGAGGTAGTAAAAAAAGACATCATAAAATGGCTTGATGTCGGGATTATATGTAATATCCCGGTTTTAGGGCTTAGCGGTATAGAGGGTTTATTAGACGGTTCAGTGGACCGGAATAGAGATTCGAGTCGGTTTCGGGATCATATATTTTTGGTGTTGGAAAAAAATTATGGAAAAATGCTTAAAAATCATTATTAATTATGTATTTAATAATGGTGGAATCAATTTTGAAAATTGAGTTTTGGAAGATGGACATTTTGGTTAGTGACCAAAATGAAAGTTTTGAAAACTGTGATTTTCTAGTGACTAAAATGAAAAGGGTCAAATACTTAGAATCTTTAAGGAGCTATTTTACCAATTGGTTTATGATGATTCCTCCCTTGATTTGACTTATTTTAATATGTGGTTTAATTAGTAATTAAAGAGGGTTTTGTTAAAAAGTTAGTTATCGTTTCTAAAACAAAAATCACGTCATTTTCTCTCAACTTTTTCTATCTATTCTCTCCTCAGCCAAACACTCAGTTTTTCATCAAATTTCCAGAGGTGAGGTGGTTTCTAACTTGACTTTATTGTTTCAAATTGTTTTATAAAGATTGTTTATACAAAATCTTACAATAATCTTGTGTTTTCTTAGCTTTTCACAAATCTATTGAGGGAGAAACTTCACAATAGGGGTAAGGTCTGAGATCTCCTCTATTGTATGGTTTTTTATTGAAATTCCCAAGCATTTGATCATTGTTTTTGTGTTTCTAATATGATTTTGATGATTTTCCAATGTTTAATTGAGTTTTTTGGGAAAATAAGTTGATTCGCAAATTGGATCTGATTTCTAGTAAGTAAGGTTGCTTTGATTCATATTTTGGATGTTTAATAATGCTGATAAGTGATTTTTATCAATGGAATCCCAAAAATTAAGAATCTCTACTTGTTTAGGTTGTTAGTTTTGAGGTTTTGTGGTGTTTATATGGTTGTAAGGTTGCTGGAGGTGGTAGGTTGTTTTGAATCTGTTTTTAGCTGTGTTTTGGTGTTGAAAGTGATGTTAGTTTGATAGATGTTGGTTTGGTTGTGAATTGAAGTGTTTTGGTTATGTTTACGGTTGTTGTGGAGGGTTAATTGTGGAGGTTTTGTAAGAATCCGAGAAGGATTGTAGTTGTTGTGTTTATAATGCATTATGATGCATTAATCCTCTATTTTTTGTGGTCAAAATAGGGGAGGTTGATCCGAAAGTGATTGGAGAAGCGTTGAAGGCTTCGGATTCTTGATTTTATGTCAGCGAATTGATGTTTCGTGTATCGGTGAGTGAAAATGTGGTTTAAAGCATTTGATGTTTTGGGAATAGAGTTTTGGGAGTTAAGGTAGAGCTTGAAGCACTTACCTAGACTCAGAAGTAAGTATACAGTGGTTTTACTCTCTCGGTCGTGCTAGTTTGAAATGGTTTTAATTGCATTGATGGTGTTTGTTTTTTAGCACTCCTCACTAAGCATTGTGTGCTTACGCTCTCGTTGTCCATCAATGCAGATAATTGAGGTCTTGGAAGGCAGCAAGAAGCAAGGGGATCTTGGCAAGACTTGTTTCCAAAGTATGTTTTGGTTTAGATTATAATGGATAATGGCAATGGGGTACTTGATGTGATTTGGGAGATATTTTGTGAAACTCCCCGTTTGAGCATGTTTCTATAGTTGCTCTTGGGTTGTAAATGGCCTTTAAGGATTGCTTTTGGTGCTGGTTTACCTTTTGATATGTTGGTTGGATGCATAGTGGGAAGCATGCCTATAGATTTCCTCTTTGATGCATGAATCCTTATTGTGTTGTTAGAATGGTGGTGCTAGTTAGCATGTGATATGTTTGACATGTTAGTATTGTGTTTAAAGCATGTTGGAGTGGTTTGAGTATGCTTTTGGGATGAAAAATCAGCCAAATATGACATTACAGGCCCAGACGTATCGATACGCGGGGGACCGTATCGGTACGGCTAGGCAATTATAGGCTTGTGGGATCGGTACGGGTCTGGTGCATTTCGATACGCCTAGGAAAATTTGGCCCGGCGTACCAATATAGGGATGAGCGTTTTGATACGAGTTTTAGCCTCTAGAATTCACTTAGACGTATCGGTACGAGTTTGCAACTTGAACCCGCGTATCGAAATACTAAAAAACTGTAACGGTACGATTTAAAATATTTCAAAAGTTTAGTATTTTAGTTAGACGTATCGATACGGCTTGATGGTGTACCGGTACGGTGTGTTTCAAATCGTATCGATACGGGCTTACCCGTTTCGATACGGATGACCGTTTCTCATGTGAATGTCACTTTTGGGCAGTTTTGCTTTGCTTGCATTTTAGTCCCTAATTCTTGCCGATGCAATTATACATGGTAGAATGATCGGTTTGAGCTGAAATTTGAGATGAAAGTTTGGAACCTAACTAATTAAAGATTGGTAACTTAAAAGTGGGTTTAAATCTTGAAATTACCAGTATTTGTATTTTGGTCCCTAATTTGCAAATGTGATCAATTGGATGTCAAATTGATGCCCGATTGAGTTGGGGTTTCACCTGATGTAGGTATGAACATGTAGGGTTAATAATTGGTATCTAGATAAGATAAAAAATGGATCGGGTTTGGTTGTATCTCTTCAGTTTGCTACGGCAAACCTAATGTAGCCTTCTTGGTTCGGTTGAGCATCTAGGCCAGGAACCACATTTGGTGGTATCAGAGCCAAGTTAGATTCATTCAGGAGGTTGTTGTGTTGTTGTCGTGAGTTATGCTCTGTTGTATAATGTGTACGGTGATTGTGGTATGTATGCTGGTTGATATGTACGGTGATTGATATATGAATGATGGCTATTGTATTCTATGTTGGGGGATGTTTTGGGGGTACCCATTGCCTTATTATTATAGTCTGGAACGTTTTGATTATTGAAATGAAAGTCTTGGATCCTTGCTTGAGGCTGGCCTGACTATTTTGTTTTGAAATGACTATCATGCCTTAGATATATTTTAGCACGATGGGACAGAGGAGAGAGTTGTGATCTAGTGCGATTACTGCTGCCGCTGGACAGGATGATGATGGAGAATTTGTACCTCCTGGAGGGTTGCCACCACCCTCACCTAATCCACTTGAGGGAGTAGAGCAAGTACCACCTGTGCCAGCTGGGCTAGGGGTGGATGACATGGCACTGTTGATACAGGCCATGACAGGTGCTTTTCAGGCAGTAATTGCGGGTGTTCGTGTGCCAGCACCACCAGTTGAGGCGCAAGGTTTTCTGCTTGAGCGTCTTCACAGTTTGGGCAAAACTGAGTTCCGAGGGTTGTCGTCTGAGGCTTCTGAGGGTTGGTTGGCCAGTATTGAGAGTATACTGGGCCAGATGGGGTGCACCGATGCTCGTAAGCTAGGCTGTGCTGTTTCCCTGCTGTAGGGTGATGCTTATACATGGTAGACTACCACGATATCCAGTATGGCGATGGATGATGTAACCTGGTAGTTCTTCTGTGAAGTATTCTGGAAGAAGTTTTTGGGAGTTCGATATTAGGACGAGAAAAAACGTGAGTTCATGGCTTTGGTGCAGGGTAGTAAGTCTGTTGCAGACTATGAGGTACAGTTCATGAGGTTGAGCGGTATGCACCTAACTTGGTTCCTGACGAGCGTACTCGATGTGATCATTTCCGATATGGGCATGTGCATGATGTTAAGACATACATGCTTGCTGCTGATTACATCGACTTTGATATGTTAGTTTTGTGAGCTAAGGATGTGGAGCAGAATTTGGGTTTGGCATTTGGATTGTGAGGTTCTAGCTCGGGTAAAAGAGCTATTGATTCGGGTTATAGCGGTGGTCAGGCCAAGAAACACCGTGATAGGAGGTTTTGCCCGGAGCTGAGACATGGCAGAGGTGTTATGGAACGTGGAGTCCAAGGGCAGGGTGCCCAGGTTAGAGCACCGTTTAGTACTTGTTAGGTATGTGGATCCTGAGATCATTTGAGGCGAGATTGCCCGCGTTTGACCAGGGAGGGTCAGGCACCTGCACCTGTGGTGGCTAATGCTTGTTGGAGTTGTGGGTCAGGTGACCATTAGAGGCGTGATTGTCCGTTGTTGGCCCGAGGTGGGCAGGGTGCTGCACCTGTTGTTGCTTTGCAGCGTGGTCGTGGTCGTGGCCGCGGACCGTTTCAGCATCGAGATGGTGGACAGAGAACTGTAGCTCATACTATTTCTATCCAGCCTAAGGGAGGTGGACCGACTAGGGTGTATGCATATCGTGAGGGTCGCAATGACACCGATGTGATTGCATGTACTTTTACCCTATAGTCTTGATCGTTGTATTCGTTGGTTGATGCTGGTTTTACTCATTCATACATTTTGAGTGAGCATGCTGAGCTACTTGATATATCTGTTGAAATTCTTAATGTGGGTGTTAGAGTGACTAGTTCTCTTGGGGAGACAGTCGTGCTTAGGAGGTTGTATTGTAGGTGTCCGGTGATGGTTCAGGGACATGTGTTTGCCGTGGATTTGATGGAGTTACCATTCCATGGTTTTGATGTGATTTTGGGTATGAATTGGTTGACCGAACATTGGGCTGTGGTGGATTTTGAGACCAAATAGATATCTTTGAGGTTGTCAGATGATTACTAGGTGGTGGTTGTTGGCGAGAATGCCAAGTTTTTGTCTAGAGTCGTTTTGGCTTTGGAAGCCAGACGAATGTTGGATTCGGGATGTCAGACTTATTTGGCCTATGTTATGAATCCTGGATGAAAGAAGTTGAGGGTGCAGGATGTTCTCACCGAATGTGAGTTTTCGGGTATTTTTTCGAAGGAATTACCAGGGTTACCACCTGACCGTGAGGTAGAGTTTGGCATCGAGGTCTTTACGGGTACGGTACCGGTATCCATTGCTCCGTACCGCATGGCTCCAAAGGAATTGAAAGAGCTACAAACACAGTTGCAAGAGTTGCTTGATCATGGGTTCATTAGACCTAGTATTTCACCGTGGGGAGCGTCAGTGCTGTTTGTTAAGAAGAAAGATGGTATGTTACGGATGTGTATAGATTATCGACAACTGAATAAGTTGACAATAAATAACAAGTATCCCTTACCGAGGATAGATGACCTGTTTGATCAATTCAGGGGAGCTTCGGTATTTTCCAAGATAGATTTGAGGTCAAGGAACTACCAATTAAAGGTGAAGGAGGTGGATGTGCCCAAAATAGCCTTTCGTACGAGGTACGGGCATTATGAGTTTCTCGTGATGCCGTTCGGTTTGACCAATGCTTCAGATGCTTTTATGGACATGATGAACCGAGTGTTTCATGAGTTTTTAGATCAGTTTGTGGTTGTGTTCATCGATGATATCCTTGTGTACTCTCTACCGAGGAGGATCATGATAGACATTTGAGAATTGTAATTCAGACGCTGTTGGCTAATCAGCTTTATGCTAAGTTAAGCAAATGTGAGTTCTGGCTCAAGGAAGTTGTGTTTCTCGGACATGTGGTGTCGGCCGAAAGGGATTCATGTTGATCCGCATAAGGTTGAGGCTGTTATGAGTTGGAAGGAGCCCAAGTCTATGACGGAGGTTAAGAGTTTCCTTGGTTTGGCATGTTACTACCGGAGGTTTGTGGAAGGGTTCTCCAGTTTGGCGGCTCCGTTAACAAAGTTGTTGTAGAAGAATGTTCAGTTTGAGTGGACGGAGGATAGACAGCGAGCTTTTGAAAGGTTGAAGGAAGCTTTGACACGAGTTTCGGTCTTTGTTCAACCAGAATCGGGAAATGAGTTTGTTGTATATAGTGATGTGTCGTATGTTGGGCTTGGTTGTGTGTTGATGCAGGAGGGTAAGGTAGTGGCATATGCATCTAGGCAATTGAAGGTGCATGAACGTAACTACCCTACTCACGATCTTGAGCTTGCAGCGGTTGTGTTTGCCTTGAAGATCTGGAGGCATTATCTTTATGGTGAGAAATATGTGGTTTGTATGTATCATAAGAGTTTGAAATATCTGATGTCACAGAAAGAGTTGAATCTTAGGCAACATAGATGGTTGGAGTTGCTTAAGGATTATGATCTGACCATTTAGTATAATCCGGGGAAAGCCAATGTTGTGGTGGATACTTTGAGCAGTAAAGCGGCTGTGGAGTTGAGAGCTATGTTTGCTCGGTTGGGTGTGACGAATGACGGAGGTTTTTTGGCTGAGTTACAAGTGAAGCCGTCCTTGTCACAGATGATTAAGGAGAAGAAACCGTATGATGGGAATTTGGTATCTCATGTGGAAGATATTAGGGATGGAAATCCTACGGAATTTCATTTCAACGATGATGGGGTGTTGTGTTTCAAAGGTCGAATAATGGTGCCTGAGGACGAAGAGTTAAGGCATACTATTTTAACTAAGTCACACTCTAGTCCTTTTTCTATGCATCCCGGTAGTACTAAAATGTATTGAGGGTTGAAGGGGGAGTACTATTGGGTTGGACTAAAGAGGGATATGGCTGATTTCGTTGCACGGTGTGCCTCAGTTCCCTTCCGGGTTGTTGTAACCGTTGAGGATACCGGAATGGAAGTGGGAATAAATCACCATGGATTTTGTTTCTGGGCTGCCTTTGACGCCGACCAAAACGAATTCCATTTGGGTGATTGTGGATCGGTTTATGAAGTGTGCGCATTTTGTCCCTGCGTATACTACGTATACCTTAGACAGATTGGCTGAGTTGTATATCTCTGAGATAGTACGTTTACACGGGGTGCCCAAATTTATAGTGTCAGATAGGGATCCACCGTAAGGTTTTGGGTGAGTTTGCATCGTGCTTTGGGAACCCGGCTGAGTTTCAGTACCTCGTACCATCCTCAGTCGGATGGTTAGTCGGAGCGCGTGATTTAGGTTCTCGAGGATATGCTAAGGTGTTGTGTTATTGAGTACCAGGGAACGTGGGAGAAGCAGTTGACGTTGGTGGAGTTTGCTCACAATAACAGTTATCATGATAGCATACAGATGGCACCTTATGAGGCGTTGTATGGCAAGAAATGTCATACGCCCGTGTATTGGGCAGAAGCGGAGGAAAAGTTTGTGTCTAAGCCTAATGTTTTGAAAGGCATGACCGAAAAGGTAAAGTTGATTCGTGAGCGCTTAAAAGCGGCTGTAGATCACCAGAAATCCTATGCAGATTTGAAGCGTAGGTATATAGAGTATGTTGTGGGTGATAAAGTGTTTTTGAAAGTGTCACCCTGGAAAAAGGTGTTGCGTCTTGGGCGAAAAGGGAAGCTTAGCCCGAGGTTCATCAGACCATACGAGGTTGTCCTATTGCGTACCATTTGAGGTTACCTCCGAAGTTGGGAAAGATTCATGATGTGTTCCACATTTTGGTGTTTCAGAGGTATAGGTCGAATCCATCGCATGTCATATCGGTGGAGGAGATCGAGTTGAGACCGGACCTATCTTACGATGAAGAACCAATATAGATTCTTGATACCAGCAGTAAGGTGCTCCGTGGCAAAATAGTCGAGCTGGTTAAGGTGTTAGGGAAGCACCGTGGTGTTGAGGAGGCCACGTGGGAACACAAGTTGGATATGGTGAAATAGTTTCCGCACCTGTTTCCTCCAGGTAAATTTCGGGGAAAAATTTCTGAAGTGGGGGAGAGTTGTAATGCCCCGGTTTTAGGTCTTAGCGGTTTAGAGGGTTTATTAGACGTTTCGGTGGACCATAGTAGAGATTCGAGTCGGTTTCGGGATCGTATATTTTTGGTGTTGGAAAAAAATTATGGAAAATGCTTAAAAATCATTATTAATTATGTATTTAATAAAGGTGGAATCAATTTTGAAAAATGAGTTTTGGAAGATGGACATTTTGGTTAGTGACCAAAATGAAAGTTTTGAAAACTGTGATTTTCTAGTGACTAAAATGAAAATGGTCAAATACTTAGAATCTTTAAGGAGCTATTTTACCAATTGGTTTCTGATGATTTCTCCCTTGATTTGACTTATTTTAACATGTGGTTTAATTAGTAATTAAAGAGGATTTTGTTAAAAATTTAGTTATCTTTACTAAAAAAATTACGTCATTTTCTCTGAACTTTTTCTCTCCATTCTCTCCTTAGCCAAACACTCAGTTTTTCATCAAGTTTCCAGAGGTGAGGTGGTTTCTAACTTGATTTAATTGTTTCAAATTGTTTTATAAAGATTGTTTATACAAAATCTTACAATAATCTTGTGTTTTCTTAGCTTTTCACAAATCAAATGAGGGAGAAACTTCACAATAGGGGTAAGGTCCGAGATCTCCTCTATTGTATGGTTCTTTATTGAAATTCCCAACCATTTAATCCTTGTTTTTGTGTTTCTAATCTGATTTTGATGATTTTTCAATGTTTAATTGAGTTATTTGGGAAAATGAGTTGATTCGCGAATTGGATCTGATTTCCAGTAAGTAAGGTTGCTTTGATTCATATTTTGGATGTTTAATAATGTTGATAAGTTATTTTTATCAATGAAATCCCGAAACTTAAGAATCTCTACTTGTTTAGGTTGTTAGTTTTGAGGTTTTGTGGTGTTTATATGGTTGTAAGGTTGCTGGAGATGGTAGGTTGTTTTGAATCTGTTTTTATATGTGTTTTGGTGTTGAAAGTGATGTTAGTTTGATAGATGTTGACTGGGTTGTGAATTGAAGTGTTTTGGTTATGTTTTCGGTTGTTGTAGAGGGTTAATTGTGGAAGTTTTGTAAGAATCCGAGAATGATTGTAGTTGATGTGTTTAGAATGCATTATGATGCATTAATCTTCTATTGTTTTATGGTAAAAATAGGGGAGGTTGATCCGAAAGTGATTGAAGAAGCGTTGGAGGCTTTAGATTCTTGATTTTGTGTCGGTGAATCGAGGTTTCACGCATCGGTGAGTTAAAACGTGGTTTAAAGTGTTTGATATTTTGGGAACAGAGTTTTGGGAGTTAAGGTAGAGCTTGAAACGCTTACCTAGACTCGGAAGTAAGTATAAAGTGGTTTTACTCTCTTAGTCGTGCTAGTTTGAAATGGTTTTATGCACTTGTTTTAATTTACATGTTACCTATTGTTTAAGCATGTTTTAAAGTATTTGATATACTGCTTTTAAGCATGAAATGTTGAAGGATGCACATGGTAAGTGATCCTTGTAAGTATGTGGTTTATACTTGTGTTTTAAAGCATGGTTGTTGCTTTGGAAATGGCATGGTTTAATGCTTGTTAAAAACAGTGAGGTAAATGTTGTTTGGTTAATTATATTGGCAAGTGATGTGGTTTTAAAATTGTTATTGGATATAGTTGGTCGGCCATAGGATTGAGTGCACTATAAATAAGTCGCCTTGGATGTTGAGGGGTTTATACGGCGTACCAAATACTCCATCCAAGTACCCTAACGGTAGATGGGTTAAATAGTACCAAATACTCCCGTTAGTGGATTAAGCATCTAACCGATGATTGGGGTGGATGTCCTCGTGGGTTGTTATGGTACCCGGTTGTTATTGTACCCGGTTGTTAATGTATCACGATTGTGATTGTATCGCTATTCCGGTTGAGATGGCTTGAAGTGTTGGGTTAACACTTGTTGAATCTGTGTATCTGATGAACTCTTTTGTTATTGAACTTGTTAATGATCACTTAAAAGCCAATATAATTGTTAATGTATCATTGAAATGTTTATGTTGTATAATGTGGTTTATACATGTTTCTCCTTAAGCTTTGCATTTGGTAGTAATGCATGGGAAGGCTTAAGTGGAGGGTTAGCAATGTTACTTGTTGTAGAATAATGATACATGTAGCATATGGTTTAATATGCCGGTTTAAATGATATAAAGTGCATGTTTTAAAAGGGGCATGATGATGTTTTAAAGGAGGAGGTTATATAAATGGTTTTAAATGCATTGATGGTGTTTGTTTTTGAGCACTCCTCCCTAAGCCTTGCGTGCTTACGCTCTCGTTGTCCATCAATGCAGATAATTGAGGTCTTGGAAGGCAACAAGAAGCAAGGGGATCTTGGCAAGACTTGTTTCCAAAGTTTGTTTTGGTTTAGACTATAATGGATAATGGCAATGGGGTACTTGATGTGATTTGGGAGATGTTTTGTGAAACTCCCTGTTTGATCATGTTTTTATAGTTTCTCTTGGGTTGTAAATGGCCTTTAAGGATTGTTTTTGGTGCTGGTTTAGCTTTTGATATGTTGGTTAGATGCATAGTAGGAAGCATGCCTATAGATTTCCTCTTTGATGCATGAATCCTTATTGTGTTGTTAGAATGGTGGTGCTAGTTAGCATGTGATATGTTTGACATGTTAGTATTGTGTTTAAATCATGTTGGAGTAGTTTGAGTATGCTTTTGGGATGAAAAATCAGCCAAATATGACATTACAGGCCCAGGCGTACCGATACGCGGGGGACCGTATCGGTACGGCTAGGCAATTATAGGCTTGTGGGATCGGTACGGGTCTGGTGCGTTTCGATATGCCTAGGCAAATTTGGCCTGGCATACCGGTATAGGGATGGGCGTTTCGATACAAGTTTTAGCCTCTAGAATTCACTTTTACAACTTGAACCCGCATATCGAAACACTTAAGAAACTGTATCGGTACGGTTTAAAATATTTCAAAAGTTCAGTATTTCAGTTAGACATATCGATACGGCTTGATGGTGTACCAGAACGGTGTGTTTCAAACCGTATCGGTACGGGCTTACCCGTTTCGATACGGATGACCGTTTCTCATGTGAATGTCACTTTTGGGCAGTTTTGCTTTCCTTGTATTTTAGTCCCTAATTCTTGCCGATGCAATTATACATGGTAGAATGATCGGTTTGAGCTGAAATTTGATATGAAAGTTTAGAACCGGACTAATTAAAGATTGGTAACTTAAAAGTGGGTTTAAATCCTGAAATTACATGTATTTGCATTTTAGTCCCTAATTTGCAAATATGATCAATTGGATGTCAAATTGATGCCTGATTGAGTTGGGGTTGCACCTGATGTATGTATGAACATGTAGGGTTAATAATTGGCTTCTAGATAAGATAAAAAAATGGATCGGGTTTGGTTGTATCTCTTCGGTTTGCTACGGCAAACCTAATGTACCTTCTTAGTTCGGTTGGGGGTCTAGGCCGGGTCAAGGGGGTTACATTATATATCCCATTTTCGATAGCTCTTGGGTTAGCCCGGTGCAATCCGTGCAAAAGAAGGGTGGCATGACCGTGGTACAAAATAGTGAAGCTGAGTTAATCCCCTCCAAAACTATTACAGGATGGAGAGTGTGCATGGACTATAGGAGGCTGAACAATGCCACGAGGAAGGACCACTTCCCATTGCCATTCATTGATCAGATGCTAGACAGGTTGGTAGGTAAAGCTTTCTATTGTTTTTGGATGGTTATTTAGGTTACAATCAGATTGCCATCGCCCTTGATGATCAAGAGAAGACTACGTTCATGTGCCCTTATGGGACGTTTGAGTTTAGAAAGATGTCATTCGGCCTATGTAATGCACCAGCAATGTTTCAACGTTGCATGATGCCTATTTTTTCCGATATGATCGAACACAACATGGAAGTGTTCATGGATGATTTCTCAGTGTTTGGCAAAACATTTGAGGAATGCCTTCTGAGTTTGGAGCAAGTCTTGAAGAGATGCATAGAGACAAACCTAGTGTTGAACTAGGAAAAATGCCACTTCATGGTGAAGGAGGGCATTGTTCTCGGGCACAAGGTAACTGAGAGAGGGTTAGAATGGATTAAGCAAAAGTTGAGGTAATTAAACGGCTACCGCCTCCAACAAGCGTCAAAGGTATAAGAAGTTTTTAGGACATGCTGGTTTCTATTGGTGTTTTATTAAAGATTTTTCAAAAATTGTTAAACCTTTATGCTTGTTGTTAGAACATAATGCCACTTTTTCATTTGACGATTCTTGTTTGAGAGCATTTCAGGAGCTTAAAGAGAAGTTGATCAATGCTCCTATAGTCGTGGCACTGGACTGGAATGAGCCCTTTGAGCTCATGTGAGATGACAGTGACTATGCCGTCGGATTAGTCTTGGGACAAAGGCATGGCAAGGTTTTCCATGCCATATACTATACTAGCCGAACCTTGAACGAAGCACAACTGAACTACTCTACGACCGAGAAAGAATTTCTTGCGGTTGTATTTGCTTTTGACAAATTTAGATCTTATTTAATTGGTAACAGAGTTGTGGTTTTTACAGATCATTTGGCATTGAAGTATCTCTTGGCAAAGAAGGATGCCAAGCCCAGACAAATCTGATGGACACTCATGTTTCAAGAATTCTACCTTGAGATCCGAGACAAAAAGGGTAGTGAAAACTTAGTAGCTGACCATCTCTCACGATTAGAGCATTATCTTG
This sequence comes from Hibiscus mutabilis, assembly GCA_019671005.1. NCBI lineage: Eukaryota > Viridiplantae > Streptophyta > Magnoliopsida > Malvales > Malvaceae > Hibiscus > Hibiscus mutabilis. Next base: position 24,281,972 of record CM033719.1, on the reverse strand, counting down.
AAGATGGTAAGACCAATTCGATAAGAGATGAATTCCCTGACGAGTATTTGCTTGCAGTTAATGCCATGCCATGGTACGCCGATATTGTCAACTACTTGGTAAGTAACATTCTGCCACCAGACTTGGCATACAATGCCACGAAAAGGTTCTTGCGGGAAGTCAGACAATACTATTGGGACGAGCCATTATTGTTCAAACAGTGTGCTGACCAAGTTATCCGCTGGTGTGTGCCTGAGGATGAACAGCATAACATATTGCATCTATGCCATGCCGCGCCATATGGAGGTCACTTTGCGGGGGTAAAGACTACTTCCAAGGTACTTCATTCAGGATTCTTTTGGCCCACACTATATAAGGATGCCCACGAGTATGCCAAGGCATGTGATCGTCGCCAACAGACAGGAAACATCTATGGCAGACACCAACTACCGCTTCAAAACATTATGCCAGTGGATTTATTTGATGTATGGGGGATAGACTTTATGGGTCCTTTTCCACCCTCATTCGGTAATGTATACATTCTTGTGGCTGTTGACTACGTATCTAAGTGGGTAGAAGCTATTGCTATGCCAACAAACGATGCCAAGGTTGTTGCCAAGTTCTTACATAAGCATATCTTTAGTAGATTTGGCACCCCTATAGTGATTATTCATGATGAGGGCACCCATTTTAAGTGTAATCTAATCTCTAAAGCTTTGTGCAGGTATGGTATACAACAGAGAATTGCCACGGCATATCATCCACAAATAAACGGGCAAGCCAAGATTTCAAATAAGGAGATTAAGAACATTCTAGAGAAGACTGTTAACCCATCAAGGAATGACTGGTCCTTGAGACTAGATGAGTCATTGTGGGCTTATAGGACTGCATTTAAAACTCCTTTGGGTGCGTCACCATTTCGACTTGTTTTCGAAAAACCATGCCATCTGCCAGTGGAGCTTGAGCATAAAGCCTACTGGGCCATCATAACACTTGGCATGGCATGGAGAGCTAATGGAGAAAAGAGGTTACTAGACCTAAATGAGTTGGAGGAGTTCAGAATGCAAGCCTATGAGAACGCCAAGATTTACAAGGAAAAAGCAAAACGTTGGCATGACAGTAGGATAATGCCAAGACAGTTTGAGGTAGGCCAATGAGTTTTGCTATTCAACTCACGGCTAAAGTTGTTTCCAGGGAAACTTAGATCAAGATGGACAAGCCCTTATGAAGTTGTGAAGCCCTATGCTCATGGAGCTGTGGACATCAAGAATTTGAAGACGGGCGAAATCTTTAAGGTGAATGGCCAACGTTTGAAGCACTACATGGAAGGTGATCAAAACAATGCCAAAGAGGTGATCCTCTTGGCAGAGGTAACATGAAAACACCATCAAGTTTGAAAAGTTGTAAATATTAGGTTATATGTTTTATTTGGTTTTTAGGTTTCAAGGTTTTTATTTGTTTTTTTCTTTCTTTTTAAGTTTCATGTTTTCATTCCTTTACTGTGTTGAAATGTTTCCTTTGAGTTGTGCAGATTCATTATGCTAGGAACACTGCCAAGGTCGCTGGTAGGGGCTAACGCTTCAATAGAAAAATCTGTCAGACGCAATGCCAGAGTAGCTTGGCATACATCGGCGTAAAAGATAGAAGGAAGAGAAAAAAACCCTAGTTTTATCGGCCCGGTAAAATGAGAGAGTTGTTTTCATTTGACTTTAAACCCTAGCCGCCCAAAATCTCGGTTGAAATTTAAAATTTCAAATCAAGTACCTGATCACTCCAATCCTTACCCTATCTTATCACCTATCACCTTATCACTTCAACCTTATCACTCCACCTCTTTTTAAATTAATTCTTTTTATTTCCCATCATTATCCCTAATTACTAATCTCATTAAAACACTCAACAAACCCAAAACCTTTCACTTTCTCACCTTTGCCGGTTAAAGAAACCAAACATCTCTCTCACTTTTTACTTTCTTTTTGATAATCAAGTGTAAAATCCAAATCGTCTTTTTCTTCATCTTTCAACATCATTTCAAGTTCCCTCAACAAGTTTTAATGGCTTCACCCTCTGTCCCCTTCAAGAGATTCTTCAACGAGGAGATCAAGAAAAAGTTTGAATCCAATTTTACCTCGATGGGTTTTTGCTATGAGAAGCACTTCGACCTCAACGCAGAGACGAACAATGGCTTCCCTTTGAAAGTCATGTCTATGATTAACTTGCACAAATGGACTCAGTTTTGCCAACAAAATAGGGAGGTTTATGCCACAATCTTCCAAGAATTCTATGCGCACCTTGTGACCAAGGATTCGCCATTCTTGATGATTAGAGGTAAATGTGTTCGTTTCAATGAAGGATATATTAATAATATGTTTGAGTTGGATGGTGCAAGAGATGAGTATTTTGATTATGTTGATTCAATGAACGCTGCCAAGAGAAAGAGATCTGTGCGAGCTTGGCAAGGCATGGACAGTGTCATCTAAGGGGCACCGTACGATGAAGAGGCTAGCATTGAAGCCCCAATGGAGAGGATGGAATCACTTTCTCAAGGCGAATCTGATGCCCACATCCCATAACGAGACTGTGTCGGAAGAAAGGATGATCCTGTTGCACTCCATTGTTATGGGGCACAAAATCAATATTGCCAAGCTCGTTGTTGGGGAAACTTACAAGTGCGCAGCGAAAGGTACTTGCAACTTGTTTTTCCCTTTGTTGATTTCTAACGTTTGTATACTCCATGATGTTCCAAGGCTTGATACGGATAAAGGGCAAACGATCAAGGGAACAACAATTACTATTGCTATATGGAGGAATCTTGTTGCTGCCGAGCCCAAGGACAAGGGGAAGGGAAAGGCAAGGGCCCCCACGCTAAAGCCTAAGGAGTCAAGGGCCGCAACCACGCCAGAAACTGTGCCAGACAATTCAATGGCAATATTGCCCAAATTCACCAACGCCAGGAGATTATTCTCCAAAAGCTAGAAAAGGCTGAGGAGCTCAATATCAAGATGCGACACTACATCCAGGCCAGGGATGTTGTAATCAGAGAAGCTCTTACAAAATTATCAACTAATTTTGTGCCAGAGTTTCCAGACTTCCCTGCCGAGCTCTCTGCCAGCGATAATGCCATGCCAGCTAGTCCAGTTCATACCCCGTCCAATGCCACAGTCCCGTTGTCTCCAGTTCAAGTCGAGTCCGCTAGTTCTGATTCTTCATCCGAAACAAAGGAAGCCAAGTCTGCCAAAGCCAAGTCGCCAGTGACACCTACTTTACATACGCCATATGATGCCACCGATGCACCTGCTGCATCAGAGCCTACCAAGGAAAATGAGGAAGTTGGAGCCTCCACTGTCACTTCAAAACCGAGCCTAAAAATAAAGAAGCACATGGCCCCTGATCGAGGGTCATTTATGAGAAGAAAAACCCGTGCCGCACGGCAAATAGTCTGCGAAGGGGAGTCCTCTTCTTCCTAAACTCCTTTTACATTTCATTGCACTGCATTACATGATCATGCATTTTATTTTATTGTTTTTGTATATATGTGTTGATTCATGCATTGAGGGCAATACAAATCTTGGGTTTGGGGGGTGTGCATTTCTTCACATTTATGCCATGCATTTCATGTTTAATTTTTGTTGCCATGCCATCTAGGTAACTTAGAGTAGATACATACCGAACCATTAAAAAAAGGAAAAAGAAAATTTTGTCTTAGTTTAATTTTGAAAAATGTTAACAATTGTTAGGCAAGCTTAATTTGATCTAGGTGTCTGTCCAATAAAGAAACTTTAATCTTCAGTTGTCATGCCATGCCAGCAGAGTAGTATGCCAGGTTTGCTTGGCAATTGACCTCTAGTTTAGGGAATTGAACTTACACTTAACACATAGTATGTATCCAGTTCCTTAGCAAACTTAGACTTTTTGAAACTATGCTCAGTTATAAAAAAAAAATTGCTAGGGTAAAAATAAGTAAATAAGGCAGCAATATTCTGCCAAGGCAAGAAAAAAATAGAACTTTCCTCTACCTTATGGATAATAAGCTACTTGGGGCTTCGTGGTTTGCTCCCTCTTAGTTCTCAAGTCCAAAACCTTAGGGTGTGAGTTGAAGAGAAAGACTAGTGATGTCTAGATTAAGGTGGGGATTCGTGGTAGCTCCCTCTTATCTCTCACACTAAATAGTGTCACGAAGCAAGCTTAAATGAATGCCAGCAAGAAACCCTTGGCAAAGAAAAAATGATGAAAAAAATATATATGAGTTTAGGTAGTAAAATTTGTCTAAGGAAGTGAAAGGAAACTTGATACATATTGCCTACACTCATACACTCTTCATGAACTTTGACTAGAGTTATATTGATGCACTTGAATTACTACCTGCTTAGCATTACTGCACTGAGATACTGAGGACAGAAATAGAGCCAAATTCTGCTTACCAGCACGTGTTGGCATTCAACCAAAATTTTTTCAAGGTAACATTTTCACAGTTTTTGTTTTATTTTGTTTGCATTACTTGAAGACAAGCAATGAGTTAGGTTTGGGGGTGTGTTACCTCTCCAAAAGTACTATTTTTAATGTCAATCTTACAATGCTTTTTGCTTGTTTTTAAGTGCATTTAGTTGCATTGGGATATTAAAACCATGGATTTGCATAAAGAGTTTAGAATTATGTCTATGCCAGTGTGAAGGGTTGTTTTGTTGGCAATTTTGCAGGTTTAGCATAGGATTTAGCCCAGAAAAGAAACACATGAAGGAGCACCAGAGAGAATGCCGAGTGCTGTTGGAATAGATGGACCAGACAATGCCAAGCACCGGTTGGTAGAGAAGTGAACTTGATGCCACGCCAAGAAGCTGTTGGACCCCGAAAAAATAAGAAATGATCAGGCTCCGAAAAGATAGCAATTGGATCAATCTCTGAAAAAATAGTAGATAAGATGGTGCCAAGACTTGTTGGCAGATTCATGCCAAGCTTGGACTCCAAGGCAGCGTCGGTAGTATGACATCAGCCCTAACCTGACCAGCTCTCATTCAAATTTGGGTAAGATGATAATCTCTTATCCCTTGGGCAGTTGAAATTTAAAATTCAAATGAGGAGCTCATCCTATCCCTTCTCCACATACCTATTTAAACACTAACCAAGCTAGATTTGGAGGGGGGAAGAGAGCAAAAAGGAAGATCAGAGTGAGGAGTTGGTGTGTGACGATTGACAACCGACTGTACCTTGGAAGGGTGGTCCGACCAACTTGGCTGAGAAGCCTGGATCTTGAAGGGCTGCATCGAGAGACCCCTTCTATCCCGTTCTCTCTTTCAAGTTATTTTATTTTGTTTTTAAGGATGATGTATTTTGAAAACGTTTGTGGGTTTTTGGTTAAATCCCTCACCATGAACTAATTTAATAGTTGGTGGGGGATGTTTGCGTTAAGCGCTATTTTTATGTTTTAGTTTTTAATAATAAATCTGCCTTGGCAATGTTTTCACTATTCGGCATACTTTAATATTTCCTAAATACCATGCCAAGCGGGAGCTGGCACTATTGGCCTATTGTGCCTCAATATCTTAACAGACTTGGGGTGGCAACGAATAAGTTGTTGAATACTGAGGAGAGAAGCTTCGAGAGAAGTCATTCAAGTAGATGAACTTACTTCGGGGGTGAAATCTACCCCTTAGGAGTATAGATTGGATCTTAATCAAATTAGTTTATTTAAAAACAAAAACTATAGAGATATAGGGGTTTTTACATAATCAATTCAGGGCAATGACCATTTAGAGAGGCTTTGCTAACTTTGAATCTGCTCGGCAAGCAATGCCAAGACAGATTGTTATTAAAGGCTGACACGACATGAATAGCGTAAAAACTAGGCATTCCCTGCCAACGCTCATCATTCATTAAAGTACCTTCCTTGCCAACGTCTTTACTTTACTTACATTCCTTTACTTTTTTATTATTTTCCAAAACCAATTTCAAATCAAATCAACTTTTTTCTTAAGGCAAGTAACAAACAAAGCAATTGAATTCCAAGTCAATTTCTGTGGGATTGATACTCAGCTTACCAGCTGTATTACTTGTAGACCGTGTATACTTGCACGCCAAAGACTCATCTTGGCACGTTTTTACACTTTTCCAACACATATCTTTTGCACTTTTGTCAGCACTCAGTTAGAGAGTCTACAGTTATGAATGAATTTGAGGCTTAAGTAATGGATATCTAGCATCATCTTTTAGATCTTAGATGAATCTGCCTAGTTCAGTTAATGTTATATATGTTTAAATATCATATTATGTGCAAATAAAGAACACTCCAATATGGGTGCATAATGAAAGTACTTAAGGGGGAACACACTAATGCATGCTTTAGAAAAATGAATCTGGCCAAAGGTTGTCACTACATGAGTGTGTGTCAAAGCAATGAAGTACTTCATGGGAGTTCGTTGCACAACATCTTACTTTTCAGGATCTTAGGATGCATTCATTATTTGATTTCCCTTGCTGTTTGAAAAGGAAAAAGAATAAAAGAATATATATATATTATATGCTTATAACGTATAATGAAATAAAGGCTGTTTAGGTAGGAGGAATTTGAGATCTAAGGCATGATGCTAGCTTTGATGAATTGCAAGTTCATTCATTCATATTCCTGAGTTGTCGATGCAATTTTCTATCATGTAGATGTAATTGATTCATTGATAGTTGAGATGATTCAAGTAGCTAGAATGTTTATCAAATTGTGCTTAACCTTGTTGCTTTTTATTTTGCTTGAGGACAAACAAAAACTTAAGTTTGAGGGTGTGATGTTACTTTAAAAGACATGTGTTTTCACCTTATTTATTGATTAATTTGTCCCCATCATGTTATGTTTTGCATGCATTTTAGCATTTTTATCTTTTTATTTGCATTTTTTTAACTCGGTGGCTCTTTCTTGAATTATCCTTGAATTTATCATATTTTGCTGCTAATATCGCTACATGAGTTCTTCCATAATTGTAGCCAGGGTTGTCATTGTATTGGGATGTCACTGCATAGACGTTATTTAGATTGAGTCCAAGACTGTCGCCGCATTGACAATTGTCAAAAAGATAAGATCAAATGACGCTAGCAAGAAGATAAAATCAAAAGACAATGAGCTAGCAGTTAGTTACAACAACTTTTGTCTAGACCTGATGTGGGCGCAATGACAACTGTTAGGAAAATATCAAAGTATTATGAGTTGTCCATTAATACAACTGTCCTATACGAAATTTTATTCAGAAAATCTATGAAAGACACATGTAAACACCTAATTGGAAAGTGATAAGTATATATATATATATATACATATATTCCTACCCTAGAAAAAGGAGGCTCATATCTTATCATATTTTCCTTGGTTTTGGAGCTTTCTCTTGATGGCTTTGACAGCTTAAAGCTTCCATGGGGCAACCGAGGTGAATCCAATGCAGAATTAGGTAGCCACGATGAGTGCGAGGGAAGAGGAAGCATCAAGGATTAATGGAGTTAGCTAAAGATAGCTTTCCCCATGCGATTCTTAATTTTTCTTTTGTTTAAACGCCGATGATTATGGTTTAATTTTATTTTGTATGAAAATACCTTATGAATGTTGACTAAATGTTTATCTTATTAAGCTTTTCCTTTACCTTTTGATCTTTGGGTTTGGATTTTTTATGCACGAAATTGTTTATTGCAGCCACTGTCAATGAGAGTTGCAGTGATAGTTCAAGTTAACAATCATGACAACGAAAGTTGCATGGGAGTACAACAAAAGTTGACTCAATTGTTCTTGTATTTGCTTATTTAGCCATCATTGAAAGGTGTGGTGAGTGGGCTCATATAAGACTTTGATTAAAGCTAAAAGTTGAAGTTGGTAAGATATTTATGTGCTTTATTGCATCGACAATCATCTTTCTTTTGTTTCTTGCTAGCATTCATTATTCTGTTGATGAATCACCAAGGGGACCCTACTGTCATTATTATATTATTTCTGTTTTAATTTCAATACATTGCTTCGACATTACCTATATCATTTACCTTTCATTGCCTCAACATTACCTATCGCAATTACCTTATTTTTCTTACTTATTGCACTGACATTGATAGACGTCCGAACAACTATCCTCGTGGGATCAATATTCGACAGATTTGCATCTGTCTACTATACTTGCATCAACCGTGTACGTTTGCACATATTGTGTGACTTCATTTCACTGATCAAGAGGTTTGATCGGCCAGGCTCGATTTGATCGGACCGGATTTATTAGTTACTAGGTTTTTGGTAAAATAAATATTTTAAAAATAGAATTTAATTGTAATATAATTGGTTTGGTCTTCTAAAATTTTTTAAATTTTTTACTAAGCATTTTGGAAATTAAATTGTTGCCTAATTAAATCGATTAAAGTGACAATTTTGTTTTAGTGACTAAAATGTAAAGTTTGCAAAACTACTTTTATAGTGACTAAATTGTAAAAGGGTCAATACTAAGAATCCTTAGAGAGCTATAGTTTTTAAATGCTTTAATTAAGTTTACCACCTTAATTGGCTAAATGTTTTGACGGTTAATTTCTTAAAATCATTTTCTTATTTTTCCAAATTTCTTGAGATTTTCTCTCTACATTGTCTCATCACTTTATTTCTCACAAACTCCAGATTTCTTGAAGATTTTCAATGGAAAATATTTCATTCGATTCATCTTTTCTTTCTTAACAAAACCTCACAAAGAATTCTTAAAGATCTTTGTTATTTCTCATTTTCTTTTTCAAAGAAAAGTTACGTCAATTTTGGTGGAAAGCTTCAAAAGGTAATTTTCTTCTTCGCTATTAAAACTAAGGTTCTTTATTTATATTCCCAAGTAATTTGTCCTTGTTTATGGTTTTATAACTTGATTTTGTAATTTAATTCACGAAATTGATGTTCAATGGTGATTTTGGTGTTTTGCCTAAATTCTTGATTGAGATGGTGAATGTTGATGATTCCAATTGGGTTAATTCATATTTTAATTGTATAATCATAACGTGGATCAGTTTTTTATTTAAATCTCAAAACTGTTTAATTGCTTAATTTTTAAGGTGATATTTAGTTAGTTTTGGGGTTGTTTTTGGTGTTTTACAAATGTTGGAGGTATAAGGGTGATTTAATTGTGTTTTTGGATGTTCATAGATGAGGTTTGTTAACAAAATCATAGGTTTGAGGCTGGTTGTTGATTGGATGAAGTTTGATGTTGTTTTCGGTGTTTTTAGATAGGTTTTGAAAGTGTCTTGTTAAGGATGCGGAGGAATGATTATGGCTGGTTGTTGGATGCATTTTGATGCATTGTTCCTCTAGTTTTATGTTGTAGTAGCAAGGAAAAGCAAGGAGAAGTTGCTTCGTAGTTGTCGAATCATTTTGGTTGCTTGAGACGCATCGACAATTGAGGGAATTGCGTATCGATGAGTGAAAACGGTTTAAAGTGGATTATAAGCTTTATGGCTCTATTTTGGGGACTTATAAAAAGTGTGAAAAGCTTTCCTAAGTCCAAGAGTAATTTGAAATGGTTTACTTTTGAATATAGTACAAGTTAAATATTTTCAGTACATATAAATGTTTTTAAAGAAATGCATAGGGATGAGATTTGTTGTTACAATGCATATAAGTCATGATTTGTCATGTTTTATAAACATGGGAGTAGTTCAAATGAGGATGCATGTTGCACAACCATGGGTTTAAATGCTATGAGCATGATTTAAACAAAGGAAATGAAATGACTAAATGTGGCATTGAAAAAATAGTGAGTTCCCATGCATGTATGATCTATATTGGCTATGTGACACTCTAAAAATGTATCAGATATAATTGGCATACCATAGGATTAAAAGTGCACTATAAATTGTAAAGGGCTTAACGCCTAATCGATCGATCGTTCCTCGACTTTGAGGTAATTGAAAGACATTATCCGGGCTGAAGGTATGAAAAGGTCATTGAAAGACTGCTACCACTGTTAAAAAGACATTTGAAAGACTATTGCCATCGTAAAAGGTGATTGAAAGACTATTGCCACCATAATTCGAGTATCTGATGTAATTTACAAATTGAATCTTGATTATTGAACTTGTCGCATAGATTGCCAATATATGAGTATATGATGGAAAACAAGAATGAAAGCATGATGCATATATTTCAAATAAGCATGATTTTTTAAAGGCTTTGAAAATGAAAAGATTGAAATGAACACGTGATTTCACGTATGGTTTTAAATTCCATTGATGAATATTTGTTGAGGATCCTCACTAAGCATGCATTGCTTATGTTCCCATTTCATCTTTGTACAGAAATAGAGGTTTGAGGCAGCATTCGAGGTAGTGGCGGAACTTGGTGATAGAGTTTGGAGGGGCTAACTTTAAACTTTAAAAATTTTAGAGGTTTAATTTAAAATTTCTAAAAATTTTGAAGGGTTAAATTTAATTTTTTTTCAAAAAAATAGGGTCTAACTAAAATTTTTGAAAATTTAAGAGGCTTAACGAGAACTTTTAAAAATTATGTGAGGGATTTAATTAAAAACGATAATAAATTTTGAAGCTTAATCCTAATTTCTAAAAATTTTGTGGGGCCAAATTAATTTTTTTGAAAATTATAAGGGTATAAACTATTCCCTCTGTCCCAGTAAAATTGTCACATTTGTGTTTTAAAATTGTCACGGTCAAAATGTCACTTTGAAAAACTCAACAACTTTTATAAGACACAATTACTTTTCTATCTTTTTTAGTTTTTCAACAAAAATAAAAGTTAACTTTTTAAGAGTAAACTTGTTATTCAAATTATTTTACATCACACATCTTATATAAACTTTTTCTTCCTAAAACTCTGTGAAAAGTCAACATGTGACACAAATAATGAGACGAAGGGAGTATAACTTTCAAATTTTAAGGGGGTCGTGGCCCCCACCGGTCCTCATTGTGTTACGCCCCTGATTTGAGGCAAAGCTAATCCAAGAGCTTCGATTTATCTTGAGTATAAAAACCAGTTTTAAATTGTGGTTAATAAAACAGTGTGTCGTTAAACTTTTGGGGGATTTGTAATTTGTTTTGTGTTGATTTCCAGACCATTATATCTTGTTGTTTTGATGATGTTAAACCAATATTTTGATTTTGATATAATAATGACTAATTTGCAACATGATTAAATTTTTAAGGGTGCTTGAAATTACTCACAATTGACAAGCATTCGAACTAAAATAATTTTTTAAGTCAATCTTTTCAAACATTATATTTTTCTAAGTGTTTTGGTGCTCAGAATAAACCAATTTAACAAATTTGGTCAACGAGTACCGGTACGGATTTTTAACACTAGAATTTAAGTTGGTTTACTAGTACCGATACGAGCCTTAGCGTACTCGTACAGGATTCAAAGTTTTGATAAAAATATTGCTTGTCAGTACCGGTACAGTGAACCCCATACCAATACACGTTTCGAGCAAAATTATTTGAACTTACATTGAGTACTAGTACAGCCTTGTGCATACCGATACCCGTACTTCTTAAAGTTTTCAAAGAAATCCACTGAGTAAATTCAGTACCAGTAATAGATGAATACAAATGAGGTGGGGAGGCCTCTATTTATAGTTGAATCTCCGTACAATGAATGGTTGAGATCAATTTACATCGACGACTCAGATCGAAAGCTACTAACTACATCCTAGCTAACTATGGAAAGTCTATCACCTTGGAATATTTTCCTTAGGTTCGTGTTCACATGAATGTTCACATTGTTGAATATTCCTATCTCTTGAAATATGCCTTGGTAAGGTGTCATCTATTAATTTACCAAACTCAGTGTGATCAGGCTTTCTCTCAGTCTCCAATGGTCAGGCCAAGTTAAGTGGTATTCTAGGCAAGCCCATGATTTTGCAAAGAACCTCTTGCACATGTGTCTTAACTCGCAGGTCGTGACAATATGCTTCCCCTGAAGGTCAGGTGTATGATAACTAGAATTATTCTTTTTAATTGTAATAGTTATTTTTAATTGTTTCTCCAACAGCTTCGAGATCCTCCACCATATGTTTGGCATCAAGATGTTTACGCTCCGCATCAATTGTTTCTCCAAGACCATTGAGATCCTCTGCCAATTGTTTGTGTCGAGATGTCCTCGCTCCATATCAGTAAAATTCTACAAGGGTGTCGCGGTTCTCATCTCTACTAATAGCGTCGAGAAGCCTCCGGCCCACGTCAAGTTTCTCCTGCATTGTCCCATGATTTGAAATTCTACTTGGGTATTGAGATCCTCCATTATACGTCTAGCATCGAGATTCTCTTTCGTATAACTGACGTTGAAATCCTCTGTTGTACATCTGGCATCGAGATGCCTCCATTCCGTGACGAGGATTCTTATTTTTTCCTACAAGTTGATTCTAAAAGAGCATTGAGATATTTTGTTATATTGATAGTGTCGAGATGCCTTCTCCCTGCATCACGTTTCTCTCGCCTTGTTCTATAAACTGAAAATTCTAGGCAGGCGTTGTAGATCTTTCGCCATAAGACTAGCGTCGAGATGCCTCCTCTTCAAGTCGACCCGTTCTACTAGAGCGTCGAGATAACTATGCTTCTATCAATCTATTTTACAAGAGCGTCGAGGCCCTCGCATTCCTATGTCGAGCGTCAAAATTCTCCCTCATGTTCATATCATTCAGATGCCTCCACTCCAAGTTGAGCGTCAAGGTCCTTCATTGAGATCATGACATAGTGATGTCTCTGCTCCGCAGAAAGGAGTGCAGCGTTGAGCATTGAGATCCTCTGCTAACTATATGTAATGCTGCAGATGTCTCTACTCGTTTATAGAATCCAGCATTGACGGTTGAGATGCCTCTGATCCGTCTTTAGAAGTTTTTACATTTTTTCTATAAGAAGCGTCGAGATATCCTCCAATCCAACTTTGTTTCTACAAGGGTTTCGAGTATGTCTGCCATCGAGACGCCTCTACCTCATTCAAATATTAAACATATGATAATCACAAAAATCATAATGACAACAGTCTTGATTGATAAACTTAATCAATTTTGTAGAAGACGTCGAAATGCTCCACATATTAAAACATCGAGATACCCTCATCCCAATGATTAACTAGAAGATTAAGTGCAATCATTCTACATTTGAAAAATCTAAACTCTGTTATACTGACCAAGTACACAAAGCATGAATAATTTTCAAAAACGAATTCAACGCAATCAAAAAGACATGATAGAAAGAACAAGATAAAATTTCCATTAAAAAAGCAAAATTACAAGATTACACTGCCATTACAAAGCTACCATGAGATAAAAAAGGAAGATCATCTAACGAGTCTTACATAGCAATGAACACCTCTAACCTTCGAGTCCTCCAAAATTTTCCCTTGACATGACTATTGTCAAGTCGTTGACAAATCTTAGCCCACCAATCGATTATATCATCTGACAGTCACTCTGCCAACCCATCAATACCTACCAAGTCTAAGGGCTAACACCACCTACTAAATGGGTACTTAATACCCATTGAGGTTAGTCTCAAAAGGAGTGATCTCAACCCCACTCTATTGTTCATCTTCTTCTCCAACCGTTTTTTTTCTTTTATTTCTCCACTCTACAAGGCGGCTTGCGACTCTCCACCTAAATCACCAGGGGTAAACCGCCTAAAACCACATCCATCCCATTTTCAACATGAAATTAAAAAAGATATATATACAACATTCTCTTTGTTCTGCTCACTATTCGTTTCACAAGTTAACAAATTCACGAGCTAATATAATTTAACAAATTTAGATTGCTCATCACAAATATAGAAATCAAACAATACATATAAACATCAACCATCACAAACAAGCTAACGGCGGTAACAGATTAATTAATCAAGAGATTGAAAACCTTCTCCTCCTAGGCTTGGTAACATCCAGTCCAATGTTACCGTCGATATGAGAAGTGTCCTTGGAGCCATGTCGGAAGGGATTTAGCTTGCCTAGAGTCTTAGACATGGAGGAGAAAAATGTAGGCTTTCTGGTCCCGCTACTCTTTGAACTTGTTCCAGTCTGATTGCCCTTCTGCATGTCGGAAATGTACATCTTCATCTTCAAAAGCTCCGTTCGCAAAGCCTCGTTCTCCTTTACCAGCGACACGTCTGCCTGCAATTGATTCCTGGTGGTCACAGCGTCTGGCTCATTGCGGTCATCCGCCCCGCCACTCCTTAGCTTCAGTTGATCATAGTACAATGCGTGCAAAACAATCTGCACCGGTAACCTCTTGTTTTGGGATGCATGCACCCGAGCCTCGTATGACAGCTTCAAGGGGTCCATGGAGCTGCATACCTTCTCCCTTTCTATCTCATCAAGATTTGGATGAGACTGCATGCATAAATTCATATGTTAACTAACCGATATGCTCCACAATGGTAAAGCACTAAACTTTGATTAGTATCAAGCAAGAAGTATTTGAGGATTAGAAATTAACCTTGAGGTAAATGTCAATGGCCCGATAGAGATCATCCTCCACCTTTCTAGCTCCTTTAGGGACGAGATTAGCAATACCGTTGAACTTGGAGATGGAGAGTTCAACTACGGTTGCTATCTCAGCAAGGTACGCGTCTACAGTCTTAGCAACTCTCTGCACAGCAGAGGAACTTATCTCCCTAAAATCACCACCGTTGAAAACAGCCATGCTCTTCTCCTTCTCCACAAACCCTGAGATGATCCTCCGGACGCTGTCCAGATCCAAGAGCCTCTCCCCATCATATGTGAAAGACAGAACCAAGAGATCATCAACCGTGACATGCTCCAATATGAGGGATATCCGTTTCTCCAGCTCGTTCTTGCAAGCACTGCAAGTTTTCAGAAAAATTGCACAGCGGAGAAGGCAACACAAGAAGTGGATCGGAAAAGCAGCTTTCTCTGCCGGTAGCAGTGCCACTATGGACTCCAAAAGCTCACGCTGCTGGATCCGAAGATCGGAGTCTATAGGCTCGGAACACTTGATGCCATTGCCCGAGTGATCGCGTACTAGATCTCGGAGCCATCTCTCTGCGTAAGTTATGAGAGCGGTGGCCATGGTTAGGGCCTTTGCTCCCCTTTGTTTCATTGCGCCAATGATTCTTCCAAAGAACTCAACGTCCAGGATCGATAGCTCTTCCGTCCACCAGTTTGGAGGCGTACGGCAAGGGAAACTCGCCTCGCTACAAGCCTGCAGACACCATTAATGTTCCAATAAACTGTATTTACTCCCTACTGAAAGAAGCAGAAAAAAACTATGCCTCTCGAGTTACTTTTCGCATAATTAGTTTCTAGTTTTGGTTCCTACCAAACCGACCTGTGTTCATGGTCAAACTATTCTTGGTCCATATTTATACGTAACATGATTAAATTGATTTGCATAAAAATATACTCACCCTAGCACTTGCCACATCAATGCATCTTTGAACAATTTTGAGTTCCTCGGCCATGGGAAGCAAATCTTCGCACGACTTGAGAACGACGACGGCACCAGAAAGGCTAGAGAGGGCAACTTGTGAGAGGAAATCTTCGATACGCCCTGCAAGGTTGTTATCGCAGTATTTATCAGTCATTTGGAGATACTCGGCGGCACATCGGAGAGCCGCCACGTTATGGACCGTAATCTCGAAGTTGACACCATAGCAGAACTTTGCTGCTTTCTCGAAGATCTCAGGGCCTCCGGGGATTTCGTACAGGTTGATTCTCGTCAAATCTGCTTCTTTTGTTTCCATTATCAGCTTCCTTATGTAATTGCTCTTCGCCACCAACATGAACTACACAATTTGATATATCCTCAATTTCACGCTAAACAATAAAAACATCACAATAATTCTGAACAACCAACTAATTTCATACCTTATGAAGATTGAAATTGGCTTCACCAACTTCGACTATAACATCAGTGGGGATGTCTTGGGAGAAAACCCTGAAATTATCCGTAAATAATGATGGTTAGTTCCGAATCAGACTAAGGATAATACAATTCATATACAAAAGAAATGGCTTAGTTACGTATTTGTACCACTGGCCGGTCCTCTCCATGGCAGCGGACAGCCTGCTGTTTCCGTTTAAAGTAGCCATAGGCGAGCTGGTTTGGTTGGGAGAAGAAGAACGTACGGAAACGGGGAAGAAATGGATCTGCTTCTAATGTAAGAATTGGTATATATCAGCTTTTATAGAGATTCTCCTTCATCTAACTTTGTTTTGGGTAATTATCCTTCGAATAATCTTATTGGCTCTTTGATGGGATGAAAATCGTCTTTTCCTAATTATTTTTTTTAGTGCTTCACTTTAAAAAAAATTAAAATTTAAAAGTAAGATTTATAACTAAGGTTTAAAAAATTAGGTGTGATATTTTAAATGCCGATATATGACCAACCATGCTGATATATACACTTTAAATGCTAAGATGGGACGCGTGATATTTTTTCAAGGAAAGACTTATATTTGGGCTTTTTCTATCGTATGCCACAAAGCATGAGTTAAGAAGTATTTAATAGGATAATTGATATTGTCATTTATTTAATTAAATAAACACATTTATTTGAAGTTTTTTTTTGAAAAAATTCAAATCGTTTAAGAATATTTTTTTTACATATCAGTTAAATAAGCAAATATACTCCCTCGTTGCGAAAAATAACTTAAAATAAATGCACGATGCTCTTTTATATTATAAAGCAGTTTTTGGTTCAATGGCTGTGCACACTTCGATCCATACTAATGGTAAATTCCTTAGATTTTTCCTCTTAGTGTTTTAGTGCTGAACCCAAGAAACCTCAACTTAAAAATGTGATACTTTATACTTTTTCTATCTCAAAAAAATTATTACATTTATGCTTTAAAATTATTTCAGTTAAAATATCACGTTAAAAAACTCAACATTTTTATAAGACATAATTATTTTTTTATGTTTTTAGTTTCTCAACAAAAATAAAAGTAACTTTTTAAGGGCAAACTTATCCTTCAAATTATTTTTCACCACACATCATATATAAACTTTTTCTTTTTAAAATTTCGTAAAAAATTAGCATGTGACATAAATAATAGGACAAAGGAAGTAATTTTTTTGGCAACTTGATTAATAAGTAAAAACAAAATAAAAAACATAACTTGGAAGTTTTAGAATATCAAAAAACAACAAAAACAAAACAAGTAAATCTAAACAAAATAATAAGCGTTACACCAATTAGACTAGATATTTTTTATTTATACTAAAGAAAATTTTTATAATCTATTATAGGAAAGGTCCATGAGAAGTTGTCAAAACACGAACTCGATAAAATATTTAAAATTAGCAACCACTTTTCACGTATATTCCTAAAAATAACGATTCGTTATAGATTATATCGGAAAACAACTCAAAAGAAAATTAAATTTTTACGTGACTATAGTACACACGAATTAAAAATAACAGCAGTGAGAGTTACCGTATGAATAGTAAAAACCTACAAAATTAACTATAAAAATATATTATAAAATAGAAACGTAATATAAAAGTCGAGAAAATGTGCTAAAAATAGAGGAATAATTTGATATATAAGTAGGATAAGCCTATGGGATTATTCGCAAGGCGTGCAACCTAACCCTATACTAAAAGAATCATTGCTTTAAGACTCCGTAAGCAAATTCTTTTACCTTATAAATGGTAAAATTAACTAGTCAGTTCCTGAATTGTTTAGGGTTACAAAAATAACTCAAGGCTTTCAAAAATTATGAATCAACCCTAAAATTTTCCCAAATTCCTCAACTTCAAGATTAACAAAATATGACGAAACTTCTAGTCGTTTTTCGAATTGTGACACTATACATATAATTATATATACTATATAAGGAAACGAAATGAAAAAAATAATTAAAGATATATGTTTAAGGGTAAGAGGTTAGACCGGATAATTTGAATAGAAATTTGTAGGCGAAGCTGGAGTTCACTTCTAGGCTATAATTTTTTTTTCAAAGATTTTTACGACGTTAATATTTGATTATAGTTTTGTTGGTAATTTTAGAAAGATAAATCCACATTTTGTTGATGGTTGGTTGCCGATGTAATCAGATTTGAGTAGCATAACAATTTGTCTGATAGCTTAGTTCGCTCATCACTCTTTTTTATCTCGTAAAACGTCTCGTTTAAATAGAGATAAAAAAATTAAAAAAAATCTGAATTTTAATATATTAATCTTGCTCAAAGTGTCTACTTTTTATGTATACTATTGTAAAAAACTTTTAATAAATTTATTTTTTTAATATATTGTATTATATTATTTTTTATTATAATTAATAAAATTCAAATCTCATTGTTTAAAAAATAAATAATTTATTTACTTATAGAGTTTTATTTTTTTTTGAAAGTTTGCACTTAAGAGTTAGCTTAGCTATATAGCCTACAGCAACTGGTATAGTTGTAATAATAATGATGTGTGAGGGACATAATAAGTAAATTGAGGGCGGAAACATGGATGATTGAATTTGAGAGGAGACATTAATGAGACAGCCCAGCACATTGACAGTCAATGAAATAGTGAGTGGGCCTGTCTGTCCCCACTCTTTGAGAAATGAGACCAAATATTTGGTTGCTGCTGATTTCATAAAGCTCTGGTTGATATACCGCCACGTACTACTCCGAACCAATATCCAGAATGTAGATGACGATAACAACAGTGGAAGATCACGCCCAACCCAATAGAACCTCGACATGTCAGGCCTAGGTGCCACGTCGGTCTGTTTAATTGAAGAAATGGGTCACATCCGCTTTACTCAGAAATTTGATTCACTTTTGTTTTTATTGTCATTTCGATCCATCGTGTTTATAGATTTTGTTTGATATATGAAAGAAAGTATTATAATTATACGTTTCGTTAAAAAATATTTTTAATTTTAAATAGAAGAAAAAAATGTATAAGTAATATAATTACATAAAATTAATTAAAATATTTTGAGAAACTAAGATAAAACAACGTCTCATTAAATAATAAAAATAACCACAATTTAACTTCTAAAAACAATTGAAAGAACCTACTAATAAACACAAATATTTATAAAATTTAATCACGAGACAGGAATAAGAATAATTGTTGGCCCCTCCCCTCCTTCCTCATCAATCACCGCACCTTTCGTACTTTTATTCTTTCTTTCTTTTTTCTTCTCTTTTCACATAAAGTAAAAAATGTCTTTAATTTTTAATAAAATTAATTAGATTTTTAAATATTTTTTGCACTCAGTTAAATTTTTGTGCTAAAGAGTTTAATCAATTAAATTATTTGACTAATTTTGACCATAAACCTTGATAATTTTTTAGATTTATTAGCGCAGTGCGTCGTATCACGGTATTTTTTAGTGATATTTTTTATTTTATTTAAAGAAACCTTTAATAAAATTTAAAAAAACTTATAATTTTTTTTTAAAAAAATTGTATACCTTTTTTACTTGTCTTTTTACGTGTTTTCAAGCCCATATAGCCTACATGAAGCTCAACTAACAATCCACCGTCCTCAGTCATCCTCAAACGGGCAAACATCACCCTCAAATCCAACATGAACTTATGGCTTAAAGCATCAGCCACCATGTTGGCTTTACCGGAATGATACTCTATGATGCAATCATAGTCCTTTAACAACTCAATCCACCGTCGTTGCCTCAAATCCAACTCTTTCTTGGTGAGTAGATACTTCAAACTCTTGTGATCGATATAGATGTAGTACTTTTCTCCATACAGATAGTGCTCCAAATCTTTAACGCGAAGATAACTGCGGCAAGCTCAAAATCGTACATAGGGTAGTTCTGTTCCTGAGGCTTAAGTTGTCTCAAGCTGTAAACAAACACCTTAGCCTCTTGTATGAGAACACAAACAAGCCCATTCAATGAAGCATCACTGAATACAACATAATCTTTTCCCAGCTTGGGTTGTGTTAATACTGGAGCCTCCGTCAGATAAGCCTTCAATTGTTTGAAACTTTGCTATCTTTTCTCGTTCCACTCAAATAGATCTCCTTTCTATAACAACTTAGTCATAGGTATTGCTATGATAGAAAAGACCCTAACGAAACAACGGTAATATTCGGTAAGTCAAAGGAAGCTACGGGCTTCTATGATATTCTTAGGTGGTTTTCACTCTACCACAGCCTGAATCTTTTGTAGACAACACATATCCCATTTGCCGTAAAAATATGGCTAAAAATGCCATCTGGGAGAGCCAAAACTTATACTTACTGAACTTAGCGAAAAGTTATCTTTCCCTCAAGGTTTAAAGGAAAACATGAAGATGATAATCGTGTTCCTCTTCTGAGCTCAAATAAACCAACATGCCATCAATGAAGACTATCACAAACTGATTTAGACAAGGCTAAAAGATCTGGTTCATCAAATCTATAAAAGCTGCCGGTGCATTAGTAAGCCCAAAAGGCATTATCAAAAACTTGTAATGCTTATACCGTATCCTTAAAGCGATTTTCTAAACATCCTCTTCTACTACCTTTAATTGGTAGTAACCCGACCTCAATTCGATCTTTGAGAACATGCATGCATCTCTAAACTGGTCAAATAGGTCATCAATCCTTGTGGTGAGTATGTAAATGACCTATTTTGTATACCATTTTTACTTGTCTTTTACGTGTTTTCAAGCTTATATAGTTGCATTTAGGATATATTATATATAGTTTGCATATAGATAGGGAGTTACACTGCATATGCTTAAATATTATATATTTTGGTGTATTTTATGGGAAATGTGGTGTTTTGTGGTGCATGTGCAGGATGTTAGAAGATGTTGGAGGAATGTTGGAGCAGATTAATAACAGATCTCATGGATAGAGCTGACTACGCATAAAGAGTTGGAGATAAATCTTCTTTTACCCATATGAACTTTCCCTCTGATACGGAACATTAAATATAGTGAGAAATTAATAGCCTTCTTTGATGAAGTCGAGCACACTTTAGGGTCCTTAAAAACCCTAGTTTCAGCACCTATATAAAGAAGACTTGGACGCCAATTTAATGAAGCGTAATTTTAGACAATAGTCCTAGTCTAAAGCTTTTAGAGAACAACTGGGTAGAAGCTAGAGAACTTTTCTCATGACATACGTCATCGAGAAAGGCTGACAGAGTGAGAAACCTGGAACACCAGTTGGATAGCACGGAAGAGATTTTCGAAGAATCTCGGCTCTTTTCTATCCCTTGCTTGATAAACTACCATACTTTAATATTTTTACTATAGATATTTTAGGCTCAAACACAAGCTAAATACTTTAGTTGGGATTAGTTTTTCCCAAGATTTTATGTTTCGATTATTCTATTTTAATGTTATAGTTGTTTTCTCTTTATCTGCTTTGTTCATCATTCTTCATGCGTAGTTATTGTAAGAACTATTGAGAGGGGCCTTTTAACTATTGATATGTGGCTTAATATCGAGAGAGTTAAGTTATACAAATATGAACAGTGGGGTTAAGCTGTTAACTTAGTTCTAATCCATCTTAGATATAATTTTAGGGTTTTAACGACAAAAGGGAGTTTTTAAACAAATAATAGAGTTGTTAGGGTTAACACATACATGTATCACATTAGCATCAATGTTATTAACTTTTAGGCATCGAGAGAGTCAAAAGTTTATTAGAAAATCTTGTCGAGTAGATAAATATTTTAATGGTGTACATAGACATATATTGCCAGTTGTTATAGCATTGAAAGAGGTAATCATGCATATATCTTTAGCAATAATTTTAGCTTCCATAATTATCTGTTATTTGCCACAACATTTGTTCATCTTTAATTCTAGATATTTTTACTTTAATTCTTTTAGTTTTATATCTCAACATCATCCCATACGTGCAAACATAGTCTTAAGCCGATAACTTCGTAGTTATTGATCCAATTCTCGTAGGTTTGACATTATACTTTATTACTTTATTAATTGATTCGACGAGTATACTTGCTCTAAAGTGCATCACTATTCGAAAATCATCATCTTGGTAGGGGATAACGGTTATTCACCATTACCTTATTAAGCTGGCAATAGTCAATGTACATCCTCATTGAACCATCATTATTCTTAACAAACAAGACCAGTGCACCTCAAGACGATATGCTCGGTCAAATAAAACCTCTTTCTAACAACTCTTGTATCTGATTCTCTAACTCTCTCAACTCTGTAGGTGCCATACGAAATAAAACAATAGATACTGGTGTCGTACCAAGCATCACTTCTATCCAAAACTCTAACTCACGATCTAGAGGTAATCTGGTCAACTCTTCCAAAAACACATCGAAAAACTTACTAATAGTCTGAAGGCTCTCAAGCATCAGACTCTCAACCCTCGTATCAACTACGCGAGCCAAGAAGGTCTTGCAACCTTACTAGATCATCTTTTGTTCTGCCAAGGCCGACACAACATCAAAAAGACAAGGATTTCTCTCACCTTTCACTACTAACTTGGCTTTATCCAAACCATGAAGCTTAAGGCTTTTCACCTTATACCCCAAATGAGCATAATGTTCAAACAACCAATCCATCCCTAGGATAACATCAAACTCTTAAAACGATAATACCATCAGGTTAGCTAGAAAGATCGAACCTTAGACCTCAATCAGACACCTTCGATACATCTTATCTACTAAAATATCGTACCCTAAGAGGCTAGTCACACAGACTCTTATCTCAAGATCCTCAGTAGGTATACCTTACTGCTGAGATATTCCACTACAAAAGTAGGAATAGGTAAACTCTAAATCTATAAGAACAACAATAGAGACTAAAAATAAGGTAAAAATATCTTAAAATTACATTGGTAGCCTCACAGTCCTCTTAAGCTTTGACTATATATTGCTCGTTGGTGCCCTAGTAGTAGACTGATCATACTCTCACTCTGATATCCAGACATGTGGCTCCCTCTTTTTCTAACAAAGCCCAACCTCACTGAGTTGGATAAAAGGTTCTCTGAGTATAAACTGAGGTGGTGTCAGTAGCTACAAGATAATTCCTCAAACAATGATCCGTCGACCTACAAATATAGTAAGATCTATATATCCTCCAACACTCGCCTCTTTGCTTACGTCCATACTGACCACAAACTGGTGCACTCCTCTGTGAGCTTTTCGAGCTCATCATGAATGAAGATAAAAGCCTCATACGGCTAGCTAATTTTGACCTACGGTATGATCTCAAATTCTAGTTTAAAGCTCTTCTATCTTGGTTCTAACGGTTCCTATTCCTCCTAGAATAAGACTAGAAGTTGTTGAAGAAGTTTTGAGTCCTCTTACCTAAACTTCCTTGCCCACCAATCGGGCCATAGGTAAAACCTTACACTTGCTCAAGCAATTTGGCACTAGCAGTCAAATTTAAAAACATTTTTAGTAGGGCAGCAGTCAAGTAGGTCTAAATTTCCTTCCTTAAACCTTTCAAGAACTTCTTGCACCTCATCTTTTTGGTAGTAACCAACTCAAGAGCATACCTACTTAACTGCAGGAACTCTTATTTATATTCAAAGATTGATCAATTTTCTTTGACCAAATGGTTGAATCGATCCCTTAAGCTATAGATGTGAGCCTCTTCCATATACTTCCTCTTAAACTCCTCCAAAAAGTCATCCCATATAGTTTAATTTGGGTACCATCCTAACTTTATGGTTTTCCACCATTCTCGAGCATTTTCCTTCAACAAAAAAAGAACATATGCCAACTTGTCCTTAGGTTTCAACCTCATTTGACATAAGATCCAATGGGTATCCCTCAACCACTGATCTGCCTTAATCGGGTTATCTTGTCTTGATCTGAGAAAGTTCATAGCACCATGGTGATGCACCCTTTCAATTGATGCCTCGTGAAGGGTAGATGAAGGCTTAGGTGTGGCACTCACAATCAAATGAAGGCCTCAATGTAGATGAGAGAAATAATTGACCCCTCGACCCCTATCATCCTTTGACATCTCTTCTGAGCCGGGGATGTAGTCCTCATCATAACTCTCTCCCCGGGAGTCTCAACTCTCATCTTGATCTCGTGCTCTCCTTAGCATAGTTATTTTCTGCACAAGCAAACAATTAAGGTTACACCATTGAATATTCAGCTTAGACAAGTACGACTTTGACTTATGAGTAACGTATTCATGTAACACCCTTACCAGTATTTAATATCCTATACTAGTTTGAGTGTCACATAGAGAATTGCTAACAATCCATAATAGTCATTTATTTAAAAATTACAACAAACCGTTTATCAATTTATCGCATAATATCAGTTTTCTAATTTTTAATCTACCAATTAATTCCGATTTTAGGCAGCAACTTAGCAGTTCATAACTATAGCCTATAAGTATCATAACTGCCTAAAAACTGACTAAATTAAAAATATAATCGATTACTCTGTTTATTAAATTCCTAATAGTTACCCGATTTTACACTACTAATTCCTTTAACCATTTTAAATTTTAATAAAGTTACTTACCATTCATTATCAGCATAAACTAATTTATAAGTTATTAAAAATTATTTCTAAACTAGTTTTAAACCAACTACTATTATCATATACATGCCAACTACTAAAATCAAAATATATCAAAGATGTCATTACTATTATCATAAATATACTCCTTGCTAAATAGGATGCCAAAAACTTCTTACTCCAATTCATGCTTTTCACCTACGCGTGAAAATCATCACACGCTAATATACACTTAGTGAGGCAATAATAATATCCAGTGCAATAAAACATGTCTATAAATATAAAGATGTAATAATACTTATGCATCATGATCACTAGATATGTATTACCATTATGTTAATCATATATTAACATAATATAAACCGGATATAAATTTCTTACCAATATATATACTTGCCATTTATTCCAAAAGCTCATAAGCTTATTCAACTGTTTATCTTTTACTAACCAATAAACCATAGCCCAAATATAAGCCTATGAGGACCCTGGGTACACGAGTCAAATAAGCACCGAAGTGTTAATACACATAAGGTCGTGCCCACCATAATACACTTAAGGGCGTGCCTACCATATGCATTAAGTGTCCTTTATATACACTATAGTGCTAAACTGAGTATGCAACATGCTGTTGGAATCTATGGCATACCAACCATACCTTGTCCCTCAATGACATACTTGGGCATATATTCCATATTTGTTCATCCATGACAATGTATATCAACATAATTTAACATTGGGCAGTTCATACCCGAAATAACATTCATAATATAACATCATATATAACTATTGATCCATGCATTTATATTCAACTTTTGACATATTTAAAATATGTCAATCATATGCTCCATGACATAAATATAATGACAATAAAATTTGGGTAGGCTCATCGCAAGCCATCCCAATAATGTGTAAAACATCAATGTGTCATGATATGTATGTAATTGCACTCACCTTGACACTTTATATAGGTCAAAATTTAAATCCTCACTAAGCTTTAATTTGATCATTTTCCTTTTCTTGATCGTTAGCTTGATCTCGGTTTTGATCACGATCTATATGTACATTATTTACAACACATGTACATTTCAAAAATACATGTTAGTATCATAATAACATAGAAACATAATAGGAAAAGAAATTCCTATAAATTCTTTTGATGTTTATTCGATACTAATTCATTTCATACAATTCATACCAAACTCAACACTTTAAAATTTCTTTAATATAAAAATCAAAGAATGATTCATAAATCATTCCAACAACTATTCAAGCATGATACCTTAATTTAACCAATTTCCACTTGAAACCCCTTAATTTCCATAATATCCGATTTAATCCTCTAACCTTAACAATCTTCCAAAATGGTCCAAACAACATTCTAAAGCTTGTAGAATCATTCGTTCATCATGTCTAACCTTAATAAAAATTTTCTAAATTTTTTCCCTAATTATTTCACCATGGCCGAATATGAAAGGTCACTTTAGGCTTGATCTTCAACTTGATTCAAGCATGGATTCAACTTCAAGACATCACTTTTAAGCATTATCAATCATTCCCATATCATAATCCAACATCCTCTTCATCCACCAAATTCAAGAACTTAGGATTCAAGCATGGAAAACATGAACAAATAATACCAAATGATAGAGAATTTCATGTAGGTCAATTTCATGTTTCATGCTTTCATCCAAATTCCTAATAATTTAGCTTGAAAATAAAAAAGGAAAATGTTTCCTTACCTTAGGAGAAGCCCACGGTAAGATGAAGAAATTTCTATACTTTTCTATTTCTTTGATTTATGCCAATTGGCATTATATTAGTCTTATTTATAATAAAAATCTTCTTAATAGTCAAATGATTATTTTACCCATGATATCCAATGCTTCAAAGCTTGCCACATGTCAATTTATTCATCCAAGGGTCAAAAATAAACCAATAAGTTAGTGATTACCAACTTTACCCTTGTAATTTTCCAAAATTACAATCTTGTCATATTTCATCAAACGGTTCATATTTAACATGGGAAATCAACTTAAATCTAATGGTCCATGTTAAATCCTTCCAAATTAAGGCATTAAAAAAGATATTATTAACCTTGCCTTATCATCTAATAAAATATCTCAAATATTCGATTCGATCCGATCCGATTATCTAAAATTTTCTCGAACTTTAACTCTTTATAGCTTTTAACACAAATTTTGTACGAAAAATTCGGGTAACATGAAAACGTCATTCTTAGGGGTAAACTATTCATTTACGGGACTAAAATGCATAACTTTCAAAAATTACAATTTAGTCCCTAAACTTTTCCTAAGTTTATATTTTAGCCACCAAAGTTCATTTTATTTATTTTGGTCACTAGCCAAAATTTTGAGTTATTACAATTCGCTATACACATGTACAACACTCTCTAGACAACCCCGAGCTTCTTAGAACTAGCTAAACCTAGGCTCTGATACTAGTAAATGTAACACCCTCGACCTGGATGTCACATTTGGGTGTAGCGATGTCCGTTTCACTAAAAAAACGAGTTTTAGAAGTGTTTGTGATTTTTCGGATATAAAATATTTATTCCGTGGGGGTTTTAAAAACCGCATTTTATTTAAAAATTAGAGTCGCCACCGGCCACTTAGGTAGGCCGGACAAAATAAAAAACCAGAGATTTGAAAACTATTGGGTTCGGGAGTCGGTTACGGATGGGGAAGGATTAGCACCCCCACACCGCCCAAAATTGGTACTTTAATAATTACCGCTTCATTAATATTAGACTTTCCGGATTAAAGTGACGATTAGTTTAAAATTCGGTTATAATTGCGAATAAATTTTAAAGGCCTCGTTATCCGAGAGTAAACGCCCAACCACTATCACTACGCCTGATACTGGCCCCGTTTACACTCGGATAAAAGGATACCGCATTGACAATTTATATCTCGATATGCAATCTTAGTGAGCAAAATATAAAACATGTAAAATAATTTAATACAATACGAATAAATATTAACTTAATAGAATACTAATCTAACATAAATAAAATACTAATTCGAAACATACATACATAAACATTAATCTAACTCATAAATAAAAAATTATCTAGCATAAATAAAATACTAACATTCATAAATATTAATCTAACACAAATAAATATTATTCTAACACATAAATAAAAAACAAATTCAACATAAATAAAATACTATTCTAGAACATACATACATAAATATTAATCTAAACTCATAAATAAAAACATATCTAACATAAATAAAATACTAATATTCATAAATATTAATTTAAAACACAAATAAATATTATTCTAACACATAAATAAAAACATATCTAGCATAAATAAAATACTAATATAAAACACAAATTTAAAAACATACTAAATACTAATCTAAAACATAAACATACAAACTAAAAAATAAGACTACTATTTTAAAATAACTAATACTTCATTAAATTATAAAAATTACAACACTAATAAAAAGGGAAGAAAATATACCTAACTAGGAGCTCGAATGACGAACCCCGACTGAACCCCACCGAGATCTACCGCGACCCCTCCAAAAATATTAACTAGATCAGACCTAAAATAGGACCCTGATCGAATGTTGGATCGAACCAACTAGGGCCGAGGGCACTGCCCCCAACCCCGGCCAGCCCTGCGGCCGGCCATGCTCCCAATTGGGGAGCCAATTGCATCGCCAATTTGTTTGGCAATTTGGCCAAATTGTTGGCCGTGCAATTGGGCGTGTAAATTGGCTCCCATTGCCCCCCTCATGCCTCCTATTTATAGGCAATTGGGGGGTGACGTGGCCATCCCAAAGCCACTCAAATTTCTCTTTTTTATTTTTATATTAATTATTATTATTATTATTTTGATTTTTTATATTAATAATATTACTATTATAATAACACTAATAACACTAAAACCCGGTCAAAAATGAGTGATTACAGTTGCCCCTCTTTGCTTGTTCTTGTGAAACGAGGACAAAACAAAGATCAAAAGCACTCATTTTTGACCTACTTTCTCATCTTTGGCTTCAGAATCACGTGTTCTTCTGGAACTCTCCGCTCTTCCTTAGCTGAATCTTCAAGCTTGTAAGTTCTTCCTATAAAGAACTTCTTCACCTTCTGATCTTGGAACTGTAGGCTCTTCCTATATGGAACCCTTCACTGTGAAGCCTCAAGTTATGAGTCCCTCCTATATAGAACTTTTCATTTTGAGACGGTAAGGTTGGAGTCCTTTCTATATAAAACTCTTCACCTTCAACGCTGGTTTCTCCTATATAAAACCTTTTGCGCCACTGATGGATTCTTCCGACTGGAAGTTCCTCATGCATAGAACTGCTAGTCTTCAAACCCTAGAGCCGCCAGTCCTTCCTATATAGAACTTTTAGCTTCTGAAATCTCGGAGCTACATGTCATTCCTATATAGAACCTTTCACTCTAAGACAGTAAAGCTCGGAGCCCTTCCTATATAGGACTCTTCGCTTTCAACACAATAGGTTTTCCCTATATAAAACCTTGTGTATAATGGGTGAATTCCTTCGGCTGGGAGTTCTTCCTATATAGAACTGCTAGTCTTCACCCTAGAGCCGTCAGTCCTTCCTATATAAAACTTTCAGCTCCTGAAGCCTCGAAACGGCAGATTCTTCCTACATAGAACCTCTCGCTACAGGAGCTTGAAAATATAGGCCATTTCTATATAGAACCTTTATCTTCACATTTGGGATTCACACCATGATGGCTACCGATGTCTCTTCAGATTCAGGGATTCACACTGAAAATGGCTACCAAACTTTCTTTAAATTTGGGGACTCATGCCGAAGGTGGCTGCCAAAACTTCTTTAAATTTACGGACTCACGCCGAAAATGGCCGCCAAAACTTTCTTCAAATTTTAGGGACTCACGCCGAAGGTGGCTGCCAAAACTTTCTTCAAATTTTAGGGACTCACGCCGAAGGTGGCTGCCAAAACTTTCTTCAAATTTTAGGGACTCACGCCGAAGGTGGCTGCCAAACTTTCTTCAAATTTTAGGGACTCACGCCGAAGGTGGTTGTCAAACTTTCTTCAAATTTTAAGGACTCACGCCGAAGGTGGCTGCCAAAACTTTCTTCAAATTTTAGGGACTCACGCCGAAGGTGGCTGCCAAACTTTCTTCAAATTTTAGGGACTCATGCCGAAGGTGATTGCCAAAACTTTCTTTAAATTTTAGGGACTCACGCCGAAGGTGGCTGCCAAAACTTTCTTCAAATTTTAGGGACTCACGCCGAAAATGGCCGCCAAAACTTATTCAAATTTAGGGACTTACGCCGAAAATGGCCGCCAAAATTTCTTCAAATTTAGAGACTCACGCCGAAAATGGCCGCCAAAACTTTCTTCAAATTTTAGGGACTCACGCCGAAGGTGGCTGCCAAACTTTCTTCAAATTTTAGGGACTCACGCCGAAGGTGGCTGCCAAAACTTTATTCAAATTTTAGGGACTCACACCGAAGGTGGCTGCCGAACTTTCTTCAAACTTTAGGGACTCACGCCGAAGGTGGCTGCCAAACTTTCTTCAAATTTTAGGGACTCACGCCGAAGGTGGCTGCCAAAACTTCTTCAAATTTAGGGACTTGCGCCGAAAATGGCCGCCAAAACTTCTTCAAATTTAGGGACTCATGACGAAAATGGCCGCCAAAATTTTCTTCAAATTTTAGGGACTCATGCCGAAGGTGGCTGCCAAACTTTCTTCAAATTTTAGGGACTCACGCCGAAGGTGGCTGCCAAAAATTTCTTCAAATTTTAGGGACTCACGCCGAAGGTGGCTACCGAACTTTCTTCAAACTTTAGGGACTCACACCGAAGGTGGCTGCCAAACTTTCTTCAAATTTTAGGGACTCACGCCGAAGGTGGCTGCCAAAACTTCTTCAAATTTAGGGACTCACGCCGAAAATGGCCGCCAATACTTTCTTCAAATTTTAGGGACTCACGCCGAAAATGGCCGCCAAACTTTCTTCAAATTTTAGGGACTCACACCGAAGGTGGCTGCCAAAACTTCTTCAAATTTTAGGGACTCACGCCGAAGGTGGCTGCCAAAACTTTCTTCAAATTTTAGGGACTTACGCCGAAGGTGGCTGCCGAACTTTCTTCAAACTTTAGGGACTCACGCCGAAGGTGGCTGCCAAAACTTTCTTCAAATTTTAGGGACTCACGCCGAAAATGGCCGCCAAAACTTCTTCAAATTTAGGGACTTGCGCCGAAAATGGCCGCCAAAACTTCTTCAAATTTAGGGACTCACGCCGAAAATGGCCGCCAAACTTTCTTCAAATTTTAGGGACTCACGCCGAAGGTGGCTGCCAAACTTTCTTCAAATTTTAGGGACTCGCGCCTAAGGTGGCTGCCAAAACTTTCTTCAAATTTTAGGGACTCACGTCGAAGGTGGCTGCCGAACTTTCTTCAAACTTTAGGGACTCACGCCGAAGGTGGCTGCCAAATTTTCTTCAAATTTTAGGGACTCACGCCGAAGGTGGCTGCCAAAACTTCTTCAAATTTAGGGACTTGCGGCGAAAATGGCCGCCAAAACTTCTTCAAATTTAGGGACTCACGCCGAAAATGGCCGCCAAAACTTTCTTCAAATTTTAGGGACTCATGCTGAAGGTGGCTGCCAAACTTTCTTCAAATTTTAGGGACATACGCCGAAGGTGGCTGCCAAAACTTTCTTCAAATTTTAAGGACTCACGCCGAAGGTGGCTGCCGAACTTTCTTCAAACTTTAGGGACTCATGCCGAAGGTGGCTGCCAAAACTTTCTTCAAATTTTAGGGACTCACGCCGAAGGTGGCTGCCAAAACTTCTTCAAATTTAGGGACTCACGCCGAAAATGGCCGCCAAACTTTCTTCAAATTTTAGGGACTCACGCCGAAGGTGGCTACCAAAACTTCTTCAAATTTTAGGGACTCTCGCCGAAGGTGGCTGCCGAACTTTCTTCAAACTTTAGGGACTCACGCCGAAGGTGGCTGCCAAACTTTCTTCAAATTTTAAGGACTCACGCCGAAGGTGGCTGCCAAAACTTCTTCAAATTTAGGGACTCACACCGAAAATGGCCGCCAATCTTTTCAATGAAATCCACTTCTTAATGTTCTTTGATAATTCTTCAGGTACCTGTCCAAAATAAGGAAAACTTGACATGCCCCTATCTATATGATGCATGCAATGTAATGGTTTCTTTCTCCTCTTTTTCTTTTTTCTCTCTTCTCATTTTCTTTTTATTTTCTTCTTTTTTCCTTTTCTTTTCTTTTTTCACTTTTTCTCTTTCTTTCTCTCTTTTCCTTTCAGCCTTTTTGTTCTGAAGTCTTACACCCTGAAAGGTTGTTCCTCAGATTTCTTCATCTCTTTACTGCTTCATTGTATGCTCTTAAACCCTCATTTGAACCTGCTTTTAAATCTTTTGTGCGGAAGACTTTCTTGTCTTCAGGGTTATCACTCGTCTTCATAAATGATCTTCTGGTTCTTATATTATTCTTATAAGAACCTTTTCATCTTCTTCGCTC
Organism: Hibiscus mutabilis; assembly: GCA_019671005.1. NCBI lineage: Eukaryota > Viridiplantae > Streptophyta > Magnoliopsida > Malvales > Malvaceae > Hibiscus > Hibiscus mutabilis. The sequence continues at coordinate 24,250,088 of CM033719.1, read as the reverse complement.
GGCATTGCCCCATTCAACCACGGGCTCCTCTGCTTTGAATTTTCTGACCCATCATACAGAGCCTTGATTTATTTCTAGTCACCAGGGTGAGCCAAACTGCTTCCATCCCCTGAGCTCATTCTTGATCTTCTCGTAGCACTTCGCCGGGAACTAACTCTCGATCCCTATGCTTTAAATCTCATCATCATTAATTTTTAAAGTAATGCAAAAGGCAATTTACTTGCGTATATTTCAACAAATAATGATTGTTTGAAAAGATAACAGTCATTTTGAAAATCACAACTTGGAGGGGATACCAAACATTTTGAAAACATTGTTTGGAACAAATGGTAAACATCTTTTTCTTTTCTTCTTCTTTTTTAAGGACCAAACATTTTTTAAATAATGCATGGAGAATAGTAAACAAAATTCGAAGTGTATTGCCAAACACATTTTTTTTAAAAAAACTAATGTTTGGGGGAAATGGTAAACATCAAAACTTTGGGAGAAAATGTCAAACCTTTTACAACATGTTTGCCCCCGAAATATTAAACACCATAGCGCATCTGCTTCAAGTTGCCAGAGATCAACTCTAATGAAGCGCATATTTAGAAGATCTTGACCATTGTGGAGATATATGCCAATGTATAGTTTCTTCTAGTCTAATATGCTTTTGAGAGGAACAACCCTACCTAGTTTCTACCCCGTTTAAGGTGGCTCTCTTAATCTCACTATCTCACCATGCCCCATCCTTCCCTCATTTGGGTGTCGATCAAGCACTTCGAAGTTTGACGTTCCTTGAAGCAAAGTTAACCCTTATAGGCGGAATGAAATCTGAAGACATTCTCATTCAACTTGGATATCTATGGATGACCAGAATAGTCTTTGGGGCTTGTAATGTAGGCCTTTGGTTTATGGTTAAGTGAAACAGTATTTCTGTACTTGTGTAACTTGGATATACCCATTATTTCTTCTCTTTTTTGGATCACTCTAGACTGCCTGTTTTCGGGTTTTCACCCTAGAGTTCATTTCCTTTCTTTTTATTGTAGGTTGCCTTGCATTCTGGCTATATACTGATGTTCGTTTTCTGTTCAATAATGTTTGATCCTTCAATACTCCTCGAAACTGAGATTTCTTGAATGAAGGACTATGAATACATTTCTGGAAATTCTTGTGATTGGCACGCCCAGATGAAATATTATTCTTTCTTTTTCTTTTCTCTTTTTTTCTTTTCTTCTTTTTCACTTTTTCTCTTGGATCGCTCTAGACTACCCATTTTTGGGTTTTCACCCTAGAGGTCACTTCCTTCTTTTGTACCTTCGGATCAATGTATTTTGGCTGGATATTGATGCCAACATGCTCAGACAGACTACTCTTTTTCTTCATTTTCAGGATCACTCTAGACTGCCCATTTTTGGGTTTTCACCCTAGAGGTCATTTCCTTTTTCAAAATTGGCAATCTTCGGGCCGACTTGTCTTGACTTGGCTTCAATTCGAGCTTCTATACTAATTTTCAAAACTGATATTTACTTGAAATGTGGATTCCTTGTGTCTCTTGCACATAGTTGAAGTCTCGTTCTTGTATTGTTTGATCTGTGTGTGAAGCATAGACAGTATTCTTCATTTCTCTTTTTCTTTTTCTTTTTTTTCTTTCTTGTTTTCTCTCTCTTTCTTCTTTTTTATTTTATTTTTTTCTTCTCTTTTTTTGTTTTGTTTTGTTTTTCTTTTTTTGTTTTAGACTGCCCATTTTGAGTTTTTAGCCTTGAATCTCTTTCTTCTTATTCGGGTCTGTAAGTGTATCCTCGAATCAACACATATCTATATTGGTATTGATGATATCTTCTGCTCGAAGTTACTTGCCTCTCTGCAGCTCTTCTGATATTTATTCGATCTGGATTGCTTTGGCCTTCTGATTACCATTTATCTTCTTTTTTGGTTTTTCGTTTGGACATATCCATGTTTTCAACCACTTTCTTATGATGATTTTCTGATCTTCGTATCCAATCTGTATGGTCTCATCTGTGTCTTCTGGTAAAGTAAAAGAACACCATTCGTTGTCATATTCACAAATTTCCTAAGAATACCTTCAAGGGGTAGAGGTTTAGGGTCAACTTTCGTTTCAAGGATCTTAAACGACAAGTGCCTGAGAAGATAAATTCTTAAAATGGGAACTGCCTATTGTCTAAACACTCGCTTTTGTTCCTCTGTTGGCCTAAGTAAACTAGCAGATACTCACATTTACAGTATCACCACAACATTCAATTTCTTCTAAATATATGCAACTTAGAGTTGATCTTTGGATCTAAAGCAAATGTACTGTTGCATTCAAAATTCGAGGACCTGGTATAGAAATGATATATACATATGTCCATTCAAAAATATGTGTATATGCATATGGGAAAACTAACCCCATAAAAATGAAATGTTTAAAGAATCAAGAATGTAAAATGTTTTTCTAAATGGAAATGTGATTTTTAATTCTAATAAACAATGATTTTTTTGTTGAGAATTTCTTTGTGAAATGATGAGAAAACAGTAGGGACCTTTGGATTATCTCCAGGGTACTAACTCATTCTGCCCCTTCCAAGGTAGTGTAGGCTTGCCTCTTCTCTTGTTTTTCCACTGCTAGATCAATTCTCTCGTCATGACTCCCTCATCGACCAACTTCTTGATTTTTTTAACGACCCCAAATTTCTTAGTGTCATGCCCCATCGACTCAATGTTTTGAAAGTGGTACCCATTTATCTCTTTGTTTCCTTCTGCTCCTAGGCAGGTCTAGTCTTTAAACTTAGGTCCCGGAGTGCATGTTCGATTCTCTCCGACTGTCATGAAGTCCTCAAAGCTGGCTTTCGTTTTCTCGAGCATCTTATTAAAGAAGAAATATGAAAGGTGGCATAGAATTCAATTTTCTCTTCATCTACGGGAGGCTGCACTTGGGTCGCTAAACACAGACACCTCAAAGCACATTCCTTGAAGCTTTCATCAGGTTTCATCTTCGTACCCTAGAGATACCGACGACTTAGTGCTAGGTCCAAAGCATATCATATCACGGTAGGTCCTGCTAGACTGTCGGGGAAGTAGTGGATCGGTAATTTTTCAATGTAGCCCTCCATCTTTTTTTTTGCAGAATATGGTCACGTGAATCTTGGGGCATCTTGTTCCGTTATCATGCGCAAATCTAAAGTCTTTGAAATCCGTATGAACGACCAAATCAGGGTTCAAACAGAGCTTTCTTGCATCAAAGGCATCAAACTTCTTTTTTCTTTCTCTTTTTCTCTCGAGCCCATCTTTTAACTACTCGAATCTTGATTTTTGAGTGTCTTCAATTCTTTTATTCATGATAAAACTCTAATTGTTCTTTGGACTACCCCCCAAAATTTATGCAAGTAATAATAATGCAAGGTAATGATAATGTCATATAAAACATGCCAGGATCGTGGAAAGCAATGCAATGCAATCCTAAAATATAAACATGAATGCAATAAGGTATTGATTCCAAAAGTGATCCCCATAGAACGACGTTCATTGAGGCTAAAAGGTTTCATTATATCAGATATTAGATATTTACAGTTATTGATAAGCTTCAGTGTCTACTTTCTTAACTTCATCCAGTAGTCCGGTTAGCTTGCCTTCTGTAGCCCAACACTTGGTCCATGTTCTGACTAAGCCTGCCACCTTGTTGAGCCGCCTTACCTGCTCGAGTAATAACAATCTTCGGGTCTTCATCTATCCCCTGCTTAGTCTTTCGCAGCTTGGAAGTTGTCATACTTACTTTCCAACTGAAAAGTGTTGGACTGTCATTGCTCTGTCGTAAACTTGTTCCCAAAACTCTTGTTAATGGCTAAGTTATTCTATAGCTCATCTCTGGAGATTGTCGTACCTATTCCCAATTTCCTCAAACTTATCTGATAACAGCCTAACTTGATTCTTGCTTGACTAGTTTATCTTCTTCCAATATTCTGAGTCGTCATTCAACTGAACAACACCGTTCATTTACTCTTTAAAGGTGACCCAATCTGATATTCTTAAACACTCAGTGGAGCTTCGGGTGATCATTCTGAAAATTCAATTTTATCAAAGTTATCTCTTTCTTATCTGAGCTGGCTGAACTCGAAAGAATATCCCTCTCTTGGGATGCCCCTATCTCCGATCTTCAAATTTAGCTCGCTTGAGTGACCCACTTCGGTATTACTCAAACTTTGTCCTAGATATCGATTCCTCCTCAACTTTGCCCCTCGGGTGATTGTTAGCTCATCATAGAATTGGGGAACTCCGTCTTCGAAACCTAAAATCCTCATCGCTATAAGATATTGAACTCATTCCTTAGGGCCCCGCAATTCTCAATACCGTGACCCAAACTTCCTAAACGGTAATTGCCTCTAGCACGTGTGTTGTAATCTCTCGGATAAGACGGTTTCTTCGCTAGAGACTTCACCGAGGTAATAAGGCTCTTGTCGATGAACATTAGGAGTAGTTCGGTGTACCTAACAGGAATCGAGATATATTTCTTTTCATTACTTACTTCTCAAGTTTCTTCTGGACCGAGCTCTATTTTTTGAAAGTCCGACTCAAGCATACCTTCCGCCTGTTTATTGATGTAGATCACAAAAAGGGTTCAATTTGTCGTATTTGGCTGACTTGGGGGTAGAATTCTGACTATCTCGCTCTCTATTATGATCCTTAATCGGTTCTTCTTTCAGTCTGATGGATCGCTTACCTTTCGTCGAAGTATTCATCTGATTCATCACGCCTTCCCTATGCTTCTTTCAACTCTTGCACTTTACTTTGCTCATTACCAGTACCGTGTCCGACCTGAAGTCTTCAGATGGTTCAACTTCTATTGTCTCTGATCTTGTTCTGGGACGAAACCTTGGACCTGTGCCCTCTAATATCTGACCAGACGACCATTTACCAACTATGAACGATTTCTGAGATTTGAGGAACCATTTCGGGAATCAATACCCTATAAATGCGAGAATGCATGCAAATGTGATGTTGATTCTCGAACAGTCTTTGAAAAACTTTCAATAGATAAAATGTATGTTTGCAAGAAATTGATAATGAATTACAGGCAACAGTTGAATTTATTCTGGAGACCTTGACTTCGGGAAGCAAAACCTGCGCTCCACGTCTCGACGTCGTCTTCAGGATGATGGATGAATCCGTCTTCTCCTCTTATTCTATTCTATGGGCTCGTGACGTCATGATCTTTATTTTTTGTTGCTTTTGAAAAGGACATCAGACAATATATTTTCCTTCTGTAGATCTGGGTACGTCTAAACAGGGATGGATTCTATCGATCCTAGGAGAGTACTTTAAAACTTTTTGGGGTTTAAATTAAAATTTTCAAGGATCATTTGGTTTAAAAATTCCCCCTTTTATTATCAAAAAGTTTTAACTTACTTAAAATGAAACTTTTAGGTTTCTTTTTGTTATTATTATTATTCTGAAAGTTTTATGAGGGAAGAAGTTTCAAAGAAAAATAATAATATTTTCAAATTTTTTATGAGTTAAATTAAAATCTGAGATTTTTTTAAATGGTCAAATGTGAAGATTTAAAATTAGGGTTCTACAGCCCTGACTGAATCTTTTGCGTCGCACGTGCCTTACTATCGTACCGTCTTCTTTCGCAATTGGTCTTTGCTCGGCCTAACTTGTTACTGTAATATTATCGTTTCTAGCAAAACATACTTTTTCTATTTTGAAAGCCTTTTAATGAACTGTTCTTGAATCAACACCATGTCATGATATGCAACATGAATGCAAATAAAGGCATTGATTCCGCTGGTAATCACCCTTTCGAACGACTTTCATGGGAATTAAAGGGTCCAGATTACAAAAAGGTCAATATTACAAAAGGAGTCTCTATTACAAAAAGAGTCCCTATTACAAAAAGTCTTAATTATAAAACAAATTTCTACACATAAGCCCTAGCTCTACCTCATAGCTCCTCGACAGCTCTAAGCAACTTGATAAACCTTGGTGCTTCTTCCATGTTCGGGGTTACGAAAGGTTGGAGAGTCGCGATTTCGGTAGCTAAGTCATTCACACACCTTGTAGCTCGTTGTATGTCCACCATCAGGGTCTCGTGTGTATACTTTGGCACTACACGCTTGCTCGGCAAATTATTACCTCGGATCTGTTGATTAATCTCTGACCGATGTCGTGCGACTGGATTGATGTCGTCCTTCCTAAGACACCTTTTTTCCATAATGAAAGATTTTCTAATCGGGCAAACCACTTGAATCAACGCCTCTATCTAATGTGGATGCAATGATATGCAACAAAAATATGTGTAAAATAAAAATAAAAATAAAACACAAAAAATAAGTTAGTACCGGGTAAAAATAATAAATACATAAATAAAATGAAAAATTAAATAAGGTAAACAAACAAAACAACCCTATTTATCCAGTCTAAAACACCTAAGGTTATCCGCATGGCTCTAACATGGTAGGTTTCTATGTTCTCTACATGCAATGTTGGTGCTAGGAGGTACCCGAATTGTCCTTGTTGTCCCCTACTAAGGGTAGCAAGGCCCCCGATCATCACCCATTAAAGGCTCCTTTCAACCGGGTTCAATTCAGGGGGACCCATTCGCTTATGCCTACACGAATGAACGATATCCTTACGAAAGCATAAGGTACTCGAGCCCCGAAGGTACTTGCTAGGCCTACACGGGAGAACGATATCTCCACGAAAGCATTAGCGTTTTCCCCCCACTTAAAAGATGGGTTTATATGCCAAATTTTAAATGCGTTAAAATAAACGCGCAATTACAACCGAATATTAATTTAATAGTCACTTTAATCTGGAACTTTTAATATTATTAAAGCGGTAATTATTTGAAAAAGCTTGACTCTCTTTATTTTGTTAAAAACCAAAAAATAGTCCCCAGCGGAGTCGCCATCTGTAGCGATGTCCGTTTCGCTAAAAAAACAAGTTTTCAAGGTGTTTGTGATTATTCAGATATAAAATATTTATTCCGTGGGGGTTTTAAAAACCACATTTTATTTAAAAATTGGAGTCGCCACCGGCCACTTAGGTAGGCCGGACACCATAAAAAACCAGAGATTTGAAAACTATTGGGTTCGGGAGTCGGTTACGGATGGGGAAGGATTAGCACCCGCACACCGCCCAAAATTGGTACTTTAATAATTACCGCTTCATTAATATTAGACTTTCCGGATTAAAGTGACGATTAGTTTAAAATTCGGTTATAATTGTGAATAAATTTTAAAGGCCCCGTTATCTGAGAGTAAACGCCCAACCACTATCACTACGCCTGATACTGGCCCCGTTTACACTCGGATAAAAGGACACCACATTGACAATTTATATCTCGATATGCAATCTTAGTGAGCAAAATATAAAACATGTAAAATAATTTAATACAATACGAATAAATATTAACTTAATAGAATATTAATCTAACATAAATAAAATACTAATTCGAAACATACATACATAAACATTAATCTAACTCATAAATAAAAACATATCTAGCATAAATAAAATACTAACATTCATAAATATTAACCTAACACAAATAAATATTATTCTAACACATAAATAAAAAACAAATTCAACATAAATAAAATACTATTCTAGAACATACATACATAAATATTAATCTTAACTCATAAATAAAAACATATCTAACATAAATAAAATACTAATATTCATAAATATTAATTTAAAACACAAATAAATATTATTCTAACACATAAATAAAAACATATCTAGCATAAATAAAATACTAATATAAAACACAAATTTAAAAACATACTAAATACTAATCTAAAACATAAACATACAAACTAAAAAATAAGACTACTATTTTAAAATAACTAATACTTCATTAAATTATAAAAATTACAACACTAATAAAAAGGGAAGAAAATATACCTAACTAGAAGCTCGAATGACGAACCCCGACTGAACCCCACCGAGATCTACCGCGACCCCTCAAAAAATATTAACTAGATCGGACCTAAAATAGGACCCCGATCGAATGTTGGATCGAACTAACTGGGGCCGAGGGCACTGCTCCCAACCCCGGCCGGCCATGCTCCCAATTGGGGAGCCAATTGCATCGCCAATTTGTTTGGCAATTTGGCCAAATTGTTGGGCGTGTAAATTGGCTCCCATTGCCCCCCCTCATGCCTCCTATTTATAGGCAATTGGGGGTGACGTGGCCATCCCAAAGCCACTCAAATTTTTTTTTATATTAATTATTATTATTATTATTTTGATTTTTTATATTAATAATATTACTATTATAATAACACTAATAACACTAAAACCCGGTAAAAATGAGTGATTATATTGGGCCTCAAGCCCAACTCTATACCATAAAATTTCCAACCTGGTTTAGCCCATACCACAACCATTTTCGTAAAATCCATAAGTGCAGATGTTTAAATCATAAATAAGTATTTCAAAACGTTACATGGAAGCTCCATTTACAAATACATAATTAAAATTATTCAACTCACAAATTAAAATCCAAAATAGAGTTACAATACAAACATTGGGTCCTACAAATGTATAGCCCAACTTAATCTAGTACTGTACTCGGACACAAGTCAATGCTGAGGTCCTACTCCGATGGTGCTCCAACAATACACGTCAACTTACTAATCTGCGAACGAAAACAACAATTCATGTACATTTTTTGTTGTTGTATAAAATGTTACATAACCGGCTAAAAAGCAATGGTTTAATATCTCATTATTCTTGTATTATAAATCTCATTTTTTTCTCTTGTATATTTTTTCATTTATTCATGTACATTTTTTACTCGATCTCATATTATTTTCTGTTAAAAAGTTACATGAACCAATCATATGCTCCACATGTAATGAGAATATTAAAAAATGCAAAAAATATTGGAAACAAATCTGAAAAAATAATAAATCCATTTAAAAAAACTTTCAAGTTTTTTGCATTTTGCATTTTATGGGTTATTTCACTTTTATGATTTTTTTATATTTTTAATGATTTTATGAATTTTATATTTAAAAATAAATTAAGCATAATTATAATTTTGAATAAATATAAGTTTAAAAATAAATTATGATAATTATAGAATTGTTTTTTTTTGCATTAAGAGCTTTTAATTTTATAAATTATTTAATAATAAGAAAATATATATTTTCTTAAAAAAATCATTTATATTAAATTGTTGGATTTTTTAAATATTTAAATTTTTTTATGAATTTTATTTTTTTCAAAATAAATTTTGCGTAACTATAGTTTTTGAAAAAATGATAATTCAAAATATAAATTCTGAATTTTTGTTATTTTAAGGGTTTATAATATTTTTAGATATTTTTTTAGTTTTATGTGTTCTTTAATAGATTTTATTTTTATTTTTATTTTTATTTTTATTTTTATTTTTATTTTTATTTTTATGACATATGATATGTTTTGATTGAGTTAAATATTTTTAACAAAAAAAATACTATTATAGTAACGGATAAGACATTTTTTGGATAAAGAACGGATAAGACATATTGATAATGCAAAAGGTAGCTGAGAATAAAATAATAATATATGAGGTAATTGAGAAAAAAAAAGTAGTACAAAAGACAAGATTTTTAAGGTAAAGTAAGTCTATGATAAAATATTAAGTCAAAGGTGAACGAGTTTCAACTTAAAACTTTATGCTTGCAGTTATATGTAACTCTCTCTTCATAAGAAGAAATTATATTACGGACTTGGATTACCACATCAACTATAGTTTCATTTAATAAAAAATATTTATTTTATCATTATTTTTTATGTGATTAATCTAATAATATAACAACTTAAAAAATTGTTTTTTAAATGACATAAAAAATATTAGTGGAGATTCATTGGTTGGAAAAAATGATGAGGAAAAATAATGGTGAAGTGGGTTGGATGAGACCATGGCTGATGTGATCAAGGACGGACGCAGAACTTTATGTTAAGGGGCGAACCTATAAAATTCTAGGGGAGGCGAACTTATAAAATTTTAAGGGGCGAAAATATATTTTTAATAGAAAATACATAGTAAATTTTTAAAAATGTTCTAAATCATATAGAAATTTTAAATTTTTAAAAGGGGAAGCTACCCTCTCCAGCCCCTCTAAATCTATCCCTAAATGTTATAAGCCATGCCCGTGATATATTTTTTCCTTGAAAAGGATTACAAGTGATATATTTTTTCCTTGAAAAGGATTACAAGTTAATCGTGATACATGGAAACATCTTAATTTTTTTAAAAAAATCATCATATGAATTTATATATAAAAAATAAAATAGTAATTGAAAGAAATTATAATATTTTTGAATAGTACCAACAATCTAGGAGAGGAGATAGTGCTCCTACTAAGTATTGAATTCAAAACCTAGAGGGAAGAAGGATGTTAATGGAAGGTTTAACAACTTGCTCCAACAATTGTTAGCGAAAGAAGTTATAAGTTGACTTCAATTTTTTTTTAAAAATCATATAATTAGTTTTAGTAATTTAACCAAGGATTATGATTTAAATTGTAAAACCTATGTTTGATTTTGATATAGCAAATTGTTTAACGACTAAATTGTAAAGGAAAATAAATTTTAAGTATTCAAAAGTCTCACAAAAGGACAACGAAAAGTTTTTCAAAGTTATAAACTTAAACCCAAAAATTTTTCTAAGTGTTTCAAGCAAAAAATACACAAATACGCCCAGGCGTATCGATACACCCCTTGGTGTTTCGATACGGTTTTTAGCTACTGTAATTTGATTTTGCTAAGCTACCAATACGGCTTAGCCCGTTTCGATACGACCTTCATAATAATTTGAAAATTAGGCTTTACGTTTCGATACGGTACAACCCGTTTCGATACGGCCTTCAACCTGGGTAAAGGTTTTAAGTTTAGTGTTTTGATACGATTCACACTCGTTTTGATATGTTTTAAAATTGGGTTGAAGAAACTTATATTCGTACCGATACGCTATACTATGTTTCAATACGATTTGAAATCTAAATTTAAGAAAATTTTTAATCGTTCCGATACGGCACAATCCGTATCGATACGTTTTGTCAATATCGTCAAAGATTTCGGCATTAAAATTTTTGACCGTTACTTGTCAGTTATTGGAATCAACAAACTTTGAATTTTGGTTAACCCGTACCGATACGCATAGGGGCGTATTGATACACTTTTTCATCCAAGATTTTAATGAGCAAAATCTGTACCGATACGGCCTTGCTGTTTCGATATGCCCCTACTTTAACACTAAGACCATTTCGATACGACTTTACGCGTATCGATACGCTTTCCAAAATGGCTATATTTTTGCTGTAACAGGTATCGATACGGGCCTTCGTGTACCGATACAGTTGTTCACCAGACTGCATTTATTGCAGGAAAGATGGTCCCCAACGGCTCTATTGATGACTTCAACCACCCAAACGACTAGAATTCAATAAGGGGGTATAATTACAAGTCTCCAATGCTACAACAACAACTAATGAACCTACATTGAACAACATTCAAGTACTCAAGCAAAATCCAACCCTTGTGCTCATAAAGTCAAATCTTTGTACCCAACTTGTGTTCTTCATTGTAATATTTTATTTCAAGTTTGGGGCTGAGTGTTCTTGTAATTTTGGGCAAATATTTACCTTGTGAGATCATTTTCTTTTTGCCATTTTCTTTCTTGTAAAAGAGTGATCTTTGATCAAGCTTTGGGTAGAAAGCTTTGATCGGTTGTAACGGTTGCATCCTTAGCCTAGAAAAAGGAAGAATTTCATAGTGAAATTGGTTGAAAATCCTTACTAGGAATCTAAGGTAGTGAACGTAGAGCTTGTTAGAAGCTTGAACCACTATAAATCATTGTGTCCCATTGTCTATATTTTCAATTTGCTTCCATACTTTTCAAAATAGCCAATTCACCCCTCTCTTGGCCAACATCTACTTTGATTGATCATCCTAACAATTGGTACCACACTCAACCGAAGGTCTAACAACCGTTAAGGCGATTCAAAAAAGTGATTCAATCAACTAATACTTCATCCATGGCTTCTACTTCATGCAACAACATGTACGAGTCTCAATCTATCTCCAAACCATCATTCTTTAATGGAGACAATTATCCATATTGGAAGAATCGAATGAGGCTATTCATCAAATCCAATGATTATGTTCATTAGGATGTAATTGAAGATGGACCATCTATCCCAATGAAGGAAGAAGGAGGAAGGAAAATTCCCAAGGTCAAGCAAGAAATGACCCATGAAGAGAAAAAATTGTGAATAAACAACAAGGCCTTGCACATGCTCTTTTGTGCACTTGGACCCGACGAATATTCGAAGATGTCCTTATGTACAAGTGCAAAAGAGGTGTGGGACAAGCTAGAGAACACCTATGAAGGTACCAATGATGTAAAAGAGACCAAGATTGGACTCCTCAATCTAAGCTATGAAAATTTCAAGATGGAGCCCGATGAGAGCGTCACCAAGATGTTCGATCGCTTCTTCATTATTGTAAATGGTCTCAAGGGGTTCAGAGAAGTCATTCCTGAAGACAAGCTTGTTCAGAAGCTTTTGTATTCTCTTCCCGAGTCATGGGATGGGAAGAGGATGTCCATCATCGAGGTAAAGGACTTGAAGACCTTGAAGCTCAATGCTCTTGTGGGTTCTCTCCTAACTTATGAGACCATGAAGTAAGGAAGAGAAGAAGAGAAGAAAAGAAAAGAGAAGAAAATAATGTTGAGAAGAAAGAAGTAGAAAAGAAGAAACTTGGAATTGCTCTCAAAGCTTCACAAGAAGAGAGTGATTCAAGCGAGGAGGAAGATGAGGAGTTGGCTATGCTAGCCAAATGATTCACACGGCTCATGAGATCTAACCGGAGAAGGAAGTTCAATAGAAGAAAGGATTTCAAGAGTAAGAGCAAGGAAGAAGAAAAGGATCCTATTGTGTGCTACGAATGTAAAAAGCCAGAACACATCAAGATTGATTGTCTTCAACTCAAGAAGAAGGGCTTCGAGAAGAAAAAGAAGCATAAGGCCTATGTAGCCACTTGGAGCAATGAAGAGTCTTCAAGTGATGAGGAGTAAGAAGTTGTGAACCTTTGTCTCATGGCATATGAAGAAGATCCTAAGGTAACCTCCAACTCATCTAATGATCTCAATTATGATGAACTATTTGAAGATTATAATGAGTTGCAAGAGGCTTACGATGAATTAGTTTTGAAATATAAAGAATCACTTTTGAAAAACAAGAAAATAATTTCTGATTTGAAAAGTCAAAATGATTCTTTGATCAAAACTAATTCAAACTTGAAGAGAAGGTTAATGATTTACTAGATAATCAAAAATATATTGAAAAAGAAAATGTTGATCTAAATAACCTTCTTTCTGAGTTAAAAGATCATTACCTCAAGGAGGTAAATGATCTCAAAGCTTCCTTAAACAAGGTTGGGAAACCAAATTTTGAAAAAGGACAATCTTCAAAACCTAACTATGTTAAAAGGAACTTTGGCAACCACAAACAAAGAGGCTTCCAAAGGACCTCTAAAGGTAAGAGAATTGGAAGTGTTTGGGTTCCTAAGGAACTAGAAACTTCTAACAATCTTAAGGCTATTACATCTTGGATTCCCAAGGGAACCAAGTATTTGAGAGCTAATACTCATGGACCCAAAATGATTTGGGTACCAAAAATCAATAATTAATCTTTGTTTGTAGGGGGAGCATTGCTATAAGGCCAAAGCTTTAAGTGCAAACTCGTGGTTCCTTGATAGTGGATGCTCAAGACATATGACCGGCGACAAGAGTAGATTCGTGGAACTTGAGCTAAAAAGAGGAGGATTGGTGACATTTGGTGATAACTCCAAAGGTCAAGTTGCAGGAATGAGTTCCATTGGTAATCACTCCTCCGTACTTATTGAAAATGTTCTATATGTCAATGGTCTTAAACATAATCTTTTAAGCATTAGTCAATTTTGTGACAAAGGTTTCAATGTTGTTTTTGATTCTAATGGTTTAAACATTGAAACAAATAAAATTCCGCTTGTGGGTCATCGCATAGGAAACATATACATGGTGCATCTAGATGACATACACATTTCTCATGCATGTTTTGTTGCAAATGATGAGCATGATTCATGGTTATGGCATAGAAAACTAGAGCATGCAAGCATGAGTTTTAGAAAAATTGGTTTCAAAAGATCTAGTTAGAGGTTTTCCTAAAATAAAGTTTTCAAATGATAAAATTTGTGATTCTTGTGCAAAAGACAAACATAAAAGAGTTTCTTTCAAGTCCATTAATGATGTTTCAACTAGTAGAGTTTTACAATTGATCCTTATAGATCTCTTTGGTCCTATTAGAGCTACTAGCTTGGGTGGAAAATCATATGCATATATTTTAGTTGATGACTACTCTAGATACACTTGGGTTTTATTCTTAAGTACCAAAGATGAGGCTTTAGAAAAAATCATCACATTTTCAAAAATTACTCAAAATGACCTTGGTCAAACTATTTCTCACCTTCGAAGTGACCATGAAACCAAATTTCAAATTTTAGGTTTTGAGGTTTTTTGTAACTCAAATGGTATTAGCCACAATTTTTCAGCCCCTAAAACACCTCAACAAAATGGGGTTGCTGAAAGAAAAAATCGAACCTTAGAGGAAATGGCTAGAACCATGCTTATTGAAAACAATTTGCCAAAATACTTTTGGGCGGAAGCCACTAATACGGCTTGTTATATCATAAATAGAAGAATGATTAGGCCTATTTTAAAGAAAACTCCTTATGAAATTTTAAAATTCAAAAAGCATAACATTAGCTATTTTTATCCATTTGGTTGTAAATGTTTTGTTTTAAACAATGGAAAATATAATCTAGGAAAATTTGATGCCAAAAGTGATGAAGCTATTTTTCTAGGATATTCTTTAAACTCTAAAGCCTATCGTGTATTTAATAAAAGAACCTTGGTTGTTGAAGAGTCTATTCATGTGGTTTTCAATGATAACCCCCTTCCGAGGAAGGATTCTTGTGATGATGATGATGTAGGGATCTTTGAAGCCAATGATGGTGGGCAATCATCAAAGGTGGATGAAGTTCCAACCAAAGAAGAAGAAGCACAAGATCCACCTCTAGAAGCCTTGAAGGACATAAGTCTGTAGGAAAAGGAAGTGAGCTACCCAAGAGAGTACAACTATGTCAAATGTGGTGAGATTTTAGGTGATCCATCCAAAGGGGTAACCACTGGACTTTCTCTTAAAAATGTATGTAATGTAGAATTTATCTCATGCATTGAGCCTAAGAATGTTAAAGAAGCATTAAATGATGATTATTGGATAATGGCCATGCAAGAGGAATTAAATCAATTTGAGAGAAGTCAAGTTTGGACATTAGTTGATAGACCTAGTAATAAATCTACTACAAGAACTAAATGGGTTTATAGAAACAAACTAGATGAGAGTTGTAACATAGTGAGAAACAAGGCTATACTTGTTGCTCAAGGTTACACTCAAGAAGAGGGAATCGTTTTGATGAAACCTATGCTCCCGTAGCTAGAATGGAAGCCATTAGGATGCTTTTAGCATTTGCATGTTATCAAGAATTTAAGCTTTTTCAAATGGATGTAAAAAGTGCATTTTTAAATCGTTTTATTAATGAAAAAATGTATGTAGAACAACCACCCAGTTTTGAAGATCCAAATTACCCAAACCATGTTTTTAAACTTTTAAAAACCTTTATATGGTTTGAAACAAGCTCCTAGAGCTTGGTATGAAAGGTTGTCAAGTTTTCTAGTTGAAAAAGAAAAGGTGGATACTACACTCTTCATAAAAAGAAATGACAAAGATATATTAGTACTTCAAATTTATGTTGATGATATTATTTTTGGATCTACTAATGAGTTTCTTTGTCAAGAGTTTGCTAGGTTGATGCAAGGTGAGTTTGAGATGAGCATGATGGGGGAGCTTTCATTCTTTTTGGGGCTTCAAGTTAAACAAAGGAAGGACGACATCCTCATCAATCAAGCTAAGTACATCAAGAACATGCTCAAGAAGTTTGTCTTGGAGAGTGTGAAACCTCAAGCCACACCAATGAGTTCTTCCACAAAGCTTGACAAAGATAAATGATGTAAGTGTATAGATTTAAAGCTTTACCGCTCTATGATTGGATCTCTGCTTTATCTTACCGCAAGTATACCGACATTATGTTTAGTGTTTGCTTGTGTGCTAGATTTCAAGCTAGTCCTAGAGAATCACACCTTATAACCGTTAAGAGAATCTTTAGGTACCTTAAAGATACACCTTGTTTAGGTCTTTGGTACCATAGAGAGTCTTTCTTTAACCTACATGCCTTCTCGGATGAGGATTATGAGGGTTGTAAGATAGATAGAAAAAGCACATCTGGCACATGTCAATTCCTAGGTAGTATGCTCATATCTTGGTTTTCTAAAAAGCAAAATAGTATAGCATTATCTACCACCGAAGCCGAATACATATCCATAGGGAGTTGTTGTGATCAAGTCCTTTGGATGAAGCAACAACTCTTAGATTATGGAATTGACATAGGAACCATCCCCATTAGGTGTGACAACACTAGTGCGATTTGTCTCACTAAGAATCTTATCCAACATTCTAGAACCAAACACATAGAAATAAGACATCATTTCATTAGAGATCATGTATTGAAAAATGATGTAGTTCTAGAATATGTAGACACATCGAACCAATTAGCGGATATTTTTACCAAACCATTAGACAAAGAACGTTTTTGGTCTCTTAGGAGAGAGTTAGGTTTTAACCAACCTCCCTTGATCCTTAGTGCCTATTTTGGTCTTAAAAATATGCTTAAATTTGTTTGATTGATTGCTTTTGTTATTTTGCTCCTATATACATATATGCTTGTTGTTAGGGGGAGTATGCATCTATTTATGCTCATATATGATGTTCTCATATCATTCACATGCATTTCAATTCGATTAAAATTGAATTTTTGAGCAGCCTGCAGCCAAAATTGACATTTTTGGCACAGTCATATCGATACGGTATTTCGCGTATCGGTACGGGTCGTTTACAATCGTTTCGATACAGGTTTACCTGTACCGATATGTATAGTGTATCGAAACGACCTTAGAAGCATTTTGGTACTGGGTTTGATATGCCACATTGGCGTATCGGTACGCGTTCACGGCTGAGCAGTTTTTAAAGGCTTTAAATGAGGTTTTTCACTTTAATTCAAATACCATCTTTATTTCAAAACCCTAGATACAAAATTCTCTATAAAAACCTCTCAATCCCTCATATTTTCCCACACAACTATGAGAAATTCTTGAGGGCTTTTAGTTTTTACATCAAACCCAAGCTACAATCATCAAGTTTGTGCATCTAAATCACTTCATTCATTCTTAATCTCAACTTCAAGGTATAAACCCTAACCTTTTTCTTTTTAATTTTCATACATATATATACACTGTTTTTGTACTATAATCATAGATTTAGAACCTATATAGTATTGTTTTCAATATTTTTGTAAAAACTTTTCCAAATCTGAATTTTTTTTATTCGAATATAAAATTATATCGTATAATTTTTAACACTGTTTTTCAAGTTTTTCTTTACCAAAAATTCTTTTTTAAATTTGTATATATTTTTAAACTATATTGTATAAATTTTTGATAATACCTTGATTATTGGATTACTTTTTGGATCGAATGTATTGATTTATGCATACATCGTTTCTGGTTTGATTTTGTTTTCAGATTGTGGCCCCTAAGAAACTAGCACGAAAGGACATTGCCTCTAGTTCAAATTCTTCGCATCCTCTTCCCGATTATGTTGGTAATAGACCCAATCTTACCCACATTTATCAAAATTGTTTTAATGAACTCAATTTCCAAACGCCATGGAAAATTTTAAAGAATACCAAAGTTACAAAATTCACCCCGAGCGTGTTACGTCAATCCCATTTTTATCATTCAAAAGATTTAAATTCGAATATCTTCCTTTAATGCACGAATGGAAATTTATAGATTTTTTAAGTATATCAGGGATTTTATACCGAAATCTTGTTTTAATCTTCTATTCCAATGCTCGGTGTATTTTCAATGAAAAGAAATCTTTGGTTGTTGCAACTGAATCTTACTTAATGGGTAAGAAATTTCGAATTGATTCAAGTGTTTTAGCAAACTTTTTGGGTCTTGAGGATACGAGAATAGATGATGAGGGTGCGTTAGGACATGTCCTTAGTGGTTCGGTGACCGTTCTTAATGCCCATGACCGTATCTTACATCTCATGATCACTTGGTGGTTTCGTCCATCTGGTGGGAAATACTCTACCATCCGCCAAGTTGATGATTTTTGGCTTCGATGCTTTTGTGAGAAGAGGCGACCCAACCTTGCTTAGATTATGTTCGCCGAGATCGTCTTTCTTGTCCAACATCGCCACACCTCCTTAGTTACATCCTTCACTTATGGCACGACTTTGAGCTTTGTCTTTCACAAGATGGGGATCGATTGTTCCTATGACCTTCCGGAAACTCTCATGGATCCCATTGATGAGTGTTCTCTCTGTCGCGCCAAGTTCACTTATTACAATGGAGAATGGGTCCGTAACATTGATCTTTCGAGAGGTGTTCAGCCCGAATCGGTAGAGGCTCCTCAAGAAGCTCAAGTTCCGCAAGCTTCGGTGGCCCAACCGAATCAGGATGCTCTCATGGCTTTCCTCAATGAGAAGTTCACCTATTTGTACACCATCATGGACTCCGGGTTTGCCGTGATTGACACTCGTTTCACATCCTTGGAGGAAAGAGTAGCGGCTATTGAAAATCGAAAAAAATCTATGGACATCACTCTTAACGCCTTTCAGGGTGAATGGCATCAATCCCATGGACCTCTGGCCACAAATGTTGATGAGGATGAGGATGAAGAAGATGAAGACGATGGGGATGACATGGACTCTTAGACATCTTGCATCTCATAGCATATCATATTAGGATTTAAGTTATGCACCTTTATTTTATGTCTTTATGAACTCCTATACTTTGTTTTTATTTGGTTTATGTTTTTAGGATTTAAGTTGGATTGAACTTTGTTGCTTGAACTATTATTTGAAGTTAAGTGCTTATGTTGCTTATTTAATTGCTTGGAGTTGTTATTGTTTTCTTGTCTTATCCCTATTACATTGATTTTGATCTAACGAAAAGGGGGATAAGTTTTAAAGAGCCAAAATTTTATTTATAGCCTTAAATTGAGGGGGAGTTTTCTAAATACTTAAAATTTTCACTTTGGTTTTGTTATATCAAAAAGGGGGAGATTGTAAAACCTATGTTTGATTTTGATATAACAAATTGTTTAAGGACTAAATTGTAAAGGAAAATAAATTTTTAAGTATTCAAAAGTCTCACAAAAGGACAAGGAAAAGTTTTTCAAAGTTATAAACTTAAACCCAAAAATTTTCTAAGTGTTTCAAGCCAAAATACACAAATACGCCCAGGCGTATCGATATACCCCTTGGTGTTTCGATACGGTTTTTAGCTACTGGAATTTGATTTTGCTAAGCGTACCGATACGGCTTAGCCCGTTTCGATACGACCTTCACAATACTTTGAAAATTAGGCTTTGCGTTTCGATACGGTACAACCCGTTTCGATACGGCCTTCAACCTGGGTAAAGGTTTTAAGCTTAGCGTTTCGATACGACTCACACTCGTTTCGATACGTTTTAAAATTGGGTTTAAGAAACTTATATCCGTACCAATATGGTATAATATGTTTCGATACGGATTGAAATCTAAATTAAAAAAAATTAATCATTCCGATACGGCACCACCCGTATCGATACCTTTTGTCAAGATCTTCAAAGATCCCGTCATTAAATTTTTTGACCGTTACGTGTCAATTATTGGAATCAACAAGCTTTGAATTTCGGTTAACCCGTACTGATACGTCTCATATGCGTATCGATACACTTTTTCATCCAAGATTCCAGTGAGAAAAATTCGTACTGATACGGCCTTGCTGTTTCGATACGCCCCCATTTTAACACTAAGACCTTTTCAATACGACTTCACGCGTATCGATACGCTTTCCACAACGGTTATATTTTTGCTGTAACAGGTATCGATAGGGCCTTCGTGTGCCGATACGGTTGTTCACCAAACTGCATTTATTGTGGGAAATATGGTCCCAACGACTCTATTGATGACTTCAACCACCCAAACGGCTAGAATTCAATAAGGGGGTATAAATACAATTCTCCAATGCTACAACAACAACTAATGAACCTACATTGAACAACATTCAAGTACTCAAGCAAAATCCAACCCTTTTGCTCATAAAGTCAAATCCTTGTACCCAACTTGTGTTATTCATTGTAATATTTTATTTCAAGTTTGGGGTTGAGTGTTCTTGTAATTTTGGACAAATATTTACCTTGTGAGATTATTTTCTTTTTGCCATTTTCTTTCTTGTAAAGAGTGATCTTTGATCAAGCTTTGGGTAGAAAGCTTTGATCGGTTGTAACGGTTGCCTCCTTAGCCTAGAAAAGGGGAAGAATTTCATAGTGAAATTGGTTGAAAATCCTTAGTAGGAAGCTAAGGTTGTGGACGTAGAGCTTGTTAGAAGCTTGAACCACTATAAATCATTGTGTCCCATTGTCTATCTTTTCGATTTGCTTCCATACTTTTTAAAATAGCCAATTCACCCCCTCTTGGCCAACATCTACATTGATTGATCATCCTAACATAAATCATAATATTTGAAAGATAAATTAATTCAACATAAATTTTAATCTTTTTCCTCATTATCAAATGAATTCATTCAACATGAAAGTAGATTAGGAATATTATAAAAATGTGATAAATCTTATTATCGAATAAATTAATTTAACCAAAATATTTCAATAAAATTAGATATTTTTTTGAAAAATATATTTTCATTTATAAAGTAAATAAATATTAAAAATAAAGATATTTAAATAAAAATTAAACATGTGATAAAAATTAAAGATACTTTCACATGTTCGAAAAATTGACACATTCATGCTTATATTATTAACATAGACTAATGAGTAATGAACTATATTTAAGTAAATGGAATATTGTGTGTATAATATATATTAAATACATTGATTTTTTTGAACAATTTTTACCTAGGGGAGGGGAAGGGAAATTTTGTTATACTGGGTTTTGAACCAACAACCTAATAAAAAGGAGGATGTCAACTGAGAGCTTTAATCACATGCTCTACAGATTGTTAACAAATACATATGTTAGACTTAAAAGAAAATTTTGAAATAAAATAAAAATATAAAATAACACAGATACGATATTAGTACCTGGCTTTAATTGATTGTATATACATTAAAAGTAAAAATAATTGAAACAAACATAAAAATGTAATCAATAGAAACTAACAGACTCATCCAACTCATAAATACTTATAACAGTTTTATTCATGTTACCTTTCTGGCTTTAACTCCTTTTCACTATGATTGAATTGTTTGTAAGTTCATATTGCACACAAAAGGAATCAATTTGGTCGTTTACACTAATTTGTGGTGTTTATAATAGTTATTTGTTATCTAACTTTTATTTTCTAACAATTTGAACTAAGTAAAGTTTAGGTACTTAATTCAACAGAAAAAGTTTAGATATCAAAGTGAACTTTATATTTTAATTGGAAAAAAATAAAACTTAGCCACCAAATTAAATATTGAAATAAAGTTGATGCACTAAATATATATATATACCATTTATAATATTACTTGGTGTAAAAAGGGGCGAATGGATATGAAGAAAAATGCAGTAATGGGATTCCTTGTAATGAGGAGTATGCTGCTGGGTATTACTTTCATACGCGGGGACCATTAGGCATGAGAGTACAAATAGTTTTGTGCGTACTTTGCAATTTTGTATTAGCCATTTAGCCCAATAAGCAAGCAATAAATGCGGGTCCCCTCCATTCTCTCTTTCTGTTGTAACTTGTGGAGTGCATTGAACCGTGGGTTTATTTTTCTTTCAATTTCAAGAATGTCACCCTCCTACTAGAGTCCTAGTCCTAGTTGTGAAGGCAAGGCGGGTTTATTTTTCTTTCAATATTCAATTTATTTTATTTAGATTCAAATTCTTCAAAATTTGGATTTAATCTAAAACTTGTTCAACCAATAGCAAATTATTTTGACTTTTTTATACCTTTGACCCACTAATTTTTATACGTGCACAACGTTTAGAAGGACTATTTCATTAGTAAAAATTGTGACAAGTAGTATTAGCCATGACTATGACGCAACAAGTTGTAGCAAAAAAACAACAACAATAATAATAATAAACAACATTGAAAGGTAATGCAATTACCCATATAATTATACTAATTCTAACCCTTCCCATAAGAATTGAAGACTATAATTGAGGGGTTGCATGCAGTTACACTAAATTCAGTAAAATCCACAAATTAATATGGTTGACCAAACTTGTAAAACGTGTTCAAGTACGCGTAATTACATCCAAATTCAATTATCGGATGGTTATACCAAATGTATCCTAAGCGTGTGTTTGAAACTACAATAATTATATGAAAAATGTAATTACTAGCCTAGTAGTTTCACAATTATTGTAATTACAATAAATTCTCTTGTCATGTTCAATGGTAAAAATTTTAATTACACAACTACATAAATTTAAATTCTAAAATAATATTAATTATTATAAAAAACAAATGTATTCGTTTTTATGATCAATAGTGCCAAGATATATTTTCTTGTCATGTTCAATGGTAACCATGGCCCCCTCTGCTCCCACCAAGCTCCACCCCTGGTGTTGGTATATAAAGTGTTAGTAAGGTGTAGCAGTAGTTTGAAAAGCGTTGTAAAATATACTTCTTTGTAGCGGCATTTTCTAAGAAACATCGCAACAAACCCGACTAAATTGGAGCTTCTAGCGACGTTTCGTGGTTATGTTGCGACGCTTTTAGAAAGCTTTTATATAGCATGGTTATGTTGCGACGCTTTTAGAAAACGCCAGTCATACGTAACAATTACTATAATTAATTTTCTATGGCGCTTTTCCTATAAACGTCTCTAGCCACACTTTTTTTTTTGAAAATCTTAGTTTATACTTTGTTTTTCTTTCCAAAATAGTTGCGTTCGAAATTAAATTTTATATCAATCATCCATAAATGCAACAAACAAGCTAAACGAGTTCACAATCCAACCACGAAGCTAGTAGAAGTAATAAAAGGAAAACCCAAATATTAATTAAACAACTTAAAGAGTTTAATAAAAGAAGCTGACAACCCAACGATCAAGTTAAAGCCTAAAACATTAACAAGAGTAAACAAAAACAAAAAGAGTTTAAAAATCCAATCAAGTTAAAGGCAAAGAGAAAATAAAAATAGTCATAAGTCTATAGTTCCAAACAAGAAAAGTCGATTGAAATACACAAAACAACAACCTCCAATAAATAGCATCAAATTCTACTTAGTGTCATCATCATCAACATAAGTTTCCATTTTTTGTTGATTCCGAAATGAGGAGACACCGAACTAGAAAGATTGAGAGGAAGACCAAGGTGGTTGATGGCGGCTTCAGGCGGTTCACCCCTTGTAGATTTGGGACGGAGAGTCTTGGTCAATGCGGTGGTCGGAGTGAAGAATAAGAGATGTGGAAGAGAGGGGATACAACCTTCTTAATTTAGCCTTATCCCAACACATTGTTGTTGTTCTTCGATCTATCTTCTCTCATTAGGGGCATGGGTATTTATGGCCCCTTAATACTGCTGGTGATGTGATAGCTTCAACCCTAATGACAATATATGGATTGTAGATAGAGATAGGCTCAATTTTCAAGTACCAGATTTCATAGTTTGATCATAAGGGTGGAGTGCTGTAGCGTCTGACAACGTCTGTTCCCAAGATAACATGTGGGCTCCAGCAATATTAATCTCTTAAGAGTCTTATCTTCAAAAAGGTTGCTGCTCTGGGCTATCTTTAGAGTTTATCAAATATGGAGGTCATGAGGGGTATTTCCTGAGTTTTGTAGAGGTGAAGAAATTAGGTGCAACACTTGTCCCCCGTAGTTAGAAGAGTATCATAAAGTGGAACGAGCTGAAATATATTTAGGGCGCTTCTCTTCAGAGGGTTGATCGTGGTTGTATTTTCCAATACATTTCTTGGAGACTTTGTATGCTTCGGGGGACATTATCGAGGATTATGTTGACTTTATTTCCCATCGTTATGATTATCACGATAGCCTTTGAGCATGATGGTGGTAACAAAGTTCTTTACCTTGAGAGGACGATTTTGTAGGCTAATGTATTGCAGATGCATTTAATATATAGAAATACCCTCTGTGTCGAAACGACATCATTATGAGTAGAATTGTAGTTATGCATCTTTTCATTCATTAGTACTACTCGAAAGAACTAGACTATTTTTGCACTCTTAGAAAATGTGCAGAGCATTTTTTGTTCTTGGTTGAGAGCCGATGATTCACTGAAGGTGTTATCATAGTATAAATGAGTGTAGACATTTCTACTTTTTCTTAGTCGTCAATGCACCTAACATTGGACAATGTAGAGGCATTATATACTGATGTAGTTCAATACCCGTAAGAGGCATAAACAAACGTATTGTGGGCTTGATGCTAGTAGAACATTAGAGGTATGGTTTTCTCCGCCTTTTCTGAATCAATAATGTTTTTGAACATTGGATTAGTGGAGATACTGTTTAGTAGAGTTATCTGTGTAGTTATCTTTGGTTTGTTTTAGTCAGCAGTACTTCTAGTACCGGATGATTTGAAGGTATCTTAAACAATATTACCCATGCCCTTATAAGGCTGATGTTTGTTAGGGTATGTATGGATGTAAATACCTCTATTTTATTTTAATCTACAATATTCTCAACATCGATTTGTTCGGAGGCTTTTAAATTTATCGAGAGGTCATTTCTCAAGGAATATTTTCTACATCTTTGTAGAATTGGAGCTATTGAAGAACAAGTATGCACGAACATCTTTAATTTATTACAGTTTGTCGATGTCCTTAGCATCTGGTTAGTGGAGATATGTAAAACAATATCATCTGTGACTTCATATAGAAATCTCTGGTTTGTTATAATCAACGATGCATTTAGCATCAGATTGATGGAGCTATGCAAAATAATATCATCTATGACTCCGCACAGGTACCTTCGATTTTTTATGATCGACATCGTACTTAGCATCAAATTAATGTAGGCATGCAAAACAATATCATCTGTGACTCCACATAGGTACCTCTACCTTGTTATAATCGACGATGCATGTATAGACATCTTTAATTTGTTTAAGATTTATCAATGCACTTAGCATCGGGTTAGTGGAGATATGTAAAAAAATATCATCTGTAACTCAACACAGTCATATTCGGTTTCTTATAATCGACGATGATTTTAGCATCAGATTAATGGAGGTGTACAAAACAATATCATCTATAACTCTGACAGGTACCTCCGGTTTGTTATAATCGAAGACATACTTAGCATCGAATTAATAAAGACTTGCAAAACAATATCATCTGTGACTCTGAACAAGTACATATGGTTTGTGATGATAGACAACGTGCTTATCATCAAATTAATGGAGGCGTGCAAAGCAATATCATATGTGACTCCACATAGGTACCTTTCATTTGTTATAATCGATGATGTCATTAGCATTAGATTAACGAAGGTGTGCAAAACAACATCAACTATGTGTATGCACATGTAATCTTAGGTTTGTTTTGAATAATTATGCATTTAACATCGGTTTAGTGAAGGCGACATCTTCATGAGCAGACATCCATGCTTTTGCAGATCAGGTGTCATTCGAGATACATAAGCGTGGGCATTAAATGATTAAATAGGCTGAAGAAACATCTATCAGAGCAGACATCCATACTTTTGTAGATCAGGTGTCATTCGAGACATAGAAGTGTGCGCATCTTGACTCCCTTGGAGGAAAACACAATGTCGTAGCATTGAATGGGTTAAGGCCGCTGATTCTCTAGGTCTATCTTAATTTTGTATGCAATTTAGTACAATTATCTCCATTTATTTGATCAACAAGGTATTTAGTGTCGGATCAACAGTGGTCAGATCTAGTGGAGAAGGTATTCATAGTTTTGCAGACCATGTGTCTTTCGAGACATAGAAGTGTGGGAATTATATCATTGAATAGGCCGAAACATGCATCTACATTTTTGTAGATCAATTATCGCTCAAGATATAAGAGTGTAGGCATCTCGATGCCATTGGATGAAAACACAATGCTTGAGCATTAAATAGGCGGAGGTTTTTTTCTGTTAGGGAAAACATCCTCAATCATATAGATCAAGTGTCATTCAAGACACAAAAGTGTATGCATCTAAACTATTTTGGAGAATAATGCAATGTCAGAGAATTGAATGAGTAGAGGTATCGAATAATTTACTTGACAGAGTGAATGTAGTCGGAGAATGGAGAAGCAGAAACATACAAGAGCATTCAGAGAGGTAAAAATCATTAACAATTTTACATATTCATATACTCATCCAAACACTCATTTAAACAATCATTCATCAACACAATATATTTACGCATCTGTATAACAACCACACCATTCGGTCATCCATCCATAAACAACTAATATGCTATATGTTGATCAGTTAATCAATCGACTATTCGTTTGTAGAGTAAATCCAACAGTCTTTCCTAGAGTATTTATTAACTTCTTAGGAGGCTCTAAATAGTATGAGTTATTCCCTTGTACAGACCGGTTTATTGGGGAGACATTGCATAAGGTTTGGTTTATGCCCATCAATTTTTTTAGAAGAAATTTGAACCTCGATTGCACTTTTGTCCTGCACACAATAGCAGCTAGGTGAAGGGATTACCTTTTATCTTTCAAATTTTACATTTACATTAGCTAACATCTACTCCAACGATTTCTAAGCTCTACACCACTTAATGTCATAAGCACTAATGATACATGAAAAATTATAAACAAAAAAGAAAGGGAAAAGGCTAGAGCTGGCGGCGATTCTTATGCACATTAAGCTTGTTCATCGATGAAACTTCCTATTTCTAGGTTGGTCTTCATGGCTTCTCCGTTTGACATAGTGCATGCTTGATGCGAGAAGCTGTTTTCATTGGAATTCTTCCAGTGTTATCCAAGCGATACTATCCGGAGGCTTTCATGTGATATTTGAGGGTTTGAAAATTTTTGAGAATGTACCTCGTATACACATGATACAAATTGTTGACAAGTTTATTAGAGGTGCTCCATCCCTATTATTAAAGCTTCTCGTTGTGGTAGGACAAGCTTACAGGCTTCCGTGGCATAGCTTCTTCTAGACAGTTTTGAAGCTTCACTGGATAGCAAACCTTCACCAGTAGATCTGGTGAGAAGTTTCTATCTCATCGGCATCTCGACGTATTCTTCAGATGTGTGTGGTGAGAAGTTTTTTTCCCATCTTTTGTCCTTTTGGTTAAAATTCATGAATGAAGCTTTGCATGACAACTATGACTCTTTTAGGGTCCATTATCACCATCGATTTAACCATTAACATTGTCAGCTGTAGATATCTGGTGTTCTAGGAATGCTACCAAGAGAGTCACCGTGACATATTTTCTTTGTCAGAAAGATCTCTATGCTCACCGCACTAATTGTTGATGCTGAAATGAGGAGGCATCAAACAAGAGAGGTAGAGAGAAAGACCAAGGTGGTTGTTGATGGTTTAAGGTGGTTCACTCCTTGTAGACTTAGAGAAAAGATATATGGTCATTTATGTGGTCAGAGTGAAGAAAAAGAGAGGAGGAAGAGGTGGGTACAACCCTCTTAATTCAACTTTACCCCGACACATTGTTGTTGTTCTCCGATCTATCCTCTCTCATTGGGGGTGTAGGTATTTATAACCCTTTAGTACTATTGGCGATGTGATAGGTCCAACCATAATGACAACCTATGGATGGGAAAATAGAGATAGGCCCAATTTTCAAGTACCAACATTTACAGTCTAGTCATGTGGACGGAGTATTGTAGGGCATGATAACATTTTTTCCTAAGACAACCTATAAGATGGTGTGCAATTTTGTGATGGTGTCTATTTTCCACCATAATAAGAGTGTAAGCATACATTGTCAACACAAGTAATAAAGTGAACACAAACAAGGTGTATGTCTAGTTGTTGAATCCTACAAGGACTAAGGTAGTTTGTAGCTATTTAATTTAAATGAAAAGGTTATGTGCAGATAGGAATGCTAGTGAGAATTTAAATGAAGAGGAAGGACCATGGTATTTTCGGTTGCAACCAATGAGCTATGATCAAACTGAATTTTGAACATAATATAGCAGTTGTCGGGAAGTTTATCTCTTTATTATGATGTGACATAGCTGCTGGTAGATTCTTTTTTGAGACCTCATATGAAATGCACCCATGCTAGTGCCCCTATGTATAACTTGACCTAGCATGTCGGTACATCAACATTCAGGTGTCGGTACACCCATCCCTGGCTAAGCCCCATTGTGTCACTTGACTTAGGCCAGGTGATAACTTTCATTACTCATGGTGCTTAATCATTTTACATTCTCTGCTATTAGAGTGATAAATGCATTCTACAACACGTACATGTTCATATATACGAGGTACTATAAAAAGAAAGCCACTAGCAAAAAGCATAAAACAAAGGGTAACTATACTAAGAACAAAGTTAAGATCTACAAAGATTAAAGAAATGATAGTTTAGAAAGCACCATTTTTCTTTGATCACGTAGGATCTATGGCAAAAAATAGCTCGTGTAACATCCCGAAATCTGAGTTAAAAGTTTTGAACATTTGATTCGGATTGATTTAGGATTTAACCAGAGATATTGATTAAATGATTAATTCTGGGAAAATTAATTGAATTATAATGGATTTTAAATTGATAAGTTCGATTCAAACATAATTCGGGTTATTTAACGATTATATTAAATAATGGAAAATTTTATTTGAAAGGCTTTTACTAAAGTCGATTTGGGTTTTAATTGGAAAGATGACTATTTTATCAAGGCTTATAAATTTGTAATACTCGTATTTTGTCCGGAGAGTTCTAATATATATATAAATAAGGCTGAATAATAAATAAATAAATAAAAAATAAATATCCATTTTTAGTCTAAATGTCCTTTTACAAATTAAAAGCCCAAATACAATTCCGAAGCCCATATATCATTTGTTCCCAACTTTCAACAACCCAAATTCAGATAAGCTACAATCCAAACAAACACAAAACTGATCCAATCCTATTTTCCCGCTCAAAACTAGTCCACGTGTCAGCTTCCCATTCGTCTGGACGAATATCACGTGGATAGTGGTTTTTCTCACCACAATGATGACATCACGAGTCTGACCCTATAAATAGATAAGAGAGAGAGTGGCATGGCAATTAATAATAATCATTAAAAATATAATAATAATAATAAACTAATAAATAAAGTAATAAATAAGGAGGATGGAGAGAGCTTACCATCTCGGCAACCGAATCACCACAGGAAACCGATGAGGCACCACCAGAGGAAATCAGAGGTCGCCTGAGAAGGTCACTGGAGTCACCAGGGCCGCCGTTACAGAGGTATATCTTTCCTCATTTCTTTAATACCTGCAAAACAAAAAACGTTAGTTTAGGGTTTTGAATCTAAAAAGTAGTAGCTAAAATAAGAGGTTTAGGATAGCCAAAATTCATCTCTAGTCATCGGTGAGCAGTGAGTGTCAGTTGGAGTTGAAAAATGAGGATCGAGTAGATCTAGGGGGAAGAATGGGAGGTTCTATTGAACCGGGAGTAGATCTAGGCGTTTAAGGTAAAAAATGGTTTTTTGGGTTCAAACAACGGCGGAGTACGGTGGCTGAAAATCGCCCTAGGGCGGTCGGCGTTGCCTGCGGCAGCCAGGATTCGAATCCTAATGGCCAGCGAACGCCCAAAGGTGACCGGAGGACGACGGCTGAGGATCAAGCGACGGAGCTGGTGGCGGCACTAGGCCGAAGTTCTTTGAATTCATCATTTTTGGATGAACACATGAAGAACATGCTTCAAAGCTCATGTGTTTGATCCACTTTGGGGTGATTTCTGGGGATTTTGGGTGTTTGGTTGAGAGGATTTGGGGAGAGTGTGAGAGAAGAGAGAGAGTGGAATTTGGGAAATAAGGGGAAAGAGCCGGATTTGGCTTTGGAAAGGGTTTTATATACCCTTTCCTAAGCGGTGACGTTTTGTACCGGGTCAATAGTGACCCGCGCGTTTTTATACGGGTCGGGTTAGATCCGCGCACCATTATTCGGGTACCCTTTGGTTTTTGCCCAACATTTTTCATTCTCTCAATTTAGTCCCTATTATCTTGTAATTGAGTCATATACTTTGTAACTCTCTCAATTTAGTCCCCCATACTCTGTAATTGAATCTCCAGATTTGTAATTCTTTCAATTGGGTCACCTATGGGTTTTGTAATTGGGCATTTATTTTTGTAATTTTCTCAATTTAGTCTCATATTAATAAAATCAGTTTTAATATTCAATTTCTTTTGATTTAGTCATTTATTTTAATTGTTCTATTAAATTAAATACAATTAAATTATATGTTTGATGAATGTTTTAATCTTAGCATATAGTATATTTTGTTAGACAATTAAATACACTTAATTAAATATTAAAGCCTTTAACCTAGGTTCTCTAATTAGGATTCAATAATTAAATAGGATAGACATTTGTAGTAACTAAATGTATGTTAAATGTAGTTTTAAAATCCAAATTTGGATGATGCTCCATTGTTTACAATGGGGTGTTATTACAACATGGATTTTAACAAATTATATTTAATATATATTTCACTTATAATTGAATATTAATTTATTCTTTAATTAAAATTAAACAATTAATTAGAATACATTGTAGTTAATTAAATGTATATTAAATAAAGCCTTTGGGGCCCAAATTTGGATGGTGCTCCATTGCTCACAATGGGGTGTTATCTCAACATTGGTTTTAAAGGCGTATATTTAATATACATTTTCACTTATAATAATGACATAATAAATTGTTAGAGCTTTAATTAGGACTAGAACTTTAATTAATTAGAAGGATTAATATGGGAGGTGTTCAAGCAATTGACATTTTTCATAAAAGCCATTAAATTAATTAATATTCATAGTATAAATAACTAATGAATTAGAACCTTTTAGGATTAGTACTTAAAATCGACAAGACAATAATGAGTCATTCATTAAAAACCTTTTATGTTGGAAATTCATTTTAAAATATGAATAGGGGTACCACTTAACGGGGTGCTTTTAATCTCATATTCGAACAAAATGAATTTCCTTATAAAAGGATATCTGCATTTGGAATTTAAATTCAATTAATAATTATGAGATAAATTAAATTCAAAATGCCAAAATGCCACATAAAATTAAAGGTACCGATAACGGGCGTTCGTAGGGGTGCTAATCCTTCCCTACACGTAACTGACTCCCGAACCCAATTTTAAGACAAAATTTTTGGTTTGTTTTTCCAGTGTCCGGTCTACCTCGAAGTGATCGGTGGCGACTCCAAAATGTTTTTTAAGGATAAATAAAGGAAAATCCAATTAAATATAAATACCCTAAATTTACAAGATTAAATTAAAAATGGCCAGAAACCCTAATTTTCTAAAAGATCGATCGTCAGGCTATTTTTACACACCCGATTTCAAAAATGGCCGCGACAAAATGTAGTTAGTGACTAGATTGGAAAGGAACGCAAACTAAGAATCTTTAAGGACCAAATAACCATTTTGTGTTTTTATTAACTTTTCCCTCTTATTTTTAACAAAACTTCCCGGCGATTATTTTCTTCTATTTTAAAGATAGTTTTCTTAAACATTTCTCTCAAATTTTCTCTTGATTTCTCCCAAACACAATTCAAGAAAATATTAGTTTCCAATCCATTTCTATTTCTTTTTCTTCCTAAATGATTTCTAATCTTTATTTAAACATTGATTTTGGATGTCTTCACCTATCTATTTGATTTTCACGACAAAAACCAGAAGGGAGGCTCATCATTGAATTGGTTTCCTATCAAGCAAGGTGTGCTATCATTCTTATTGAAATTCCACACGTTTGTGTTTCTAATATATCAATTCTAATGTTTTTTGTAATTAAAATTGGTTTTAGTTGAAGAAATTGATTTTTGGGTAAGTTAAGGGTGAATCCTGATTTGATTAATTAAACGTAAATATTTCTATTGGGCGTTGATGTAATCTAATGTTTGATGATAATCTAAAGTAAATTTAATATGTTTAATCCCAGAATCAATTTAATTGGTTAATTTGGAGTTAGTGTTCTTGAGGATTTATAATAGAATTGTATTTATGTGGGTTCTTTGATGTTAGCTAATGTTACGAGGAGTCAGTTAGTTATAATCTTGATGAATTTGAGTTAAGAATTGTGAAAGTAATGTGGATTGCAAGTTGGAAGTGGTGGAAGTGTAGTTTTAGATGTATTTCAGCTTTTAGGAAGGATTTTGGATTAGGTTTCAGAATTATTTAAGTTGCTGGAAATTTTTTAATGTATTTTGATGAGGAAATATATTGTTATTGAGTTCTAGAGAATCCTGAACCACTTTTGGAAGCTTGGTAAGCATTCAAACAATTTTAGGCAATGTTTCGACATCAATCAGATATTTGTTGGTGAGTGCGAACTTAAGGAATTGCTATTTCGCAAGGTTTGAAACCTTTTTATGGGGGTTTAACGATAGCCTAGCAAGCTATGTTAAAGTCGGAAGTAAGCTTTTCTGATATTCGCTTTAATCTCATTTTGAATTAATCTATAATGATTATGATTATATGATTTTGATATGACAAATTGAATATGATAAACTTACTGTTTTATGCAATGAGATTTGTTATGCCATGCTTCTTCAAGCATGAGTGTACCTAGGGGGTACCAATATGATTTTCCGTTTTGATTTTGATTAGTTGTCAAGAGCAACGCTATTTCAATACGATACAATTTGTTAAATGCATAAGAAAAATAATAAGTAAATATGATTTCTATGGATATATTGGCTTGTGGCAAATAAAGTTTGTTATCAGATATAGTTGGCATGCCATAGGATTAGAGTACTCTATATGTTTTCAAAGTTTGTTGATGCACTCTTTGAGTCTAATCGATTTATCGTCTATATGTGTATATACTTCGCAAGGTCGAGTGACTATAGTCATTGATTCACAAGGTCAGGTTACTACATTCATTTGTTGAATGTGAATCGTAAGGTCGGGTGACTAATGGCTATGAGGTATATAGTTTGTTTTGGGCATAAAGCCAAAAAATGCCCCCAACGTTTGACTGAAAGTCAGTTTAGCCCCTATTCTTTTTTGGAAGCAATTCATCCTTCAACATTTCATTTTGGGTCAAAATGGCCCCTCTGTATATGAAAACTGTTAGTCACTGAAGATAAATGACTTGAAATAACGTGACAAACCTATATGGAAGTGTACGATGTCGTGGTAGTATCATATAGACAAACATGTTGACTTGAAAAAACGTTACATCAATCAAAAAAATAATTTTATAAAATTACGTAAAATATAAAATATTTGTTCTACTAACTTATCATTCTGTCAAGTCATTTAAAACTGTTTACCACCAGTTTTCTAACAATTTTCATTCGCAGAGGGGCCATTTTGACCCAAAATAAAACGTTGAGGGTTGAATAGCTCAAAAAAAATAGGGGCCAAAGTGACTATTTAGTCAAACATTGGGGGTATTTTTTTGACTTTATGCCTTTGTTTTGAGGGGGTGGGGAACGTTCAGCCCACATTTTAAAAGTTTGATTCGTGTGTCCAATGGTTTTGAATATAAGTATGTTAACACACACACATACACACACACACACATACATATATATATATATAATGCCAATATACATTTGTTTTGATATGATATGAATATGAGGAAGTAGGATTTGATATGAAACCATTTGAAAGTTTGTAAATTCTGATTTATCTTACAAATATATAAGTATGTATCACTTATATGGTTTTAATGCATTAATGAAGGTTTTAGTGTGATGCACTCACTAAGCTATAAAGCTTACGCTCGCTTTATTTCATTAATGCATAAGATTTCATCATTGTGGGCTGTTTATCGAGGCAAAGCGATAATCCAAGACAATCAAAGGATTTATGTATGTAAATGGTTTTAACGTTTATAATAAGGCAACGTGGGCTATTCTTTTGGGGATAGATATGTGAAGCATATATGTAATATGATGTTATTAGACTTGATGGATTCTTGGGATGTTAGATTAATACATGATGAATTGTTGATGTTGTATTTCATTTTTTAGTTAATTCCTTTAAAAGCATGTATATACCTATTTTGGTTGATAGCATGTTGGCTATTTTGGTCCCTTGAATATTTGCTCTAGTGTATTGTGTTTTATTGGTCATTTATAAATGGTGTTTAGAGGTTCTAAGCATTGGTTGCAAGATATGACCATATGTGCATTTTGGTTTGCTTCATTTTGCCCCTTTTAGGAATATGCCTTTAGATGTTTCATTTATCCATGAACGATACTAGAATTTGTGTTGTAAGAGCATGATCATACGCCAATTATGTTCATTTATCTATATGAGAATGTTAGGAATGTTTGGGATCGATTTTAGGGGGTTTCAAATCAAATTGTATGTTTGGATTTACCCATTCAATTGATACATGAACATAAGGTGACCAAAATGCAAAGGTATAAAAACTGGAAGATTCCATAATCGCAATTAACTACCCGTCATATTGGTACACTAAATAATGTACCATACAGGCAAACATCAAAGACAAATTTAGAACAGGTACGCAATATAGCGTACTGATACTCGGTCACATGTACTGAAACTCGGTCCTGCATACCGGTACCCACCGATGAGATTAGTCACCAGAATGACCTCACGTACCGGTACAAAGCTTTAAGTGTACCAATACGAGCTACTCCAAAATGTATTTCGGGGATTTTAAACCCAACCCAAACTTAACAAAATTATTTACAACACCTAATCATGCTTCTAAAATTGCATTAACATTAAACATGTATGATCAATTAATGACATGCCGTCAACCGATATAATTCATATTCAAACAAGGAATATAAAGGCATGCTTCCTAATAATATAAAACAAATTCCAATATGCACCAAAAGGTTAATACCCCAAACATAGGCCATAAAACAAATAATACTACTGGCATATGATTAATTAGACATTAGGTAACTAAATAATTCATCAAATCATTATTTAAGCTATTTAGAATATTAGATCATAACCATTAAAATATAATAAACCTCATAAACATTATATATAATGTCATTATCCAAAATATAAATTCAACTAATTTATCAAGCCTTTTGCAAGCAAAACTCCCCAAATATTTATCCCACATTGCTTTATTACAAATAGTGAAAAACCATAAACATACTCTTTACATGCTTGTCTTGGGATCATTCCTTGCCACGAACCACGACCCCACATTTGCTTAATTCACTGCATTGACGAAAGAAAAGAGAGCGTAAGCATATAATACCTAGTGAGTGTGCTTTAAAAGCAAAACATCAATGCACTTTCAAAATTAAAACCAATATTAGAAACCCATTTTAAAACATTTCAAATTATAAAATTCATTCATCGTTTGAAAGCCAATGCAATAATTATTTACTAGAGTTGGATTTATTCAAGCATCCAATGTACAAAGTTTTTCAAATACATGATACTTATACTTTTCAAAACATGATAATTATTAAAACCACATACTTTGTAATGCAGGAATGTCTATGCAAGAAAAAATAACGAAATTGTTCTTTAACATAAAAGCATACTTCATCTTGTGAAATCACATAGCCCAAGGTAACCATCAAGTGTCTAATATCTGAGTCCGTACTTGAAAAGTACTATCCTTAACAAACTTGTAAGACACAATAAAGTGCCTATCTTTATGATACAATTTCAAGTGTCAGTAACTTTATAATACACTTGAAGTATCAATAACTTACTTTATAATACTCTTAATGGTATACCACAATATTATCCTACTCGACATTTTATTACCGAGGGCAAACTTGAAAAACAATTCCTGCAAATAATGGCAAGTAAACCAAATTCCATACATATATACATATCATGTAAAACATCTTCATACTGGATCAGTTCATACTCCAATATGCTTTACAACATTCATGGTATACTGCCATTTAAAAATCGTATCAAATAACTTGTCCATCACGTGTCATGCTATAAAAACATTTGTGATCTTAAAATATGCCATAATCTTTAAATCAGTAAAATAAAGTACCATGCCAAAAACATATTATGTTGTTTATAAAAATTCCTTTACCTTTTTGGGTGACTTATCGCAAGTCTCCCTATAGTATGTTAATAAACATACATTTAAAAACATGTATGCACTCACCTTAGCTTTGCAATGTATCTGTCCTTACTATTCGATTTCAGTCTCGAATTACTTCTTTTCCGGGTCTACTAGTACGACCTCGATTTTTATCGGAATCTACACCACCAATAACATATACCATTTCAAAGTATATGCTAGCACATACTCATTCCATATACAATAATGGCAAGTAATAATTAACTATCCATTATATAGAAAATTGATCCGATAAAACTTTATATATTCGCATCACAATTTTTCATACTTTTCTTTAAATCTCTTTTCCCAAAATATCTAGTTTTGTCCCTAAGAACACTTTTAACCTTCAAACCATAAATTCCAGGTCTGATCCTTATATTTTTCATCCTTTAAACGTTAGGACCCAAACTTTAGAAATTTACAAATTGGTCCCTAAGGTAACCGAATCTTTCAAAATGGTCCCAAAGTTAATATGAACTCCAAAATCAATATTCCAATTACTTTACTTAATTTCCCAACATAATATACTTCAAAAACAAGTTCAACCATCAAGTCCCTAAACTTTTCATAAATTCAAGATTAATCCCTAATTTTTTTCAAATCGCTGAAATAGTCCTTGTATTTCCAAAAAAATTCATTTTGATCCTTAAACATCAATTCATTCTATTTCAACCATAATTCATCAACTCAAGAGCTAAAATAAATTTTTCAATAATTTCCCCTAATTTCTCCAAAATTTTGAAATGGTCCCTATAACTTCAATTGGGGAAAATATTTAATATAACATCAAAATTAAACTTCCAACATCATAATCCATTCAATATCATCTTCAATTTGATTCCCTAACCAAAATCCCCAAATCTTAGGGTTAGGGTTTATAATTTCAAACATGGAATTAATCCAATTTCAAGTATGATTCCATGTTTATAACATTAATTCTACACAAACAACCTTAATTTCATCATCTACTATCAATTTCCATAATCATCTTCATTCATAACATAAATGATACTCAAATTAATCAAACAAAATTACTATCAAAAGAAAGAGCATGAAGCATAGATGAATTTTTCTTAAAGCATCATACCTGGATTCTAATTTTGATCCTTGAATTTTGGACTTGAAAATTGAAAAACCCTAGTTTCCCCCCTTATTTCTAGTTTCGAAATGGACAAGACAAAAGATGAGAATATTTTTCTCATCTTTCTAATATAAATCCACATGTTGAAAATAAAATGAAATTTTAATTCATTTTACAAAGTGAAATTACTACTTTACCCTTTTCATCCAATGTCCAAGATTCAATCTTATCAAAATTCAATGGCCAAGTCTCATCCATGTGTATTTGACCTTTCAAGATTGCCCTCAAAGTTTCAAAATATTTCAAAAATGCCATCCATGACAAATGTCCAATTTGCCCTCCAACTAGCCTTTATTTACAACAAGACTTAAAAATTGCCATTCCATTAAAATTGAACCAAATTGGTTCCAATCCAACCGTCCATTTCCCAAAATATCTTAGATTTTTATTTATGGCATTTATTTTATCCAAATATTCGAATTTCACTCAATACGATTTCCAAATTTTCTTCCAACGAACTTTAAAGCTTTATAGCCACTAATACACACTCCGTACGAAAAATCCGAGTAACACGAAAGTGTCAATCTTGGGAGTGAACAATTCATTTACAGGGTTAACTTACATAACTTTTAGAAATTACAATTTAGCCCCTAAACATTTTCAAAGTTTATACTTTGACCCCCAAACTTTCAAAATTTTCATTTTGGTCACTGAACTAAAACCACCAATCTTTAACTCTTTACATTTTAGTCACCAAGCAAATATTGGGGCATTACAATTCTACCCCTTAAGAAAATTCGTCCTCGAATTTTTAAAATGCATTTTTTTAAACAAGTGCGGATACCGCTTTTCCATTGCATCGTTTGTTTCCCACGTTGCTTCCTCCACTTTGTGATTGCGCCAAAGGATTTTCACCAATGGAATTTGCTTATTCATTAATTCTTTAACACCATAGGCTAGTATCTTTACTGGTTCTTCTTCATATGTCAAGTCTGATTGCAACTCAATTTCCTCCGGTACAATCACATGTGACGGATGTGATCTATATCTCTAAAGCATCGAAACATGGAAAAAATTATGAATTTTACTCATCTCCGGTGGAAGAGCAAACTGATATGCCATAGGACCAACCTTTTTCAGTATTTCATACAATTCAATATATCTGGCTTAATTAACTTACGATCATGCAACTCAAACCAGTTCAATGGTGATCTACACTTCCTACCATAAAAGCTTCATAAGGTGCCATTTGAATACTTGCCTGATAACTATTATTATAAGCAAATTATACTAATGGAAAGTACTTTTTGCATGATCCTTCAAATTCAATTATACATGCTCTTAACATATCCTCAAGTATCTGAATTATCCTTTCAGACTGACCATCTGTTTGACGATGAATGTAGTATTGAAGTTCAATCTTGTCCCTAAAGCTTTGTGCAACGCTTTCCAAAATCTTGATGTGAACTTTGGATCTCGATTCGATACTAT
The DNA here is from genome assembly GCA_019671005.1 of Hibiscus mutabilis. Taxonomy (NCBI): domain Eukaryota; kingdom Viridiplantae; phylum Streptophyta; class Magnoliopsida; order Malvales; family Malvaceae; genus Hibiscus; species Hibiscus mutabilis. The sequence goes on along the minus strand of CM033719.1, from coordinate 24,211,157 downwards.
GGATATAAGCACCCCATGTAATCAGACTTATTCTTTGATATACAACTCAGTGTACTTGCATATCTGATAATCTGTTCTAACTGGTATAAAGTGAGCAGATTTAGTTAACCTGCCGACAATTACCCAAATAGAATCTTTCTTGCTAAGGGTCAACGGTAGTCCTGTCTCAAAATCTATAGTAATTCTATCTCACTTCCACTGCGAAATAGAATTAGGTTGTAACTTTCCTGATGGCACTTGATGCTCAGCCTTTACCTGTTGACAAGTCAAACACTTGGTAACAAACTGTGATATCATTCTTTTCATACCAGGCCACCAATATCGACTCTTCAAATCTTGATACATCTTGTTTCCTCCAGGATGTATAGTTAAGGGACTATAGTGTACCTCAGTAAGCAAATCCTGTTTCAACTCAGCATCTTCAGGAATATACACTTTATCCTTATAATAGAGGCACCCATTAAGTTTAATCTCAAAATTTTTAATTCCACCCGATTCCACTTACTTTATCTTGGTTTTGCAATCTTCAACTCGTTGCTGAATTTCTTTAATTCGATCTAATAATGATGATCTAAAATACAACTCTACTAACAACGAACCATCTGATCTCCCTTTTAATTGCGCATTTAAAGCTCGTAATGTAGCAAATGTTTTCTGACTCAAAGCATCCGCTACAACATTTGCTCGGCCTGGGTGGTAATCAATGATCAGATCATAATCCTTTATCAGTTCCAGCCACCTTCGTTGCCGTAGATTTAACTCTTTTTGTGTCATCAAATATTTTAGACTCTTATGATCCGTATATACGTGACAACGTTCACCATAGAGATAATGTCGCCACACTTTTAGAGCAAAAACTACAGCTGCTAGCTCTAAATCATGGGTCGGATAGTTCATTAAATGCGGCTTTAACTGCCGAGAAGCATAAGCAATCACCTTTCCCTCCTGCATTAATACGCACCCCAATCCATTTTGAGATGCATCAGTATACAAAGTAAACTCCTTTCCCGATTCGGGCTATATTAAAACTAGAGCTTCTGTCAAAATTTTGTTTAACTGATCAAAGCTTTCTTGCCACTTTTCAGTCCAAATGAATGGAACATTCTTTCTTAAAATTTGTAACACTATTCTCAAATGTGTATCATGATCCTCTTTAGTCTTCAAGTGTACCAATATATCATCAATGAAGACTACGACAAACCGATCGAGATACGGCTGAAATACTCGGTTCATTAAATCCATAAATGTTGTTGGAGCATTTGTAAGGTCAAATGGCATCCCAACAAATTCATAATGCTCGTACCTCGTTTGGAATGCTATTTTTGGATTACCATCCTCTTTGACCTTCAGTTGATAATAACAGACCGAAGATCAATCTTAGAAAATACTGTTGCTCCTTTTAATTGATCAAATAAATCTTCTATCCTTGGCAAAGGATACTTATTCTTTATGGTCACCTTGTTTAGCTGTCGGTAAACAATGCATAGTCGCATAGAACCATCCTTCTTTTTAACAAAAAGCACTGGAGCTCCCCATAGTTATGTGCTAGGACGTATAAATCCTCTATCTAATAACTCCAGCAACTGTGACTTTAAATCCCTCAATTCTGCAGGTGCCATTCTATATGGAGTCATGGATACAAGTTCAGTACCAGGAATAAACTCAATTTGAAACTGTACTTCTCTCTCTAGAGTTAATCCTAATAACTTTTCCGGAAATACCTTAGGAAAATCCCGAACTGTTAGAATCGCACTAAGTTCATTATTAATCTCCTTAGTATCCACTACATGGTCTAGAAAAGCCTCACAACCCCGCTTCAATAGTTTCTTGGCTTTAAGAGCCGAAATTAAATTGTTTATACATTGGAACCCTTCGCCCAATACTATAATTTCTGAGCTATCTACAGTCTTTAAAATCAACTGCTGTTGGCGGCACCTTACTATAGCATCATAGGCATGAAGCCAATCCATGCCCAAAATGATCTCAAGATCACTAAACGGCAACTCCAACAAGTCAGCTGGGAATTTAATTCCCTGAACTATAAGCTGGCATTTCCTACTTACTTTAGTTACCTGAGCACTTTGGCCTAGAGGGTTTATGACTATCACATCACTCTGAGTTTGTTCTAAAGGAATTCCTCTTTCCCAAGCTAATCTATAACTAACATAAGAGTGTGTAGATTCAGGAACCACTACATCATTTCCCAAATAAAGGCATCTCCAATATATTTCCTCCTAAACTCACGGAGGAAAAACTGCCAGTTCACCTCTTCTTGAACACGAGCAGTGATATTGATCCACCATATCAGTGCTTGCTCTCTCAATAAGGAGACAACTCCCTCCAGCTTTCCTCGATCATCACACCCATTCTGAGACAATATTTTATGTATGTCATTTAACCAGAGATCTGCTGACATAGGATCAGCATCGACGTCGCCTTTAAAATCAGGAGCCTGCAGCTTCTTTAACTCCTTTAGAACAAAAATTCGAGGAGGTCTATTAAGTATCGCGTCCAGAGCTTGCAGAAATATACCCCGATCTTGCACTGGCATTTCCTGTGCAAGTGCACCAGCCTCCTGTTGAACAGGCTGCTGTAATTCCTCCCCTAACTCCGGAGCATTCTCAGGCCCCACTTGTTGAGTAGCATGTCGGGATCCTACTCCCTCCGACTTCTGTACTCATAACATACATTTAAACTAATAGGAAATTGCATCAATCCAACAAGTATTATTTTCAAGTAAATACGACATCCTAGTGGCATGTACACACTTTAACACTTTTATCAAATTCAATTTTAACTCCAGAACTGGCTAAACTTATGGCTCTGATACCAATAAATGTAACACCCCTTCCCGTATCCGTACATTGAACACGAGTCAGAGATGTCACAGACTTTTAAAAACATCTTTTTACTTAAAAATCGGGGTAATTTAAAAAAAAATTAAAATAACTTCCTAGGTGATCATCCATCTTGACATTTCCCTAGTTTAAGCACGCTTAACTTTATACAAATTATAAATAAATTAATAATTAATTCCCAATAGTAAAACTTTTTACTTAAATATCATAGTCATATTAAATCATATAGTAATAAACAGTAAATATGTTTATCAACTATGAAAGGTTTATAGAACCATTACATACCCGATTTAAATATTTTATCAAAAAGACGGGTTTAGCTAGTACATGCCACTACTAAACATAAAATATGGATGTCAAAGTACTGAAATTAACCTATCGTATCTGTACTTCCCCAAAAGAGATAGAGATGCAAAAGTCGTCCGCTCCTAAACTCGTTTACCTACGTGTATAAAAGAAATAAACGCTGAGTATAACTCAGTGAGGCATAAGGTAAGTGACATATATAAACATTCATAAATACATGATACTTATACTTTTCAAGACTTGATAATTATTAAAACCACATACTTTGCAATGCAGGAATGTCTATACAAGAAAACATAACAAAATTGTTCTTTAACATAAAAGCATACTTCATCTTGTGGAATCACATAGCCCAAGGTAAGCATCAAGTGTCTAATATTCGAGTTCGTACTTGAAAAGTACTATCCTTGACATACTTGTAAGACACAATAAAGTGCCTATCTTTATGATACAATTTCAAGTGTCGGTAATTTTATAATACACTTGAAGTATCAATAACTTACTTTATAATACTCTTAATGGTATACCACAATATTATCCTACTCGACATTTTATTACCGAGGGCAAACTTGAAAAAGAATTCCTGCAAATAATGGCAAGTAAACCGAATTCCTTACATATATACATATAATGTAAAACATCTTTATACTGGATCAGTTCATACTCCAATATGCTTTATAACATTTATGGTATACTGCCATTTAAAAATCGTATCAAATAACTTGTTCATCAAGTGTCATGCTATAAAAACATTTCTGATCATAAAACATGCCATGATCTTTAAATCAGTAAAATAATGTACCATGCCAAAACATATTATGTTGTTTATAAAAATTCCTTTACCTTTTTGGGTGACTTATCGCAAGTCTCCCTATAGTATGTTAATAAACATACATTTAAAAACATGTATGCACTCACTTTAGCCTTGCAATATATCTGTCCTTACTATTCGATTTCAGTCTCGAACTACTTCTTTTCCGGGTCTACTAGTACGACCTCAATTTTTATCGGAATCTACACCAACAATAACATATACCATTTTCAAAGTATATGTTAGCAAATACTCATTCCATATACAATAATGGAAAGTAATAATTAACTATCCATTATGTAGAAAATTTATCCGATAAAACTTTATATATTCGCATCACAATTTTTCATACTTTTCTTTAAATATCTTTTCCCAAAATATCTATTTTAGTCCCTAAGGATACTTTTAACCTTCAAACCATAAATTTAAGGTCTGATCCTTATATTTCTCATCCTTTAAACTTTAAGACCCAAACTTTAAAATTTTACAAATTGGTCCCTAAGGTAACCGAATCTTCCAAAATGGTCCCAAAGTTAATAAGAACTCCAAAATCAACATTCCAATCACTTTACTTAATTTTCCCAACATAATAAACTTCAAAAACAAGTTCAACCATCAAGTCCCTAAACTTTTCATAAATTCAAGATTTATCCCCAATTTTCTTCAAATTGCCGTTCCAAAAAAATTCATTTTGATCCTTAAACATCAATTCATGCTATTTCAACCATAATTCATCAACTGAAGAGCTAAAATAAAATTTTCAATAATTTCCCCTAATTTCTCCAAATTTTTGAAATGGTCCCTATAACTTCAATTGGGAAAATTATTTAATATAACATCAAAATTAAACTTCCAACATCATAATCCATTCAATATCATCTTCAATTTGATTCCCTAACCAAAATCCCCAAATCTCAGGGTTAGGGTTTATAACTTCAAGCATGGAATTAATCCAATTTCAAGCTTGATTCCATGTTTATAACATTAATTCTACACAAACAACCTTAATTTCATAATCTAGTATCAATTTCCATAATCATCTTCATTCATGACATAACTTATACTCAACTTAATCAAACAAAACTACTATCAAAAGAAAGTGCACGAAACATAGATCAATTTTTCTTAAAGCAACATACCTGGATTCTAACTTTGATCCTTGAATTTTGGACTTGAAAATTGAAAAGGCCTAGTTTCCCCCCTTTTTTTTCTAGTTTCGAAATGGCCAAGACAAAAGATGATAATATTTTGCTCTTCTTTCTAATATAAATCCACATGTTTAAAATAAAATGAATTTTTAATTCATTTTACATAGTGAAATTACTACTTTACCCTTTTCATCCAATGACCAAGATTCAATCTTATCAAAAATCAATGGCCAAGATCTCATCCAAGTTTATTTGACCTTTCAAGATTGCCCTCAAAGTTTCAAAATATTTAAAAAATGCCATCCCTGGCAAATGTCCAATGTGCCCTCCAACTAGCCTTTATTTACAACAAGACTTAAAAATTGCCATTCCAATAAAATTGAACCAAATTGGTTTGAATCCAACCTTCCATTTCCCAAAATATCTTAGATTTTTATTTATGGCATTTATTCGATCCAAATATTCGAATTTCACTCAATACGATTTCCAAATTTTCTTTCTACGAACTTTAAAGCTTTATAGCCACTAATACACACTCCGTACGAAAAATCTTAGTAACACGAAAGTGTCACTCATGGGAGTGAGCTATTCATTTACGGGGTTAACTTACATAACTTTTAGAAATTACAATTTAGCCCCTAAACTTTTCCAAAGTTTATACTTTGACCCCCAAACTATCAAAATTTTCATTTTGGTCACTGAACTATAACCACCAATATTTAACTCTTTACATTTTAGTCACCAAGCAAATATTGGGGCATTACAATTCTCCCCTTAAGAAAATTCGTCCTCAAATTTTCAAAATGTATCTGTTTTAAACAAGTGCGGATACAACTTTTCCATTGCATCCCTTGTTTCCCACGTTGCTTCTTCCACTTTGTGATTGCGCCAAAGGACTTTCACCAATGGAATTTGCTTATTCCTTAATTATTTAACACCATAGGCTAGTATCTTTACTGGTTCTTCTTCATATGTCAAGTCTGATTGAAACTCAATTTCCTCCATTACAATCACATGTGACGGATCTGATCTATATCTCTAAAGCATCGAAACATGGAAAACTTTATGAATTTTACTCATCTCCGGTGGAAGAGCTAATTGATATGCCACAAGACCAACCTTTTTCAGTATTTCATAAGGTTCAATATACCCGGCTTAATTAACTTGCGATCATACAACTCAAACCAGTTCAATGGTGATCTATACTTCCGACCATAAAGAGCTTCATAAGGTGCCATTTGAATACTTGCCTGATAACTATTATTATAAGCAAATTCTGCTAATGGCAAGTACTTTTCCCATGATCCTTCAAATTCAATTATACGTGCTCTTAACATATCCTCAAGTATCTGAACTATCCTTTCAGTCTGACCATCTGTTTGAGGATGAAATTTAGTACTGAAGTTCAATCTTGTCCCCAAAGCTCTATGCAACGCTTTCCAAAATCTTCACGTGAACTTTGAATCTCGATATGATGCTATGGATAAAGGCACCCTATGTAAACAGACTATTTCTTTGATATACAACTCAGCGTACTTGCTATCTGATAATCTGTTCTAACTGGTATAAAGTGAGCAGATTTAGTTAACCTGTCCACAATTACCCATATAGAATCTTTCTTGCTAAGGGTTAATGGTAGTCCTGTCACAAAATCTATAGTAATTTTATCCCACTTCCACTGCAGAATAGAAATAGGTTGTAACTTTTCTTATGGTACTTGATGCTCAGCCTTTAACTGTTGACAAGTCAAACACTTGTCAACAAACTCTGATATCATTCTTTTCATACCAGGCCACCAATATCGACTCTTCAAATCTTGATACATCTTGTTTCCTCCAGGATGCATAGTCAAGGGACTATAGTCTGCCTTAGTAAGCAAATCTTGTTTCAACTCAGCATCTTCAGGAATATACACTTTATCCTTATAATAGAGGCACCCATCAAGTTTAATCTCAAAATTTTTAATTCCACCTGATTCCACTTGCTTTATCTTGGTTTTGCAATCTTCATCTCGTTGCCGACTTTCTTTAATTCGATCTAATAATGATGATCTCAAATGAAGCTCTACTAACAACGAACCATCAGATCTCCCTTTTAATCGCGCATTTAAAGCTCGTAATGTAGCAACTGTTTTCTGACTCAAAGCATCCGCTACAACATTTGCTCGGCCTGGATGGTAATCAATAATCAGATCATAATCCTTTATCAGTTCCAGCGACCTTTGTTGCCTTAGATTTAACTCTTTCTGTATCATCAAATATTTTAGACTCTTATGATCCGTATATACGTGACAACGTTCACCATAGAGATAATGTCGCCACACTTTTAGAGCAAAAACTATAGCTGCTAGCTCTAAATCATGGGTCGTATAGATCCTTTCATGCGGCTTTAACTGCTGAGAAGCATAAGCAACCACCTTTCCCTCATGCATTAATACGCACCCCAATCCATTATGAGATGCATCACTATACAAAGTAAACTCTTTTCTCGATTCGGGCTGTACTAAAACTTGAGCTTCTGTCAAAATTTTGTTTAACTGATCAAAGCTTTCTTGACACTTTCCAGTCCAAACGAATGGAACATTCTTTCTCAAAATTTGTAACACTATTCTCAAATGTGTATCATGATCCTCTTTAGTCTTCGAGTACACCAATATATCATCAATGAAGACTACGACAAATCGATCGAGATACGTCTGAAATACTCAGTTCATTAAATCTATAAATGCTCCTGGAGCATTTGTAAGGTCAAATGGCATCACAAAAAATTCATAATGCTCGTACCTCGTTCGGAATGCTGTTTTTGGAATATCCTCCTCTTTGACCTTTAGTTGGTAATAACCAGACCGAAGACCAATCTTAGAAAATACTGCTGCTCCTTTTAGTTGATCAAATAAATCTTCTATCCTTGGAAAAGGATACTTATTCTTTATGGTCACCTTGTTCAGCTATCGGTAATCAATGCACAATCGCAGTGAACCATCCTTCTTTTTAACAAAAAGCACCGGAGCTCCCCATGGTTATGTGCTAGGACGTATAAATCCTCTATCTAATAACTCCAGAAATTATGACTTTAACTCCCTCAATTCTGCGGGTGCCATTCTATATGGAGTCATGGATACTAGTTCAGTACCAGGAATAACCTCAATTCCAAACTGTACATTGGGATTCTTGGCCCAATACTATAATTTCTGAGCTATTTGCAGTCTTTAAAATCAACTGCTGTTGGCGGTACCTTACTGTAGCATCATAGGCATGGAGCCAACCCATGCCCAAAATGATCTTAAGGTCACTAAACGACAACTCCAACAAGTCAGCTGGGAATTCAAATCCCTAAACTATAAGCTAGCATTTCCTACTTACTTTAGTTACCCGAGCACTTTGGCCTAGAGGGTTTATGACTATCACATCGCTCTGAGTTAGTTCTAAAGGAATTCCTCTTTCCCGAGCTAATCTAGAACTAACATAAGAGTGTGTAGATCCAGGAACTGCTGCCTCATTTCCCGAATAAAGGCATCTCCAATATATTTCCTCCTAAACTCACGAAGGAAAAGCTGCCAGTTCACCTCTTCTTGAACACGAGCAGTGACATTGATCCACCATATCAGTACTTGCTTTCTCAACAAGGAGACAACTCCTTCCACCTTTCCTCGATCATCACACCCAATTCGAGACAATATTGTCTGCATGTCATTTAACTAGAGATCTGCCGACATAGGATCCCCATCGATGTCGCCTTTAAAATTAGGAGCCTGTAGCTTCTTTAACTCCTTCGAAACAAAAATTCGAGGAGGTCTATTACCCCGATCTTGCACCTACTTCTTCCGACATCTGTACTCATAACATACATTTAAACTAATAGGCAATTGCATCAATCCAACAAGTATTATTTTCAAGTAAATACGACATCCTAGTGGCATGTGCACACTTTAACACTTTTATCAAATTCAATTTTATCTCTAGAACCGGCTAAACCTGTAGCTCTGATACCAATAAATGTATCACCCCTTTCCCGTATCCGTATATTGAACACGAGTTAGAGATGTCACAGGCTTTTAAAAACATCTTTTACTTAAAAATTGGGGCAATTTAAAAAAATTTAAAATAACTTCCCAGGTGGTCACCTATCTTGGAATTTCTCTAGTTCAAACACACTTAACTTTATCTAAATTTTAAATAAAATAATAATTTAAATCCCGATAGTAAAACTTTTTACTTAAATATCATATTCATATTAAAACATATAATAATAAACAGTAAATATGTTTATCAACTATGAAAGGTTTATAGAACTATTACATACTCGATTTAAATATGTTATTAAAAAGACAAGATTAGCTAGTACATGCCACTACTAAACCCAAAATATGGATGTCATAAGTACTAAAATTAACCTGTCGTATCCGTACTTCCCCAAAAGAGATAGAGATGCAAAAGCCGTCTACTCCTAAACTTGTTTACCTACGTGTATAACAGAAATACACGCCGAGTATAACTCAGTGAGCATAAGGTAAGTGACATATATAAACATTCATAAATACATGATACTTATACTTTTCAAAATGTGATAATTATTAAAACCACATACTTTGTAATGCATGAATGTCTATGCAAGAAAACATAACGAAATTGTTCATTAGCATAAAAGCATACTTCATCTTGTGAAATCACATAGCCCAAGGTAAGCATCAAGTGTCTAATATTCGAGTCCGTACTTGAAAAGTACTATCCTTGACATACTTGTAAGACACAATAAAGTGCCTATCTTTATGATACAATTTCAAGTGTCAGTAACTTTATAATACACTTAAAGTATCGATAACTTACTTTATAATACTCTTAATGGTATACCAAAATATTATCCTACTCGACATTTTATTACCAAGGGCAAACTTGAAACACAATTCCTGCAAATAATGGCAAGTAAACCAAATTCCTTACATATATACATATAATGTAAAACATCTTCATACTGGATCAGTTCATACTCCAATATTCTTTATAACATTTATGGTATAGTGCCATTTAAAAAACATATCAAATAACTTGTCCATCACGTGTCATGCTATAAAAACATTTGTGATCATAAAATATGACATAATCTTTAAATCAGTAAAATAAAGTACTATGCCAAAAACATATTATGTTGTTTATAAAAATTCCTTTACCTTTTTGGGTTACTTATCGCAAGTCTCCCTATAGCAAGTTAATAAACATACATTTAAAAACATGTATGCACTCACCTTAACCTTGCAATGTATCTATCTTACTATTCGATTTCAGTCTCGAACTACTTCTTTTCCGGGTCTACTAGTACGACCTCGATTTTTATCGGAATCTAAACTAACAATAACGTATACCATTTCAAAGTATATGTTAGCACATAATCATTCCATATACAATAGGGGAAAGTAATAATTAACTATCCATTATATAGAAATTGATCCGATAAAACTTTATATATTTGCATCACAAATTTTCGTACTTTCCTTTTAATCTCCAACTTTTTCGAAAATATCTATTTTAGTCCCTAAGGACACTTTTAACCTTCAAACCATAAATTCCAGGTCTGATCCTTATATTTCTCATCCTTTACACTTTAGGACCCAAACTTTAAAAAATTACAAATTGGTCCCTAAGGTAACTGAATCTTTCAAAATGGTCCCAAAGTTAATAAGAACTCCAAAATCAACATTCCAATCACTTTACATAATTTTCCCAACATAATATACTTCAAAAACAAGTTCAACCATCAAGTCCCTAAACTTTTCATAAATTCAAGATTAATCCCCAATTTTCTTCAAATTGCCGAATTAGTCCTTGTATTTCCAAAAAAATTCATTTTGATCCTTAAACATCAATTCATGCTATTTCAACCATAATTCATCAACTGAAGAGCTAAAATAAAATTTTCAATAACTTCCCCTAATTTATCCAAATTTTTGAAATGGTCCCTATAACTTCAATTGGGGAAATTATTTAATATAACATCAAAATTAAACTTCCAACATCATAATCCATTCAATATCATCTTCAATTTGATTCTCTAATGGAAATCCCCAAATCTTAGGGTTAGGGTTTATAACTTCAAACATGGAATTAATCCAATTTCAAGCTTGATTCCATGTTTATAACATTAATTCTACACAAACAACCTTAATTTCATCATCTACTATCAATTTCCATAATCATCTTCATTCATGACATAACTTATACTCAACTTAATCAAACAAAATTACTATCAAAAGAAAGAGCATGAAGCATAGATCAATTTTTCTTAAAGCAACATACGTGGATTCTAACTTTGATCCTTGAATTTTGGACTTGAAAATTGAAAAACCCTAGTTTCCCCCTTTTCTCTAGTTTCAAAATGGCCAAGACAAAAGATGAGAATATTTTGCTCATCTTTGCAATATAAATCCACATGCTTAAAATAAAATGAATTTTTAATTCATTTTTGTAATCACTCATTTTTGTCCGAGTTTTAGTATTATTAGTATTATTGTAATAATAATATTATTAGTAAAAAAAAGTAAAGTAAAAAAATTGCAAAATTGAAAAAAATATTAATGCATGGATGTGGGGGCTCCATGTGAACCCCACAAGCAACCCATGTTGCCTATAAATACAAGGCATGGGTTGCCATTTGAGGGGGAGAGCAGCCGGTGAAGGCAGCCAACAAGGGCTTTGTCCCAAGTTGCCAATGACCGGTGGCAGTGCCCTCGATCCTACCCGGTTCGATCGGGATCCTATTTTGGATTTGATTTAGTTAATTTTTGGAGACGTCGTGGTTGATCTCGGTGGGGTTCAGTCGGGGTTCATCATTTGAGCTCCTAGTTAGGTATATTTTCTTCCCTTTTTATTTATGTTGTAATTTTTATAATTTAATGAAGTACTAGTTAATTTAAAATTGTGTTCTTTTTTAGTTTGTATGTTTATTTATGTTTTAGATTAGTATTTATTTATGTTTTAGATTAATGTTTTATTTATGTTAGATTTGTTTTTATTTATGTTTTAGATTAGTATTTTATTTATGTTAGATTAGTATTTATGTTAGTATTTATTCATTTATGTTTTAATTTTTATCACATTGTATTTAAATTATTTGCCATGTTTTTAAGTTTCATTTCGGATGTATTATTGTCAATGCAGTGCCCTTTTATTCGAGTGTCAATGTGGCCAGTATCAAGCGCAGTGATAGTGGTCTATCAGTTTATTCTCGAATAACGGGGCCCTTAAAATTTACTCGCACTTATAACCAAATTTTAATTTAATCGTCACTTTAATCCGGAAAGTCTAATATTAATAAAGCGATAATTATTAAAGTACCAATTTTGGGCGGTGTGGGGGTGCTAATCCTTCTCCATCCGTAACCGACTCCCAAACCCAACAGTTTTTAAATCTCTAGTGGCTGGTGGCGACTCCATCCGTAACCTACCTTAGTGGCTGGTGGCGACTCCAATTTCAAAATAAAAATATGGTTTTTACAAAACCCCCCATGGAATAAATATTTCTAAATACCCAAAAGACCCTAAACACCTCGAAATTCATTTTTTAGCGAACCGAAAAAGAGATTGCTATAGATGGCGACTCCGTTGGGGACATTGTTTTGTTTTTCAAAAACAAATGAGAGTCAAGCTTTTTTTAAATAATTACCATTTTACTAATATCGGAAGTTCTGGATTAAAGTGATTATTAAATTAGCATTCAGTTATAGTTGCGCGCTTATTTTGACGCGTTTAAAATTTGGCATATAAACTCGTCCTTTTAAGTGGGGGGAAAACGCTAATGCTTTCGTGAGGATATCATTCCTCCGTATGGGCCTAGCAAGTACATTCGGGGCTCGAGTACCTTATGCTTTCGTGAGGATATCGTTCCTTTGTAGGGGCATAAGCGAATGGGTCCCCCTGAATTGAACCCGGTTGAAAGGAGCCTATAATGGGTGATGATCGGGGGCCTTGCTACCCTTAGTAGGGGACACAAGGATAGTTCGGGTACCTCTTAGCACCAACACTGCATATAGAGAATATAGAAAACCCACCCCTTTAGAGCCATGCAGATAACCTAAGTGTTTAGACAGGATATATATAAGGTTATTATGTTTGTTTTATTTATTTAAATTTAACTTTTATTTATGTATTTATTATTTTTATCCGGTACTAACTCATTTCTTTTTGTGTTTTATTTTATTTTTATTTTTATTTTACACATACTTTTGTTGCATTATCATTGCATCCACATTACATTAAGGTGTTGATTCAAGTGGTTTGCCCAATCAGAAAATCTTTCATCATGGAAAAAAGGTATCTTAGGGAGGATGACATCAACCTAGTTGTGCGACATTGGTCAGAGGTTAATCAACGAGTTCGAGGTAACAGTTGAAAGGACCGCCGGTACATCCCATAGCGCAGCGGAAAAATTATTCTGGCGATCTCACTAGTGATCCATGTACGATTAATCGAAATTGGGAAGAAGGATGCAGAAAGCTACCTTAGTTCGTCTGGAAAGAGGTAGAAGAGAACGAAGATGCAATCATGATCACGCGTTTCGAATCCTTAGTCGCAACAAAAACGTCTCGACCTCTACTCAGTTCACCCAGTTGCAAGCAAATAATTTTCTTCTCTAAACTGTTTAGAGAATTTCGCGAAAAGCATAAGTGGATGCTAGACCCTTATGTTCCTTTTATAATACAAATAACCCTAATTCAACTTGAATTAGAGTTGTTGACTATTTCCGAATTTCATGCATTAAAGAGTTATAATTACACTTAATTACTCTCTTTTAATGTTTATCCTTTAAATTCGAAATAATTTAAATTCTATATATATCAAAATATATATATATATATATAAACTTTAAATTCGAATAATCAAAATCTATATATATCAAAATACACATAAATTTTAATTATATCTTCATTTATGTACAACAACTTTGTACGTGTATTATTCGTTTAACATTTGCTTAATCAATCCATAGGGTGTGACCCTGTAGGTTCTTGTAACATTAGTAGTAAATATTAGAACAATTCTAATATTACAAACAATGAGTGACGTCTAGCAATGTATCATTGTCACCTAAGTTACAAGAAGTCATGATTTGACATAACCTCTATGTGATTAACTCTCTTTCTTGCATTACATCCTTTTGTCCTTTATATCTAGATTGGACACAAGTCATGGAATAGTCACACTTGTATAGTCCATCTAATGTTTCTTGATATCTTGAGTAGACTATAACAAACGAATAATTTATGATATGTCATATCAGCTTATTCGAGCATGGCCATGCGTTTCTAGTCTCACTCGATCAAGTGGCCTGTGATATTACTCCTATTATATAGGAGGGACAAATCCTATGTTGATCACCTAAATCTCACTACATAGATTGTGGCATGTCCAATATCAGTCTTTATGATGCAACCAGTTACAACACACTTTTAACTGTATCAAAACATGAGACTATAGATGTTAAGATAATAATGATCTCAAGTCCGAGGATCATACAATTAGTCATCACTATGAACATGTTTGTGACTGTCACATAATAATCCAAGAAACGTGCTCATAACGGGTCATTCCAGTATGTTGTTCTCTAAAACATACTCATGTATTGATTTTGACATCTCCATGGCAATGACAACACTTTGCCATCAATCAACTACACAATAGCCTTTAATGTATTATCGTTGTCCAAGCCTACGATAATACTTGGCTATGGACCTTTTAAGAGTAATCATATTATTTTATGGACTTTATTATCATACAACTTATATATAAGAACACAGAAATATAATCGAAAATAATAAATGGCAATTCCTTAATAGAACTGGTAAAATAAGTATGTGGTTACAATCATCTCATGATTGGTCTTTGGGCATACTCTAACAACAATTTGCCGAGCAAACATGTAGTGCCAAAGTATACACACGAGAGCCTACAACGAAATGATATGTGTGAGCTTAAAGAGATTTAGGAAAGATGGGATCGAAGACTACAGGACCTGTTTTTCGACAGTTATGGCGACATAGCCCAGCTAATGTATGTTCGAGTCAATCAGCCTTTACTCCGAGCCATTTTCTAGCTTTGGAATCCCGTTTTTTGCTGCTTTACTTTCAATAGCCAAGACATGATGCCCACGGTAGAAGAGTACACAACCTTGCTCAACAAGAAAAATGTTCAAAAGATTGGATCTATACGAAGCCGCCAAGGAACTAGAATTATCCATTGAAGCTCGAAACCTTTGCCGGGATAAGTGACGATTGGGTCAACGACCTGATTCAGAGTCGAGGAGACAACCTAGCCTGTGCATGAGAGTGTATCCGAGACATCATACCCGTACACCCAGATGAGGCGTTGAAGATGGACATGTTCTCTTTAGGGATATAGGGTTTGATCATTTTCTCGAGGGTTCTTGGAAACATCGACTTAGCCATCTTGGATCTGTTTGAATGCATGAAGCGGAAGGCGAACCCAGTACTAGCGATTTTAACCGAGACTTTCATTTCCTTGAGTGCGACCCAAAAACATGTAGAGGGGCATATCTGTAGAAGCCTTCTTTTCTAGCTCTAGAATCTGGACCCTTTAATTCCTATGAAAGTCGTCCGAAAGGGTGATTACCAGCGAAATCAATGCATTTATTTGCATTCATTCTTGCATTTGTTGATTATTGTTATGATTTTTACATTTCGTACATTGCATCACCTTGGAAGCACGTGCATGCATCTCATTTGCATAAAATCACATACCAAAAAATTCTTTCACAAATTATTTTTAAGAAAAAGTAAATCCTTTTAAGGATATTTTTTTAAGAATGAACTTTTATATTCTTTCAACCAAATTTCTAAATCCAGCCCTTTCATAAGGGCGATTAAAAAAAATCAATTTGTTTTAACAAGTTTTTAGATCCAGTCCCTTCACAATGACATTTTTGAGCTTTTTTTTCATCCTCCCACGAGAATAAATTTTTTTATAATACACTTGTTCAGTCCTTTCATAAGGACATTATTTCAAAATAATAATAAGAGTTTCTTTTTTGATCCTTTCACAAGGACATCTTTTAATATGAGCCTTTAATTTAGTCATTTCATAAGGACATTTTCAAAGGAAATATTTCTCAATTAAATCTTTTCATAAGGATATTGTTAAAAAATGGATTTCTCAATTATTTCCTCTCTTCAGATTTTTATTTTTCTCAAAAAAAGGGAAGAAGAATTTCTCAATTGATTTTCTCAAAAACAAAATTTTGCAATCCTGTCCTTTCTCAAGGATCGTTTTTTTTCTTTCAAAATTTCTTAAAGATATTTTAATCCTACCAGTCTTAAGAACGTTTTTCATAGTTCTTAAGAAGTTTTTTCTCAATTCTATCTTTTAAAATTTTTGTTTTTTTGAAAATAGGAGAATTCCTTAATTCTATCATTTCTTAAGGATGAAAGAAGAAGAAAGATTTTTTTTTAAAGTTGATTGTGAGTTTTCATGCTCACAAAACTGGAAAGAGTTCAATAGAGTTTAACAAGTCCGATAGAAATGTTGGCATAACGTGGTTAAACACGGTAAAGTTTAAGACAATGGATAATTCAAGTATCCATCGAAAATCCATTTTTACGAATGGTCAAAGGAAAATAAATCCTGTGGAAAAATCTGATTTCATAATTGGTATAACCTGATTGTACTCAGGGGAATAATACAACTAGCCCGGAGCAAACGGCTACCGGTAAAGACAACTCAAAACTGTTGATCCCTGTGCATTTGGAAAAAATGCAAAAGAAATCTATAAACAAAGCTGTAAATTAAATTTTCACCAAAAATCCATTTTCGAATGGTCAAAGGAAAATAAATCCTTTGGGAAAATCCAATGTCATAATTGGTATAAATTGATTGTACCTAGGGGAATGGTACAACTAGCCCGGAGCAAACGGCTACCGGTAAAGGCAATTCAAATCCGCTGATCCATGTGCATTTGGGAAAAATGCAAAAGAAATCTATAAGCTAAGTCATATTTTTTTAGAATGAAGTTATTTTTGTCGTAATGAAATTTTCATTTATTCAGAAAGCATATTTGCATTCTTTGTTCATTGTTATGGGATAGTTTTTTTCCCATACGTATATACACATATTTATGAAAAAGCATACACATGTTCATACCATTTTTTTATTATTAGGTCATTGCAAATGCAAGTATCTGCTAGTCCATTCAGCCCGATCGAGGAACAAAACAAGTGTGTAGATAATGGACAGTTCCCATTTTAGGAAATTTTCTTCTCGGGCACTTGTTGTTTAAGATCCTTGAATCAAGTGTTGACCCTAAACTTTTACCCTCTGAAGACTATTTTTATATCCATGTATGGGATGATGAATGGCATTCCATCAATTCCCTTCGTAAATAATAGAAAATATCTATTTGTTGTCCCCCTTAGAGCCTGTTCATTTCTTTTCATTTGAACCCAAACCAAGGATCACCCCACACTAGGGCAAAATAGAAGAGGATTTTCTTCAAATCGCCCAATTTTGACCACATTACAAAGATGGCGCTCCATGAATAAGCGCAAGAAATGAGAATCAATGTCCTAAACACGAAGACCAAGAGAAATATCAGAATAAGCCAGTAAAAGAAATTCTTGCTCAAAAGGACTGGCTAAACCAAATTGAAAGTGTGCCAACAAGAAGTTTGAAACAGTGAAGATTAAAAGCACCATTAGAAAGTGCAATAAACGATAACAAGAGAAGATTCGATTACAGGTGAATAAGAAATGCATCAACATTCATTCAAGATGCAAGATACAGATTCCAAAGCTACAAAGAAAGAAATGAACTCTAGGGTGAAAACCCAGAAATAGGCAGAGCGATCCAAGAAATAAATCAAAGAAGTTTTTTATTTGAGCACATTCTGATCAACAAACGCATAGAAGATATTTTAACCAGAAGAAATGATCCTTGGTTTCATCACCCTTAAACACTCATTTTGGGCCTATATACCATTTCTTTCATAACCATGAACCATAGCCTACATTATAAGCCTACAAAGACCATTCAGATCATATGTGGATATCTAAGTTTGATAAGTTTGTCTTCAGATTGCATCCCACCTATAAGGGTAAACCTTTCTTCAGGGAACGTCAAACCTCGAAGTGCCTGATCGACACCCAAATGAGGAAAGGATGGAGGCATAGTGAGTGGTGAGATCAAGAGAGCCACCTTGAATGGGTTAGAAATTAGGTACGAGAAAAGTTCCCCTCGAAACCGTAAATAGACTAGGGGAGACCATACATATGCTTATATCGCCAAAATAGGCAAGATTTTCTAAATAGACAAATTTTCTAGTGCATTTGTTATTTTAGGATCAAACATTAATTGGCATTTTTTGTCGATTCTTTTAATCTTTATTATTTATTCCAAACATTAGTTTTTCAAAAATGTTTGACAGTTTTCAAATTTCAATTTGTTTAATACTTATCGTTTACACTAAACATTCATTTTTCAAAAATGTTTGGTATTTTCCTCTTTACCATTTCCTCTAAACATCAATTTTAAAAGATGTTTGGCATTTTTCCCTAAATTTCTCAGTTTATTTCCAAAATACTAACTTTTTTTATTATAAGGACCAAGAGTTAGTTCTCACTGAGGTGTTGCAAGAAGATTAAAGATGATTTTAGGGCGTGAGGGCGTTTTGCCAGCCCTAATGATAAGATAGATAAAGACTCCGCGTGTAGGGTCAAAAAAATAATAAAAAAATAAAATATGAAAAAATGATGATGAGTTGAATCAAAATTGAGTAGGACATCATTGTCCGTGAAAAATCGAGATATTTTGCTCACAAGAATCCAAGGCAAGTGGGGCATCATTTACCATAAAATAGCAAAGATCTCATGAGCATGGGAGTTCAAATTAGAAGAGACCATAAGTGATACAGAGATGAGAGGATTTGTCTAATGAAAAAGTCAAAGGATTTTTCTTAAGCGAAGAGTTGATATTGGCTGAGGTCACTTGGCTGGAAGGTTAAAACAGAGAAGGGACAATAAAGTTTTAAAGGTAAATTTTATCAGGGCATAAAGATGAGGAATGGTTGTAGTCACAAGATGAAGCCTACCTACCCCGAAGAAAAGAAAGAAGAAGAAAAAAAAGAAAAAGAAATTTTTGCACCTTTGCATCATAAAATATGCTCATGCATCATCTTTATCATAGGACTTCATGCACTTTTGCACCTGTTAAGAAAACGCGCACTCGAGTGTCAGAAGAAAGAAAAAGAAAAGAAAGAAAAAGAAAGAAAAAAGAAAAAAAGAGAGAGAAAAAAGAAAGAAAATGAAAAAGAAAAAGAAAAGGAAGAAAAAAGAGAGACTATCTCACAATTTCAAATCAAGATTTTGAATTCTCGAGCCATCACCTTTGATGGATTTCTTTTGATGTCAAGACGGATAGAACCGGGGCATCATTTTAAAAGATATTATTCTTAAAATCAATTTCTCAATTTTATCCTTTCATAAGGATATTTTTTCTTAAAATCAGTTTCTTAATTTAATCCTTTCTTAAGGATTTTTTCTTTAAAATCAATTTCTTAATTTGATCCTTTCCTAAGGATGTTTTCCTTAAAACTAAATTTCTTAATTTTATCCTTTTATAAGGATGTTTTCTTAAAACTTAGATTTCTTAATTTGATCCTTTCATAAGGATGTTTTTCTTAAAACTTATATTTCTTAATTTGATCATTTCCTAAGGATATTTTCCTTAAAACTGAATTTCTTAATTTTATCCTTTCATAAGGATGTTTTTCTTAAAACTTAGATTTCTTAATCTGATTCTTTCATAAGGATATTTTTCTTAAAACTAAATTTCTCAATTTTATCCTTTCATAAGGATATTTTTCTTAAAACCAGTTTCTTAATTTAATCCTTTCTTAAGGATGTTTTTGCTTAAAACTGAATTTCTTAATTTGATCCTTTCACAAGGATGTTTTCTCCTTTTGGTAGTCTCAAAGTGAGATACCATTTTTATTAAACTCGGATTTCCTGATTTTATCCTTCCATAAGGATGTTTTTGTCAAAACTCAAATTACTTAATTTAATCCTTTCTTAAGGATGTTTTGCTTAAAACTAGATTTCTTAATCTGATCCTTTCATAAGGATGTTTTTCTTAAAACTAAATTTCTCAATTTTATCCTTCCATAAGGATGATTTTCTTAAATCTCTAATTTTATCCTTTCATAAGGATATTTCTCTTAAAATTCAATTTTATTTTTATTTTGATCATTCCATAAGGATGATTTGTTCTAAACATATTTCTTAATATAATCCTTTCGTAAGGATGTCTTCTCAAGACTAATATTTAAGTGCATACAGGTCAAAGAGGTGGCCGAGGAAGAGAGCGAAGATTTCCAGAAGAGCTCGTGATTCTGAGACCACAAACAGGAAACTCGAAGAATTCGGCCGAGGAAGAGCGAAAAGTTTCAGAAGAGCTCGTGATTCTGAGGCTGCAAATAGACAAGGAAAAAGGACAAAAATTAGTACTTTTTATCTTTGCTTTGTTCTTGTTTCACAAGAACAAGCAAAGAGGGGCAACTGTAATCACTCATTTTTGTCTGAGTTTTAGTATTTTTAGTATTATTGTAATAATATTATTATTAGTAAAAAAAGTAAAGTAATTTTTTTTGCAAAATTGAAAAAAAAATATTAATGCATGGATGTGGGGGCTCCACGTCAACCCCACAAGCAACCCATGTTGCCTATAAATACAAGGCATGTGCTGCCATTTGAGGGGGAGAGCAGCGGGTGAAGGCAGCAAACAAGGGCTTAGTCCCAAGCTGCCAAGGACCGGGGGCAGTGCCCTCGTTCCTACCCGGTTCGATCGGGATCCTATTTTGGATCCGATTTAGTTAATTTTTGGAGAGGTCGTGTTATATCTCGTTGGGGTTCAGTCGGTGTTCGTCATTCGAGCTCCTAGTTAGGTATATTTTCTTCCCTTTTTATTTGTGTTGTAATTTTTATGATTTAATGAAGTATTAGTTAATTTAAGTTCTTTTTTAGTTTGTATATTTATTTATGTTTTAGATTAATGTTTTATTTATGTTAGATTTGTTTTTATTTATGTATTAGATTAATATTTATGAATGTTTTAGATTAGTATTTTATTTATGTTAGATTAGTTTTTATGTTAGTGTTTATTCATTTATGTTTTAATTTTTATCACATTGTATTTAAATTATTTGCCATGTTTTTAAGTTGCATTTTGGATATATTATTGTCAATGCAATGCCCTTTTATTCGAGTGTAAATGTAGCCAGTATCAAGAGCAGTGATGGTGGTCTATCAGTTTATTCTCGAATAACGGGGCCCTTAAAATTTACTCGTACTTATAACCAAATTTTAATT
Organism: Hibiscus mutabilis; assembly: GCA_019671005.1. Classification (NCBI taxonomy): domain Eukaryota; kingdom Viridiplantae; phylum Streptophyta; class Magnoliopsida; order Malvales; family Malvaceae; genus Hibiscus; species Hibiscus mutabilis. Next base: position 24,189,675 of record CM033719.1, on the reverse strand, counting down.
TAATCGTCACTTTAATCTGGAAAGTCTAATTTTAATAAAGCGGTAATTTTTAAAGTACCAATTTTGGGCGGTGTAGGGGTGCTAATCCTTCCCCATCCGTAACCGACTCCCGAACCCAACAGTTTTTAAATCTCTGGTTTTATGGTGTCCGGCCTACCTTAGTGGCTGGTGGCGACTCCAATTTCAAAATAAAATATGGTTTTTACAAAACCCCCATGGAATAAATATTTCTAAATACCCTAAAGACCCCAAACACCTCGAAACTCATTTTTTTAGCGAACCGAAAAAGAGATCGCTACAATTTTACGTAGTGAAATTACTACTTTACCCTTTTCATCCAATGGCCAAGATTCAATCTTATCAAAAATCAATGGCCAAGATCTCATCCATGTGCATTTGACCTTTCAAGATTGTCCTCAAAGTTTCAAAATATTTCAAAAATACCATCCATGGCAAATGTCCAATTTGCCCTCCAACTAGCCTTTATTTACAACAAGACTTAAACATTGCCATTCCATTAAAATTGAACCAAATTAGTTCCAATCCAACCGTCCATGTCCCAAAATATCTTATATTTTTATTTATGACATGTATTCGATCCAAATATTCATATTTCACTCAATACGATTTCCAAATTTTCTTCCTACAAACTTTAAAGCTTTATAGCAACTAAAACACACTCCGTACAAAAAATCTGAGTAACACGAAAGTGTCACTCTTGGGGGTGACGTATTCATTTACGGGGTTAACTTACATAACTTTTAGAAATTACAATTTAGCCCCTAAACTTTCAAAATTTTCATTTTGGTCACTGAACTAAAACTGCCAATCTTTAACTCTTTACATTTTAGTCACCAAGCAAATATTGGGGCATTACAATTCTCCCCTTAAGAAAATTCGTCCTCGAATTTTCAAAACGTATCTATTTGAAAGAAGTGCGGATACTGCTTTTCCATTGTATCCTTTGTTTCCCATGTTGCTTCCTCCACTTTGTGATTACGCCAAAGGACTTTCAACAACGGAATTTTCTTATTCCTTAATTCTTTAACACCATAAGCTAGTAACTTTACTAGTTCTTCATATGTCAAGTCTGATTGCAACTCAATTTCCTCTGGTACAATCACATGTGACGGATCTGATCTATATCTCCGAAGCATCGAAACATGGAAAACATTATGAATTTTACTCATCTCCGGTGGAAGAGCTAACTGATATGCCACATGACCAACCTTTTTCAGTATTTCATAAGGTTCAATATATCTGGCTTAATTAACTTGCGATCATAGAACTCAAACCAGTTCAATGGTGATCTACACTTCCGACCATAAAGAGCTTCATAAGGTGCCATTTGAATACTTGCCTGATAACTATTATTATAAGAAAATTCTACTAATGGCAAGTACTTTTCCCATGATCCTTCAAATTCAATTATACATGCTCTTAACATATCCTTAAGTATCTAAATTATGCTTTCAGACTGACCATCTATTTGAGGATGAAATGCAGTACTGAAGTTCAATCTTGTCCTAAAAGCTCTGTGCAACGCTTTCCAAAATCTTGATGTGAACTTTGGATCTCGATCTGATACTATGGATATAGGCACCCCATATAATCAGACTATTTCTTTGATATACAACTCAGCGTACTTGCTCATCCGATAATCTGTTCTAATTGGTATAAAGTGAGCAGATTTAGTTAACCTATCCACAATTACCCAGATAGAATCTTTCTTGCTAAGGGTCACTAGTAGTCCTGTCACAAAATCTATAGTAATTCTATCCCACTTCCACTGCGGAATAGAAATAGGTTGTAACTTTCCTGATGGTACTTGATGCTCAGACTTTACCTATTGACAAGTCAAACACTTGGAAACAAACTCTTATATCATTATTTCCGTACTAGGCCACCAATATCGACTCTTCAAATCTTGATACATCTTGTTTCCTCCAAGATGCATAGTCAAGGGACTATAGTGTGCCTCAATAAGCAAATCCTGTTTCAACTCAGCATCTTCAGGAATATACATTTTATCATTATAATAGAGGCACCCATCAAGTTTAATCTGAAATTTTTTAATTCCACCTGACTTTCTTTAATTCGATCTAATAATGATGATCTCAAATGCATCTCTACTAACAACGAACAATCAGATCTCCCTTTTAATTTCACATTTAAAGCTCGTAATGTAGCAAATGTTTTCTGACTCAAAGCATCTGATACAATATTTGCTCGGCCTGGGTGGTAATCAATGGTCAGATCATAATCCTTTATCAGTTCCAGCCACCTTCGTTGTTGGAGATTTAACTCTTTCTCTGTCATCAAATATTTTAGACTCTTATGATCCGTATATACGTGACAACGTTCACCATAGAGATAATGTCACCATACTTTTAGAGCAAAAACTACAGCTGCTAGTACTAAATCATAGGTCGGATAGTTCCTTTCATGCGGCTTTAATTGCTGAGAAGCATAAGCAATCACCTTTCCCTCATGCATTAATATGCACCCCAATCCATTATGAGATGCATCACTATACAAAGTAAACTCCTTTCCCGATTCGGGCTGTACTAAAATGGAGCTTTTGTCAAAATTTTCTTTAATTGATCAAAGCATTCTTGACACTTTTCAGTCCAAACGAATGGAACATTCTTTCTCAAAATTTGTAACACTATTCTCAAATGTGTATCATTATCCTCTTTAGTCTTCGAGTACACCAATATATCATCAATGAAGACTACGACAAACCAATCGAGATACGACTGAAATACTCGGTTCATTAAATCTATAAATGCTGCTAGAGCATTTGTAAGGTCAAATGGCATCACAACAAATTCCTAATTCTTGTACCTCATTCAGAATGCTGTTTTTGGAATATCCTCCTCTTTGACCTTCAGTTGGTAATAACCAGACCAAAGATCAATCTTAGAAAATACTGGTGTTCCTTTTAATTGATCAAATAAATCTTTTATCTTTGGAAAAGGATACTTATTCTTTATGGTCACCTTGTTCAGCTGTCGGTAATCAATGCACAAAATCAGCGAACCATCCTTCTTTTTAACAAAAAGCACCGGATCTTCTCATGGTGATCTGCTAGGACGTATAAATCCTCTATCTAATAACTCCTGCAACTGTGACTTTAACTCCCTCAATTCTGCAGGTGCCATTCTATATGGAGTCATGGATACTAGTTTAGTACCAAGAATAACCTCAATTCCAAACTGTACTTCTCTCTCTAGAGGTAATCCTGGTAACTCTTCCGAAAATACCTCAGGAAAATCTCGAACTGTCGGAATCACACTGAGGTCATTATTAATCTTCTTAGTATCCACTACATGGGCAAGAAAAGACTCACAACCCCGCTCCAATAGTTTCTTAGCTTTAAGAGCCGAAATTACGTTGTTTATACATTGGGACCCTTCGTCCAATACTATAATTTCTTAGCTATCTACAGTCTTTAAAATCAACTGCTGTTGACGGCACCTTACTATAGCATCATAGGCACGAAGCCAATCCATGCCCAAAATGATCTCAAGATCACTAACGGTAACTCCAACAAGTCAGCTGGGAATTCAATTCCTTGAACTATAAGTGGGCATTTCCTACTTACTTTAGTTATCAGAGCACTTTGGCCTAGAGGGTTTATGACTATCACATCACCCTGAGTTAGCTCTAAAGGAATTCCTCTTTCCCGAGCTAATCTAGAACTAATATAAGAGTGTGTAGATCTAGGAACCGCTGCCTCTTTTCCCGAATGAAGGCACCTCCAATATATTTCCTCCTAAACTCAGGAGGAAAAACTGCCAGTTCACCTCTTCTTGAACACGAGCAGTGACATTGATCCACCATATCAGTGCTTGCTCTCTCAACAAGGAGACAACTCCTTCTAGCTTTCCTCGATCATCACACCCAATCCGAGACAATATTGTCTGTATGTCATTTAACCAGAGATATGTCGACATAGGATCCCCATCGAGGTCGCCTTTAAAATTCAGAGCCTGCAGCTTCTTTAACTCATTCGTAATAAAAATTCGAGGAGGTCTATTAAGTATCGCATCCAGAGCTTGCAGAAACGTACCCCGATCTTGCATCGACATTTCCTGTGCAGGTGCACCAGCCTCCTATTGAACAGGCTTTTGTACTTCATCTCCTACCTCTGGGGTATTCTCAAGCACCACTTGTTGAGTAGCATGTCGGGATCCTACTTCCTCCGACATCTGTACTCATAACATACATTTAAACTAATAGGCAATTGCATCAATCCAACAAGTATTATTTTCAAGTATATACGACATCCTAGTGGCATGTACACACTTTTATCAGATTCAATTTTAACTCCAGAACGGGCTAAACCTGTAGCTCTGATACCAGTAAATGTAACACCCCCTTCTCGTATCCGTACATTGAACATGAGTCAGAGATGTCACAGGTTTTTAAAAACATCTTTTTACTTAAAAATTGGGGTAATTTAAAAAAATTTAAAATAACTTCCCAGGTAATCACCCATCTTAGAATTTCTTTAGTTTAGGCACGTTTAACTTTATCTAAATTATAAATAAAATAATAATTTAATTCCCGATAGTAAAACTTTTTACTTATGTATCATAGTCATATTAAAACATATAATAATAAACAGTAAATATGTTTATCAACTATGAAAGGCTTATAGAACTATTACATACCCGATTTAAATATTTTATCAAAAAGACAGGTTTAGCTAGTTCATACCACTACTAAACACAAAATATGGATGTCATAAGTACTGAAATTAACCTGTCATATCCGTACTTCCCCAAAAGAGATAGAGATGCAAAAGCCGTCCGCTCCTAAACTCGTTTACCTACGTGTGTAACAGAAATACACGCTGAGTATAACTTAATGAGGCATAAGGTAAGTGACATATATAAACATTCATAAATACATGATACTTATACTTTTCAAAACATGATAATTATTAAAACCACATACTTTGTAATGCATGAATGTCTATGCAAGAAAACATAACGAAATTGTTCTTTAACATAAAAGCATACTTCATCTTGTGAAATCACATAGCCCAAGGTAAGCATCAAGTGTCTAATGTTCGAGTCCGTACTTGAAAAGTACTATCCTTGACATACTTGTAAGAAACAATAAAGTGCCTATCTTTATGATACAATTTCAAGTGTCGGTAACTTTATAATACACTTGAAGTATCAATAACTTACTTTATAATACTCTTAACTGTATACTACAATATTATCCTACTCGACATTTTATTACCAAGGGCAAACTTGAAAACAATTCTTGCAAATAATGGCAAGTAAACTAAATTCCATACATATATACATATCATGTAAAACATCTTCATATTGGACCAATTCATACTCCAATATGCTTTATAACATTCATGATATACTGCCATTTAAAAATCGTATCAAATAACTTGTCCATCACATGTCATGCTATAAAAACATTTGTGATCATAAAATATGCCATAATCTTTAAATCAGTAAAATAAAGTACCATGCCAAAAACATATTATGTTGTTTATAAAAATTCCTTTACCTTTTTGGGTGACTTATCGCAAGTCTCCCTATACTATGTTAATAAACATACATTTAAAAACATGTATGCACTCACCTTAGCCTTGCAATATATCTGTCCTTACTATTTGATTTCAGTCTCGAACTACTTCTTTTCCGGGTCTACTAGTACGACCTCGATTTTTATCGGAATCTACACCAACAATAACATATACCATTTCAAAGTATATATTAGCACATACTCATTCCATATACAATAATGGAAAGTAATAATTAACACTCCATTATATAGAAAATTGATCCGATAAAGCTTTATATATTCGAATCACAATTTTTCATACTTTTCTTTAAATCTCCAACTTTTCCAAAAATATCCATTTTAGTCCCTAAGGACACTTTTAACCTTCAAACCATAAATTCCAGGTCTGATCCTTATATTCCTCATCCTTTGCACTTTATGAACCAAACTTTAAAAATTTACAAATTAGTCCCTAAGGTAATCGAATATTTCAAAATGGTCCCAAGGTTAATATGAACTCCAAAATCAACATTCCAATCACTTTACTTAATTTTCCCAACATAATATACTTCAAAAACAAGTTCAACTATCAAGTCCCTAAACTTTTCATAAATTCAAGATTAATCCCCTATTTTCTTCAAATTGTCGAATTAGTCCTTGTATTTCCAAAAATTGTCATTTTGATCCTTAAACATCAATTCATGGTATTTTGACCATAATTCATCATCTCAAGAGCTAAAATAAAATTTTCAATAATTTCTCCAAATTTTCAAAATGGTCTCTATAACTCCAATTGGGGAAATTATTTAATATAACATCAAAATTAAACTTCCAACATCATAATCCATTCAATATCATCTTTAATTTGATTCCCTAACCAAATTCCCCAAATCTTAGGGTTAGGGTTTATAACTTGAAACATGGAATTAATCCAATTTCAAACTTGATTCCATGTTCATAACATTAATTCTACACAAACAACCTTAATTTCGTCATCTACTATCAATTTCCATAATCATCTTCATTCATGACATAACTTATACTCAACTTAATCAAACAAAATTACTATCAAAAGAAAGAGCATGAAGCATAGATAAATTTTTCTTAAAACAACATACCTGGATTCTAACTTTGATCCTTGAATTTTGGACTTGAAAATTGAAAAACCCTAGTTTCCCCCCTTTTTTTCTAGTTTCGAAATGGCCAAGACAAAAGATGAGAATATTTTTCTCATCTTTCTAATATAAATCCACATGTTTAAAATAAAATGAATTAAAATTCATTTTACATAGTGAAATTACTACTTTACCCTTTTCATCCAATGGCCAAGATTCAATCTTATCAAAAATCATTGTCCAAGATCTCATCCAAGTGTATCTGACCTTTCAATATTGCCCTCAAAGTTTCAAAATATTTCAAAAATGCCATCCATGGCAAATGTCCAATTTGCCCTCCAACTAGCCTTTATTTACAACAAGACTTAAAAATTTCCATTCCATTAAAATTGAACCAAATTGGTTCCAATCCAACCGTCCATGTCCCAAAATATCTTATATTTTTATTTATGGCATTTATTCGATCCAAATATTCAGATTTCACTCAATACGATTTCCAAAATTTCTTCCTACGAACTTTAAAGCTTTATAGCCACTAATACACACCTCGTACAAAAAATTCGAGTAACACGAAAGTGTCACTCTTGGGGGTGAAGTATTCATTTATGGGGTTAACTTACATAACTTTAAGAAATTACAATTTAGCCCCTAAACTTTTCCAAAGTTTATACTTTGACCCTCAAACTTTCAAAATTTTCATTTTGGTCACTGAATTAAAACCACCAATCTTTAACTCTTTACAGTTTAGTCACTGAGCAAATATTGGGCATTACAGGTTATCAAGCATTTCTCCACAATATTGGCATGCTTACTCTTAAAAAATCAATATTGACACTCTTAGATTTTATCATAAATACATTTTGTTGATCAAAATATCCAAATCAACAACATTTTCACTATATAACTAATTATTGAGGATACAAAAATTGAAGAATGTTGTTGATGTTAAGCAAATTGATGAAGTTGAATGAATTTAAGTTATTAAATTCTAGAGTTGAACTATTTGTTACTTAAGATGACATGTTTTGAGAAAAGTTAAGCATTATGTTCATTGTTTGTTCAATTTGTGCCTGGAGTTAATTATATCATCTTCTTACTCAGCCTTTAACAACTTTGGCTCAACATTCCGTGTCACTTGTTCTACTTTAAGTTCAACAATTTTCTTATTAACAAAACTAACTTGCTCTACATATCCTAGTGATTTAACTTACTGATGAGAAAGTGAACAGATATACTGTATATAACTTGGGCAAAAACCCTAATTTCAAACCCAATAATTTCTTTTTATATTGAAAACTTCAGTGAAAACTTAGTTTTTAATGTCAATCATATCGATAAAGGTATTGATCCATTTCGACTGCCACCAAAACTAACCTCGGCGCTGCCTTGATATATTCTGAACAAACTCCAGTCGCACTCAACTATTCATTGGTCATCGAAAAGCGATTCTCGACCGTCGCAAGAAACGCTGACTGCCTTTCTTCGCTGTACCTAAACCCCAAAACTCCTAAAACTTCCCATTTTCACCAAAAACCCCTAAATCTACCTGATCTGAGAGGATCTCCCAACTTCACCCCCTAAATCTAGTCTAAACTACCAGTCCCGGCCTATTTTCAACTCTGCTTTAACCCTAACCACTCCGGCCAACAAAGATAGGCCTCTGAATCTTTATTTTTCTTGTTTACTTTCATTTATATATGTATATATATTCTGACATTTGCTTCGTTTCTTTTTGCAGGAATTAAAAGTAACAAGAAGGATTATACCTTATCGGTAACAATGGCGAAATTTGGCCTTCTTCCGCAGTGATCTAATGAACTTTCTGGCGTCTCTACAGTTTCTGGATGACTGGTCTTTTTAAAGTAACTCTTTCTCTCTCTCTCTATCTTTTTTTTTTTTAATTTTCCCCTTTTTAATTCTAGTAATAATTGTACCATAATTACCGCTAATTTTCTCTCTCAATTTATAGTGGTGAGTGGAATTTGATGTCACAGTTGACGTTACACAAGTGACGTCATCACCAACTGGCGCCAACTAAGGTGTAAAGAAACACAAATACTTGTGTTGGTTTAAGGACCAATGGAAGGCTGGCACATGGCATTTTTGGGTGGGAAAACCAAATTTCAGTTCAAATTTGTGTTTGTTGGGCTGGATATGAGTTGACAGATTGTAAAAAAAAAGGATTTGGGCCTTGTAATTAAAAATGGGCTTTGTGTATCTAAAAATGGACATTTGATTGTAAATGGATATTTTTTGGACTATTATATTTGGGTTTACTTATTATTTATTTAATAGAAACTTTATTTTTTATTTATATTTATTTGAAGAGAAAATATTATATATGTATACGTGGGCAGAATTCCGGTATTACAGGGTCATTGTTGGCAGCAACAAAAAGTTCAACATAACTGTAGTTTTTTACTATATATGCTTTATCAGACTTTTTTGTATTATGATTCGCAACCTCCCTTTTGATCTTATTTTGTAACATGTAATATGAGCTTTCTTTTTACAAAAATTACAGGTTTTACCTCGATTTAATGACTTAGATCTGCCCCTAGTTTTACCACCAGCATTACAATCACCTTTTCTTCTACAATTCAAACTAGTTGATCCATGCGCCACTACCGTGAGCAACCTGAACGCTCTTATACCAGTTTGTTATAATTATCAAGACGATAATGACTAAAAAGGGATCACAAAAGCAAAAAAAAAATGAAAATGAACACAAGAATTTACATGGAAAACTCAAAAGGGAAAAACCACAGGCAGAGGATGAGAAACTTTTACTATGTAGAAAAATATAGTACAACTGAATGAATAAACCTTTAATCCCTTGTATTTATTTATTGTGATAAGATACTTTTTTCCTAAGGAAACTTGCATAGAAAGAATCTCTACTCAAACTAGGTTTCACACTCTTCAACACATATCCAAAAAAAGTAGAGTTCCACAAGGATTTGAACAACCCAAACTAGAATTTGGGTCACACTCTAACATGTTTAGTAGTGGAATTTGGCTAATGTGGAAAATTTTCATTGATGTGTAGATAATTTTTATATCTAATCATTTTATTCATGGCTGATTCAAGGAGAACGATGTAAAACCCCCGACCCAGATATCACAATTAGGCCTCGAGCCCAAACCAAAACCATTAAAATTTCTCAAACTGGGTTTAGCCCAACAAGGTATTTCTCAAAAACATTTAAAGCCTATAGTTGAAAATATAAATAAATAATCAAAACGGTACAAAGGAGCTCCAATTTAATTTAAAACATTTAAACATTTAATTTGATAAATAAAAATTCAAAATAATGATTACAGACTTCACCACTTAAAGTCCTATGAATACATAGCCCACTAAACACAAGTATTGTACTTTGAAGACCTTCACATGCTGAAATCCCGTACTGATAGTGCTCCTCAATCCTACGATCCGATGGTCAACCTACGACGGAAACAACGATTCTGAGCGTTGAGCTTACAAAGCTCAGTGGTACACATATACTCTACTATACTTCATGCTAATCAAAACATAAGCATGCAAGCTAGCACGAGCAATAAGGAGAGATAATAAACACGTGGCGCTACCACTAGTCTTCTAAACACATGCTCTCAACATAGCAATCATTATACATGGACTACAATTCCCAACCATACTCGGGATCACACCAGATCATCTGAGCAAAAGCACAAAAAGTTGTAACCACAAACCTGGAGTGAGGCCTAGTGCCACACAGCTTTGGGAACATGTAACACCCCCTACCCGGTCTAAGAAATAAATTGGCTTAGGGCGTGTTACCAAACAAACATACAATGAGTCTTGATCAAATCTGGTACAGTCAATTGAACATGCTTTCAAAATATAGAATAATTTAAAACTTTTTAAATTGTTTCAAAGATCTAACTTAATTTTCCAATAATACACAAACATATATTTACATACCATAGACTATATATACATTAAGCAATGCACTTCCTCTACTAGTTTGTAGTATGCCCTTATCTTTAAGGTACTTCAGATCACAAGGTTAAATACAACCAAACATATAATCATGGTAACAAGTATTCGAACATTATATCTAACATAGCTTAACCAATAAGCAATCATGAAGCATTACAGACCATTTACAAAATTCATTGACATCTAACCACTTGCTTATTCTAACCATTAAACTGTCCATTCTAACTACATCACTTTTATTTGGAGTCTAACTCATGATAATATACATATTTGAATTTGTAATACACATGCCATCAAAATGATCTATCAAATTAAGACCTTTTACAGGAAATTAATCAACATATCATATACAATACACATCAATCACTAGTTCTTAGCATAACAATTATATTGTTTATAACCTTTAATCTTATTCGAATTATAATGTGTCCTACCAATCATTCAAGATCTCAATCCAAAAAAGTATCATAACTCACATAATTATTTCGACAAGTAAACATTCGAATATATCTCTAGTATAGCTCAGCTATTAGAACCCACTCAATCTTGCTAATTATTAAAGCACATAAAGAAAGCAATCACCAAGAAATAATTAAAGGCCCATCACAAAACTTTGAATACTTATCAAACTTATATACATATATAGCAAAGATGGAATCTAAATACATTATGCAACTTAACAACTATGTGCCACCATCTGAACTTGATCGAGAAAATCAGAACAAAGGTAGAAAAGAAATAGGAGGAAAGATTTCATCTCATGGATGAAAAGTTTAGAGCACTGCAAGCTACAGACGAACCGGGGAATGAGGCTAGTGATTTGAGCCTGGTATCTGACCTTGTTTTACCACTGAAATTCAAGACTCTGGAGTTTGACAAATATGATGGAACTTTGTGTCCTTCCGCACATGTGACCATTTATTGCCGAAAGATAGCGGCCTATGTCAAAGATGAAAAGTTTTTGATCCATTATTTCCAGGACCTTTCAAAGGCATTCATCGAGCAATACAAACATGTGACAGATATGACCCATAGCAGGATCATGTTAGAAAACATGGGGCAAAAGTCTAACGAGAATCTGCGACAATACGTCCAAAGGTGGCGAGAGGTGGCCGCTCAGATCCAGCCACCAATCCCCGAGCATGAGATTACGCCCCTATTCGTGAATACTCTGAAGGAAACGCTATTCGATCGCCTTATCAACAATACAACCCTGAACTTTGCCGATTTGATCAGAACTGGGGAGTCTCTCGAATTGGCAATTAAGAGTGACAGGATTGATAGTGAGGATAGCTCTAAAAAATACAACAAGAAGAGGGAGAATAAAGTGAACACTACGAGCACTTACACTGCTCTGAAGAACTTTATGGTCTCTCAGCCACAAGCATCTGCGGTGAAGGTTCAAAACACAAACCAAAGAGAAGGGAAAGCTCCGAGGAAGGAACAAGAGAAAGCATCATTTACTCCATTGCCAGTTTCGTACTCTGAGCTTTACTCTTAGTTGCACAAAGCTGATTTGGTTTGCCCGTACTATGTTACTCCGTTCAAACCTCCGTTTTTGTCATGGTATGATCCTAACACACATTGCGATTATCATGGCGGTGCTCCGGGTCACCCCACAGAAAATTACCTTTTATTCAAGAAACTCGTACAGAGTCTGATCAACTCTGGGGTGTTAAAGTTCAAGGAATTGAACGTGGCCGCTAATCCGTTACCTAATCACGAGAATCGTGGAGTGAACGCTATTGAGGAGTACTCTGCTAGAAAGGCTAAAGAGGATGTGTCAGAGATCAAGTCTCCCTTATAGTGGGCATTCCAACAATTATGCATGGCCCGCTTGATCGACAAGGGCATGGTAGTGGTGCAAAAGGGGTGTATAGCTTATTGTGAGTTCCACCAGGATGGAGGACACGACATCCAGCAATGTGAAGAATTCAGGAGATAGGTTCAACAGTTTATGGATAGCAAACATATAGAGTTCTTTGAGGAAGTTGTAGGAAGGCAAGGGTTAGATGTATGTGCGTTAGATAGCCCCAACCTTAAGTATGTGAGAGACAAGCCTTTTGTCGTCTCCTTCAGATCAGAGGAAGCTAGTTCATCTCAAGGAGCAGCTGTCCCCTAAAATCATCATTTCAGCACTAGCCCCGTTTCTGTTCAAGGACATGCGACGAACTCCTTGGAATTATACCGCTAATATGACTATACCAGAAAAGTCAAAACCACGTGAGGAGAAGGAACAAGTGGTAGAGAAATAACCAACACAGGAGGATGAACAGACAAAGAAAGATGAAATTGTCAATGAAGTAGGCCATTTCACGAGGAGCGGCGTGTGCTACTCTTCAGAAGCTTTGAAGTTTGCTGAAGCTACAAAGGATAAGGGAAAAGGTACATCAACCAGTCCTGCTCAGATATTCGGCGAAGAGTCTCCCCTAAAAATTAATGAGCCGGTAACCGAGGCTTTAGCACATGAGCTTCTAAAGTTCCTGAGGCACAGTGAATACAGTGTAGTGGAGCAGCTGCGAAAGTAACCGACAAGAATTACGGTGTAAGAATTGCTTCTGAGTTCGGAGAAGCATCGTGATGCATTGTTAAAGGTTCTAAATCAAACATTTGTACCCGATGACATTTCTGTGTCTAAGTTGGACAGAATAGTGGGGCATATCACCGCATACAGCCACATCACCTTTAGCGATAACGAGATCCCAGAATGAGGTATGGGGTCCACCAAGGCTCTCAACATCACCACCCACTGCAAAAGGTATGTGTTGCCATGAGTATTGATTGATAATGGGTCGGCATTAAACGTACTATCGATGGTGACTCTGTAAAGACTATCGGTAGATGATTCCCACATAAAACCTTATCATAACTCTGTGAGAGCCTTTGACGGTACTCAAAGGGGAGCACTTGGAAAGATTGAGGTACCTTTGTTGATCGGGCCGACAGAGTACACAATCGAATTCATGGTGATGGACATAAAGCCAACCTACAGTTGCTTATTGGGAAGACCATGGATTCACTCTGCAGGAGTCGTCCCCTCATCACTCCATCAAAAATCGAAATTTGTGATCGAAGGTAAGTTAGTCACCGTAGAGGCTGAGCAAGAAATCATCACCTCGATAACGCCAGACGCCCCCTACATCCAGAACGACGAAGATGCTGCAGAATGTTCACTCCGAGCATTGGAGCTTGTAAGTGCTACATTTGTTGCTGAAGGTAATCGTATCGCTTATCTCAGGTTGTCTAACTACACCAAGATGATCGTCTCTGAAACTTTGGGCCGTGGAGCTAAAATAGGAAGGGGGTTGGGAAGGAGATTGCAAGGCAGCCTACGACCCATAAGCGTCATCACCAAGAAAGATTATTTCAGGCTCAGTTACAAACCAAGTATCCAGCAAAAGAGAAAGGAATATATAAGGAAAGAAGAACAAAGGAGGGCTAGACTCAAGGGAGAAGACATTCCATGGAGACCGATGTCTTTCCCTCATTTAAAGGATGTTTTTGTCTTTAGAGGAATTGATTGTACAGGACAGAAGGTAGAAGAAGCAATTCAGGAAAATGACATACTTAACGAGAACGAGATGTTTAGTGAATCTCTTGAAGGGATGTCCATCAACATGATAGCTGAAGAAGACAATGGAGTAACGTGTTGACCAGTATCCGCTCCTGCTGTCCCGGGGAAACACTTGATAACTGGAGCTATGTTGATCTACCTGTAGTCTTTAGGGCTAGATCAGAGTAATGCTCTGAATTAACCCTTTTGTTTTTGCCCATAAGCAATGGGGATCTTTTGTATAGGGCACCTATGTTAACTTTTTGTTTGCAATGAAAGAGTATCTTCCTCATTTTCTCTAATGGAAAACATCTCATTTACTTCATCCATTCATTTTATTCATATTCATTCAATTCATTTAAAATCATTCTCTTCCCAATACCTTCGTTCTCATTTTATGCAGGGTTCCCATAATTAACAGTATGAATGATCCTGAATCCAATCCCGAGGTAGATTTTGAACACCCTGAGATCTCGACAGAAATTGAAGAGGGGAACGACGAAGTAGAATGCGAGGTCCCTGAGAAGTTGGTAAGGATGATGGCCAACGAAGAAAGGCAAATAATACCCCACCAAGAAGAAACAGAAATTGTGAACTTGGGAACTGATGAGGAGAGAAAGGAAGTGAAAATTGGGACTACATTTTCCTCAGAAACTAGGCGTGAACTGATAGATTTGCTTCAAGAGTTCAAGGACGTCTTTGCTTGGACTTATCAAGATATGTCGAGTTTGAATATAGACATAGTGGTGCACAAGCTGCCAACTAGGCCAGAATGTAAACCAGTCCAGCAGAAGCTCAGAAGAATGAGGACTGTCATGTAGCTAAAGATCAGAGAAGAGGTAAAAAAGTAGTTTGATACTGGTTTCCTAGAAGTTGCTAAATACCCCGAATGGGTTACAAACATTGTACCGGTGCCAAAGAAGGATAGGAAGGTCCGCATGTGTGTAGATTACAGGGATCTCAATCGAGCAAGCCCTAAAGACAATTTCCCTTTACCATATATTGACACGTTGGTTGATAATACCGCAGGCCACTCATGGTTCTCATTCATAGATGGTTTCTCGGGATACAATTAGATAAAGATTGACCTAGAAGACATGGAGAAGACTACATTTGTAACCATGTGGGGCACGTTTTGTTACAAGGTGATGCCTTTCGGACTCAAGAACACAGGGGTGACTTATCAATGAGCGATGGTGACTCTTTTCCATGATATGATGCACAAAGAGATAGAAGTATAGGTGGATGATATGATCGCTAAATCCTGTACTGAGGAAGAGCACCTTCAAAATCTGAGAAAACTATTCCAAAGACTGCGAAAATACCAGCTGAAGCTCAACCCGGCTATGTGCACCTTCGCTGTCACATCCAGAAAACTCTTGGGGTTTGTAGTGAGCAGGAAAGGGATTGAGATCGATCAAGAAAAAGTAAAGGCTATCCAAGACCTCCCACCGCCTCATACTCAGAAAAAAGTTCGAGGTTGCTTAGACAGTATACGTTGTATCATACCACCTGGTTGATATCCAAATTGGACCCCTTGAAGTTTTTAATGGAAGCACCAGAATTAACGGGGAAGATGGCCCTCTGAAAGATGTTGTTATACGAGTTTGACATTGTGTATGTGAGCTAGAAATCTATGAAAGGAAGTGCTATAGCGGATTTCTTAGCTAGCCGTGCTTCAGATGATTATGAATCGTTGAACTTCAATTTCCTGAATGAGGACTTGATGTGCATTACAATTGGGGAAGATGTTGTTTCAGATGACAGCTCGTGGAAGCTGTACTTTGACGGAGCCTCTAATGCCCTTGGCCACAGGATATGAGCCGTGCTAATTTCTCTAAAAGATGTCTACTATCCTTTCACCAGTAGGCTGGAATTCTTTTGCACAAATAACATAGCCGAATAAGAAGCATGTGTCATGGGACTGAATGCAGCCATCGAAAGAAAGATCAAAGAACTTTGAGTATTCGGAGATTCGTCCTTAGTAATCTATCAGTTATGAGAAGAGTGGGAAATTAGGGATCTAAAGCTAGTCAAATACTACGAGTTGATCCAAGAGCTCATTAAAGAATTTGAGAAGATCAGTTTCACCTACCCTAGAGAAGACAACCAGATGACAGACGCCTTGGCAACCCTAGCCTCCATGTTCAAAGCAAATACGAAACCAGAAATGAAACCAATTGAGATGTAGACTTCTAAAAGGCCTGCTCACTGTTGTAATGTGCAAGAAGAAATAGACGGCAACCCTTGGTATTACGACATCTTGCAATATATCAAGTTTCAAAAGTATCCCGAAGGGGCAAATGAAAATGACAGAAAAATGGCGACAGGATATGTTTTGGATTGCGAGGTTCAGTACAAAAGAAGCCATGACCAGATGTTGTTGAGATGTGTAGATACCTAAGAGGTGAAAGAAATTTTGGCAGCAGTGCATGATGGTTTATGTGGTCGACCATGGAGGGAGATTGCATCGATTATGCCAAGAAATGTCAATAGCCAGGAAATCATGAGATATGGCTATTTCTGGTCAACCATGGAGGGAGATTGCATCGATTATGCCAGGAAATGTCACAAGTGCCAAATATATGTCGACAAGATCCATGCTCCTCATTTACCTTTACATACCATGAACTCGCCTTGGCCGTTCGCAACATGGGGCATGGATGTCATCGGACAGATTCATCCGAAGTCTTCCAATGGGCACCTTTTTATTTTGGTTGCCATTGATTACTACACTAAATGGGTGGAGGCAGCATCTTACGCCAATATCACAAGGACAACGGTATGCAAGTTTCTGAAGAAGGAGATTATTTGCTGATATGGGTTGCCATAAAGGATTATCACCGACAACGCTTCCAACATGAATAACAAATTGATGGCTGAGGTGTGCCACCAGTTCAAAATAACACACCATAATTCCACAACCTACCATCCTAAGATGAATGGGGCAGTAGAAGTGGCAAACAAAAACATAAAAAAAATCATTGCAAAGACGACAGACACCTAAAAAGATTGGCATGAGAAGTTGCCATTTGCTATGTTCGCCTACCAGACATCTGTTCGCATATCAACAAGGGCAATACCGTATTCTCTAGTGTACAGTACAGAGGCGGTACTACCCATTGAGGTTGAGATTCCATCATTCTAGGTTCTGAATGAGGTGAAGTTGGATGAATCAGAGTGGGTGCAAGCTAGAGTCGACCAGTTGAATCTGATCGAAGAAAAGAGGCTGAAAGCCATCTGCCATGGTCAAATGTACCAAAAACGAATGTTGCAGGCATATGATAAGAAATTACGCTTGAGAGAATTCTGAGAAGGAGATATGGTGCTTAAGAAGATCCTACCAATTCAAAAAGATTCTCGAGGGAAGTGGATGCCTAACTGGGAAGGGCCATATGTCGTCAAGTAGGCCTTTTCAGGAGGAGCGTTGATTTTAACTGAAATAGACGAAGAAGAATTAAAAAATCTCATGAATTCCGATTCGGTTAAGAAGTGCTATGTTTGAAAAAAAAGAATGAAAAAAGAGAGAAATGATAAAAGAAATAAAGTGAAAACCTAAAAAGGCGTTTCATTAAAAAAAGGGAGAGCTCAAGGCGAAAACCCAAAAAGGGCATCTTAGAGTAAAGAAAGTATCTGAGTTGAAAACTCGTTAAGGGAAGCACAGATAAATTTTGAGGTTTGGGCCTCTGGCAAGTAGAACTATCCCCACGGGTACCAGAAGAATGAGCTCCAGGAAAAGATTCTACTTCGGTTGAAGGGATCACTCATCATTCATACAGTAGATATTTGGGGGGTTTGCATGTCATGTTCTACCTTTCCTTTTCCTCATGTTTGCCATGAATTTTCTAAAATTGTTCCAAGTCCTTAATGTTAATAAGATTTCATTTTTGTGCATTCCTTTTCGTTTCTTCTCATTGTTTTCATAAGCATCATGCAAACAGGTTAACATAGACTTATGATAAACAAAAGATTTCTGAGCATTACTATGATTTAACACTAAGAGTGAAGGTGACTAGTGATAAGTGTTTAAAAGTACTAATTTTCTTACCCTTTTTACTCATATTATTGTTAGACTTAGGCTCATATTAGTTGCATAATTAGCTATTCATGCATGAATCCATGTTTCCTTCCATCGTTGAGCTTGATTACATAACTTGGTAGTTTTTGTGGGAAAAGATGCTGCTTTGGTGTGTTTTGTGTGTATGTGCAGGATCACTTGCCAAAGCAAGGCTAGAGTTAGTTGCCAGGGAAATACATGAAGGAGACACCGAGCTAGTTGCCAGGGCAATACATGAAGGAGACGCCGAGCCAGTTGCCATGGCAATTGTCGACAAGAGCAAAGGTGATATGGTAGTCGAAATTGATGACTAGACAAGCCCAAGATGACGTGGAGCAAAGCCCAAACCTAAAGGAATTTGATTGCCATGCAGAGATTAAAGAAGAATTAAATTCCTAGAAGATAGGAGAAGTTCTAGTAGGAATACAATTATAATAAAGAATTATATTCTTTAAAGATAATTTAATTCCAACTTAACTTCCTCCTCAA
This sequence comes from Hibiscus mutabilis, assembly GCA_019671005.1. NCBI lineage: Eukaryota > Viridiplantae > Streptophyta > Magnoliopsida > Malvales > Malvaceae > Hibiscus > Hibiscus mutabilis. The sequence goes on along the minus strand of CM033719.1, from coordinate 24,170,956 downwards.
AGAAGGACTTTGGCCTAGCCCTATAAATAGGAAGGAGATTTCGACAATCCATAGAGAGCAAGAGAGGGAAATTTCGACAAGTCCAAGGAGGGCAAGAGGAGAGAATTTTCGACAAGCATCTAGGGCAAGGAGGATTTCGACAGGCCTCCTTCTTCATCTTTTTCTTTCTTGTTCGATTGGGTTCATGCTAGGGATTATTTATCTTGTGCTTCTTTGGAACCTAGCCATGAACTAAATCTACTTGGCTATGGTTATTGTGTTTTGTGGTTGTGAGAAACTATTGGTTTTTATTTAGGTAATAAGAGTTTGCACTTTCCTATTTCAGGGTTTATTCATTCTTGGTTCTTATTCTTGTTTGCGAGTGAATTGGGAGAGGATCTCTTGATTTCATCTATTTATCTAATATCCGAAAAGTTAGATTCAAGAAACGAATGGATATGATCTTTATTCAATCTATTGATGGTGAAAATTAATTCGGCTTAGGAATAAGTTAAGGATTTCAACGGCTAAGAGGAATGCAAGATTGGTTGTTGTTCACCCTTGATTCACGCAGGGATGTATTATCAAGGCATGCACAAGTAGCTAGAGTTTCGACTTAGGGATAAGAAGAAAACATTGAAGAACGCTCTGCCGAACCTTGAAGGTTGCTGCCCAGACGCCCAAGTAGTTGCCCAACTAGTTGCCCAGGCAACCATCGATTAGTTGCCAAGGCAACCCCGTTGTGCAAGTTGCCACGGCAACTGAGTTTCCCGTGCACTCTTTTACCAAAATGATCCAATCGGCTATCACACCTCAACTCACGATAACCTGGCCTATCTCTCTCTCATTTGATCTCATATTTTCTTTTACTTTATTGCTTTCTAGTTTAGTTATTAGTTAAACTCCCATAATCCTTTATTTGTGTTTTTACTTTTTACAGTGCAAGAGACGAGATTCTTGAAGTAGCACCAATCCCTGTGGAGATGATATCTTTTATACTATAACTTGTGACGTGTATACTTGCACATTTACGTAGCACTTATTACGCACAACAAGTTTTTGGCGCCGTTGCCGGGGATTGGCAATAGCGACTTTGTTTTTATTTTCTTGCACTTTCTTTTTACTTTTCTTGTTTAAAACTCAAATGGCTAACAAACTTTGGTTTTGCATTGGTATATGACCAGGGCGAGACTGACTTCACCAGAATATCCCTTTGATCCAAAAATCGAACGAACCTTACAAAGACTTAGACGAATGATAAGAGTAGCAATGGCAAATCAAGACGGCAATATGAATCAAGATGTTCGAGCAGGAGGAGGAGTGATTCTTGCACAAAACAGAACTATTCGAGACTATCTTGAAGAAGATCTTGATGGACTTAACCCAGGAGTTGTGGCACCTGAAATTGAAGCCGACCACTTTGAGTTGAAACCGGTAATGTTTAATATGATCAACACAATTGGTCAATTTGGCGGCTCAGCAACTGAAGATGCACGACAACATCTGAAATCTTTCCTTGAGATTTGCAACTCGTTCAAAATACACAGAGTCACCCCCGATGTCTTACGATTAAGCTTATTCCCCTATTCACTGAGGGATAGGGCGAAAACATGGTTGAATAGCATTCCTGCCGGATCCATAGCATCTTGGACTGATCTTTGTCGTGATTTCCTTGCTAGATTTAATCCTACAAATTCGACTGATAAGCTTCGTAACGACATTACTTCTTTTCGGCAGGCAGATGATGAATCCATGTACGAGGCTTGGGAGCGATATAGAGAACTTCTACACAAATACCCCAGATTCCCAGTGTGGACTCAAGTAACAATGTTTTACAACGCCGTGAATACACCAACAAGGATGATGCTAGATGCCTCGACAAACGGCATACTCCTGGATAAGTCGCCGGAGGAAGCAATGCAAATTTTAAACAGGCTGGCCAAGAATGATTATCAATTTCCATCTACTAGAAAAGGAGGAGTTAGACACCAAGCCACAATACATGAACTAGGATCATCAGATTCAATTTCGGCACAATTGGCCACTTTAACCAAGATGGTCCAGAATATGCAAAAACCAAACAACACACATGAGGTCAAGGTAATGGATTCTTTTTGTGAGTTATGTGGTGATAACCATAATTCTTCTGAATGTATGCAGAATCCGAAATCCAACTTCTATGTGGGGAATTACAATCGGAACAACAATGTGATGTCCAATACATACAATCCAGCTTGGAAGAAGCACCCAAAATTTTCATGGAGTAATCCCAACAATGCTCTAAACCAGAACAATCAGAATGCACAAGCATCGGGATTCCAGCAGAATATGCCACGGCAACAGTTGCCGCAGCAACAACCGACAACATCTAGTTCTTTGGAAAATTCTCTAAATGCTTTTATGATGAAAACTGAATCTTATATGGCTGAGAATAGTAATTTCATAAAAAGAAATGATGTTGTTATTAACAGGACCGAGATGAGATTGCAAAACCAAGAGGCGGCAATCTAATCATTGGAAAATCAAGTCGGATAGTTTGCTCAAAATTTGAATACTAGACCGCAAGGAGGTTTACTTAACGATACTGAAGTCGCAAGAGGAACTGGCCATGAGCAATGTAAGGCAATCACCACTAGAAGTGGCCAACAACTTAGAGAGGTTCAAACCCCGCTCGTCAAACAAAACTCCACAAAAAAGATCAAGATGAACCTAGCGGTAAAGCCTCAGATGCTGAACCAGGAATTGCCGCGGCAACCGACAATAAGCATGCCTCGGCAACCGACAATAAGCATGCCTCGGCAACTCTAGTTGTCCCGACAATGCCGTCAATCAAGTTTCAAACCAATGAAAGGATCGAAGATATCTGACTTCCACCACCATTCCCACAAAGGTTGAAGCGACAAAAGCAAGAATACCAATTCAAGAAGTTTCTTGATATCCTAAAGCAAGTCCACATCAACTAGCCATTGGTGGAAGCAATTGAACAAATGCCAAACTATGCCAAGTTTCTTAAAGACATTGTGTCCAAGAGAACAAGGCTAGGAGAGTTTGAAACAGTTGCCGCAACAGAGGGATGCATGGCAATGTTGCACAATCGTATGCCACCCAAGTTGAAGGATCCCGAAAGTTTCACAATACCCTGTTCCATTGGAAATCACTATGTCAGGAAAGCATTATGTGACCTTGGGGCTAGCATAAACTTGATGCCTAAATCGGTTTTCCAGAAACTAGGAATCGGGAAGGCAAGACCTACAACAGTCATGCTGCAGCTAGCCGACAGATCCTATGTGCCAGAGGGAAAAATCGAGGACATACTGGTAAAAGTTGATAAATTTATTTTTCCCGCTGACTTTATTGTTTTGGATTATGAAGCATATGAGCATGCACCCATCATTCTCGGGAGACCATTCCTAGCAACAGGGAGAACCTTGATCGATGTTGAAAAGGGAGAACTCACAATGAGAGTGAATGATCAACAAGTTAAACTAAATGTGTTCCAAACACTAAGGCATGCCGATGATCCAGAAGAATGCCAACTTCTTCATGCCACGACAGAGTTTAACTTCGACGAGGAATTTAGTTGCCTCGGCAACTACATTGCTAATCAAGAGGAACCTGAGGAGTATGAAGAACCGGTCGATGAGGAACAACAAGAAGAGGCAAATTGGCTAGTCAATCGACCATGTACATACTTTGAACCACTGGATTACTCAGGTAAGAAAGGTAAGCTCGAAAAACCCTCTATTGAACAACCACCGATTCTTGAGTTGAAAAATTGCCAGAGCAACTAAAATATGCATACTTAGGAACCGATAATACATTGCCTGTAATTATTTCTTCTAACTTACAGCCTGAGCAGGAAAAGAAGCTGATCAAGATGTTGAAGCTACACAAAAAGGCAATAGGGTGGACAATTGCCGACTTGAAGGGAATTAGCCCGACAGTGTGCATGCACAAGATTTTGTTGGAAGATGATCACAAACCTTCAATTGAGGCCCAGAGGAGACTGAATCATGCCATGAAAGGGGTTGTAATGAAAGAAATCATCAAGTGGCTTGACGCCGACATTATATACCCTATCTCTGATAGTACGTAGGTAAGTCTGGTACAATGTGTACCGAAAAGGGGAGGTATAACAGTGGTAAATAATGAAAATAATGAACTCATCCCAACCAGGACTGTGACCGGTTGGAGGGTTTGTATGGATTATCGAAAGCTAAACAAAGCCACCAGGAAAGATCACTTCCCATTACCCTTTATTGATCAAATGCTTGACCATCTTGCAGGTAAACCCTTTTATTGTTTTCTTGATGGTTATTTAGGTTACAATCAAATTGCCATAGCACTAGAAGATCAAGAAAAGACAACCTTCACATGCCCATACGGTACTTATGCCTTCTGAAGGATGCCGTTCGGATTGTGTAACGCCTCGGCAACCTTCCAAAGATGCATGATGGCTCTCTTTTCAGACATGGTCGAAGACTTCCTTGAGATCTTCATGGATGATTTTTCTGTTTTTGGTAATGACTTCGACAGCTGTCTCGGCAATTTAGAGAGGGTGTTCGCAAGATGTGAAGAAACTGATTTAGTCCTCAATTGGGAGAAATGCCATTTTATGGTAGATGAAGGAATAGTATTCAGCCACAAGATTTCATCCAAGGGAATTGAAGTAGAAAAAGCCAAGGTGGACGTGATCGAGAGATTACCCCCACCAAGTTCGGTTAAAGGAATTCGAAGTTTTCTCGGACATGCAGGTTTTTACAGGAGGTTCATTCATAATTTTTCTAAAATCACTAAACCCTTGTGTAATCTGCTTGAACAGGATAAAGTCTTCGATTTTGATGATTCTTGCACCCAAGCATTCGAAACCCTAAAGAAAAAGCTTGCCTCGGCACCCATTGTCGTTCCACCAGATTGGACACTACCTTTTGAGCTCATGTGTGATGCAAGTGATTTCGCGGTAGGAGCAGTCCTAGGCCAACGCACAGGTAAGACATTCCATGTGATATACTACGCTAGTAAAACTCTTAATAGTGCTCAAGTGAATTACACAACAACGGAGAAAGAGTTACTAGCTGTAGTTTTCGCATTTGACAAGTTCCGATCCTATTTGATTGGTACAAAGGTAATTGTTCATACAGACCATTCGGCAATCAAATACTTATTTGCTAAAAAGGATGTTAAACCTCATTTGATTTGTTGGATATTAGTTTTACAAGAATTTGATATTGAAATTACGGACAGGAAAGGAACAGAAAATCAAGTGGCCGATCACTTATCACGTTTGGAACGCAATAGGGAGGAGGACGCGGATCTAGAGATATGCGATGCATTCCCGGATGATCAAATTTTAGTTGCCTCGGCAACCCTCGACGCCTCGGTAACCCTCGACGCCTCAGCAACCATGGATGCACACGCCTCGACAACTCTCGATGCCGCATCAGCCTTTGACGCTCACGCCTCGGCAATTTTGGGAGCAATCACCATGGCAGCACATGCCTCGGCAATACCCTGGTATGCGGATTTAGTTAATTTTCTTGTTTGTGGTATTTTACCTTATGGCATTACTCACGAAGGGAAGAAGAGGTTCCGCCATGATGCTAAGCATTACTTTTGGGACGAGCCTCTTTTGTTTAAACAATGTGCAGATTAGGTTATACGCCGATGTGTCCCTAAAGAAGAGCAACAGAATGTACTCCGACAATGCCATTCTTCACCCTATGGAGGACATTTTGGAGGAACTCATACCGCGGCCAAAGTTCTGCAATCCAATTTGTATTGGCCAACATTGTACAAAGATGCCCAAGACTTTTATGAGCAATGTGATCGTAACAACTATTCCAAGACCGTGCAACGATTCTTGCAGAAAAACATATTTACACGGTTTGGGATGCCAAGAGCAATTATCAGTGACGAAGGCAAGCATTTTGACAACAGACTAATTGCCAAGATGTTGCAACGCTTCGGCATATCACACAAGATCGCCACGGCATATCACCCACAAACCAACGAGCAAGCAAAAATTTCCAACCGAGAATTGAAGGGTATACTCGAGAAAGTTGTAAATCCCTCAAGGAAGGATTGGTCATTAAGACTAGATGACGCACTTTGGGCATATCGAACTACATTCAAAACAGCCTTAGGTATGTCCCCCTTCCGACTTGTCTATGGCAAAACATGCCATCTAATTGTGGAAATCGAGCACAAGGCATACTAGGCAATCAAGACCGTGAATATGGATTGGGAAAGTGCCGGACAAAAGCGTTTGATGGATCTCAATGAGATAGAAGAATTATGTGCACTCGCCTATAACAATACATGAATCTACAAGGAGAAAACAAAGCGATGGCACGACAAGAAACTATTGCCACGGCAATTCACGCCAGGGCAACTAGTTCTCCTATTCAATTCTCAGCTAAAACTTTTCCAGGGAAAACTGAAATCAAGATGGTCGGGACCATTTGAAGTTGTCAAACCATTCTCCCATGGTGCTGTGATAATCAAGTCCATCTCTGACAACCATGAATTCAAAGTTAATGGACAAAGATTGAACCACTACAATGGTACCCATGTGGAACGTAACAAGGAAGTGGTCAACTTAGGAGATGCATGAGCATGCTCTCCCTTTTGATATTAGTAGTTTTATTTTATTTTTATTTATTTATTTTTATTTTTATTTTCGATTAAGTATTTATTTTATTTCAAATTTTTTATTTTTATTTATTTTTATTTTTTTACTATTTCCGATTATATATATATATTTTAGGATAGATTTTTTTAGAATCCCTTTATACATCTTTATTTATTTTCTTTTATTAATTTAATTCTAATCCTTATTTGATTTGTATTTGAATTGTAGGAAAAAAAAGTTCAAGATAAAGAGGAATTCTAATCCAAGTAGGAAAACATCTTCAACAAGGAAACTAATGGGCTAAATCTAAGGCTTATATAATAAAGCCTCCAATTCACCCTACCCACAACCCCTTGTCGACAACTTCTCCCTCACCCTAAACCCTTTTTCGTTTTCCCCTAATCCCACCCACCTATCTTTTCTATAAAACATCACCCTTAACCTATTCCTACTTTCTATCTTGCAATTTTTTTAGTTTCTTTTCTTTTATTTATTTTTACTCACAACCAAGATCATCCATGGCATCCAAGATTAAACTTTTAGTTCATCCAAGTTCCTTCAAAGAACCAAGATACAAGAAGTTTGCTACACCGGTGGTTCAAGAAAGATTTCAATCCAAGTTTAAAAGCCCGAAGATTCATGAAGAACAAGGCTTTGAATACTCCAACTCTCATCAAGATTTCGGCCTTGAACCATTCATCTTCGAGAGGATTACACATCAAAAGTGGCAAATCTTTTGCCATCAACCGGAACCGGGTAACATCTCATGGGTATGAGAATTATATGCTCACTTACCTAACTCGGATAATCCTTATGTTTTAGTTCGTGACAAGGCCATACTCATAAGTCCCGAAAGCATCAACACCTTTTACGGGCTTTAGATTGAGAAGGACGAGCATCAAGCCTTCATTGATCAAATCACTCCCAAGCAACTCGACAAGGTGCTTCAAGAACTCACTCAACCGGAAACTCATTGGAACGACGATAAATACAAGGACACAGTAAATCACCTTCGGCTTAAACCCAAGGCAAAACTATGGAATAAGTTTGTTAAAACTTCTTTAATGCCCACCACACACAATACTACCGTTGATATACCACGTCTTTTGCTCATACATTCTATTTTGCATAATCGCATCATTAACATTGGAAAAATTATTTGTGATGAGATTTTTGTATGCAGCTCAAAAGATAAGGGTTCTCTCTTCTTCCCTTGCTTAATTTCCAATCTTTGCAGGGAGATGCATGTCCCAAGTGAGTCCACCGATGAAAAGGCCCTACCCAAGTCTGGTTGGAATCAAGCACTAATCTGAAAGCTAATGGGAGAGGCACCGGGAGATTCTTCAAGACCTCCAATTGCCACGGCAACTCCTGTCGCCCCGGCAATCCATAATGCCCAAGCACCTAACGCCCGAGCAACTTAGCCATCGACCCCGGGACACTTTGAAGCACTCTTGCACCCATTGGCAAGCCACTTAAGGCAAATTGAAGACCGGCAACTAATGTTCATGCGGTACATGAAGGAGCACAACAATGCCATCACCCAAGTAATCCTAGAAAAGTACCCGGACAATCGCGTGTCGTTCCCAATCTTTCCCGCTGAGATCCTTGCCCCGACAACCAATGAAGCAGTCGCCACGGCAACCTCAACAGATGATGCCACGGTAACCTACTTCGTGCATGCATAAGATGACGCCACGACAATCAACTCTGAAGATGCCACGGCAACCAAAGCTAAAGACATCCCGGTAACCACTGCAAAAGCCAAAGGTAAAGCACCTATGCCCGAATCAACTCCTACGGAATCATTTTCTGATTTTTCAGATTCGGACGAGTCCTCCATTGAACCAACAAAGAACGCACCAATTGAATCCTCCAAGCGAAAAGCCAATGACATTGATGAAGAGGACGATGAGGACAACCCCGTACGAGGATCGATTCCACCACCGACAACAAGAAAACAACCATCGCGTTCAAGCAAGAGAATCAAGACACAGACCAAAAGGAAACTAATCATCTATAATGACGAACTCTCAGAGTAAGTCCTCGTATGCATTTTTATTTTTATTTTTCGTTATTTTTATGCATGCATTGAGGACAATGCCTCACTCGAGTTTGGGGGGATTGTTATTAGTAGTTACCATGTTTAGTTACATTAATCTTAAGTATTACATTTAGGATACATAAATTGCTTGCCATGCTTTTAATTGGAACGAGAATTGCTTAGATTTGATGAATATCCGATTATGACTTTGCCAATGCACTTAATTGATAGAATTTTTATTTTAGGATAACCCTGGAAAAACTTAGAATTTCACTATGATGCTAAATTTGATGAAACACTGTTGTGGTTTGATTGATTTAAGGAATTCTAGTGAACCTAGGTTGATAATTAACAAATTGGGGGATTAGAATAAAAATTGGATCAATGCTAGAGGTGCCCGAAATTGGCTCTAGCATGTGCTAAAAATTTATCACTAGAGGTGCCAGAAACTGGCTCTAGTACGTGTTAAAAAAATTTGATAGCTAGAGGTGGCCGAAACCGGCTCTAGTCGAATAAATTAACTTAAGAAAACTAAAAAAACAAAACACTAGAGGTGCCCAAAACTGGCTCTAGTTTAAAACATGTTAAAAAGAACCCAATGAAGTAATTTGAAAACCTATTGTTTGCATAGAATCCGAAAAATCAACTTGCACACAACTCTGCAGACACTCACAAGCATTATAGTTTGATTCCGAGTAACTCCTAAGTTTTTCGAAAAATAAAAAGCCAATCATACTTTGTGCCCCGGTTCAGAGAATTGAAATCAAGTTCAATGCTAAGTTTGTGAAAATTGAAGTCTTGGCAAGTAATTATGAGTTTGCATTGCTTGAGGACAAGCAATAGTTCGAGTTTGGGGGTGTGATAAGTGTTCAAAAGTACTAATTTTCTTACCCTTTTTACTCATATTATTGTTAGACTTAGGCTCATATTAGTTGCATAATTAGCTATTCATGCATGAATCCATGTTTCCTTCCATCGTTGAGCTTGATTACATAACTTGGTAGTTTTTGTGGGAAAAGATGCTGCTTTCGTGTGTTTTGTGTGTATGTACAGGATCACTTGCCAAAGCAAGGCTAGAGTTAGTTGCCAGGGCAATACATGAAGGAGACGCCGAGCTAGTTGCCAGTGCAATACATGAAGGAGACGCCGAGCCAGTTGCCATGGCAATTGTTGACAAGAGCAAAGGTGATATGGTAGTCGAAATTGATGACTAGACAAGCCCAAGATGACTTGGAGCAAAGCCCAAACCCAAAGGAATTTGATTGCCATGCAGAGATTAAAGAAGAATTAAATTCCAAGAAGATAGGAGAAGTTCTAGTAGGAATACAATTATAATAAAGAATTATATTCTTTAAAGATAATTTAATTCCAACTTAACTTCCTCCTCAAAGGACTTTGGCCTAGCCCTATAAATAGGAAGGAGATTTCGACAATTCATAGAGAGCAAGAGAGGGAAATTTCGACAAGTCCGAGGAGGGTAAGAGGAGAGAATTTTCGACAAGCATCTAGGGCAAGGAGGATTTCGACAAGCCTCCTTATTCATCTTTTTCTTTCTTGTTCGATTGGGTTCATGCTAGGGATTATTTATCTTGTGTTTCTTTGGAACCAAGCCATGAACTAAATCTACTTGGCTATGGTTATTGTGTTTTGTGGTTGTGAGAAACTATTGGTTTTTGTTTAGGTAATAAGAGTTTGCACTTTTCTATTTCAAGGTTTATTCATTCTTGGTTCTTATTCTTGTTTGCGAGTGAATTGGGAGAGGATCTCGTGATTTCATCTATTTATCTAATATCGGGAGAGTTAGATTCAAGAAACGAATGAATATGATCTTTATTCAATCTATTGATGGTGAAGATTAATCCGGCTTAGGAATAAGTTAAGGATTTCAATGGCTAAGAGGAGCGCAAGATTGGTTGTTGTTCACCCTTGATTCACGCAGGGATGTATTATCAAGGCATGCACAAGTAGCTAGAGTTTCGACTTAGGGATAGAAAGAAACCAATGAAGAACGCTCTGCCGAACCTTGAAGGTTGCTGCCCAAACGCCCAAGTAGTTGCCCCTAGAAAACATAATTGACTTTGATCTCAAGCTTTCAGCATAATGAATGTCGAGGCACGACGAGGGGAAGACTTTGAACATCAGAATAAGATAACCAATGCCATGCACCACTCATACTTGTCTAAAGAAATATTCAAGACAACAATGGAGATCTACCAGGTGAAAACCCGTAAGGGCGCCTAAAAAACTCTCTAAAGTGAAAACCTGAAAGGGCACTTTAGAATTTCGAACCAGAAACTTAGAAAAGAAAGACGGAATCGGTTGAACTCAATAGTGAGATGAGGTACCACCACGAGAAGAAGAAAATGAAGAGAAAGCAAGTAGAGGGTCGAGATTGACTAATTGCGGAAGCAGGCACATCAAGATATTTACACCCATGCATCATGTATAGTTACGCATCCCGAGGATTAGGAGCATGCTAACTCATTTATCATAGCATTTTGTCTATTTTAAGCAAGTATTTGAAGATCTAAAGAAAGATTTTGGCAGCCTTAGTAGCGTGAGTCTAGAAAGATCGGTGGCCATTTTCGGCTTGAATCCCCAAATTTGAAGAAAGATTTTGGCGCCTTAGTAGCATGAGTCTAGAAAGATCGGTATCCAATTTGGCATGAATCTCTCATTTGAAGATAAAGGTTCTATATAGGAAGGACCTACATTCTCGAGCCCTCGTAGTGAAAGGCTCTATATAGGAAGAACCCGTAACTCTAAGATTTCAGAAGCTAAAAGTTCTATATAGGAAGGACTTACGACCCCTAGGGTCTCAAGACTAGCAGTTCTATATAGGAAGAACTCCCAGTCGGAAGAATCCATCTATGAATCAAAAGGTTTTATATAGGAAAAACCTGTAGCGTTAAAGACGAAGAGTTCTATATAAGAAGGACTTCAAGCTTCACCGTCTTAAAGTGAAAAGTTCTATATAGGAGGGACTTGTAGCTCGAGGCTTCAGAGTTAAAGGTTCTATATAGGAAGAAACCTAACTCCAGGATTTCAAGGTAAAAAATTTCTATATAGGAAGAACTTTTAGTCCGAAGGATCCGCTTGAGAAAGCGAAAGGTTCTATATAGGAAGAGCTTGTAGCTTCAAGATTGGAAGGTGACGAAGTTCTTTATAAGAAGAACCTACAAGCCTGAAGATTTGGACGAGGAAAAGCGAAGAGTTCCAGAAGAACAAGTGATTCCAAAGCTACAAACAAGGAAGTCGGATAAAAATGGGTGCTTATAATCTTTGCTTTGTTCCCGATCCACAAGAACAAGCAAAGAGGGGCAACAATAATCACTCATTTTTATCTATGTTTGTTAATATTGCTACATACTAATATAATAATTAAGTAATATTATTGTTACGTGTTTGCGTATATATACGTGCATGCGTGTTATTAGTATATACGTGTGATGTGTGTAAATACATGTATGGTACGTATATTATGTACGTATTAGTAGTTACTATTGTATATGTATCATATGTGTACTTACATTTTGATGTGTGCATTGTGTGTATGTGTAATGTGTGGATATTTATGTTAATTATGTGCATGATTATATATGCATGTATGTTTGTATATTATAATAATTAAGAATATGCTACACATATATTAATGTTTGCATGTGTTCGTGTGTTATATGTATATATAAGTGCGTGTATGTGTGTATGTATACGCATATTATTATTATTAATATTATTATTACATATAGATAATAAAATAAAACCCAAATATGTATATTAGTGTCCAGTCCTTAATTACAAAGCCTAAATTAAGAAATTACTAGGCCCATAATTAAATTTTACACGGCTTAATCGGCCCAAACCTAAACCCAATGTCCAGAAACCCTAATTTACATATGCCTTAATGTCTTTGTCTCTTGCAGCTGCACGATCTGAGCCGTTGGATCAAGATTTGAACCAACGGCCCAGAGCAAAGGAATATGGACTCCTCAAATATCGTGTGGGATGCACGTTCGAGCCCGTTCGTATTTCACTCGCGATTGACTTGCACGCGCTGGCCATTCAGATCTCAAGGTGCCATGTATCTTCGATCCGAGCCATCCATTCTTCACATAGCCTCAGCTTTGGATTAGATATGGTCCAACGACCAAGAATGTGTTTGACCAAGGGGACATCACCACCATGCTACTTCCTCCATACCGCCCTCAACCACCGCATCAAACATCACCAAAAACATCAAAAAATATAGACTTTGTCAGTTATTACATATCAGAAAGGCATGCATTTTATGTACTACTTCTACCAACCAAAAAAATCAGATATATGTATCAGACTCAAACACAAAATGTTCAGTTACTAGTTTCCAGTCGAGAGAAATAACAAAAAAACATCAAAAGTTTCCAGGGGCAATCACTTCTCTTTTTTTTTCTTGTATGTATGTAAAATACAAAGATAAAAAAACAAAACAAGAGAAAGGGGGATGTTTTACCCTTTGCCATTCGATCTTCTCCTTAGATGCCGGTGACAAGCCCCTTAAGGGTGAATCATTTTAAAAAGGGAGGAGCCAATATGGTAAAGAGGGTCAATCTCTGGTTTCAAAACCTAAAGAGATTTGGTTCGGTTTACCAAAATAAAGAGGGGCTTGTTTTTCAATCAAAGGCATGTGTTTTTTCTTTAGTTTTAAAATGGGTTAGGAGAGTTTTTATGCCAAAACGTGACGGTTATGGGTAGATGGCGGTGGCTGGAGTAGTCGGACCACCGCCGGTTTCTGGAAATGGTGGCGGCCGATGAGGGTTTTTTTGGGTTTTGGGTTTGAGGATTAACACACGGGGAGATGGTTTGTTTTATAAAACAAAAATTTTTAAATGGCTAAACTTTGAAATTAGACCTGATGATGTCTATTTATAGACCTTAAATTTTCGAAAATGGTCTAATTGCTCATTAAGACCTCCGTCCTTTGCGATTTTTTAAAACGGGCTTGCCCCTTGGTCCATTTGCAACCCCAGTCCCTCTTGGTTTTTAAAATCGTTCAATTTACCCCCTAAATTTAAGCTAATCGGTTTTTAAGTGGCAAAATTACACCTTTGGTCATTTCGCGTTTTGATATTTTGCACTTCGAGCTTCCCCCTTGGTCATATTACAAGTTTAGCCCTTGCAAGTTTATTCCAGTTTTTAATTTAATCCTTAAATGTGTGTTTTCCTATTTTAATTTCTATCCCCTTGTTTCATTTTAGCTCATTTCAGTCCCTTGGTAGATATTAAATATTTATGTCATTATGTTTTTTTTATTATGTGTCTCTTAAGCATGTTTATATTGCTCATTACACTCATGTATGTTTTTTATGTTTATTTATGCTTTTTTTAATATGTGTTATTTTATGTTTTGATTTATTTGGTATTGTTATATACATGTTTATTTTATATGTTATGTTTTAGCTTAATTTGCAACATCATGTCCATATGCTAGCATACCTTTTTTTGCTTTGTATTTATTGGTGATATTGTGCTTTTTGTGTTTTAATTTGTTTGTTCATCATATGGATATACGCATGTTTTAGGAGTTGTTTTAGTTTCATTTTATATAGCATGTCTTTGTATGTTAATATAAGTTTCCGCATTTGCCTTTTTTTTAGGTTATATGTTAGTGTGGTGTCGTTCGTCACATTTAGTGTCTTGTTTTAATTTGTGGGTGTAAATTGTGTCATATGTTAGATGTCAAGTTTTTTTTACACTAGCATGTTGTTTTGTTTTGTTATTTTAGCATCATAATTTATCTATGTCATGTATATTTTGTTTGTGTTTTTTTATGTGTTCAAGCATGTTGTGATTTATTTAACTTAATGTTGGAAGCATGTTTTTCTTCTTTTTCTCCCATGTGTATGTTTATGTTTTGTTTTTTATCATGATATGTTATGTTCATGCATTTTAATTATTTTTGTCTAATATTATAATATTCATGTTTTAAGTTTCCTATACCATGTCAATGTGAATGTTTTTTTTATATATTTATTTAATTCGCTCTAAGTTCGCATAATGGAATATTATTTGTCAATGCGGTGCCCTTTTATTCGAGCGTAAATGTGGCCAGTATCAAGCGCAGTGATGGTGGTCTATCGGTTTACTCTCAAATAATGAGGCCCTTAAAATTTAATCTTACTTATAACCGAATTTTAATTTAATCGTCACTTTAATCTGGAAAATCTAATATTAATAAAGTAGTAGTTATTAAAGTACAAATTTTGGGTGGTGTGGGGATGCTAATCCTTCCCCATCCGTAACCGAGTCCCAAACCCAACATTTTTCAAATCTCTGGTTTTACAGTGTCCGACCTACCTTAGTGGCCGGTGGCGACTCCATTTTCTAATAAAACGTGGTTTTTACAAAACCCCGACGAAAGACACTTTTAAATACCCAAAAGACCCCAAACACATCTGGAAACTCGTTTTTTAGCGTAAAAAGGATATCGCTACATATATATATATGTATATATATATACAGAACAGTTCCCAATTCACATGTTTACACCTAAATTCATAATAAAATTGTCCAATTACATACATATATATACAAAACAGAGCAGTTTATATAGGTATACAATCGTTCACTCAAAACAGCCCATAATTTTTACAGAATAGTCCCCATTGATTTGTAAAACCTCTCTTAATTTCCAGTTTACAAAACAGTGTATTAAACTCTTCAAAACAGTCCACACAATTTATTGTACAATCAAACAGTCCCAAATTTTGTGTATAAATACATATACAACTCATCCAGTCCAACAAGCTTTTAGTGCACCCGAATTAATCCCTATCATGCTTCTATTCATTCACTCAGCTTCATTTTTTATATGTACACATTTACATATTCACCAAGCAACCCACTAGATTTTATTTCAATACAAATCAGTCCCTTATCATTTATAATTTCACATATATATACACAAAACATTTTACACAATGACATACATGGTTAATATGCTTCTATTTATGTACAAAACAGCCTTGAACCTAATAAAACAGTTTTAACCAGTTTTTTCATATTCCAGATTAATCCTAACTTCCTTTCTATTAATCCAAGCCCTTAGCTTATAGTTCAATTCTAAATTTACTAATAAAAGCAGTCCCTAAAAGAGACATACATGTTTGCTCTAATTGAGTTCATTAACAAATAAGGAAATCAAAATCTTACAATTGATACATCACACATGAACATAACATGATTAATTTTACAATCAAACTCCAAGACACTAACTTTCAGAATTTCATACATCAATCGAACATACTCTAAGCTTGATTCTACCTCATCAAACAAGATATTTCACATCATATAACATTTGAATGATTTCCATTTTTTCTCTAACATGGTTTAATCTTCAAACAAGGCTATCAACACAATTTCAAGCATAAACACTATCATTTCATACTTAGCAATTAGGTTAAGTTGTTGGGAAGAGTAATTTACCTTCCCCTTTAGGTTACTCACTAAACCCTTAAAAGAAATTAAGCTAACCAAGCTTTCCTTCAAGCTTCCATAGAGAATTTCCCAACTTTCTCTCAACCCTCTCTCACTTAGGGTGGTTCGGCCATTTGGGGGAGAAAGGGAAATGTTTTGGTTCATCCTCCTCTTGACCGAACCCCTCCTACACATGTTTCCCCAAATTGATGAGATGTGACCAAGCCCTTGGTGTTCCCACCATCTTACATGCAAACTCCCAAAGAAAACAAAACTCACGTTTTGGCCATTTAATTTATGCTAACATACTTTTCAAACTTATTAATAGGTCCTTATCTTATTTAATAATCAATTTTAAGGGCATCCCTAAACCAAGTTGAGTTTCCATTAATTTAGTAACATACTACTAGGTTATACTTTGGGGTATTACAATTCTCCTCCACTTAAAATAAATTCATCCATGAATTTCCACAGAACTTGATTCAGAGTATTTCTTATCTACCCAAACATAATGCTTACTTAGTCAGTAGCATTTGGAAGATTTTGCCATTCTCGATTCATTCTTACACTACCTCATTCAATGGAGGAGCCAACCGAGATCTCATTATCCTAGTTCGAAAAATGCTTCAGACATTCCTACTAACTATCAGTACGTAAGAGAGCTTTTATCATACACATATCACAAGCACTTATCAAATTTAACTCCTAGGTGGCACATGTAACAAATGATGATGCAACGAGTTTCGGTTTTGTTCGACAATCGGCTAAACCTTGGCTCTGATACCAAATTGTAACACCCCCTACCCGGTCTAGGAAATAAACAGGCTTAGGACGTGTTACCAAACAAACATACAATGAGTCTTGATCAAATCTAGTACAGTCAACTGAACATGCTTTCGAAAAACAGAATAATTTAAAACTTTTTAAATTGTTTCAAAGATATAACTTAATTTTCCAATCATACACAATCATATATTTACATACCATAGACTATACATACATTAAGAAATGCACTTCCTCTACTAGTTTGTAGTATGCCCTTATCTTTAAGGTACTTCAGATCACAAGGTTTAATACAACTAAACATATAATCATGGTAACAAGTATTCGAACATTATATCTAACATAGCTTAACCAATAAGCAATCATGAAGCATTATAGACCATTTACAAAATTCATTGACATCTAACCACTTACTTATTCTAACCATTAAACTGTCCATTCTAACTACACCACTTTTATTTGGAGTCTAACTCATGATAATGTACATATTTGAATTTTTAATACACATGCCATCAAAATGATCTATCAAATTAAGACCTTTTACAGGTAATTAATCAACATATCATATACAATACACATCAATCTCTAGTTCTTAGCATAACAATTATATTGTTTATAACCTTTAATCTTATTCGAATTATAAGGTGTCCTACCAATCATTCAAGATCTCAATCCAGAAAAGCATCATAACTCACAAAATTATTTCGACAAGTAAACATTCGAATATATCTCTACTATAGCTCAGCTACTAGAACCTACTCAATCTTGCTAATTATTAAAGCACATAAAGCAAGCAATCATCAAGAAATAATTAAAGGTCCATTACAAAACTTTGAATACTTATCAAACTTATATACATATATAGCAAAGATGGAATCTAAATACATTATGGAACTTAACAACTATGTGCCACCATCTAGGAGTTGTAACACCCTTAACGTATACTCGTAGACCGAATATACATTAAAGATGTTACGAAATCATTGGAAGAAAACTTGACTTGTAAATTTTTTTATTTCAAAATTTAATTTGTAGTTTAACCCTTTCTCAGTTTTAAATTTAAAACTATGTCGTTTAGGTGCAGCTAGTTTTGACCCTGAATTGGTTTACAAAATTTATAGTTGAATTATTGAAATAAAAAATATAATTCAGGGAGAAAACTACGTAAGCTGCCTAGACCCTTTCTTGATTTTAAAATTTTTACGCGATTAGGGCTAAACAATATTTTAACTATACCAAAGATTTTGTTATTGTTAACAATAACTAGGAATAGTTTCCTTTCTTATATATTCTAGTCACCCATACACTATGTCCAAATGGATTACTAAAAATCACATCACTAGGAATAGTTTCCTTAAAAGTCTTTCTTTGTGCCATTATCTTAGTACTAATGTATGAGTGAGTCAAATCCGGATCAATTAAAGTAAATACAAGATTTCTCTATAGCCTTTGATTTATTTAAAGAATTCTAATAAACCGATAAACTCATACCTAACAACATCTTTTTATTAAATTGATCGCCCATATATTTGGTTTTAAACATTTTTTTAAAGAATTTCCAAATCACTTCCTTAACAGGTACTAACTCTGTGGCATTAGACCATTAAATACGAACGTGTTCCCTTAGCAAGATACATCATCTTCTAACTTCTTAGTACATATGCAGTTTAATTCCTCTATAGCACGACTTTAACATCTTTATGCCACAAATTGGCAATTATCAGACCACTTTCTCCATTAAATTCAGGAGCTCCTAACTTTTAAGCTCCTTAACAATCGACATCATTACTGGTGCAGGTACCAGGGTGGTGCAGGCACAAAGGTCTTAATTCTATTAACCACAGCCTTTAAAGCTCATACTAAGGTTTAATATTTTTGTGCTAGAGTTCTCTGCTATACAAGTGGCTCTACTGAGGTAAGTGCCAGAGATGGAACATTCTGTATTTCATTACTTCTACTTTGGACCTTCTTTTGGTGTCAATTATCAGATGTCTAACACAGTCCAACAATACTTGACATTACTTATTTCTACTATAACTTATTCATGTTATTAAGGAGCATAATCAAGTTACACAACAGTACGTCAATAACGTGACATCCTAGGGGCATGCATTTAACATCAAATCATATTAAACTTGGTTTAGCCTCCAGAATCGGCTAAACCTGTAGCTCTGATATCAATAAATGTAAACTCGTAGACGAAATATACATTGAAGATGTTACGAAATCATTGGAAGAAAACTTGACTTGTAAATTTTTTTTATATCAAAATTTAATTTGTAGTTTAACCTTTTCTCAGTTCTAAATTTAAAACTATGTCGTTTAGGTGCATCTAATTTTGACCTTGAATTGGTTCAAAAAATTTATAGTTGAATTATTGAAATAAAAAAATATAATTCAGGGTGAAAACTACGTAAGCTGCCTAGACCCTTTCTTGATTTTAAATTTTTTACGCGATTAGGGCTAAACAACATTTTAACTATACCAAAGATTTTGTTATTGTTAACAATTTGTATTTCTAAACTTATCTATCCATAAAATCATATAATTACGTTGTAAACTTATACTGTAGACAGTTCAACTTTAAAGTACTTACATGTCCACTAGTCTATCAAATTATGGTAAAGACGTACTTACTGTAGTAACTTGATTTTTCCCAAGTTTTTGGTCCTCCTCGATAGACGATTTCCAGGAAACCTACGTGTGACATAAGACACACGCTAAGTACGAACTTAGTGAGGCATTGAAAAACAATTTTAAGAAAACATGAAGTAATACAATTCAGCATATCATGTATAAAGTGCAATACACATTTTCTATATCTAGCAATCACGTCACAATGTCAACTTTCCATGTATCATCACTATCATGCAAAATATCATTATCATGTATAACATGAATAATCTCTATTATGTATCATATAACATCTCTATCATGCATCATGTAACATTTCTATCATTTATCCTGTAACATTTCTATCATGTATCATGTAACATTTCTATCATATATCAATAACATTTCTATCATGTATCATGTAAAATTTCTATCATATATCAATAACATTTCTATCATGTATGTCATGTACTTCTCTGTCATGTAACATGTAACTTCGTTTTCATGTATCATGAAATCATGTAACATCTTTTTCATGTATCATGTAATCATGTAACATCTTGTTATTATTATCATCGTTTCTGGCTAGAGGCCCATAGAAACCTCGTAGCCTATCTGCACCGTAGTGCCATGTAGAGTACGTACTCGATAGGACGCTTTTTGCTCCTCATATAAGGACGCTCTTTGCTCCTTATATAAACACCTCGTTAGTGCATTTTGCACTACGAGCTTGGATCCCCAGGGTGTATCTTGTTTCATTTTAATCTTGTTTTATTTTAATCTTGTCATTTTCTTATGTGAACATGATTCATCATTATTTATGCAAATAGTAGTACGTACCTTGTACTCCGTCTAGCTTGTCATGTTGAATCATGCATCATATCACGTATTATGAAGAAATGCAATGTATATTTTAAATTAGGGTTGACTTATCTCAAGTCTTCCTTTTTTTCAACATAATGCAAACATATAGAAATGCACTCACCTGGGCCATGAAATAGTATGCCTCACTAAATTCTACTCGATCCATTCCTTTATAGTATCTCGAATCCTCTTTGATTCGTATTCGGCTTCATTAATCATATGAATATAAATAAACATTTGTTAGATTCACTTCTAACAATATTTCAATTAAGCTATTTAATCATTCAACATAAAAATTTTCCATAAATTTCTTTCCTTTCTTATACTGTTCACAAACTCATTTTTGGTCCCTAATGACCATTTTGATCTTCAAATAATTCCTTCAAGCTTGCTAACCAACATTAGACTCAAATTGTCTCAATTTCCATTTTCTGTCAACTTGCACTACCATCAAAGATTTACTTCTACATGGCAGAATACATACTAAATCTTAATTTCCTTATACCGTAAAAACTAGATTCGATAATGGTTCTAACGGTATAATCCACATAATTGAATAAAATCTACAAAAATTATGAATATTCATCAAACTCCCATTTACAGGGCTGTCCTGACAAAAACTGTTCTGTAATTTTTTTGACCTTCATTCTATTAAAAATTAATATCTTTTAACTCGGAACTCAAAATCAGTTTCCATTTATTGGAAACGAAACTAGATTCGATAAGCTTTTCAAAAATATAAACAATTAACCCATATTCAATTTGTACGATTTATGGCAAATTTTCAAAGTCAAATTCCAGTATTGAATTTCGGAACAGACTGCTATGCTATTTTTTGACCTTTCATCACTTAAAAATTCATATCTTTTGATATATGAATCGAAATCAATCACCGTTTGTTTTAAACGAAACTAGATGAATAAATATTTACATCGATATAAAATTCACCATCTAACCATTTTTGTAGAATTTTTGGTGAATTTTCAAACTTACTGCCAAATCCAGTTTTCCTACACGACTTCCATAAATAACTTCAAACTTTATACTAATTTCTCCTTACTTTACTATTTTTTAATTTGGTCCCCTTACTTGATTCAAACCATTAATGTATCACTTTCTTCATCAAATAATTATTCAAAAATAATTCCCTCTAATTTTTCGTTCTTTTCGAAATAGTCATTAAAAATGCAAAGAAAATGATTCAAGCTTCTTAACTTTGCAAATTAGTCCTCAAATCAACATTACTACTTGAATTCTATTGTTTCAAATAAAATCAGATTTAGTCCTTCTCTAAAACCTCATTTCTGAATTGGTGTATTAACTTTGACAATTTGTCAAAATGGTCACTAACTCGATTTAACATCGGTTTTGCATTCTAACTTCAATTTCACATCTTCATCATCATTAATAACATAAATACACTTCAAATCATAAAAATCAGATTAGTCCTCTAACTTTCAGAATTTCTAAAATGGTCCCTATACCTTTAATTTAGGGTCTTGCTTCCAAACAATAATTCAAGCTTACTAAATCATTAATTCAACATTACAAACCCTAAATTAAACTTGAATCCATAAACCCTAATCATCTTCATAATAATCAAAACATGTAGAACTTAAATACGAACTCAATATCATGATTTTAACATTATACTAGCTTGATTCCAACTTGAATTCAATCATGGAATCATAAAATCTCAAAACCCCCAATTTAATCCATAAACCCTAATTTATTTCTCATGTAGATTCTCATCAATCAAGCATGGATTCCATGAATTATTGATATCAAAAGATAGAGCTTTAAGAGTAGAACAACTTTGTAGTTGATGAGATTACCTGAAAATCGAGATTCGGGGCTTGAATCGAACTTGGAAAATTTTTCTCCATTTTTCTTTCTTTCTCCCCCTCGTATTTCAAAATTTGAGGATGAAGAATGGTCTTCATCTTTTTTTTTTCATCCAATTTGGCCACTTGTCTTGTATAAATGAATTTTAAATTCATTTAGATAGTGAAATTACTAAAATACCCTTTTACTCCAACGGTTGAGATTGATCTTATCATTAATCAAGGGCCAAGATTTACTCTTCCATTTCCTTATTCCAAAATTATCCTTGTAACTTTTTAAATATTTCAAAAATGCCATTGGGGTAAAATGACCAATTTGCCCTCCAACTAGTTTTTATTTACTAGTTTGCCATTCTTGTAAAAATTCAACTAAGTCTAGTTGGAATCCAACCAACTATAATAAAATATTCATAAAATAGTATTTTATGACTTTCCCATGGCTTTTGGATCAGTCTCTGAAATTTCAATTTGATCCGATTTCCCTGATATTCATAAAATACTTCTATTACGATTTTACCTTTTTCTGAACTATCAGATTTATTCCAAAAATTCTATATTTCCATATTCAGGAAATAAACATTATCATCTCATAAAAACTTCCTTTCTTAAGGACTTAGACTGAATTTTTTTTAACTCAGTCTATTATCCCGATAATTATCAAAAATCGTCAGAGAATAAAATTTATCTTAGAAATCATTTATCAATAATTCATTCGAATATTCTTTACTCTCACTGAGTCCAAAATATCGATCAGAAACACTTTTATGGGAACTTCCCGAAGGTCACCCATTCTTGTATTTCTCTGGCCTGAGCACGCTTAACAATTTTATTCGATCCAAATTTGGTACCTTTTTCTGCATCTTAATTCTTTAAACTGATATCAAGGTACCTATTTCGATCCGATTCACTTTTATACTGAATAAAATTACTTGTTGGGTAAATTTACACTTTGGTCCCCAAACTTTTCCAAAGTTTATACTTTAACCCCCTAAACTTTCAAAATTTACAATTTAGTCACTAGACAAAATTTGGGACATTACAATTCTCCCCCTTTTAAGAAAATTCATCCTCAAATTTTCAATGTTTAACCGTTTCAAACAATTTCGGGTATTACTTCTGCATTCACCTTTCAGTTTCCCATGTGACTTCTTCTACTTTATGATTTCTCCAAAGGACTTTAACTAGTAAAATTTTCTTGTTCCTTAACTCTTTGACTTTATATGCCAAGATTTTCACTGATCGTTACTCATATCTGGAAGTAACACCAGTTGCTAAACCACTAGTTCAACTCCTTTTTGAATCCCGTATGGCCCAATAATTCTGGGACTAAGCTTTCCTTTTTTGACTAAAACGTAACACCTTCTTCGAAGGTGAAACCTTTAAAAACACTTTGTCCTCAACTTCGTACTTAACATCATTCTCTTATTGTCTGTATAAGCCTTTTTGTCGATCCACAATATTCTTAAGATTATATTAAATAATTATTACTTTATCCTCCATTTCTCGTGTCAAATCAACCCCTCCAACTTTTGGGTTATACCAAACATTTCAATCCTGTAGCTTAAACCAATAATGAAGAGTTCGGCATATTCCTCCATACAGTATTTCAAATAGTGTCATCTTAATATTTGTCTGATAACTATTGTTACTGGTAATCCTATTACATATTCCATTGTCACTCGTTCTCACTTTCATTGGGGAATAGAAATAGGCTGAATCAATCCAGAGAGTCTTGATGTTTGGCTTTTACTTGTTAGCATGTCAAGCAATTAGTCATAAATTCCGAAATTGTCCTTTTTCATTCCTGGCCACCAATACCGAGTCTTTAGATCTTAATACATTTTGCTACTTCCAGAGTACATAGTCAATGGACTATGACAAACTTCAGTCAAACCTTCTTTCTTCAAATCACCATCATCAGGAAAGTAAACTTTTTATTGATAATATAAGCAACCATTTGACTTAAATTCATAGTCCCGTGTTTCTATTGTTTCAACTTATTTATTTTCTTTTCTCTTCTTTTTATGAGTTCTAAGCTGCCTTGATGCATAGGCTACTACATTAATCTTCTCGAAATGATAATCTATAACTACATTGTAGTCTCTTAAGAACTCAACCTATCTTTGTTACCATAGGTTCAATTCTTTTTGCATCATTAGTTGCTTTAAACATTTGTAATCAGTGTAAATAGGACACTTCTTACCATTCCAATGGAATACCTTTTTACGATAGTTGAGTAAGAAGCAGAGTAATAATAGATAAACTCTACACAAAACATTTATAATATCCAGCTAATTTCCAAGAAACTCCGAACTTTAGAGACATTTTTCGGTGCTTCCTATTCAAGAATAGATTTTACTTCCTTGGAATTCAACTCTTATTCCTTCAGCCGATACTACATGTCTACGGAAAATTACTTTTGATAACCAAAATTCATATTTACAAAACCTTACATAAACTGCTTATCTCTTAATGTTTGTAATACCACTCAAAAATGGTAATCATGTTCATCTTCTATCTTTAAGTATACTAGAATATTGTCCATGAAGACTACTACTACAAACTGGTCTAAGTAGTATTGAAATACCCTATTCATAAAATCCATGAACAGAGCAGGGGCATGTGTAAGTCCAAATGGCATTACCAGGAATTCATAATGTCCATAACGAGCCTTGAATGTTGTCTTTGATACATCTTCTTCTTTGACCTTGAGTTGACAATAACATAATCGAAGATCTATCTTTGAGAACACTGTTGCACCTCTAAGCTGATAAAATAGATCTTCAATCCTTGGTAGTGAATACTTGTTCTTAATAGTTACTTTATTCAACTACCGATAATCTATACATAATTGCAGAGAACCCTCTTTCTTCTCTACAAATAATACCAGAGTACCCTATGGTGATACACTATGTAACCCACTTGACCCGGCCTAGTTGCCAGACCGACCCGAGCGAGTCACATTAGGTTTACCGAGGTAATCCGAGAGAAGAAACCCCAAAACGAGACCATTTTTTCTTTTATCTTGTCTAGATGCTTAATTAATACCCTACATGTTTATGCTGACAGAAAATGAAACCCAACTCAATCGGGTATCGATTTGACATCTAATTGGTCTCAAATGCAATTTGGGGACCAAATTGCAATTCCAAAAAATTACAGGATTAAATCTCATTTTTATATTACCCAACCGTAATTAATCAAGATTCAATCATACATGTCAAATTCCAGCTCAGTCCGTTCATTCAAGCGCATTTAATTGCATAAACAAAACTCAGTGACTAAAATGCAAAGGGCCAAAACCGTGCTACAGTGACATTAAAAGCTTTAACTGCTGTCTGTACCGATACGGTTGCAACTGTATCGATACGGTATGAAATGCCTCGTTTCAATACACCTCTATGATGTACCGATACGCCCAACTAACTTACTAAACTTTTGAAATCCTTAATGACCGTACCGATACAGGTTCATGTGTTTCGGAACACATGTTTGGGTTGAAAAGGCAATTTTTTAGAGGCTAAAGCCCGTAACGAAACACCCTCCTCCGTACCGATACGCTAGGCCAAAATTGCCTTGGCTTATCAGAACACTCATGGCTCGTACCGACCCCTCAAACCTGGAAATGCCCAACCGCATCGGTACGCCAAGTAGCGTACTGATACGCCTATACATTTCTGGTTCGATTTAGTAGATTAAACATGTTTTTTAACCACACAAAACACCCTATCAAGCCTCTAATATATGACCAACATGTTTTCAAAGATCATGGCTCAACCATTCCTAGCATATCATCAACTTTTTATGGCATCACTCATTAAATGTGATCTATAGGCATGCATCCTAGTTTTTCATCCAAGCAACATTCCAAAATGTAAACCAACACCAAAATACCAACATTACAGGCCTTTTACAACTCAAGAGAAAACAAGCAACATGCTCAATCAGAGAGTTCAACAAACAACGCCCAAAACCAAAACAAGTACCCCATTTCCTTTATTCTTATAGTCTAATCCAAACATACTTTGTTAGCCAAGTCTTGCTAGGATCCCCATTCTTCTTGCTGCCTTCTGAAACCTTAATTCTCTGCATTGATGGACAAAGAGAGCGTAAGAACACTAGGCTTAGTGAGGAGCGCTCAAATACAACATACCATCAATGCATTTAAAACCATTGTCCAAAACATACTAAAAATCAATTTTTAAGTCATACTTTTCATCATATAAAACATCATGCCTTACAAACCATGCACTTAACACTTTCAAAACCAGCATATTAAACCATATGCTACATGTATCATTAACCAACAACAAAATCCCATTGCTAACCTCAATTTAAGCCTTCCCATGCATAACAACCATATGCAAAGCTTAAAGAGTAAACATGTATAAGTCACATTACACAACATAAACCTTTCAATGATACATTTATCAATTATATTGGCTTACAAGGGATCATTAAACAAGTCCAATACCAAAAGTGTTCATCGTATACACGGATTCAACAAGTGTTCAACCAACACTTCAAGCCATCCCAACCGGAATATCGATACAATAAAAATCGCAGTACATTACCAACCGGGTACTTACACAACCCTTGGGGACACCAACCCCTTTCATTGGTTAGACACTTAATCCACTAACAGGAGTTTTCGATACCGTTTAACCCCTCTACCGTTGGGTACTCGGATGGAGTTTTCGGTACACGGATCTAAACCCCTCAACATCCAAGGTGACTTATTATAGTGCACTCAATCCTATGGCCGGCCAACTATATCTGATAACAATTTTAAAATCACATCATTTGCCAATATAATTAACCATAACACATTTACCTCACTACTTTTAACAAGCATTAATCAAACCAATTTTCCAAAGCAACAACCATGCTTTAAAACACAAAATATAAACCATATACTTATAAGGATAACTTAGCATGTGCATCCTTCAACATTTCATGCTCAAAAACAGTATATCAAATACTTTAAATCATGCTTAAACAGTAGGTAACATGTAAATCAAAACAAGTGCATAAAACATTTTCTAATAGCACGACCGAAAGAGAAAATCCACTTTACTTACTTCCGAGTTTAAACCAGCGTATCAAGCTAAGTTTAAACTCCCATAAACTACCTTTAAAACATTCCAATGCTGGAATCCACGTTCTCACTCACCGATACGTGAAGCCTCGATTTTCCGACGCAAAATCATGTGTTCGAAGCCTCCAACGCTTCACCAAACACTTCCGGATCAACTTCCCCTGCTTTGACCACAACACAATAGAGGATTAATTCCTCTCAATGCATTCAAGACACTGCATTAACAAATCCTTTCGGATTTCCACAATCCTCTCAAGATTACCCATCCACAACAACCAAAATCATCATCAAAACCTTCTCTAACACAACCCAGCCACAACCTAACAATCTAACACCATTTTTATCAACAAACAACACCTAAAAATAGAATCACATCATCCTAACACCCCCTGCATTCACGCAGTCACCAAAACACCCCAATAACACAAATCTAGCAACCTAAACAATTAGAGATTCAAGAGTTTCGGTATTCCATTGACAACAACAACTTATCAACATTATAAAACATCCACAATATGAATTAAATCATCCTTAATTACCAAAAAACATATTCAATCCGTGAATCAACTCATTTCCTCCAATTAACTCAATTAATTATTGAAAAATCATTAAAATCATATTAGAAACACAAAATCAAGGATCAAATGCTTGGAAATTTCAGTAAAGAACCATACAATAGAGGAGATCTCGGACCTTATCCCTATTGTGAAGTTTATCCCTCAATTGATTTAATAAAAGCTAAGAAACACAAGATTAATGTAAGATTTTGTATAAATAATCTTAGTAAAACAATTTGAAACCATAAAATCAAGTTAGAAACCATCTCACCTCTAGAATTTGATGAAAACTTGAGTGTTTGGCTAAGGTGAGAATGGAGAGAAAAATAACGTGATTTATTTTCCAAAACCAATAACCACCTTTTAACCATAAATCTCTTTTAATTGAATAATAAAACACATGTTAAAATAAGTCCAATTAAGGAAGAAAACATCAGAAACAAATTGGTAAAATAGCTTCTTAAAGATTCTAAGAATTTGACCCTTTTCATTTTAGTCACTAGAAAATCACAATTTTCAAAACTTGCATTTTGGTCACTATCCAAAATGTCCGACTTCCAAAACTCATTTTCCAAAATTGATTCCACCAAAAATCATTATATATTAAAAGATTATTTTAACTATTTTTCCATATTTTTATCTTACCAAAAAATATATTGTCCCGAATCTGACTCAAATCTCTAACTCGGTCCACCGAACCGTCTAATAACCACAAAACTTCTAGGCCCAAAAACTGGGGCGTTACAACTCTCCCCCACTTAAGAATTTTCGTCCCCGAAATTTACCTGGAGGAAACAGGTGCGAAAACTGTTTCAACATGTCCAACTTGCACTCCCATATGGCCTCCTTAACACCGCGGTGCCTCCACAACACCTTAACAAGCTCTATTGTCTTGCCACGCAGCACCTTACTGCTGGTATCAAGAACCTCTATCGGTTCTTCATAATAAGATAGGTTTGATCTCAACTCAATCTCCTCCACCGGCATAACATGCTATGGATACGACCTATACCTCCGCAACACCGAAACGTGGAACACATCATGAATTTTTCCCAACTTCGAAGGTAACCTTAAGCGGTACGCAACAGGACCCACACGCTCAACAACCTCGTATGGTCCAATGAATCTCGGGCTAAGCTTCCATTTCCGCCCAAAACGCAACACCTTTTTCCAAGGCAACACCTTCAAAAACACTTCATCACCCACAGCGTACTCTATATCCCTACGCTTCAAATCCGCATATGACTTCTGATGATCTGCAGCTGCTTTTAAGCACTCACATATCAACTTTACCTTTTCGGTTATGCCTTTTATAACATTATGCATCGACACAAAGTTTTCCCCCGCTTCTGCCCAACACACGGGCATACGACATTTCATGCCATACAACGCCTCATAAGGTGCCATTTGTATGCTAGCATGATAGATGTTATTGTAAGAAAACTCCACCAACGACAACTTCTTCTCCCAAGTTCCCTGGTACTCAATAACACAACACCTTAGCATATGCTCGAGAACCTGAATCACGTGTACGAGGTACTGAAACTCAACCGGGTTCCTAAAGCACGATGCAAAATCACCCAAAACCTTGCGGTGAACTGTGGATCCCTATCTAAGACTATAGATTTGGGAACCCCATGCAATCGTACAATCTATGAGATGTACAATTCAGCCAACCCTTCCAAGGTATACGTAGTATGCACTGGCACAAAATGCGCACACTTCGTAAACCGGCCAACAATCACCCAAATGGAATCCTTTTTGGTCAGAGTCAAAGGCAGCCCAGACACAAAATCTATGGTGATTCTTTCCCACTTCCATTTCGGTATTCTCAACGGCTGCAACAACCCTGAAAGAAAATAATGCTCAACCTTTACCCGCTGACAAACCATACACTGTGCAACGAAATTAGCCACATCCTTCTTCAGTCCGACCCAATAGTACTCCTCCTTCAACCCTCGATACATTTTAGTACTACCAGGATGCATAGAAAAAGGACTAGCGTGTGCCTCAGTCAAAATAGTATGCCTCAACTCTTCGTCTTCAGGCACCACTACTCGACCTTTGAAACATAGCAGCTCATCATCACTGAAATAAAAATCCGTAGGATTCCCATCCCTGATATCTTTCACATGAGGTACCAAACTCCCATCATACGGTTGCTTCTCCTTAATCATCTGTGACAAGGATGGCTTCACTTGCAACTCAGCCAACAACCCATTGTCCCGTGTCACACTCAAACGTGCAAACATAGCCCTCAACTCCACCGCTGCCTTCCTGTTCAAAGCATCAGCAACCACGTTTGCCTTACCCGGATGGTACTCAATAGCCAGATCATAATCCTTCAACAACTCCAATCACCTACGTTGTCTTAGGTTCAACTCTTTTTGAGACATTAAATACTTCAGACTCTTATGATCCGTGAAAACCATACACTTCTCCCCATAGAGGTAATGCCTCCAAACTTTCAAGGCAAAAACCACCGCGGCAAGCTCAAGATCATGAGTAGGGTAGTTACATTTATGCACCTTCAACTGCCTAGATGTGTGCGCCACTACCTTACCCTCTTGCATCAACACACAACCAAGCCCAACATACGACGCATCACTATAAACAACAAACTCCTTTCTCGATTCTGGTTGAACCAAGACTGGAGCTCACGTCAAGGCTTCCTTCAACCTTTCAAAAGCTTGTTGTCTATCTTCCGTCCACTCAAACTGAACATTCTTCTATAGCAACTTAGTTAACGAAGCCGCCAAACTAGAGAACCCTTCCACAAACCTTCGGTAGTAACCCGCCAAACCAAGGAAACTCCTAACCTCCGTCACAGACTTGGGCGCCTTCCAACTCGTTACAGCCTCAACCTTATGTGGATCGACATGAATTCCTTCAGCCGACACAACATGCCCGAGAAATACGACTTCCCTAAGCCAGAACTCGCATTTGCTTAACTTGACATACAACGGATTCTCCATCAACTTCTGAAGCACAATCCGCAAATGGCTATCATGATCCTCCTTGGTACAAGAGTACACGAGGATATCATCGATAAACACAACCACAAAATGGTTCAAAAACTCATGGAACACCCGATTCATCATGTCCATAAAAGCAGCTGGTGCATTGGTCAAACCAAAAGGCATCACCAAAAACTCATAATGCCCGTACCTCATACGAAATGCCGTCTTAGGCACATCCCCCTCCTTTACCTTCAACTGGTAATACCTCGACCTCAAATCTATCTTACAAAACACCGAGGCACCCCTAAATTGATCAAACAGATCATCTATCCGCGGTAAGGGATACTTATTCTTTATCGTTAACTTATTCAATTGCCGATAGCCTATGCACATCCGTAACGTCTTATCATTCTTCTTTACAAACAACATCGGTGCACCCCATGGTAAAATACTAGGCATAATGAAACCCCGATCCAACAACTACTACAACTACGTCTTCAACTCCTTCAACTTTTTTGGGGCCATACGATACAGTGCAATTGATACTGGTACTGTACCTGTAAAGACCTTGATGCCAAACTCAGCCTCACGGTCTGGTGGTAACCCCAACAACTCTTTCGAAAAAATAGCCAGAAACTCATATACGGTGCGAACATCTTGCACCCTCAACTCCTTTGATCCAGGATTCATAACATAGGCCAAGAAAGCCTGGCATCCCCAATCCAACATTTGACTTGCTTCCAAAGCATAACAGCATTAGACAAAAACTTGGCACTTTCGCCAACAACCACCACCTCATAATCATCCTACAACCTCAAAGATATCCGTTTGGTCTCAAAATCCACCACGACCTGATGTTCGGTTAACCAATCCATACCCAAAATCACATCAAAACCATGGAATAGCAACTCCATCAAATCCACAACAAACTCATGTCCCTGAACCATCAGCGGACACCTACGATACACCTCCTAACCACGACTGTCTCCCTAAGAGAACTAGTGACTTTAACACCCACATTAAGAATTTCAACAGATATATCAAGCAACTTAGCATGCTCACTCAAGATGTATGAATGAGTAGAACCGGAATCAACCAACGAATGCAACAACAAAGACTGTAGGGTAAAAGTACCTACGATCACATCGGTGTCATTGCGACCCTCAAGTGCTCATACTCCCTAGCCGGTCCACCTCCCTCAGGCTGGATAGCAATAATATGAGCCACAGTCCTCTATCCCGATACTAAAACGGTCTGCGGCACGACCATGACCTCTCTGCGGAGCAACAACAGGTGCGACACCCTGCCCACCCCAGGCCAACAACGGACAATCACGCCTCTGATGATCACCTGACCCCCAACTTCAGCAAGCATTAGCCACAACAAGCGCAGGTGCCTGACCCTCCCTGGCCAAACACGGGCACTCTCGCCTTAAATGATCTCGGGATCCACAAACCCAACAGCTGTTAAACGAAGCTCTAGCCTGGGCACCCTGCCCCTGGACACCACGTCCAACAACACCATAGCTATGCCTTAATTTTGGATGGAACCTCCTATCACGGTGTCTCTTAGCCTGACCACCGCTATAACCTGAATCAGCAGCTCTCTTCCCTGAGCTAGAACCTCGCGATCCAGAAGCCAAACCCAAACTTTGCTCCACATCCGTGGCTCGCGAAACCAACACATCAAAATCAGTATAATCAGCAGTAAGCATGTATGTCTTAACATCCCGCACAAGCCCATAGCGGAATCGATCACATCTCGTACGCTCGTCAGGAACCAACTCAGGTGCATACTAACTCAACGTCACGAACTGTACCTCATACTCCGCAACAGACATATTGCACTACACAAGAGCTATGAACTCGCGCTTCCTATCATCCTGATATCAGACTCCCAAAAACTTCTTCCGAAAATCTTCACAGAAGAACTCCCAGGTCACATCATTCGTTGCCATACTGGATATCGTGGTAGTCCACCATGTATAGGCATCACCCTACAGCAGGGAAATAGCATATCCCAGCTTACGAGTATCGGTACACTCCATCTAGCCAGTATCCTCTCAGTACTGGCCAACCAGCCCTCAGAAGCCTCAGGCAATAAGCCTCAGAACTCAACTCTTCCCAAACTACGAAGACGCTCAAGCGAAAACCCTTGCCCAACCACCGGTGGTGCTGGCACATGAACACCTATAACTGCTGCCTGAAAAGCACCGGTCATGGCCTGTATCAATGGTGCCATATCACCCATCCCTGGCCCAGCCAGCACAGGTGGTACTTGTTCCACTCCCTCAGGTGGTATAGGAGGGGGTGGTGGCAACCCTCCAAGAGGCACAACATCTCCCTCAACACCCTGCCCAGTGGCAGCAGCAATCGTACTAGATCGCAACTCTCTCCTCAGTCCCATCATGCTAAAATATATCGAAGGCATGGTAATCATTTCAAAACAAAAAAGCCAGGCCAGCCTCAAACAAGGATCCAAGACTTTCATTTCCAAAAATCAAAACTTTTCAGACTATAATAATAAGGCAATGGGTCCCCAAAATTTTCCCAACATAGTATAAATAGTCAGCGTGCATATCTCAATCACCGTTCATATCAACATTAGGTTTTAGCACAAAACAACATCACTATGATCATGTATATTTCCCAAACAAGCACCATACATAACAAACAACAACAACGATCAGATACAACATCCCAACCTTTCAAAATCTGGCTCTGGTACCACCAAATGTAACCCCCTCGACTCGGCCTAGCCGCCAGACCGACTGAGCGAGTCACATTAGGTTTACCGAGGTAAACCGAGAGAAGAAACCTCAAAATGAGACCATTTTTTTCTTTTATCTTGTCTAGATGCTTAATTAATATCCTACATGTTCATGTTGACAGAAGATGAAACCCAACTCAATCGGGCATCGATTTGACATCCAATTGGTCTCAAATGCAATTTGGGGACCAAATTGCAATTCTAGAAAATTACAGGATTAAAGCTCATTTTTATATTACCCAACTGTAATTGATCAGGATTCAATCATACATGTCAAATTCCAGCTCAGTTTGTTCATTCAAGCGCATTTAATTGCATAAACAAAACTTAAGGACTAAAATGCAAAGGGCTAAAATCGTACTACAATGACATTAACAGGTTTAACTCCTATCCGTACTGATACGGTATGACATGCCCCGTTTCGATACACCTTCATACCGTACCAATATGCCCAACTAACTTACCAAACTTTTGAAATCCTTAATGACTGTACCGATACAGGTTCATGTGTTTCGGTACACGGGTTTAGGTTGAAAAAGAAATTTTCCAGAGGCTAAAGCCCGTACTGAAACACCCTCCTCCGTACCGGTATGCTAGGCCAAAATTGCCTTGGCATATCGGAACACTCATGGCTCGTACCAATCCCTCAAGCCTGGAAATGCCCAACCGTATCGATACGCCAAGTAGCATACCGATACTCCTGTACATTTCTGGTTCGATTTAGCAAATCAAACATGCTTTTTAACCACACAAAACACCCTATCAAGCCTCTAATACATAACCGACATGTTTTCAAAGATCATGGCTCAACCATTCCTAGCATATCATCAAATTTTCATGGCATCACTCATTAAATGTGATCTATAGGCATGCATCCTAGTTTTTGCTCAAACAGGGAGTTCAACAAACATCTCCCAAAACCAAAACAAGTACCCCATTGCCTTTATTCTTATAGTCTAATCCAAACATACTTTGTTAGCCAAGTCTTGCTAGGATCCCCCTGCTTCTTGCTGCCTTCCGAAACCTTAATTCTCTGCATTGATGGACAAAGTGAGCGTAAGCACACTACGCTTAGTGAGGAGTGCTCAAATACAACATACCATCAATGCATTTAAAACCATTGTCCAAAACATACTAAAAATCCCTTTTTAAGTCATACTTTTCATCATATAAAACATCATGCCTTACAAACCATGCATGTAACACCCTTAATGCATACTCGTAGGCCGAATATACATTAAAGATGTTATGAAGTTGTAAGAAAACTTGACTTAAATTTTTTTATATATTTGTCTTGTAAGTTAACCCTTTCTCGGTTTTAAATGAAAAGCTGCGTCAGTCTATAGCATCTAGTTTTGACCCTGAATTGGTTTATAAAATTTAAAGATATGTTATTGAAGTAAAAATATTATTCAGGGTGAAAACTATGTACCCTGCCAAGACTCTTTCTTGATTTTTAAAATTATTATGCAATTAGGGTTAAACGGTACCTAACTTTATCAAAATCATAA
The DNA here is from genome assembly GCA_019671005.1 of Hibiscus mutabilis. Classification (NCBI taxonomy): domain Eukaryota; kingdom Viridiplantae; phylum Streptophyta; class Magnoliopsida; order Malvales; family Malvaceae; genus Hibiscus; species Hibiscus mutabilis. The sequence goes on along the minus strand of CM033719.1, from coordinate 24,135,851 downwards.
CTATTTATAACAAAATGTTTTATAATTTCATCTACTCATATTATATATATAATATAAACTTTGATTTACTAAAATAGTTATCCACTTAAAATTTACAAACTAATCTATTGATTTAAAATATATGCCAGCATATACTTTAAGATTCGTACATGCCACTAGATATCAACTACTCTTATGATGTACATATCGTAGCTTTCGTAGTAACTTGATCTCCCAAAATGATAACTTCTCCTTACGTCTATCTCGGAGAACCTACGTGTGAAACAACATCACACGCTAAGTACAAACTTAGTGAGCCATATAAATTCAGTTTATCAAAACATGAGGTAATGCAAATTCAATGTATCAAGTAAGAGTGCATTATATTTCTCTATAAATGGCAAGCATGTCATAATGTTATCATACCATGTATCGTCTCTATCATGTAGCATTACTATCATGTATTATCTCTATCATGGAAACCATGTACCATATATCATATGAATAATGTATTATCATTTTCGTGTAATCATGTAACATGCTATCATATGAATCATGTATCCAACTACATAAAATTTTCTCTATCATGAACAAGTTTTTATCATGTAATCATTTGTATAACATATAATCTATCATGATCATGCTTTTATCATGTAACCATATGCATAACACATGCTCTTTCATGGTTATGCTTTTATCAAGCAGTCATTTGCATATTCATAACTTTTTCATTTCATCTTGTTATGATACCGAAGTATCTATTTCATTGCGGCATGATCAGTGCCTAATACGAGGCAAGTCCATTAGGACTCTATAGCCTCTAATTCGATATCGTAGTATCTAAAATTGAGTACATACTCGAGGACACTCTTTGCTCCATATATTCGCACCTCTTTAATGCTATCGACACCCAAGGTGTCTACTTGTTTCATTTAAATCTTATCATTATTCATACAAACATAATGCATTGTCATTTATGCAAGCAGTAGTTCTTACCTTGTGTTCGATCAAGCTTGCCATGTCGAGCAATGTATCATATCATGTATTATAGAGAAAATGCAATGTCGTTTTCAATAAAATGCAAACATTTAGAAATGCACTCACATGTTTATACTAGTTAGCCTCACTAAGCTCACTTTGTATCCTTTTCTTTCTTTCTATTACTTGGATCTCCTTCAATCTCCCTTCGAACTGTAGAAGACCAATTGAATACATTTTATCACTATTCTTTGTTAGACTTAAATATAACATCACTAACTCAACTTCAAGATATAATTATTCGAATATAAAATATATTCAAAAATTTTCTCAATCAAGAACATAACTCATACTCATCTATTTCAAATAAAAATACCTTCAAAATGTAGAGAATCAAGCATAGATCACTTTACCTCAATTAATTTTGCTTGAAATCTAACTTTGATCCTTGAATTTTGATCTTGAAAATTTGAAAACCCTAGCCTCTTTTATTTTTGAGTGTTTCGAACAGCCAAGAAGATGAAAAATATTGTGTTTTCATCTTTCTTTACAATAAATACACATGTTAAAGATTAAATGAAATTTTAATTCATTTAAATAGTGAAATTACCATCTTGCCCTTTTTATCTAATGGCCAAGATTCAATCTTATAAAAATTCAATGGCCATGATCTAATCCATGTGTAAAAATCCTTCCAAAATTGCCCTCAAAATTTCCAAATATTTCAAAAATGCCATCCATGGCAAATGTCCAATTTGCCCTCTAACTAGACTTTATTTACAATAAGTCTTGAAAATTGCCATTCCATCAAAATTGAACCAAATTGATTCCAATCCAACCGGCCATGTCCCAAAATATCTTAGATCTTTATTCATGGCATTTATCCGATCCAAAAATTCAAATTTCACTCAATACGATTTCCAAATTATCTTCCTACGAACTTTAAAGCTTTATAGCCACTAATATAGGCCTCGTACGAAAAATCCAAGTAAAACAAAAATGTCACTCTTGGGGGTGAACTATCCATTTACGAGGTTAACTTACATAACTTTTGAAAATTACACTTTGGTACCTGAACTTTTCCAAGTTCACACTTTAACCCCCTGAACTTTCAAAAATTACAATTTAGTCACTAGTCCAAAAATTAGGATATTACAATGCACTTAACACTTTCAAAACCAGCATATTAAACTATATGCTACATGTATCATTAACCAACAGTAAAATCCCATTGCTAACCTCAATTTAAGCCTTCCCATGCATAACAACCATATGCAAAGCTTAAAGAGTAAACATGTAGAAGTCACATTATACGACATAAACCTTTCAATGATACATTAACAATTGTATTGGCTTGCAAGTGATCATTAAACAAGTCGAATACCAAAAGAGTTCATCAGATACACGGATTCAACAAGTGTTCAACCAACACTTCAAGCCATCTCAACCAGAATAACGATACAATAACAATCGCGGTACATTACCAACCGACTTAGATTCAACCAACACTTCAAGCCATCTCAACCAGAATAACGAATTCAACTCTTGGGGACACCAACCCCTTTCATCTGTTAGACGCTTAATCCACTAACGTGAGTTTTTGGTACTATTTAACACTCTATTGTTGGGTACTTGGATGGAGTTTTCGGTACACAGATCTAAACCCATCAACATCCAAGGCGACTTATTATAGTGCACTAAATCCTATGGTCGGCCAACTATATCCGATAACAATTTTAAAATCAAATCACTTGCCAATTGTAGCGATGTCCCTTTTCGCTAAAAAAATGATTTTTCGAAGTGCTTGTGAATTTTTCGGATATAAAATGTTTATTCCGCGGGGTTTTAAAAAATCGCTTTTTATTTAAAAATTGGAGTCGCCACCGGCCACTTAGGTAGGCCGGACACCATAAAACCAGAGAGTTGAAAACCATTGGGTTCGGGAGTCGGTTACGGATGGGGAAGGATTAGCACCCCCATACCGCCCAAAATTGGTACTTTAATAATTATCGCTTTATTAATATTAGATTTTCTGGATTAAAGTGATGATTAGTTTAAAATTTGGTTATAATTGCGAATAAATTTTAAAGGCCCCGTTATCCGAGAGTAAACGCCCAACCACTATCACTACGCCTGATACTGGCCCCGTTTACGCTCGGATAAAAGGGCACCACATTGACAATTAATATTCCTTTATGCAAACCTAACAAAAACATTATAGACAAATATTTACAAAGGCATGGAACTACAAAAAACATAAAATACATAGACATAATAATATTGAAGTGCAAAATGCATTAACAAAAAACATTGTAATATGTCCTAAAAATAAAACAGCAAATACGAATATAAACATAAAAATGTGCTTTCTAAAACTAAATTAATTACATCCAACACTTATATATAAAGATGAATTACAATTACCATCTACATGACAATTACACATGGCGTAATATGATACCAAAATAATAAAACGACATACTAGAATAAAACTAATATTTAATGCTTAACATATGACACAAATTTCATGCATGAATAAAAAAATTGTGTACGATAAACAATATCACACTATCATGTGACCTAAGAAGCAAAAATATCAGAAAAATGTAAACATATGAACATGGCATATAACCTAAACTAAAACGTAACATGTGAGACACACGTGAACACGACATGGATAAAATAAATTAAATATAGTAACATGGTATAACATATTTTAATACACAAATTATATGGTTATAAATTAACATACTATACAAAACATATACCAATACCAAAAGAACAATATGAACATGCTAGACATGTAAAAGATAAATATTTAAACATGAAAAAAGGACTGAAATGGAATAATAAAAAATAGAAGGCATACATTAAAGAGTACATTTAGGGATCGAATTAAGAACCAGGCAAAACACATAAGGACTGGAAGTGTAATATAACCAAGGGGCGAGCTCAAAATGGAAATTTGGAAAACGCGGGATGGTTCAACATGTGATTTCACCATTCATAAACATGATTTTGGTTAATTTAGTGATCAAATCGAAATAAAATAGAAAAGGAAAAGGACTGGAATTGTAATTAACCCATGCGGCGAGCTCAAAACGAAAATATAGGGGACAAGGGAGGATTTATGATGCAACTAGACCATTTTAAGAGAGATAGCTCTCTTCTTCCCTCTCGATTATGAGGCCCCTGATTTCATTTTTCCTTTCATTTTTTTTCTTTAAGAGAGATAGCTCTCTTCTTCCCTCTATTTTCCCAGAAAACACAAGCCCCGAACCCTTCAGCCGCCATGGTTCTCGAGGCCGACGATGGTCCGGCTACTCCGACCACCGCCCTCTGCACTCAATCAGTTCTAAAGCCTAACCTAGACCCCTCTCGAAAACAAACTTTACTTTTGAAACGGCCAAACCCCAAAACCCTTACCGAAACTGTCACGCTCTCACTTTGAGACCACCAAAACCCTAGATCTATGGTATTTCGAAACGAAGGAGTAAAGAAAAACCCCTTTTGTGGCTCACTCCTCAGAGCTTATCACCGACAAAGGAAAGGTTTTTCTTAGGTAAACTCTATTTTTGTTTCTTGTTCTCTTTTCATGCATGTGTGAGACTCAAAGAGGAAAAGAAAAAAGAGAGAACATTCTCGATAGAAATTTGTACCCTTTTTTGGATAACCTCTTTTTTGTGTTTCTCAAAAACTGATGATAATACACTTTGGTTGGATTCTATATCCTTGTTCTGATCTCTGTTTTTTTGGTAGAATATAATACATGAAAAAATACATCAGATCTAATTTTTTTAGTACTGATAATCCATTGTTTTGGGTGTTTTGCATGTTCTCTGAGCGCGGTGGTTGAGTTGGTGGTACGCCAGAGTGGTGTCGGCGTGAAGAGAGTCATGGTGGTGGTGTCCTCTGCCAGATCCACTCACGGCTGTTGGATCAGATCTGATCCAACGGCTGTGATTACATGGGGAATGAACGGCCTAGATCGAGCCTTGAAATGAGCGAAGCTACATCTGATCTTGACGCGTGGTAGAGGGGGAATGAACGGTCTCGCGCGTGCAACGCACGCGCGAGTGGGAGACGAGCAGTCCCGGAGTGAATTACACGCGCGCCAGCTGGATCATCTTGGACTGATCTGGACTGTTGGATCAAATCTTGATCCAACGACTGGGGAGGGTGACGGCTGCAAGAAAGAGATAGTATATTAGATAGGTTTTAGGGTTTTTTCAATATTGGGTCAGGCCAAAATGGTCCTTGTAAATTATATTATTTTTTTGGGTTTTTTGTAATATTATGTGGACTTGGACTGTTATTATAAATGAGTTTTATATTTTAGATCTGTTATATATTTTTGAACCCAATAATAATAATAATAATAATACTATAATAATAACACATACACATATATAATTTATGTACATATAGCCATACATGCAAATTAACATATACCATATAACATTCGAACACACATATACATATATTTGCTCGCACACTTAATTAATGTAAGTATACAAACATTATACATACTACAAACATACATAGTACATGCACATGCAAACCACATATATATCACATACACCCAAGCACACACATACAAGCATCTTATACACACAAAATAAGTATAACCAAATACACCCTAGTACATATATAAACTATTAAAACGTACGTGACATGTGACACACATACACCGCACATAGTATGTATAATACGCATGCTCTTACATATATTACACACATATTTTATACACATCAATCACATATATAGTAAACATATAATATAACATGTATACATGCAATAATAATACCTTGTTAATTATTATGCTAATATATTAACAATATTTACAAACCGGATAAAAATGAGTGATTACAGTTGCCCCTCTTTGCTTGTTCTTGTGAAACAAGAACAAAGCAAAGACCAAAAGCACTCATTTTTATCCGACTTCCCTGCTCACGACTTCGGAATCACGTGTTCTTCTGGAACTCTCCGCTTTTCCTCAACCGAATCTTTAGGCTCGTAAGTTCTCCTTGTATAGAACTTCTTCACCTTTGGTTCTTTTTTGAGATTCTAGAGTTAGAGCTCTTCCTATATGGAACCTTTCACTAGGGCTTGAAAACGTGGGTTTCTCCTTTATATAACCTTTGTCTTTGCTTGTTCCTTCCTCTTATTCTTTTTCTTCTTTTTTTCTCGTTTCTTTTTCCTTCTTTCTCTGTTCTTTTTCCTTTTTCTTTTTTCTTCTTTTTCTTTTTTTTTCTACTTTTTTCTTCTTTTTCTTCTTTCTTCTTTCTTTTTTCTTTTTCCTTTTTCTCTTTTTCTTTTGTTTCTGCTTTTCTTTTTCTTTTTTCTTCTTTCTTCTTTCTCTTTTCTATTTTTCATGAGGCTGTTGGTATCTTTGGACTTACGCTATTAAAGCCACCGCATCATGTCCGAAGGACTTATTGATGGCCCGAAGGACTTATCACCATGCTCGAAAGACTTGTTGGTGGCTCGAAGGACTTAACATCGTGCCCGAAGGACTTACCGATGACCCGAAGGATTTAACATATAGGCCTCACGCCGCTATAGCTACCGTTCTTTCGGGACTCACGCTACTCATGCTGCCGCATCATGCCCGAAGGACTTATCACCACGCTCGAAAGACTTATTGATGGCCCGAAGGATTTAACACCGTGCCTGAAGAACTTACCGATGACCCGAGGGATTTAACATCTGGGGCTCACGCCGCTATGGCTGCCGTTCTTTCGGGACTCACGCTACTCATGCTGCCGCATCATGCTCGAAGGACTTACTGATGGCCCGAAGGACTTATCACCATGCTTCAAAGACTTATTAATGGCCCGAAGGACTTACCGATGACCCGAAGGATTTAACATCTGGGCCTCACGCCGCTATGGATGTCGTTCTTTCGTTTCTTTAGTGAATTCTTTGATGATTCCTCAAATACGTGTCTAGGAACAAGCAAAAATTGACATGCCTCTATCTATATGATGCATGCAATGTCGTGCTTTCTTCTTCTTCTTCTCTTTTTCTTGTTTCTTTTTTCTTCTTTTTTTTACCCTTATTTTCCCTCACTCTCTTTTCTTTTTCTTTTCCTTTTTATTGTTAGTCTTGTTTTATAATCTTATGTCCTAAAAAGTCATTCTTCGGATTTCTCTGTTTCCTTTCTCTTTGCGGTACGCTCAGTTTTGATCTTCATTTCTGTCAAATTTTGTTCAATGAGTACCCGCTCTTGTTCTTTTGCACGAGCACTTGCCTTTCTTCTTCGGGGTCTCTGCCTGCTTCACCAATGAACTCTATATCATGCATGTGCAGAGATTCTTACTATTCTTTCTGCTCTGCATTGCCCCACTCGATCATGAGCTCAGCTACCTTCCGATTCCTTTGACCCAACATTCTGATTATTTTTAGTTTCGTCATCGGGGTGAACAAAATGTTTCTTAATCTCAACCTTCTTGTTGCCTTTGGACAGAAACCATTTCTCGATCCCTGTGCTTTGATCCTTTTACCATCCCCATACTTTGTAAGCATATTCTTGTCCTGTTTTGTCCTTCATTTTCTTGAACCAAACAAGGCATCATGGCTGGAACCCGCTTCTGTCATCATCTTCATTCTACGCATTGTGGGGTCGTTTCTGGTTAGGTGCTCTAATAGTATCCGCAACCTTGTGTTCTGGATCTTATCCCTGAAGTAATACATGGAAATCTTTGTTGCTTTGACTTGTCAATTTGTTGATTGGTATTCCACTGAAGGGTATCATTTAGTTTAACATACAAGATCTTGAAAACACCGCATAGGAGCATGTTCTCACTCACTGATACGCGAAGCCTCGATTCATCGACGCAAAATCAAGTGTCTGAAGCCTTCAACGCTTCACCAAACACTTCTAGATCAACTTCCCCTGCTTTGACCACAACACAACAGAGAATTAATGCCTCTCAATGCATTCAAGACACTGCATTAACAAATCCTTTCGGATTTCCAGAATTCTCTCGAGATTACCCTCTAACACAACCCAGCCACAACCTAACAATCTAATACCATTTTTATCAACAAACAACACCTAAAAACATAATCACATCAACCTAACGCCCCATGCATTCACACAGTGACCAAAACACCCCAAGAACACAAATCTAGCAACCAAGCAATTAGAGATTCAAGAGTTTTGGGATTCCATTGACAACAAAAACTTATCAACATTATAAAACATCCACAATATGAATTAAATCATCCTTAATTACCATAAAACATATTCAATCTGTGAATAAACTCATTTCCCCCAATTAACTCAATTAATCATTGAAAAATCATTAAAATTAGATTAGAAACACAAAATCAAGGATCAAATGCTTGGGAATTTCAGTAAAGAACCATACAATAGAGGAGATCTCAGACCTTACCCCTATTATGAAGTTTCTCCCTCAATTGATTTTATAAAAGCTAAGAAACACAAGATTAATGTAAGATTTTGTATAAACAATTTGAAACCATAAAATCAAGTTAGAAACCATCTCACCTCTAGAATTTGATGAAAACTTGAGTGTTTGGCTGAGGAGAGAATGGAGAGAAAAGTGCAGAGAAAAATAACGTGATTTATTTTCCAAAACCAATAACCACCTTTTAACCAAAAATCTCTTTTAATTGAATAATAAAACACATGTTAAAATAATTCCAATTAAGGGAGAAACCATCAGAAAAAAATTGGTAAAATAGCTCCTTAAAGATTCTAAGAATTTGACCCTTTTCATTTTAGTCACTAGAAAATCACAGTTTTCAAAACATGCATTTTGGTCACTAGCCAAAATGTTTGACTTCCAAAACTCATTTTCCAAAATTGATTCCACCAAAAATCATTATATATTAAAAGATGATTTTTAACTATTTTTCCATATTTTTATCTTACCGAAAAATATATTGTCCCGAATCTGACTCAAATCTCTAACCCGATCCACCGGACCGTCTAATAACCACAAAACTGCTAGGCCCAAAAACCGGGGCATTACACACTCGGTCAAGTGTAATCCCAGTCTAGCAGTTCTTGCAATTGAGCTTTCAGCTTTCTTAGCTCAATTGACACTATCTTATATGGTGCTATCGATACCGATTCAATTCTAAGATAAACATCAATCCCAAACTATACCTCTCTATCCGAAGGTAATCCTAATAACTCATCCGAAAACACATTTGAAATTTTCCCACAATCGGGATATCTTTAATCTTCTTAGGTGACATTTGTATAATCATCACATAAATTAAACAGGCCTTACATCCACTTAACAACCTCGAGCTATTGTCGTATAAATCACTGACTCTAAACAGTCAGTTCTTTATTTCTTTCACATTTACTTCAGAACCATCAGATTCTTGAAGCACTAACCTTTTTGTACACATCACTTATGCATCATATGCAGATAGCCAATTCATTCCAAGGATAACTTCGAATTCATGAAATGGAAGTTCCATTAAATTCACTGGGAACTTAATCCATTGAATTACTAATGGACATTTCTTATATATTCTAGTCACCCATACACTATGTCCAAATGGATTACTAAAAATCACATCACTAGGAATAGTTTCCTTAAAAATCTTTCTTTGTGCCATTATCTTAGTACTAATGTATGAGTGAGTCAAATCCGGATCAATTAAAGTAAATACAGGCTTTCTCTATAGCCTTTGCTTTATTTAAAGAATTCTAATAAACCGATAAACTCATACCTAACAACATCTCTTTATTAAATTGATCGCCCATATATTTGGTTTTAAACACTTTTTTAAAGAATTTCCAAATAACTTCATTAACAGGTACTAACCCGTGGCATTAGACCACTAAATATGAACGTGTTCCCTTAGCAAGATACAGCTTCTTCTAACTTCTTAGTACATATGCAATTTAATTCCTCTATAGCACGACTTTAACATCTTTATGCCATAAATTGGCAATTATCGGACCACTTTCTCCATTAAATTCAGGAGCTCCTAACTTTTAAGCTCCTTAACAATCGACATCATTATTGGTGCAGGTACCATGCTGGTGCAGGCACAAAGGTCTTAATTCTATTAACCACAACTTTTAAAGCTCATACTAAGGTTTCATATTTTTGTGCTAGAGTTCTCTGCTATACAAGTGGCTCTACTGAGGTAAAAGCCAGAGATGGAACATTTTGTATTTCATTACTTCTACTTTGGACCTTCTTTTGGTCTCAATTATCAGATGTCTAACACAGTCCAACAATACTTGGCATTACTTATTTCTACTATAGCTTATTCATGTTATTAAGGAGCATAATCAAATTACACAACAGTACGTCAGTAACATGACATCCTAGGGGCATGTATTTAACATCAAATCATATTAAACTTGGTTTAGCCTCCAGAATCGGCTAAACCTGTAGCTCTGATACCAATAAATGCAACACCCTTAACATATACTCATAGACCGAATATACATTAAAGATGTTACGAAATCATTGGAAGAAAACTTGACTTGTAAATTTTTTTCTATCAAAATTTAATTTGTAGTTTAACCTTTTCTCGATTTTAATTTAAAACTATATCGTTTAGGTGCAGCTAGTTTTGACCTTGAATTGGTTTACAAAATTTATAGTTGAATTATTGAAATAAAAAAATATAATTCAGGGTGAAAACTACGTAAGCTGCCTAGACCCTTTCTTGATTTTAAAATTTGTACGCGATTAGGGCTAAACAAGATTTTAACTATACCAAAGATTTTGTTATTGTTAACAATTCGTATTTCTAAACTTAACCATCCATAAAAGCATATAATTACGTTGTAAACTTATACTGTAGACAGTTCAACTTTAAAATACTTACATGTCCACTAGTCTATCAAATTATGGTAAAGACGTACTACTGAACTTATTGTAGTAACTTGATTTTTCCCAAGTTTTTCTTCCTCCTCGATAGACGATTTCCAAGAAACCTACATGTGACATAAGACACACGCTAAGTACGAACTTAGTGAGGTATTCAAAAACATTTTTAAGAAAACATGAAGTAATGCAATTCAACATATCATGTATAAAGTGCAATACACATTTTCTATATCTAGCAATCATGTCACAATGTCAACTTTCCATGTATCATCACTATCATGCGAAATATCATTATCATGTATAACATGAATCATCTCTATTTTGTATCATATACCACCTCTATCATGCATCATGTAACATTTCTATCATATATCATGTAACATTTCTTTCATATATCAATAACATTTCTATCATGTATCATGTAACATTTCTATCATATATCAATAACATTTCTATCATGTATCATGTAACATTTCTATCATATATCAATAAAATTTCTATCATGTATGTCATGTACTTCTCTATCATGTAACATGTAACTTCTTTTTCATGTATCATGAAATCATGTAACATCTTTTTCATGTATCATGTAATCATGTAACATCTATATCATGTATCATGTAACATCTGTATCATGTAACATCTTGTTATTATTATCATCGTGTCTGGCTAGAGGCCCATGGAAACCTCGTAGCTTATCTGCACCGTAGTGGCATGTAGAGCACGTACTCGAGAGGACGCTCTTTGCTCCTCATATAAGGACACTCTTTGCACCTTATATAAACACCTCATTAGTGCATTTTGCACTATGGGCTTGGATCCCCAGGGTGTATCTTGTTTCATTTTAATCTTGTTTTATTTTAATATTGTCATTTTCTTATGTGAACATGATTCATCATTATTTATGCAAGCAGTAGTACGTACCTTGTACTTCGTCTAGCTTTCCATGTTGAATCATGCATCATATCACGTATTATGAAGAAATGCAAAGTATATTTTAAATTAGGGTCGACTTATCTCAAGTCTTCCCTTTTTCAACATAATGCAAACATATAGAAATACACTCACCTGGGCCATGTAATAGTATGCCTCACTAAATTCTACTCGATCCTTTTCTTTATAGTATCTCGAATCCTCTTTGATTCGTATTCGGCTCCATTAATCACATGAATATAAATAAACATTTGTTAGATTCACTTCTAACAATATTTTAATTAAGCTATTTAATCATTCAACATAAAAATTTTCCATAAATTTCTTTCCTTCCTTATACTGTTCATAAACTCATTTTTGGTCCCTAATGACCATTTTGATCTTCAAATAATTCCTCCAAGCTTGTTAACCAACATTAGACACAAATTGTCTCAATTTCCATTTTCTGTCAACTTGCACTACCATCAAAGATTTACTTCTACAGGGCAGAATACATACTAAATCTTAATCTCCTTTATACCGTAGAAACTAGATTCGATAACGGTTATAACAGTATAAGCCACATAATTTAATAAAATCTAAAAAAATATGAAAATTCATCAAACTCCCGTTTACAAGGCTGTCCTGATAGAAACTGTTCTATAATTTTTTTTACCTTCATTTGATTAAAAATTAATATCTTTTAACTCGGAACTCGAAATCAGTTTCCGTTTGTTGGAAACGAAACTAGATTTGATAAGCTTTTCAACCTTATAAACTAATAACCCATATTTAATTTGTACGATTTATGGCAAATTTTCAAAGTCAAATTCCAATATTGAATTTCGGAACAGACTGCTATTCTATTTTCTGACCTTTCATCACTTAAAAATTCATATTTTTTTATATATGAATCGAAATCAATCACCGTTTGTTTTAAACGAAACTAGACGAATAATTATTTACATCGATATAAAATTCACCATCTAACCATTTTTGTAGAATTTATGGTGAATTTTCAAACTTCCTGCCAAATCCAGTTTTCCTACACAGCTTCTATAAATAACTTCAAACTTTATACTAATTTCTCCTTACTTTTCTATTTTTCAACTTGGTCCCCTTATTTGATTCAAACCATTAATGTATCACTTTCTTCATCAAATAATTATTCAAAATTAATTCCCTCTAATTTTTCGTTCTTTCCGAAATAGTCACTAAAAATGCAAAGAGAAGGATTCAAGCTTCTTAACTTTGCAAATTAGTCCTCAAAACAACATTACTACTTGAATTCTATTATTTCAACTAAAATCAGATTTAGTCCTTCTCTAAAACCTCATTTCCAAATTGGTATCTTAACTTTGACAATTTGTCAAAATAGTCAGTAACTCGATTTAACATCGGTTTTGCATTCTAACTTCAATTTCACATATCCATCATCATTAATAGCATAAATACACTTCAAATCATAAAAATCAGATTAGTCGTCTAAATTTCAGAATTTCTGAAATGGTCCTTATACCTTTAATTTAGAGTCTTGCTTCCAAACAACAATTCAAGCTAACTAAATCATTAATTCAACATCACAAACCCTAAATTAAACTTGAATCCATAAACCCTAATCATCTTCATAATAATCAAAACATGTAGAACTTAAACCCAACTCAATATCATGATTTTAACATTATACTAGCTTGATTCCACTTGAATTCAATCATGGAATCATAAAATCTCAAAACCCTCAATTTAATCCATAAACCCTAATTTCTTTCTCATGTAGATTCTCATCAATCAAGCATGGATTCCATGAATTATTGATATCAAAAGATAGAACTTGAAGAGTAGAACAACTTTGTAGTTGATGAGATTAACTGAAAATTGAGTTTCGGGGCTTGAATCAAACTTGGAAAATTTTCTCCATTTTTCTTTCTTTCTCCCCTCATATTTCGAAATTTGAGGATGAAGAATGGTCTTCATCTTTTGTTTTTCATCCAATTTGGCCACTTTTCTTGTATAAATGAATTTTAAATTCATTTAGATAGTGAAATTACTAAAATACCCTTTTAATCCAATGGTTGAGATTGATCTTATCATTAATCATTCCATTTCCTTATTCCAAAAGTATCCTAGTAACTTTTTAAATATTTCAAAAATGCCATTGGGGCAAAATGAGCAATTTGCCTTCCAACTAGTTTTTATTTACTAGTTTGCCATTTTCTTAAAAATTCAACTAAGTCTAGTTGGAATCCAACCAAATATAATAAAATATTCATAAAATAGTATTTTATGACTTTCCCATGACTTTTGGATCAATCTCTAAAATTTTAGTTCGATATGATTTCCCGATATTCATAAAATACTTCTATTACGATTTTACCTTTTTCGAACTATCAGATTTATTCCAAAAATTCTATATTTCCATATTCAAGAAATAAACATTATCATCTCATAAAAACTTCCTTTCTTAAGGACTTAGACTAATTTTTTTTAAACTCAATCTATTGTCCTAATAATTATTGAAAATCTTCATAGAATAAAATTTATCTTAGAAATCCTTTATCGATAATTCATTTGAATATTCTTTACTCTCGCTGAGTCCAAAATATCGATCAGAAACACTTTTATGGGACCTTTTTGAAGGTCACCTATCCTTGTATTTCTCTAGCCTGAGCACGCTTAACAATTTCATTCGATCAAATTTCGGTACCTTTTTCTGCATCTTAATAATTAAAACCGATATCAAGGTATCTGATTCACTCTTATACTGAATAAAGTTAATTGTTGGGGAAATTTACACTTTAGTCCCCAAAATTTTCCAAAGTTTATACTTTAACCCCCTAAACTTTCAAAATTTACAATTTAGTCACTAGCCAAAATTTGGGATATTACAGGAGTTCTTTAAGGAAATTCAAGACATACTATCTTGACTTCTGGTTATCTTGTACAAGCTTATAGCTAACCAAAAATGAACTTAACCTGAAAGACAGTGAAAGGATGTATAAGTATGATTACTTAGTGAGGTAGCTTAAAGCATCTAAAGCATGGAACAATAATATATCTTTTCGCTTAGATCTTTTAATCATGCACATATAATTCCAGGCTTAATCCAGAAGTTAACCATTCTAGGTCAAAACATTCAATCAAGAAATTACACGTACACATTGTGATTCGAACTTAAGCTTGTTTATGTATACATATAGATAATTGAATAGAGCATAGCTATTCACCCAATTGAATATTCAAAACAGACATTACTAGCTATGCAAGTTTATTATCACGACTCATCATTTATCAAATAACTTTCTTGATTACTTTTATCATAGTCTTGTGATTCAAGCAACTTATTTCACCTGTAAATCTTTAATTTGAATCATCCATAATACCATTAATTCACAAGTATACATTTTTATACTTATATATATATTTATGTGTTTAACCAAAACAGTCCAATATACACATAACTTAACCAAAACAGTCCTTAAATTTTATGTAAACAAATATAGTTTCAAATCAGTCCAAGACATACTTGGATTTAGTCAAAACAGTCCTTAAATTTTATGTAAACAAATATAATTTCAAATCAGTCCAAGACATACATGGATTTAGTCAACTTTGTCCATAATTCTTGTATATACTTATACACCTAGCCATTTATTTAGTTTAAAAGTTTTTCATGAACTCTTTAATCATAACCACAAGGTTTCGAACACGACACTAATTCTTACTCCAATTATACAAAAATTTTAGTCAAAATTTTAATTACTTAATACACAAATTTTCATGTTGATTTAATAGATTAACTTGTGGATTTACAATCCTTCTTAATTAGGGCATCATTTAAATATGGTTACTTATCACATAAGTTATTATAATTCTGAATTTCTTATCTTATAAGACATCAAACATATCATAGTCATAGCACCTCATGATCATGGTTTTACTTATCAAATAGGTTATTAGCTTAGCAAGTCATGAACTTAAATTGCTTATTATAGAAGCTATCAACTTAGCATGCCATCTAATTATGTTTAAATGTTACATCAAATATCGACCATAACATCTCAAGAGCATATATACTTAACACCCAAATTATCATAGTATCTTATAACATAGTTACTTGTCTTATAGTCTTAAACATAATATCATATAGCATAAGTACTTTTCACATGATTCATCAAACATAGTTCATTTGTTTATCTTGCAGATTTCATTAATCTATCTTTAACATAGTATCAAACTTAACATCTCATAAACATAACTTACTTGACACCTAAGATATCAAACATGGCATAATCATAGCATATCATAGATATAACATATCTTAAACATAATATATCATAGTCACAATTTACTTGTCATACAAATTATCAAGGTAATCCTTTAATTTATTTTAAAATTTCATTATTTTGTATTTAATATAGCCTTGAAATCAAGCATCAGCCTAGGTATTTGAATACCCAACCAACTGTCGCCAACAGAAAAGGTATTCATAGTACTGGTCAATTCTTTCTACTATCGTCAAGTGACCATAACACTTCCCTCCTACTGTCGCCAAATAAGGACCATAGTCCACCCTAAACATGATCTCTATAGACTCTATGGCTTGCCAACTATACCTAAGACCGACTTGAGACCAAGGCTTTTCACATCTTCTTATCTTATCATATCAAAATTGAGCATAGCTCCATACTCATGTAATCATGTACATGTTATAATCTTATCATACATAAACGGATGAGCATTGCTCCTTATTAGAATATCAGATCACATTTCATAATTACTTAACTTATGATACACATGAATAAACATATAGATTTCATCATGCTTATAATTTTAAGGTTATTTAACCAATAGGCCCTATCTTGATTTTTTATATAATTTGCACATGAATACAATCACAAGTTCAATCCTTAATTCAAACATACTTATTATCGCTTAGCATAGGGTACTTTAACAAGTAGCCACTTACCTTAGATCCAAGCTTAGCTTAAGCTTTGTCTAGCACAAGCATAAAGAAACTTAATTAAATTGAGAAGGTGCCCAGGCAAGCTTTTAACCAATCCTGAGACTTTAACTACACTCACCTCTTATCCCGGAGTTACGAGATACTTGAATCCTTAATCATATCTTGCTACTTATCCAAATCCTTTCCTAGCTCCTTCTTGGTCTATATATAACAAGAAGTATAATCATGCTTTAGAACTATGCTTATCATCCATTTACTTATTTAACAACTCAATCATATATGCGCACACATAAGCATCCGAAACAATCCCTGCATTATATATATATATATATATATATATATATATATATATATAGAACAGTTCCCAATTCACATGTTTACACCTAAATTCATAATAAAATTGTTCAATTACATACATATATATATACAAAACAGAGCAGTTTATATAGGTATACAATTGTTCACTCAAAATAGTCCATAATTCTTGAGAATAGTCCTCATTGATTTGTAAAACAACCCCTCTTAATTTCCAGTTTACAAAATAGTGTATTAAACTTTTCAAAACAGTCCACACATTTTATTATACAATCAAACAGTCCCAAATTTTGTGTATAAATACACATACAACTCATCCAGTCCAACATGCTTTTAGTGCACTCGAATTAATCCCTATCATGCTTTTATTCATTCAAACATCTTCATTTTTATATGTACACATTTACATATTCACCAAGCAACCCACTAGCATTTATTTCAATACAAATCAGTCCCTTATCATTTATAATTTCACATTTATATACACAAAACAGTTTACACAATGACATACATGTTTAATTACACTTTAACAATCCTCATGCTTCTATTTATGTACAAAACAACACTGAAGCCTAATAAATCAGTTTTAACCAATTTCTTCATATTCCATATTAATCCTAACTTCATTTCTATTAATCCAAGCCCTTAGCTTATAGTTCAATTCTCAATTTACTAATAAAATCAGTCCCTAAAAGAGACATACATGTTTACTCTAATTGAGTTCATTAACAACAAATAGGGAAATCAAAATCTTACAATTCATACATCACAGATGAACATAACATGATCAATTTTACAATCAAACTCCAAGACACTAACTTTTAGAATTTCATACATCAATCGAACATACTCTAAGCTTGATTCTACCTCATCAAGCAACATATTTCACATCATACAGCATTCGAATGATTTCCAATTTTTCTCTAACATGGTTTAATCTTCAAACAAGGCTATCAACACAATTTCAAGCATAAACAGTATCATTTCATACTTAGCAATTACATTAAGTTGCTAGGAAGAGTAATTTATCTTCCTCCTTACGCTACTCACTAAACCCTTAAAAGAAATTAAGCTAACCAAGCTTTCCTTCAAGCTTTCATGGAGAATTTCCCAACTTTCTCTCAACCCTCTCTCACTTAGGGTGGTTCGGCCATTTGGGGGAGAAAGGGAAATGTTTTGGTTCATCCTCCTCTTGATCGAACCCCTCCTACACATGTCTCCCCAAATTGATGACATGTGACCAAGCCCTTGGTGTTCCCACCATCTTACATGCAAACTCCCCAAGAAAACAAAACTCATGTTTTGGCCATTTAGTTTATGCTAACATACTTTACAACTTATTAATAGGTCTTTATCTTGTTTAATAATCAATTTTAAGGGCATCTCTAAACCAAGTTGAGTTGCCATTAATTTAGTAACATACTACTAGGCTATACTTTAGGGTATTACACAACGTACATTATGAGTGAGGCCTAATGCCATACAGATTCAAGAACGTACACTCTTTGGGTGAGACTCGGTGCCACAAGCTTTGAGAACGTACACCCATGCTCAGAATCTCTCGTCGAGCATCTTCGAATAAAACATAGAGCCACACAGCTTCAGGAACGTACATTCGACATCTCTAACCATGGTGTTGCAACACTTTATCATTGGATATCCAGATCCCATCAATCAAGAAGACTCAACCAATCGAATACCTACCTGGCATGCAAGCAACGTAATCCCAAGGATCCCCCTATTATTGCTAATCATCATAACATAATTTATTTTACATTACCGAGTTATTAACACATTATGGAAAAGTATATAATTAACCTTATTCATTGTCTCCGTTAATCCATGTTATCACATTATTCATGGTATAATTCAATTATTAATATTCACATCAATTCCCATCCTTAAATTTCTTTTATAGATTATTTATTGTATCGGGTACTGATACTCGTACACGAGTATCGATATGGTACCCTCAGGTATCGGTACTCACATGTGTATTGTTAAGTGTCTAAAAGTACTATTTTATTCACCCTTTTTATTCATATTATTGCTAGACTTAGGCTCATATTAGTTGCATTATTAGCCATTCATGCATGTTTGCATTATTTCCTTGGTGGTTAAGCTTGATTTCATATTTTGCTTAATTTTGTGGAAAAAGGGTGCTGCCGATAGTTATTTTTGTGTGTGCAGAATCACTTGCCAAAGCAAGGCTGGAACCAGTTGCCAGAGCAGTGCAAGAAGGAGATGCCGAAGCAGTTGCCAGGGCAGTGCATGAAGGATATACCAAGCTAGTTGCCAGGGCAATTGTCGACAAGGGATAAGATGATATTGCAGCCGAAGTTGATGACTAGATAAACCCAAGATGATGTGGAGCAAAGTTAAATCCCAAAGGAGTTTGATTTCCATGAAGAGGTCAAAGAGAAATTAAATCCCAAGAAGATATGAGAAGATCTAGAAGGAATTTAAATATAATAAAGAATTATATTCTTTAAAAGTATTTAATTCCAACTTAACTTCCTCCTCAAGAAATACTTTGACCTAGCCCTATAAATTGAGGACCAAGCCGTCAACTCCAGGAGAGAAAAAGGGCCGAGATTTCGACAAGGGCTTTCAAACATTCTCATCTTTTTCTTTCTTGTTCGATTAGGTTTATGTTAGGGATTCTTTGTTTTGTGTTTCTTTGGAACCTAGCCATGAACTAAATCTATTTGGCTAAGGTTATTCTATTTTGTGGTTGTGAGAAACAATTGGATTTTGTTTAGGTAACAAGAGTTTGCACTTCCAATTCAAGGTATACTCATTCTTGGTTTTTATTCTTGTTTGCGAGTGAATTGGGAGAGGATCTCGTAACTCTATCTATTTATCTAATATCGGGAGAGTTAGATTCAAGAAACGAATGAGTATGGTCTTTATACAATCTATTGATGGTGAAGATTAATCCGGATTAGGAATAAGTTAAGGATTTCAACGGCTAAGAGGAGCACAAGATTGGTTGTTGTTCACCCTTGATTCACGCAGGCATGCACAATTAGCTAGAGTTTTGACTTAGGGATAAGAAGAAACCATTGAAGAACGCTCTACCGAACCTTGAAGTTGCTGCCCAGCTGCCCAAACAGTTGCCTAGCTAGTTGCCCAGGCAACCATCGATTAGTTGCCAAGGCAACCCCGCTGCGCAAGTTGCCACGGCAGCTGAGTTGCCCTTGCACTCTTTTACCAAGACGATCCAATTGGCTATCACACCTCAACTCACGATAACCTGGCTTATTCTCTCTCATTTGATAACATCTTCTTTTATTTTATTGTTTTCTAGTTTAGTTGTTAGTTAAAACTCCTACAATTTTTTACTTGTGTTCATTTACTTTTTATTGTGCAAGAGATTAGATTCTTGAAGTGGCACCAATCCCTATGGAGACGATATCTTTTATACTATAACTTGCGACATGTACACTTGCACAATTGCGGAGCACTTATTACGCGCAACAAGTTTTTTGTGCCGTTGCAAGGGATTGGCAATAGCGACTTTGTTTTTATTTTCTTGCACTTTTATTTTTATTGTTTAAGATTCGAAGGGTTAACAAACTTTGGTTTTGCATTGGTATATGACCAGGGCGAGACCGATTACACCATAATATCCCTTTGATCCAAAAATCGAACGAACCTTGCAAAGACTCAGACAAAGGTTAAGAGTAGCAATGGCTAATCAAGAGGGCAATATGAATCAGGATGTTCCAGCAGGAGTAGGAGTGATTTTTGCACGAAACAGAACTATTCGACACTATCTAGAGGAAGATCTTGAAGGACTTAATCCAGGAGTTGTCACACCTGAAATTGAAGCTGACCACTTTGAGTTGAAACTGGTGATGTTCAATATGATCAATACAATTGGTCAATTTGGCGGCTCAGCAACTGAAGATGCACGACAACATCTTAAATCTTTCCTCGACATTTGCAACTCATTCAAAATACAAGGAGTCACCCCAGATGTTTTACGGCTAAGATTATTCCCCTATTCACTGAGGGATAGGGTGGAAGCATGGTTGAATAGTATTCCTGCCGGATCAATAGGATCTTAGACCTATATTTGTCGTGATTTCCTTGCTCAATTTAATCCTACAAATTTGACTAAAAAGCTTCGTAATGAAATTACTTCTTTTCGGTAGGCATATGATGAATCCATGTACGAGGCTTGGGAGCGATATAAAGATCTTCTACACAAATTCCCCCTACACGGATTCCTAGTGTGGACACAAGTAACAATATTTTACAACACTGTGAATACACCAAAAAGGATGATGCTAGATGCCTCGGCAAACGGCATACTCCTAGATAAGTCACCGGAGGAAGCAATGCAAATTCTAAACAGGCTCGCCAAGAATGATTATCAGTTCTCATCTGCTAGAAGATGAGGAGTTAGACGCCAAGCCACAATACATGAATTGGGATCATCAGATTCAATTTCGACACAATTGGCAACTCTAACCAAGATTGTCCAAAACATGCAGAAACAAAACAACACACATGAGGTCAAGGTAGTAGATTCCTTTTTTGAGTTATGTGGTGGTAACCATAATTCTTCTGAATGTATGCAGAATCCAGAATCCAGCTTTTATGTAGGGAATTATAATCGGAACAACAATGTGATGTATAACACATATAATCCAGCTTAGAAGAAGCACCCAAATTTTTCATAGAGTAATCCTAACAATGCTCTAAACCAAAACAATTAGAATGCACAAGCATCAAGATTCCAGCAGAATATGCCACGGCAACAGTTGCCGCAGCAACAACCGACAACATCTAGTTCTTTGGAAAATTCTCTCAATGCTTTTATGTTGAAAACTAAATCTTATTTGGCTAAAAATAGTAACTTCATAAAAAGAACTGATGCTTTTATTAACAGGACTGAGATGAGATTGCAAAACCAAGAGGCGGTAATCAAATCATTGGAAACTCAAGTCGGACAATTTGCTCAAAACCTGAATACTAGACTGCAAGGAGGTTTACCCAGCGATACTGAAGTCACAAGAGGAACTGGCCACGAGCAATGTAAGGCAATCACCACTAGAAGTGGTCGACAACTTAAGGAGGCTCAAGATCACTCATCAAGCAAAACTCCACAAAAAGAACAAGATGAACTCAGCAGTAAAGCCTCAGATGTTGTACCAGGAAATTCCACGGCAACCCCAATTGACGATGTCGCGACAACCAACGATAAGTATGCCCGAAATGAGCATGCCGCAGCAACCAGCAATAAGGATGCCACGGCAACCCTATTTGATGGTGCCTCGGCAACTCTAGTTGCCCCGGCAATGCCGTCAATCAGGTTTCAGACCAATGAAAGGATTGAAGATATCTGACTTCCACCACCATTCCCACAAAGGTTGAAGCGACAAAAGCAAGAATATCAATTCAAGAAGTTTTTTGATATCCTAAAGCAAGTCCATATCAACTTGCCGTTGATTGAGGCAATTGAACAAATGTTGAACTATGCCAAGTTTCTAAAAGACATTGTGTCCAAGAGAACAAGGTTAGGAGAGTTTGAAATAGTTGCCGCAACAGAAGGATGCATGACCATGTTGCACAATCGCATGCCACCCAAGTTGAAAGATCCCGGAAGTTTCACAATACCATGTTCTATCGGAAACCACTATGTCTGGAAAGCATTATCTGACCTTGGAGCAAGCATAAACTTGATGCCTAAATTGGTTTTCCAGAAACTAGGAATCGGGAAGGCAAGACCTACAACAGTTATGCTACAGCTAGCCGAAAGATCCAATATGCATCTAGAGGGAAAAATCGAAGACATATTGGTAAAAGTTGATAAATTTATTTTTCCCGCTGACTTTATTATTTTGGATTGTGAGGCAGATGAGCATGCACCTATCATTCTTGGGAGACCCTTACTAACAACAGGGAGAACCTTGATCGATGTTGAAAAGGGAGAACTCACAATGAGGGTGAATGACCAGCAAGTTAAACTAAATGTGTTCCAAACACTAAGGCATGCCGATGATCCGGAAGAATGCCAACTTCTTCATGCCACGGTAGAGTTTGACTTCGACGAGCAATTTAGTTGCCTTGGCAACTACATTGCCGATCAAGAGGAACCTGAGGAGTATGAAGAACCGATCGATAAGGAACAACAAGAAGAGGCAAATTGGTTAGTCAATCGACCAGGTACATACTTTGAACCACTGGATTACTCAGGTAAGAAAGGTAAACTAGAAAAGCCCTCCATTGAACAACCACTGATTCTTGAGTTGAAATAGTTTCCAGGGCAACTAAAATATGCTTACTTGGGAACTGATAATACATTGCCTGTAATTATTTCCTCTAAGTTACAGCCTGAGCGGGAAAAGAAGCTGATCAACATGTTGATGCTACACAATAAGGCAATAGGGTAGACAATTGCTGACTTGAAGGGAATTAGCCCGACAGTGTATATGCATAAGATTTTGTTGGAAGATGATCGCAAACCTTCGATTGAGGCCTAGAGGTGACCGAATCATGCCATGAAAGGGGTTGTAATGAAAGAAATCATCAAGTGGCTTGACGTCAGCATTATATACCCTATCTCTGATAGTACATGGGTAAGTCCGGTACAATGTGTACCAAAAAGGGAGGTATAATGGTGGTAAGTAATGAAAACAATGAACTCATTCCAACCAGGACTGTGACCGGCTGGAGGGTTTGTATGGATTACCGAAAGCTAAACAAAGCCACTAGGAAAGATCACTTCCCCTTACCCTTTATTGATCAAATGCTTGACCGTCTTGCAGGTAAACCCTTTTATTGTTTTCTTGATGGTTATTCAGGTTACAATCAAATTGCCATAGCACCAGAAGATCAAGAAAAGACAACGTTCACATGCCCATACGATACTTATGCTTTTCGAATGATGTCGTTCGGATTGTGTAATGCCCCGACAACCTTTCAAAGATGCATGAAGGCACTCTTTTCAGACATGGTCGAAGACTTCCTTGAAATCTTCATGGATGATTTTTTCGTATTTGGTAATGACTTCGACAGTTGCCTCGGTAATTTAGAGAATGTCTTGGCAAGATGTGAAGAATCCGATTTAGTCCTTAATTGGGAGAAGTGCCATTTATGGTAGATGAAGGAATTGTTCTTGGCCACAAGATTTCATCCAAGGGAATTGAAGTAGACAAAGCCAAAGGGGATTGAAGTAGACAAAGCCAAGGTGGACATGATCGAGAGATTACCCCCACCAAGTTCGATTAAAAGAATCCGAAGCTTTCTTGGACATGCAGGTTTTTACAGGAGGTTCATTCATAATTTTTCTAAAATTACTAAACCCTTGTGCAATTTGCTTGAACAGGATAAAGTCTTCAATTTTGATGATTCTTGCGCCCAAGCATTCAAAACCCTAAAGGAAAAGCTAGCCTTAGCACCCATTGTCGTTCCACCCGATTGGACGCTACCTTTTAAGCTCATGTGTGATGCAAGTGATTTTGCAGTAGGAGCAGTCCTAGGTCAACGCACAAGTAAGACCTTTCATGTGATATACTACGCTAGTAAAACTCTTAATAACGCTCAAGTGAATTACACAACAACGGAGAAAGAGTTACTAGCCGTAGTTTTCACATTTGACAAGTTTCGATCCTATTTGATTGGTACAAAGGTAATTGTCCATACGGGCCATTCAGCAATTAAGTATCTATTTGCTAAAAAGGATGCCAAACCTCATTCGATTCGTTGGATATTACTTTTACAAGAGTTTGACATTGAAATTAAGGATAGGAAAGGAACAGAAAATCAAGTGGCTGATCACTTATCACGCTTAGAATGCAATAGGGAAGAGGACGCGGATTTAGAGATATGCGATGCATTTCTAGATGAGAAACTATTAGTTGCCACAGCAACCATGGATGCGCATGCCTCAGCAACCCTCGACGTCTTGGAAACTCTAGACGCACATGCCTCGGCAACCCTTGACGTGCACGCCTCGACAACCCCTGATGTGCATACCTCGGCAACCCTTAACGCCAACGCCTCGGTAACCCTTGACGCGCATGCCGCAGCAACTCTAGTTGTGCATGCCTTAGCAACCACTAAAGCAGTTGACACGACAACCACGGATGCCTCGACAATACCTTAGTACGTAGATTTGGTTAATTTCCTTGTTTGTGGTATTTTACCTTATGGCCTTACTCATCAAGGAAAGAAGCGGTTCCACCATGATGTTAAGCGTTATTTCTGGGATGAGCCTCTTTTGTTTAAATAATGTGCAGATCAGGTTATACGCCGATGTGTCCCTGAAGAGGAGCAACAGAATGTACTCTGGCAATGCCATTCTTCACCCTATGGAGGATATTTTGGAGGAACACGTACCGCGGCCAAAGTTTTGCAATCCGGTTTGTATTGGCCAACACTATACAAAGATGCCAAGAGTTTTACAAGCAAAGTGATCGTTGCCAGAGGACATGCAATATCTCTATTCGACATGAAATGACGCTCTAAAACATCCCTGAGGTGGAATTGTTCGATGTATGGGGGATTTATTTTATGGGACCTTTCCCATCTTTATTTGGAAACTTCTACATCCTACTTGCCGTCGACTACGTGTCTAAGTGGGTTGAGGCAGCTGCAGTTCCCGCCAACAATTCCAAGACTGTGCAACGATTCTTGCAGAAAAACATATTTACACGGTTTGGGATGCCGAGAGCAATTATCAGCGATGAAGGCAAGCACTTTGACAACAAACTCATCGCCAAGATGTTACAACACTTTGGTGTATCTCACAAGATTGCCACGACATATCAGCCACAAACCAATGGGCAACTAGAAATATCCAACTGGGAATTAAAGGGTATACTCGAGAAAGTTGTAAATCCCTCTATGAAGGATTGGTCAGTAAGACTAGATGATGGATTTTGGGCATATCGCACTGCATTCAAAACACCCTTAGGTATGTCTCCCTTCTAACTTGTCTATGGCAAAACATGCCATCTACCAGTGGAAATCGAACACAAGGCATATTGGGCAATCAAGACCGTGAATATGGATTGGGAAAGTGCCAAGCAAAAGCGTTTGTTGGACCTCAACGAGATAGAAGAATTATGTGCACTCGCCTATAACAATGCACGAATCTACAAGGAGAAAACAAAGCAATGGCATGACAAGAACTATTGTCGTGGCAATTCATGCCAGGGCAACTAGTTCTCTTATTCAATTATCGGCTAAAACTTTTCCCGGGAAAATTGAAATCAAGATGGTCGGGACCATTCGAAGTTGTCAAACCATTCTCCCATGGTGCCTTGATAATCAAGCCTACCATTGACGAACATGAATTCAAAGTTAACGGACAAAGATTAAAGCACTACAACGGTGCCCATGTGGAACGTAACAAAGAAGTGGTCACCTTAGGAGATGCATGAGCATGCTCTCCTTTCGATATTTTCTTTTTATTTTTATTTTTTTTGAACTATTTTTTTATTATTTATTAATTTCGGTTATTTCTCTTTTTAGGATAGATTTATTTATTTTCTTTAAGATTAAGACTACATATTTCTTTCATATTTATCTAATTGTTTTTAAATTTTAGGTTTAAGAATTTCTTTGCACATCTTTATTTATTTTCTTTTATTAGTTTATCTTTAATTTTAATCTTTATTTTATTTTGAATTATAGGAAAAGAGTTCAAGATAAAGAGGAATTTGATTCAAGAAGGAAGCTTCTTCAACAAGGAAACTAATGGGCTAAATCTAAGGCTTATATTAAGCCCCCAATTTACCCTAAATAAACCCTATTAGCCGGCCACACCATTCCCCTTCCCCAAATCCCCTAGCCGTCCCCTTCCCCTAATCAAAACCTTTGTTTTCTTTCATTCCAATCAATCCCACCCACCATATTTACTACTTATCTTTTCTATATAACCCATCACCCTTAACTTCCAAGAAACCTATTCCTACTTTTCACCTTGCAACTCTTTAGTTTCTTTTGTTTTCTTTTCTTTGTTTCTACCAAACTCACAAACCAAGATCATCCATGGCATCCAAAATCGAATTTTTGGTTCATCCAAGTTCCTCTAAAGAACCAAGATACAAGAAGTTTGCTACACCGGTGGTTCAAGAAAGATTTCACTCCAAGTTTGAAAGCCGAAAGATTTGCGAAGAACAAGGCTTCGAATACTCCAACTCTCATCAAGATTTCAGCCTTGAACCATTCATATTCCAAAGGATTGCACATCAAAAGTGGCAAATCTTTTTCCATCAATTGGAACCGGGTAACATCTCATGGGTAAGAGAATTCTATGTTCACTCACCTAACCCAGATAATCCTTATGTTTTTGTTCGTGAAAAGGCTATACTCATAAGCCCCGAAAGCATCAACACCGTTTACGGGCTCTACGTTGAGAAGGACTAGCATCAAGCCTTTGTTGATCAACTCACGCCAAAGCAACTGGACAAGGTGCTTCAAGAACTCACTTTACCTGGGACTCATTGGAACGATGGTAAATATAAGGGCACGGTAAATCGCCTTCGGCTTAAAATCGAGGCAAAATTATGGAATAAGTTTGTTAAAACTTCTTTAAGGCCCACCACACAATACTACATTATATTTTGCATAATCGCATCATTAACATTGGAAAAACTATTTGTGATGAGATTTTTGTATGTAGCACAAAAGACAAGGGTTCTTTTTTCTTCCCTTGCTTATTTTCCAATCTTTGCAAGGAGATGCATGTCCCAAGTGAGTCAACCGATGAAAAGGCCCTACCAAAGTCTGGCTGGAATCGAGCACAAATTTGAAAGCTAATGGGAGAGGCACCGGTAAAATCCCCAATGTCTTCAGTTGCCGCGGCAACTAAAGGCATTGGGGATTTTACCGGTGCCTCTCCCATTCGCCTCGGCAACTCCTAATGCCCAAGCAACTGATGCCTGGACAACTCGGCCAGCAAGGGCAACTTGAAGCACTCTTACAACCATTGGAGAACTGCCCTAGTCAAATTGCAGACCGACAACTAATGTTCATGCGGTACATGAAGGATCACAACAATGCCATCACCCAAGTCATCCTAGAAAAGTACCCGGACAGCCGCGTGTCGTTCCCCATCTTTCCTACCAAAATCCTTGCCACGGTAACCGTAACAGATGATCCCGAGGCAACCTACACTACGCCTGCCCAAGCAGTTGCCATGGCAACCAACTCTGAAGATGCCGCGACAACCAAAGCTAAAGGCGCCCCGGCAACCACTGCAAAAGCCAAAAGTAAAGCACCTATGCTTGAATTAACTCGTACTGAATCATTGTTTGAATTTTTAGATTCGGACGATTCCTCCATTGCACCAACGAAGACCACACTAGTTGACTCCTCCAAGCCAAAGTGAAAAAGCCAATGAGATCATTGTGCTATTAGTTTGTGCTCGGTGTTATATACGATTGTGACGAAGATCATTGTGAACCACATGAAACCCCTTTTGAAAAGTTGGTTATCTTGCAATCAGACGAGTTTCGTTCTAGGTAGCTTCATCACAAATAATATTATAATTGCATAGGAGGTTGTGCACTCTATGCGGTTAAATAAAGGTAAGAAGGGTTGAATAGCCATCAAGATTGATCTTGAGAAGGCTTACGTTCGTCTTGAATAATCTTTTATTGAGGACACGTTGATGGATGTTATAATTTCAACCGATCTATGGGAGGTAATTATGAGATTTGTATCTTTAGATTCTACTCAAATCCTCTAGAATAACTCAATTTTGGAATCTTTTAAACCAACGAGGGGTATCATGCAAGGCGATTCTCTATCCCCATATTTACTCGTATTATGCATGGAGAGGTAAGCGCAAGCAATCCAGATCAAGGTGAGCAATGGGGCATAGAAGCCGATTCGGTTAGTTCAGAATGGGCCGAAGGTCTCACATTTATTTTTCACCGATGATTTAGTCTTATTTTCCGAGGCTAATTTGCACCAACTTTTAGTTCTTCGTGATGTTTTGGAATAGTTTTATCGTGTATTTGGACACAAGGCTAGCACCGATAAAAACACTCTTCATTTTTCTAAGAATATCGAGGGTGATATACGTAATGAAATTAGTTCTCAGTTTGGATTCAAGGAAGTTACGGGCTTAGGAAAATATTTGGGCGTTCCTTTACTTCACTCTCGGGTAACAAAGGCGCCTTATTAATACATTGTGTAGAAGGAGCGCGATCGTCTTTCAGGTTAGACGGCACGTAGCCTTTCTTTAGCTGGTAGAATAACTTTAACGAAAGGTGTTCTTTAGTTGGACCATAACTTTTTTCAGTTTTTGTTCATGTATTAACTTTTAAGATTTTGGAGAAGAGGAAAGAAAGGGGAAATTGGAGAAATGGTCTCCAAAACTTTTCAGATTTAGCCAAGAATTTTAGAAAAAATTAATCTCGTCCTATACTTTAAGGACAGTTTTTAACTTAAAATTTGGTTTGTGATGAGAGCTTTTCTCTCTTTTTCGATAATCAGATCTCGTTATGTATGCTCGATGTTAGGCCACCACATGATGAGACGTTATTGAGACAAATTTTATGACTGGTGTGCTAAACGATAAGTTTAATCGACCGTTTTGATTCTTTGGAACAACTTGATGAATTTAGTAGATAGGCCTAATCTATGAGTATGTAGGCCTTCTGAGACGAGAGAGTTGGGCTATATGGGTTATTCATCATCGGTTAATAGGCCAGAAGAGAGTAGTCAAGATAAATTATGGAGTATGGTGCCGAAAGAACCTATTTCAGAATCATTTTTTGGTAGAACTATTCTGAATGAGCGGAGGGTATAACAAAAGTAAACTCTAGGGAAGTAGCTGAAGAGAATAAAAAAACCTTTGGTTACTTATAGAATTTTCTTTTCTCCTTCATTTATCCAAGAAGCAATATCTGCATCAAAACAAATTGCCAACTCAATGCTAATTTGTACGTCAACAAACAAATAACATAAACAAGTTTATGTTAGGGGACGAACCTATAAAATTTTATGGGGACGAACTCATAAAAGTGGGGGGAGAAAATAGACTTTTAATAGAAAATATATAAAAAAATTTAAAATAAATTTAAATCATATACGAATTTTAAATTTTCAAGGGGACGACCGCTCTCCACCCCTCGATCCATTCCTAAACTTAAAAGACATGGTATCTCTCAATCCCCATGTTGTACGTAGAGCTGCATTTATGGATGAGTTTGTTTTACTATTGTGAGGATAAATAGACACTGATATGGAAGGAAGTTTCAATGCAATTTCTAGGGTGGAAGAAGCTAGCTTCTCTGTAATTTCCCTGATTTTGTCCTCGTTTTCATCCTTCCGTAATAATTGTACGTATTTGTTTTCCTTCGACTACTTGCACTCGGCAACGCAATTTTCATTGCTCGGAATTCAGCTTCTAATATGACAATCTGGTACAAGTGAAAAATATTTTAAAATTATATATTTTTTAGAAAAATAAAAATAATTTAAATTTAAAACATTTTGGAATCCCGAAAAAGCAAGTCCATAATTCAGTTTTTGAAGTCATCTCTATGTTTGTAACAGTTTCGTCGCAAACTAAATAGCCGAGTTTGTTTTTCTTATATATGAATGTATATATTTGCATTGCATGCAACTCTATATATGCATACCCTGCTTAGCTCCTTGTTTTTGGCTCTCATCTCTCTCTGTAATGTATCAGGTGTTTCTGTAAACATGGAGCACAAACTTGTTCAAGTGACTTTGTGTTTGTGGGTCTTTACAACCTTACTTCTCCCCTCTCCCTCTTCTGCCCTATCCCGGGTTACTTTGAAGAAGCAAAGATTGGATCTTAATGGTATTAAGGCTACAAGAATTGCAAGGGGTATACTTCATAACTTTGCAAGTTCAGACGGAGAGGTAATACCTCTAAAAAACTACATGGATGCCCAATATTATGGAGTAATAGGCATTGGCTCACCTTCACAAAACTTCACTGTCATATTTGACACTGGCAGTTCCAATCTCTGGGTTCCTTCTTCCAAGTGCTATTTCTCTGTAAGTTTCTTCTCAATTGTACAACTGTCTATGCTAGCATTACCAATCTTACATGTTATTTTGTATTTATTTGCAGATTGCTTGCTATTTCCACTCCAAGTATAAGTCTAGCCGGTCCAGTACATACACCAAGATTGGTAATTTTTCTGTTTCATCTTGATCATGCGTGCAAGATGCTTGTTGTTGGAACTTATAAACAAAAAACACATTATTCTGCAATCATCTTGGTCTTGGACTCCAGAGTTATGTATATAACTCGTCTTAATTTGGTGTGTGATTCAGGAAAACCGTGTGAAATAAACTATGGATCTGGATCAATATCTGGTTTCTTCAGTCAAGATAACGTTGAAGTTGGTGGTCTTGTTGTTAAGGATCAAGTGGGTTTTATCTGTTTTTGAGTTCCTTTATGAGGAAAATTAGCTCTTTCGATTTGTTTACTAAATTTCTTTTCTTCCAATCTTGAGGTTTTCATTGAGGCTACCCGAGAAGGAAGTTTCCCTACATTTATGTTGGCAAAGTTTGATGGAATCCTTGGACTTGGATTCCAGGAGATATCAGTGGGGAATGCTACTCCTGTGTGGTATGCTGGTGTTGTTTTTGTGAACTAGTTCATCTACACAATTTTCTTAATTAAATTTTGATTTTACTTCCATTGTTGTTGTGAGATACACTGAATAAAGCATGTCAAGAATACATACAGGTACAATATGTTGAACCAAGCTGTTGTCAGAGAGGACGTGTTTTCATTCTGGCTTAACAGGGATCCATCGGCCACATATGGAGGTGAAATTGTTTTTGGCGGTGTTGACCCTATGCACTATAAGGGCAAGCATACTTATGTTCCTATTACTAAAAAAGGGTATTGGCAGGTGAGTGGAGAGTCACTAATGGCTAATTTTGCATAATTATCCTGTCATTGCCAAACTTGTGAATTTCTTTATAGTAATAGTCATATGGAAGTGAACTTATACCTTAATGTCTCCAAATTGTTTTTTAGTTTGACATGGGGGACTTTCTTATTGGGAACCATTCCACAGGTGATGTAATATAGTTAGAATGTTTGGTTTGGAATTCTTAACAACAAAGATGTGAATTTAACAAATGATCCTCTGTACCTCAGGCGTTTGTGTGCGAGGTTGTGCTGCTATTGTGGATTCTGGAACATCTTTGCTTGCTGGCCCCACAGTAGGATCTCTTTCATTACATATGTATCCTTGGTGTTTGGTTTTAAGTTCAACTAATAATATATGGTGAGTTCAGGCAGTTGTTACTGAAATCAATCACGCTATTGGAGCTGAAGGAGTGGTCAGTGCTGAATGTAAAGAAGTTGTCTCTCAATATGGCGATCTAATATGGCAGCTCTTAGTATCAGGGGTGAGCTTATTTGCTGTTATCGCATGCTTTCATCGTCTTTTCAATTTCGACGTACCTAGTTGTCTGCTGTGCTGAGTTTCAATTATAGTTATACAGATACAATGGTAGTATTCATTTATGTTCTGCAGGCACAACCGGACACAGTCTGTACTCAGATTGGCTTATGTCTTTTCAATACGACTCGCGATATGAGGTTCCTCTTTCTCTCTTTACTTTTTACACTTCTGGCTATCATCACTGTCCGACGAGTCCAACCGTGACATATAAGGGAGCTTTTTATGACATGTCAAAATAGTTCATTCTAATACCATAGTTAAGATGACATAATTTTATGATATTGGTTACTGGTATCGGGCTTAAAACACTGGATGATTTAACATTCTTGTTTTATACATAGTATTGATATTGATAAACTTTAGCAATCCACTGTACTTGAGAAGCTTGCCTTGTGTTAACTGAGGTTCATGTTGTTAGAAGCAGTGTAATTAAAACAGTGGTTGAGAAGGAAAACA
This sequence comes from Hibiscus mutabilis, assembly GCA_019671005.1. Classification (NCBI taxonomy): domain Eukaryota; kingdom Viridiplantae; phylum Streptophyta; class Magnoliopsida; order Malvales; family Malvaceae; genus Hibiscus; species Hibiscus mutabilis. The sequence continues at coordinate 24,102,984 of CM033719.1, read as the reverse complement.
TGGAGGAGTTGTCGGTTGGGGACCAAGTTCTGTGCACTGCCTGTCAGATGACTGTTATTTGGATTCAGAATCAGCTTAAACAAAAGCAGACCAAAGACAGAGTCCTCAACTACGTGAATGAGGTAGTTTACATTTTCAAACCTGTCCTAATTTGTTGGAGTAGGCAAATTAATCCATGTGAATGTGTTTAACAATAACAGATGTGCAAGAGCCTGCCAATTCCAATGGGAGAGTCAGTTATCGACTGCGCTAGAATTTCATCGATGCCTGATATTACATTCACAATTGCAGACAAGCCTTTTACGCTCACTCCGCACCAGGTTAAATTTTGCTCCTCTTTGTAATTGCAATCAGGAGACTGGCTTTAAAGATTGAATTATTATTGACTTTGCAGTATGTTGTGAGGGCGGGGGAAGGTATTGCCACCGTGTGTGTGAGTGGATTCACGGCTTTGGACGTGCCTCCTCCGAGAGGTCCTCTGTGGTAAGTATTAAGTAATACTGCAAACTGTGCACTCTTTCCGTTTCTTAATTTGATCTATATATCTATATGTACATATGGATGATGAGATTATTTAGATAGATGCATGCATATTTGCAGGATTCTCGGAGATGTATTCATGGGGGTATACCACACCGTTTTCGACTACGGCAATCTCGAAATTGGTTTTGCTGAGGCTGCTTAGTTCCCCCATTATCCTTTAGGTTACTAGCTTTTATTTATATACATGGTGATAATAGTTGCTTATGTGGCAACAAACATTATATATAAAATGTATAACTGTAATCTAAACCATTGCTGCTTGTACTATTTATATATATTCTACTGTGTTGGTTTTATGTCAAGCTCATGCTTGCGGGATGTGGCTCCTCCAATTCCAGTATATATCACTCTTTTATGAGGCTGCAAGTTCAACTCAGGGTGTGTTTAGAATTACATTTGTTGTCGATAAGTACCTTTTGACAATAAAACAATACTAAACAATGTGTTTTCAGTTTTCCCTCTCAAAAAGTTGTATTCGATCCAGCAAAGAGAGTTAAAGACTCATATTCGGCTATCGAAAAATCCTTATCAGGTGGGATGGTGACTGATTCCCAAGGCGCCAACTCATGCTTGGGAAATGAATTACATGATTCTAGAATCCATTCCTCATTGCCCAACAACAAAGAAGAGTTTATTGAATTAGGGTATTATTTAGTGAGATGCAGGTTTTGAATATTTTATGTCATTAGAAATTTGATATAATTGTAGCATGTGTATATATGTTGTGCACGATTTACTCTGAAAAGGTTGAATATTAATACAAGCAAAATGACAAAGGAATTATCAAAATAATCTTATTTAGGGTTATGAGATTCTAACATAATTAGATTTTGTATCTTTTTCTTGTAGGTCTTCATGATGTTTCGGATGGAAAATAACCTCGTTAGCCTTCCATGCAACACTTTTACTCCGAAATCTTAGACAATTGATAGTATGAGAGCATTTATGGGCAAATGACGTGTAACACCTTAAACTTGGATGTTATATTTGGGTCTTAAGTCCAACTTGTTATCATAAAATTTTACAATTAAGTTTAGCCCAATAATGTATTTTCCAAAAACATTTAAATCAGTTAGTTGAAAATATATGTAAATAATCAAAACGTTACAAATGAGCTTCACTTTAATTTAAAATATTTAAACATCCAACTTGATTAATACAATTTCAAAAGTAAGAATTACAGACTCCACTACGTAAGGTCCTATGAATACACAACCACTAAACACAAGTATCGTACTCTAAAAATCACCACATACTGGAATTCCGTACTGATAGTGCTCCTAGATCCCATGATCAACCTACGAACAAAAACAACGATTCCGAGCGCTAAGCTTACAAAGCTCAGCGGTACACATATACTCTATTATACTTCATGCAAATCATAAACATAAGCATGCAAGCTAGTACGAGCAATAAGGAGAAATAAATAACCATGTGGCGCTACCACTAGTCGCCTAAACACATGCTATAATAATAACAGTCAAACAAGTCACAATCAACATCAATCAATGTAAGTACTACTTACACACAATACTTGGGATCACCTAGCATCAAGTATTTCGCGACTGTACTTGAGATCACACAGCATCAAGTACAACACGTCCATACTCAGGATCACACAGCATCGAGTACTCCGTACGTCCGTATTCAGGATAACAAAGCATCAAATACAAAACCACAACATTGCACTGGGATCACCTAGCATCAGGTACGATACAACCGTACTCAGAATCACAAAGCATCGAGTACTACACATGTTACTCGGGATCACACAGCATCAAGTACACATCAATTTATCATACTGCAATATTAAGAACAAGGTAACCAGATTCCCAACAACCATAATGACTCAACAAGTCAAGTGCCTACTCGGCATACAAGCAATGTGATCCCAAGGATCTTCCTATTGTTGCTAATTGTCAACACATCATTAATTTTACATTACCGAATTGTTAATACATTATAAAGGAGTACATTAATCATTCTCATTTATTTATATCCATTAGTCCACATTATCTCATAAATTAAGGCATAAATCAATTCATAAATCTTTCACGTCAATTTTCATCTTTAACTAGCATTATACATTATTCAGCTTAGTGGGTACCGGTAATCACACGCGTATAGATATTGACTTTGCCTACGGAAATCCTTAATTTTCACAAGTACCGGTATAGGTCGACCCATACCAATACGACCCCCAAACGCGTATCGGTACGGCCAAAGCTCTTAACGATACCACACTCACAAGTTCATACCATTTTCTTGGATTACGATTTTAGAACACTTTATTAGACCTCTAAAGCTTATGAAAGACATTAGTGTTTGTTTAATAACGTATTCAATCAATTAATATTAATTACCGGCTTCATAATCATTTAATCGAGTAATTATCCCTTAAGCATAATTCCCATCAAATCACATTAATCTATTCGAACAAGCATACAAGGCACACAATTATCAATCAATCAAAAAAACCATCAAGTAATTATACGAGCATCTTAAATGACCCTATACGGTCTCAAAGGCCTCCATGAGTATCATCATATTCATAACATCATCATGCAACTCATAGATCTCAAGTCTCATACTATCAGTCTCCAAACATGCTTATTCATCGTCTACCTATTTTGAATATACTAACACATAAAGCAATCATATTTATGGTGCTCATGAAGCATTCAGAGTTCAAGGTGTACTAACCTTAAGCCAAAGCAATAAATCCTCATCCAAGCTCCTCCAATCATCTCTTTACACTACACCAAGCTTATTATATAGCGGCGCTTTTCGTGGCGTTTTAGGAGCAAACGTTGCTAATATTACACTTATCATAGCGTTTACATTACAAATGCCACAAAATGGAAAGCTTAACGGCGTTTGTGAGAAAAACACCGCAATAGGTCCACTCTGTGGTCGCGTTTTTACAAAAATGCCACAAAATGTATCGCTTTTTAGTGGCATTTTTAATAAACGCCGCTAAAGAAAACATATAGTGGTGTTTTTCTGGAAAACGCCGTAATAGGTCCATTCTATGGTGGCGTGTTTACCAAAACGCCGCAAGAGGTTTCTTTTTTCAGTGGCATTTTTTATAAATGCCATTAGAGAATAACATATTGTGGCATTTAATGTAACACTTATATCTCAGTTTTAGACCCTTTTCACCATCTCTAAATCTTGAAAATCCCTAACTGCCTACTCTTGCTCCTCCATCGCCATGCTCCTCCTCCTCCATCGTCGTGCTCCTCCTCGCCGTCAATCGTCCCTTAGGCTGCTCGGTCGTACGAACGAGAAAGCATCGGTCAGTCTCCTCTTTTTCTCTTTAATCAATAAGTTGATTTAATCTGGGTTTTTTAGTACTATTAATATGGGTTTAGGGATCCATTTCTTTGCAATGTGTTCACACGTATTTTTGTTTATAATGCAAGTATTTTTTATGCCAGTATTTCAGTTATACAAGAACACATTTTGTTTATTTCAGTATTTCTCTTTAATATCACTTCTTTTTATCTTGAGACAATTCTGCCTTGTTTCAAACATGTATGTAACCCATTAATTTGTTAACTGAGATCTGCTGATTGAGCAAAGCAAGGCCATTTTGTGACTAATTAAGATAAAGCTCTCAATAACTACACTAGTAAGAGGGGAAAATTGTACTTAAAACCCAAAATTCTTAAACTGCTTAATTAAGGAAATATGTCCATATAAAGAGAAAAAAAATGGTTGCTTTAGAAAGAATTACCTGTGTTATTGGGGCACTCAGCTTTAATTCTAGCACTAAAGCAAATTCCCATTGAATCAAGTACCTGAAAACGAGCCACCATCTTCAACTCTTCTTATGCTGATAGTAAAAACATGTACAAAAATCACACTTTGATCCAGAATTCAAACAAAGAAATCTATGGTTTATAAACAAAGCTTCCCAAAACCATCACTTTTTAAAACAAAATCAAATCTTTTTTTCTTACTAAGAAAATAAAACAAAAAAGGAAACACTTTGAAATAAAATCTTTTCGAGTTTTGGTGACCGGCAGGTGGTGGTTGAGAATGGTTAGAGGTAGCCAATCGGCCAAACCTCGCCTGAAACCAGCCAAGCACGGCGGCCGAAGGGGTGTTTTTCAGAGGTGAGGGCTCGGGTTGAAGGAAAAATAAGAGAATAAGGGTTTATCCAAAGTGTTTTTAAAAAAAATGGAGAAAAGTTGAAATTAAGCCGGATAAATGGGTTTTATAGAGCTTCAATTTTTTAAAAATGGTAAAATCATTCAATAAATCCCTCCGAGTTTCCATTTCTTTTATTTTTGGCTCGCCCCTTGGGTTATTTGCAAGTTCGGTCCCTCTTTGTTTTTGCTTTCTTTTAATTTCACCCTTAGATTTAAACTAATTAGCTTACGAATGGTTAAATTACGCCCTTAGTCATCTCGTGTTTTGGGTATTTTCAACTTGCATATGCCCCTTGGTTTAATCACAGTTCTAGTCCTCGCTAGTTTACTTCAGTTTTTTAATTTGGTCCTCAAATGTCTTTTTTTTTATTTAAGCTTTATGTTTTCAGTTTTCCTATTTTTCAGTCCCTTTTTTTTATTACTTTACTTATGTTATTCACCTCTAATATGTTTACATATTTTTTATGTTGTTCATATTTCGTGATACATATCTAGGTTGTGGCATAACACTTTCATGTTTGAATTTAGTTTGTTCAAATATATGTCCATTTAATGTTTTAGTTTAATATGAGTGCTATGTCCATATGTTAGTAAACTTTTTGTTTGTTTCAAATTTATTTGCGGTCATCATGCTTCTTGTGTTTTAGTTCGTTCGTTTACCGTATGTATGTATGCATGTTTTGGATGTTGCCATAGTTTCTTTGTTTATAGCATGTCTTTGTATGTCAATATAAATTTCTATATTTGTTTTGTTCTTATGTTACATGTTAGAGTGTTCTTTTTGGTCACTCATAACACCGTGTTTTTTTATTTGTATATATGTAAATAATGTCACGTGTAAGATATTAAGTGTATGCTCGTTTTTTTTTTTTTTGCTTTGATGTGTTGGTTAAGTATCATATTAGATGTATGTCATGCATTTGTTGCATTTATGGTCTTATATGTTTAAGTATGTTAGGGTTAATTAATTTAGTCTTGAAAGTATTTTTTAGTTCATGCCCATACTTTGTTGTTATTATGATATGTTAAGTTTTATGTCCATGTGTTTAATTTATTTTGTAATATTCATGTTTTATGTTTTAATATCATGTCAATGTAAATTGTATGTTTTATATTGTGCTTTTTAAGGTTGCATAATGGAATATAAATTGTCAATGCGGTACCCTTTTATCCGAGTGTAAACGGGGCCAGTATCAGGCGTAGTGATAGTGGTTTGGGCATTTACCCTCGGATAATGGGGCCTTTAAAATATACTCGCACTTATAACCAAATTTTAATTTAATCGTCATTTTAATCCGGAATGTTTAATTGTAATAAAGCGGTAATTACTAAAGTACCAATTTTGGGCGGTGTGGGGATGCTAATCCTTCCTCATCCGTAACCGACTCCCGAACCCAACAGTTATCAAATCTCTAGTTTTATGGTGTCCGGCCTACCTATGTGGCCGGTGGCGACTCCAATTTCTAAATAAAACGCGATTTCTTTAAAACCCCACGGAAGACATTATTTTCAAAACAAAACAATAGATAAAACTCATTTTTTTAGCGAAAGGGACATCGCTACAGTTGGTGACTCCGCTGGGGACATTTTTTTTGTTTTTTCAAACAAAATAAAGTGAGTCGAGCTTTTTAAATAATTACCGCTTTATTAATATTAGAAATTCTGGATTAAAGTGACTATTAAACTAACATTCGGTTATAATTGAGCATTTATTCTGACGCATTTAAAATCTGGCATATAAACCCGTCCTTTTTAATTGGGGGAAAACGTTAATGCTTTCATGAGGATATCGTCCCTCCGTGTAGGCCTAGCAAGTACCTTCGGGGCTCGAGTACCTTATGCTTTCGTAAGGATATCGTTCCTTCGTGCAGGCATATGTGAATGGGTCCCCCTGAATTGAACCCGATTGAAAGGAGCCTATAATGGGTGATGATCGGGGGCCTTGCTACCCTTAGTAGGGGACAACAAAGACAATTCGGGTACCTCCTAGCACCAACACTGCATGTAGAGAACACATAGAAACCCACCCCTTTAGAGCCATGCGGATAACCTAGGTGTTTTAGACGGGATGTAAATAGGGTTGTTTTGTGTGTTTATCCTATTTAATTCGTCCTTTTATCTATATATTTATTAATTTTATCCGGCACTAACTTGTTTTCTTTTTTGTTTTTCTTTTTTGCATACATTATTGCATTTTCATTACATAAAGGTACTGGATCAAGTGGTTTACCCGATCAGAAAGTCTTTCACCATGGAAAAAAGGTATCTTAGGAAATAAGAGCTTAACTTGTCAGTCAGGCATTGGTCAGAGGTCAATCATAAGGCCCAAGGGGACAGTTTGCCGAGCGAGCGCATAGTAGCAGGGTACACCTACGTGAGTCTTCAACAGAACGACTTATGGGATCTTCAAAGCATCTGGGAAGGATGGGACCGAAGACTACAAGACATGTTATGTGATAGTTATGGCGACATTGCACAACTGTTATACGTTCGAGTTAACCATCCCTTACTCCGAGCTATTTTTCAGTTCTAGAATCCTGCTTTTTGCTGCTTCACCTTCAATGGACAGGACATGATGCCTACAATAGAAGAGTACAATGCCTTACTTAATCAGAAGAACGTTCAGGAAGATTGGATCTATGCAAAACGGCCGAGGAATCAGAATTACACTGCGAAGCTCAAAACCTTTGCCGGGATGAGTGACGATTGGGTTAATGGCCTGATTCGACTTTGAGGAGACAATACAGTCTTTGCATGGGAGAGTATTTGAGAAATCATACCCGCACATCCAGATGAGGGGAAGAAGATAGACCTATTTTCCTTGGGAATATATGGTTTGGTAATCTTTCCGAGAACTCTTGGAAACATGGATGTAGCCATTCAAGATCTGTTTGAGCGTATGAAACGGAGGGCGAACCCAGTACCAACAATCTTGACCGAGACCTTCATTTCTTTAAATGTCAGTCGAAAGCACGAAGAAGGACGTTTTTGAGGATGTGCACAACTGTTACAGGTATGGATTCAGAGCCACTTGTGGAAGACACCGACGAAGGTCCTACCGGGGATATCATTTCAAGTCTTTTCGCCCTTACAGGAGTACTTAGCAAAAGAGTGGCGAGAAAACTTGAAGATGAAGAAATGGTCCAGTTTCTTCAAGAACATTCAAGATGAAGACATAGTATGGAGGGTTCCGTGGCTCGGTAGAGTTAATTACTTCTTGTATAGTTGTGGTGGTTATGACTGGTTGATGATGTTGGGGCTGCATGGTGGGATTGCTTGTGCTCCACTTCTAGTGTTCCGATAGTTCGGATCACGACAGTTTGTTCCCAATACCGTCGGATTGAGCCAAAGTGAATTTCCTTTCAAATGTGAGTTCAAGGAAAAAGTTCAGACTATCATGAGGGCTTGGGACCATTGTTACCGGATCATAGTGGAAGGAGACACCAAGCGTATGATCACCCCAGACTATGATATTTGGAGACGTTTAAGGATTAATGATAATATTCTAGAACCCGATCAGGGACCAGCTGTGTCACTTGAGGAGCTTATGAGAGTAGTATCGTATGAAGCTGATATTTTACGAAATGAACTTAAAGAAATCAAGAGGAATATGGAAACCCAACAGACTCAGCATGCGGGTGAGCTTTATAAAGCGAGTTTAGAGGTCGACGAGCGGGACGGGATCATTAGGCAATTAAAGAAACTGAATGCGGATTTGAGCGAGAAGAATGATCTTTACCAGAAGGATACCCTCCTACTCCAAGCGAAAGTACATAAGGTCATCCGAAGTCAATTCATAGCCGTGGAAAGGGAAAGGATGAATGGTATCCGTTTGGTGGAAGAAGAACGAGATATCAGCAAGCGAGCGATCGAGAAAGAGATAGAAAGCCGCAGGTTAGCAACCGAGGAGGAAAGACGGTCTTTCAAGGAGGCCATCGATCAAGAAAAGGAAAGAACTAGGCAAGAGATCAGCAAAGGAAAACAAGCAGTCAGCTACGAAAGAGAGAACACCGCCGCTTGGAAAAGAAGGTCCATGGGTAGTAGGAATAGACTGTTAGAGATGTAAAGATTGTACGACAACACCATCCAAAGCCTGAATCAGAGCCAAATTTAGAATGTCGAGTTAGAGGGAAGGTTGGCAGGATTAGAACACTCATTTTAGACTTACCGTCAGAGGAATGGCTTCATCGAACTACAAGAAAGGGAGCGTGAAGTTGGAACGTTGTGAGTCCGAATTGAGTCACTTGAAACAACTGTTCAGGATCATATGGAAAGAATCAGAGTATTCAAAGAAGCTGCAGCCGGAGGAGACAATTATTGGCAATGAAGACTGTGTGATGCTGCCCAGATGGTGCAGGATAGAGATCAGTATTACGCGAACCTAATGGTGGACATACAACGAGTTACAAGACATGTGAGTGACTTAGCTGCCGAAGCTGAAACTCTCCGACCTTTCGTAGCCGCAGGCATGGAAGAAGCACCCAGGTTCATCAAGCTGCTCAGGGCTATTGGAAAGTTAGGGGATAGAGCTAGGGCTTATTTGTAGGACTCCGTGTTGTAATTAGGACTCTTTTGTATTAGGAACCCTTATTTTGTAATGTGAACTCTATTGTAATCTAGATCCTTTAATTCCCGTGAAAGTAGTTCAAAAGGGTGATTACCAGGCGAATCAGTACCTTTATTTGCATACATTCTTGCATTGCATCATGACATTTGCATCATTATACATGCATTTATTTTCTTTGCAATCATATTAACATTGTAAATATTATGGCAGTGTGAAATTAGAAGTTAAGCCGCAATCATTCATCATCCATACCTTACCCGACTACAAAGCAAACTCATGGAAGATAGGATAATCAGTCTAGAGAAAGGACAGAGAGATCTAGAAGCAAGATTTGATGAGGCCCAGAGAAGCCTCAGTGACCATATTGCTCAGTCACAAACGTCGATAGTGTCCGACATAACTGCGTTGTTGGCTAAGAGCCACAGAAAAAAAGTTGAAGGTGAAGTCGCTAAAGAGCAGGAAGGTACCCCAGCTCACAGTAAGGTTCAACCGGCTACGCAAAATCTGGCCATAAGGGTATATATTGACCCTGCTGGGATGTCTACTAATCTTCAGGTAGGGGCATTTGAGAATCAACCCATTGACACAGAAGCACTCTACGAGGAGGAGGTGCCAGACCTGAACTTGGTCGAAAAGATCAGGACAGAGGTAGAAAAGAAATGGGAGGAGAGGTTTCACCTCATGGAAGAAAGATTTAAAGCCCTGCAAACTACAGAAGAATCGGGAAGCGATGCCAGTGGCTTAAGTTTGGTATTCGACCTTGTCCTGCCACCAAAATTTAAAACATCGGAGTTCGACAAATACGATGGAACCACATGTCCTTCCGCACACGTGACAATTTATTGTCGGGAGATGGCGGTCTACCTCAAGGATGAGAAACTTTTAATTCATTGTTTCCAGGACAGCTTGACTGGGGTAGCGCTGCGGTGGTATACCCAGTTACGCCGAGTAAACATTAAAACCTGGAAAGATCTTTTAAGAGCATTCATCGAGCAATACAAGCACGTGATGGACATGACACCCAGCAGAATTATGCTAGAAAATATGGGGCAGAAATCCAACAAAAGTCTGCGACAGTATGCCCAGAGGTGGCGAGAAATGGCCGCCCAGATTCAGCCACCCATCCCCGAACATGAAATTAAACCTTTATTTGTTAATACTCTGAAGGGGACACTGTTTGATTGCCTCATTAATAACTCAACTCAGAGTTTTACTGATTTAATTAGGACCGGGGAGTCCCTTGAATTGGCAATCAAGAGCGGTAGGATTGATAGCGGGGAAAGTTCTCGGAAGTACAACAATAAGAATGAGGTGAACATTGGCAGTACTTACCCCGCCCCAAAGAATTTCACAGCCTCATAGCCACAAGCGTCTACTGGGAAAGCACAAAACTCGAACCAAAGAGAGGAGATAACCCCGAGAAAGGAGAAAGAGAGGCAAACTTTTACTCAATTACCCGTTTCCTACTCTAAGCTTTACTTTTAGTTGCACAAAGCGGATTTGGTCCGTCCATACTACGTTACTCCGTTCAAACCACTATTCCTGTCCTGGTATGACCCGAACGCACATTGCGATTATCACGGTGGTGCCCCTAGTCATCCTACAGAGAACTGCCTTGCTTTCAAGAAGCTTGTGCAGAGTCTAATCAATTATGGGATACTGAAGTTTGAAGAACCAAGTGTAGCTGCTAACCCATTGCCTAATCACGAGAACAGGGGAGTGAATGCTACTGAGGAGTACTCTACCAAGAAGGTTAAGGAGAATATGTCAAAAATCGAGTCTCATTTGCGGTGAATATTTTAGCAATTGTGCATGGCCCACTTGATCGAAAGGGGCATGGTAGTAGTGCAGAAGGGATGTGGAGTGTAGACGGAGGACACAACATCCAACAGTGCGACAAGTTTAAGAGATTGGTGCATCAATTGATGAACGACAAGAAAATAGAGTTTTTTGAAGAGCCTACAGGAAGGAAGGGGTCAGACGTACATATGACGGACAACCCCAACATTAAATACGGGAAAGACAGACCTTTTGTCATCTCCTCCAGGCCAAAGGATGCAAGTTCCTCCCAAGGAAAAGCTACTAAGGTGACTCCCAAGATCATCATCTCAGCACCATCCCCGTTCCCATTCAAGGATATGCGGCAAACTCCCTGGAACTATGCTGTGAATGTGACCATACCAGAAAAGCCATAACCTGGTGAAGTAAAAGAACAGAAAGTTGAAGAAAAGCCTACATTGAAAGACGAGCAAGCCAAGAGTGATGAGAATATCGGTGAGGTGGGCAACTTCACGAGGAGCGGCAAATGTTACTCCTAAAAAACCTTGAAGCCTGCTGAAGTTGCCAAGGATAAAGGAAATGATACATAGGTTACCCTCGCGCAAATATTCGGTGAGGAACCACCTCCAAAGACAAATGGACCAGTAACCGAGGCTCAGGCCAAAGAATTTCTGAAATTCCTAAGACATAATGAATACAGCGTAGTGGAACAACTATGAAAGCAACCAGTAAGGATTACAGTGCTAGAGTTGCTCTTGAGTTCAGAAAAGTACCGTGAGGCACTCTTAAAAGTCCTAAACCAAACTTTTGTACCCGAGGACATTTCTGTATCGATGTTGGACAAGATAGTGGGGCATATCACTGCCTATAACCATATAACATTCAGTGATGACGAGATCCCTGAAGGAGGAATGAGGTCCACCAAGGCTCTTAACATCACAACCCACTGCAAGGGGTATGTGTTACCGGAGGTATTAATTGACAACGGGTCAGCACTGAACGTACTACCTATGGTGACTCTACAAAAGCTACCAATCAATGATTCTCACCTAAAGCCATGTCATAACTCCGTGAGAGCCTTCGACGGCACACAAAGACGAACACTTGGAAAAATTGAGGTGCCTCTATTGATTGGGCCTACTGAGTACGTGATCGACTTCGTGGTGATGGACATAAAACCATCCTACAGCTGCTTATTGGGAAGCCCATGGATCCACTCTACAAGAGCCGTCCCCTCATCACTGCATCAGAAATTAAAATTTGTGATTGAAGGCAAGTTGGTCACAGTGGAGGCTGAGCAAGAGATCATTGCTTCGGTGACATCAGATGCCCCTACATTCAAAATGATGAGGATGCTGTAGAATGCTCTTTTCAAGCATTAAAGTTGGTGAATGCCACATTCATCACGGAAGGTAATCGGATCCCTGCCTCAGATTATCTAATTGCACCAAGATGACCATTGCTGAAACTTTGGGCCGAGGAGCCAAAGCAGGAAGAGGGCTAGGGAAAAGGTTGCAAGGGAGCCTACGAGCTAGGAGTGTAATAACCAAGAAGGATCGTTTCGGGCTAGGTTACAAACCAAGTGTCCAGTAGAGAAAAGAATAGTACAAAAGAAAAGAAGAACATAGAAGAGCGAGATTTAAGGGAGAGGACGTTCCATGGAGACCAATGTCTTTCCCTCGTTTGAGAAATACTTTTGTCTCCAGAGGATTCAGCCGACTAGGGCAAGAGGTCAAAGAAACAATTAAGGAAAATGACATACTCAATGAGAAAGAAATGGTTAGTGAATCACTCGAGGGGATGTCTATCAATATGATAGCTAGAAATGACCATGACAGCAGCGTGTTGACCAGCATCTGCCCCCGCCGCCCCAGGGAGACTCTTTATAATTGGAGCTACGTTGATCTACCTGTTGTTTTTAGGGCTAGATCAGAGTAATGCTCTGAATCAACCTTTTTGTTTTTGCCCATAAGCAATGGGGATCTTTTGTATAGGGCACCTATGTTAACTTTTTATTTGAAATGAAAAGATATCTTCCCTCTTTTCTCAAATGGCAAACATCTCATTTCATTCATTCATTCATTCATTCTTTATTCATATTCATTCACTTCATATAAAACCATTCTCTTCCCAATACATCCGTTCTCATTTAATGCAGGGTTCCCATAATTAACTGTATGAATGATGCTGAGTCCAATCCTGAGGTAGATATTGAATGCCCCGAGATCTCAGCAGGAATTGAAGAAGGGGAAGATGAGATAGAATGTGAGGTCCCTGCAGAGCTGATGAGGATGATGGCCAACGAAGAGAGGCAAATCATGCCCCACTAAGAAGAAAAAGAAGTTGTAAACCTGGGGACTGAAGAAGAGAGAAAATAAGAAAGATCGGGGCTATATTTTCCTCGAAAACTAGGCGCGAACTGATAACCCTACTCCAGGAATTCAAGGATGTTTTCTCCTGGACTTATCAAGATATGTTGGGTTTGAATACTGACATAGTGGTACACAAACTGCCGACGAAGCCAAAATGCAAACCAATACAGCAAAAACTCAGGAGAATGAGACCAGACATGTTGTTAAAGATCAGAGAAGAGGTGAAAAACCAGCTTGATGCTGGCTTCTTAGAAGTGGCCAAGTACCCGGAATGGGTTGCAAACATTGTACCAGTATCGAAGAAGGATGTGAAGGTCCGTATGTGTGTAGATTATAGGGATCTCAATTGAGCTAGCCCTAAAGACAACTTCCCTCTGCCACATATTGACACGTTGGTTGACAACACCGCGGGACACTCATGGTTCTCATTTATGGATGACTTCTCAGGGTACAACCAGATAAAGATGGACTCGGACAACATGGAGAAAGCCACATTCGTGACCATGTGGGGCACTTTTTGTTACAAGGTGATGCCTTTCGGACTCAAGAATGCGGGAGTGACTTATCAAAGAGCGATGGTGACTCTTTTCCACGACATGGTACACAAAGAAATAGAGGTATACATGGATGATATGATCGCTAAGTCCCGAACAGAAGAAGAGCACCTGCAGAACTTGAGAAAACTATTCCAAAGACTACAAAAATACTAGCTGAAGCTTAACCTGACCAAATGCACCTTTGCCGTTACATCTGGAAAACTCTTGGGGTTCGTAGTGAGCAGAAGAGGGATTGAGATCGATCCAGATAAGGTGAAAGCCATCCAGGATCTCCCACCGCCCCATACTCAAAAGGAAGTTTGAGGTTTTATGGGGAGGCTAAATTATATCTCCTGTTTCATCTCCCAGTTAATAGATAGGTGTGACCCAGTCTCCAGACTACTTAGAAAGAATAATCCCGGTGTCTGGGATAAGGAATGTCAAGAAGCCCTAGAGAAGATCAAAAGGTACTTGACGAATGCTCCGATTTTAGTCGCGCCGGTACCAGGCAGGCCTTTAAGCCTCTACCTAACAGTATTTGAGAATTTAATGGGTTGGGTATTGGGGCAGCACGATGAGTCTGGGAAGAAGGAAAGAGCCATCTACTACCTAAGCAAAAAGTTCAATGATTGCGAAACACGGTACCCTTCAATTCAGAAGCTATGTTGTACTTTGGTTTGGGCCACCAAAAGGCTTAGGCAGTACATGCTATACCATACCACATGGTTGATATCCAAGCTAGACCCCTTGAAGTTCCTAATGGAAGCACCGACATTAACAGAGAGGATGGCCCGCTGGTAGATGCTCTTATCCGAGTTCGACATTGTGTATGTAAGTCAGAAAGCCGTGAAGGGAAGCGCCATATCGGATTTCTTAGCTAGTCGTGCTTTGGATGATTATGAATCGTTGAACTTTAATTTCCTGGATGAGGACTTGATGTGTATTACAACTGAGGAAAATGTTTCAGATGACAATTCATGGAAGCTTTACTTTGATGGAGCCTCCAACGCCCTCAGACACGGGATAGGGGCCGTGTTAATTTCTCCATAGAATGTCTACTATCCCTTCACCAGCAGACTAGAATTATTCTACACCAACAATATAGCCGAATACAAAGCCTGTGTTATGGGACTGAACGTAGCGATTGAAAGAAAGATTAAGGAACTTCAAGTATTTGGAGATTCATCCTTAGTGATTTACCAGTTGCGCGAAGAATGAGAAACCAGGGATTCGAAGCTGGTCAAATATTATGAACTGATCCAGGAGCTCACCAAGGAGTTTGAAAAGATCAGTTTCGCTTACCTTCCCAAAGAAGAAAAACAGATGGCAGACGCTTTGGCAACCTTGGCTTCCATGTTCAAAGCAAACAAGGGGGGAAGAAATGAAGCCCATTGAGATGCAGACTTTTGAAGGGCCGTCTCATTGTTGAATGTGCAAGAAGAGATAGATGGCAACCCTTGGTATTATGACATCTTGCAATATGTCAAGTTTCAAAAACACTCAGAAAAATGGTAGCGGGATATGTTCTGGATGGGGAGATTCTATATAAAAAAGCCATGATCAGACATTATTTAGATGTGTGGATACCCGGGAGGCGAAGGAGATTTTGACAGGGGTACATGATGGTCTATGTGGGACACACACCAATGGGCTGTCTATAGCCCAAAAAATTATGAGATATGGCTATTTTTGGTCGACCATGGAGGGAGATTGCATCGATTACGCCAGGAAATGCCACAAATGCCAAATTTATGCTGACAAGATCCACGTTCCTCCGTTACCTTTACACACCATGAATTCTTCGTGGCCTTTTGCAGCGTGGGGCATGGACGTCATTGGGCAGATTTACCCGAAGGCTTCCAACGGGCACTGCTTTAATTTGGTTGCCATAGACTACTTCACTAAATGGGTGGAGGCAGCATCTTATGCCAACATCACAAGGTCGGCGGTATACAAATTCCTAAAAAAGGAGATCATTTGTCGATACGGTTTGCCGAAAAGGATTATCACCGACAACGCTTCCAATCTGAATAACAAATTGATGACGGAGGTGTGCAACCAGTTCAAGATAATGTAGCATAACTCCACAGCCTATCGCCCTAAGATGAATAGGGCAGTGGGAGCAGCAAACAAGAACATAAAGAAGATCATCGCGAAGACGACGAATACCTACAAGGATTGGTATGAGAAGCTGTTGTTCGCTCTTTTCACCTATAAGACATATGTTTGCACATCGACGGGGGCAACGCCTTATTCTTTAGTGAATGGCACATAAGTAGTACTCCCCATTGAGGTTGAGATTCCGTCGCTCTGGGTCCTAAATGAAGTAAAGTTGGAAGAGTCCGAATGGGTGCAAGCCAGATTCAACCAGTTGAATCTCATCGAAGAAAAGAGGCTAAATGCCATCTGCCATGGTTAAATGTACCAAAAACGGATGATGCAGGCATACGACAAGAAGGTGCGCCCGAGAGAATTCAGAGAGGGAGATCTGGTACTTAAGAGGATCCTCCCGATTTAGAAAGATTCTTGGGTAAAGTGGATGCCCAATTGGGAAGGGGCATACGTTGTCAATAAGGACTTTTTAGGAGGAGCATTAATATTAACCGAAATGGATGGAGATGAGTTGAAAAATCCTGTGAATTCTGATGCAGTTAAGAAATACTATGTTTGAAAAAAATGAACTTTGCAAAAAAGGTGGAGAGCTCAAGTCGAAAACCAATAAAGGGCATCTTGAAGCAAAGGAATGATCTGAGTCGAAAACCCGTAGAGGGTGACTCATATATATTTTGAGGTTGGACCTCCGATAAGAAGATTCGTCCCTACGAGTACCAGAAGAAGAAGCTTCAGGCAAAGATTCTACTCCGATTAACGGGATCACGCATCATTCATACTGTCGATACTTGGAGGTTTTGCATTTCATGTTTTGCTTTTCCTTTTCCTTATGTTTGCCATGACCATCTCGAAATTGTTCCAAATCCTTAATCGTAATAAAATCACATTTTTGAGCTCCCATTCCTTGTCTTCTTGTTAGTTGCCATAAACATCATGCAAATAAGTTAACATAGGCTTATGATAAACAAGAGATTTCTAAGCATTACTGTGATCTAACCCCGAAGATACAGGTGATTAGAAAACAGTATTAACCTTGCCCTCCAACTGCCTACATGATGTATGTTGAAGTAGGATGAGCAAAAGGCTTCGAGCACCAGGGTAAGATGACCAATGTCACATACCCCGCTTGTTTAAAGAAAGCATTAGAGACAACAAGAGAGATTTCCCAGGTGAAAACCCGGAAGGGCACCTAAAAAAACAAAAAAAACAAAACAAAAAAAAAGAAGAAAAAAACCTCTAATGTGAAAACCCGAAAGGGCACTTTAGAACCCTAACCAGAAATTCAGAAAAGAAAGGTTGAAATGGTTGAACCCGACAGTGAAATGGGGTATCGCCACTAGAAGAAGAAAAAAAGAGAAAGCAAGCAGCGGAGAGTCGAGATTGACTGATGGCCGAAGCAGACGCACCAAGATATTGACACTCATGCATCATGCATAGTTAGACATCCCAAGGGATTAGGAGCATGCTAACTCATTTGTCATAGCATTTTGTCTATTCTAGACAGGTATCTGCAGATTTAAAGAAGCATGGGCAACCTTAGTAGTGTGAGTCTAGAGATAATGGCAGTCTAGGTAGTGTAAGGCCAGATCGGTGGCCATTTTGGCGTGAATCCCAAATGTGAAGATAAAGGTTCTATATAGGAAGGGCCTATATTTTCAAGTGCCCGCAGCGAGGGGTTCTATATAGGAAGAATCTGTCGCTCCGAGGCTTCAGGAGCTGAAAGTTTTATATAGGAAGGGCTTGCGGCTCCAGGGTGAAGACTAGCAGTTCTATATAGGAAGAACTCCCAGCCGAAGGAATTCACCCATGATGCAGAAGGTTTTATATAGGAAAAACCCACGTTAAAGGAGAAGAGTTCTATATAGGAAGGACTCCAAGCTTTACCATCTCAGAGTGAAAAGTTCTATATAGGAGGGACTCGTAACTCAAGGCTCCAGAACGAAAGGTTCTATATAGGAGGGACCTGTAGTTCCAAGATCGGAAGGTGAAGAAGTTCTATATAGAAATAACTTACGAGCCTGAAGATTCAGCAGAGGAAAAGCGGAGAGTTCCAGAAGAGTACGTGATTCCGAAGCTACAAACAGGGAAGTCAGATAAAAATGAGTGCTTATAATCTTTGCTTTGTCCTCATTTCACAAGAACAAGCAAAGAGGGGCAACTGTAATCACTCATTTTTATCCGGTGTATAAGTATTGTGTTAATCTACTTTAGCATATTAATTAATATATTATCATTGCATGTATACGTATTATATTATATGTTCATTACTATACATGTGATTAATGTGTACGTAAACCATGTGTGTATGAGTATATATGTATGTATGTTTGTATATTATATTAATGTGTTACATATATTAATGTTTGCATGTATATATTAATTAATATGTGTACGTATGCAACATTATTATTATTATTATTATTATTATGATTATTATCAGTTATATATAAACGAATCTGGGAGAAAAAACCCACTATTGAATTAAATGACCAGTCCAATATATTACAAAGTCCATTACAGATTACAAGGACCAAAATTAAATTTTACAAAGCTCATTTCGGTCCAAACTCTAACCAATGTCCTAAAAACCCTAACCCATATCAGACTTAATAACCCAATACCCTTTTTTTATTTTGCTCAGCTGTAGAAGTGTCGTTGGATCAGATCTAGATCCAACGGCCACGGTTGAAGCTTGAAGACTTCTTATCTGTCGCGTGACGTCCACGCGCTGGCTGTTGGATTCTCCACTCGCGCGTGTGAGACACGTGCAAGGCCGGTCATCTTCTTCAGGCCGCATAGCATCATCTCGGGCTGCCTTATCTTTCTAAGGGTGCATCTAAGCCATACATACAACAAATCATCCCAGTCATTGGATCAGATCTGATCCAACGACCGAGATTCACTCTGACCGAACGGGTCACCACCACGCCTCCTCTATCATGCCACCGTACTACCAGCTCAACCACCGTTCATAACATGCAAAGATAGAGAAAATGGATTAGTTGTACCCTAAAATCAAATCAAATGTATTTTCACATCTTATTTTCTACCAAAAAACGCAGATCAGAGTAGAATATATGTAAATGAACAAAAATGTGTAAGAGGTTGTCAAGTTACTAGTTCGAAAAATAAAAAAAAAGAACTTTGCTAAAAAACTCTCATCAGCGGTAATCCATCCCTCCTCTTTCTTTCTTCATGCATGAAAAGTAAAGAAACATAGTAAGGAAAAGGGTGTTTTACCTTCTTTGTTTGTTTGTTTAGCCGGCAATGAGCCGTTAAAAGGGTTTTTTTTCTTTTTTCTTTTCAACAAAATAGAAGAGCCTAGGTCTTTTAGGTTCACAACAAAAAGCTTTTTTATTTCGAAAAAGGGGGGATTTGGAAGGTTTCTTTTCGAGTTTTGGTGACCGAAAGGTGGTGGTTGAGGATGGTTAGAGGTGGCCGGTCAGCCAGGCCTCGCCTGAAACCAGCCAAGCACGGCGACCAAATGGGTGTTTTTCAGAGGTGAAGGCCTAGGTTGAAGGAAAAAATAAGAGAATAAGGGTTTATCCAAAGTGTTTTTTAAAAAAACAGAGAAAAATTGAAATTAAGCCGGATAAATGGGTTTTATAGAGCTTCAAGTTTTTAAATATGGTAAAATCATTCAATAAATCCCTCCGCGTTTCCATTTCTTTTGTTTTTGGCTCGCCCCTTGGGTTATTTGCGAGTCCGATCCCTCCTTGTTTTTACTTTCTTTTAATTTCACCCCCATATATAAACTAATCAGCTTACGAATGGTTAAATTACGCCCTTAGTCATCCCGTGTTTTGGGTATTTTCAACTTGCATCTGCCCCTTGGTTTAATCACAGTTCTAGTCCTCGTAGGTTTACTTCAGTTTTTTTAATTTGGTTCTCGAGTGTCTTTTTTTTCATTTTATTTAAGCTTTATGTTTTCAGTTTTCCTATATTTCAGTCCCTCTTTTATTACTTTACTTATGTCATTCACCTCTAATATGTTTAATGTTTTTTATGTTGTTCATATTTCGTGATACATATCTAGGTTGTGGCATAACGCTTTCGTGTTTGAATTTAGTTTGTTCAAATATATGTCCATTTAATGTTTTAGTTTAATATGAGTGCCATGTCCATATGTTAGTAAACTTTTTGTTTGTTTCACATTTATTTGCGGTCATCATGCTTCATGTGTTTTAGTTCGTTCGTTTATCGTATGTATGTATGCATGTTTTGGATGTTGTCGTAGTTTCTTTGTTTATAACATGTCTTTCTATGTCAATATAAATTTCCATATTTGTTTTGTTCTTAGGTTACATGTTAGAGTGTTCTTTTTGGTCACTCATAATACTGTGTTTTTTATTTGTATATATGTAAATTATGTCACGTGTAAGATATTAAGTGTATGCTCATTTTTTTTTGCTTCGATGTGTTGGTTTAGTATCATATTACATGTATGTCATACATTTGTTGCATTTATGGTCTTATATGTTTAAGCATCTTAGGGTTAATTAATTTAGTCTTGAAAGTATGTTTTTAGTTCATGCCCATACTTTGTTGTTATTATGATATGTTAAGTTTTATGTCCATGTGTTTAATTTATTTATTTATTTATTTTGTAATAATCATGTTTTATGTTTTAATATCATGTCAATGTAAATTGTATGTTTTATATTGTACTTTTTAAGGTTGCATAATGGAATATAAATTGTCAATGCGGTGCCCTTTTATCCGAGCGTAAATGGGGTCAGTATCAGGCATAGGATAGTGGTTTAGGCATTTACCCTCAGATAATGAGGCCTTTAAAATATACTCACACTGATAACCAAATTTTAATTTAATCGTCATTTTAATCCGGAAAGTTTAATTTTAATAATGCGGTAATTACTAAAGTACCAATTTTGGGCGGTGTGGGGGTGCTAATCCTTCCCCATCGTAACCGACTCCCGAACCCAACAGTTTTCAAATCTCTGGTTTTATGGTGCCCGATCTACCTAAGTGCCCGGTGGTGACTCCAATTTCTAAATAAAATACGATTTCTTTAAAACCCCACGGAAGACATTATTTTCAAAACAAAACAATGGATAAAACTCGTTTTTTTAGCGAAAGGGACATCGCTACAAGGAATACAATGGATTTTGAAAGAGTCATGGCAAACTGAAACAACCAAAACAAGAAAAGAGGTCAAGTCTTCGGGTATCCATAGTCTGAAGGATTCAACAACCCTTTCGACCAGATGTAGCTTTGAACTTGAGCCCTTGTCCAGTAGACTTCAACATTGTCGAGATGTTTATAGAAGTGAAATCCCTTCCAAAATACCGGGTATCCGAGAGGTTTTAATTGGCAGATACCTAATCACAACCCATATGAGCTGCCCTTTACGAGTTTTCAACTCAGATCCTCATTTGGTTTTAAGACGCTCTTTGCGAGTTTTCATCTTGAACCCTCATTTGTTTTCAAGATGCCCTTTACGAGTTTTCAACTCAAATCCTCATTTCGGGTTTTCACCTAAGATATTTTATTTTGCGAAGCGCCCTTTTGGGTTTTCACTCCGTTTTTTCTTTTTCTTTTTTTCATCTTTTTTTATTCTTCAAACATAATATTTTTTAACTGAATCAGAGTTCATCGGCTTGTACAACTCTTCACCATCAATTTTAGTTAAGATCAATGCTCCTCCAGAGAAGGCCCTTTTTACAATATAATGTCCTTCCCAAATAGGCATCCATTTCCCACAGAAATCTCGATGTATTGGCAAGATCTTTTTAGCACTAGATCACCCTCTTGGAATTCTCTGGGCCGAACCTTCTTATCATAAGCTTGCATCATTCTCTTCTGGTACATTTGACTATGACATATGGCTTTTAACCTCTTTTCTTCGATAAGATTTAACTGATCATACCGAGCCTGTACCCATTATGTTTCGTCCAGTTTCACTTTCGACAAAACTCGAAGAGACGGAATTCTAACCTCGATTGGTAATACTGCCTCCATTTTGTGAACCAGAGAATACGGTATTGCCCCAGTAAGTATCTGTCGCCTCTGCTATGATTTTCTTAATATTCTTATTTGCCGCCTCCACTGCACCATTCATCTTTGGACGATAAGCTACAAAATTATGATGCATAATTTTGAACTGCTCACATGCCTCTGTCACTGCCTTATTATTGAAATTAGTGGCGTTATCAGTAATAATTCTTTTAGGTAATCCATAGCGACAAATGATCTCTTTCTTCAAGAACTTGCAGACTATTGATCTGGTGATATTGGCATAGGAGTCTGCTTCTACCCACTTGGTAAAATAATCAATGGCCACAAGGATAAAGTGATGTCCATTAGAAGCTTTGGGATAAATCTGACCGATGACATCCATGCCCCAGACTGCAAAAGGCCATGGTGAATTCATTGTGTGAAGAGGTACTGGAGGAGAATTGATTTTGTCTGCATATATCTGGCACTTGTGACATTTCTTGGCATACTCGATGTATTCTCCTTCCATGGTCGACCAATAATACCCATATCTCATAATTTTTTGGGCTATTGCAAAACCATTGGCATGTGTCCCATATATTCCATCATGCATTTCTGCCAAGATACCTATAGCTTCTCGAGCATCAACACATCTTAGCAATATCTGATCTTTGCTTCTTTTATATAGGATTTCAACATCAAGCACATATCCTGCAGCCATTCTCCTGATTGTCCTTTTATCAGTGTCATTTGCCTCTCTAGAATAAGTTTAGGATTTAATATACTGCAGAATATCATAATACCATGGGTTTCCATCTGCCTCTTCTTCTATGTTGTAACAGTGAGCATAGGTCTCGTAACTCTGCATCTGAATAGGCATCATATCTTCTAGTTTGTTTACTAGAAATACCGAAGCCAGTGTAGCTAAAGCATCTGCCATTTGATTATCTTCTCTGAGAAGGTAAATGAAAATGATTTCTTTCAACTCTTTCATCAACTCAATGATCAATTTCTGATATTCAATCAACTTTGCATCCTTTTTTTCATATTCTCCACGAAGTTGGTAAATCACCAATGCAGAGTCTCCATATACCTTCAAAATCTCTATTTTCCTTTCAATGGCAGCTCGTAGACCCATAACACAAGCTTTATATTCTGCCATGTTGTTAGTGCACAGAAATTCCAGTTTACTTGTGAACGGATAATGTGTATTATCTGGGGAGATCAACACTGCTCCAATCCCATATCCCAGGGCATTAACTGCTCCGTCAAAGTATAATTTCCAAGCTTCTTTCTTCGTACTTTCATTTTCTTCCGTAGAGATGTTCATTACATCCTTATCCAGAAAGTCAAAGATTAGGGACTCATAATCTTTAGAAGCGTGTCTGGCCAAGAAATCTACTATTGCACTTTCTATTATTGCTTTCTGGTTTACTTACACAATATCAAATTCTGATAACAACATTTGCCATCAAGCCAATCTTCCAGTCAAAGCTGGTGCTTCCATCAAGAACTTCAGTGGGTCAAGACGGGATATCAACCAAGTAGTATGGTATAACATGTATTGTCTAAGCCTACGAGTTACCCAGACCAAGGCACAACATAACTTTTGAATTAGTGGGTATCGTACTTCACACTCTGTGAACTTTTTGCTCAAGTAATAGATGGCTCTTTCTTTCATTCCTATATCATCATGTTGCCCTAGCACACACCCATCGAATTCTCATGAACAGTCAGGTAGAGAATCAATGGTCTATTTAGAACCGATGCTGCTAGAATTGGAGCATTTATTAGATATTTCGGTTGCGCGTAATAACTGCTACGCAATTGTACAAGTATACACGTTGCAAGTTATAGTATAAAAGATATCGTCTCCACAGGGATTGGTGCCACTTCAAGAATCTAGTCTCTTGCACTGTAAAAGGTAAAAGAAAACACAAGTAGAAGATTATAGGAGTTTTAACTAATAACTAATCTAGAAAGCAAATAAGTAAAAGGCGATGTAATTAAATGAGAGAGATAGGCCATGTTATCGTGAGTTGAGGTGTGATAGCCGATTGGATCGTCTTGGTAAAAGAGTGCAAGGGCAACTCAGTTGTCGTGGCAACTTGCACAATGGGGTTGCCTTGGCAACTAATCAATGGTTGCCTGGGTGACTAGTTGGGCAACTACTTGGGCGTTTAGGCAGCAACCTCCAAGGTTCGACAGAGCGTTCTTCAATGGTTTCTTCTTATCCCTAAGTCGAAACTCTATTTACTTGTGCATGCCTTGATAATACATCCCTGCGTTAATCAAGGGTGAACAACAACCAATCTTGCGCTCCTCTTAGTCATTGAAATCCTTAACTTATTCCTAAGCCGGATTAATCTTCACCATCAATTGAAAAGATCATATTCATTCGTTTCTTGAATCTAACTCTCCCGATATTAGATAAATAGATGAAGTTACGAGATCCTCTCCCAATTCACTCGCAAACAAGAATAAGAACCAAGAATGAATAAACCTTGAATAGAAAAGTGCAAACTCTTATTACCTAAACAAAATCCAATAGTTTCTCACAACCACAAGACACAATAACCTTAGCCAAATAGATTTAGTTCATGGCTAGGTTCCAAAGAAACACAAGATAAAGAATCCCTAGCATGAACCTAATTTAACAAGAAAGAAAAAGATGAAGGATGAAGTTTGTCGAAATCTTCCTTGCCCTTGATGCTTGTCGAAAATTCTCTCCTCTCTCTCCCTCTCTCTCTGGAGTTGACGGTATGGCCTCTAATTTATAGGGCTAGGTCAAAGTCCTTCTTTGAGGAGGATGTTAAGTTGGAATTAAATTATCTTTGAAGAATACAATTATATATTATAATTATATTCATTCTAGAACTTCTCCTATCTTCTTGGAATTTAATTATTCTTTAACCACTTCATGGAAATCAAACTCCTTTGGGATTTAGCTTTGCTCCACGTCATCTTGGGCTTGTCTAGTCATCAATTTCGACTACCATATCACCTTATTCTTTGTCGACAATTGCCCTGGCAACTGGCTCGGCATCTCTTTCATACATTGCCCTAGCAACTAGCTCGACATCTTCTTCATGCATTGCCCTAGCAACTAGCTCTAGCCTTGCTTTGGCAAGTGATCTTGCACATACACACAAAACACACCAAAACAACATCTTTTCCCACAACCAAGTTATGAAATCAAGCTCAACGATGGAAGGAAACATGGATTAATGCATGAATGACTAATTATGTAACTAATATGAGCCTAAGTCTAACAATAATATGAGTAAAAAGGGTAAGAAAAATAGTACTTTTGAACATTTATCACACCCCAAACTCGAACTATTGCTTGTCCTCAAGCAATGCAAACTAATAATTACCTACCAAGACTTCAATTTTCACAAACTTAGCTTTGAACTTGATTTCAATTCTCAGAACCGGGGCACAAGGTATGATTGGCTTTTCATTTTTCAGAAAACTTAGGAGTTACTCGGAATCAAACTATAATGCTTGTGAGTGTGTGCAGAGTTGTGTGCAAGTTTATTTTTCCAATTCTATGCAAACAAGAGGTTCTCAAATTACTTCATTGGGTTCATTTTAACATGTTTTAACTAGAGCCGGTTTTGGGCACCTCTAGTGTTTTGTTTTTAGTTTCCTTAAGTTAATTAATTTATTCGACTAGAGCCGGTTTCGGGCACTTCTAGCGATCAATTTTTTTAGCACATGCTAGAGCCAATTTCGGGCACCTTTAGCGATCAATTTTTAGCACATGCTACAGCCAATTTTGGGCACCTCTAGCATTCATCCAATTTTTATTCTAATCCCCTAATTTGTTTAATTATCAACCTAAGTTCACTAGAGTTCCTTAAATCAATCAAACCACAACAGTGTTTCATCAAATTTAGCATCATAGTAAAATTCTAAGTTTTTCCATGGTTATCCTAGAATAAAAATTCTATCAATTAAGTGCATTGGCAAAGTCATCATCGGATATTCATCAAATCTAGGCAATTATTGTTCCAACTGAAGGCATGGCAAGCAATTTATGTATCTTAAATGCAATACTTAAGATGAATGCAACTAAACATGGTAACTACTAATAACAATCCCCCCCAAACTCGAGTGAGGCATTGTCCTCAATGCATGCATTAAAGAATAATAAAAATAATGAAAAATAAAATGCAAATGAGGACTTACTCCGAGAGTTCGTCGTCGTGGACAATT
The DNA here is from genome assembly GCA_019671005.1 of Hibiscus mutabilis. NCBI lineage: Eukaryota > Viridiplantae > Streptophyta > Magnoliopsida > Malvales > Malvaceae > Hibiscus > Hibiscus mutabilis. The sequence continues at coordinate 24,076,742 of CM033719.1, read as the reverse complement.
AGTTTTCTTTTGGTCGGTGTCTTGATTCTCTTGCTTGAACGCGATGGTTGTTTCCTTGTTGCCGATGGTGGAATCGATCCTCGTACGGGGTTGTCCTCATCGTCCTCTTCATCAATGTCATTGGCTTTTCGCTTGGAGGATTCAATTGGTGCGGTCTTTGTTGGTGCAATGGAGGACTCGTTCGAATCTAAAAAATCAGACAATGATTCTATACGAGTTGATTCGGGTATAGGTGCTTTATCTTTGGCTTTTGCAGTGGTTGCCGAGATGTCTTTAGCTTTGGTTGCCGTGGCATCTTCAGGGTTGGTTGTCGTGGCATATGCTTGGGCAGGCACGGTGTAGGTTGCCGCGACATCATCTATTGCGGTTGTCGTGGCGACTGCTTCATTGGTTGCTGTGGCAATGATCTCAGCCGAAAATATTGGGAACGGCACGCGGCTATCTGGGTACTTTTCTAGGATGACTTGAGTGATTGCAGTGTTGTGCTCCTTCATGTACCGCATGAACATTAGTTGCCGGCCTTCAATTTGCCTAAGGTGGCTTTCCAATGGTTGCAAGAGTGCTTCAAAGTGTCCCGGGGTTGATTGCCGAGTTGCTCGGGCATTAGGTGCTTGGGCATTAGGGATTGCCGGGGCAGCAGGAGTTGTTGCGGCAATTGGAGGCATTGAGGATTTTTCCGGTGCCTCTCCCATTAGCTTTCGGATTTGTGCTTGATTCCAACCGGACTTTGGTAGGGCCTTTTCATCGGTGGACTCACTTGGGACATGCATCTCCTTGCAAAGATTAGAAATTAAGCAAGGGAAGAAAAGAGAACCCTTATCTTTTGAGCTACATACAAAAATCTCATCACAAATAATTTTTCCAATGTTAATGATGCGATTATGCAAAATAGAATGTATGAGCAAAAGACGTGGTATATCAACGTTAGTATTGTGTGTGGTGGGCATTAAAGAAGTTTTAACAAACTTATTCCATAGTTTTGCCTCGGGTTTAAGCCGAAGGCGATTTACCGTGCCCTTGTATTTACCGTCGTTCCAATGAGTTCCCGGTTGAGTGAGTTCTTGAAGCACCTTGTCAAGTTGCTTGGGCGTGATTTGATCAGCAAAGGCTTGATGCTCGTCCCATGAGATGTTACCCGGTTCCGATTGATGGCAAAAGATTTGCCACTTTTGATGTGCAATCTTCTCGAAGATGAATGGTTCAAGGCCGAAATCTTGGATGAGAGTTGGAGTATTCAAAGCCTTGTTCTTCGTAAATCTTCCGACTTTCAAACTTGGAGTGAAATCTTTCTTGAACCACCGGTGTAGCAAACTTCTTGTATCTTGGTTCTTTAGAGGAACTTGGATGAACCACAAATTTAATTTTGGATGCCATGGATGATCTTGGTTGTGAGTTTTGTAAAAACAAAGAAAAGAAAATAAAAGAAACTAAAGAGTTGCAAGATGAAAAGTAGGAATAGGTTTCTTGGAAGTTAAGGGTGATGGGTTATATAGAAAAGATAGGTAGTAAATATGGTGGGTGAGATTAATTTTGGATAGAAAATAAAGGGGGTCTCGGTTTAGGGAAGGGTGACGACAAGGGGGTTTAATTAGGGTAAGTTGGAGGCTTTATATAAGCCTTAGATTCAGCCCATTAATTTCCTTGTTGAAGATGTTTTCCTTCTTGGATCAAAATTCCTCTTTATCTTGAACTCTTTTCCTACAATTCAAAGACAAATCAAATAAGGATTAAAATTAAAGATAAACTAATAAAAGAAAAATAAATAAAGATGTGTAAAGGGATTCTTAAACTTAAAAAGATAAAAAAGAAAATAAATCTATCCTAAAAATATAATAATAATAAAAATAATTAGTTCGAATATAAAAAAATAAAAAAATAAAAAAAGTATTGAAAATAATAAAAATAAAAAATAAAAATAAATAAATAAGAATAAAAAAATTATTGAAAGGAAAACATGCTTATGCATCTCCTAAGGTGACCACTTCTTTGTTACGTTCCACATGGGCACCATTGTAGTGCTTTAATCTATGTCCATTAACTTTGAATCCATGTTTGTCAGTGATGGACTTGATTATCACGGCACCATGGGAGAATGGTTTGACAACTTCGAATGGTCCCGACCATCTTGATTTCAGCTTTCATGGGAAAAGTTTTAGCCGAGAATTGAATAAGAGAACTAGTTGCCCTGGCGTGAATTGTCGCGGCAATAGTTTCTTGTCATGTCATTGCTTTGTTTTCTCCTTGTAGATTCGTGCATTGTTATAGGCGAGTGCACGAAATTCTTCTATCTCGTTGAGGTATAACAAACGCTTTTGTCCGGCACTTTCCCAATCCATATTCACGGTCTTGATTGCCCAATATGCCTTGTGTTCGATTTCCACCGGTAGATGGCATGTTTTGCCATAGACAAGTCGGAAGGGGGACATACCTAAGGGTGTTTTGAATGCAGTGCGATATGCCCAAAGTCCGGCAATATTTTTAGGATAGATTTATTTTCTTTTTTATCTTTTTATGTTTAAGAATCCCTTTACACATATTTATTTATTTTCTTTTATTAGTTTATCATTAATTTTAATCCTTATTTGATTTGTCTTTGAATTGTAGGAAAAGAGTTCAAGATAAAGAGGAATTTTGATCCAAGAAGGAAAACAACTTCAACAAGGAAATTAATGGGCTGAATCTAAGGCTTATATAAAGCCTCCAACTTACCCTAATTAAACCCCCTTGTCGTCACCCTTCCCCTAAACCGAGACCCCTTTATTTTCTATCCAAAATTAATCCCACCCACCATATTTACTACCTATCTTTTCTATATAACCCATCACCCTTAACTTCCAAGAAACCTATTCCTACTTTTCATCTTGCAACTCTTTAGTTTCTTTTATTTTCTTTTCTTTGTTTTTACAAAACTCACAACCAAGATCATCCATGGCATCCAAAATTAAATTTTTGGTTCATCCAAGTTCCTCTAAAGAAACAAGATACAAGAAGTTTGCTACACCGATGGTTCAAGAAAGATTTCACTCCAAGTTTGAAAGCCAGAAGATTTACGAAGAACAAGGCTTTGAATACTCCAACTCTCATCAAGATTTCAGCCTTGAACCATTCATCTTCGAGAAGATTGCACATCAAAAGTGGCAAATCTTTTGCCATCAATCGGAACCGGGTAACATCTCATGGGACGAGCATCAAGCCTTTGTTGATCAAATCACGCCCAAGCAACTTGACAAGGTGCTTCAATAACTCACTCAACCGGGAACTCATTGGAACGACTGTAAATACAAGGGCACGGTAAATCGCCTTCGGCTTAAACCCGAGGCAAAAATATGGAATAAGTTTGTTAAAACTTCTTTAATGCCCACCACACACAATACTACCGTTGATATACCACGTCTTTTGCTCATACATTCTATTTTGCATAATCGCATCATTAACATTGGAAAAATTATTTGTGATGAGATTTTTGTATGTAGCTCAAAAGATAAGGGTTCTCTTTTCTTCCCTTGCTTAATTTCTAATCTTTTTCTTTCTTTTTATGTGTTCCAAACACTTAGGCATGCCGATGATCCAGAAGAATGACAACTTCTTCATGCCACGACAGAGTTTAACTTCGACGAGTAATTTAGTTGCCTCGGCAACTACATTGTCGATCAAGAGGAACTTGAGGAGAATAAAGAACCGGTCAATGAGGAACAACAAGAAGAGGCAAATTGGCTAGTCAATCGACCAGGTACATACTTTGAACCACTAGATTACTTAGGTAAGGAATGTAAGCTCGAAAAGCCCTCTATTAAACAACCACCGATTCTTGAGTTGAAACAGTTGCCAGAGCAAGTAAAATATGCATACTTAGGAACCGATAATACGTTGCCTGTAATTTTTTCTTCTAAGTTATAGCATGAGCAGGAAAAGAAGCTGATCAAAATGTTGAAGCTACACAAAAAGGCAATAGGGTGGACAATTGCCGACTTGAAGGGAATTAGCCCGGTAGTGTGCATGCACAAGATTTTGTTGGATGATGATCACAAACCTTCAATTGAGGCCCATAAGAGACTAAATCATGCCATGAAAGGGGTTGTAATGAAAGAAATCATCAAGTGGCTCGACCCCGACATTATATACCATATCTCTGATAGTACATGGGTAAGTCAGGTACAATGTGTACCGAAAAAGGGAGGTATAACGGTGGTAAGTAATGAAAACAATGAACTCATTCCAACCAGGACTGTGATCGGTTGGAGGGTTTGTATGGATTATCGAAAGCTAAACAAAGCCACTAGGAAATATCACTTCCCATTACCCTTTATTGATCAAATGCTTGACCGTCTAGCAGGTAAACCCTTTTATTGTTTTCTTGATGGTTATTCAGGTTACAATCAAATTGCCATAGCACCAAAAGATCAAGAAAAGACAACCTTCACATTCCCATACGGTACTTATGCTTTCCAGTCGTTCGAATTGTGTAACGCCCCAGCAACCTTCCAAAGATGCATGATGGCACTTTCTTCAGACATGGTCGAAGACTTCCTTGAGATCTTCATGGATGATTTTTTTGTTTTTGGTAATGACTTCGACAGCTGCCTCGGCAATTTAGAGAAGGTGTTGGCAAGATGTGAAGAAACTGATTTAGTCCTCAATTGGGAGAAGTGCCATTTTATGGTAGATGAAGGAATAGTGCTCGGCCACAAGATTTCATCCAAGAGAATTGAAGTAGACAAAGCCAAGGTGGATGTGATCGAGAGATTACCCCCACCAAGTTCGGTTAAAGGAATTCGAAGCTTTCTTGGACATGCAGGTTTTTATAGGAGGTTCATTCATAATTTTTCTAAAATCACTAAACCCTTGTGCAATTTGCTTGAACAGGATAAGGTCTTCGATTTTGATGATTCTTGCACCCAAGCATTCGAAACCCTAAAGGAAAATCTTGCCTCGGCACCCATTGTCGTTCCACCAGATTGGACGCTACCTTTTGAGCTCATGTGTGATGCAAGTGATTTCGCGGTAGGAGCAGTCCTAGGCCAACGCACAGGTAAGACCTTCCATGTGATATACTAGCTAGTAAAACTCTTAATAGTGCTCAAGTGAATTACACAACAACGAAGAAAGAGTTACTAGCTGTAGTTTTCGCATTTGACAAGTTCCGATCCTATTTGATTGGTACAAAGGTAATTGTTCATATGGACCATTCGGCAATTAAATATCTATTCGCTAAAAACGATGCCAAACCTCGTTTGATTCGTTGGATATTACTTTTACAAGAATTTGATATTGAAATTAAGGACAGGAAAGGAACAAAAAATCAAGTGGCCGATCACTTATCACGTTTAGAACGTAATAGGGAGGAGGATGCGGATCTAGAGATATGCGATGCATTCCCGGATGAACAACTTTTAGTTGCCTCGGCAACTCTCGACGCCGCAATAGCCCTTGACGCGCACGCCTCGGCAATTTTGGGAGTACGCCAAGTCAAGCATATCGCACTTTGGGCATATCGCACTGCATTCAAAACACCCTTAGGTATGTCCCCCTTCCGACTTGTCTATGGCAAAACATGCCATCTACCGGTGGAAATCGAACACAAGGCATATTGGGCAATCAAGACCATGAATATGGATTAGGAAAGTGCCAGAAAAAAGCGTTTGTTAGACCTCAACGAGATAGAAGAATTTCGTGCACTCACCTGTAACAATGCACGAATCTACAAGGAGAAAACAAAGCAATGGCATGACAAGAAACTATTGCTGCGGTAATTCACGCCAGGGCAACTAGTTCTCTTATTCAATTCTCGGCTAAAACTTTTCCCGGGAAAGCTGAAATCAATATGGTCGGGACCATTTGAAGTTGTCAAACCATTCTCCCATGGTGCCGTGATAATCAAGTCCATCACTGACAAACATGGATTCAAAGTTAATGGACAAAGATTAAAGCACTACAATGGTGCCCATGTGGAACGTAACAAAGAAGTGGTCACCTTAGGAGATGCATAAGCATGCTTTCCTTTCGATATTTTATTTTTATTTTTTATTTTTATTATTTTCAATAATTTTTTTTATTTTTTTATTTTTTATATTCGAACTTATTATTATTATTATTATTATTATTATTATTATTATTATATTTTTAGGATAGATTTATTTTATTTTTTATCTTTTTAAGTTTAAGAATCCCTTTACACATCTTTATTTATTTTCTTTTATTAGTTTATCTTTAATTTTAATCCTTATTTGATTTGTCTTTGAATTGTAGGAAAAGAGTTCAAGATAAAGAGGAATTTTGATCCAAGAAGGAAAACATCTTCAATAAGGAAATTAATGGGCTGAATCTAAGGCTTATATAAAGCCTCCAACTTACCCTAATTAAACCCCCTTTTCGTCACCCTTCCCCTAAACCGAGACCTCCTTTATTTTTTTTATCCAAAATTAATCCCACCCACCATATTTACTACCTATCTTTTCTATATAATCCATCACCCTTAACTTCCAAGAAACCTATTCCTACTTTTCATCTTGCAACTCTTTAGTTTCTTCTATTTTCTTTTCTTTGTTTTTACAAAACTCACAACCAAGATCATCCATGGCATCCAAAATTAAATTTTTGGTTCATCCAAGTTCCTCTAAAGAACTAAGATACAAGAAGTTTGCTACACCAGTGGTTCAAGAAAAATTTCACTCCAAGTTTGAAAGCTGGAAGATTTACTAAGAACAAGGCTTTGAATACTCCAACTCTCATCAAGATTTTGGCCCTAAACCATTCATCTTCGAGAAGATTGCATATCAAAAGTGGCAAATCTTTTGCCATCAATCGGAACCGGGTAACATCTCATGGGACGAGCATCAAGCCTTTGTTGATCAAATCACACCCAAGCAACTTGACAAGGTGCTTCAAGAACTCACTCAACCGGGAACTCATTGGAACGACGGTAAATACAAGGGCACGATAAATCGCCTTCGGCTTAAACCGAGGAAAAACTATGTAATAAGTTTGTTAAAACTTCTTTAATGCCCACCACACACAATACTACCGTTGATATACCACGTCTTTTGCTCATACATTCTATTTTGCATAATCTCATCATTAACATTGGAAAAATTATTTGTGATGTCGAGCCAGTTCTTTTTATGAAGTTACTATTCTCAACCATATAAGATTCAGTTTTCATCATAAAAGTATTTAGAGAATTTTCCAAAGAACTAGATGTTTTCGGTTGTTGCTGCAGCAACTGTTGCCGTGGCATATTCTGCTGAAATCCCGATGCTTGTGTATTCTGATTGTTCTGGTTTAGAGAATTGTTGGGATTACTCCATGAAAAATTCAGGTGCTTCTTCCAAGCTGGATTGTATGTATTGGACATCACATTGTTGTTCCGGTTGTAATTCCCCACATAGAAGCTGGATTCCGGATTCTGCATACATTCAGAAGAATCATGGTTACCACCACATAACTCACAAAAAGAATCCATTACCTTGACCTCATGTGTGTTGTTTGGTTTGTGAATGTTCTGGACCATCTTGGTTAAAGTGGCCAATTGTGCCGAAATTGAGTATGATGATCCTAGTTCATGTATTGTGGCTTGGCATCTAACTCCTCCTCTTCTAGTAGAGGGGAATTGATAATCATTCTTGGCAAGCCTGTTTAGAATTTGCATTGCTTCCTCCGGTGACTTATCTAGGAGTATGCCATTTGCCGAGGCATCTAGCATCATCCTTGTTGGTGTATTCAGGGCGTTGTAAAACATTGTTACTTGTGTCCACACCGGGAATCCGTGTAGGGAAACTTGTGTAGAAGTTCTCTATATCGCTCCCAAGCCTCGTACATAGATTCATCATCTGCCTACCGAAAAGAAGTAATGTCGTTACGAAGCTTATCAGTCAAATTTGTAAGATTAAACCGAGCAAGGAAATCACGACAAAGATCGGTCCAAGATCCTATTGATCCGGCAGGAATGCTATTCAACCATGCTTTCGCCTTGTCCCTCAGTGAATAAGGGAACAATCTTAATCGTAAAACATCGGGAGTGACTCCGTGTATTTTGAACGAGTTGCAAATCTCAAGGAAAGATTTAGGATGTTGTCGTGCATCTTCAGTTGCTGAGCCGCCAAATTGACCAATTGTGTTGATCATATTAAACATCACCGGTTTCAACTCAAAGTGGTCGACTTCAATTTCAGGTGCGACAACTCCTGGATTAAGTCCATAAAGATCTTCTTCAAGATAGTCTCGGATAGTTCTGTTTCGTGCAAGAATCAGTCCTCGTCCTGCTGGAACATCTTGATTCATATTGCCGTCTTGATTAGCCGTTGTTACTCTTAACCTTCATCTAAGTCTTTGTAAGGTTGCTTCAATTTTTGGATCAAAAGGATATTCTGGTGTAATCGGTCTCACCCTGGTCATATACCAATGCAAAACCAAAGTTTGTTAGCCTTTTAAATTTTAAACAAGAAAAATAAAAAAGTGCAAGAAAATAAAAACAAAGTCGCTATTGCCAATCCCCGACAATGACGCCAAAAACTTGTTGCACGTAATAAGTGATAAGCAATTGTGCAAGTATACACGTTGCAAGTTATAGTATAAAAGATATCATCTCCATAGGGATTGGTGCCACTTCAAGAATCTAGTCTCTTGCACTGTAAAAAGTAAAAGAAAATACAAGTAGAAGATTATAGGAGTTTTAACTAACAACTAATCTAGAAAGCAAATAAGTAAAAGGCGATGTAATTAAATGAGAGAGATAGGCCAGGTTATCTTGAGTTGAGGTGTGATAGCCGATTGAATCGTCTTGGTAAAAAAGTGCAAGGGCAACTCAGTTGCCGTGGCAACTTGCACAACGGGGTTGCCTTGGCAACTAATCGATGGTTGCCTGGGCGACTAGTTGGGTAACTACTTGGGCGTCTCGGCAGCAACCTTCAAGGTTCGGTAGAGCATTCTTCAATGGTTTCTTCTTATCCCTAAGTCGAAACTCTAGTTACTTGTGCATGCCTTGATAATACTTCCCTGCGTGAATCAAGGGTGAACAACAACCAATCTTGCGCTCCTCTTAGCCGTTGAAATCCTTAACTTATTCCTAAGCCGGATTAATCTTCACCATCAATAGAAAAGATCATATTCATTCGTTTCTTGAATCTAACTCTCTCGATATTAGATAAATAGATGAAGTTACGAGATCCTCTCCCAATTCACTCGCAAACAAGAATAAGAACCAAGAATGAATAAACCTTGAATAGAAAAGTGCAAACTCTTATTACCTAAACAAAATCCAATAGTTTCTCACAACCACAAGAAATAATAACCTTAGCCAAATAGATTTAGTTCATGGCTAGGTTCCAAAGAAACACAAGATAAAGAATCCCTAGCATGAACCTAATTTAACAAGAAAGAAAAAGATGAAGGATGAAGCTTCTCAAAATCCTCCTTGCCCTTGATGCTTGTCGAAAATTCTCTCCTCTCTCTCCCTCTCTCTCTGGAGTTGACGGCATGGCCTCTAATTTATAGGGCTAGGTCAAAGTCCTTCTTTGAGGAGGAAGTTAAGTCGGAATTAAATTATCTTTAAAGAATATAATTCTTTATTATAATTATATTCCTTCTAGAACTTCTCCTATCTTCTTGGAATTTAATTATTCTTTAACCTCTTCATGGAAATCAAACTCCTTTGGGATTTAGCTTTGCTCCACGTCATCTTGGGCTTGTCTAGTCATCAATTTCGACTACCGTATCACCTTATTCTTTGTCGACAATTGCCCTGGCAACTGGCTCGGCATCTCCTTCATGCATTGCCCTGGCAGCTAGCTCGGCATCTCCTTCATGCATTGCCCTGGAAACTAGCTCTAGCCTTGCTTTGGCAAGTGATCCTGCACATACACACAAAACACACCAAAGCAGCATCTTTTCCCACAAAAACAACCAAGCTATGAAATCAAGCTCAACGATGGAAGAAAACATGGATTAATGCTTGAATGACTAATTATGTAACTAATATGAGCCTATGTCTAACAATAATATGAGTAAAAAGGGTAAGAAAAACAGTACTTTTGAACACTTATCAATTTCTTTATCTTGTCAAATGTTTCCTGACATTCTTCATCCCATTCACCAGGATTGTTCTTTCGAAGCATCTTGAAGATTGGATCACATTTATCGGTCAATTGAGAAATGAGCTGAGAAATATAATTCAATCTTCCTAGGAAGCCTCGAACTTCTTTTTATAAACAAGGTGGCAGCAGATTCTGAATTGCTTTCACCTTGTCTGGAACAATTTCAATTCCTCTTCTGCTAACCACAAAGCCTAGGAGCTTATCGGATGTAACTCCAAAAGTGCATTTATTCGGATTGAGTTTCAACTGGTACTTCTTCAATCTTTGAAACAACTTTCTTAGATTTTGAATATGTTCCTCTTCAGTCTAATACTCGGAAATCATGTCCTCCACAGACACTTCAATTTTTTTGCATCATGTCATGGAAAAGAGTAACCATGGCTCGCTGGTATGTTGCCCAAGCATTCTTTAGTCCAAAAGGCATTACCTTGTAATAATATGTTCCCCACAAGGTTATGAATGTTTCTTTGTCCATGTCTTCTAGGTCCATCTTTATCTGTTATATCCCGAGAAACCATCCATGAAAGAGAACCATGAATGTCCTGATGTATTGTCTACCAGAATATCTATGTGAGGTAGAGGGAAATTATCTTTTGGACTTGCTCTATTCAAGTCTCTCTAATCAACGCACATGCGTACTTTTCTATCTTTCTTTGGTACCGAGACTTTATTAGCCACCCATTTTGGATATTGTGCCGCTTTCAAGAAACCAGTATCAATATGCTTCTGTACCTCTTCCTTGAATTTCAGCACCATTTTCGGTCTCAATCTTTTAAGCTTTTGCTGAACCGGCTTACATTCTAGCCTTATTGGCAATTTATGCACCACTATATATGTATCTAGTCCTGGCATATCTTGATAAGACCAGGAAAAGACATCTTTAAACTCTCGCAAGAGATCAATCAACTTTTGTTTTATCTCTGGCGAGAAAGTAGCACCAATCTTCACCTCTTTTTTAACTTCTTCTGTGCCCAGATTCAAAACTTCTATCTCTTCTTTGTGACGTAAGACCTGCTTATCTTCTTTTTCTACCAACCTCAGTAATTCAACAGGGATTTTACATTCTGTATCATCTTTGACCTTATTAACTTCCATTGAACACTTTGGCCACTCAAAATCTAATTTGGGATCAGGTCCAGAATCATTCATACAATTAATAGTTGAAGACTTGCAAGAAAAATAATAATATATGTTTGTAAAGGATGTGAAAAAACAAGAAACATGTTTGCCATTTGAGAATCACAATGAAAACATGTTTATTGAAAGTAAACTTGCATAATAACCCTTTACAGATAATCCCTCATACTCGCGGGCAAAAGTATGAGGTGGTTCTTGACATTTACTCTATTTTATTCTTAAAGACTAGAAGGAGATCTTTAGAGGTCCAATTGTTCAAGGCTTCACCAGGAAAGCATGGACATATTCCCTCCAGAAACTTGCCAGGCTGGGATCCTTCAAATACACCATTGATGTATAGCTTTCCCACGCTTTTACCGAAGATCTCCTCTTCTTAGAGCCTCAGTGTCTCCTGGTTGTCTTTCTCCTGTTGCTTCTCTTCATTGACGAACCCACACAACTTGAAGATGTTTGTCAAGTTTGGAAAGATCATGGGCTCCCAAGTTATCTTAGTTCCTAGAAAATGAGCCCTTCTTCGATCCTCATTCTTCTTTAGATCATGTTTTCTCTATTGAAGATTAGGCTTAAAACCAAGCCCAAAACGATATTTCTTCATTAAGACGGGCTTCCAATCCTTGCCCCTCTGCCAAGTGTCTCACGAACCGTCATCTTGGTACACTTTGATAGCCTCGGGCAGAGCATCGACTTCCCTTCAGTAACAAAAGTTGCATTTATAATTCAAAAGCTCGAAACGAACATTCCAAAGAATTTCCATCAGTTTCAATATACAGAGCTTTAGTTGTCACAGAAGTGATAATGCCTTCTTTAGCTCCAATGCTCAGTAGCTTTCCTTCAATTACAAACTTCAGTTTTTGGTGCAGAGAAGATGGCACTACGCCAGCAGAATGAATCCAAGGCCTTCCTAGCAGGCAATTGTAAGTCGGCTTTATGTCCATGACAACAAAATCAACATTGTAAAGTACGGGTCCAATTAGCAGTGGCACCTTAATCTTTCTCAAAACTTCTCAGGTTGTTCCATCAAAAGCCCTCACTATATTCTTGTAAGTCCTCATATGGGAATCATCAATTGGCAACCATTGCAAAGTCGCTATCAGAAAGACATTCAACACTGACCCGTTATCAACCAATACTTTTGGAAGAACATGCCCCTTACAGTGAGTTGTGATATTTAGAGCTTTGACAGACCCCATCCATCCCTCCAGGATCTCATCATCACTAAAGGTGATGTAGTTATTAGCAACTATGTGATTCACAATCCTGTCCAGCTTATGTACTGATATATCATTCAAAACAAAAGTCTGATTGAGCACCTTAATCAAAGCATTGTGTTGCCCTTCCGAACTCAACAATAGTTCAAGGATTGAAATCCTAGCATGTTGTCTCTTTAATTGCTCAACAATACTATACTCATTGTGTTTCAGAAATTTCAAAAATTCTTGAGCTTGCACCTTAGTAATGGGCTCATTTATTTTCGGGGCCGGTTTTCCCCAAATATTCTCTCTGGTACCATTGGGGCCTTTGCTTTCTCTTTTTCAGATTCTTTAGAAACTTCTGGAGAATAACATCTCCCACTTCTGGTGAAATGCCCAACTTCATTCACTGTCTCTTCATTAGACGTTTCCACTTCATTTTTCAACGATTTTACCTCCTCCTAAAACTTTGACTTTTCAGGTACTGTCACATTAGCAGCATAGTTCCAAGGGACCCTTCGAGTGTCTTTGAATGCAAATGGTGCCGGAGGAAAAATCACAACCTTAGGAGTTGCTACCGAATTTACGTTAATGGAAACACTTCCAACTTTTGGTCTAGCAGAAATGATTAAGGGTTTGTTTACTCCATATTTGCCTTCAGAACTTTCAGAATTACACACCTCTACTTCTTTTCTCTCACCTGTTTTCTCAAAGAATTCAATCTCTTTGTTATTCATCATCTCCTGGATTAAACATCTGAACTCAGCACAATGCTGACTTTCATGACCATTTTCCTGATGATATTCATAATAAATGCTCGACTCCACTTCTTTTTCAACCTTCATGCCTATCTGTATCATCCCAACATTATATAACTATTCAAATACCCATTTCAAAGGAGATATAACTTCAGATACATCAGTCTTTAGCCGCTTGACCTCATCATCTTCCTCTATTGCATTCACCCCTCTTCCTCCATGATTCGGTAGAGGATTAGCTGCTATATTAGGCTCATAAAACTTCAACACACCAGTATTTACCAAATTCTGGACTACCTTTTTGAACACTGTGCAATTTTTAATTGTATGCCCCCGGATCCCAGCATGATATTCACAGTGTCCTTTGGATCATAACATGAAGGATATGGAGGTTGAAGGGGTGTCAGATAATAGGGTCTTACCAAATCCACATCAAACAACTGTGGATACAACTTCGTGTATGATATTGGTAGAGGTGTAAAGTTTATCCTGTCATTTCTTGAGCCACAAGAATCCTTCTTATTCAAAATTTGTGAACTTTCTAACGCACCAGCCGATGAAATTGTAACATTCTTCGGGGCCTCATAAGCACTTGTATTGTTCACTTCATTGTCCTTCCTTTTAGAAGTCTTACGAGAACTCTCTCCACTTTCCAATCTTCCACTCTTAATTGCTGCTTCAATTAATTCACCAATCATCACCATGTCAGCAAAATTATGAGTAGCATTACCTATCAAATGCTCGAAGAGTGGTCCCTTCAGAGTATTTACAAACATGTGGCTGACCTCATTTTCTAACAACGCCGGCTGTACTTGTGCTGCCAATTCCCTCAACCTCTGTGCATACTGGCAGAAACTCTCGGTAGGTTTCTGTTCCATAGCTTGCAACATGACCCGGCTAGGAACCATTTCAGATACATGTTTATTCTGTTTCTCAAAAACACCAAAAAGATCTTTCCACGACCTGATATTGACCCGACTTAATTGTGCATACCATTGCGCTGTTGAGCCCATCAAGCTATCTTAAAAACAATGAATCAGCAATTTCTCATCCTTCAAATAAGCAGCCATCTTGTGAAAGTATATGGTAAGATGTGCCTTCGGGCAGGTAGTTCCATCATACTTTTGAACATCATGTGCCTTGAATTTAGGTGGAAGGATCAAATCAGCAACCAAACTCAAATCAGTAGCACTAGACCCCTAATTATTCATATTCTGTATTTCCAACATCTTGTCTTCCAGAGCCTTGCAACGTTCCTCACACTTCCTATCGATCTTAGAACGAATCTTTTTCGACTTCATTGACCATGTTCAGATCCGAGACTTCATCACCACTTCCAAAATTTGCTCCAATGTGGACCGAGTGGCTAGCAGTTGCTCCAGCTAGATTAATTTGGACCTTCTTCATAGGAGGTGGTCCCTCAGGTTGTTCCTTCATATGAGATGTGGTATCTATATGTTCATTTTCATTGTCTGTGGTACCCTCCTGTACCTTGCTCTTTCCAGATTCCTTGGATTCCAACAAATTGGTCAAGTGACTGATAATATCCTTCCGTATCTGAACAAAGTGATCCTTCATGGATTGCTCAATTCTGTTAAATCTATTATGCACCTCGACACGATCATTCTCAAGGCTAGCAATTTTGTCTTCAATGGCCATGGTCCTGGAGCGTAAGCGTGTTCCGTATGAATGCAGAATGATTGCGATTCAAAAACAAAATTGCCATAGAACCTTTCTTTATTAAAACCCCTTATTAATAAGAAAATGATATCATATGTTGCTATATGAATGAATGTATGAATGCATTAGGGTATTGAGCTCAAAGACAAATCTTTAGAAAAACATCCATTTAACTAGGAAAAGTCGAATACAGGAAATGGATAACTTCAATTATAGGAAACTATTAGCTCTAACTCATATGTTAACTATATCATTCAGCAGGCGGACAACCATTTCTTCAAGCTCCAGATCAATGTTAGGGCATTGTAGCAGTTTAGCAGCATCCTTTGATAGTATCTGGACATACTGAGCAATGCTCCTTACTCGTCCTTTAAAGATAACAAGTTTATTATTCTGATCTTGGACTGTACGTTGGGCTGCTTTATATTTTTGTTTCCACGCTCCGCTTTCTTGATATAGCGCACTTTCAAAATTTGCAACTTTTCCTTTTAAGTTTTGAACCGTGTTTTCTAACTCAGCCACTTTTTTCTTCAACTCTTTATTCTCCTCATCCGCAACATCCCTTCCTTCATTGCAATGCCCTGTGAGAACTTGTTCCATTTGCGATATCTGAGACCTTAGTTCTTCATTATGTGCTTTCAGTTCTGAGTTCTGAGTTGACAACCCTAAATTCTGTGTTTCCTTTTCCTCTAACTTATTTTTGGTACGACGATACGATTTCTTCAAGCCTTGTATCTTTTTCTTGGATAATTTCGCATTGTCCTCGTACATTTTCTTGTAATCATTCTTCTCTTTTGCGGCCCTATCTAACTGTTCAGACAAATCATTGATCATCCTGTTCGTGCTTCCCTTTTGTGTCTTTTTACATTCTAAATGAGTTTTCTTTAAATCCTTTAATTCTTGATTGACTTTCTGATTCTGTTCAAAAAGCTCATTTTTCTTACCCTTCTGCATATCTATTTCTAATGTCGCCATGGAAAGCTTTTGCCTTAGCTCTTCAATTCGCTTCTCATGCCCTTTCAATTCTTTCTCGTGATCATGTTTCAATTTTCCACTACTGATGGTGCATCTCTCACATGTTCATTGATCATATTAGTATTCCAACACTTGTATGTTGAATGTCGTCGTTAACCCTTCGAGCCTTCCATTGCACATAATTTAACATGACTTCTGACCCATCCCAGAGCTTTACCCTCCTTAGTGTTTCCCACGCTATTACAACGTCCTTTTATTTTTATCTTGTAGCCTTCTATCTTGTGCATATACTCAAACTCTTCCATACCAGCAGTAGCGGGAATGAACTGTCTTGATCTGAATTGTCAAGACACTAACAGTGGGCAATAGGATGTTCCTCCCTAAATTCCCGACAGTAGAACCAGTCAAATTTTCCACATCGATATAGGTAACCAACCAAATTCAGCCAAGGGTATTCCAAACAATCTCCGAGTCTTTCATATTCAGAAAGTGTTCTTTCCACTGTTCCTCTGTCATTCTCTTATTCGAACATGCTGCAAGGTATTCTTCTAGTGGTGAATAGTCAGTACAGAACCTACAAGTTCTATAAGGCGCAACCCATCTATGGCCTCGAAACCAAACCTCTAACAATTGAGCACAGCCCCAGAATCTTCCTTCCCCTATTCTTTTGCAAGTGGTCAATGTTCTATAGGTCTCTTCCAAGATAGCTGGCACCGGGTTTACTTTGTTCTTTAAGCACTCAAACAGACCAAGATTTGATGGATCAATATAGTTTGGGGTCCTCGGAAATAACACTAATTCATAGATACATAGGGTGTACATGCTTCTTTTCCTTTTTGGCTCATCACCCGCTAGAATCAATTCTTGAATTATTTTCCAAAGTATACGTTCATTATCCTCAGTTACCTCGTCGTTCCCTTTTTGTATTAACTTCCCATTGAACCAAACTTTATTTTTCCCGGTATTCAACTTCCTTCTAAAGGTTAAATTATTAGAGGGCCTCGTGTAAATATTATCTTTCTCAAATCCCGGGCAATGTAACAAGGCCTCATACTCTTCCAATGTAGGTGTCATATCCACTTCTCTGAATGTGAAGCAATTATATGCCGGGTTCCAATAGTACGTCATGGCCCTAATTAATTCTCGATCCATTGGGACGTCTAATAACATTACTATATCCCTAATTATATGCCGGGTTCCAATACTGCGTCATGCCGGTAAACAGTTATTTTGCCCTGAATTCATTCTCACAATTTTCTTGGTTCGTGATACATAGTATCCCCTAATATTGTCTCCCTTGACGAACTGGGTTTCTTCAAACCATGACCAGACTACGGTATTATCCTCTCCCTATCTATCGGACCCTTCAGCTGAATGAGACATTTCCTATTCAATTGACTTCAAACTCAATACCCTTATGAATTCAATTATGATGCAAAATACATATAACGAAACACAAAAAAAAACAAAACAAAAGAAACTGTGTCAGTATGGTGAAAATGTACATGTAAATAAAAATAATTGCTAAAAACAGTTTATATCGCGTAAAAAAAACGAGAGAACAATTTATTTTGCACACACAAAAATAACCAGAGAAGTGTATTTAAATCAGCAACACCCTGTCCTAGGTCCCTATCTGGATCTAATGGGGTAGGCTTCTATCACGGAGCTGAATAACTCACGTAAAATCATGCCTCACTCCCACTTAAAGGTTAGAAGCCCGGGTAGAAGGCCTATGCATGAATGACAGTTTATATCACACAAGAAAAGCTATTTGCATTTTTTCTAAAAATCCATCCAATAATTATGGAAAAAATTAAATTCAAATTACTATCCTAAAATGCCACGTAAAATTAATTAGGCATGACTCTCGATTTTTTAAAAAATCCCCAGCGAAGTCGCCAAGCTTTCGCGACCATTTTTGAAATCGGATGTGCAAAAATAGCCCGACGATCGATCTTTTAGAAAATTAGGGTTTTTTTGCCATTTTCAATTTAATCTTGAAAATTTAGGGTTTTCTATATTAAATTGGGTTTTCCTTTATTTATCCTTAAAAATATTTTGGAGTCGCCACCGATCACCGGAAAAATAAACCAGAGATTTTGTCTTAAAATTGGTTTCAGGAGTCGGCTATGTGTGGGGAAGGATTAGCACCCCCACAAAATTCATTTTGTTCGAATATGAGATTAAAACACCCCTTAAGTGGCACCCCTATTCATATTTAAAAATAAATGTCTTATTATTGTCTTGTCGGTTTTAAGTACTAACCTAAAAAGGTTCTAATTAATTAATTATTTATACTATGAATATTAATTAATTTAATGGCTTTTATGAGAAAATGTCAATTGCTTGAACACCTTCCATATATTTAAAGCTCTTAAATTAATCATATTCCTAATTAATTAATCCTTCTAATTAATTAAAGTTCTAGTCCTAATAAGGCTCTAACAATTAGTTAAGTCAATATTATAAGTGAAAATGTATATTAAATATACACCTTTAAAACCAATGTTGAGATAACACCCCATTGTAAACAATGGAACACCATCCAAATTTGGGAACCAAAGGTTCTATTTAATATACATTTAATTAACTATAACGTGTCCTAATTAATTGTTTAATTTCAATTAAAAACTAAGTTGATATTCAATTATAAGTGTAATGTATATTGAATATAATTTATTAAAATTCATGTTGAGATAACACCCCATTGTAAACAATGGAACATCATCCAAATTGGAATTTTAAAATTATATTTAATATGCACTTAATTACTACTATTTTTTATTATTGAATCTTAATTAGAGAACCTAAACTAAAGGCTCTAATAATTAATTTAAGACTAAGTGATTAAGTCATCTAACAAATATACTATATGCTTAATTTTAAAAGAATACACTCAAACATATGAATTAATAGCATTTAATTGAATAAAACAAATAACTAAATGACTAAATTAAAACAAAATGGAACATAAAGCCAATTTTATTAATTCTGATGACTAAATTGAACTAATACAAAATATTATGCCCAATTTCAAAACCCAAAGTAACTATATTGAAACATTACAAACCTAGGGATACAATTATGGGCTATAGGGACTAAATTAAATTAATTTCAAAGTATACAGCTCAAATACAAAGGAATGGGACCAAATTGAAAGATGGCAAAACTTTGGGAAAAAACCAAAGGGTATCCATGTAAAAGGACGCGAATCTAACCCGACCTGGATATAAACACACGGACCCCTTCTTGACCCGGTGCCAAAATTGCACCGTTACACTTGGGCTATAAAGCCCTTATTTTCGAGCCAACTCGGCCATTCTTCCCCAGCCATCTCTCTATACTTTCTCTCACTTCTCTAAACTATTTCAAATTTAACACTTAAAACCCAGAAAACACCCTATCTATTCGATCCAAACCTATTGTTCAACATTGTTCTTCCTCAAAACCATTCGAAAACCTCACTTCGATCTATCCCAAACACTAACATATCCTAACTTCATGTTTTTCATCGGTCAAACCTTCATATTCACCCGAAATTCATTTTCGTTCTTCATAATTTCCCTACTTGATGTTTAAAAACAAAAAAAAACATCTCCCCAACTCTGTTTCCCAAGATTAAAAGCCCAAATTCCCATTGATTTCCTTAGCTGTTCTTTCCCAAACTAACAAACCCAAATACTCCGGCCTAGCTCCACCTTAGCCACCACCACCGGATCTAGGTATGCCATCCTAAACTCTGTTTGTCAACCGCCGGAGGTGATGCCAGCCATCACTGGTCATCGTCTCTGATCATCTTCTTCCTAACTCCAGCCACCTCCCAACTCCCTGGCCACCGTCTGCAAATTTCGGCCACCGTGAGGTTCCAACTGGCCGTCGTGAGGCAATTTTCGGTCACCGTGCCAGAACCCTAAAATACCCCAAAAACCTATTTTTTCACTCCAAATCAACCTAAACTACCTGATCTGACAGGATCTTCCGACTTCCCCCAAAACCTATTTTTACTCCACCTAAAACCTAAAAACTCTTCGACAACCGCTCGAAATAAAACCTCAATGACTTAAAGATAATTTTTTGATGGCCTTTTATTTTTTCCTTACTATTTTTTAATTTTAAACCTAAATCTAATCTTTCTTTTATTTTATTGCAGGAAAATAAAAGATTTGGGAAATGATTTACCTTCCGGCGTGTATGGTGCAGACCTGGTGACGACACAGCTTTGGCAATGGCTTGTCTTTTCTGGCGATTCCTTACTTTTCAGGTAACCCTTTGGCTTTCCCTCTCTCCTCAATTACTCCAGTAATGATTGAGTAATTATTGCACATTTCATTATTAATTGTTTTCTCTCTCCAGGGTATTTATAGCCACTGAACATGATGATGTCAGGGCTAATGGGTTGTTGACAGTTGTATGAGAAGAAGCTTTAATCCGGGTAAACCCTAAACGGGCCAATGGCAGAATGCCACATGTCTATTTAGGCGGGAAATAGAAGCACAAGTGTGCTAGTTTGTGCTTTTACCGAATTTGGGCAGGAATTTTGGATTCTAAGGATGTAAATGGGTCAAAAAATGGGCCTTGTATATTTTTAATTTGGGTTTTGAACATTTAAGCTATGTATATGGACTGTATTTATAACTTTCGACTTTTATTTATTATTTAGACTATTGGATTTATTTATTATTTATTTATTCAATTATTAAACCCGGTCAAAGTTCGGGTATTACATGTTGAATAGGTTGAGAGGGACCCCACATCTCTGCATCGAGCTGCAAAATTGTTGATAAATTCTCAGTTGTTGAATGAAGGTTTTCCCCAACATGTAACTTTCTCTTGAATTTTCATGTTTGGTTGATTTTCTTTATATAGGTCAAGTGGATTAAGTATGGCTGATAGGTACTTTATATATTTAACTTGTCTTTTACTTAATTGGTAATATAATAGTTACACCTCTCTTCATCCTTCAAATATGCACCATGTTAGGTTTAACTTTGTAGACTTTTAATTTTTTTTATCTACAATTATCAATTTAAAAGAATAAATTTGAATCTATAGTATTACCAATTAACATTAGAAATGGATATTACAGAAATACGAAATGGATAGAGTTGGGTAAGCGTCGACTATCGAAATGGAGTAGAAACTTTTCTAAATTTAGCTTTTGCGAATGCAAGACAAGAGAATATGATTATTTGCCCTTGTACGAAGCGTGTTAACATTAATTGGCACATTCTTAAAGTTGTACACGAGCATCTAATTGTTTGTGGCTTTGTTCTGGGATATAAAAAATAGGTATTCCATAGAGAGTTGACACCTCGTAGAGCTTCTTCCCTGAGTAATCCGGCTTATCCTCCTAATTTTCATCGTCGATCTCTTAGAGAAAATGACATGGAGGGTATGTTGCGTGATGCATTTAATATTCATGATTATCATCAATCTGTTAGAGAAGATGATTGTGATATTGGTGTTAATGATTTCACCGAGATGGGAAGAAGTGGATGTGATGAAGAGCCAAATAGAGAAGTGGCAAAGCTTTACAATTTGCTTAATGAAATGAATGAACAACTTTATAAGGGATC
Source organism: Hibiscus mutabilis (assembly GCA_019671005.1). Taxonomy (NCBI): domain Eukaryota; kingdom Viridiplantae; phylum Streptophyta; class Magnoliopsida; order Malvales; family Malvaceae; genus Hibiscus; species Hibiscus mutabilis. Next base: position 24,055,335 of record CM033719.1, on the reverse strand, counting down.
AAAATATTCAACACTCTCCGTTTGCATTCATCTTTTCAACTTAAAATGCTTGGGAGGGTGGACAGGTAACTATTTTACGCAGTTATTAGAGTTCTTGAGAGAAATGTTTCATTTTGCAAAAATTCCTTAGTCTGACAAAGATATGAAAAAATGATAAAGGATTTGGGCCTTGGTTATGATAAAATCCATAGTTGTCCGAATGATTGCATGATGTATTGGGGTGATAGAAAAAACTAGGAGTCCTATCATGTAAGAGGTAAATCTTGGTGGATGAATGGGGACACAGAAAATGTGAGTGAGGACAAAGTTGAAGCACGATCAAGAAAGAAGCCAATAAAGATTATGCGATATTTTCCTCTAATACCTAGGCTTCAAATACTTTTTATGTCTTCAAAAACTGCTGAGTCTATGAGGTCACATTATGATGGACGAACCGATGATGGATTATTAAGGTATCCTGCTGATTGTTTAGCTTGGAAGTCATTTGACCAAAAATTTCCAAGTTTTGCATGAGATCCTCGAAATGTCAGGCTCGGTCTTGCATCTAATGGGTTTAATCCTTTTAAAATCATGAGTAATTCGTACAATACTTGGCCTATTCTGCTCGTTCTCTACAATTTTCCCCCGTGAATTTGCATGAAACAATCATCCTTTATCTTATCCATGATAATCCCTATTGAGAAAGGTCTCAGGAATGATATTGACATCTATATGCAGCCTCTCATCGATGAGTTGAAACAATTATGGGTGGGTATCGAAACATATGATGTGTTGAAGAAAGAGAACATTAATTTGCGTGCAGCTTTATTGTTGACTATTAATGATTTCTCTGCTTATGTAAATTTGTCTGGGTTGAGTACCAAATGTTGTTATGCTTGTCCTTGTTGTGCTGCACAGACATGTTCAAAGTGGTTGTATAATGGAAATAAGTTCTCTTACATAGGACATCATCGGTGGTTAGATGAAAAATATAGATTCAGATATTAAAAGAATATGTTTGATGGTACTGAAGAGTTCATAAAAGCTCCTGAGCAAACAATCAGGTTTGATATATTTTCGATGTTGAAACATATCAAGTTCACTTACAGAAAGACAAGCCAACACCAAACACACGATCAAAGAAAAAAACAAAAGAGGTGTATCACCATGAGGATGAGCAATTTAGTGATGATGAGTCTGATGAAGAGGGTGATCTAAATGAGGCAGAGTTATGGAAAAAGAGAAGTATTTTCTTCGAGTTGCCTTATTGGGAGCATAACATTTTGAGACATAATATTGATGTCATGCACATTGAGAAGAATGTTTGTGTGAATATTATCGGGACCATTCTCAATGTCGATAAAAAATCTAAAGACAATCTAAAGAGTTGATTTGACTTAGTTGACATTGAAATTTGGCGTGATCTTCATCCTCAGTACGACAGTAATTGAAAATCTTTGTTATCGCCTTTTATTTTTACGATGTCAAAGAAAGAAAAAAGATGTGTTTTGCACAGTGTTGAAAGATATAAAGGTCCCAGATGGGTATGCATCCAATATATCTCGATGTGTTAGTGTTAAAGATTGAAGACTTTATTCTCTAAAGTCACATGATTATCACATATTGATGCAAGATTTAATGCTAGTTACATTATGCAGTTGTATGTCAAATGAGGTGACATCTTGTATAATTGAACTTTCTAATATAATAAAAGCTATTTGTGGTAAAGTTCTGATGGTTGAAGAACTTGAGATACTGCAAGATCGAGTCACCTTGACTTTATGCAACTTGGAGAAGATATGTTCACCTTCATTCTCCACAATTATGGTGCAATTATTGGTTCATCTCCCTCACGAAACTAAAGTTGGTGGACCAGTTTTCTATCGATGGATGTATCCTATAGAGAGGTGCAAATTGTTTAATATGTATTCAATCACTATTGAATATTTCTTTTAATTAAAACTATTTATATAATGTTGTGTTTATTATGTGTCTAGGTTCTTGTGCAAGTTGAAGTCTTATTTTCGTAATAAGCATTATCCGAAAGGATCAATTATTGAAGGGTATTTAGCATAGGAGTGTTTGACTTTTTGCTCTAGATATTTGGAAGATGTTGAAACGAGATTTAATAGATCAAATAAAAATGAAGTGTGCAGTACTAATAACTTATCTGAGACTTATTTGTTTGGAAGTTATGGTGAACCACTCAGTAAAGTTGAAACTGCATAGTTAGATGATAAGTCTTGGGTACAAGCACATGATATGTTTTTTCCATCATGACTCAATAGAGCCCTTACACACGTAAGTTTTACAATATAAATCATAATGTATCTACTTTATCTTTTATATTTCTCATTCTTTAACCACACAACCTACTTTATAGTGAGTTTAAAGAAGAGTTGCAATCTCGTGTATGCTCTCCAAGATTATATCAACGAGAGATTCATAAGTTGTTCACAAAAACTTTCCATGAATAGTTAGGAAAGAAGGTAAGCAACTAAATCTTTGTAAGACACATACCTAATGTATAACTTTTCTTGTTTTAATAAATTAATATAAATGCTAATTAATTCACCTTTTAGGTGTAATAGGTTTGGGGTGGGAGAGAAGTTAGTAAAGAGGTTAAATGTGTAACACCCCTTTCCCGGCCTGGTAGAGAACTGGGTTGAAAGACGTTACCGGTGAACAATGCGATGATCGGTGCAATAATTTTTAATTAGTGATCGATACTTTAATGTTTTCATGCTTAACAAACCATAAAAAACCACAAGTTGAATTAATAAATACACTTGTGATCGATACTTTAATGTTTTCATGATTAACATGAAAATTTGTATGATCTTTACTCATTGTGATATGCCCTAAAGACTATATCGATGCATTTAATTTTCCAGATTCCAGTGTTGACTTTTCGTATCAGTACGCCCTTTGACGTATCGATACACTATGTTGACCAATGTTGACTATGTCCAAATATGCATATTTGTATCAATACGTCATCACCCGTATCAATACGCCATGCACTAAAATGACAGATTTCTTCTGGTTTTAATCTAATTTAACCTATCAAACGATGTCCAAATGCAATGAGATTTTACCAGCAAATTAATATCAACATAATCTACTAACATGTCAAATATCATGATCATATGAGTCCATTTACTATGATTTCACCTTTTTAAGCCAAATATGCATATTTAGTCCCTTTTAGCAACACATTAAAAGTCATTTAGGGCCATTAAGGCTTATACATGCCACAAGAAACATATACATAACAAAAGGACTAAAAGCAACTAATCTAACTACTTTCCCACCATTCTAGGAGTTCATAGGGTCGATATACTTTACTTTAAGGTTGTAATGACTTACCAAACTTCCAACTAGCTCCGATCTTGAACCAATGTCTTTATTAACCTGAAATGCATGGAAGATGAATGCATTAGACATACTTTGCCTAGTGAGGTGGTCATAAAAAATAATGAACGTAATATGCGATTTAGAATGCTTCAATATTATCAACGGCATTATAACATGAGCATGTATTCTATTTTAGGACTCAATGACATCAATGATTAACATAGCAACAATGATCAATAACAATATTCTACAACAATAGTCAATAGCAATATTCAATAGTTTTCTTGGATCGATTTCCGGTATATGGATACACGAATTCCCCCTCTGCACCAAAATCAATAGTGGTCTGGTCATATACCATCCACCACACCAATTTGACCAAATCACAACATCCCTCAGCCGCACCAATATAAAGGTCATAGCCCAAACCCGTAGCAATGAGCTCATGAATTCTATCGCATGCCAATTGTATCCAATACTCTCGAATCCAAGGTCCAATAATCAATAGTTTAATAACGGTATTTCAATAACAATAATTCCTTAGCAATGAATATAGCAATGTTCAATAAAATATCCGATGAAAACAAATGAGTATCAATGCTCTAATGGCCTTATTCAATGATCAATGATTCTATATGCCAATGCTTCAATGATTTCGATGACAATATAACAACACTACGAACAATGATTTGATGCAATACTTACCCTTACTTACCAATATAGCCATCAATGATGTGCTTATGCAATAACCTTATAACATAATGTTAGCAATGTGTAATCGCTCATTTTTTACTAGGTTTTAGTGTTATTAATATTATTTTAATAGTAATATTATTAATATAAAATTAATGAAAAATAAAAAAAATAATATGGAAAGTAAAAAAAAGAAAAAAATTAAAATAAAAAAGCAAAAAAAAAGCAGTGGGTGAGGGTGGTCCACGTCACCCCCATAAGCCCCCCAATTGCCTATAAATAGGAGGCATGTGGGGCAATTACAGACACAATTGAGGAGCCGGTTAAGGCATGCCCAAATAAGAGAGCTTGGCTCTCGGGTAGCCAAGGACTGAGGGCACAGCCATCGGTCCTAACCGGTTCGATCGGGGTCCTATTTTGGGTCCAGTCTAGTTAATTTTTTGGAGAGGTCGTGGTAGATCTCGGTGGGGTTCAGTCGGGGTTCGTCATTTGAGCTCCTAGTTAGGTATATTTTCTTCCCTTTTTATTTGTGTTGTAATTTTTATGATTTAATGACATAGTAGTTAATTTAAAATTGTGTTTTTAGTTTGTATGTTTTAGATTAGTATTTATTATGTTTTAAATTTATGTTTTATATTAATATTTTATTTATGTTAAATTTGTTTTTATTTATGTGTTAGATTAATATTTATGAATGTTAGCATTTTATTTATGTTAGATTTGTTTTTATTTTTGAGTTAGATTAATATTTATGTATGTATGTTTTAGATTAGTATTTTATTTGTGTTAGATTAGTATTTTATTATGTTAATATTTATTTGTGTTTTTATTGTATTTAAATTATTTGCCATATTTTATATTTTGCTCACTAAGATTGCATATCGAGATATATAAATTGTCAATGCGGTGCACTTTTATCCGAGCGTATATGGGGCCAGTATCAGGCGTAGTGATGGTGGTTGGACGTTTACTCTCAGATAACAGGGCTTTTAAAATTTACTCGCACTTATAACCAAATTTTAATTTAATCGTTACTTTAACTGGAAAGTCCAATATTAATAAAGCGGTAATTATTAAAGTACCAATTTTGGCCAGTGTGGGGGTGCTAATCCTTCCCCATCCGTACCCGACTCCCGAACCCAACAGTTTTCAAATCTTTGGTTTTATAGTGTCCGGCCTACCTAAATGGCCGGTGGCGACTCCATTTTAGTAAATAAAATACGGTTTTTACAAAACCCCACGGAAGACATTATTATTTTCAAAACAAAACAATAAATAAAAACTCGTTTTTTAGCAAAAAGGATATCGCTACAGATGGCGAATCCACTGGGGACAATTTTTGTTTTTCAAAAACAAAAAAGAGAGTCAAGTTTTTTCAAATAATTACTGCTTTATTAATATTAGAAATTCCAGATTAAAGTGACTATTAAACTAACATTCGGTTATAATTGTGCGTTTATTTTGACGCATTTAAAATATGGCATATAAACCCGTTTTTAAGTGGGGGGAAAACGCTAATGCTTTCGTGGAGATATCGTTCTCCCGTGTAGGCCTATTAAGTATCTTCGGGGCTCGAGTACCTTATGCTTTCGTAAGGATATCGTTCCTTCGTGCAGGCATAAGCGAATGGGTCCCCCTGAATTGAACCCGGTTGAAAGGAGCCTATAATGGGTGATGATCGGGGGCCTTGCTACTCTTAATAGAGGACAACGAGAACAATTTGGGTACCTCTTAGAACCAAAACTGCATGTAGAGAACATATAGAAACCCACCTCTTTAGAGTCATGCGGATAACCTTAGGTGTTTTAGACGGGATAAATAGGGTTGTTTTGTTTATTTACCTTGTTTAATTTGTCCTTTTATTTATGTACTTATTATTTTTATCCGGTACTAACTCATTTCTTTTTGTGTTTTATTTTTATTTTACACATACTTTTGTTGCATTATCATTGCATCCACATTACATAGAGGCGTTGATTCAAGTGGTTTGCCTGATTAGAAAATCTTTCATCATGGAAAAAAGGTGTCTTAAGAAGGACGGCATCGATCCAGTACACACGAGACCCTGATGGTGGACATACAACAAGTTGCAAGGCGTGTGAATGACTTAACTACTAAAGTCGCGGCTCTCCAACCTTTCGTAACCCCGGACATGGAAGAAGCACCAAAGTTTATCAAGTTGCTCAGAGCTATCGAGGAGCTAAGAGGTAGAGTTAGGGCTTATGTGTAGAACTTTTTTTTGTAATTAAGACTTTTTGTAATAGGGACTCTTTTTGTAATAGGGACTCCTTTTGTAATGTGGACCCTTTTTGTAATCTAGACCCTTTAGTTCCCATGAAAGTCATTCGAAAGGGTGATTACCAGCGGAATCAACACCTTTATTTGCATTCATGTCGCATATCATGACATGGTGTTGATTCAAGAACAGTTCATTAAAAGGCTTTCAAAATAGGAAAAGTCTGCTTTGTCGGAAATGATAATATTACAGTATCAAGTTAGGCCGAGCAGAGACCAATCGAGAAAGCAGACGGTACGATAGTAAGGCACGTGCGACGCAGAAGATTCAGTCAGGGCCGCAGAACCCCAATTTTAAATCTTCACATTTAACCCTTTTGTAAAAATCTCAAAGATTTTAATTTAACTCCTTTAAAAAAAATTTGAAAATATTATTATTTTGCTTTGAATCTTTTTTCCCTCCTAAAACTTTCAGAATAATAATAATAATAACAAAAAGAAACCTAAAAGTTTTATTTTTAAGTAAGTTAAAACTTTTTGATAATAAAAAGGCGGAAATTTTTAAACCAAATGATCCTTGAGAATTTTAATTTAAACCCTAAAAAAAGTTTTAAAGTACTTCCTTAGGATCGATAGAATCCATCCCTGTTTAGATGCATTATTCAAAAATCGGTTTGTTTACACCCAGATCAACCGAAGAAGAAACTCTTGTCTGCATTATGCCTACACTTGTCAATGTTTTTAGAAGCCAAGGCATGAAGATCATGATGACACAAGTTTATGGAGTAGCACAAGAAGAGAAGACGGTGTCACCAGTCATCCTAAAGACGACGTTGAGACGTGGAGCACGAGCTTTGCTTCCCGAAGTCAAGATCTCCAGAAGGAAGCTAACTGTCACCTGTAATTCATTTTTAGTTTTTTGCAAACAGACATTTTTCTATTGAACGAAAGTCTTTTAAGGACTGTTCGAAAATCAACACCGCATTTGCATTCATACCTTGCATTGCCTCACACTGTACAGTCATGGCATATTTTACATAACATTATCATTACCTTGCATAAAATTTTACATAGCATTATCATTGCCAAGTAAAAGAAATGAACACATTCAAAAATCAAGATTCAAGTAGTTAGAAGATGGGCTCGAGAGAAAAAAAGAAATGAGGAAAAAAGAAGAAGATTGATGAATTTGACGCAAGAAAGCCCTGATTTGGCCATTCCACCGGATTTCAAGATTCTAAGATTTGTGTAGTATGAAAAAACAAGCTACCCCAAGATTCACCTGACCACGTCCTGCAGAAAGATAGATGGCTACATCGAGAATGGAAAATTGCTGATCCACTACTTCCACGACAGTCTAGCAGGACTTACCGTGATATGGTACAACTGTTTGAGTAGAGACCAAGTGTATTCATGCAGAGACTTAACCGACGTGTTTATGGGCAATACAGATATGCTCTAGACCTAGCACCAAGTCGTCAGTATCTCCAGGGTATGAGGATGAAACCTAATGAGAGTTTCAAGGAATGTGCTTTGAGATGGCGGAGGTTAGCCGCCCAAGTGCAGCCTTTCATTGCTGAAGAGGAAAGTGACTTCAACGTCTCAAGCCATCTTCCATAAGATGCTCGGGAAATTGATGGGCAAATGTGATGACTTTGTAGAATACATGATCCAAGAAGGAAAATTGAGTCTTAATTCAACGAACCAGACATGCCTAGGAGCAGAAAGAAAGAAAGAGATAAATGGGTACCACTTTCAAGGTTCTCGTGATCGTAAGAGAAGAAGGCAGGCAGATTCCTCCAGATCACCGAAAAATTCCTCGAACAAGTACATATTTAGAGATATTCGGAGTATTCCATCTCGGACATATGGCCTTATCTGGTCAAGGGTTAGTACCTTACCTCAAGGCCGATAAAGATTACGCCCAGCTCATCTGCTCACAGTTTTGATCCATACAGTATATGTGAGTTCTACATTGAGGCGCCGGGGCATGACACTAAGAAATTTGGGGTCGTTAATAGAAAAAATCAAGAAGCTGGTTGACGAGGGAGTCATGACGAGAGAGTTGATCTAGCAGTGGAAAAATAAGTGAAGAGACAAGCGTACACTACAAAGGACCGGAATGAGTTAGTACTCGGGAGGTAGTCCAGAGGTCCCTATGGTTTTCCATCAGTTCACAAAGAAATTCTCAATGCTTTGAAAAAAAAAAGAAAAGAAAAAACTCTCAAACTGATATTTTTTAGAATTAAAAATCATATTTCCATTTAGAAAGCATTTTTACATTCTTGATTCTTTAAACATTTTATTTTTATGGGGTAGTTTTTGTTCTCCCATATTCATATACACGCATTTTTGAATAGACATATGTATATATCATTTCTATACCAGGTCATTGAATTTTGAATGCAACAATACATTTGCTTCAGATCCAAAGATCAAATCTAAGTTGCATATATTTAGAAGAGATTGAATGTTGTGGGGATACTGTAAATGTGAGTATCTGCTAGTTTACTTAGGCCAACAGAGGAACAAAACGAGTGTTTAGACAATGGGCAGTTCCCATTTTAGGAATTTATCTTCTCAGGCACTTGTCATTTAAGATCCTTGAAACGAGAGTTGACCCTAAACCTCTACCCCTTAAGGCTTTCTCAGGACATCTGTGAATGTGACGAAGAATGGTATTCTTTTACTTTACCAGAAGACAGAGATGAGACCAGACAGATTGGATACGAAGATTAGAAAATCATTAGAAGAAAGTGGTTGAAAACAAGGATATGTCCAAACGAAAAACAAAAGAAAATAAGAAAAATGGCAATCAGAAGGCCGAAGCAATCCAGATCGAGTAGATATCAGAAGAGCTGTAGAGAGGCAATTAACTTCGAGCGGAAGATAGCATCAATACCCAATATAGATACGTGTTGATTCGAGGATACATTTATAGACTTGAATAAGAAGAAAGAGATTCAAGGCTAAAAACCCAAAATGGGCAGCCTAAAACAAAAAAAATAAAACAAAAAAAAGAGAATAAAAGAAAAAAATAAAAATAAAATAAAAAGAAGAAGAAAAAGAAAAAGAGAGAGAGAGAAAAAAGGAAGAAAAAAAGAGGAAAAAAGGAAAGAAAAAGGAAAAAAAAGAAAAAAGAAAAAGAAAGAAAGAATATTGTATATGCTTCACACACAGATCAAACAATACAAGAACGAGACTTCAACTATGAGCAAGAGACACAAGGAATCCACATTTCAAGTAAATATCAGTTTTGAAAATTAGTATAGAAGCTCAATTTGAAGCCAAGTCAAGACAAGTCGGCCTGAAGATTGCCAATTTCGAAAAAGGAAATGACCTATAGGGTGAAAACCCAAAAATAGGCAGTCTAGAGTGATCCTAAAAATGAAGAAAAAGAGTAGTCTGTCTGAGCATGCGTGCATCAATATCCAACCAAAATACACTGATCTGAAGGTACAGAAGAAGGAAGTGACCTCTGGGCGAAAACCCAAAAATGGGCAGTCTAGAGCGATCCAAGAGAAAAAATGAAAAAGAAGAAAATAAAAAAGAAGAGAAAAGAATAAAGAAAGTATAACATTTCATATGGGCGTGCCAATCACAAGATTTCCAGAAATGTATTCGTAGTCCTTCATTCAAGAAATCTCAGTTTCGAGGAGTTTTAGAGGATCAAACATTCTTGAACAGAAAACAAACATCAGTACATAGCCAGAATGCAGGGCAGGCTACAGTAAAAAAAGAAAGGAAATGAACTCTAGGGTGAAAACCCGAAAACGGGCAGTCTAGAGTGATCCAAAAAATGGAAGGAATAATGGGCATATCCAAGTTACACAAGTACAGAAATATTGTTTCACTTAACCATAAACCAAAGGCCTACATTACAAGACCCCAAAGACCATTCTGATCATCCATAGATATCCAAGTTGAATGAGAATGTCTTCAGATTTCATTCCGCCTATAAAGGTTAACTTTGCTTCAAGGAACGTCAAACTTCGAAGTGCTTGATCGACACCCAAATGAGGGAAGGATGGGTCATGGTGAGATAGTGAGATTAAGAGAGCCACCTTAAACGGGGTAGAAACTAGGTAGGGTTGTTCCTCTCAAAAGCCTATTAGACCAGAAGAAACTATACATTTGCATATATCTCCACAATGGTCAAGATCTTCTAAATATGAGCTTCATTAGATTTGATCTCTCGCAATTTGAAGCATATGTGCTATGGTGTTTGATATATTGGGGGCAAACATGTTTTAAAGGTTTGACATTTTCTCCCAAAGTTTTGATGTTTACCATTTCCCCAAACATTAGTTTTTAAAATGTAAGGCAATATACTTCGAATTTTGTTTACCATTCTCCAAACATTAATTTTTTAAAAATGTTTGGTCCTTAAAAAAAGAAAGAAAAAAAGATGTTTACCATTTGTTCCAAACAATGTTTTCAAAATGTTTGGTATCCCCTCCAAGTTGTGATTTTCAAAATTACTATTATATTTTCAAACAATCATTATTTTTTTTAAATATACACAAGTAGATTGCCTTTTGCATTACTTTAAAAATGAATGATGATGAGATTTAATGCATAGGGACCGAGAGTTAGTTCCCGTCGAAATGTTACGAGAAGATCAAGGATGAGCTCAGGGGATGGAAGCATTTTGGCTCACCCTGGTGACTAGAAATAGATCAAGGCTTTGTATGATGGGTCAGAAAATTCAAAGCAGTGGAGCCCGTGGTTGAATGGGGCAACGACAAGCGAAGAAGATGACAAGGGTTCTTATAAGAATAATATAAGAACCAGAAGATCATGGGTGATAACCCTGAAGACAAGAAAGCCTTCCGCACAAAAGGTTTGAAAGCATGTTAATCTAGATTCAAAGTGATTGATCAAATGAGGATTTAAGAGCATACAGTGAAGAAGTAAAGAGATGAAGAAATCTGAGGAACGACCTTTCAGTGTGTATGACTTTAGAACAAAAGAGGGCTAAAAGAAAAAAGAGAGAAAAAAGAAAAAGAGAGAAAGAAAGAGAGGGAGAAGAAAAAAAAGAAAAGAAAAAGAAAAAATAAGAAGAAATTGAAGGAAAAAAAGAGAAAAGAAAAAGAAAAAAGAGAAAAGAGAAAAAAGGAGGAGAAAGAAAACATTACATTGCATGCATCATATAGATAGGGGCATGTCAATTTTTGCTTATTTTTAGACAGGTATTTGAAGAATTGTCAAAGAATTTACTAAAGAAAGAAAAGATCGGCAGCCTTAGTAGTGTGAGCCCAGAAAGATTGGTAGCCATTTTCGGCATGAATCCCCAAATTTGAAGAAAGATCGGTAGCCATTTTCGGCGTGAATCCCTAAATTTGAAGAAAGTTCGGTAGCCATTTTCGACGTGAATCCCCAAATTTGAAGAAAGATTTCAGCAGCCTTAGCAGCGTGAGTCCAGAAAGTTTGGTAGCCATTTTCAGCGTGAATCCCCAAATTTGAAGAAAGATCAATAGCCATTTTTGACGTGAATCCCCAAATTGAAGAAAGATTTCGGCAGCCTTAGCAGTGTGAGTCTAGAAAGATCGGTAGCCATATTCGGCGTGAATCCCCAAATTGAAGAAAGATTTTGGTAGCCTTAGCAGCGTGAGTCCAGAAATATCGGTAGCCATTTTCGGCGTTAATCCCCAAATTGAAGAAAGATCGGTAGCCATTTTTGGCGTGAATCCCCAAAATTAAAGAAAATTTTGGCAGCCTTAGCAGAGTGAGTCCAGAAAGATCGGTAGCCATTTTTAGCGTGAATCCCCAAATTGAAGAAAGATCGGTAGCCATTTTCGGCGTGAATCCCTAAATTTGAAGAATAATCGGTAGCCATTTTCAGTGTGAATCCCCAAATTAAATAAAGATTTTGGAAGCCTTAGCAGCGCGAGTCCAGAAAGATCGGTAGCCATTTTCAGCATGAATCCCCAAATTGAAGAAAGATCGGTAGCCATTTTTGGCGTAAATCCCCAAATTTGAAAAAGTTCGGTAACCGTTTTTGGCATGAATCCTCAAATTTGAAGAAAGATTTTGGTGGCCTTAGCAGCGTGAGTCTAGAAAGTTCGGTAGCCATTTTAATCGTGAATACCCAAATTTGAAGAAAGATCAGTAGCCATTTTCGGCGTGAATCCACAAATTGAAGAAAGATTTTGTCAGCCTTAGCAGCGTGAGTCCAAAAAGTTCGGTAGCCATTTTCGGCGTGAATCCCCAAATTTAAAGAAAGATTTCGGCAGCCTTAGCAGCGTGAGTTCAGAAAGATCGATAGCCATTTTCGACGTGAATCCCCAAATTGAAGAAAGATTTCGGCAGCCTTAGCAGCGTGAGTCCAGAAAGATTGGTAGCTATTTTCGGCATGAATCCCCAAATTGAAGAAAGATCGGTAGCCATTTTCGGCGTGAATCCCCAAATTTGAAGAAAGTTTGGCAGCTATAGTAGCGTGAGTCCAGAAAGATTGGTAGCCATTTTTGGCATGAATCCCCAAATTTTTAGAACGATCAGTAGCCATTGTCGGCGTGAATCCCCAAAATTGAAGAAAGATTTTGGCAGCCTTAGTAGCGTGAGTCCAGAAGAATCGGTAGCCAGCTTGGCGTGAACCCCTAATTCAAGGATAAAGGTTCTATATAGGAAGGGCCTGTATTTTCAAGCCCTCGCAGTGAAAGGTTCTATATAGGAAGAACCCGTAACTATGAGATTTCAAAAGCTAAAAGTTCTATATAGGAAGGACTAGCAGCTCCAGGGTTTGAAGACTAGCAGTTCTATATAGGAGGAACTCCCAGTCGGAAGAATCCATCCGTGGCGTAAAAGGTTTTATATAGGAAAAACCTGCCGCGTTGAAGGTGAAGAGTTCTATATAGGAATGACTCCAAGCTTTACCGTCTCAAAGTGAAAAGTTCTATATAGGAGGGACTCATAACTCGAGGCTTCAAAGTGAAGGGTTCTATATAGGAAGAGCCTGTAGCTCTAAGATCAGAAGGTGACGAAGTTCTATATAGGAAGAGCTTACAAGCCTGAAGATTCAGCTAAGGAAGAGCGGAGAGTTCCAGAAGAACACGTGATTCCGAAGCCAAAGACAAGGAAGTAGGTCAAAAATGAGTGCTTTTTATCTTTGCTTTGTTCTCGTTTCACAAGAACAAGAAAAGAGGGGCAACTATAATCACTCATTTTGACTGGGTTTTAGTGTTATTAGTATTACTTTAATAGTATTATTATTAATATAAAATTATTGAAAAATCAAAAAAATAATAATAATATAATATAAAAAAGTAAAAAAAAATTAAAAAAGCAAAAAAAAGCAGTGGATGAGGGTGGTCCACGTCACCCCCATAAGCCCCCCAATTGCCTACAAATAGGAGGCATGGAGGGTAATTATAGGCACAATTGAGGAGCCGGTTAAGGCATGCCCAAATAAGAGAGCTTGGTTCTCGGGTAGCCAAGGACTGAGGGCACTGTCCTCGGTCCTAACCGGTTCGATCGGGGTCCTATTTTGGGTCTGGTCTAGTTAATTTTTTGGAGAGGTCGTGATAGATCTCAGTGGGGTTCAGTTGGGGTTCGTCATTCGAGCTCCTAATTAGGTATATTTTCTTCCCTTTTATTTGTGTTGTAATTTTTATGATTTAATGAAGTAGTAGTTAATGTAAAATTGTGTTTTTAGTTTGTATGTTTTAGATTAGCATTTATTATGTTTTAAATTTATGTTTTATATTAATATTTTATTTATGTTAAATTTGTTTTTATTTATGTGTTGGATTAATATTTATGAATGTTAGCATTTTATTTATGTTAGATTTGTTTTTATTTATGAGTTAGATTAATATTTATGTATGTATGTTTTAGATTAGTATTTTATTTATGTTAGATTAGTATTTTATTATGTTAATATTTTTTTGTGTTTTTATTGTATTTAAATTATTTTCCATATTTTATATTTTGCTCACTAAGATTGCATATCGAGATATATAAATTGTCAATGTGGTGCCTTTTTATCCGAGCGTAAACGGGGCCAGTATCAGGCATATTGATGGTGGTTGGGCGTTTACTCTCAGATAACGGGGCTTTTAAAATTTACTCGCACTTATAACCAAATTTTAATTTAATCATCACTTTAATCCGGAAAGTCCAATATTAATAAAGCGGTAATTATTAAAGTACCAATTTTGGGCAGTGTGAAGGTGCTAATCATTCCCCATCCGTAACCGACTCCCAAACCCAACACTTTTCAAATCTCTGGTTTTATGGTGTCCGGCCTACCTAAGTGGCCGGTGGCGACTCCATTTTAGTAAATAAAATACGGTTTTTACAAAACCCCACGAAAGACATTATTATTTTCAAAACAAAACAATAAATAAAAACTCGTTTTTTAGCGAAAAGGATATCGCTACACAATGCAATAATCGATATTCAATGATTCGAGATAGGCACCTAGCCTAATCCCGAGACTTCGGCTACACTCACCTTGAACTCTGATACTCATACGGCTCTCGAATTACTATTCCTTTATTCCTAGATTTTGATAAGGATAATGGTACTTCTATCTCCACTTCTTGAGCACTTCGATGGCTATCAAACGATGTATTGAAATCAAGGAAAACTTGAAGATTCAAGAGAGGTACTTGCTTGAGCTTAGGTTGAAGAAAACAATGGAGGTGTTTGCTTGTTCATAAGAAAGATGGAAGACAATAACAAAGAGAGGAGTTCTCGGTAGCTATTATATTTCTTAGAAATGTTTCGAAGCTCTTCAACTATCCTTATATTTACATGATGGATTTCCCTTGGCCAAAGGTAAGCTTAATTTCTATTTTATTATTCCACCTCGCACACAAGCAACCACAAGCTTTCCTCCAAGCGTAGGTAAGCTATATAAAATTATTTCCATTTTCAGCATATGGGATAACAATTATGGCCATCATTTTTTCTTACAAGAATCACAAGGAGTTCACGTGGGGTTGCCTAAGCAAGAGGTGAATCACTCAAGAAATTGGGATAATTATGAGGGTGGTCCCTTAACTTCCTAAAATTTATACTTTTACCCCCAAACTTTCAATTTTTACAATTTAGTCACTAATAGAGTTTTTACAATTTAGTCACTAATACAGTTTTTAACACACCCATATCGATATGTTTTATGACCGTATCGATACGGATAGTCAGAGTTCGGTATGTTAGTTAAGGCTGAAGGACCGTACCAATACGGGACCTACCGTATCGATACTCTAAGCTTGATTTTAGAATTCAAATGTATTCAATAAGGTCCTTAACTAAGAATTGACTCAATTAGAGTCCATTATCAATAAAAATTCACCACACGCTCGACACCAATACAATATTTAGACTTTTTCGATATATATTTTTCGATCACCGGAACCTAATTCTGACTAGACCAATTTTCGAGGTGTTACAATTCTCCCCCTTAAAAATTCACCCTCAAATTTTTACCTACAATAATATCGGGATCATCTATAACTGACATACTCACTTATACGAGCCATATTAGGGTTAGACATCTATAAATAAAGAGATCGGATTAGCCGACAATTCACAATATACAACATGTAATACCTAGGTGGCAAAGTAATACAATAATCAATACAATAAGCTTTGGTTTAGTCATAGAATCGACTAAACTCTAGCTCTGATACCACAAATGTAACACCTCCTTCCCGGCCTGGTAGAGAATCGGGTCAAAATGCGTTATTGAAGAACAATGTGATGATCGGTGCAAAATTTTTTAATCAGTGATCGATACTTTAATGTTGTCATGCTTAACAAACCATACAAAACCACAAGTTCAATTAATCCAATATGAAACTATGATAGTCCATTTAGGACCAATTTTAAACTTTTACAAGTTTTAGAGACTAATATGTAATTTCAGTATCTTAGAGGTCCTTTTCTAAAATTAACCATACTATACTAAAATTTAACCTATATGCAATGATCATGCAAATTTTCATGTTAATCAGAGTTCATTTACCCATTCAATTAAACTATACAATGTTCAGTGACCAATATGCAATATTTCGAACATATTCCAATTAACTTTTAATAGATTTACCTGTATCAGTATCGGTACTTGAGAGGCCGTACCGACACACCTGTGTCATGGCCACTAAAATAGTTAAGAGTCAATGAGCCCGTATAGATACGCAATGCATATCTTATAACTATCAGAATTCAATGAACAAGGCTCGTATTGGTATGGCTGGGAAACCGTACTAGTATGGGTTGACCAAGTTGACTCATTTTGATACGCCCTAAAGACCGTATCGATGCATTTAATTTTCCAGATTCTAGTGTTGACTTTTTATATCAGTACGCCCTTTAACGTATCGATACGCTATGTTGACCGATGTTGACTATGTCCAAATATGCATATCTGTATCGATACGCCATCACTCGTGTCGATACGCCCTGCACTAAAATGACAGATTTCTTCTGGTTTTAATCCAATTTAACCTATCAAACGATGTCCAAATGCAATGAGATTTTACCAGCAAATTAATATCAACATAATCTACTAGCATGTCAAATTTCATGATCATATGAGTCCATTTACTATGACTTCACCTTTTTAAGCCAAATATGCATATTTAGTCCCTTTTAGCCAAACATTAAAAGTCATTTAGGGCCATTAAGGCTTATACATGGCACAAGCAATATATACATAACAAAAGGACTAAAAGCGACTAATCTAACTACTTTGCCACCATTCTAGGAGTTCATAGGGTCGATATACTTTACTTTAGGCTTGTAGTGACTTGTCAAACTTCCAACTAGCTTCGATCTTAAACCGATGTCTTTCTTAACCTGAAATGCAAGGAAGATGAATGCATTAGGCATACTTTGCCTAGTGAGGTAGTCATAAATAATAATGAACGTAATATGCGAATTAGCAAGCTTTAGTATTATCAATGGCATTATAACATGAGCATGTATTCCATTTTAGGACTCAATGACATCAATGATTAACATAGCAACAATGATCAATAACAATATTCTACAACAATAGTCAATAGCAATATTAAATAGTTTCCTTGGATCAATTTTCAGTATATGGATACACGAATTCCCCCTCCGCACCACAATCAATAGTGGTCTAGTCATATACCCTCCGCCGCACTAATTTGACAAAATCACAACATCCCTCTGCCGCACCAATATAAAGGCCGTAGCCCAAACCCGTACCAATGAGCTCGTGAATTCTATGGCATGCCAATTGTATCCAATACTCTCAAATCCAAGGTCCAATAATCAATTGTTCGGTATTTCAATAACAATAATTCCATAGCAATGGATCGATAGCAATGTTCAATATAATATTCGATGACAACAAATCAATATCAATGCTCTAATGGCCTTATTCAATATTGAATGATCAATGATTGTATATGCCAATGCTTCAATGATTTCGATGACAATATAACAACGCTACGGACAATGATTCGATGCAATACTTACTTACCAATATAACCATCAATGATGTGCTTATGCAATAACCTTATAACACAATGTTAGCAATGCAATAATCGATATTCAATGATTCGGGATAGGCACCTAGCCTAATTCTGAGACTTCGACTACACTCACCTTAAACTATGATGCTCCTAGGGCTCTCTGATTACTGTTTCTTTATTCCTAGCTTTGGATATGGATGGTGGTCCTTCTATCTCCACTTCTTGAGCACTTCGATGGCTATCAAACGATGTATTGAAATCAAGGAAAACTTGAAGATTCAAGAGAGGTGCTTGCTTGTTCATAAGAAAAATGGAAGACAATAACAAAGAGAGGAGCTCTCGGTAGCTATTATATTTATTAGAAATGTTTCTAAGCTTTTCAACCATCCTTATATTTACTCGATGGATTTCCCTTGGCCAAAGGTAAGCTTAATTTCTATTTTATTATTCCACCTCACACACAACCAAGCACAATCTTTCCTCCAAGGGTAGGTAAGCTATATAAAATTATTTCCATTTTCCAACATATAGGATAAAAATTATGGCCATCATCTTTTCTTACAAGAATCACAAGGAGTTAACGTGGGGTTGCCTAAGCAAGGAGGTGAATCACGCTAGAAATTGGGATAATTACAAGGGTGGTCCCTCAACTTCCTAAAGTTTATACTTTTGCCCCTAAACTTTCAATTTTTACAATTTAGTCACTAATATAGTTTTTAACAGACACCCATACCGATACACATTATAGCCGTATCGATACGGATAGTTAGAGTTCGGTAAGTTAGTTAAGGTTGAAGGACAGTACTGATACGGGACCTACCGTATCGATACGCTAATCTTGATTTCAGAATTCAAATGTTTTCAATAAGGTCCTTAACTAAGAATTGACTCAATCAGAGTCCATTATCAATAAAATGGACCACACGGTCGACACCAATACAATATTTAGATCTTTTCGATATATATTTTCTGGTCACCAGAACCTAATTTCGGCTACACCGGTTTTCGTGGTGTTACTGTAGCAACCATTTTTATGAAAATTCGATGATCACTAAAAGGTGGGTGTCCTTTTCCTTTTCTTTTTTTCGGGAAAATGTTTGAAAATGTGTGGAAGTTCTTTAAATTTTCGTATTTTTGAAAACGAAAGACTTGGAGTCACCACCGGCCATTAGAGTAGACCGGACACCGTAAAACCAGAGATTCGTTTGAAAGCAGGTTCGGGAGTTGGTTACACGTGGGGAAGGATTAGCACGCCCATCACGCCTAGAAATTGGTACCAAAATATATGTTACCTTTAATTGATGGAAATTATCGAAATTTAAATTGACTTTAATTAAATGGTTCGTGACTGAATATAACCTTTAATTAGACGGGCTTTTGTCAAATTGGTGAATTCAAATTAATTAAACATTTAATTAATAAGGGTGATGATTCCTCAGACCATAGATTAAACCGACATCGAATAAGCCCGACTGCTATGTTAATTTATGGTTCGAACTTCGTTCATCACCTTTATGCATGATGCAAGCAATTAAGTATGATGTTATGACTTGTCAAAATTTTATCTCAAATTACATTTACCTTTAGACGGCAAGAATTAATTTGAATATTTGGTCAACATCAATGAGCCAGAACTGTTACGACACGAATATTGGAATTAATAAATACCTCCTTTTTATAAGTTAAGTTAATTAACCATATGCATGTCTATTAAGATATTAGAGTTGTATGAATGACAATTAAAATGCATGACAAGGAAGTGGTTGAAATAAAACCTTGGTCCACTAAAGCCATAACCTAAAAAGGCCCAAATTATTGAAATTCAACTAGTGATCTAATTATTAACTAGGTTAGTCTAATATTACCCCTGAATTAATTAAATCTTAAAAAACTAAAATAAAATCCTAATAATTTATGGATCATCTTAAATCAAAAATAATTAATTTGGTTGATTTTAGACTAGTATACCAATAAGCCAAGGATTCTATTTAAAATGAATCGAATTAATTAATTATGATTTTAATTAGGTGTTCACCTAAGTCAAATATCAATTTTATCCTAAAGTGTAAATAAGAGATGATCAACTAATTTAATGAATTTAACATTTATCCCAATGAGCCAAGGATAAATTTAAATTAATTAAATTAATTCGAACCTTAAATCTAACTATGGCTATAAAAAACTAATCCTAAATTTACTTTAATTAATTTAAACCTTATGCCCCAATAAGCCGAGCGCATAATTTAAATTAATTAAATTAAATTAAACCCTAAACTAACTAAGTCCTCAACCAACCTAAAAACCTAAACTAAATTCATTTTAATTAATTTAAAACATACCCCAATAAGCCAAGGGCATGTTTTAAATTAATTAAAACAAACTCTAAAAAACTAAATTATCCTAAGAACACATACAAACAAGCACTAAATTAAACCACATCCAACAAATAAAATACAACACATAACACAAATAAATAAATTAAACAAAAATATATAAGAAAAAAAGAGGATACCAATAAAATCTCATCAATATTTCATTAGACTATAATAATGGATTACATAAAAAGTATATAATAAAAGGAAAGAAAATACCAAAACTCAACTATATGCTCGATCAATCAATCCACGGATCGTTGTCGTTGGGGTTGAAAAAGCTTGATTCAAGGGTTTTTTGTGGTTCGAATGGAGAGTGAATAAGGTGAGGATAGCTTGAAAATGGTTTCGGTTAAAGGGGATGATGGGGGGATAATGGTCGTGGTTTTGGGGAATGAATAATGGCGTAGGGATTTATATTGGGGAAAATGAAAATGGCCTAAGGATTTGTTTTGGGGAAAATGAGAATTATAGGGATTGTGTAATGGGAGAGAGTTAGGGGGTTGGTGCGGCAGTGGCTCAGGAAAAAATGAAAATCAATAATCAGCCGTGGGTGTTGGGGGATAATGGAATGAAAATGTAGTGTTGGGGCTGCAAAAATCTGGGAATGGAATAGAAATGTAGGGTGCGGCTAGAGAAAAAAAAAACGGCCGTTGTTTTTGGGGATAATGGAATGAAAATGTAGGGTTGGGGCTCCCAAAAATCTGGGAATGGAATGGAAATGTAGGGTGCGGCTAGAGGGAAAAAATGGCCGTGGGTTTTGCTTTAGGGTAGGTAATATATATATATATATATATATATATATATATATATTATTTTTTATCCCATAAAATAAAACCAATGTGGTTCAAGACCTTACTCACTAAGTAGTAGTTCATCCAATGGGAGCGAGGTATTCATCCATCCAATGGGAGTAAAGCCTTAATGAGGAAAGAGTTGGGATTTTCTTTTTTTTGATTTGTATTTATTTATTTTTACTATGTAAAATATATATAATGGGCCATGTAATTTTGGGCTTAGAGTATGAGGTTTTGGGTATTAAAAGGGTTATGTGGATTGATCTTATTTCGAGCATTTTTAATTTAAACTTGGACAAAATTTAGTGTCTACAGCTGGCCCTCTTTGCTTATTGCTGTGAAACGGGAATAGAGCAAAGACTAAAGATATAAATTTTGTCCCATTTCCTTGTTCGAAGATTCTAAGCTGCGAGTTCCTCCTATATGAAACTGTTCACTCTTCCTTTTCTTTAAATCTTGGAGCTTCAGAATAAAATAAAAGGATTCACGGCAACACGACTACTAATCGAAAATCTTCAATAAGATCTACCTCGTCCACACGAGGCTACAGACTAGATAACGGGATTCACTCCAGCACAGCTACCCATCGAAAATCTTCAATAGGATCTACCTCGTCCATACGAGGCTACAGACAAAATAATGGGATTCACGCCAACACGACTACCTATCGAAAATCTTCAATAAGATCTACCTCGTCCATCTCAGGCTATAGACCAGATAACGAGATTCACGCCGACATGGCTATCAAAGGAAATCTTCAATAACTGGATTCACGCCGACATGGCTACCAAAGGAAATCTTCAATAACTGGATTCACGCCAACATGGCTACCAAAAGAAATCTTCAATAACTGGATTCACGCTGACATGGCTACCAAAGGAAATCTTCAATAATTGGATTCACGCCGACATGACTACCAAAGAAGATCTTCAATATCTGGATTCATGCCTACATGGCTACCAAAGGAAATCTTCAATAACTGGATTCACGCCGACATGGCTACCAAAGAAGATCTTCAATAATTGGATTCACGCTGACATGGCTACCAAAAGAAATCTTCAATAACTAGATTCACGCCAATATGGCTACCAAAAAATCTGACTCTTCTTCAGGGGCTTCAGACCATATAAAAGGATTCACGCCAACACGGCTACCAATCGGATCTCTTCAATAAAATGCCCTAACTTTGGATCTTTCTGAAGTAAAAAGATGCTCAGCACTCTCGAATAATTAGAAATTAGAAGATCTTTGAAAACCCTAATTATACAAGCCGATAGACTCTTGATTCTATGAGGCCTACTTCTTCTCTCGTGAAGCTATAGATCAAACCTTTTATCAACCTTCGAATGCCTGTTTTGAATAAATAAAATGCTATGATGGTATGAGTTAGCATGCTCCTAACATAAGGACATCTAACTAAAAATGATGCATGAGTAGAATCATCTTTAAAATTGTTGGGGAAAAACTCTTGCTTTTCGGCGGCCGGTCACCCTTAGCTCCTATGGGCCGTTTGTCTTTGTAGAATCTTTATCTTTTGCCCCTTCCTGAAAGGGTGTTGCTAACCTGCATTGGTCGAAACACAATCCGTCACATCATGAAGCTCACTTTGGATCATTGCCCCTGCTTCACTTGGGCTTAAATGTTGTCTCTTCAATAACTCTTCATCACGAGTCTCCTTTATTCTCAACATTGGGGCGAGCACCATGCCCCCAAGTTTCTAAGCTTTCCATACTTCAATAAGGTCCAATTTTTAATTAACTGAACAAAACAAAGCATTCCTTCTATCTTTATCGAATCTTCATTTTTTTTCCTGAAAAGAAAATGATGCCTTACATTGGTCATACAAAATCTATCCTTTTGTAGCATTGCCCTCACTCAACTTGGGCTCAACTGTCACCTCTTCTACGGCTCTCCACAATGAGCCTTCTTCGATCTCAACGTTAGGGTGAACACCATGCCCCCAAGTTCCCCAAATTTCCTTATTTTAATTAGGTTCCGAATCTTTATTGTTACGATCCATGCAGAACATTATGGCATGAAGTTACTTGAATCTCTAAATTGTCGGCATATAAAATCTTGCGATTATTCTCATTCCAACCAGCGATAAATTATTCCTTTGTGCTAGGTCGACCATGTAGATCCTTAATATAACACTCAACCACAGGGCCATGCGCAGGAGCCATTCTTCTTCTTATTTACCTTGGTAGTATCTCATCTCACCTCTAGGTTTAACTGTTATTTTGCGATTGACCCAACAATATAGTCTTTCTTCTGTCGCGATATTGGGCTGAAAACATGCCCCTTAAACCTCCAAACTTCTTTTCTTCAATAAGGCTCGATCTTCATTTTGCTTATCTAATCAAGACATTATGGCAAATATTCATTTTGAGTCTTTAAACTGTGTGTTGCACTAAGTCTTGCTATTAATCTCTTTAGAATCACTGAGGTTTTGTATTAGGTCGACCACGTACATCCTTGACCTAAACTTTATCCCAGAAGCCATGTAGAAGAACAATTTCTTCTTTTTGGATCTTGGTAATGATTTATCTAGCCTTCGGTTTTGGCTGTTATTTTTTTTGCCTTTGATCCAACAGGATGATCTTTCTTCTATCTCAATGGTAGGCCAAAAACATGCCCCCTAAGTCTCAAAATTTCATTTCTTCAATAAGATTCAATCTTCATTCTTTTGAATCAATCAAGGCATTGCGACAGACACTGACTTTGAGTCTTTGAACCGTGTAGCATACCAAAGCTTGCTATCATTCTTTTTTGGATCACTGACGGGTCATCGATGCTAGGTCGATCATGTACGTCTCTGCCCCCGAACTCTAAATTTTATTCTTGAAACAATACAAAGAAATCCTATTCTTCCTATTCACTTATATCTCTTTTTTTCTTTTATTTTTCTATTATTTTTCTCTTCTTTTTTCTCTTCTTCTTTTTTTTCTTTTCATCTATACGTCAGTTTGCCAATTAACATTTCAAAAGATGATGCTTTTTGGATTTTATATATAATCAAAATCAACAAGAAAAGAATAGAATGTCTCGATATCAAGTGCAAGAGTGTCGTAGATTCAATCCTCCGATGATCAACGACTTGCCTTTGAATGTTGTGGCGATATTTGAAGTTGTGAAATTTCTCCCAGATTACTCGGTTCCTCCTCATGATTATGGTATTTGCTTGATCTGTTCGAAAACTGCTCATTCTAGTTCTCATTGTTTTTCTCCGAAATATAAATATGTTCAAGGTCTTCGAATTTTATTTAGCCTATGGAGTGAAAAAAATATCATTCTGAGAGTTCTTAGTATAAGTGTATTCTGATTGCAATTAATATAGTGTCAGTGTCTTCAAGGATTCATCTCTGATGCTAGGGTATTGAATAGGTGAAGCATAGCCCCCTATTAGATTTGTTCTACCCCCACAGATCCATCAGGATGCTCTGAGACTTATTTGATTGTTCATTTATTTCTTAGTTTTTAATTTTTTTCGAGAATTCAACTCATCACGGTCCTTTGTCCATGGAATAATGATGGAGCATACAACAATACCTCGAGTTACTCAGCATAGTCATGATTTGAAAACTTAATCATACAGCCAAGGCTTTCGACTCAATTAAAGTAAGTAGATCAAAACATCCTTATTTAGCCCTTTTGCTATAGCGGAGCGCCCTTCTGGTTTTCTAAAGAATTCTCGCATTTAAGCAACTCCATTGGGATTTTCTAGGAGATTTTCTTATCATCGAACATTATCGAAGGAGTAGTAGTCTTGCGTCTTGCACTTTACCGACCAGAGCGGGCTAAGCAGGAAGTCATACTTTTATCGTGATCACAACATTCGGTTGACTTTTTATTAGAATCATTGCCACATCATGCACGTGATATCCGGGGATCTTATGAGGGTAAGAAAGAATATAAACATATATATTTAATTAAAAGATGCATCATTTCATTGAAATGAAAAAGGCAAACATAACACGAGCCCTTAAACAGGTATTTACTACTTTCGGGCAAACAATAGCAAAGTTAATTCCACACATTACTTCAAAAGAAAATGCAAAGAAATGTAAACAAATGAACTTTTATGAAGGAAAACTAGGAAATCAACACCCCACAAAAGTATTGCCCACCATTCTTTCTTCTTAAAACCTCAAAAGGCCAGCCACAATCAAACTTTGAACCTTGTTTTTTAGGGCTCAACAATTCTCCATAGTATGTCCTGTACTACCCACATGGTAGTTACATATGGCATTAACATCATAACCCTCGAGATAGGAGGATCTTTCGGTTTGGACTGAACTAGGGTCATAAGCTTCATTTCAACAAGCATTGAGAGCAAATCAGTGTACGAGATTAGAACTGGATGAAAAACCTTTGGAGGCTTTGCAGACCATGATGATCGATTACGGTAGTGGCCTTGAGGCTGATTGGTTGAGTGGGAACCCACCATATGAACGTGAGAGTCATATCCCTTCCGAGGGGTAGGGGTTGTTTATCCTTCCATTTTTAAAGCATCCTCGAGGCACTCTCTACTCATGACCAATTCTGTAAAGCTAACGGTAGGGTGGCTTATCAACCGATCATACAACACTCCATTTAGAGTATCTATATACATAGGAGTAATTTCTCTCTCCTAAATAAGGGGGCTGTACTTGAGCTGCCATGTCTCGCCATCGTTGAGCGTATTGGCAAAAACTCTCATTAGGCGTTTGTTCTAAACTTTACAGTAGGAATTGGTTCGGGATCATCTCTGTTACATGCTTGTACTGTTCTATGAGGGCTCTGGCTAAATCCTTCCAAGACTTGGTATGAGCTTGTGTTAACTGATTAACCATTTCATGGCAGACCCTACCAAACTATCTTGGAAACAGTGAATTAACAGCTTCTCATTGTTAGTAAACCCTACCATCTTGCGGCAAAACATGTTTATGTGGACAGTGGGGTAAGTCATCCCATCGAACTTCTCAAATTTTGAGGTCTTGAACTTGTATGAGATCTCCACATCCGGGACCAAATTGAGATCTCTAACATTCAATTCGTAGGATCCTTCTTCATCCTCTTTTTCTCAAAACCTCTCCTCCTTCTTGGTTTCCTCTAATTGCTTAGAGAACTCCGCCTTGACCTCGTTTAATCCCTTCAATTCATTTAGATCTAGAACACTATCTTCGACATTTTTTGCATTATTGAAGGTTAGACTCGGTGGACCATGAGTGGAGGTGCCGACCTAATGAGATGAAGTCACTACTTGCGGAGGTTTTGGGGTAGTGTTGATAAAGATAGGGAAGTGTGAAGGATCTCCCAAGTTTTGGGTGGGATTCTCGAGAGCACCCATTCCTCTTGGGTTCTCTCTACGACTAAGCTGTAACATCTGAGATATCTCTTTCATCTTGTCTTGTTGGGATTTAACGATGGTCTCCTTAATTACGAGTGAGCCCGCTCTAATTGCCCCTTAGATCAGTTTCTATCTTTGCAAAACTTTCTTCCATTTGTCTTCTTTGATATCGGTAAAGTGTGAACGTAGGATCCTTGATCATTGCACGAGATCCCCAACAATTAATTTTATTGTTTCATGAATTATTGTATGCGATGCATCGTATAAATGATTGAAATAAATGATCGTAAGCTAACACTTGAAATTCATAAATGAATGCAAGCATGAAACACCAAATTTCTTTCATATGAAAACCTTTAATTAATTCCTACACTTTGCACTTTTTGCAAGCAAATGTGACATAATATAAACATGCATGAATGCAAATAAGAACACTTATTTGGCAAATATCCTCGTTAGACAACTTGTATTAATGGAGATATTGTTCTATTATAACAATGAAAGAAAATCATTGGACATACGACCCACACCAAGATGGCATTTGTTCCTTTTTCGACTCTTCCTTTGCGTATTCCTGAATCCCAATAGCATCTCGTGCTAGAACTAGAGCCATTAGGCAATTCCTTGTACTTGAAACATCAAATTTGTCGTCTCTTTGTAATACCTCAACGTATATTCGATGATTAAATACACATTGAAGATGTTACTAAAGTTTTTAACTGATTTCTTGACTTGTAAAGTTTTTTAAAACTAGTTTAGTAAAATAACTTTTCCTCATATTCATTAAATTACAAAATTGTCTAGTGTCACCTAGTTTCGACCCTGAATTGGTTAAATAAATATTTAAGATAGTTATTAATATGAATATATAATTCAGGGTGTAAACTATGTGTACTACCTAGACCTTTTCTTGATTTTAAAATCGCCACTTGATTAGCAGTATCTATGTAATAATTATACCAAATCCAATTGCTATGAGTTTAAAACCATACTATCCATCCTTAATACTTAGGTTACAAGCCCACTTAAAATAAGTAAACTAACTTATAAGTTTTGTAATACAAAACAACTGCAAATTTAAAATACGAGTACATGTCCACTAGACTATGATGTAAGTATACATACTATTACTTATAAGCAATAACTCGATTTCCAAAAGTGCAACTCCTTCTTCGATAATACTAGCACGATCGACCTATGTGTATTACGAAACACACGCTAAGTATAACTTAGCGGGGCCTAAATATAACAATATAAACAAATAACATAAATAACCCAATCCCTGCAAAAATGGCAAGTGATTTCCCGTGCAGTTTATAACATCTCATCATTTATCATGCTAAATGAGAAATTAACTTATTTCAATGAATCATGGTTGCATGTATATATATATATATATTCAAAGTCATAATTTTATTCTTACTTTATCGGTGATAAACACGATAAACATATTGGCCTATCTACATGCATAAAAGCATTTCCTGAATTATAGCCCAAAGTACAAAATCATGTGAACCTATGGTATAGAGTCATCACGACACTGTAGTGTCTACGATGCTGTAGCATCTGCATCGCCGAAGCGACTGAGATGAGTACGTACTCGAGGACGCTCTTTGCTCCTCATAATCGAACATTTTGTGCTAATAATACCGAAGTGTCTGAACAACACCGTAGCGTCTAAGTCGACACCAAAGTGTCTAAACATCACCGAAGTGACTGAAACGCACCGTAGTGCTAGGACGCAGCTGCTAAGACTCTATGGATATCCAACTATACCAAAGACTCTCACACAAGTACTCGGGCATAACAATATAATATTTTCATATTCAATATCCAATCCGTCAATACTATCATTCATAATTCGATAATGGGCAGTTCATACCCAAAATCTAACATTCGATTTATCTTAGATAAATTATTATGCTATATCAACGTGTCACATATGTCATTTGCATAACTTTGATCAACATACATTTTCATTCTTATCAAGGTCGACTTATCGCAAGTCGTCCTATTTGTAACATGTCATTCATGCATATAATGCACTCACCTGGGCTATACAAAATATTGGGCCTCACTAAGCTAGTTCACTACTTTTTCCTTGCCTCTTTTATCTCATGTTTCCTTGTCCTGCTCGAATGCTGCATATTTACCCATTGAACATATACAATAACATACATGTTAGATTTTTCTTTTAATCTAACCCTGCTTAACTATAAAATACTAGTAGTATTATTCGAATATAAAAATTTTCCAAAAATTTCCCCTTTTTCTCCCTTAGTAGCAGAATAGTCCATTTTGGTCCCTATTGACCATTTTGCAATTATTCAAGCTCGAATCACAATTACTCCATAATTCTATCATTTTCCACTAACTTTTACTCAATGCCCTTCAATCCACTAACTTTTTTTAAAGTGACATTTTAGTCACCAATTTCACACAAAAGTTTCCAAACTTGTACTAATTAATAAATCCAACATTTTTATAATTTTCTCAAAATTTTCCTTTTATTTTAGCCCTTGGCCGAAATGGTAACTACAACTTCCCAAGGTTGTTTTTCATTCAAACAACATTCTAAAATACTCAAAATAATTTTTTCTAACAGTTATTCTTCATTTCCAAGAATTAACACTTAAAACCCCAAATTCTTCCTACATGGTAAATTGGGTGTCTAAAATTTTCAAGGATTTTATTTTAGTCCTAATGCCATAATCAAGCTTGTAATTTCATAGTCTCTTCAAATTCACCCCTAGGAAAATTTTCACAATATTTTCCTAATTTACCAAGCATGCCAAAATAATCACTTAGAAGACTAGTTGAGAATTTTTTTTTTCATTCTAACATCAAAACCAAGCTTGTAGAATCATAAATCTTCCATATTCATCCTTAATTTCAAAACCCTAAATAAAATCCAAAAAATTTAGGGTTTATGTCTTCAAACATGAAATTAATCTAAATCTAAGCTTGATTTCAACTCCACAACACTTGATTTACTTAAATCAAGCTTCAATCTCAACATAGAACATGAAACCCTATTTTCTCGCTCATCAATAAAATGAATAAATCTTCATAACTCTTTGTAAAATTACTATCAAATGAAAGAAAATTAAACATAGATTAATTTTCTATCAAAAACATACCTTGAGTCTTGTTTGGAAGCCTTCAAATTGCCTAGGAATTTTTTTGTGTATTTTTTTCTTTCTTTCTTGGTGGTTTATGAACAATTTTTTTCATCTTTTACTTATTAATGCCAAGTGTGTTTAATTAAATGAATATTAAATTCATTTAATTACTTAAGTCCAAATAACCCTCCAACTAAGTTCTATTTCATAATTTGCCATCATGTAAAAATAGAACTAAATCTAGTTAGAATCCAACTATAAATATTAAAATATTCATAAAATAATATTTTATGAATTTTCCATGGCTTATGGAGTTGTCTTTAAAATTGCAATTCGATTCGATTACCTGATAATCACTTACTACAATTTTCCATTTTTCGAACTATCGGGTAAAATATGAAATTCTCATATTTCTAATTTCCATGAATAAATATTGTTGATATACAAAATATTCCATAATTTTGTAAAAATCAAAATCTTGAAATTTTGACTCGGTCTAATATATTGATAATTTACCCAAAATCTTTATCGGATAAAATTCTCTTAATAATCCTTTTATCAGATATCCATACGAATAATATTAACTCAAATTGATTCATTTTTATCAGTCGAAGTACTGACATAAGACCTTCCAAATAGGCCACCCATCCTATGCCACGAGCACACTTAAGCTTGCGATTCGATCGAAATTCGACATCTTATCTTTGTATTTTTATTCGGATCAAGTATCC
Organism: Hibiscus mutabilis; assembly: GCA_019671005.1. NCBI lineage: Eukaryota > Viridiplantae > Streptophyta > Magnoliopsida > Malvales > Malvaceae > Hibiscus > Hibiscus mutabilis. The sequence continues at coordinate 24,025,267 of CM033719.1, read as the reverse complement.
GATTATCCCTTAATCGTTCGATCAAAAATAGATTTCTATCTCATACTAGAAATCTAATTATACATATCAACTTCTTGTAACTTGTACTACTTATTTGTGCAATAAAAATATTTAATGGTAAAAATTATCCATCAGGTGCCTATACTTTTCCTATCGAATTTCAACCAAACTTCGCAAGTACCATATTTTGCTTACTCTCTATCACACGATACTTTAAATTCTCAGAAATTCATTTCTTAGAGTCCATAATTAAAGAAATCCTAACTTTTATATTTTGTCATTTTAGTCACTAAGTTAGCTTTTAAGCCCTTATTTTAGTACTAATTGACTCTTAAACAACTTAGCAAATTTTGGGGTATTACACTCTTGCCCCCAAATATTCTAAGTAGCATCTCAAAGTCGTTCCGTCATCGGTATTTGATACTCTTGGGTTGCCCTTTTGCGGCTTGTAGCTTGGTCCTTGAGCTTCTGAACCTACCCTTCATCCAATCACTCATTTGTGGGAATTCCTCAAAATTCTTCTCATCATTGTTATGTATCGAATCTCCCATTGATCAAGCTTTTAATTTTAGACTATTTCCAAATTTCTTGTTTTCTTAATGATATGACAATGTATAAATAAGAAAACAAAAGGACAGTTAGTAATGGACAAAACAAATAAATCAAACAAGTGAAAATATAGCAAAGCGAAGTAACCAACGAAGAAAAGCAAAAATCTAATCACATGAATTCTAGCTCACTATGGTTGTCCGCATGGCTCTAATCGGGGTGGGCTTCCTAGATTATCAAGCATGTGGGCTCTGTTCTAAAAGGGTACTCGAACCTATCTTATTACTTACTAAGGCAACAAGAACCTAATCTGGCCCATTCTGGGCTTGCGGGTGGATTTGGTTAAAGGGAACGCATACGACCTAGTGACGTGGAGGGCTGCTCATGTGTCAAAAAGTGTGGATTCTAGAAATGAATTACCGACCCGTGGAGGGCTACTCACGTGGGTATGTGGCATTTCACTCCCACTCAAGGGACAAATCTCAAGTTTAGAGCTTGATGATCGTGATGCAACACATGTTGGTGATTCCTTAGAAATTAAATGGGGCAATTAATTTGAAACCACCAATTATTAAAGCCGTGTAATTAAAGTCATATCTTCAAAAGGAACAAATTGATTAAATTCAATTTAAATTTTAATATTTCCATCAATTAAAAGTAACGTAGATTTTCTTAGCTTAACTCTTTTTTTTTTTGTTTTGTAAAAACAAAATTGTCCCCAATGAGTCGCCAAATCAGAGCGACCTTTTTTATGAAAATTCGATGATCGCTAAAAGGTGGGTGTCCTTTTCCTTTTCTCTTTTTTTGGGAAAAATGTTTGAAAATATGGGAAGTTCTTTAAAAAATCGTATTTTTTAAACGAAAGACTTGGAGTCGCCACCGACCACTAGGGTAGACCGGACACCATAAAACCAGAGATTCGTTCAAAAAGCGGGTTTGGGAGTTGGTTACGCGTGGGGAAGAATTAGCACCCTCATCACGCCTAGAAAATCGGTACCAAAATATATGTTACCTTTAATTGATGGAAATTATCGAAATTTAAATTTACTTTAATTAAATGGTTCGTGACTGAATATAAACTTTAATTAGACGGGCATTTGTCAAATTGGTGAATTCAAAATTAAAATTTAATTAAAAGGGTGATGATTCATCAACCATAGATTAAACCGACATCGAATAAGCCCGACTGCTATGTTAATTTATGGTTCGAACTTCGTTCATCACCTTTATGCATGATGCAAGCAATTAAGTATGATGTTATGACTTGTCAAAATTTTATCTCAAATTACATTTACCTTTAGACGGCAAGAATTAATTTGAATATTTGGTCAACATCAATGAGCCAGAACTGTTACGACACGAATATTGGAATTAATAAATACCTCCTTTTTATAAGTTAAGTTAATTAACCATATGCATGTCTATTAAGATATTAGAGTTGTATGAATGACAATTAAAATGCATGACAAGAAGAAGTGGTTGAAATAAAACCTTGGTCCACTAAAGCCATAACCTAAAAAGGCCCAAATTATTGAAATTCAACTAGTGATTTAATTATTAACTAGGTTAGTCTAATATTACCCAGAATTAATTAAATCTTAAAAAACTAAAAAAAATCCTAATAATTTTGGATCATCTTAAATCAAAAATAATTAATTTGATTGATTTTAGACTAGTATCCCAAAAAGCCAAGCATTCTATTTAAAATGAATCGAATTAATTAATTATGATTTTAATTAGGTGTTCACCTAAGTCAAATATCAATTTTATCCTAAAGTGTAAATAAGAGATGATCAACTAATTTAATGAATTTAACATTTATCCCAATGAGCCAAGGATAAATTTAAATTAATTAAATTAATTCGAACCTTAAATCTAACTATGGCTATAAAAAACTAATCCTAAATTTAATTTAATTAATTTAAAACTTATGCCCCAATAAGCCAAACATATAATTTAAATTAATTAAATTAAATTAAACCCTAAACTAACTAAGTCCTCAACCAACCTAAAAACCTAAACTAAATTCATTTTAATTAATTTAAAACATACCCCAATAAGCCAAGGGCATGTTTTAAATTAATTAAAAACAAATTCTAAAAAACTAAATTATCCTAAGAACACATACAAACAAGCACTAAATTAAACCACATCCAACAAATAAAATACAACACATAACACAAATAAATAAATTAAACAAAAATATATAATACCAATAAAATCTCATCAATATTTCATTAGACTATAATAATGGATTACATAAAAAGTATATAATAAAAGGAAAGAAAATACCAAAACTCAACTATATGCTCGATCAATCAATCCACGGATCGTTGTCGTTGGGGTTGAAAAAGCTTGATTCAAGGGTTTTTTGTGGTTCGAATGGAGAGTGAATAAGGTGAGGATAGCTTGAAAATGGTTTCGGTTAAAGGGGGATGATGGGGGGGGGGATAATGGTCGTGGTTTTGGGGAATGAATAATGGCGTAGGGATTTATATTGGGGAAAATGAAAATGGCCTAAGGATTTGTTTTGGGGAAAATGAGAATTATAGGGATTGTGTAATGGGAGAGAGTTAGGGGGTTGGTGCGGCAGTGGCTCAGGAAAAAATGAAAATCAATAATCAGCCGTGGGTGTTGGGGGATAATGGAATGAAAATGTAGTGTTGGGGCTGCCAAAAATCTGGGAATGGAATAGAAATGTAGGGTGCGGCTAGAGGAAAAAAAAAACGGCCGTTGTTTTTGGGGATAATGGAATGAAAATGTAGGGTTGGGGCTCCCAAAAATCTGGGAATGGAATGGAAATGTAGGGTGCGGCTAGAGGGAAAAAATGGCCGTGGGTTTTGCTTTAGGGTAGGTATATATATATATATATATATATATATATATATATATATTATTTTTTATCCCATAAAATAAAACCAATGTGGTTCAAGACCTTACTCACTAAGTAGTAGTTCATCCAATGGGAGCGAGGTATTCATCCATCCAATGGGAGTAAAGCCTTAATGAGGAAAGAGTTGGGATTTTCTTTTTTTTGATTTGTATTTATTTATTTTTACTATGTAAAATATATATAATGGGCCATGTAATTTTGGGCTTAGAGTATGAGGTTTTGGGTATTAAAAGGGTTATGTGGATTGATCTTATTTCGAGCATTTTTAATTTAAACTTGGACAAAATTTAGTGTCTATGCCTGGCCCTCTTTGCTTATCTTTGTGAAACGGGAATAGAGCAAAGACTAAAGATATAAATTTTGTCCCATTTCCTTGTTCAAGATTCTAAGTCATGAGTTCCTCCTATATGAAATCATTCACTTCTTCCTTTTCTTTAAATCTTGGAGCTTGAGTAATAAAATAAAAGGATTCACGGCAACACGACTACTAATCGAAAATCTTCAATAAGATCTACCTCGTCCACACGAGGCTACTGAGACTAGATAACGGGATTCACTCCAAAGACACGGCTACCCATCGAAAATCTTCAATAGGATCTACCTCGTCCATACGAGGCTACTGAGACAAAATAATGGGATTCACGCCAACACGACTACCTATCGAAAATCTTCAATAAGATCTACCTCGTCCATCTCGGGCTATAGACCGGATAACGAGATTCACGCCGACATGGCTATCAAAGGAAATCTTCAATAATCGGATTCACGCCGACATGGCTACCAAAGGAAATCTTCAATAATCGGATTCACGCCAACATGGCTACCAAAAGAAATCTTCAATAATCGGATTCACGCCGACATGGCTACCAAAGGAAATCTTCAATAATTGGATTCACGCCGACATGACTACCAAAGAAGATCTTCAATATCCGGATTCATGCCTACATGGCTACCAAAGGAAATCTTCAATAATCGGATTCACGCCGACATGGCTACCAAAGAAGATCTTCAATAATTGATTCACGACATGGCTACCAAAAGAAATCTTCAATAACTAGATTCACGCCAATATGGCTACCAAAAAATCTGACTCTTCTTGTGGGCTTCAGACCATATAAAAGGATTCACGCCAACACGGCTACCAATCGGATCTCTTCAATAAAATGCCCTAACTTTGGATCTTTCTGAAGTAAAAAGATGCTCAGCACTCTCGAATAATTAGAAATTAGAAGATCTTTGAAAACCCTAATTATACAAGCCGATAGACTCTTGATTCTATGAGGCCTACTTCTTCTCTCGTGAAGCTATAGATCAAACCTTTTATCAACCTTCGAATGCCTGTTTTGAATAAATAAAATGCTATGATGGTATGAGTTAGCATGCTCCTAACATAAGGACATCTAACTAAAAATGATGCATGAGTAGAATCATCTTTAAAATTGTTGGGGAAAAACTCTTGCTTTCTGGCCGGTCACCCTTAGCTCCTATGGGCCGTTTGTCTTTGTAGAATCTTTATCTTTTGCCCCTTCCTGAAAGGGTGTTGCTAACCTGCATTGGTCGAAACACAATCCGTCACATCATGAAGCTCACTTTGGATCATTGCCCCTGCTTCACTTGGGCTTAAATGTTGTCTCTTCAATAACTCTTCATCACGAGTCTCCTTTATTCTCAACATTGGGGCGAGCACCATGCCCCCAAGTTTCTAAGCTTTCCATACTTCAATAAGGTCCAATTTTTAATTAACTGAACAAAACAAAGCATTCCTTCTATCTTTATCGAATCTTCATTTTTTTTCCTGAAAAGAAAATGATGCCTTACATTGGTCATACAAAATCTATCCTTTTGTAGCATTGCCCTCACTCAACTTGGGCTCAACTGTCACCTCTTCTACGGCTCTCCACAATGAGCCTTCTTCGATCTCAACGTTAGGGTGAACACCATGCCCCCAAGTTCCCCAAATTTCCTTATTTTAATTAGGTTCCGAATCTTTATTGTTCTGATCCATGCAGAACATTATGGCATGAAGTTACTTCGAATCTCTAAATTGTCTGGCATATAAAATCTTGCGATTATTCTCATTCCAACCACTGATAAATTATTCCTTTGTGCTAGGTCGACCATGTAGATCCTTAATATAACACTCCAACCACAGGGCCATGCAGGGAGCCATTCTTCTTCTTATTTACCTTGGTAGTATCTCATCTCACCTCTAGGTTTAACTGTTATTTTGCGATTGACCCAACAATATAGTCTTTCTTCTGTCGCGATATTGGGCTGAAAACATGCCCCTTAAACCTCCAAACTTCTTTTCTTCAATAAGGCTCGATCTTCATTTTGCTTATCTAATCAAGACATTATGGCAAATATTCATTTTGAGTCTTTAAACTGTGTGTTGCACTAAGTCTTGCTATTAATCTCTTTAGAATCACTGAGGTTTTGTATTAGGTCGACCACGTACATCCTTGACCTAAACTTTATCCCAGAAGCCATGTAGAAGAACAATTTCTTCTTTTTGGATCTTGGTAATGATTTATCTAGCCTTCGGTTTTGGCTGTTATTTTTTTTGCCTTTGATCCAACAGATGATCTTTCTTCTATCTCAATGGTAGGCCAAAAACATGCCCCTAAGTCTCAAAATTTCATTTCTTCAATAAGATTCAATCTTCATTCTTTTGAATCAATCAAGGCATTGCGACAGACACTGACTTTGAGTCTTTGAACCGTGTAGCATACCAAAGCTTGCTATCATTCTTTTTTGGATCACTGACGGGTCATCGATGCTAGGTCGATCATGTACGTCTCTGCCCTTGAACTCTAAATTTTATTCTTGAAACAATACAAAGAAATCCTATTCTTCCTATTCACTTATATCTCTTTTTTTTCTTTTATTTTTCTATTATTTTTCTCTTCTTTTTTTCTCTTCTTCTTTTTTTCTTTTCATCTATACGTCAGTTTGCCAATTAACATTTCAAAAGATGATGCTTTTTGGATTTTATATATAATCAAAATCAACAAGAAAAGAATAGAATGTCTCGATATCAAGTGCAAGAGTGTCGTAGATTCAATCCTCCGATGATCAACGACTTGCCTTTGAATGTTGTGGCGATATTTGAAGTTGTGAAATTTCTCCCAGATTACTCGGTTCCTCCTCATGATTATGGTATTTGCTTGATCTGAAAAAACCGCTCATTCTAGTTCTCATTGTTTTTCTCCGAAATATAAATATGTTCAAGGTCTTGAATTTTATTTAGCCTATGGTGAAAAAATATCATTTCGAGAGTTCTTAGTATAAGTGTATTACGATTGCAATTAATATAGTGTCAGTGTCTTCAAGGATTCATCTCTGATGCTAGGGTATTGAATAGGTGAAGCATAGCCCCCTATTAGATTTGTTCTACCCCCACAGATCCATCAGGATGCTCTGAGACTTATTTGATTGTTCATTTATTTCTTAGTTTTTAATTTTTTTCGAGAATTCAACTCATCACGGTCCTTTGTCCATGGAATAATGATGGAGCATACAACAATACCTCGAGTTACTCAGCATAGTCATGATTTGAAAACTTAATCATACAGCCAAGGCTTTCGACTCAATTAAAGTAAGTAGATCAAAACATCCTTATTTAGCCCTTTTGCTATAGCGGAGCGCCCTTCTGGTTTTCTAAAGAATTCTCGCATTTAAGCAACTCCATTGGGATTTTCTAGGAGATTTTCTTATCATCGAACATTATCGAAGGAGTAGTAGTCTTGCGTCTTGCACTTTACCGACCAGAGCGGGCTAAGCAGGAAGTCATACTTTTATCGTGATCACAACATTCGGTTGACTTTTTATTAGAATCATTGCCACATCATGCACGTGATATCCGGGGATCTTATGAGGGTAAGAAAGAATATAAACATATATATTTAATTAAAAGATGCATCATTTCATTGAAATGAAAAAGGCAAACATAACACGAGCCCTTAAACAGGTATTTACTACTTTCGGGCAAACAATAGCAAAGTTAATTCCACACATTACTTCAAAAGAAAATGCAAAGAAATGTAAACAAATGAACTTTTATGAAGGAAAACTAGGAAATCAACACCCCACAAAAGTATTGCCCACCATTCTTTCTTCTTAAAACCTCAAAAGGCCAGCCACAATCAAACTTTGAACCTTGTTTTTTAGGGCTCAACAATTCTCCATAGTATGTCCTGTACTACCCACATGGTAGTTACATATGGCATTAACATCATAACCCTCGAGATAGGAGGATCTTTCGGTTTGGACTGAACTAGGGTCATAAGCTTCATTTCAACAAGCATTGAGAGCAAATCAGTGTACGAGATTAGAACTGGATGAAAAACCTTTGGAGGCTTTGCAGACCATGATGATCGATCACGGTAGTGGCCTTGAGGCTGATTGGTTGAGTGGGAACCCACCATATGAACGTGAGAGTCATATCCCTTCCGAGGGGTAGGGGTTGTTTATCCTTCCATTTTTAAAGCATCCTCGAGGCACTCTCTACTCATGACCAATTCTGTAAAGCTAACGGTAGGGTGGCTTATCAACCGATCATACAACACTCCATTTAGAGTATCTATATACATAGGAGTAATTTCTCTCTCCTAAATAAGGGGGCTGTACTTGAGCTGCCATGTCTCGCCATCGTTGAGCGTATTGGCAAAAACTCTCATTAGGCGTTTGTTCTAAACTTTACAGTAGGAATTGGTTCGGGATCATCTCTGTTACATGCTTGTACTGTTCTATGAGGGCTCTGGCTAAATCCTTCCAAGACTTGGTATGAGCTTGTGTTAACTGATTAACCATTTCATGGCAGACCCTACCAAACTATCTTGGAAACAGTGAATTAACAGCTTCTCATTGTTAGTAAACCCTACCATCTTGCGGCAAAACATGTTTTATGTGGACAAGTGGGGTAAGTCATCCCATCGAACTTCTCAAATTTTGAGGTCTTGAACTTGTATGAGATCTCCACATCCGGGACCAAATTGAGATCTCTAACATTCAATTCGTAGGATCCTTCTTCATCCTCTTTTTCTCAAAACCTCTCCTCCTTCTTGGTTTCCTCTAATTGCTTAGAGAACTCCGCCTTGACCTCGTTTAATCCCTTCAATTCATTTAGATCTAGAACACTATCTTCGACATTTTTTGCATTATTGAAGGTTAGACTCGGTGGACCATGAGTGGAGGTGCCGACCTAATGAGATGAAGTCACTACTTGCGGAGGTTTTGGGGTAGTGTTGATAAAGATAGGGAAGTGTGAAGGATCTCCCAAGTTTTGGGTGGGATTCTCGAGAGCACCCATTCCTCTTGGGTTCTCTCTACGACTAAGCTGTAACATCTGAGATATCTCTTTCATCTTGTCTTGTTGGGATTTAACGATGGTCTCCCTTAATTCTGACTGAGCCCGCTCTAATTGCCCCCTTAGATCAGTTTCTATCTTTGCAAAACTTTCTTCCATTTGTCTTCTTTGATATCGGTAAAGTGTGAACGTAGGATCCTTGATCATTGGCACGAGATCCCCAACAATTAATTTTATTGTTTCATGAATTATTGTATGCGATGCATCGTATAAATGATTGAAATAAATGATCGTAAGCTAACACTTGGAAATTCATAAATGAATGCAAGCATGAAACACCAAATTTCTTTCATATGAAAACCTTTAATTAATTCCTACACTTTGCACTTTTTGCAAGCAAATGTGACATAATATAAACATGCATGAATGCAAATAAGAACACTTATTTGGCAAATATCCTCGTTAGACAACTTGTATTAATGGAGATATTGTTCTATTATAACAATGAAAGAAAATCATTGGACATACGACCCACACCAAGATGGCATTTGTTCCTTTTTCGACTCTTCCTTTGCGTATTCCTGAATCCCAATAGCATCTCGTGCTAGAACTAGAGCCATTAGGCAATTCCTTGTACTTGAAACATCAAATTTGTCGTCTCTTTGTAATACCCTCAACGTATATTCGATGATTAAATACACATTGAAGATGTTACTAAAGTTTTTAACTGATTTCTTGACTTGTAAAGTTTTTTAAAACTAGTTTAGTAAAATAACTTTTCCTCATATTCATTAAATTACAAAATTGTCTAGTGTCACCTAGTTTCGACCCTGAATTGGTTAAATAAATATTTAAGATAGTTATTAATATGAATATATAATTCAGGGTGTAAACTATGTGTACTACCTAGACCTTTTCTTGATTTTAAAATCGCCACTTGATTAGCAAAAGTATCTATGTAATAATTATACCAAATCCAATTGCTATGAGTTTAAAACCATACTATCCATCCTTAATACTTAGGTTACAAGCCCACTTAAAATAAGTAAACTAACTTATAAGTTTTGTAATACAAAACAACTGCAAATTTAAAATACGAGTACATGTCCACTAGACTATGATGTAAGTATACATACTATTACTTATAAGCAATAACTCGATTTCCAAAAGTGCAACTCCTTCTTCGATAATACTAGCACGATCGACCTATGTGTATTACGAAACACACGCTAAGTATAACTTAGCGGGGCCTAAATATAACAATATAAACAAATAACATAAATAACCCAATCCCTGCAAAAATGGCAAGTGATTTCCCGTGCAGTTTATAACATCTCATCATTTATCATGCTAAATGAGAAATTAACTTATTTCAATGAATCATGGTTGCATGTATATATATATATATATTCAAAGTCATAATTTTATTCTTACTTTATCGGTGATAAACACGATAAACATATTGGCCTATCTACATGCATAAAAGCATTTCCTGAATTATAGCCCAAAGTACAAAATCATGTGAACCTATGGTATAGAGTCATCACGACACTGTAGTGTCTACGATCTTTGTAGCATCTGCATCGCTGGGCGACCGAGATGAGTACGTACTCGAGGACGCTCTTTGCTCCTCATAATCGAACATTTTGTGCTAATAATACCGAAGTGTCTGAACAACACCGTAGCGTCTAAGTCGACACCAAAGTGTCTAAACATCACCGAAGTGACTGAAACGCACCGTAGTGCTAGGACGCAGCTGCTAAGACTCTATGGATATCCAACTATACCAAAGACTCTCACACAAGTACTCGGGCATAACAATATAATATTTTCATATTCAATATCCAATCCGTCAATACTATCATTCATAATTCGATAATGGGCAGTTCATACCCAAAATCTAACATTCGATTTATCTTAGATAAATTATTATGCTATATCAACGTGTCACATATGTCATTTGCATAACTTTGATCAACATACATTTTCATTCTTATCAAGGTCGACTTATCGCAAGTCGTCCTATTTGTAACATGTCATTCATGCATATAATGCACTCACCTAGGCTATACAAAATATTGGGCCTCACTAAGCTAGTTCACTACTTTTTCCTTGCCTCTTTTATCTCATGTTTCCTTGTCCTGCTCGAATGCTGCATATTTACCCATTGAACATATACAATAACATACATGTTAGATTTTTCTTTTAATCTAACCCTGCTTAACTATAAAATACTAGTAGTATTATTCGAATATAAAAATTTTCCAAAAATTTCCCCTTTTTCTCCCTTAGTAGCAGAATAGTCCATTTTGGTCCCTATTGACCATTTTGCAATTATTCAAGCTCGAATCACAATTACTCCATAATTCTATCATTTTCCACTAACTTTTACTCAATGCCCTTCAATCCACTAACTTTTTTTAAAGTGACATTTTAGTCACCAATTTCACACAAAAGTTTCCAAACTTGTACTAATTAATAAATCCAACATTTTTATAATTTTCTCAAAATTTTCCTTTTATTTTAGCCCTTGGCCGAAATGGTAACTACAACTTCCCAAGGTTGTTTTTCATTCAAACAACATTCTAAAATACTCAAAATAATTTTTTCTAACAGTTATTCTTCATTTCCAAGAATTAACACTTAAAACCCCAAATTCTTCCTACATGGTAAATTGGGTGTCTAAAATTTTCAAGGATTTTATTTTAGTCCTAATGCCATAATCAAGCTTGTAATTTCATAGTCTCTTCAAATTCACCCCTAGGAAAATTTTCACAATATTTTCCCTAATTTACCAAGCATGCCAAAATAATCACTTAGAAGACTAGTTGAGAATTTTTTTTTTCATTCTAACATCAAAACCAAGCTTGTAGAATCATAAATCTTCCATATTCATCCTTAATTTCAAAACCCTAAATAAAATCCAAAAAATTTAGGGTTTATGTCTTCAAACATGAAATTAATCTAAATCTAAGCTTGATTTCAACTCCACAACACTTGATTTACTTAAATCAAGCTTCAATCTCAACATAGAACATGAAACCCTATTTTCTCGCTCATCAATAAAATGAATAAATCTTCATAACTCTTTGTAAAATTACTATCAAATGAAAGAAAATTAAACATAGATTAATTTTCTATCAAAAACATACCTTGAGTCTTGTTTGGAAGCCTTCAAATTGCCTAGGAATTTTTTTGTGTATTTTTTCTTTCTTTCTTGGTGGTTTATGAACAATTTTTTCATCTTTTACTTATTAATGCCAAGTGTGTTTAATTAAATGAATATTAAATTCATTTAATTACTTAAGTCCAAATAACCCTCCAACTAAGTTCTATTTCATAATTTGCCATCATGTAAAAATAGAACTAAATCTAGTTAGAATCCAACTATAAATATTAAAATATTCATAAAATAATATTTTATGAATTTTCCATGGCTTATGGAGTTGTCTTTAAAATTGCAATTCGATTCGATTACCTGATAATCACTTACTACAATTTTCCATTTTTCGAACTATCGGGTAAAATATGAAATTCTCATATTTCTAATTTCCATGAATAAATATTGTTGATATACAAAATATTCCATAATTTTGTAAAAATCAAAATCTTGAAATTTTGACTCGGTCTAATATACTGATAATTTACCCAAAATCTTTATCGGATAAAATTCTCTTAATAATCCTTTATCAGATATCCATACGAATAATATTAACTCAAATTGATTCATTTTTATCAGTCTCGAGTACTGACATAAGACCTTCCAAATAGGCCACCCATCCTATGCCCTGAGCACACTTAAGCTTGCAGTTCGATCGAAATTCGACATCTTATACTGTATTTTTATTCGGATCAAGTATCTGATTATCCCTTAATCGTTCGATCAAAAATAGATTTCTATCTCATACTAGAAATCTAATTATACATATCAACTTCTTGTAACTTGTACTACTTATCTGTGCAATAAAAATATTTAATGGTAAAAATTATCCATCAGGTGCCTATACTTTTCCTATCGAATTTCAACCAAACTTCGCAAGTACCATATTTTGCTTACTCTCTATCACACGATACTTTAAATTCTCAGAAATTCATTTCTTAGAGTCCATAATTAAAGAAATCCTAACTTTTATATTTTGTCATTTTAGTCACTAAGTTAGCTTTTAAGCCCTTATTTTAGTACTAATTGACTCTTAAACAACTTAGCAAATTTTGGGGTATTACACTCTTGCCCCCAAATATTCTAAGTAGCATCTCAAAGTCGTTCCGTCATCGGTATTTGATACTCTTGGGTTGCCCTTTTGCGGCTTGTAGCTTGGTCCTTGAGCTTCTGAACCTACCCTTCATCCAATCACTCATTTGTGGGAATTCCTCAAAATTCTTCTCATCATTGTTATGTATCGAATCTCCCATTGATCAAGCTTTTAATTTTAGACTATTTCCAAATTACTGTTTTCTTAATGATATGACAATGTATAAATAAGAAAACAAAAGGACAGGTTAGTAATGGACAAAACAAATAAATCAAACAAGTGAAAATATAGCAAAGCGAAGTAACCAACGAAGAAAAGCAAAAATCTAATCACATGAATTCTAGCTCACTATGGTTGTCCGCATGGCTCTAATCGGGGTGGGCTTCCTAGATTATCAAGCATGTGGGCTCTGTTCTAAAAAGGGTACTCGAACCTATCTTATTACTTACTAAGGCAACAAGAACCCTAATCCTGGCCCATTACAGGCTTGCGAATTGGATTTGGTTAAAGGGAACGCACGACCTAGTGACGTGGAGGGCTGCTCATGTGTCAAAAAGTGTGGATTCTAGAAATGAATTACCGACCCGTGGAGGGCTACTCACGTGGGTATGTGGCATTTCACTCCCACTCAAGGGACAAATCTCAAGTTTAGAGCTTGATGATCGTGATGCAACACATGTTGGTGATTCCTTAGAAATTAAATGGGGCAATTAATTTGAAACCACCAATTATTAAAGCCCGTGTAATTAAAGTCATATCTTCAAAAAGGAACAAATTGATTAAATTCAATTTAAATTTTAATATTTCCATCAATTAAAAGTAACGTAGATTTTCTTAGCTTAACTCTTTTTTTTGTTTTGTAAAAACAAAATTGTCCCCAGCGGAGTCGCCAACTGTAGCGACCTTTTTTTATGAAAATTCGATGATCGCTAAAAGGTGGGTGTCCTTTTCCTTTTCTCTTTTTTTGGGAAAAATGTTTGAAAATATGGGGAAGTTCTTTAAAAAATCGTATTTTTTAAAACGAAAGACTTGGAGTCGCCACCGACCACTAGGGTAGACCGTACACCATAAAACCAGAGATTCGTTCGAAAGCAGGTTTGGGAGTTGGTTACGCGTGGGGAAGAATTAGCACCCTCATCACGCCCGAAAATCGGTACCAAAATATATGTTGCCTTTAATTGATGGAAATTATCGAAATTTAAATTTACTTTAATTAAATGGTTCGTGACTGAATATAAACTTTAATTAGACAGGCATTTGTCAAATTGGTGAATTCAAATTAATTAAACCGACATCAAATAAGCTCGACTGCCGTGTTAATTTATGGTTCGAACTTCGTTCATCACCTTTATGCATGATGCAAGCAGCTAAGTATGATGTTATGACTTGTCAAAATTTTATCTCAAATTACATTTACCTTTAGACGGTAAGAATTAATTCGAATATTTGGTCAACATCCAATGAACCAGGACTGTTATGACACAAATATCAGAATTAATAAATACCTCCTTTTTATAAGTTAAGTTAATTAACCATATGCATGTCCATTAAAATATTAGAGTTGTATGAATGACAATTAAAATGCATGACAAGGAAGTGCTTGAAATAAAACCTAGGTCCACTAAAGTCCTAACCTAAAAAGGCCCAAATTATGGAAATTCAACTAGTGATTTAATTATTAACTAGGTTAGTCTAATATTACCCAGGAATTAATTAAATCCTAAAAAACTAAAAAAATCCTAATAATTTTGGATCATCTTAAAGCAAAACAATTAATTTGATTGATTTTAGACTAGTATCCCAAAAAGCCAAGCATTCTAATTAAAATGAAACGAATTAATTAATTATGATTTTAATTAGGTGTTCACCTAAGTCAAATATCAATTTTATCCTAAAGGGTAATTAAGAGATGATCAACTAATTTAATGAATTTAACATTTATCCCAATGAGCCAAGGATAAATTTAAATTAAGTAAATTAATTCGAACCTTAAATCTAACTATGGCTCTAAAAAAACTAATCCTAAATTTAATTTAATTAATTTAAAACTTATGCCCCAATAAGCCAAACATATAATTTAAATTAATTAAATTAAATTAAACCCTAAACTAAGGCCTCAACCAACCTAAAAACCTAAACTAAATTCATTTTAATTAATTTAAACACTTACTCCAATAAGCCAAGAGCATGTTTTAAATTAATTAAACAAATTCTAAAAAGCTGAACTATCCTAAGAACACATACAAGCAAACACTAAATTAAACCACATCCAACAAATAAAATACAAGACATAACACAATTAAATAAATTAAACAAAAATCTCATCAATATTTCATTAGACCATAAGAATGGATTACATAAAAAAATATATAATAAAAGGGAAGAAAATACCAAAACTTAACTATATGCTCGATCAACCAATCCACGGATCGTTGTCATTGGAGTTGAAAAAGCTTGATTCAAGGGTTTTTTGTGGTTCGAATGGAGGGTGAATAAGGTGAGGATAGCTTGAAAATGGTTTCGGTTAAAGGGGGATTATGGGGGGGGGGTAATGGTCGTGGTTTTGGGGAATGAATAATGGCGTAGGGATTTATATTGGGGAAAATGAAAATGGCCTAAGGATTTGTTTTGGGGAAAATGAGAAATGTAGGGATTGTGTAATGGGAGAGAGTTCGGGGGTGGGTGCGGCGTGGCTAAGGAAAAAAATGAAAATCAATAATCAACCGTGGGTTTTTGGGGATAATGGAATGAAAATGTAGGGTTGGGGCTGCAAAAAATCTGGGAATGGAATAGAAATGTAGGGTGAGGCTAGAGGGAAAAAATGGCCGTGGGTTTTTGGGGATAATGGAATAAAAATGTAGGGTTGGGGCTGCCAAAAATCTGGGAATGGAATGGAAATGTAGGGTGCGGTTAGAGGGAAAAAAATGGCTGTAGGTTTTGCTTTAGGGCAGGTAATATATATATAGATATATATATCTATATTATTTTTTATCACATAAAATAGAACCAATGAGCTTCAAGATCTTACTCACTAAGTAGTGGTTCATCCAATGGGAGTGAGGTATTCATCCATCCAATGGGAGTAAAGCTGTAACACACCTTCCCGTATTCGTTTCCAAATACGAGTCGTTAATATTATAAAACATTATTGAAAAACGTTTCAAATTTTGCTTCAAGTAAAAATAGTATTCATACCACTTTCCACATTTTTGTTTCTACCGGACAGTCTAGAAATTGGAAATCAACTCTATTTATACCGATAAAAACTAGATTCAAACACGATTCTAACGGTATATTCCAAAAAACTTAATAAAATCTACAAAAAGTTATAAAAATTCTTAAAGTCTCGTCACAGTATAAGGTTTCCAAAATTCTGCTATCCAGTTTTTCTGACCTTTCGTCGAATAAAAATTCATAACTTTTAGTACAGACCTCAAAATCAGTCACCGTTTTTTTTAAATAAACTAGACTCAATTTATAGTTCATACATGTAAAATTCATCATTTAACTCAACCGGTATAATTTATAGTGATTTTTCAAACTAACTGCCCGGTGTAGAATTTTAATACCATTTTTACCTATTTCGATTATAAGTCTACAAAACTATTTCTATATCAGTACAAATTACCTAATAACATTACTAAATCATGCTGCAACTAAAAACATCACCATCTTTAGAGATATTAGAGCTAGGTTTACACAAAATACAAGAGTTTTACTTTATACATGCCACTAATCAAAATACCATATAGGATGTCAAACTGATACTATGATAACATGTAGTATGTGCTCGTCCGCAAAATAATCCGAGCTACTGCTGCTTACCACTGTTCCTTATCAACCTACGTGTGTACAAACAAAGTACACACACTAAGTATAACATAGTGAGGCATTAGGTAGTCTTAAAAGTAAATATTGAAATAAATAAGAACATGGTTAGGCAAGTTCATTTTAAACCTTTCTTATACCATGAGAAATGGTGAATTTCATATACATTAAGTTTATAATTAGCCCAAGAATTGTATAAAGAGAAACTAAAGTATGCAAGGTCGGTACTCCTTGAGTACTAGTCACCGAAGCGACGATAACCTGTAGACATATAAAGTGCCGAAAACATATAAACACATAAGGCAGTTCATACCCTATCAAGTACTAACCTTTTTCCTTTATCTATAAAACACCTTATAACTTATACAAAAACCATGTTATTATTTCAATAAGATCAAGTAAATAGAATTCTTAAAAGTCTATTAAAATATATTTCGAAACATATAAATGCACTCACCTTATATGCCTCACTAAATACTTGTACCAAATTATGTTTACTCTGGGACCTTCTATTTATCTTTCAACTGATTTCGAACTCGAACTTGTTCAGCTGCTTGTATTCATCCAACCATAACACATACATTTAAATGTTTATGTTAGATTATCAATCCACTAAGTACATTAATAGGAGAAAATTTCATAAAAATTCCTTTAATGTATTAACAACATATCAATACTTTCTTCAATTTAATATACCCTTTCACTTCATAGCTTCCTAGAAATTCTCATTTCTTTCACTTATACTCAATCACCCCACATTTTGAATTTTCACAATTCAATCCCATGTTCAATAATACAAACATTAAAATAAAGCTTAGGCGATAACACTTAACCTAAATACTTTAAATTAACATTTTACAAAAATTTAGATAATTGCCGAAATGGTCCCTAACACTTCAACATGGGATTTTTTCTTCAAAGAACACTTTAAAGCATGTAAAATGCATAATTCTTCATAACCAACATTAAAATAAATTCCTACACTTCAACCCTTTAATTTCCATAATTGACATAATAGTCCATCACTCAAGTTTTAAACATTCCAACTTCAACCAAACATGAAAAACATCATTTCAAATCACTTCCCTTGTCGAAATAAATTTTGACATAATTTCCCCTAATTTTCCAACTTCACCAAAAATTCTCCATACTTTAAATCTTAACATTTCCATCACTATAAGCATAAAAATAACACTACAACACCATATCCAACTTGATAGAATCATAAAACACAAGATTTCAATATGTCCTTCATCCACCCTATCTTTCAAAATTCAACTTAGAGACATGAAAACCCACACAGAAATGGTACCAAAAGAAAGAGAATTTCATAGAGATTAATTTCGTATTTCATGTCTCAACCCAAAAACCAATCCAATCAAGCTTAAAATTGAACCAAAAATTTCTCTTACATAGGGTTGGAGAACTCGACACTTTGGAAGAAAGATGAGCAAAATTTCCAAAATTTTTCTTTCTTTAATTTGATGCCAAATGTCTTTATATTTGGCTAATTATAACAAAAATATCTAAAATAGTCAAATGACTAATTTTCCCTTGAGTTATAACTAATAGAAAGCCAACACCTCATCCTTATCATCTTCCATAATCATTTTATATTAAAAAGTATAGGTGAAATGACTAAATTGCCATTAATGAAATATCATATCTACAAAAATGCCATTCCATCACCTACACAAAATACTAAATAGAATTAAATCTAAATTAATTAAAAAGGATTCAAAACCATAATTTCATATTCCTCGGGTCATCTTAAAACTCCCTTCAAAATTTTACAACATTTCGAGTTCATATGATTACCCGAATTCTATTTTAAACTTCAACTGTAATTTCCCAATAATAGAAACATTAGATCAAACCATAATTTTATATTCGATCCACACCATTAGGTGATCTACTAATTTATAGAATAAAAATAATTGTTGGGAAAATTACCGTGTTGGTCCTTGAACTTTTCTTAACTTTTCACTTTAGCCCCTAAACTTTAAAATCTTACATTTTAGTCACTTAACTAAAACTGCAAACTTTCAAATCTTTACCATTTGGTCACTAAGCAACTATGGGGGTGTTACAATTCTCCTCAAGAAAATTCGTCATCGAATTTTAAAACGTACATGTTTTAAAAAGACGCGGGTATTGCTTTTCCATTGATTCCTTCGTTTCCCAAGTGGTTTCTTCCACTTTATGATTCTGCCAAAGAACTTTTACTAAAGGAATAGTTTTGTTTCTCAATTCTTTAACTCCATGAGCAAGAATCCTCACTGGTTCCTCCTCATAAGTCAAATCTGGCTAAATTTCGATCTCTACCAGTGATATCACATGAGTAGGATCTAATCGATATCTTCTAAGCATCGAAACATGAAACATATTATGAATTTTGCTCAAATATGGAGGCAACGATAATTGATATGCCATTGGGCCAACTTTCTTTAAAATCTCATAAGGACCAATATACCTCGGACTTAACTTTCCTTTACGTCCGAAGCGTAACACCTTTTTCCAGGGTGAAACTTTAAGGAACACTTTTTCACCAACCTCAAACTCTATATCTTTTCTCTTTATATCCGCATAAGATTTCTGTCGATATGATGCTTTCTTAAGGTTGTCCTATACTATTTTAACTTTATTTTCCACTTCTCGCATCAAATCAGGTCCAATCAAACTACGATACTTAAGCTCAAACCAATTTAACGGTGTTCTACATCACCTACCATATAAGGCCTCATAAGGAGCCATCTTTATACTTTCTTGATAACTGTTATTATAGGCGAACTCAGCTAATGGAAAATACTTTTCCCACGAGCCTTCGAATTCAATTATACAAGCTCTAAGTATATCTTCAAGAATCTGAATTATCCTTTTAGACTGACCATCTGTTTGAGGATGGAAGGCAGTACTAAAATTTAGTCGAGTTCCCAATGCCTCATGTAAAGATCTCCAAAATCGCGAGGTAAACCTCGGATCCCTATCTGACACAATAGATAGAGGTACACCATGTAGTTGTACAGTTTCCTTAAGGTATAACTCAACATACTTATCCATTGTATAATCAGTCCGGACTGGAATAAAATGAGCAGACTTTGTCAATCTGTCCACTACCACCCAAATAGCATCCTTTTTGCTCGGAGTCATTGGTAAGCCTGTCACAAAATCCATCGTGACATTCTCTCATTTCCACTAGGGAATAGAAATCAGTTGTAGCAAACCCGATGGCACTTGATGTTTCGCTTTCACTTGTTGACATTTCAAACATTTAGATACAAATTATGTCACTGTTCTTTTCATACCTGGCCACCAATATCTGCTCTTTAAATCTTGATACATTTTATTGCCTCTTGGATGCATCGTCAAAGGACTATAATGAGCTTCATGTAGAAGTTCCCTTTTTAACTCTTCATCATCAAGAACATATATTCTATTATGATAATAAAGACATCCATCATTCTTAACTTCATAGTCTTTAGTCTCACCATTTTCAACTTGCTTCAGTACAGTTGAACACTTTTCATCTTTATTCTGAGACTCTTTAATACGATCTAACAAGGTAGGTTTGAGCTGTAAATTTGCAATCAAAGCACCATCATTTCCCAAAGCTATCTGAACATTCAATGCCCTTAAGGCAGCAAATGTCTTTCGACTTAAAGCATCAGCCACAACATTTGCTTTTCCAGGATGATAATTAATCACAAGTTCACAATCTTTAATCAATTCGAACCATCTTCTCCGTCTCAAATTTATTTCTTTCTGTGTCATCAAATACTTCAAACTTTTATGATATGTGAAAATATAGCACCGCTCACCATACAAATAATGACGCCAAATCTTCAACGCAAAAACAATTGCAGCCAACTCCAAATCATGAATCGGATAATTTTTCTCATGCATTTTTAATTGTTTGAAGGCATATGCTATTACCCTTCCTTATTGCATTAGCACACATCCCAACCCATTACGGGATGCGCCACTATACAATATGAAATCCTTTCCCGATTCTGGCTATACAAGCACTGGAGCTTCAGTTAAAATCCGCTTTTACTAATCAAAGCTCTCTTGACATTTATTAGTCCAAACAAAAGGGACATCCTTCCTTAATAATTTCGTGATCGGTGCAGCAATCATCAAGAAACCCTTTACAAAATGGCAATAGTATCTAGTA
This sequence comes from Hibiscus mutabilis, assembly GCA_019671005.1. Taxonomy (NCBI): domain Eukaryota; kingdom Viridiplantae; phylum Streptophyta; class Magnoliopsida; order Malvales; family Malvaceae; genus Hibiscus; species Hibiscus mutabilis. Next base: position 24,004,262 of record CM033719.1, on the reverse strand, counting down.
AATCCAGTAAACTATGAACCTCTGTATATTCTTGGGGGGTTTCCATTCAACAATGGCTTGAATCTTTTTAGGATCAACTCTAATTCCTTCTATAGAAACAATATGGCCTAAGAAAGCCACCTCTGATAGCCAGAATTCACATTTAGAGAGTTTAGCATAAAGCTTCTTATCTCTCAAAATCTGTAATACTACCTGTAAATGGGCATCATGCTCTTTTTCATTCTTAGAATAGACCAGTATATCATCAATAAACACGACAACAAACTGATCTAGGTACAGTTGGAACACTTTATTCATTAAATCCATAAATGCTGTAGGAGCATTTGTGAGACCAAAAGGCATCACCACAAACTCATAATGTCCATACCGTGTCTGAAATGTTGTTTTCAGAATATCCTCCTCTTTGACTTTTAGTTGATAGTAACCTGACCGAAGATCAATCTTAGAAAACACAGTTGCTCTTTTTAACTGGTCAAATAAGTCATCGATCCTCAGTAAAGGATCCTTGTTCTTAATTGTCACCTTGTTCAATTGCCGATAATCAATGCATAGCCACATCGATCCACCTTTCTTTTTAACGAACAATACCAGTGCTCCTCAAGATGATACACTAGGTCGTATAAAACCTCGGTCCAGTAACTCCTGCAATTGAGCCTTCAATTCTCTCAATTCTATAGGAGACATCCGATAAGGTGCCATCGATACCAGTTCTATACCAGGTAAAATATCAATTCCAAACTTTACTTCTCGATCCGGAGGTAACCCTGGTAACTCCTCTTGAAATACATCTAGGAAATCCTGAACTGTTGGAATACTATTTATATCTATCTTTGATGATTGAGCATCTACAACATGGGCTAGGTAAGCCTGGCATCCCTGGTATAACAATTTCTTTGCTTTCATTGCCGAAATCACATTTCTCAACCCATTAGATCCTTCCCCATTCACTATTATTTCTACACCTTTCTTACTCTTCAACACTAGTCGTTTCAAACGACAATCCACTATAGCATGATAGACATGTAACCAATCCATACCCAAGATTATTTCAAACTCATGAAAAAGCAATTCCATCAAATTAGCTAGGAATTCAATCCCCTGTATCACGATTGGGTACTGCCTACCATTTCTTTTCACCTGAGCACTATGGCCTATAGGGTTTGTTGCCATAACTTCACTAAATATAGGTTCTAAGATAATCCCTCTATCACAGACTAACTTAGAACTAACATATGAATGAGTAGATCCTGGATCTATCAATGCAAATACAGGTTCACCATAAAGTTGGAAAGTATCTGTAACAATATCTGGTGCATTTTTATCCTCATCAGTACGGATGTGGTAGACTATCGCCAGAGTCTTTAATTTATTGTTTGAAGCATCTTCAGATACTCCCGGATGATTAACTCTAGAAAATATCTGCTTGCCTTGATATCTACCTTTATGGTTATGAACTACTGATCTTTCTAACTTATCTGGTCTATTGCCCCCCTCGAACAATCTCGGAGAAAATGATCAGTAGCACCACAACAAAAGCAAGCTATCGTAACAAATCGACATTGCCCAAAATGGAATTTGCCACAATGATCACACTGAGCTGGGCTTTGATATTTCCTTAAACCTCCTGTCTTTGCAGCAAAGGCCTGCAAACCTTTGGACTTCCCCGATCCAAATCTTTGTGCTCGGTTGCTCTGGTATGAGCCTTTGCCTCGCTTAGATGATGATGAACCAAAAGGTCCTCTATAACTTCTTTTCTGAGATTGCACATCCCGAGCTGCTAGCTTTTCTAGTAGAACTTTTTCCATCCCTTTTGCTCGGTTGACAGCATCTTGAAATCTAGTGATATCCATAGCAATCAACACCACTTTATAATCAGGATCCAATCCTTCAATGAAGCAAGAGGTACGATCCTTCTCAGTAGGAATCAACTCTAAAGAAAAATGGCTCAATTTGTTGAATTCGCACTCGTATTCGTATACTGTCCTATCACCTTGTTTAAGATTCATAAATTCATTTCTCATTTCGCGGATATACATGTCACCAATATACTTGTTACGGAACTCACGAAGAAAGAACTCCCAGGCAATCTCTTCTTGAGGACAAGTAGTGACATTTGTCCACCAAATTCGTGACTGCCCTTTCAGCAAAGACACAGCTCCTTCCAACTTCTTCCGATCATCACAATGTAATCTTTCGAGCATGATCTTTAAATCATTTAGCCAAAGATCCGCAGTAACATGATCTCCATCGGTGAAATCCGTTGCTCCCAGCTTCTTTAACTCTTTAGCAATAAAGATTTGAGGAGGCCGATTAATAATCATCTCTAAAACTTGTAGAAAATTTCCTTGACTTTGTTCCGGTATTCCAGGCTGAACAGGAACATTTTCATCAGACTGTACTATCGGCTGAACATAACTAGCTCCCTCACCAACCTCAGGGTCATTTTGACCCTCTATATGGGTCGCCTGACGCGATCCTATATTCCCAGACATCTGTACTCACAATAACATTTCAAGTTAGTAAGCAAGCATATCAATTATACTAGCGTCATCAATAGTAATTATGACATCCTGTGGCATGTATACACTTCCAACATTTATAAATAATATTTCCCTTCCAGAACCGACTAAACCTATAGCTCTGATACCAATAAATGTAACACACCTTCCCGTATTCGTTTCCAAATACGAGTCGGTAATGTTATAAAATATTACTGAAAAACGTTTCAAATTTTGCTTCTAGTAAAAATAGTATTCTGTACCACTTTCCACATTTTTGTTTCTACCGGAAAGTCTACAAATCGGAATTCAACTCTATTTATACCAATAAAAACTAGATTCGAACATGATTCTAACGGTATATTCCATAAAAATTAATAAAATCTATAAAAAATTATAAAATTCTCAAAGTCTCGACACAATATAAGGTTTCCAAAATTCTGCTATCTAGTTTTTCTGACCTTTCGTCAAATAAAAATTCATAACTTTTAGTACAGACCTCAAAATCAGTCACCGTTTTCTTAAAAATAAACTAGACTCAATTTCTAGTTCATACATGTAAAATTTATCATTTAACTCAACCGGTAGAATTTATAGTGATTTTTCAAACTAACTGCCCAGTGCGGAATTTTAATACAATTTTTACTTATTTCGATTATAAGTCTACAAAACTATTTCTATATCAATACAAATTACCTAATAACATTACTAAATCACATTTCAAATAAAAACATCACCATCTTTAGAGATATTAGAGCTAGGTTTACACAAAATACAAGAGTTTTACTTTATACATGCCACTAATCAAAATACCATATAGGATATCAAAATGATACTATGATAACATGTAGCTTGTGCTCGTCCGCAAAAATAATCCGAGCTACTGCTGCTTACCACCGTGTCTTATCAACCTACATGTGTACATACAAAACACACACGCTAAGTATAACATAGTAAGGCATTAGGTAGTCGTAAAAGTAAATATTGAAATAAATAAGAACATGGTTAGGCAAGTTCATTTTAAACCTTTCTTATACCATGAGAAATGGTGAATTTCATATAGATTAACTTTATAATTAGCCCAAGAATTGTATAAAGAGAAATTGAAGTATGCAAGGTCGATAATCCTTGAGTACTAGTCACTGAAGTGACGATAACCTGTAGACACATAAAGTGCCGAAAACATATAAACACATAAGGTGTCGGTAAACATATAGATCCGAAGATCGGTGTGTAGCTACATGCAGTCCTAGACTGGTAGACCTCTAATGGCATGCCACTATACTGTAACTCTATATCATAAACTTGAGCAATAAATATATATCATTAACTTGTAATTTATCATTTTGTAATTGATTCATATATCACCATACTTAATAATAACTTTTCAAAATAAAACATAATAGGGCAGTTCATACCCTATCATGTACTAACCTTTTTCTTTTGTCTGTAAAACACCTTATAACTTATACAAAACCATGTTATTATTTCAATAAAATCAAGTAAATAGAATTATTAAAAGTATATTAAAATATATTTCGAAACATATAAATGCACTCACCTTATATGCCTCACTATATACTTGTACCAAATTATGTTTACTCTGGGACCTTCTCTTCATCTTTCAACTGATTTCGATCTCGAACTTGTTTAGCTGCTTGTATTCATCCAACCATAACACATACATTAAAATTTATATGTTAGATTATCAATCCACTAAGTACATTAATAGGAGAAAATTTCATAACAATTCCTTTAATGTACTAACAACATATCAATACTTTCTTCAATTCAATCTACCCCTTCACTTCATAACTTCCTAGAAATTCTCATTTCTTTCACTTATACTCAATCACCCTACATTTTGAATTTTCACTATTCAATCCCATGTTCAACAATACAAATATTAAAATAATGCTTAGGTGATAACACTCAACCTAAGTACTTTAAATTAACATTTTACAAAAATTTCCCCAATAATTTAGATAATTGCCGAAATGGTCCCTAACACTTCAACATGGGATTTTTGCTTCAAACAACACTTTAAAGCATGTAAAATACATAATTCTTCATAACCAACATTAAAATAAATTCCTACACTTCAACCCTTTAATTTTGCATAATTGACATAATAGTCCATCACTCAAGTTTTCAACATTCCAACTTCAACCAAACATGAAAAACATCATTTCAAATCACTTCCCTCATCAAAAATATATTTTGACATAATTTCCCCTAATTTTCCAACTTCACCAAAAATTCTCCATACTTTAAATCTTAACATTTTCATCACTATAAGCATAAAAATAACACTACAACACCATATCCAACTTGATAGAATCATAAAACACAAGATTTCAATATGTCCTTCATCCAACCTATCTTTCAAAATTCAACTTAGAGACATGAAAACCACATACAATTTGTACCAAAAGAAAGAGAATTTCATAGAGATTAATTTCTTATTTCATGTCTCAACCCAAAAACCAATCCAATCAAGCTTAAAATTGAACCAAAAATTTCTCTTACCTAGGGTTGGAGAACTCGGCACCTTGGGAGAAAGATGAGAAAAATTTCCAAAATTTTTCTTTCTTTAATTTGATGCTAAATGTCTTTATATTTGGCTAATTATAAAAAAAATCTCCAAAATAGTCAAATGACTAATTTTCCCTTGAGTTATAACCAATAGAAAGCCAACACCTCATCCTTATCATCTTCCATAATCATTTTATATTAAAAAGTATAGGTGAAATGGCTAAATTGCCATTAATGAAATATCATATCTACAAAAATGCCATTCCATCACCTACACAAAATACTAAATAGAATCAAATCTAAATTAATTAAAAACGATTCAAAACCATAATTTCATATTCCTCGGGTCATCTTAAAACTCCCTTCAAAATTTTACAACATTCCGAGTTCATATGATTACCCGAATTCCATTTTAAACTTCAACTGTAATTTCCCAATAATAGAAACATCAGATCAAACCATAATTTTTATATTCAATCCAAACCCTTAGGTGATCTATTAATTTATAGAATAAAATAATTATTGGGAAAATTACCATGTTGGTCCTTAAACGTTTCTCAACTTTTCACTTTAGCCCCTAAACTTTAAAATCTTACTTTTTAGTCACTAAACTAAAACCACCAAATTTCAAATCTTTACTATTTGGTCACTAAACAACTATTGGGGTGTTACAAAAGCTGTAATGAGGAAGGAGTTGGGATTTTCATTTTTTGTTTTGTATTTATTTTTTACTATGTAAAATCATATATAATGGGCCATGTAATTTTGGGCTTAGGGTATAAGGTTTTGGGTATTAAAAGGGTGATGTGGATTGATCTTATTTCGAGAATTTTTAATTTAAACCTAGACAAAATTTAGTGTCTACAGTTACGAAATGGCTTTCTCAAGATCCGAATAGAATTGTTAATAGATATAATGCATTTCTCATTAACGGGTTTAGGTTCCACACGAAATCTCGGGAAAGATTAAGGAGGACAAAAAATTGTGGAGTAGTTGTTACTTCTTCAACTACAATTTATGCTAGTGCTAGGGACAATCATCATGTGAAGAGAGATGTAGAATATTATGCAATTCTTACAGACATTATTGAGTTAGATTATTATGGAAAACGCAACGATGTATATTTTGTTGTGACTGGGCTGATGTAAATACTACTTGAGGCATTAAAAGAGATCAAATTGGTTTTTCAATGAAAGAGATCAATTTGGTTTTACAATGGTGAAATTCTCTCGATTAATTCACACAGGTCAATAATTGATGGACAAACCATACATATTTTCTTCTCAAGTCAAACAAGTTTTTTATTGCCATGATCCAATGGATGAGGGTTGGTATGTTGTACTCCGTAACACCCCTAGAGACTTGATAGACATCGGGAATGGAAGTAGAGATGAGATTGAAACAAGATCAGAAATGTTGCCTTTTGTAGGACAAAACTTAGATGGAACAATCAGTAGTTCGAGTTCGTAATTCCAATGGGTTCAGGAGGACATGGATGAAGATTTTAATGAAAACTGACTACATAACAATGTAGTAAGATTTATGTCTTAACTTATTAATTTATAATATTATAACTTCTAACTTGCTATCGAATACATACATTAATAGTATTGTTGCTACTAGTTACTAATTGTTTTGTTTATTGCAGGTATTATGCCTAGGAGGAAATTAAGTGATCTACGGATTGTTCAAGTTCCTCGAGCGGACGAAGTAACAAATAATGAGGATTTGTCTGGTTTTGGATCTTCAAAAGTTCCAGAAATAGTTGAAAATGTACAAATTGAAGGTAATGTTCAACACTTTATTTAAATTCTAGCTATTTGTTATTATCGACTTGATTTTAAAAATTTTACTGAAATATTTCTTATATAGCTGAAAATGGTCGAAGGCGCAAGACTAGAGGGTGCACGACATTGATGGAATTATACAATCTTCCTGCTGGGGACCGCGTGAAAGTTTCGATAAACGATGTTGGCCAACCTATTGGGGGCAGAAGCAGGTGCCCTGGCCAGTTACTTAGGTATTGTTGCACACAATGCTACACTTTTGCGATCAATTATGAGTCATGGCGTCAGATGCCGAATAGTAACAAAAACCAAAATCTAGATCTTGTTAAGATAATAATGTTATTGTAATAGATAATCCATTACAGTTCAATAGTAATTTACATTTACTTTGATTGTGTAATTTGTAGGATAATTTTTCTTTACAGGTCTCAAACAATTATGTGGAGCATGCATTAGGAAAGAATTGGAGAGACCATAAGAGCTTATTGAAAAAGACATATTTCAAGAATAATCTCAGCCTTCAAGAGCAGCTGCAAAATGTCCCACTAGGAATACTCTGGTATTAATGGGAAGATACAGTCAGGTTTTGGAGTTTAACGAGAGGAAAGGTATGATCGATGCAATTTTAAAAAAATAATATTTTGTCATTATAATATTGGTTTTATATGTAATGCAAATTTTAAATTGTAGGATCGAGAATGCATTGAAGTTGCTAGCAGACAACAGAAGTTTACTCGCACAGCTGGGTCGAAGAGCTTTGCATTATTTTCTTTAATTATTGATTATTTCTTAATGTATTACTTTTTTGTAAGTATTAATTTCTATTATACGATGTAGCAAGTTACAATAGACACTAGCGTTGGACGGATAAAGCTCTTCACCATTACACACACAAAAAGGATGGCTCTCCTATGACTCCTGAAGCTGCAGAAATTATGGTATATTTATTGGATACAAAATCTGGATTGTATTATATTTATATCAATAGTATAACATTTTTATATTAAATAATGTTTGAATTCGTTTTCTTAATTGATTATCAGGCAAAATTGAGGGAAAAAAAGACAGAGTATGAAGCTACATCTTCAACTAATGGTTCTGCTAATGTAGATGAGATCGAAAATCAAGTTATTGCTAACATTTTGGGTTTAGAAAGATACGATCGGGTTTGCTGCCAAGGATCATTCGTTACCGCAACAAAATATTTTGGATCTAACTCATCTTAGTACATGCCATCACGAGCCAGTCTTCCCAGGAAGAAGTTAATCATTTAAAATAAAAGTTAACTCAATTTCAAGCTAAAGTAGAAGTGTGAGAAGCTGAAAGAGAAGCGAGAGAAGCTGAGAGACAAGTGAGAGAAGCGATAGAAGCTGAGAGAGAAGCATCATACCAAAATCTTCAAAATCAATTTCAAGAAATGATGGCGATGTTAAAGCAGAATCAACCAAAGAATCTGTCGTCTTAGTTGATTTTAGGTTCGTTCATGTTGTGTGAATTCTAATGAACAATTTTGAACTACATTTCAAACGTTGAACTACATTTCACTTTAATGCTCTACACTTGGATTTGTTTTTGTTGTTAAGTATTTCTACTTAATTTTTGTAATTATTTTTCAAATTTGCTGTTATTAGATAATGTTACAGGTTAAATTTAGGTAGTATATAATTTTGTTGTTAAGTATTTCTACATATTGCCACATTTTTGGAACAAACATCGCTATAAAGAAGGTATATGCGACATTTTGTTAATAAAATGTTGCTACAGAACACGAACTTTTGTTGTATTTCTCTAAAAAAATGCCACTAAAAATACAACATTTTGTGGCATTTGTACTGAAAAAGCCGCTAACATTTGCGGCGCTGGTTTCAGAAGAACTTTTCGTGACATTTTTCTTAGCGCCGCGAGGGTTTTTGGCGGCACTAAAAAAACCTATTTTGTTATAGTGTTAAATCTGACATTCGAGTCCATAAAACCCTCAGATCAAACAAACACGACCCCGTAAGCAAAAACACTTTACCATATTACTTTAGAGAATAAAATGCATGAAAACAACTTACCAAGTTTGAATTTGGTGAAATAGACTGCACCAACGAACTCAGAATGTCTCTAAACCCTCGAGTAAGGACCTACAAGAAAAGTCAACAGCTCGATCAACGCGGCGATGACAGACGGTTGGGTTGGTCTGTCCAACATATTTGGTTCAGTTGACTGTAAAGGATTTGTATATCTGACGAATGATAATATTTACAATTAACCTATATATAGGCTTACAAATGAATATACAAGGATAAGGGAAATCAAATATTAAATACAAATCAAATATTTAAATACAAGATAAGATTGTGATAGAGGTAGGATAAGATAGGATTTGAATGAGATTTGACTAAGAGTTATCTCATGGATTTGAATGAGATAAAATTTATCTTATCTTTATCCTTAATACGCCCCTCACAAGATAGATGATCTATCAGAGACTCCAATCTTGGACCAAAAATGGATGAAGAGATTACGACCAAGCGGTTTGGTGAGCGTATCCGCAATCTGAGCCTTAGAGGGAATGTGTTGAACAAGTAGGGAACCCGTAGCAACTAAGTCATGAACAAAGAAGTAATCAAAGGCAAGATGCTTCATACGAGAATGGAAAACTAGATTTTTGCAAACATATGTGGCACTGAGATTGTCGCAGAAGGGAGATGGTGGTTTTGGTAATGCCACGACAATTTCTTGAAGAAGATGTTGGACCCAAAGCACTTCAGCAGTTGCATTTGCCATGGCACAATATTCAGCTTCTGTGGAGGAACGAGAAACAGTTTTCTGAGGAGCTGACTTCTAAGAAATAAGATTAAATCCAAGATAAATAGCATATCCAGTAGTGGATCAACCGTCCCTAGAGGATCCTCTCCAGTCCGCATAAAAAAAGGTGGTGAGAGGAAGGAAAGATGCCGAACGAAAAAGAATGCCATGGCATAATGTTCTTTTGAGATAATGTAGGATGCGCTTGGCTGCTTTCCAATGTGCAAATGAAGGACCATGCATGTATTGCGCCAGATGATTCATGGCAAAAGAAATATCTGGACGAGTAAGTGTGAGTTACTGAAGGAGACTAAGTAGTTAACAATACCCAAAAATATCAAGGTCGTGGATGGTTTCAGTGAAGGTAGCTTGTTGGAAGAGGACATAGGTGTGGAAATTGCCTTGGCATTTTCCATCTGAAACTGAGTCAAGATGTCAGAAATATATTGCTCCTAAGATAAAAACAACCCAGTAGGAGTAGAAATAGCCTCAATACCAAGAAAATGGCTTAGCAAGCCCATATCCTTCAAAGCAAACTTCGTAGATAATATGTTGGTGAAATGAGCAATAAAATCAGTGTTATTATCAGTAAGCACAATATCATCCACGTAGACTAGAAAGTATAAAATAAATCCCTTTGCATTATAGATGAAGAGAGAGGCATCAACCTTTAATTTCGTAAAACCAAAGTGAATGAGAAATTGAGAGAGTTCAACATACCATGCCCTCAAGGCTTGCTTGAGTCCATACAAGGCTTTACACAACCGAAAAATATGAGATGGGTGAGTAGAATCAACATACCCTAGAGGTTGTTCTAGATAGACTTCCTCATATAGGGTGCCATTTAAGAAGGCATTATTAATGTCAAGTTACTTGATGGGCCATGCATGATGGAGGGCAAGAGTGAAAATAATACGCACGATAACATGTTTCATCACAAGACTAAATGTCTCAAAGTCGTCATGACTAGCTTCTTGAGAATACCCTTTCGCTACTAGTCGACCCTTGTAACAATCAATAGAGCTATCAGTACACCGTTTTACACGGAATACCCATTTGCACCCTACGACAGATTGTGTGGACTGTAGAACAAGATCCCAGGTTTGGTTGCGTAGGAAAGCATTAAACTCATCATCCATGGCTTGTCTCCGTAGTGGGTCTTTTAGAACTTGAGTAACAGTCTTTGGCTCTATTGTAGAAGGCAAAGGATGACATGTAGTAGCATTAACAAATGAAGGACCAAAGTACCTCAGATTTGGTCGGTGAATCCGCTATTGCGAAAGATCATGTTGTGGCATGTCAGGGAAGACAACTTACTGTGGAAAATTAGGGGTGATATCATGCAGTGGAAGATAAGCCAAGGGAATTGGTGTGACAATGGAATCATCAAGTTGTCGTGGCAGGTTACCCAAGGGAACTAGTGTGGCAATAGAATCATCAGGTTGTCGTGGCATATTAGACAATAAAGCATCAGGTTGTTGTGGCATAGGAGGCAATGAAGTATTAGATTGTTGTGGCATAGTAGGCAATGAAGCATTCGATTATCGTGGCATAGGGAGGACATGTCATGTAGCAAAAGAGAAGAAATGGGGAACAAACCGAACATGATGAGAGACTTAGATTCTATTAGTGGTCAGCTCTAGGCATTTATAAGCAGACTGCATCATAGAGTATCCAAGGAAAACATATTCAGCGGACTGTGGCTCAATTTTATGTGTCGTGTATGGTCTCAGCCAAGGAAAGCACAAGCATCCGAATGGTTGAAGCTTGTCATAGTTCGGTACTTGTTGATGAAGGAGAAGATAAGGCGATACATTATCCAATACCGGTGTTGGCATCCGATTAATAAGATAAGCAGCTGCCTGACATGCATGAGGTCAATACTTTGTTGGGAGGGATGCAAAGTGAAGTAGAGAAAGTCCAGTTTCCACTATGTGACGATGTCTCCGTTCAGCAGTCCCGTTGTGTTCTAGAGTATGAGGCGGTGAAGTAAAGTGGGAAATACTGCCCAAATTCAAGATGGGCAAGAGCTTAACAAACTCACCTCCATTGTCAGAGAATAGAGACACAATGATCTAATGGAAAAAGCTTTCAACAAGCCTTTTAAACTGAGGAAATATGGCCACAACATCAAATTTCTTCTTCATCGGGTATAGACAAACATACTTGGTAAAATGATCAACAAACACCACCTAGTATGAATATCCATCATAAGACATATGTTTAGTGCTCCAAACATCAAAGTAAAGCAATTCAAGAGGACGAGAGCTTAACATAGTGTTTTGACCAAATGGCAGTTTATGACTTTTATGAACAAGACATGAAGTACAATGAAATTTTGTCAAACTAGTTGGGTCATAAGATATATTACAAGTGCGTAATATAGAAGCTAAGATTTTATTGGATGGATGACCAAACTTGTGATGCAGTTGATGTACGGACAAGCAATTGACTAATTTGATCTGAGGATAAAATGATCGCGGAGCATAGTAGACACCACTAATTTTATTGCCTCAAAGAAGGGGAATTCTTGTGGGTCGATCCTTAACAAGAAAATGAGAGTCAAAGAATTCAACAGACACATGATTAGTTTGACATAATTTATAAACTGACACCAAATTTGTATTTAACTGAGGAACACATAAGACATTTGTGAGAGAAAGGGGCTTGGTAGCCGTGTGAATTATGCATCGGCCAATATGAGATATAGGTAGAGTGTTACCATTACCCAGATGAACTGTATTAGGACCATCATAAGGGGAGATATCCTGAAGAGACACAGTGGTCATTGTGGTGTGATGCAAGACACCACTATCAAACATCCAAGGAGCCAGATCAGATGATGAAAGATCAGTAGCAGTGTTAACAACCGGTGAATCAGACGAAGGCTGTTGATAAAAGTTGTGGTTATCGGTACTCCCCTCACAAAAAAGATTAGAAACACACTTTCTCGATTTTACCATTCATTTTATGTCATAAGAGACCCATTAAGACCTTAGCCACGATTTATAGAACTCCCGAACATATACTCAATTTCTTAGGCAGATTGCCCAGTGAGTACCGATACACCTATGTGGGTATCGGTACTCCCCTCACCATACTAGTACTCCTATACGATACTCGCGTTAGGTTCAAAATAATTGAACCTTCAAGTCATACCGATAAGCCCCAGGCCGTATCGATGCCCATTATCGGTACTCAGATTCCCTGTACCAATCCTAACCTGTACCGATACGCTAAACTTGCGTACCGATACTCAAAAGACTTTTCAGACAATATAACAGTGAGTACCGATACAGTCGCACGTATCAGTACGCTAATTCGCCACTAGAATTCTCACTATGTTTGGAGTACCGATACGTGGTAAGCCGTACCGGTACTCCCCTCACATCTCACATTCCTTAGCACGAAGGCGTACCGATACGCACCCACACCGTATCGGTACGCGAACCCTGATTTTGAAACCTGGAGTTTGGGATTTCATCATTTTGACCCTTAACCTACATGGTTAAGGCCCAAATTGATCCTACAAGTTATGGGGAGTTATTAAGTAAGTTTCTAACCATTTTTACCCTTAAACATAATCAAATATAGGATTTACCATTGATGACCCACCAAGCTCTAAATTACCAAAACATCATATATCAAGCACACATACCAAAAATGGTGATGCACAAGAACACACAGAAGTTAGAAGTGTACTAACCTTGGATTTAAGCTGATGAAGAAGCCTTTAAGATTCCACTCCCATTCTTCCTCTTCCAAACCCCTCTAAGCATCTTCTTCCACCATTTTAAATGAAGCTTATATTGACTTATAGATCTCTAGATACATAAAAACTTTTACTCTTGACCAAAACGTGATTTACACTCAAAACCTTAAAGATTTCACCTTGAACATTCAAACTTTGGGTAGGAGATGAAAATGGGTGAGAGAAGGGAACAATGGTTACTTCACCTCTTCCAGTTTTCTGTAGAAAATTAAGTAACCACTAGCCTCTTTTTCTTTCAATATGTTTTTACGATATTAACCCTCTTAAAAACCATCATACTCCCACCTAAATCCACTAAGGCAAGCCCAAAAATCTCTCAAGAGCCCAACATCTCTGCTCAAACGCGATGCCCACACTTCGGGTTAACCTGACTCTCGGATTCCAAAGTTCGGGTTGTTACAACTTTCCCCTCCTTAAAGAAAATTTCATCCTCGAAATTTAAACAGGGAAGAAGATGATATTGTTCCTTTCGATCATGTATGCCCATGACTCTTAAGTTCTCTACAAAACCTTCTTAACCAAAACTCCTAACATAAATTTTCAACTTTTACAAGGCTCCTTAACAAAACATTCCCAACGTCCATAACAACACTCATATAGAACTTGAAACGGATTAATCAAAGAAAATCTCAACAGCATTGTCGAATATCTATACACTGAATTCACTTCGAGTGAGTCACAAATAAGAGAACAAACCTCTCTTCCAACACTCGCATTTCCAAACTCTTGAATTCAACCCTCATCTGCGTCCATAAAGCGACACTTTTTCAAGGCATAACGCAATGTACTTCTTCATATAGCAACACCATAACCCCCATGTTCAGAACAAGTAAAATATATCAATTGAGCTCTATTGTCAATATAATCATGAAAATGCAACCTTCTTTCACAACATGGTTAACTAATACAGAACTTAACACCTCATTTACCAGAACCCACTATGACATAAGCAGATACGAATCCATGATCAAGCCAAGCCACTTCGGTTCCAAAAGAAAGTTGTTACCACAACCAAGCTCTACTAGGGATCAAACCACCAAATGTCCTCAAAGGTCCGAACACTCTCTTTTACTCCCAACCACAAAATTCTGACAAGCGTTGGTGCTAAAAGTTTAGCAAGTCCTCCCAACACAACCTATTACAACACAAGAATCTGATTTCATACAACTTTAACCAAAACTCACAATTCTCTGAAGCCATCCGGAACATCTTTACACTGTCACCATGCATGAAAACAATCCATCTCAAACCCAAATGAGCAACCCTCTATTCATCGAACTTAAGATTATCTTGACGCATTCGTAAGTCCAAAACACTCTTCAACTTGCCCTTAGAGTTCAAACATCGCATCAAACCTCAAATTTTAACACAAATTCTCATTAACCTTCAACTTATGAGATCAACATCCTGAACGATCTTACGGGAATCTTAAAACTCTTCACTATTAACAAGATTATCAGCCTTGAAAAACAAATACTGGCATTCCATTGTTATACATCGACCCACAACAGCTAACACCATTATATTTCGCTATACCAACATAAGCACGTCCCAAGGTGAACCCATTGGCGACATCACCCGTGCCCCCTCCTCTACCAAAGAGTCCTCACACAAGAGGTTCAGTAGATGCCTGTCCATAAGGTGATGAACACTTAATACCGAACTCAACACATCCCTTATCATGGGTACTACTTCACGATCAAGAGGTTATCCAGCTCAACCCTCGAAGAGCACCTCGATAACCACTTACACGTCCACCGCTCTAAACCGTAGAC
The DNA here is from genome assembly GCA_019671005.1 of Hibiscus mutabilis. Lineage (NCBI taxonomy): Eukaryota > Viridiplantae > Streptophyta > Magnoliopsida > Malvales > Malvaceae > Hibiscus > Hibiscus mutabilis. Next base: position 23,989,102 of record CM033719.1, on the reverse strand, counting down.
TTTCACCCTTACGTCAACTCCGCGAACTAAGAACATCTTGCAGCCTACAAGGTCCTCTTCAACTAGCATCAAATGAGCACAACACATAAGCTGAAGAGATAGGATTTATTCACACATAATACCAACAAACTGGTTCATTCCAAACCCCAACTTTGATATTCTTGCTTGGAAACCGATGTCCCCCTCGCACTCACGTGACCAACCCGTACCAAGGGTATTTCTAACAAGTCTATAGGGAATGTTACTTTAAACCATACACACCACCCACGGTGGAACCTTTACTTACCAACACTTACCAATCCATTAATTGACCAAACCAATATCAACCTCGAGGAAACTTATCACGGGAACCCGCTCAATAAAATCTCTACCAAGGTAAGAATAAGAAATCAAACTGCCATCAAGAAATTGAAAACCACAATAGGACAGAATCATTTAACACATTCTCAGTAACAAGCTTGTCATTTCTGGTATGAACAACATATTGTCTAGTAAAGCTCGTGCGATGTCTCTAACTATAGATCTCACCTGACCTCCACCCTCATCTTCGACAATGACCCAACACCACTTCTCGAAGAACCTTGACTATCCCAAGAGTAGTCAACCTCAAAGACTGAACCGGTAAATACTCATCCACGATTGAACAGTCACTTGCCATGTGACCCGATGTCTGGAACTCATAACAAATTCCCCAAGAAAAAAACTTACCTCAAGGTGATTTCAACCACAAGGCTCACGAACCGGTGGAAAAGACGCTAGGGCCGAACCATCAAAACTCTCCGTAATAGAAGAAATCAATAAGCCCTCTACAAAACCCTCAATTTAGATTTCTGACCAAGCCTCAGTTGATCTAAAACAACTCTTTTTTTATCTGCCCAAAGCACAACCCTCCCCTCTTCAGGTTCTAGGAAAAAAATATTTTTATGTTCTGATTTCCCCAAAACACGGTCTACAGAATCCTCAACTGACTCAATGTTGGCTCTAAGGTTATTCGAGTGTTTCGTGCTAACGACTAACTCAGAGAATATCCTAGGTAAAATTGTTGTCCCGTGCATCAATATGTAAACTTTGAATCCACATCTAACCTCAACCACCTTTACTCATCGATAGCAACAAACTTTGGGCATAACAGCTCAACCGTAGAAAATCTTACTCATACCCAACACTGTTTGACACCTTAAACCGCCTGCAATAACTGATCCCTTATCTTCTTCATAAGAGTTTCACTGCCATACCTTTTCCTACTCACCCAAGGAATATCCCATGTTGAGAAAACATGTTGTGGTCCTAACTTTACGGTCTCTCACCATTCATATGCATTGCCTTTAAGAAAAAGACGATAAAGTCAGGATTTCCTTAAGACTATTCCATGTCATCCTCAAATCCATCTGCGTGTTCCTTAACCATTAGTCCGATCGATCAGGTCATCCATTCCTAACCTGTTCACTATCCTTGGATTCTTAACAATGATACTCTGCCTATTAAAGAACACGGCTCTCTTCATGACTTCCCTGGTCATTTCTAAGGCCACCAGACACGAACTAATTTGAACCGCATTTAGAAGATGGTAGTTTATCCTTCCCATTACCCTGGGTTTGGTTCCCCCAAAACCTCGAAGCTTCCAACACTACACTTGTCATCTCAAACTGGCTCATGACCGGAGAACAACTGGTGGCCAAGATCATATCAATTCATTTAGAAGACAACTCCATTGTATCGGTCAACCATGCATTCTCAAGCCTTACTCAAGCATCGCCTCGTGCAAAACCCACGATGTCCTTCCGGTCACTACTATAAACAACTGCAACAAGCATACCTTGCTCGAGATCTCAGGGCATTCAACTTACTAAGAATGTACTTGGGACCTCACAACCATCATGTTCCTCTCCGCAATAGATGGGAACACATATCTGTCAGGCGTGCTACATCCCCATCACATGGTACCCACCATTAAGGTTCACTTACTACGAATGATGAAACCCCTGATCGACACTCTACCAGTGGTCAATCAAAAGCAAGTCCTCTTATCCGTTCCATAAGGGTCGTCTACCAACACGTAGAATCTCACCACTGGAGGTTCTCACCATGAACTCAAGGCTTTAAGGTAAATGACGACACATAACCATGATTACTTCTCAAGCGATGAGAGGAGGGCACACCATCAACTCCTCCATTCCTTTACAAACCCAAGCTTAACGTTTGAGATAACTCCGATCTCAAAATCATTCTCAAAGAAATCAGCCAACATTACAGCCCTCAAAACCTCGATCAAATCTATTTTAATGTCGTAACCAGTGACACACTCAAACATGGGGCACACCATCCAGATTCCAGTCTTGAAGGAGTACAACTTAGAAACAATGGCTCGTATTTGCTAGACACCTATCCATGACACCTAACCACCCTGGGGTTTTCCTAGAATCGGGTAAACCTAGGCTCTGATACCACTAATTGTAATACCCTCGACCCAGATGTCACATCTAGGCCCCAAGCTCGACCCATTACCATAAATCATTTATTAGAACCCATTTGATTTCAAACCCAAAATACATAATGAATATTTAAAACAGATAAAGTGAATCTCCTTTGAAATTATATAAATAAAACATTTGACTCAATCATTTTAAAATTTCAAATACAAATTACAATATACAATATACAATAGGTTTCTACGAATACATAGCCCAAAGACCTAAGTACTACACTCTGAAGAAACAAGGCGCTGGAATCTTCCACTAATGGTGCTCCTCCAAGAACGTGCCAAACTTTCTAACCTACGAACGGAAACAACGATTCTGATCGCTGAGCTAACAAAGCTCAGTGGATACACAACCACTCGACCATGCTTCAGGTGAATCATAATTAATAGTATGCTATGAGACATGATATCAAGATAAGATAAAGAAATGGTTCTACCATAACTGCCTAAACGCATGCTATGCACAAACAGCACCTTAACAACATCAACGTATAAATAAACAAACCAGGAGTGAGGCCCACTGTCACCCGACACTGGAAAACCCACACGTGCTCAAAATCTCACACCGAGCTGGTCAGAATCTCATATCTAGCGGTCTACTCAGAATCTCACATCGAATCTTCACTCGAAATCTTGCATCAAGTAGGGCTCAGAATCTCGCATCGAGAAAATATCATCACCTGGAATCTCACATCGAAAGGCCTTAATTTTATTGCCCAAAATCTCATATCAGGTGGCCTTCATTTCATCACCTGGAATCTCACATCGGGTGGCCTTCATGTGTTGCAACACTCACTCACTAGGTATCCGGATCCCACCAAACAAAGACTCAAACCAAACAAGTGCACTACCTAGCACGTAACCATACATGATCCACCAAGGATCCATACAAGTGCCCTACCTTGCACACAATCATCATACGACCCATCACGAGTCCCTATTGTTGCTATTACAACCAATCACGTATTACCGAGTTGTTATGCTTTATGAAGAAGTATTACAATTCATTCCCACCAATTAATTTACATCAAACATTAGAAGCACACTTTCTCAATTTTACCATTCATTTTATGTCATAAAAGACCCATTAAGACCTTAGCCACGATTTATAGAACTCCCGAACATATACTTAAATTCTTGGGTAGATTACCCAGTGAATACCGATACACCTATGTGGGTATCGGTACTCCTCTGATCGTATCGGTACTCCTATACGAGTACCGATACTTGCATTGGGTTTAAAAGAATTAAACCTTCAAGCTGTACTGATACGCCCTATGCCGTATCGATACCCATTATCGGGACTCAAATCACCATGTATCGATCCTAACCTATACCAACACGCCAACCTTGCATACCGATACTCGAAAGCCTTCCCAGGTAATATAACAGTAAGTACCGATACGCATCGTACGTATCGGCATGCTAATTCGGCATTAGAATTCTCACTATGCTTGGAGTAATGATACGTGGTAAGCCGTACTGGTACTCCCCTCAAGACTCACCTTCCTTAGCACGAGGGCATACCGATACGCACCCACCCTGTATCGGTATGCTAACCCAGATTTTGAAACCTGCAGTTTGGGATTTCATCATTCCGACCCTTAACCTACATGGTTAAGCCCCAAATTGACCCTACAAGTTAAGGGGAGTTATTAAGTGAGTTTCTAACCATTTTTACCCATAAAAATCATCAAATATAGGATTTACCATTGATGACCCACCGAGCTCTAAATTACCAAAACATCATATATCGAGCACACATACCAAAAATGATGATGCACATGAACACACAGAAGTTAGAAGTGTATTAACCTTGGATTTAAGCCGATAAAGAAGCCTATAAGCATCCACTCCCGTTCTTCCTCTTCCAAACCCCTCTAAACATCTTCTTCCACCAGTTTAAACAAAGCTTACCTTGAATTAGAGATCTCTAGATACTGAACAAAGTTTTACACTTGACCAAAACGTGACTTACACTCAAAACCTTAAATATTTCACCTTGAACATTCAAACTTTAGGTAGGAGATCAAAATGGGTGAGAGAGGGGAATAATGGTGACTTCACCTCTTCTACTTTTATGCAGAAAATTAAGTACCAATAGCCTCTTGTTCTTTCAATATGTTTTTACCATATTAACCCTCTTAAAAACCATCATACTCCCACCTAAGCCCACTAAGGCAAGCCCAAAAAGCTCTCAAGAGCCCAACATCTCGGCTCAAACGCGATGCCCACACTTCGGGTTAACCCGACTCTTAGATTCCAAAGTTCGGATCGTTACAACTCTCTACTCTTTAAAGAAAATTTCGTCCTCAAAATTTAATCAGGGGAAGAAGATGATACTACCGAAGATCCAACCATCCTTTCGATCATGTATGGCGCGACTCCTAAGTTCTTTACAGAACCTTCTTAACCAAAACTCTTAACATAAATTCTCAACTTTTACAAGAATCTTAACAAAACATTCCCAATGTCCAGAACAACACGTATATAGAACTTGAAACGGATCAATCAAAGAAAATCTCAACAGCACTGTCGAACATCTATACGCTGAATTAACTTCGGATGAGTCACAAATCAGAGAACAAATCTCTCTTCCAACACTCGCATTTCCAAACTCTTGAATTCAATCCTCATCTGCGTCCATAAAGTGACGGTTCTTCAAGGCATAACACAGGGTACTTCTTCATATAGCAACACCATAACCCCCATGTTCAGAACAAGTTAACCTTATAAATTAAGCTCTATTGTCAATCTAATCATGAAAATACAACCTTCTTTCACAACTTGGTTAACTATTACAGAACTTAACACCTTATTTACCTGAACCCACTACGACATAAGCAGATGCGAATCCACGATCAAGCCATTCTACAAGCCAAGCCACTTCGGTTCCAAAATAAAGTTGTTACCACAACCAAGCTCTATTAGGGATCAAACCACCAAACTATCCTCAAAGGTCCGAACACTCTCTTTTACTCCCAAACACCAAATTCTTACTAGCATTTGTGCTAAAACTTTAGCAAGTCCTTCAAGATTCCTAATGGTTCTCCCAACACAACTTATTACAACACAAGAATCCAATTCCATACAACTTTAACCAAAACCCACATTTCTCCGAAGCCATTCGGAACATCTTTACACTGTCACCATGCATGAAAACAATCCATCTCAAACCTAAATGAGCAACCCTCTATTCATCGAACTTAAGATTATCTTGACACATTCGTAAGTCCAAAACACTCTTCGACTTGCCCTTAGAGTTCAAACATCACATCAAACCTCAAATTTTAACATAAATTCTCAGTAACCTTAAACTTACGAGACCAACATCCTGAACGATCTTACGGGAATCTCAAAACTCTTCAATATTAAGAAGATCCTCAGCCCTGACAAACAAATACTGGCATTCCATTGTTATAAATTGACCCATAATAGCTAACACCATTATATCTTGCTATACCAACATAAGCACGTCCCAAGGTGAACCCCTTGGCAACATCGCCCGTGCCCTCTCCTCTACCAAGGAGTCCTCACGTAAGAGGTTCAGTAGATGTCAGACCACAAGGTGATGAACACTTAATACCGAACTTAACACATCCCTTATCATGGGTAGTACTTCACGATCAAGAGGTTATCCCACTCAACCCTTGAAGAGCACCTTGATAGCCACTTGCACGTCCACCGCTCTAAACCACAGACTCTCACCCTTACTTCAACTACGCAAACTAAGAATGTCTTGCAACCTACAAGGTCCTCTTCAACTAGTATCACGTGAGCACAACACATAAGCTGAAGAGATAGGATTTATTCACACAAAATACCGACAAACTGGGTCATTCCAAACCCTAACTTTGAAATTCTTTCTTAGAAACCAAGACACCCCTCGCACTCACGTGACCAACCCATGCCAAGGGTAAGTCTAACAAGTCTATAAGGAATGTTACTCTAAACCATACACACCACCCATGGTGGAACCTTTACTTACCAACACTTACCAATCCATTAATTTACCAAACCAATATCAACCTCGAGGAAACTTATCACAGAACCTGCTTGATAAGTGTTCAAAAGTACTATTTTATTAGCCTTTTTACTCATATTATTGTTAGACATAGGCTCATATTAGTTGCATAATTAGTCATTCATGCATTAATTCATGTTTCTTTCCACCGTTGAGCTCGATTACATAAATTGGTGATTTTTATGGAAAAAGATGTTGCTTTGGTGTGCTTTTGTGTGTGTGCAGAATCACTTGCCTAAATAAGGCTGGAACTAGTTGCCAGAGCAATGCATGAAGGAGATGCCGGGCTAGTTGCCAAGGCAATTTTTGACAAGGAATAAGATGATATGGTAGTCGAAATTGATGACTAAATAAGCCCAAGATGACGTGGAGCAAAGTTAAATCCCAAAAGAGTTTGATTTCCATGAAGAGGTTAAAGAGAAATTAAATCCCAAGAAGATATGAGAAGTTCTAGAAGGAGTTTAAATATATTAAGGAATTATATCCTTTAAAGATAATTAAATTCCAACTTAACTTCCTCTTCAAGAAGGATTTTGACCTAGCCATCTCCTATTTAAAGGACCAAGCCGTCAAAGATCAAGAGCAAGAAGAGGGGATTTTCGACAACTCCAAAGGGCAAGAATGGAGAGATTTCGACAAGAGATCAAGGGGGAGAGAGTTCGATTTCTTCTTCTTCTTCTTTACTTCCATTAGATTCATGGTTTGGGGATTATTCTTTTTATATCTTTTGAACCCAACCACGAACTAACTTGATTGGTTAGGGTTATTGTGTTTTTTTGGTTGAGAAACAATTGGATTTTGTTTAGGTAATAAGAGTTTGCACTTTTCTATTCAAGGTTTACTTATTCTTGGTTCTTATTCTTGTTTGCGAGTGAATTGGGAGAGGATCTCGTAACTTCATCTATTTATCTAATATCGGGAAAGTCAGATTCAAGAAACGAATGAGTATGGTCTTTATTCAATCTATTGATGGTGAAGATTAATCCGGCTTAGGAATAAGCTAAGGATTTCAATGGCTAAGAGGAGCGCAAGATTGGTTGTTGTCCACCCTTGATTCACGCAGGGATGTATTATCAAGGCATGCACAAATAGCTAGAGTTTTGACTTAGGGATAAGAAGAAACCATTGAAGAATGTTCGCCGAACATTGAAGTTGTTGCTCAGCCGCCCAAGTAGTTGCCCAGCTAGTCGCCCAGGCAACAATCGATTAGTTGCCAAGGCAACCCCGCTGTGCGAGTTGCCACGGCAACTAAATTGCCCTTGCACTCTTTTACCAAGACGATCCAATCGGCTATCACTCTACAACTCACGATAACCTGGCCTATTCTCTCTCTTTTTTCATCTATTCTTTTAGTTTATTGCTTTTACTTTACTCAATAAAATCAACTCCTACTATCAATTGTGTTTTTACTTTTACAGTTCGATAACTAAAGCAAAGTGGCCCAAACCAATCCCTGTGGATACGATACTCGTATCACTTTATTACTTGCGACGTGTATACTTGAACAATTGCGTAGCACTTATTACACGCAACAAGTTTTTGGCGTCGTTGCCGGGGATTGGCAATTGGTGTTAGTTGTTTTTGTTATTGCATTTTTCTCTTATTTTTACTAACTTTTCTTTTTGTTTATTTTATCAAAAAAAAATTAGGTGCGCTACAAGTTAAGGGACATCAACATGTCGGGAAATAAAAGCCGATCTATTCGAGAGTTGATGATGGAAGATATGAATCAATCCAATCAAGAGTTTTTTGCACCTTTTGATGATTACCTATACCAACTGAGAAAAGCCCAAAGAGCCTATACCGTGGAAAAATCTTGTGCTATGTGTGGAGAACATCATGTGTTTGAAAATTGCCCTCACATTTTCGGTGCATATGACTACATGGAGGACCATAGAGGGAACCAGCAGCAAAATTTTTCATGGTATGGTCAAAAAGCTCAAAATGTTTTTTACCATAACAATTTTGCCACAGTAACATATATGCCATGGCAATGTAGTCTTTTTCAGGAGAATTCCAATTCCTTGGAGGAAACATTGCTAGCTTCCTTGGCTAGACTTGACGGATCAATTGAAGAGACTCGAGAGCTATCAAAGTCCATGGATAGGAGGATAGCTCAGTGGGATGCAACCTTGGGGGATTCAGAAGATCAATTGAAGAGATCCACATATCTCATGGATAACATGCACCAACAATTCATTCCTAGGGATACTGAAGTCCCAAGGCAATAGGACAAGGAACAATGCAAGGAAAGCTCTCGATGTGTGAGGAACAACTAAAATCTCAAAGTCGAGAGTATGTTGATGAGAAAGTCTGCCCAACACATGATGAGCCTGAGCAACAAATTGCCTCGGCAATGATTGAGGAGCCTGAAAAGAGCAATGCCGCGATAACACTAAGTGAAGCTGAGAACAACAATACTACAGTAAATTCTGAGGAACCAGATGCCCAAAAGGTTACAAGGTTGATGTTGAAGCAGGAATCTTTAGATTGCTCTCATCTACAATTGCCACGACAATTGCATGACCACATGCAAGATCAACGAGATGATAATACTTTGCCAATGGAATATGAAAAGGTAATGGTTGAACCTTTTGAATTCTTTAAAAACTCACCTCGTCCATTGCAGGTATGTCTTGAGGAACTGATGTTGGTAGATTTGAAGCCATCGAAATCTCTACTGATGGAGATGTTTGAGAGGCCAAAAGAAAAAGGTGTTTGGATTCGTAAAGCTTTTCAGAAAATTGGTTCTTCCCTTGACTTACAGTAAATTTTGGCAACTGATTGCCACGGCAATTGGCTTGAGCAGCAATTTCCACGACAACAAAGGCTACATCCAACCATGATAGAAGTCGACAAGAATTAGGTAATTAAATGGTTTGGATGTTGATATAATTGTTCCTAATAATATATCCATGCCTTCAGGAACAGTAGAAAGGTGGAAGATGTGCATGGACTACAAGGGAACACGAAAGAAAGACACCTCCACCATGGTAACGCAAAAGGGAGTAGTGGCAAGCACATTGGCAAAACTCTTTTTGGGCAATATTGTCACCCGATGGATGGTGCGGATGGACTATAAGAAGTATCAAAAACGACTCTCGTCAAGTTTTCTCAGATATGCAGTAACATTAGAAGATGCATGATGGCACTCTTTTCAGACATGGTCGAAGACTTCCTTGAGATCTTCATGGATGATTTTTCCGTTTTTGGTAATGACTTTGACAGTTGCCTCGACAATTTAGAGAAGGTGTTGGCAAGATGTGAAGTCCTTAATTGGGAGAAGTGTCATCTTATGGTAGATGAATGAGTAGTGCTCGGCCACAAGATTTCATCCAAGGGAATTGAAGTAGACAAAGCCAAGGTGGACGTGATCGAGAAACTATCCCCACCAAGATAAAGTCTTCAATTTTGATGACTCCTGCGCCCAAGCATTCGCAACCCTAAAGGAAAATCTTGCCTCGGCACCCATTGTCGTTCCACCAGATTGGATGCTACCTTTTGAGCTCATGTGTGATGCAAGTGATTTCGCGGTAGGAGCAGTCCTAGGCCAACACAGAAGAAAGGAACAGGAAATCAAGTTGCCGATCACTTATCACGCTTAGAACGCAATAGGGAGGAGGACGCGGATTTAGAGATATGCAATGCATTCCCAGATGAACAACTTTTAGTTGCCTCGGCAACCATGGATGCGCATGCCTCGGCAACCCTCAACGCCGCAGCAGCTCTTGACGCGCACGCCTCGGCAACTCCAGACGTGCACGCCTCGACAACCCTCGAAGTTGTCAAAACATTCTCCTATGGTGTCGTGATAATCAAGTCCATTACCGACGAATATGAATTCAAAGTTAACGGACAAAGATCGAAGCACTAACACGGTGCCCATGTAGAACGTAACAAAGAAGTTGACACCTTAAGAGATGCATGAGCATGCTCTCCTTTCAATATTTTCTTTTTATTTTCATTTTTATTTTTTTTCTTCGTTATCTTTAGTTTCCAGGTTTTCTTTGTTTTCTTTTCTTTTCCACAACAAGACTCACAACCACCATGCTAAGGAAATTCACTGCCGACTACTTGCCACGGCAACCGCAACAGAGGATGCCTTTGCAACTACCTCAGCAGTTGTCAGCGCAACAGAAACTGGCGATGCCCAGGCAACAACAATGGCTTCGGCAACTACTGATGCCCAGGCAAGTGAACCTGCATCGGCAAATATGGATCAAATCAAAGCAATGCTATTCACGCGGTACCAGCCACAAGCATTCAACCACCGACTGGAAAATGAATCAAGCAAACGGCACAAAGGAAACTTATCACTCGAGGAGACGACCTCTCTGACTAATTCATTTCATTTAGTTTCTTTTATATTTTGTTTCACTTTTACATGCATTGAGGGCAATGTTTCTCCCGAGTTTGGGGGGTGTTGGTTTCTAGTTAGTTTCATGATTAGTTGCATTCATCTTTAGCAATCACATATAGGTTGCATATGTTACTTGCCATGCCTTTAATTGGATTTAATTGCTTAAGACTTGTTGAATATCCAATGATGAAATTTTGCCACTGCACTTAATTGAAAGAACCTTTAGTTTTAGGATTGCATGAAAAGAACTTAGAATTTTACTATGATGCTGAATTTTTTTACACGGTTGTGGCTTGTTGATTGAAAGAAACTTAGTGAAATTAGGTTGCTTAAAATTTGGGTAAATTTAAAATTGAAAATTAAAAGTTAAATTCTTTCTAGAGGTGCCCGAAATTGGCTCTAGTAGTAAATGCACTTTCTTGCTAGAGGTGCCCGAAACTGGCTCTAGTATTTAATGCACATTAAAGAATCGCTAGAGGTGCATGAAATTGGCTCTAGTCGACTAAAATAAAATGAGAAATTGCTTACTTTGATAGAGGTGCCCGAAATTGGCTCTAGTGAAAACAAAAATAAATGCACCGGCAATTAAATTGATAAAAGCCTATTGTTCACATAGAATCTTGAAAATCAACTTGAACACAACTACGCACACACATTGTCATGAGCATTATAGTTTGGTTCCGGGTAATTTTTGTGCTATCCGAAAAATTAAAAGGTGATCATACTTTGTGCCACGGTTCCGAGGTTTGAATTCAAGTTTGAAGCATGTCTTTGATGATTAAAGTCTTGGCAGGTAATTGTTAGTTTGCATTGCTTGAGGACAAGCAATAGTTCGAGTTTGGGGGCGTGATAAGTGTTCAAAAGTAATATTTTTATTACCCTTTTTACTTATATTATTGTTAGACTTAGGCTCATATTAGTTGCATAATTAGTCATTCATGCATTAATTCATGTTTCTTTCCACCGTTGAGCTCGATTACATAACTTGGTGATTTTTGTGGAAAAAGATGCTGCTTTGGTGTGCTTTTCTGTGTGTGCAGAATCACTTGCCTAAACAAGGTTGGAACTAGTTGCCAGGGCAATGCATGAAGGAGATGCCGACGTAGTTGCCAGGGCAGTGCATGAAGGAGATGCCGAGCTAGTTGCCAAGGCAATTTTCGACAAAGAATAAGATGATATGGTAGTCGAAATTGATGAATAAATAAGCCCAAGATGACGTAGAGCAAAGTTAAATCCCAAAGGAGTTTGATTTCCATGAAGAGGTTAAAGAGAAATTAAATCTCAAGAAGATAGGAGAAGTTATAGAAGGAATTTAAATATAATAGAGAATTATATTATTTAAAGATAATTTAATTCCAACTTAACTTCCTCCTCAAGAAGGATTTTGACCTAGCCATCTCCTACTTAAAGGACCAAGTCGTCAAAGATCAAGAGCAAGAAGAGAGGATTTTCGACAACTCCAAAGGGCAAGAATGGAGAGATTTCGACAAGAGAGCAAGGGGGAGAGAGTTCGATTTCTTCTTCTTCTTATTTACTTCCATTAGATTCATGGTTTGGGGATTATTCTTTGTATATCTTTTGAACCCAACCATGAACTAACTTGATTGGTTAGGGTTATTGTGTTTTTGGGGTTGAGAAACAATTGGATTTTGTTTAGGTATAAGAGTTTGCACTTTTCTATTCAAGGTTTACTCATTCTTGGTTCTTATTCTTGCTTGCGAGTGAATTGGGAGAGGATCTCGTAACTTCATCTATTTATCTAATATTGGGAGAGTTAGATTCAAGAAACGAATGAGTATGGTCTTTATTCAATCTATTGATGGTGAAGATTAATCCGGCTTATGAATAAGCTAAGGATTTCAACGGCTAAGAGGAGCGCAAGATTGGTTGTTCTCCACCCTTGATTCACGCAGGGATGTATTATCAAGGCACGCAAAAATAGCTAGAGTTTCGACTTAGGGATAAGAAGAAACCATTGAAGAATGTTCCGCCGAACCTTGAAGTTGCTGCCTAGCCGCCCAAGTAGTTGCCCATCTAGTCTCCCAGGCAACCATCGATTAGTTGCCAAGGCAACCCCGCTGTGTAAGTTGCCACAATAACTGAGTTGCCCTTGCACTCTTTTACCAAGACGATCCAATCAGCTATCACTCCACAACTCACGATAACCTGGCCTATTCTCTCTTTTTCTTACATCTATTGTTTTAGTTTATTGCTTTTACATTACTCATTAATATCAACTCCTACTATCAATTGTGTTTTTACTTTTACAGTGTGATAACTAAAACATAGTGGCCCAAACCAATCCCTGTGGAGACGATACTCAATACTCGTATCACTTTATTACTTGCGACGTGTATACTTGCACAATTGCGTAGCACTTATTACACGCAACACCACTCAATAAAATCTCTGCCAAGGTAAGAACAAGAAATCAAACTGCCATCAAGAAGCTGAAAACCACAATGAGACAGAATCATTTAACACATTCTCGGTAACAAGCTTGTCATTTTTTGCATGAACAACATAATATCTAATAAAGCTTGTGTGATGACTCTAACTGTAGATCTCACCTAATCTCCACCCTGATACTTCGACAACGACCCAACACCACTTCTCGAAGAACCTTGACTATGACCTGAAGTAGTCAACCTCAAAGACTGAACTGGTAAATACTCATCTACGATTGAGCGGTCCTTTTCCATGTGACCCGATGTATGGCACTCATAACAAATTCCCCAAGCAAAAAAGCATACCTCAAGGTGATGTCAACCACAACGCTCACGAACCAGTAGAAAAGACACTAGGGCCGAACCATCAACACTCTCCGTTATAGAAGAAATCGTAAGCCCTCTACAAAACCCTCAATTTAGATTTCTGACCAACCCTCAACTGATCTAAAGCAACTTTTTTTTATCCGCCCAAAGCACTACCCTCCCCTATTCAGGGCCTGAGAAAAAAATCTTATGATGTTTTGATTTCCCCAAAACACGGTCTACATAATCCTTAAATGACTCAATGTTGGCTCTAAGGTCATTTGAGTGTTTCGTACTAACGACAAACTCAGAGAATATCCCAGGTAAAACTATTGTCCCATGCATCAATATGTCAACTTTGAATCCACATCTAACCTCAACCACCTTTACTCTTCGATAACAACAAACTTTGGGAATAACAACTCAACCGTAGAAAATCTTACTCATACCCAACACTGCTTGACACCTTAAATCGCCTGCAAGAACTGATCCCTTATCTTTTTCATAAGAGTTTCACTACCATACCTTTTTCCCGACTCACCCAAGGAACATCTCATGTTGAGAAAACAGGTTGTGGTCCTAACTTTACGACCTCTCACCATTCGTATGTATTGCATTTAAGAAAAGGACGATACAGTCAGGATTTCCTTAAGACTATTCCATGTCATCCTCAGATCCCTCTGAGTGTTCCTTAACCATCAGTCTGATCGATCAGGTCATCCCTTCCTGACCCCTTCACTATCCTTGGATTCTTAACAATGATACTCTGCCCATTAAGGAACATGGCTCTCTTCATGACTTCCCTAGTCGTTTCTCAGGCCACCAGACACAAACTAATCTGATCCGTGTTCAAAAAATGGTAGTTTATCCTTCCCATTACCCTAGGTTTGGTTCCCTCAAAACCCTGAAGCTTTTAACACTACACTTGTCATCTCAAACTGGCTCATGACCGAACAACAACCGGGGGCCAATATCATATTAATTCATTTAGAAGACAACTCTATTGTATCGGTCAACCACATATTCTCAAGCCTTACTCAAGCATCACCTCGAGCAAAACCTACGATGTCCTTCTGGCCACTACTATAAACAACCGCAACAAGCATACCTTGCTCGAGATCTCAGGGCATTCAGCTTACTAAGAACGTACTTATGACCTCACAACCATCATGTACCTCTCTGCAATAGATGGGAACACATATATGCCAAGCATGCTACATCCCCATCTCATGGTACCCACCATTAAGGTTCACTTACTACGAATGATGGAACCTTCAATCGACACTCTACCACTGGTCAATCAAAAGCAAGTCCTTTTATCCATTCTATAAGGGTCGTCTACCAACACGTAGAATCTCACCACTAGAGCTTCTCACCATGAACTCAAGGCTTTAAGGTAACTTACGACACATAACCATGATTACTTCTCAAGCAATGGGCGGAGGACACACCCTCAACTCCTCCATTCCTTTATAAACCCAAGCTTGACGTATGACATAACTCTGATCTCAAAATCATTTTCGAAGAAATCAGCCAACATTACAACCCTCACAACCTCGATCAAATCTATTTTAATGTCGTAACCAGTGACACACGCGAACACGAGGCACACCATCCAGATTCCAGTCATGAAAGAGTACAACTTAACACAAGGGCTCGTTTCGCTAGACACCTATCCACGACACCAAACCACCCCAGGGTTTTCTTAGAACCGGCTAAACATAGGCTCTAATACCACTAAATGTAACACCCTCGACCCGGATGTCATATCAGGGCCCAAGCTCGACCCATTACCACAAAATTTTGACCTAGTTTAGCCCAAACCACAAATCATTATTAGAACCCAATTGATTTCAAACCCAAAATACATAATGAATATTTAAAACATATAAAGTGGAGCTCATTTAAAATTATATAGATAAAACATTTGACTCAATCGTTTTAAAATTTCAAATACAAATTACAATATACAATGTACAATAAGTTTCTACGAATACATAGCCCAAAGACCTAAGTACTGTACTCTGAAGAAACAAGGCGCTGGAATCCTCCACTGATGGTGCTCCTCCAAGAACGTGCCAAACCTTCTAACCTGTGAAAGGAAACAACGATTCCGAACGCTAAGCTAACAAAGCTCAATGGATACACAACCACTCGACCATGCTTCAGGTGAATCATAATTAAGAGCATGCTATGAGACATGATATCAAGATAAGATAAAGCAATGGCGCTACCATAACCGCCTAAACACATGCTATGCACAAACAGCACCTTAACAACATCAACGTATAAATAAGCAAACCAGGAGTGAGGCCCAATGTCACCCGACACTAGAAAAACCACCCGTGCTCAGAATCTCACTTCGAGATGCTCAAAATCTCATATCAAGCGGTATACTCAGAATCTCACATCGAGTTTTCGCTCAGAATCTCGCATCGAGCGGGGCTCAGAATCTCGCGTCGAGCAAATATCATCACCCAGAATCTCGCATCGAATGACCTTCATTTTATCACCCGAAATCTCATATCGGGTGGCCTTCATTTCATCACCCGGAATCTCACATTGGGTTGCCTTCATTTTATCACCCAGAATCTCACATCGGGTGGCCTCCATGTGTTGCATCACTCACTCACTGGGTATCCGGATCCCACCAAACAAGTGCCCCACCTGGCACGTAACAATACATGATCTATCACGGACCCATACAAGTGCCCTACCTGACACATAATCATCATACAACCCATCACGGGTCCCTATTGTTGCTATTACAACCAATCAAGTATTACCGAGTTGTTACGTTTTATAGAGAGTATTACAATTCATTCCCTCCAATTAATTCACATCAAATATTAGAAGCACACTTTCTCAATTTTACCATTTATTTCATGTCATAAGAGACCTATTAAGACCTTAGTCACGATTTATAAAACTCCCGAACATATACTCAAATTCTTGAGCAGATTGCCCAGTGAGTACCGATACACCTATGTGGGTATCGGTACTCCCCTCACTGTACCAGTACTCCTATACGAGTACCGATACTCGTATTGGGTTTGAAAGAATTAAACTTTCAAGCAGTATCGATACACGCCATGCCGTATCGATACCCATTATTGGTACTCGGATCGCTCTATACCAATCCTAACTCGTACCGATACGCCAACCTTGCTTACCGATACTCGAAAGCCTTCCCAAGCAATATAACATTGAGTAGTGATATGCGTTGCAGGTATCGGTATGCTAATTTGCCACTGGAATTCTCACTATGCTTGGAGTACCAATACGCGATAAGTTGTACCGGTACTCCCTTCACAACTCACTTTCTTTATCATGAGGGCCTACCGATATGCATCCACCCCGTATCGGTATGCGAACTAAGATTTCGAAACCTAGAGTTCAAGATTTCATCATTCCGGCCCTTAACCTATATGGTTAAGCCCCAAATTGATCCTACAAGTTATGGGGAGTTATTAAGTGAGTTTCTAACCATTTTTACCCTCAAACATCATCAAATATAGGATTTACCATTGATGACCCACCAAGCTCTAAATTACCAAAACATTATATATCAAGCACACATACCAAAACTGATGATGCACATGAACACATAGAAGTTAGAACTGTACTAACCTTGGATTTAAGCTGATGAAGAAGCCTCTAAGCATCCACTCCCGTTCTTCCTCTTCCAAACCCCTCTAAACATCTTCTTCCACCATTTTAAATGAAGCTTATCTTGACTTAGAGATCTCTAGATACTGAACAAACTTTTACCCTTGACCAAAATGTGATTTACACTCAAAACCTTAAAGATTTGACCTTGAACATTCAAACTTTAGGTAGGAGATGAAAATGGGTGAGAGAGGGGAACAATGGTGACTTCACCTCTTCCACTTTTCAGTATAAAATTAAGTAAGCACCAGCCTCTTTTTCTTTCAATATGCTTTTACCATATTAACCCTCTTAAAAACCATCATACTCCCACCTAAACCCACTAAGGCAAGCCCAAAAAGCTCTCAAGAGCCCAACATCTCGGCTCAAACGCGATGCCCACTCTTCGGGTTAACCCGACTCTCAGATTCCAAAGTTCAGGTTGTTACAACCTTACTGCTGGTATCAAGAACCTCTACCGGTTCTTCATTATAAGATAGGTCCAGTTTTAACTCAATGTGTTCCACTAGCATAACATGCGAAGGATCCGACCGATACCTTTACAACATCGAAACATGAAAAATATCATGAATCCTCTCCAACTCAGGAGGTAACCTCAAACGGTAAGTGTCAGGACCCACATGCTCAACAACCTTGTATGGTCTAATAAACCTCGGTCTAAGCTTCATTTTTCGCCCAAAACGTATCACCTTCTTCCAAGGTGATACCATCAAAAACACCCGGTCACCAACAGCGTACTCTATATCCCTCCACCTCAAATTCGTATAGGATTTTTGACGATCTGAAACCGCTTTCAAACGCTCACATATCAATTTTACTTTCTCATCAATTCCCTTTAATACATCAGGCAATGAAAGATGCTTCTCCCAACCTCAGCCCAACACACGGGCGTATGACACCTTCTTCCATACAATGCCTCAAACGGTGCCATCTGTATGCTAGCCTGATAACTGTTATTATAAGCAAACTCCACCAGTGGCAGTTGCTTCTCCCACATTCCTTGGAACTCAAAAATAAAACATCTCAACATATTCTCAAGAACCTGAATCACGCGCTCTGACTGACCATCCGACTGAGGATATACGAAGTGCTAAAATTTAGTCTTATTTCCAGAGCACGATGCAAGCACATCCAAAACTTTGTTGTGAAATGTGAATCTCTATCTGAAACTACAGATTTAGGCACTCCATGCAAACGTACAACCTCAGAGATGTACAGCTCAGTCAACCGATCCAAAGTATACGTCGTATGCACAGGCACAAAATGTGCACACTTTGTAAACCGATCGACAATCACCCAAATAGAATCCTTCTTGGTTGGTGTCAAAGGCGATCCAGACACAAAATCCATGGTGATCCTTTCCCATTTCCATTTCGATATTCTCAATGGTTGTAACAACCCGAAAGGAAATTGATGCTCAGCCTTTACCCGCTGACAAACCATGCATCGACTAACAAAATCAACCACTTCTTTTTTCAGCCCCACCCAATAGTACTTTTCTTTCAACCCACAATACATCTTAGTACTATCGAGATGCTTAGCAAAAGGTCTAGCATGTGCTTCGGTCAGAATGGTACAACTCAACTCATCATCCTTAGGCACTACAATGCAACCTTTAAAACACAACACCCCATCATCATTGAAATAAAAACCCGTAGGATTCCCATCCAAGATATCCTTCACATGCGACACCAAACTCTCATCATGCAGTTACCTCTCCTTGATCAATTGCGACACGGACGGTTTCACCTGCAACTCCGCTAACAACCCTCCGTCACCCGTCACACTCAATCCAGCAAACATAGCCCTCAACTCCACAGCAACCTTCCTACTCAAAGCATCCTCCACCACATTGGCTTTACCCGGATGATATTCAATGGTTAGATCATAATCCTTAAGCAACTCAACCATCTTCGTTGCCTAAGGTTTAACTCTTTCTTCGACATCAAATATCTCAAGCTCTTATGATCCGTATAAACCACACATTTCTTGCCATAAAGGTAATGCCTCTAGATTTTCAAGACAAACACAACCGCGACAAGCTCAAGATCATGAGTAAGGTAATTACGCTCATGCACCTTTAACTTCCTAGATGCATACGCAACTACCTTACCTTCTTGCACAACACGCAACCAAGCCCAACATATGATGCATCACTATAAACAACAAACTCCTTTCTCGATTCAGGCTGAACCACGACTGGAGCTCGCGTTAAAGCCTCCTTCAACTTCTCAAACGCTCATTGCTTATCCTTTGTCCACTCAAAAAGAACATTCTTCTGCAACAACTTGGTTAAAGGAGCAGCCAAACTAGAGAACCCTTCCACAAACCTACGGTAATAACCAGCCAAACCAAGAAAACTCTAGACTTCTGTTACCAACTTAGGCACCTTCCAACTCATCACAACCTCAACCTTATGCGGATCAACACGAATTCCCTCGGCCGCCACAACATACCCAAGGAAAACAACCTCCCTAAGTGAAAACTCACATTTGCTTAACTTAGCATATAACTGATTAGCCAACAATGTCTGAAGCACAACTCGTTAATGTTTATCATGATCCACATCCGTACGAGAGTACACATGGATATCGTCGATAAGCACAACCACAAACTGGTCTAAAAACTCATGGAACACCTCGTACAAAAAGCTATCTTGGGTAAATCCACATCCTTCACCTTCAACTAATAGTACCAGACCTCAAATCGATTTTAGAAAACACCGATGCACCTCAAAACTGATCAAAGAGATCATCTATATGCGGCAACGGATACTTGTTCTTTATCGTCAACTTGTTTAATTACCGATAATCTATACACATCTGTAACATACCATCTTTCTTCTTTACAAACAACACCGGTGCACCCCACGGTGAAATACTCGATCAAATGAACCCACGATCAAGCAACTCTTGCAATTTCATTTTCAACTCCTTCGGGGCCATACAGTACGGAGCAATAGACACCAGTGTCATATCCGTATAGGTTTTGATGCCAAACTCTACCTCACGGTCAGGTGGCAACCCCGATAATTCTTTCAAAAAAACTTGAAAACTCACATATGGTGCGGATATCATGCACCCTCAACTCTTTTGAACCAGGATTCGTAACGTAGGCCAAGAAAGCCTGACATCCAGAATCCAACATCCGACCTGCTTCTAAAGCCGAAACAGCATTAGACAAGAACTTAGCATTCTCTCCAACAACTACCACCTCAAAATCATTCGACAACCTCAAAGATATTCGTTTGGTCTCAAAATTCACCACAGCTCGATGATCGGTAAACTAATCCATGCCTAAAATAACATTAAAGCCATAGAATGGCAACTCCATTAGATCCATAGGAAAAAACATGGCCTTGAACCATCAACGAGCACCTACGATACAACTTCCTAACTGCAACTGTCTCCCCAAGAGAACTGGTCACTCTAACACCCACATTTAGAATTTCAACAGGTATATCAAACAATTGGGCATGCTCACACAAGATGTATGAATGGGTAGAACCAGAATCAACCAACGAATACAACGGTAAGGACTGTAAAGAAAAAGTACATGCAATCACATTGGTGTCATTACAATCCTCGCGACGCGCATACACCCTAGCCGGTCTACCTCCCTCATGCTGGATAGCAAGGGTATGAGCCACGGTCCTCTGCCCACTGTTGCGTGTGATAAGTGCTACGCAATTGTGCAAGTATACACGTCGCAAGTAATAAAGTGATATGAGTATCGAGTATCGTCTCCACAGGGATTGGTTTGGGCCACTTTGCTTAAGTTACTGCACTGTGAAAAGTAAAAACACAATTAAAGGAGTTTAACTAATAACTAAACTAGAAAGCAATAAAGTAAAAGAAAAGATGAGATCGATTGAGAGAGATAGGCTAGGTTATCGTGAGTTGAGGTGTGATAGCCGATTGGATTGTCTTGGTAAAAGAGTGCACGGGCAACTTTCGATTTGCCGTGGCGACTTGCACAACGGGTTGCCTTGGCAACTAATTGATGGTTGCCTGGGCGACTAGTTGGGCAACTACTTGGGCGACCGGGCAGCAACTTCAAGGTTCGGCGGAGCGTTCTTCAATGGTTTCTTCTTATCCCTAAGTCGAAACTCTAGCTACTTGTGCATGCCTTGATAATACATCCCCTGCGTGAATCAAGGGTGAACAACAACCAATCTTGCACTCCTCTTAGCCGTTGAAATCCTTAACTTATTCCTAAGCCGGATTAATCTTCACCATCATTGGATTGAATAAAGATCATATTCATTCGTTTCTTGAATCTAACTCTCCCGATATTAGATAAATGGATGAAATCACGAGATCCTCTCCCAATTCACTCGCAAACAATACTAAGAATCAAGAATGAATAAACCTTGAAATAGAAAAGTACAAACTCTTATTACCTAAACAAAAACCAATAGTTTCTCACAACCACAAAACACAATAACCATAGCCGATCAAGTTAGTTCATGGTTGGGTTCAAAAGATATACAAAGAATAATCCCCAAACCATGAATCTAATAGAAGCAAAGAAGAAGAAGAAGTCGAAATTCCCCTAATGCTCTCTTGTCGAAATTTCCCCCTTGCTCTCTCTTTTTGGATTGTCGAAATCTCCTTGCTATTTATAGGGCTAGGCCAAAGTCCTTCTTTGAGGAGGAGTTTGAGTTGGAATTAAATTATCTTTAAAGAATATAATTCTTTATTATAATTTTATTCCTATTAGAACTTCTCCTATCTTCTTGGAATTTAATTCTTCTTTAATCTCTGCATGGCAATCAAATTCCTTTGGGCTTGGGCCTTGCTCCATGTCATCTTGGGCTTGTAAAGTCATTAATTTCGACATCCCTATTGCATTTTTTTTCTTTGTCGACAAATGCCATGGCAACTGGCTCGGCGTCTCCTTCATGCATTACCCTGGCAACTAGCTCAACATTGCTTTGGCAAGTGATCCTGCACATACACACACAAAAACACACCAAAGCAGCATCTTTTTCCACAAAAATCACCAAGTTATGTAATCAAGCTCAACGGTGGAAAGAAACATGAATTAATGCATGAATGACTAATTATGCAACTATTATGAGCTTAAGTCTAACAATAATATGAGTAAAAAGGGTAATAAAAATAGTACTTTTGAACACTTATCACCCACCATCTCGACATTGAAACGGCCCACGACCATGACCACAGCCTCGCTGCGGAGTAACAATAGGTGTAGTACCCTGCCCACCTAGGGCCAACAATGGACAATCACGCCTCTAATGGTTGTCAGACCCACAACTCCAACAAGCATTGGCCACAACAAGCGTAGGTTCTTGACTCTCCCTAGCCAGACGCGGACAATCTTACCTTAAATGACCTCAGGATCCACAAACCCAACAGGTGTTAAACGGTGCTCTAATCTGGGCACCTTGCCCCTAGACTCTATGTCTCACAACACCTCCGCCATGCCTCAGCTCTAGGAAAAACATCCTACCACGGTGTCTCTTAGCCTAGCCACCGCTAGAACCAGAATCAGCAGCTCTTTTACCCGAGCTAAAGCCTCGCGATCTCGAAGCCAAACCAAGATTCTGCTCTACATCCTTGGCTCGTAAAACCAACACATCAAAATCGGTGTAATCAGCAGCATGCATGTACGTCTTAGCCTTTTGCACGAGCCCGTAGCAGAAACGATCACATCGCTGGTGCTCATCAGGGGCAACTCAGGCACGTACTGACTCAGCCTCACAAACTACATCTCATACTCTGCCACAAACATATTGACATGCA
Source organism: Hibiscus mutabilis (assembly GCA_019671005.1). NCBI lineage: Eukaryota > Viridiplantae > Streptophyta > Magnoliopsida > Malvales > Malvaceae > Hibiscus > Hibiscus mutabilis. Next base: position 23,966,049 of record CM033719.1, on the reverse strand, counting down.
CCAAAGCTTCCTATCGTCCTGATATCGAACTCCCAAATACATCTTCCAGAAAACTCCACAAAAAAACTCTCAGGTCACATCCTCAGTCGTCATACTGGAAATCAAGGTAGTCCACCATGTATAAGCATCACCTGTAACAGGGAAATAGCACAGCCCAACTTACGAACATTAGAACAACCCATCTGGCCTAGTATCATCTCAGTACTGGCCAACCAGCCCTTAGAAGCCTCACGCGACAAACCTCAAAATTCAACTCCACCCAAATTGCATAGTCGCTCAAGGGGAAAACCCTGCCCAACAACCGATGGTGTCGGTACATGAACACCTGTAACTGTTTCCTAGAAAGCACCGGTCATGGCTTGAATCAGCGGTGCCATATCACCCATCTCTGGCCCAACTGGCGCAGGTGGTACTTGCTCCACTACCTCAGGTGGATTAGGTGGGGGTGGTGGCAACACTCCAGAAGGTGTAACATTCTCCTCAATTTCCTACTCGGTGGCAGCAGCAATCATACCAGATTGCAACTCTCTTCTTGGTCCCATCATGCCAACAATATATCTAAGGCATGATAATCATTCAAATACAAAACAATTAGGCCAGCTTCAAGCAAAGATCCAAGACTTCTATTTCAAAATCATAATATTTCAGGCTATAATAATAAGGCAGTTGGTTTCCCAAATTTCCCCCAACATGGCATAAAGCAGTCACCGTGCATATCAAACATCAGATAACAACTCAAAATCACATTACAACAATCAAACCAACTCCCAACTATTGCAAACTTGTCTCTGATACCATCAAATGTAACCCCCTCGACCCGGCCTATTCGCAGACCGAATCGAGCGAGCTACATTAGGTTTACCGAAGTAAATCGCAAAGAGATCAACCCAAAAACTGACTATTTTTTCTTTTTTCTTATCTAGATGCAAAATAATGAACCTATATAAGCATACATATCTCTGGTGAAAACCCAACTCAATCGGGCATCGAATTGACATCCAATTGGTCATAATCACGATTTAGGGACCAAATTGTAAATTCTAAAAATTACGAGGTCTTAGCCCAATTTTAAGTTACCATCCTTTAACTAGATAGGTTACATGCTTACACGTCAATTTTCAGCTGAAAATTGTTATTAGATCTTAGCCAATTGCATCCTCAATATTCAGGGACTAAAACGCAAGGAAACAAAACCTCATTTCCATGACATTAACAGAAATAACAGCCACCAGTACCGGTACGCTCACAGCCGTACCAATACGAAGTAACCACCCGTATCGGTACTCTCTGTACCGTATCGGTATGCCATGTTATCCTACAAAATTTAAATATCGTACCAGTACGAGCTTTCATTATTTCGGTACACGGGTTTTTCTTATAAAGCAATTTTCCAGTAACGAGTCCTTGTACCGATACGCCTTATCCCGTACCAGTATGCCAACCTTAAATTGCTTAATTGTACCGGTACACACATACCCGTACAGATCCCAAGTGCCTATATATGCCTAGCCGTACCGATACGGTCCTCCGCGTATCGGTACGCCTGGGCCTGTAATGTCAGTTTTAGCCAGTTTAACAAGCTCTCAATCTATCCAAAACACCCTAACATGCTTCTAACATACATCCAACATACTCAGGGTACAATTGACAGCATAGCATCACAAATTCAACATCAATTCATGGCATTTTGCATCAAATGTAAATCTATAGGCATGCAACCTAGAAAACCATTTAAGTAAAATGTGAAACCTCAAACCATCACCAAAAACATACCATAAAGACCATTTACAACTTTAGAGCAATCAAACAAACTTGCTCAAACAGGGAGTTTATCAAAACATCTCCCAAAACTAGAATGAGTACCCTATTGCCCTTATCATTTATAATATATTCCAAACATACTTAGGTAAACAAGTCTTGCTAGGATCCCTTGCTGCCTCCAAAGCTCTCAATTCTCTGCATTGATGGACAATAAGAGCGTAAGCACACAAGGTTTAGTGAGGAGCGCTTACAAACAAAACACCATCAATGCATTAAATTCATATCTTAACAACTTTTTGAAGTCCCATTACAAAAACGTGTTTCAGCAACATTTAAAACATCATTACGCCTTTTAACACTTAACATATTTAAAACCAACATAATAAACCGTATGCAACATGTATCATTAACCAACAGCAAGTCCCATTGCTCAACCTCAATTTAAGCCTTCCCATACATAACAACTATATGCAAAGCTTAAAGAGTAAACATGTATAAATCACATTATACAACATAAACTTCCCAATGATACTTCAACAATTATATTGGCTTACAAGTGATCATTAAACAAGTCCATTAACAAAAGAGTTCATTGGATACACGGATTCAACAAGTGTTCAACCAACACTTCAAGCCATCTCAATCGAAATAGTGATACAATAACAATCGCGGTACATTACCAACTGGTATGCCTTTCAACCCACAGGGACACCAACCCCAATCATCAGTTAGACGCTTAATCCTCTAACGGGAGTCTACGGTACTATTTAACCCCTCTACCGTTAGGGTACTCGGATGACGTTTTCGGTACACGGATCTAAACCCTTCAACATCCAAGGCGACTTATTATAGTGCACTCAATCCTATGGCCGACCAACTATATCCGATAATAATTTTAAAACCACATCACTTGCCAATATAATTAACCATTTAACATTTACCTCGCTGTTTTTAACAAGCATTAACCATACCATTTTTCCAAAGCATCAACCATGCATTAAACTACAAGTATAAACCATATACTTACAAGGATCACTTACCATGTGCATCCTTCAGCATTTCATGCTCAATTACAGTATATCAAATACTTTAAAACATGCTTAAATAGTGGGCAACACGTAATACAAAACAAGTGCATAAAACCATTTAACACTAGCACGACTGAGAGAGAAAATCCACTTTTACTTACTTCTGAGCTTAAACCAGCGATCAAGCTAAGTTTAAACTCCCATAAACCACCTTTAAACATTCCAAGGCTGGAATCCACGCTCTCACTCACCGATACACGAAGCCTTGATCTACCGACACGAAATCAAGCGTCCGAAGCCTCTAATGCTACACCGTTCGCTTCCAAAACAACCTCCCTTGTTTAAACCACATAACAATAGAGGATTAATGCATGTACATGCATTTAAAACACTGCAACAACAGATCCTCACAGATTCTTGTATTCACATCACAATTACCCAACCACAACAACCGAAAACTTCAACTAATCCTATCCAAACACAACCCAACCACAACCTAACAATCTAACATCACTTTTATCATCAATTAACATCTAGAAACATAATCAAATCAATCTAACACCTTCAGCAAATAAACAGCCACCATAACACCTCAAAAACACCAATCTAGCAACCTAAACAATTAGATATTCAAGAGTTTCAGGATTCCTTTTATAAAATTGACTTATCAACATCATTAAACATCAAAAATATGTTCAAAAACAATCCACAACACTAGAAATCAGATTCAATTCGAATCTTTCATCATTTCATCAATTTTACCCAAATAAATCTATATAAAAACACAAAATCAGATTATAAACCATAAATCAAGGATCAAATACTTGATAATATCAATAAAGAACCATTTAACAGAGGATATCATGGACCTTACCCCTATTATGTGATTTCTCCCTCAATTGGCTTGTTTAAAGCTAAGAAAACATAAGATTTCAATGAGATTTTGTAAGTTAAAGAATCAAGTTAGAATCAATAATCTGAGTGAAAAGAATCTCTCACCTCTGGATTTTGATGAAATTCTGAGTGTTTGGCAGAAAACAAGTTGAGAAAAAAGGTTTAGGAAAAAGTTACGTAAATTTTCTTCAAAAGCAAATAACTAACTTAGATATTTTAATCCCTCTTAAACCACCTTAAAAATACATGTTTAAAATGATTAAATTGAAGGGAGAAACCACCATCAAAAACTTGGTAATTTAGCTCCTTAAGGATTCTAAGAATTTGACCCTTTTCATTTTAGTCACTTTAAAATAGTTTTCAAAAATCACATTTTGGTCACTAACCAAAATGTCACATTTCCAAATTCTATTTTCCAAAATTGATTCCACCAATAATAAATATATATCAAAAGATGATTTTTAACTATTTTTCCACATTTTTATCGTATCAAAAAATATACGATCCCGAATTTGACTCGAATCTCTAACCCAGTCCACCGGACCATTTAATAAACCCCAAAACTGTTAGGCCCAAAATTGGGGCGTTACATTGCCACTGAGCTGACTGGCATAGGAGTGTCAGACTCTACCTTGGGCAGCTTGGCCTTGGTCATTGGCTTTGCCACATTTCCCTTGCCCTTGTCTTTGGACTACAGGGCAGGCATAATTGTTGTTCCCTTAGTCTCGTGGACCTTTTCCGAAACAATCTTTGGAAAACCATGCTTCATAAAAATATTAAAAATCAATAGAAGGAAAAATAAACTCCTACTGCACTTACCGGCGCATTTATAAGTTTCGTCGATAATGATACAACCGGTGTTGATCTTGCAGCCCACGATGATCGAATGCAATAAGGTCATCATCTCTTCCGAGACATTCTCGTTATGAGTCATTGGCATCAGGTTTGCCTTCAGGAAGTGGTTTCACCCTTTTGGCTATGGCTTCAATGCCATTCGCTTCACCGTGTGGTGGCCCTTGGATCACACGCTCCACTTGGTGCTAGGCTCACATAAAACCTTTAGTAGCTGTTGCCTCTTAGCAGTGTCTAACGAGTCAGTAAACTCAGAGTGTTCCTCCTCTACACCATCCAGTTCAAACATAGTATTAACATACCCCTCATCAAATCTGACACAAGTACCTCGTATGAGCAAGAAAGGCAAATCTTTAGTCATTAGGTGGGCATAAAACTCTTGGACAATATTGGAGTAGATTTCCCCCATTTGTTGACAAAACAACTCCCACTTGTGCTTTTTAACCACCTTCATGAACTCCGATGAATAACCCAAGTTGGGTTTGTTCTTGAACTCAAAATTCTTCTCGTAGCAAAATGTTCGTGAGGCAAAGTTTGCCTTGTATTTCTTGTGAATTTCTTCATTAAAGAATGTCTTGAAGGGTGTCTAAGAAGATGCCATGGAAAGAAGTTGGAGAACTTGAAGGATTTTTATCGAGGGAAGGAGAAAAGATTCTTGGTGTTCTTGTTGATAAAGCAACTTGGGTATAAGGTGAAAGGTTTTAAGGCTTGGATCGGTTAGGGCTTTAAGGAGATAAAAAGGGTTGAGTGTTTAATTGGAGTTGTTTAATGTGGTCGGCTAAGGAGGGTAATGATGGGCTTTTGCATGTTTAAGGGAAAAGAAAAGGTTGATGTAATCAGGGTGAATTAATAGGATAAGGCACGCAAAGGGTGGTGGGATAAGTGAATTGAGTTTAGATTTGAATTTCAACTTATCACTCTTTGGGCAGCTAGAGTAATTTCACGCAAAAAATGTCTCTTCTTTTTGGGCCAAACTTCATCAAGCCTTGGGCGGCTATGGTAAAATCTTTTTCTCAAATCTTCTTATTTCCCCATGCCAATATGCCTTGGCATCCTACCTGGCAGTCTGCTTGGCACATGGACCTGCACTCACTCAATGGAAAGCCTTTCAGCGCAACAAGAAAAAATAAAAACTAAAATAAAGAAACAAAATAAACAAATATAATACTGGAAAAGAAAAAACATCTATCTTATTATATACAAAAATCAAACCTTGATGATGATGTTCACGGAATCTCTGTCAGGAGCACAACCTCATTGGTATCCTTTTGAGTACCTTCCCAACAGTGTTTCAAGCGTTGGCCGTTCACCTTGAAACTTGTTCCCGTTTTCAAATTCTTGATATCTACTACTTCATGAGCATATGGATTCACAACTTCAAAGGGACCTGGCCGTCTAGACTTGAGCTTTCCTGGAAACAACTGCAAACTTGAGTTAAAAATAAAACATGTTGACCTACCTTAAAGTGACTTGGCAATATTCTATTGCCATGCCATCATTTTGTTCTTTCCTTGTAGAGTCTGGCATTCTCGTAAGTTTGTGTTCTGAATTCTTCTAACTCGTTAAAATCTAATAGCCTCTTCTCACTAGCAACTCTTTATTTCATGTCAAGCGTTTTGATTGCCCAGTATGCTCGATGCTCTAATTTCACTGGCAGATGGCATGCTTTTCCCAAAATGAGCCTGAATGAGGATGTTCCCAAAGGAGTCTTAAAGGTTATTCTGTAAGTCCACAATGAATCTTCTAGTCTCAAGGACCAGTCATTCCTTAATGGATTCACAGTCTTCTTTAGAATATTCTTGATCTCCTTATTTGATATCTCCGCTTGGCCATTCGTCTAGGGATGGTAGGCTGTGACAATGCATTTCTAGATTTCGTACCTACATAGAGCTCTATATATTAAATTACACTTAAAATGTGTACCTTTATCATGAATGATGGCTCAGGGAACACTGAATCTAGTGAAGATATGCTTGTGCAAGAACTTGACAACAACCTTGGCATCGTTTGTTGGCAAAGCTACTGCCTCTACCCATTTTGAAACGTAGTCTACAGCTACAAGGATATACAGGTTCCCGAATAATGGGGGAAATGGACCCATAAAGTCTATTCCCCGTACGTCAACCAACTCTACTAGCATGATATTCTGGAGTGGCAATTAATGTCTACTAGAGATGTTACTCGTCCGCTGGCATCGATCACAGGCCTTGGAAAAGTAATGAGCGTCTTTAAACAATGTAGGCCAAAAAAATACAGACTGCAATACCTTGGCAATGGTCTATATTCCAGCAAAGTGTCCCCCATACAGTGCAGCATGGCATAACTGCAAAAATGTTGTACTACTCCTCCTCTGGCACACATCAGCGAATTACTTGGTCGGCACAGTGTTTAAACAGAATGAGTTCATCCCAATTGTACTGTCATACGTCTCACAGAAAATGCTTCTTTGCATTACTTTAAGATCCAGTGGCATGATATTACTTACCATATAGTTGACTATGTCAGCATACCATGGCATAAAACTGACTGCAAGCAAGTGTTCATCGGGGAATTCATCTCTAATGGCAGCAGCTCTACCTCCTCAAGGTGATGTTTTAACTGAGATAAATGGTCAACAACTAATTTCTCACTCCCCTTCTTGTCTCGAATCTTGAGATCAAACTTTGCAATAATAGTGTCCATCGGATCAATCTAGGCTTGGCAACATTTTTTGTCAATAGGAATTTCAATATCAAGTGATCTGTATACACAACAACTTTGTTACCAACTAAATAAGATCTAAATTTATCAAATGCAAATACAACAGCGAGAAATTCTTTCTCGGTTATTATGTAGTTAAGTTGGCCTTCGCCCAATGTCCGGCTGGCATAGTATATGGCATAAAAAATCTTTCCATGCCTTTGGCCCAATACAGCTTCAATGACATAGTCGCTGGCATCGCACATGAGCTCGAAGGGGTCGTTCCAATCCTGTGCCACAACTATGAGGGCATTGATTAATATGTTTTTAAGTTCCTTAAACACTTGTAAACAAGAATCATCAAACACAAAAGTGGTATTTTGTTCTAAAAGCAAGCATAAAGGTGTAGAAATTTTTGAGAAATCTTTAATGAACCGACAGTAAAAACCTGCATGTACTAAAAAACCCTGATACCTTTTACACTTGTAAGAGGTGGCAACTGTTTGATTACCTCCACTTTTGCTTTATCTACTTCCAAGCCTTTCTTGGTTACTCCGTGACCGAGAATGATGCATTCCTTCACCATGAAGTGGCATTTTTCCCAGTTTAGGACTAGGTTGGTCTCAGTACATCTTCTAAAAACAAGCTCTAGACTCTGTAGGCATTCCTCAAATGTTTTTCCAAACATCAAGAAGTCATCCATGAAAACTTCTAGGTTATTTTCAATCATATCTGAAAAGATAGAAATCATGCATCGTTGGAATATTGTCGGCGCGTTACACAATCAAAAAGGCATTCTTGAAAGGCAAATATCCCATATGGAAAAGTGAATGTGATTTTCTCCTTACCTTCGAGAGCGATGGCAATCTGATTATATCCTGAATAACCGTCTAGGAAGAAATAATATGCTTTGCCTGCCACCTATCCAACATCAGGTCGATGAAGGGTAGGGGAGATGATCTTTCTTGGTGGCATTGTTCAGCTTCCTATAGTCCATACACACTCTCCATCCGATGATAGTTCTGAAAGAAATCAATTCGTCCTTGCTATTTTGAACCACAGTCATGCCAACTTTCTTTGGCACACATTGCACTGGGCTGACCTACGAGCTATCAGAAATGGGATAGATTATCCTGGCATCCAGCCACTTGATAATTTCTTTTTTTACTACCACTTTCATGCTCGGATTCAATCTTCTCTGCCCTTCAATTATTTTGCCATGATATTCATCCAAAATTATTTTATGTATGCAAATAGTTAGGCTTATTCCTCGGATATCAGTCAAGGTCCATCCCAACACTTACTTGTGATTACTTAGAATTTCTAGCAATTTTTCCTCCTGATCATTAGTTAGATCAGTAGCAATGATAACTTGCAAGGTTGAGTGTTTACCTAAATAAGCGTACTTAAGATGGTCTGGCAATAGTTTTAGTTCCAATTTAGGTGGCTCCTCAGTGGATGATTTAGGTGCCACGATCTCTCTACCACCCAACTCCAGTGGCTCTGGCTGTCTGAAGTAACTCACTTCTTCTCTCTCCAAGATTGTTCATTTAGTGTCTTCACTCGTCTCTTCTTCACTATCAGACTCGCTGGCATCATCATCAGTATCTTGTCACAGCTGTGCCACGTCTATAGTGAAAATAGACTCTATCATCTCGCCAGCTTGGCATCTCTCAGGATCATCTGCGCATTTAAGGGCTTGAAACACATTAAATGTAACATGCTGATCATTCATGCGCATAGTTAATTCTTCTTTATGAACATCAATCAAAGCTCTACCTGTGGCAAGGAATGGTCTGCCCAATATAATTGGGATATTCATATCTGCCTCATAATCTATAATAATAAAGTCGGCTGGGAATATAAATTTGTCTACCTTTACCAACACATCCTCAATCTTACCCTTAGGATGTACAAAGGATTGTTTTGCCAACTGAAGTGTTACCGTGGTAAGCCTTGCTTCGATGCTGAGCTTTCTGAAAATCGACATTGGCACCAAATTGATATTGGTTCCCAGGTCGCACTGTGCCTTACCCATGAATTTGTTGACAATGGTATAAGGAATAGTAAAACTCCCTAGATGTTTCAACTTTGGTGGCAACCGATTGAGTATCATTGCACTGCATCCCTCAGTGAGAGCTACAATCTCAAAATCACCCAATTTTCTTTTCTTGGACAAGATGTCCTTCATGAATTTCACATAATTGGGCATTTGCTCGAGAGCTTCCACCAATGGTATATTCATCTGCAATTGCTTAAGGACTTCTAATAAGCTGCTTAAATTGATGATCCTTCTTGTGCTTCTGTAATCTTTATAGAAATGGTGGAGGTGGATAAGCATATGCTGGCTCTACCAATTTTGCCAAGGGTTTGCTGACATCCGATTGAGATTTGGCATTTGACTGAGGTCTGGCATCGCTTATGTCTGTTTCTTTCTCTAGTTATTTGGTTTACCATCAGCTCTTCCATTACCACGATGCGCCATCTCTTGAGCTTTTCTTTTTAACCTCCGTAAGGTTCTTTTAATTTCTAGGTCGTATGGCCAATCTTCCACCACAGAGTGGTTTCTGGTCATACACCATTTAAACTAAATAAATAATAAAAGGAATGAAGCAAGTAAAGAAAACAAAAAAATTTCATCGTAATCCCCGACAACGGCACCAAAAACTTGTTGACTATTGCTAACGCTTGGCAAAAGAGTATATTTTTTAGTGTTAAAGTATGCCAAAGAGCAGTGCCAAGGTGAGTCTTATGCGTGCAAGTATACACGATCAACAAGTAATACAGCAGCAAGTTGAGTATCGAATCCACAAAGATTGACCAAGAACTTATTTTCTCAACGTTTACTTGTTTGGAAGTTTTAAAAGTGTTCAAAATGTTTTAGGATTTTGACTGAAAAGTTAACAAAACAAAGTAGTGAAAATAAGCAGTCTGGCAATGAGCTATTCAAAATTAATTATGAGCGTTGGCAAGGGGATGCCAGATTTTACGCTCCTTATGCCAGCCTTCAATAATGATCTACCTTAGTTTATTTCCGAGCAGATAAAAGGTAGTATTGCCTCTGTCAATGGAAATACCCTAAGTTAATTATGATAAAACCCGTATATGTCTATAGTGAATGTTTTTCATGAACTAACATGATCAAGTGACAATCTTTACTCCTAAGGGGGAGACTCACTTCTGAAGTGTGTTCATCTACTTGAACATCTTCTGTCGAAGCTTCTCGCCTTAGTAACTGGCAACAGATCGTTGCCCCTTAAGTCTGTTAAGATATTAAGGTGCAATAAGCACACAATGCCAACTTTTGTATAGCAATGGATTTGTAAAAAGATTAAGTATATCCCAGATAGAAAACAATGCCAAGGCATTTTCATTATTAAAAACATCCCCCAACCAACTGTAAAATTTTAATTCATGGTTGGAATTTCCATCCAAAAAACATTATCGTATCTCTACATCATCATTAAACAGAATAAATAAAAATGAAGAGAATGGGCAAGAAGGGGGTTCATCGATGCAGCCTTTCAATGGATCCAAGCTCTCGGTCTTCAGCTGGTCAGACCACATCTTGGTTCACCAACGTTCAGCCTCGTTAATCAGATCTCTCCAATCCCCCTCGTAAATGCTTGACCGATCTCTTTAAATAGGCTTGCGTGGGAAACACTAGGATAAGGCCTTCGAATTTAAATTTTGAATGCACAAAGGATAATATGATAGTGCATCTTATCCAGATTTGAATTCTAGGGCTGATGTGTACAAGGTCCAATAGAGACTTTGATCGGTCGGCTGACGTCACTCCTTTGCCAGCTGAACTTGGCATTGATATGTCCTTTTGTGCGAACTATGCGTCGGCAATTCTCTAGCTTCCTCTCTTGCATTCTCTGACAAGCTTGCCTGCCTTTGTCCTGCGTCAAAAACAACAAATAATCCTTCACACTGGAAAACAGAATAGCTCATAAACTCCTTATGTAAATGCAACTAAATGTACTAAAAGGGCAAGCAAAGGCATTGTAAAATAAGCGTAAAAATATTACTTTTGAGGAGTTTACATGCATATAGGAGCAAAATCACACAAACATGAATATCAACCAAATTCAAGAAATATTTTAGAACAAAACAAGGCTCTAAGGTTCAAGAAAGGATAGTAAGCCCTAACTCTCTCCTAAGAGACCAAAAACACTCTTTATCTAAAGGTTTGGTAAAGATATCCGCTAATTGGTTCAAGGTGTCTACATAATCTAGAACAACATCATTTTTCAAGAAATGATCTCTAATGAAATGATATTTTATCTCTATATGTTTGGTTCTAGAATGTTGGATGAGATTCTTAGTAAGAAAAATAGCACTAATATTGTTACATTGTAAAGGGATGGTACCTACATCAATTCCATAATCTAAGATTTGTTGCTTCATCTAAAGGACTTGAGCACAACAACTATCGGCCGAAGTATATTTTGCCTCAGTGGTAGAAAGCACTACGCTATTTTGCTTCTTAAAAAACCATGATATAAGCATGTTACCTAGAAATTGACAAGTACCGGAGGTACTCTTTCTATCTATCTTACAACCTCTATAATCTGCATTCGAATAAGCATGTCAACTAAAGTATGAGTCTCTAGGATACCAAAGACCTAAAGAAAGGGTGTCTCTAAGGTATCTAAAGATTCTTTTAACGTATTGTAGATGTGATTATCTAGGACTAGCTTGAAATCTAGCACACAAGCAAACACTAAACATGATATCCAGTCTACTTGTGGTAAGAAAAAGCAAAGATCCTATCATAGATCTATAAAGCTTAAGATCAACACATTTACCTCCTTCATCTTTGTCAAGCTTTGTATATGAGCTCATTGGAGTAGCTTGGGGCTTCACATTCTCCAAGCCAAACTTCTTGAGAATATCTTTGATGTACTTTGCTTGATTGATGAAGTTGTCATCCTTCCTTTGCTAGATTTGGAGTCCCAAAAAGAATGAGAGTTTTCCCATCATGCTCATTTCAAATTCATCTTGCATTAGTTTAGCAAAATCTTGGCATAGAGACTCATTAGTAGAACCAAATATAATATCGTCAACATAAATTTGAACTACCAAAATGCCATTGCCTTTTCTTTTTATGAAAAAGTGCAGTATCAACCTTCCCTTTGTCAAAACCTTTTTCAATTAAAAAAATTGACAATCTTTCATACAAAGCTCTAGGAGCTTGTTTCAAACCATATAAAGCTTTTGAAAGTTTAAAAACATGGTTTGGATATTTTGGATCTTCAAAATTGGATGGTTGTTCTACATACACTTCTTGATATATAAAACCATTTAGAAAGCACTTTTAACATCCATTTGAAAAAGCTTGAATTCATGATAACATGCAAATGCAAGAAACATCCTAATAGCTTCCATTCTAGCTACGGGTGCATAGGTTTCATCAAAATCAATTCCTTCTTCTTAAGTGTAACCTTGAGCAACAAGTCTAGCCTTGTTTCTCACTAAGTTACCACACTCTTCTAATTTGTTTCTAAAAACCCATTTAGTGCTTATAGTAGATTTATTACTAGGTCTATCAACTACTGTCCAAACTTTACTCCTCTCAAATTGATTTAACTCTTCTTGCATGGCCAATATCCAATAATCATCATTTAATGCTTCATTGATATTTTTAGGCTTTATGTATGAGACAAATGCAAAAAAATTACAAGTATTTCTAAGAGAGGATCTAGTGGTTACCCCTTTGGATGGGTCACCCAAAATCTTACCAGCTTTGACATAGTTAAACTCCCTTGCGTAGGTGACCTCCCTTTTCTCTAGAGACATGTCCTTCAACGCTTGTGGAGGTGGATCTTGTGGTTCTTCTTTTGGTGGAACTTCTTCTACCTTTGATGATTGTAACACCCTCTACCCGTATATGTTTCCAATTACGAGTTGAAGATGTCACAAAACAAATTTAAATAATTTATCACAATTTCAAAAAAAATCCAACAACTTGCACTGTTACTAAATAAATAAAAAATTATAGACCTCCAAAATTCATTCCGTAAATTTCTAATTAAACTAGATACACCAAGATTTCAAACCATATAAATTATAAACTCAAATTTATACTACAAAATTTCCAATAAAATTTTACATTCACTTCACAAAGAAAATCTGCTGCCCTATTTTCTGACCTTTCATCGAATAAAAATTCATATTTTTTGTATGGAACTCGAAATCAGTCACTGTTTTTTTTAATAAAAATAGACTCAATTTTTAGTTCATCCATATGAATTTCACCTTCTAATTCAATCTATAGTATTTATGATAAAATTTTAAACTCACTGCCCAAAGCAGAGTTTTCTGGACAACATCATCTAATTCCATTATAAGTCATCTAATTACCCATAAATCATTCCATTTTACTTACTAATAATTCTAAACCATATTTAATTGTACATATACACATTAAAGAGTAGTTTAAAGTCCTTTTATACAAAATATACATACTCCAAATTATACATGCCACTATTCAAAATAGAATATCGGATGTCAAAACATTACTAAGATAACCTGTAATTTCCCTTCGAACTTGAGATGTTGCCAAAATATCACTGCTTACGAACCTTATGATCAACCTACGTTTGCACAGACAAAATACATACGCTAAGTATAACTTAGTGAGGCATTATAAGTAGTTATAAAATCAAGTAATGAAATAAATGAAAACATGGTTAAGCAAATTCAAATCAAATATTTCTTGTAATTTAAAACCTTCATATAAAATAAATAGTGATATTCATGCACTTTAACTTTCAATAAGCCCAAGAATTGTATAAAGAGAAGTTGAAGTATGCAAGGTCGGTACTCCTTGAGTACTAGTCACCAAGTGACGATAAACATATAGACACATAAAGTGCCGGTAACATATAGATACATAAGTGTCAGAATCATATAGACACAATAGTGTCTATATTATATAGACACATAGGTGCCGAAACATATAGATCCGAAGATCGGTGTGCAGCTACACGTAGTCCTTGACTACTAGACCTCCAATGGCATGCCACTATACTGTAACTCTCTATCATAACTTGGGCAATAAATCCATATCATATACTTATAAAATTTGTCATATATAAACAATTCATAAATCACCATATAAAACATATTAGGGCAGTTCATACCCTATCATATACTAACATTTTTCCTTTGCCTGTGAAAATATTATATAACTTGTACAAAACCATGTTGTCATCTAAATAAAATCATATAAATGAAAATCATAAAAATTTATCAAAACATATTTGAAAAATATAATTGCACTCACCTTAAATGCCTCACTAATTTCCTTGTACCAAATGGTTCACTCCAGTATTTCATCTTTATGTCCTGACTTGTTTTGATTTCGATCTTGCTTGTTTATCTAGGTTCCTTGATGGTTTCGGCAGCAAAGGGAGAAAGATGATGAAATTTACAACCTTTCTTTCTTTTATTTAGTGCCAAATGGCATATTTAATTATCAAAAAGTCAATATAATAATCTTTTAGTAATTAAAAGACTATTTTATCCTCCAACCAAAGTTTATTTTACAAGTCTTCTTTCCAAAAGCCCCTCCATCACATTGGAACTAATTTAGTTCCTTTCTACCTATCCATCTATAAAAAAATCATAAAATTTCTTTTTTATGATTTTTGTTCGATCCAATTATCCGAAAATCACCTAATACAATTTTTTCCATCAATCGTATTATAAATTCCCAAAACAAAATCTCATATTTATAAATTCTATAAATAAACAATACCGTCATACTCAATCTCCCATATTTATAGAGTCTAACTCTGAAATTTGGACTCGATCCAATAATACCGATAATTATTCAAAATCTCTATCGGACAAAATTCTCTTTAAAATCCTTTTAAATTTTTTTTCATACAAATCATTTCTACTTATTCAGAGTCCAAAATATCAATAGAAAACACTTTTATGGAACCTTCCTAGAGGTCACCCATCCCATGGCCTGAACACGCTTAACAATTTTATTTGATACCTTCTACTGTATCGAATTTCTCAAAATTGATATAAAAATACTTATTTCGATCTGATTCACACTTATACTGACTAAAATTACTATTTGGGAAAATTACCATGTTGGTCCCTAAACTTTTCCCAACTTTTCACTTTAACCACCAAACTTTAAAATTTTACGTTTTAGTCACCGAACTAAAACCACTAACTTTTGATTCTTTGTACTTTAGTCACTAAGAAAATTTTGGGGTATTAAAATTCTTTCCCCCTTAAGAAAATTTGTCCTCGAATTTTCAAAACGTACCTATAACAATGTCAAGTGCATCCTGGTCATCCTCAGTGCAAATGTGGTAAACTCTCGCTGGAGTCCTGTATTCCTTGCTAGAAGCAGCTTCAGTTATTCTCGGTTGATTAGTCTTAACAGATCTTGAATTACCCTGATATCTCCCCTTTTATTCTGAGCAACCGACTTTTTTGACTTTTCAAATCTACTATCATTCTTTGGATAATCCCGAAGAAAATGATCAGTAGCACCACAACCAAAGCAAGCTCCCGTGACTAATTGGCATTGTCCGAAATGAAATTTGCCACAATGATCACACCGAGGTGGACTTTAATATTTCCTTGAACTTCCTATCTTTGCAGTAGAAACTTGCGAACCTTTGGATTTTTTCGGTCCAAATCTTTGTTCGGATATATTAGCTCCTACACAATTATCTTGATATAAACTCTTGTTTCTCTTGGAAGATGTTGAACCAAAAGATTCTCCATATTTCCTTTTCTATGACTGAGGAGTCTGATTCGCCATCCTTTCTGCTCTAACTTTTTCCATTCCTTTAACTCAATTAACTGCTTCTTGAAATTCAGTAATGTTCATAGCAATCAGTATCTCTTTATAATCAACATCCAACCCTTAAATGAAACTGAGGATACAATATTTCTCCGTGGGAATTAATTCTGAAGCGAACCGCTTAATTTGTTAAATTCACATTCATAATCATATACCGTCTGGTCGCCTTGCTTGAGATTCAAGAATTCATTTTTCATTTCCCGAATAAACATGTCACCAACATACTTGTTGCGGAACTCTCCGAGGAAAATATCCCACGTAATCTCTTCTTGTGGACAAGTAGTGACATTGCTCCACCATATACGAGCTTTTCCTTTCAATAAAGGCACAGCTCCTTCCAGCTTTCTTTGATCATCGCAATGTAACCCTTCCATCATAATCTTTAAATCATTGAGCTAATGATCTACAGCGATAGGATCTCCATCGGTAAAATCTGGTGCTTGCAGCTCCTTTAGCTCTTTAGCAATAGAAACTCAAGGAGGACGATTTATTATCATCTCTAAAGCCTGTAAGAAATTTCCTTGATCCTATACCGGTGCTCTAGGCTGAACCGGTACATTATCTGCAGATTGTACTGGAGGTTGAGCATAACTAGCTCCTTGACCAATCTTAGTAACAATTTGACCCTCTATATGGGTCGCCTGACGTGAACCTTCACCCTTAGACATCTATACTACCCATAACATTTAACATTAGTAAGCAGGAGCATCAAATATACAAATGTCATCATTAGTAATTTATGACATCCTAGTGGCATGTACACAATTATATACTCATAACAAACTCAGTTTAACTCTAGAATCGGCTAAACATATAGCTCTGATACCAATAAATGTAACACCCTCTACCCGTATATGTTTCCAACTACAAGTTGAAGATGTCACAAAACAAATTTAAATAATTTATCACAATTTCAAAAAAAAAAACCAGCAACTTGCACTGTTACTAAATAAATAAATAAAATTTATAGACCTCCAAAATTTATTACGTAAATTTCTAATTAAACTAGATACAACAAGCTTTCAAACCATATGAATTATAAACTCAAATTTATACTACAAAAATTCCAATAAATAAATAAATCTGTTGTCCTATTTTCTGACCTTTCATCGAATAAAAATTCATATCTTTTTATACAGAATTTGAAATCAGTCACCATTTTTTTAAAATAAAAATAGACTCAGTTTTTAGTTCATCCATATCAAATTCACCGTCTAATTCAATCTATGGAGTTTATGGTAAATTTTTTAACTCACTTCCTAAAGCAGAGTTTTCTGGACAACATCATCTAATTCCATTATAAGTCCTCTAATTACCCATAAATCACTCCATTTTACTTACTAATAATTTTAAACCATATTTAATTATACATATACACATTAAAGAGTAGTTTAAAGTCCTTTTATACAAAATATACATACTCCAAATTATACATGCCATTATTCAAAATAGAATATCGGATGTCAAAACATTACTAAGATAACCTGTAATTTCCCTTCGAACTTGAGGTGATGCCAAAATATCCCTACTTACGAACCTTATGATCAACCTACGTTTGCACTGACAAAATACATACGCTAAGTATAACTTAGTGAGGCATTATAAGTAGTTAAAAAATCAAGTAATGAAATAAATGAAAACATGGTTAAGAAAATTCAAATCAAATATTTCTTGTAATTTAAAACCTTCATATAAAAGAAATAGTGATATTAATGTACTTTAACTTTCAATAAGCCCAAGAATTGTATAAAGAGAAATTGAAGTATGCAAGGTCGGTACTCCTTGAGTACTAGTCACCAAGTGATGATAAACATATAGACACATAAAGTGCCGGTAACATATAGACACATAAGTGTTAGAATCATATAGGCACAATAGTGTCTATATTATATTGACACATAGGTGCCGAAACATATAGATCCGAAGATCGGCGTGCAGCTACACGTAGTCCTTGACTACTAGACCTCTAATGGCATGCCACTATATTGTAACTCTCTATCATAACTTGGTCAATAAATCCATATCATATACTTATAAAATTTGTCATATATAAACAATTCATAAATCACCATATAAAACATATTAGGGTAGTTCATACCCTATCATATACTAACCTTTTTCCTTTGCGTGTGAAAATATCATATAACTTGTACAAAGCCATGTTGTCATCTAAATAAAATCATATAAATGAAAATCATAAAAAATTATCAAAACATATTTGAAACATATAATTGCACTCACCTTAAATGCCTCACTAATTTCCTTGTACCAAATGGTTCACTCTAGTATTTCCTCTTTATGTCCTGACTTGTTTCGATTTTGATCTTGCTTGTTATCTAGGTTCCTTGATGGTTTCGGCAGCCAAGGGAGAAAGATGATGAAATTTCCAACCTTTCTTTCTTTTATTTAGTGCCAAATGGCATATTTAATTATAAAAAATTCAATATAATAATCTTTTAGTAATTAAAAGACTATTTATCCTCCAACCAAAGTTTATTTTACAAGCCCCTCATGGATGGTAATGTACAAACAACATAACTAATTTAGTTCCTTTCTAACTAGCCATCCATAAAAAATCATAAAATTTCTAACCGACATGGATGGTAATGTACAAACATACAAAGAGTGATTAGTCGCTAAGGGTTTTTGTCAAATTCATGGTATAGACTATGATAAAACTTTTTCTCTTGTTGTTATGTTTAAATCCTTTCGGATCTTACTTGCGATAGCTGCATTTATGATTATGAGATATGACAAATGGATGTTAAAACCGCTTTTCTTAATGGAAAACTAGATGAGGATGTGTACATGACACAACCTGAAGGTTTTATCGATCCAAAAAATGCCATAAAAATATACAAGCTGCAAAGGTCCATTTATGGATTGAAGCAAGCTTCTCGAAGTTGCAAGCTTCATTTTAACGATGCAATCAAAGAGTTTGGTTTTATCAAAAATAAGGATGAGCTATGTGTTTTCAAGAAAATTAGTGGGAGCACTGCCATATTCTTGGCATTGTATGTAGGTAAAACATGACATACCTAACTTACAGCCTTTTAAAAGAACTTGGTTAGGAAAATATTTTTCCATGAAAGACTTGGGTGAGGCAACATACATATTAGGAGTCAAGGTCTATAGAGATAGATTGAGATGACTCCTAGGACTGATTCAAAATATATACATAGATAAAGTACTAAAAAGATTTAGTACAGAAGAATCCAAAAGGGGGTTCTTACCTATAAGACATGGTATTTCACTCTCGAAGGAAATGTCTCCTTCAATACCTCAAGAAAGAGAGCGCATGAGTAAGATGTCATATGCTTCAACAATTGTACTTATCATGTATGTCATGCTATGTACTCGTCCAGATGTATCATACACTTTAAGTATGACAAGTCGGTACCAGGTAGATCCCGGTGAAGGTCACTTGGTTGCAGTTAAAAACATCTTTAAGTACTTAAAAAGAACTAAGGATACATTCCTTATATATGGAGGTGAGAAAGAGCTAAGTATAAAAGGTTATACTAATGCCAGCTTTCAAACCAATAAGGATGATTCACGAACGTAATCGAGTTTTGTGTTTTGCCTTAATAGAGGCGTTGTGAGCTGAAAAGGTTCAAAGAAAGATACAATAGATGATTCTACAACAGAAGCCGAGTATATTGCAGCATGCAATGCTGCAAAAAAGGGTGTTTGGATCAAGAAGTTCATATCTGAACTAGGGGTTGTGCCGAGAATATTGAATGTTATAGATCTACGTTCTGATAACAACAGAGCCAGCTCACAAGCAAAAGAACCATATCTCACCAACGATCCAAACACATATTTTGGCATTACCATCTCATTCGAGAAATTATAAATCAAGGAGATGTGGAATTATGTAGAGTACCAACAAATGATAACATTGTCGATCCACTAATAAAGCCTTTGACGTAGTAGAAGCATGATCGCCACACTAAGTCACTTGGTACTAGATACATGAGTGATTGGTCTTAGTGCTAGTGGGAGATTGTTAGAGTATGCCCAAAGACCAATCATAAGATGATTGTAAAAGACATTTGTTTTTACCTTTTTTATTCATAAAAGAGGCATTGCCATTATTATTTTCAGTTACAATTATGCTTCATAAATAAATTGAATTGTAATAAAGTCCTTAGAATAATATGGTTATTCTTAAATGTCCTTATTCAATTATTATTGTGGGCATGGACAACAATAATGCATTAAGACTAATATGTAGTTGATTGATGACAAAGTGTTGTCATTGACATAGAGATGTCAAAATCAATACATACGTATGTGTTAGAGAACGACATACTGGATTGACCCGCTATGAGCACGTTTCTTGGATTATTATGTGACAGTCACAACATTGCTCATAATGATAACTACATGTATGATCTTCAGACTTGAGATCATCATTATTTCAACATCGTGAGTGACATATTTTGATACAGTCAAACGTGTGTCGTAACTGACTACACTATAAAGACTGATATTGGATATATTATAATCTATGTAGTGGGATATGGTTGATCAAGATAGGATTTTTCCCTCCTGCATAATAGGAGTAATATCATAGGCCACTTGATTGAGTGAGACTAGAAATGCATGGCCATGCTCGAATAAGCTGATATGAGATATCATAGTTATTCGTTTATAATAGTCTACTCAAGATATCAAGAAATATTAGATGGATTATTAAAGTGTGACTATTCCATGACTTGTGTCCAATCTAGATATAATGACAAAATGATATAATACATAAAAAGAGTTAATCACGAAGAGGTTATGTCGAAATATGATTTCTTGTAACTTAGGTTACAATGACATATTGCTAGATGTCACTCACTGTTTGTAATATTAGAAATGTTCTAATATTTACTACTAACGTTACAAAAAGCCTACAGGGTCACACCCACGATTGAAATGAGCATATATTAAACGAATTATATATGTACAAATTTGTTGTACACGAATTTAGTTAAATTAATATATATTCGATATATATAATTTAACTATTGGATAAATATTAAAAGAAAATAATTATTGTAATTATAACTCTTTTAATATATAAATAATATAATTCGATTTAAATTAATAAATATATTAGAATCCTAATTAAAGTTGAATTAGGATTATATATATTAATATATATATATATATATATTAAAATCCTAATTAAGTTGAATTGGGATTATATATATTAATATATATTAATATAGATATATATTGAAATCCTAATTAAGTTGAATTGGGATTATATATATTAATATAGATATACATTGAAATCCTAATTAAGTTGAATTGAGATTATATATATTTAATATATATATATATATATATTGAAATTCTAATTAAAGTTAAATTAGAATTATATATTAATATCTATATTGAATTAGGATTACAAAGGCTATATAAAGGCACGAGAGATCTAGCAGTCATTAGTGCTTTTTGGAAAAACCCTTTAAATGGTTTAGAGAGTTTTATATGCTCGTTTCAATTGGGTGAACTACGTAGAGGTTGGAGTGTTATCGTTGCGGCTTAGAAATCGACATCGTAGAATCGTAATTGGATATCTATCTCCTCCAAATTAAGAATTCTAGATTTTAAACAGGTAATTCTTTTCCCTTATCCAACCCGATTCGTTCCTCGTACATGGATCTCTGGTGGTGATCACCGGATAATTTTTCCACTGCGTCATGGGGTGTGCCGGCGTAACCCAACAGGTATGCATATGCTAAATCCTACATGGAAAATAGAATGTAAACTGAACTATAAACATGAATGTCATGGAAATAGATGTAAGGCAACCCACACCCCCAAACCTAAGGTGTGCTTTGTCCTCAATGCATGAAAACAACACATATATACAGATAAAATTTAAAATGCATGAACATGTGAATGATAATGAAATGCATAGAGTTTAAGAGGGCGATGACTCCCCTTCGGAGGTTCTGGCCGTAACACGCGTGTTTTCCTTTTGATGAAACTCTTTCGATTGGGAGCTATATGCTTCTTATGCTTAAGGCTGGGCTTTGATGCGGCTGTAGAAGCTCAAAGTTTGTAGAAAACTTCCTCAATAATCTTCACTTGCTCATAGGCTGCTGAGACATCAGTGGCAGCAAATGAGGTATGTACTGCAGGCGTGGCAGCAGTCTTGGCTTGGCTTTGAATTCCTTCATCTTCATATTTAGATGGTGTGTCAGTTCTGGCAGATTCAACTTGTACTGTAGAGACTGGGACGATGGCATCAGATTGTGTTAGAGTGTGGAGAGTGTGAGGACTGGCTAACATGTCATCCTTGGCAAGGAGGTTAACAGAAAATTTAGAGAACATTGGCAATGTTTGCGTAGACATTCCTTCAAGGGTTTTCTTCATGCATAGTCCCTGGCATACACATATTGCCAGAACAAGGAGTTTTGTTCCTCAGCTTTCTCAAAGTTTTGAAGGATAATCTCCTAGCGTTAGTAGATCTGGGAAAGCATTGCCACTGATCTAGCTGGCATCGAAGTCACATGTTCTGTCTTTGGCACCCTTGCCTTTGGCACAGACTCTGTAGTCTTTTGCTTGCCCTTCTCCTTTGCCTCTGTGGCAGTCAAATGTCTCCACAGTGCAGGAGTTATGGTGGTCTCCTTACTCTTTTGAATGCTATCTGAATTGAGCTGTGACACGTCGTACTACATGCAAATGGTAGAGATTAGAGAGTGAAAAAATTAAACTTCCATTGCTCTTACCATTACACTTAAAAGTCTCTCCGATGATAAGCCGTCCAACATTAATCTTGTGACTTGTCATGATAGAGTGCAGCATTGCCAATCTTTCCTCCGAAATTGTCTCATTGTGGGTAGTCGGCATCAAGTTTGCCTTCAAGAAGTGATTCCAACCCCGTGGATTAGATTTTAAAGCTAACCATTTCATAGTCTGATGTCATTTTGATGATACATTCCATTGAGTGACAACCTCACACAGTTCCTTCAATATTGCTTTCCTCTTAGCATCGTCCAAAGATTTTGCAAACTTGGTGTGTTCAACCTCTATTCCATCCAAAGAAAACATATCATTTATATACCCTTCATCAAAACAAACACACTTACCTCGCACCATCAAGAAGGGTAAATCTTTGGTCATAAGATGAGCATAGAATTCTCGAACGACGTTGGCATGGACTTCTCCTGGCGGTTGGTAGAATTTTTCCCACTTATGCGTCTTTATCACTTTGACAAATTCTGGGGAAAAGCTCAAGTTAGGTTCGTTCCTGAACTCAAAACCCTTCTCATAGGAGAAGGTTCTTGATATGAAATTCTTCTCATACTTTTTGCGGATCTCCTCGTTGAACAAGAATTTAAAAGGTGTTGAAGACGATGCCATAAAAATTTCTTAAGGACTCGAGAGGTTTTTTTCGAAGCATAGATTTAAATCTTGCTTTTCTTTCTTGATAATGACAATGGAAGGAAGAGTGAAAAATTTTTAGCTAAGAATCAATTAGGGCTTAAGTAGATGAAGGGTTAAGACGATTGAGTGCATCGCATAGGAAACATTTACATGGTGCATTTAGATGATATTCATATTTCAAATACATGTTCTGTTGCAAAAGATGAGCATGATTCATGGTTATGGCATAGAAAACTAGGACATGCAAGCATGAGTGTTTTGGAAAAATTGATTTCAAATGATCTAGTAAGAGGTTTGCCAAAAATCAATTTTTCTCTTGACAAAATTTGTGACGCATGTGCAAAAGGCAAACACAAAAAGAGTTTCTTTCAAATCCATTAATGATGTTTATACTAGTAAAGTTTTACAATTGATCCATATAGATCTTTTTGGCCTTATTAGAAGTATGAGTTTTCAAAAACAATATGCATTTGTTTTAATTGATGATTACTCTAGATTTACTTAGGGTTCTATTTTTATGTACCAAGGATCAAGCTTTAGAAAAATTCACCACGTTTTCAAATGATATTGGTTACTCTATTTATCATGTTAGGAGTGGCCATGGAACCAAATTTCAAAATCTAGGTTTTGAAGAGTTTTGTAACTCTAATGGGATTAGCTAGAATTTTTCAGCTCCTTGCATACCTCAACAAAATGGGATTGTTGAGAGGAAAAATAGAACTTTAGAAGAAATGGATAGAACCATGCTTTGTGAAAATAATTTGCCTAAGTATTTTTGGGAGAAAGCCACAAATACGGCTTGCTATATTGTCAAACAAGTAATGATTAGGCCAATTTTGAAGAAAACACCTTATGAGCTTTTCAAAAATAAAAAGCCTAACATTAGCTATTTTCATCCTTTTGGATGTACATGCTTTTTTAAACAATGGAAAAAGACAATTTAGGTGAATTTGATGCAAAAGTGATGAAGCTATTTTTCTAGGTTAATCTTTAAACTCTAAAGCCTATCGAGTATTTAACAAAAGAACTTTAGTGGTTGAAGAGTCAATTCATGTTGTTTTCGATGATAACCTCCTTCCGAGGAAGGATACTTATGATAATGATGATGTAGGAGTTTTGGATGCCAATAATGGTGAAGGAAAATCATTGTAATACCCCAAAATTTGCTTAGTGACTAAAGTACAAAGAATCAAAAGTTAGTGGTTTTAGTTCAATGACTAAAACGTAAGATTATAAAGTTTGGTGGTCAAAGTGAAAAGTTGGGAAAAGTTTAGGGATCAACATGGTAATTTTTCCAAATAGTAATTTTAGTATAAGTGTGAATCGGATCAAAATAAGTATTTTTATATCAATTTTGAGAAATTCGATACAGTAGAAGGTATCGAATCTGGATCGAATAAAATTGTTAAGCGTGTTCAGGCCATGGGATGGGTGACCTCTGGGAAGGTTCCTTAAAAGTGTTTCATATTAATATTTTGGACTCTGAATAAGTATAAATGATTCGTATGAAAATTTTTGTTAAAGGATTTTAAAGAGAATTTTATCCGATAGAGATTTCGGATAATTATCGGTATTTTTGGATCGAGTCCAAATTTCAGAGTTAGACTCTATAAATATGGGAGATTAAGTATGAAAGTATTATTTATTTATGAAATTTATAAATATGAGATTTTGGTTTGGGAATTTATAATACAATTGATGGAAAAATCGTATTAGGTGATTTTTGGATAATTGGATCGAACAAAATTCATCTTGAATTTCATGGCCTCTAGCCATTTCTGAGAGCCTGGGTCCGTCACTGCTTCCTGATAAGTTCTAGGCTCATCTTGATCCATGAAGAGAACATCACCATGCAATTGATAAGAAATCTATATTTCTTAGGCGTATTGCGTTTTCTCAAGGATCTTCACAATGACTGTGTTTCCAAAATAGTTAAATGTTCCTCAACAACTTGTGGAACTTGTTGTTGTTCAATCTCTGGTTCAAAGATTTGGGGTTGATCTCAAATTTCATTAGTACATTATTTCTCCCACTTTTTTCTGAAAACAAATTCTCTTTCTAGGAAGATTTTTGTTTCAGCAACAAACATTTTATTCTCGATAGAATTGAAGAAATAATATCCTTTAGTTTCTTTAGGATAACCTACAAAATTACATTTATGAAATTTGGGTTTGACCTTTATAGACATATGATGTTTAACATAAGCTTCACATCCCCAAATTTTCATAAAAGACATACTGGGACGTTTCCAGCCCATATCTCATATGGTGTTTTTTCGAACTGATTTAGATAGAACACGATTTAGTGTGAAAACCATTGTTTCTAGCGCATGTCCCCAAAAAGAAACTAGACGATCAGCGTGACTCATCATTGATCGAACCATGTCTAACAGTGTTCGATTTTTTTTAGAAACTCCATTCCATTGTGGAGTACCAGGAGGTGTAAGTTGTGAGACAATCCCACATTCTTTAAGAATGTCACCAAACTCTAAGCTTAAGTATTTTCCTCCTCGATCTGATAGAAGAGCCTTAATGCTTTTTCCTAGTTGGTTTTGTACATTATTTTTAAATTCCTTGAACTTTTCAAGGGCTTCAGATTTATGATGTTTAAGGTAAATATGCCCATATCTAATGAAGTCATCTGTGAAAGTAATGAAGTGTTGAAACCCTCCTCTGGCTTGTGTATTCATTGGTCCACATACATCGCTATGTATTAATCCCAATAAATCACTTGCTCGCCCACTTCTACCATTAAAAGGAGCTTTGGTCATCTTTCCAAATAAGCAAGGCTCGAATACATCGAATTGTTTGAAAACAAATGAATCCAAAAATCCATCTTTATGAAGTTTTGAAATGTGTTTTTCACTTTTGTGACCCAAGCGCAATTGCCAAAGATAAGTTTGATTAGAATCATTTGTTTTTTACCTTTTCGTATTTATGCTGTAAATGGAATTATCTTGATCCAAAATATAGATGCCATTTATTAATAGTGCCACATTATAAAAACATTATCGAGATAAAAGAACAACAATTATTATCAATAATTATCTCAAAACCATTCTTGTCTAAACAAGAAATCAAAATGATGTTTTTAGTCAAACTAGGCACAAAATAACAATCCTCTAAACATAAATTAAGTACACTAGGCAACGATAAAGTATGTGTTCCTATAGCTAATGCAACAACTCTTGTTTCATCACCAACCCATAGGTTTACATCTTCTTTTCTCAAATTTCTACTCTTTTATAGTCCTTGTACAAATATGAGAACCACAATCGGTATCCAATACCCAAGAAGTAGGTGTTGATAAATTAATATCAATAACATAAATATCTGAGGCGGACGCTCCACTTTCATTTGCCTTCTTGACCTTTTCAAGATAAATGGGGCAGCCCTTCTTCCAATGACATGTCTTGTTACAATGAAAACATTTTTCTTTCAGTGACATGTCAAGGTAGTTCGCGTCGTTCAACTTGTCCTTCTCAAGGATCGATCGCAATGATAACGAATTTGTATTTACCATAATGAGTCTACAACAATAAAATATGATTGATTTTTTTGAGTACGTTTACCAAGTTTGATTATAAAAGGACTTTATACTCCCACTACTTTTATTAAAATTAATAACCCTCAAATATTAATGTCGAAAATACCTTTCGTAAAGTTTTTTTAGTGGGTAAGGATCCAAAATTTACATTTTGTTAAGTCAGCTTTGGCTTTTCTCTTAAGATTATGGTTTATCTAGGTATGCAACATTTGCTAATTACATCTGATGTAACTCTTTCATTTGGTGAACAACACTTTTTCATAATCATCTTATGATTATCCAAATAACTAGCTTTTAGGTTTCTAATCCTATTAGAGTAACTCGGTTAAGTCTTTAACCAATATTACAACCAATGAATATCACTTGCTTATTCTTCGCGTTTGGCCAAGATAGATACAAGTACCTCGCTTTAGCATAACCTACATTGTATTGATCTAGACTTTAACGAGGTTTAACATTGGGAAGCAATAAAAGACTTAATATTTTATTGAGGAGTTTGTGAATATTATCTCACCATTTAACATTTGATCTTATAAATTAACTAGCATGCATCTCATATACTCATTTTATAATATACATGAAAAGCAGTAAATATGAATGCAATAGTTATAGCCCATACCCTAAGGTGGCCCGTCCCAAGCCAATGAGAGAACCAAATTATTCTAAGGATAAAATCATTTCTCAAACATCTTTCTGTCGGCCCATACTTTTGTTCCTCTGGTCCTTGCTTCTTCGTATAGATTACAATTTCAGAAACTCGTTTTACATACGAGGGAGTAAGATGGGAAAATAATTACAATAGAAGTAGAGAAAGGCACGACACATAGGCCGTATTTATAAAACCTTATAAATAAAATTAAATGGGCTATTGGGCTATAACCATGTATTCCAAACATCGTGCATATCAAACATAACAACGACGCGGATTGTTATTAAGGTCTTACCAGATTGTTCCTACATAGGGGTTAAGAAGCGGAGCCCCTTGTGGGGTTTTGGAGGCTAAGGGGCCATCAGCGGGGTACTGTTGATCGGTCAACGGCGGGAAAGTTTTTAAAGATTAGCATCTTAATTGCTATGTATAAAAAACTCACGATTTGATAACTTTTATCAACATTATCATGTTTTTCGGGATTCTAAAATCCATGAGGTTTTTACTGAAACAACTCTTGTTACTTTCCCTGAGCGAAATCTATAAACTAACCATTAGTCTAATATATAACTATAACTTGTGTATGTTAACATTTAACATCTAAAACTCCATATTGAATATGTTAACAATTAACATATAATATTTCAAACCCTATCAATAATGATCCTGATGATTAACTCTTAATCAGCGATCTTAGGAACAACTTTTAACTAGATTAACAATTAACCATGATTGAATTGATTTGCTCGTACAAATATCATATATTTGCTAATTAAATAAAAAAAATAACATGTATCCCATACAATTACATCACCCAAGTAATTAAAACCTGAATCCGCATTGTACAAGTGGCTCTGATACCACTGTTGGGTTACACCGACACACCCCATGGTGTAGTAGAAAAATTATTCGGCGATCACCACCAAAGATCCATGTACGAGGAACGAATCGGGGTGGATAAGGGCGAAGAATTACCTGTTTAAAATCTGGAATTCTTAATTTGGAGGAGATAGATATCCAATCACAATTCCACGATGTCGATTTCTAAGCCGCAACGATAATCATACCTTTATATAGCCTTTGTAATCCTAATTTAACTCATATTAGGATTTCAATATATATATATATATATATTAATATATATAATTCTAATTTAACTTTAATTAGAATTTCAATATATATATATATATATTAAATATATATAATCCCAATTCAACTTAATTAGGATTTCAATATATATATATATATATATATATATATATATTAAATATATATAATCCCAATTCAACTTAATTAGGATTTCAATATATATCTATATTAATATATATAATCTCAATTCAACTTAATAAGGATTTTAATATATATTAATATATAATCTAAATTCAACTTAATTAGGATTTTAATATATATATTAACATATATAATCCTAATTCAACTTTAATTAGGATTTTTAATATATATATTAATTTAAATTGAATTATATTATTTATATATTAAAAGAGTTATAATTACGATAATTATTTTCTTTTAATATTTATCCAATAGTTAAATTATATTTATCGAATATTTATTAATTTAACTAAATTCGTGTACAACAAATTTGTTCATATATAATTCCTTTAATATATGATCATTTCAACCGTGGGTGTGACCCTATAGGTTCTTTGTAAATTTAGTAGTAAATATTAGAACATTAGTAATATTACAAACAATGAGTGACATCTAGCAATAAGTCATTGTCACCTAAGTTACAAGAAATCATGATTCGACATAACCTCTTCCTGATTAACTCTTTTCATGTATTACATCATTTTGTCCTTATATCTAGATTGGACACAAGTCATAGAATAGTCACACTTGTATAGTCCATCTAATATTTCTTGATATCTTGAGTAGACTATTATAAACGAATAACTATGATATCGCATATCAACTTATTCGAGCATGGTCATGCATTTCTAGTCTCACTCAATCAAGTGGCCTACGATATTACTCCCATTATGTAGGAGGGACAAATTCTACTTGATCAACCATATCCTACTACATAAATTGTAACATATCCAATATCAGTCTTTATAGTGTAGTCAGTTACGACACACATTTGACTGTATCAAAATATGTCACTCACGATGTTGAAATAATGATGATCTCAAGTCTGAGGATCATACATGTAGTTATCACTATGAGCAATGTTGTGATTGTCACATAATAATCCAAGAAACATGCTCATAGCGGGTTAGTCTAGTATGTCGTTCTCTAACACATACGTATGTATTGATTTTGATATCTCAATGTCAATGACAACACTTTTTCATCAATCAACTACAGATTAGTCTTGATGCATTATTGTTGTCCATGCCCACAATAATACTTGACTAAGGACATTTAAGAATAACCATATTATTCTAAGGGCTTTATTATAATTTAGTTTATTTATGCACGCAGAATTGTAACTGAAAATAATAATGGAAATGCCTCTTTTATGAATAAACAAGGTAAAAAATGTCTTTTACAATCATCTTATGATTGGTCTTGGGGCATACTCTAACAATACCAAATCGTAAAAAAAGATTGCCTCGGTCAATTTATACTTGTTACCAACACTGTTAGTTTAGGAGAAGTTGTGCTAAATTATCTGTCCAATGAAAAAAACTGGAATTTAGAACTTCTATGCCAGCAGGTTAGCATTGCCAAGTAGCTCGGCAATTGAACTCTAGTTTAGGGAACTTTAGTTTCACTATACACGCAGTATGTATCTAGTCTGTGAAGCAAACTTAGGTTCGCTTGAAACTAAGCTCAGAAAAAAATACCAGGTTAAAAAGAAAAAATAAGGCAACAATGTTTTGCCAAAAGCTAAAGAAATTTTAGAACACTCATATGCCTTAGGGAAAATAATTAACTTGGGTCTTCATGGTTTGTTCCCTCTTAGTTCTCAATCCAACATAACTATAGGGTATGAGTGTAATGGTTTAGCTTAGTGATGTAATATGGATTAATGTGGGCATTCATGGATTGCTCCCTTTTATATCTCACGCAAAACAGTACATGGCGCGACCCTAATTAGATGCTAGCATAAAAACACCCTTGGAAAATAAATAAAATTATGAGTTTGGATAGTAAATTTGGCTAAGGGAGTCATGTAAACTTGATGCATATTGCCCGCACTTTTACAATCTAGATAACTCACTAGAACTATATTGTTGCATTTGAAATTGCTTATCTGCTTGGTATTGATACACTGAATATTCGACGGCAGACTTAGGATAATATTTTGCTAGCTGGTAGGTGCTGGAAACTATGACAAATTTTTCTGAGGTACTTTTCTTGCTTTTCTGTTTCTCTAGAATTTTAGTTGCGTTACTTGAGGACAAGCAATGAGCTAGGTTTGGGGGTGTTAACTCCTTAAAAGTACTAATTTTTACATTTATTTCACAA
Organism: Hibiscus mutabilis; assembly: GCA_019671005.1. Lineage (NCBI taxonomy): Eukaryota > Viridiplantae > Streptophyta > Magnoliopsida > Malvales > Malvaceae > Hibiscus > Hibiscus mutabilis. The sequence goes on along the minus strand of CM033719.1, from coordinate 23,934,971 downwards.
TGCTTTTACTTGTCTTTAAGTAGATATGTTTTCATTTAGTTGTTAGAATTTATGCATTTGCATAAGGACTTTAGAGTTATTTTGTTTCCAGGATGAAGGGTTGTTTTGCTAGTTTTGATGCAGGACACAGGCAGACAGGCATGGCAGAGAGGCGCTGGCAAAGAACGCAGGAAAAGAAGCAAGAGAATTATCGAGTAGTTGTTGGCATGGATGGACCAGGTAATGCCAAAGCTTAGCTGGCAAAGGATTGATGCTTGTTGACCAGTCAAAGTAGCCATTGGACCCTGTACACGTCAGCCCTAGGATTTAAATCAGGATAAGTGAATACAGTATCTTATCCTTTTACGCATTCAAATTTTAAACTCAAGAAGCTTATCCTAGGGTTTTCAGGCAAGTCTATTTGAAGAAGCTCAAGCCACCACTTAGGGGCGAATCGAAAGAGAGGCTGCACTATGGTAAACTGAGAGGAGATGTGGTCCGACTAGCTAAGATCGAGAGCTCTAGAGCAATCGAAGGGCTGCATCAACATATCTCTTTCTTGCCCATTCTCTTAATTTTAATTTCATTTGAATGGTGATGTTAAGATACGATCATATTTTGTGGATGGACCCCCCAACCATGACCTAAGCTTTTACATTTGGTTGGAGGATGTTTGCGATGAATGCTAAGTTTATGTTTGGTTTTTAATAATTGACAATTTCTTAAGTCATTTCCTATACGACAGTTGGCATATTGTGCTTATTGTACCTTAATATCTTAACAGACTTAAGGAGCAATGATCAATTGCCAGATACTAAGGTGACAAGCTTCGACAGAAGATGTTCAAGTAGATGAACTTACTTTGGAAGTGAGTCTACCCCTTAGGAGTAAAGGTTGATACTTAATCGAGTTAATTAATGAAAAGCTTCGCTATAGACATATAGGGGTTTATTCATGGTTAACTTAGGGTATTGTTATCGACAGAGGCAATACTACTTTTAATCTGCTCCGCAATAAATCTAAGGCGGGACATTATTAAAGGCTGGCATAAGTAGCTTGAAATCCAGGCATCCTTGCCAACGCTCAACATTCAATTAAACACTTTCGTTGCCAGACTATTTTTATTTTTCACTACTTTGTTTTTGCTACCTTTTGATCAAAAACCCAATTCATTCCAACACTTTCATTTTTCTTGCAAACAAGTAAACATTAAGCAAATAAGTTCTTGGTCAATCCTTGTACATTCGATACTCAGTTTACTGTTGTATTACTTGCTGATCGTGTATTCTTGCACGCATAAGACTCACATTGGCATTGTTTTCTTCCACTTCTACACTAAATATTCAATTGTTTGCAAAGTGTTAGCAAAAGTCGACAGTGAGTGTAGTTCGAGTCTCGGGATTGCTTTGAATTTTTTGCAAGCTCAAATAGAGCAAGTACATGGAATCCTCAAATGATAAGCTATTGATATGATATGATGAGGAATTTTGAGGATATAAAAATACATATTAATATGAACTGTAACCCCCTCGACCCAGCCTAGTCGTAAGATTGAACCGAGCAAGCTACATTAGGTTTACCAAAGTAAACCGTGAAGATAAAACCCCAAACACGTCCATTTTTTCTTTTACTGATCACAAGTGAAAACTCAACTCAATCGGGCATCGAATTGACATCCAATTGAACACAATTGCAATTTAGGGACCAAATTGTAATTTTAAGAAACTAAAAGGATTAACCCATTTTTATGTTACCAACCTTCAATTATTCAGGTTTCATGCATGCATGTTGAATTTTAGCTCAAAATACCCATCCATACTGATTCAATTGCATCCACAACATTCATGGACTAAAACGCAAGAAAACAGAACTTCAAAACATCCAAATAACTGATTTAACGGTCATTCTTATCAGTACACTTACACACGTATCGGTACGGTGTTGCTATTTCAAAAACCCCAAATTCTAATAACTAAAACTCATATCGATACGCCCTCGCGTATCGATATGCACTGCCAAATACACATACCCCGTAACGAAATGGTTTCTTGCGTACAGAAACACCATGCCTAAAAATGCCTACTTGTACCGAAACACTTGCCCGTTTTCCGGTATGCTAAGCCTGAAATGGCTTACCCATACCGAAATAGGGATACACGTACCGATACGCCTGGAACTAAAATATCCTCTTTTGCTGGTTTAACAGCTTTCAAACATACCAAAACACCCTAACATGCTTCTAAAATGAAACCAACACATTCAAGAGACAAACCACAACAAAACATCACAGATTCGTCAACCTTTCATGGCATCATACTTCAAATGTAAATCTAGATGCATGCTTACTAGAAATCAAAGCAAGCAAAACTTGAAATCTCAAACCATCACCACAACCAAACCAAAATGGCCTTTTACAACCCAAGAGCAGCAAAACAAACTTGCTCCAACAAGGAGTTTAGCAAACACCCCCCAAAACAACAACGGAAACCCCATTGCCCTTATCATTATAGTCTAGTCCAAAAACATACTTTTGATACCAAGTCTTTTTGTGATCCCTAGCTTCCCGTTGCCTTCCAAGCCTTTAATTCTCTGCATTGATGGAAAATGAAAGCGTAAGCACACTAGGCTTAGTGAGGAGTGCTAAAAAACAACACACCATCAATGCATTAAAACTATTTCTCAACAACACATTGAAATCACATTTCAATCATCCTTTAAACATCTTTTAAAACATTATCATGCCTTGAAAACCATGCACTTTACATCTTTAAAACCCATCATATTAAACCATATGCAACATGTATAATTAACCAACAACAAATCCCATTGCTAAACCTCAATTTAAGCCTTCCCATGCATAACAACCATATGCAAAGCTTAAAGAGTAAACATGTATAAATCACATTATACAACATAAACAATTACATGACAAATCCTCAATTATATTGGCTCACAAGTGATCATTAACCAAGTTCCATTAACAAAAATAGTTCATTGGATACACGGATTTGACAAGTGTCCTCACAACACTTCAAGCCATCTCAACCGGAATAGTGATATAATCACAATCGCAGTACATTACAACGGGGTACACTTACAACCCATGAGGACACCAACCCCAACCCTCGATTACATACTTAATCCACCAACGGGAGTTAACGGTACCATATAACCCATCGACTGTTAGGGTACTTGGATGGAGTTTTTGGTACACGAAACAAAACCCCTCAGCATCCAAGGCAACTTATTATAGTGCACTATCAATTCTATGGCCGGCCAACTATATCCGATAACAATTTTTTAAAGCCACATCACTTGCTAATATATTTCACCATTTACCATTTACCTCATTGTTTTTACAAGCAATAAACCAAATCATTTTCCAAGCAACAACACATGCTTAAAACTCAAGTATGAACCATATACTTACATGGATTACTTACCATGTGCATCCACCATCATATCATGATCAAAATAGTATCTCACATACTTTAAAACATGCTTAAACAGTAGGTACAACGTTAATCAAAACAAGTGCATAAAACCATTTTATAAAAGCACGACCGAGAGAGAAAACCACATCATAGTTACTTCTGAGTTTAAATCAGCGCTTCAAGGTCAGTTTAAACTCCCATAAACCACCTTTAAATCATTTCAAAGCTGAAATCCACGTTCTCACACACCAATACGGGAAACCTCAATTCGCCGATGCGAAATCAAGCACCCAAAGCCTCTAAAGCTTCACCGATCACTTTTGGATCAACCTCCCCTGTTTTAACCACATCACAACAGAGGATTAATGCATCTCAATGCATTCAAAACACTGCAACAACAATTCCTTGCAAAACCTCACAATTATCCAACCACAGCAACCGAAAACATCACTAACTCCTTCCAAACACAACCCAGCCACAATATATCAATCTAACACTTCAATCAACATCTAATAACATCTAAAAACATGATTATTTCATCCATAAACTTCCAGCAACTACACAGCCACCACAACTCCACAAAAACACAAATCTAACAACCTAATAATCAAGGATTCAAGGAGTTTCGGGATTCCAATGTTAAAAACAACTTGTCAGCATTATAAATCATCCAAAATATGATTAAAATCAATCTTCAACACTAGAAAACTGATCCAATACGAATCTTCCATAATTTTACCAATTAAACCCAATTAAATCAATTAATTATTGTAAAAACATAAAATCAGATTATAAATCATAAATCAAGGATCAAATACTTGGGAATATCAAGAAAGAACCATCAATAGAGGAGAAGAACGAACCTTACCTCTATTGTGTGATTTTTTCCTCAATTGATTGATTAAATATAGAAAAACCCAAGATTTCAATGAGGTTTTGTAAATCAAAGGTAAAGAAGCAATTGAAAATCAAGAATCCAAGTAAAAAGATCTCTCACCTCTAGATTTTGATGAAAACAAGAGTGTTTGACAGAAAATAAGTGGAGAGAAAAGTTTACGTCAAATTTCTTTAAAACCAATAACTAACTTTTATTATCAAAATCTCTTTTAATTACTTTATAAAACACACGTTAAAAGTCTTAATTGAAAGGGAGAAACCACCAGCAAAAACTTGGTAAAATATCTCCTTAAGGATTCTAAGAATTTGATCCTTTACAATTTAGTCACCTTTAAAAATAGTTTTCAAAAATTACATTTTAGTCACTAACCAAAATGTCACCCTTCCAAAACCCATTTTACAAAATTTATTTCACCAATATTTTTCATATATTAAAACATGATTTTTAACCATTTTCCATATTTCTATCTTCCACAAAAATATTTACTCTGGAATTCGACTCGAACCCCTAACTCGGTCCACCGGACCGTCTAAGAAGCCCTTAAATCGCTAGGCCCAAAACTGGGGCATTACAACTCTCCCTCACTTAAGAAATTTCGTACTTGAAGGAAACAAATGCAGAAACTGTTCCAACATGTCCGTCTTGCGTTCTCACGTGGCCTCCTCAACTCCGCGGTGCCTCCACAACATCTTAACAAGCTCAACCGTCTTACCACGCAGAACCTTACTGCTAGTGTCAAGAATCTCTATCTGTTCCTCGTCATAAGATAGATTTGGCCTTAACTCAATATCCTCCACCGGTATAACATGCGATGGATCTGACTGATACCTTCGCAATATCGAAACATGAAGCACATCATGAATCTTCTCCAACTCAGGAGGTAACCTCAAACGATAAGCAACAGGACCCACACGCTCAACCACCTCGTATGATCTAAAAAACTTCATGCTAAGCTTTCCTTTCCGCCCAAAACACATCACCTTCTTCCAAGGCGACACCTTTAAAAACACTCAGTCACCAACATCATACTCCACATCCTTACGCTTCAAATCCGCGTAGGATTTCTGACGATTCGAAGCCACTCTCAAGCGCTCACATACCAACTTCACCTTTTCATTGGTGTCTTTCAACACATCAGGCATGGAAACATGTTTTTCCCCAACTTCAGCCCAACACAACAGTGTACGGCACTTCCTACCTTACAACACCTCGTATGGTGCCATCTGATTACTAGCCTGATAGCTATTAATATAGGCAAACTCCACCAAAGGCAACTATTTTTCCATGCTCCCTGGGACTCAATGATACAACATCTCAACACATCCTCCAAGACCTCAATCACACTCTCCGACTGACCATCCGTCTAAGGATGATACGAAGTACTGAAATTCAGCCGAGTTCCCAGAGCACAATAAAAGCACACCCAAAACCTTGTTGTAAAACGTGGATCTCTATCTGAAACTATAGACTTGGGTACCCCCTGCAAACGCACAATCTCTGATATGTACAGATCGGCCAACCTATCCAAAGTGTACGGCGTATGCACTGGCACAAAATGCGCACACTTCGTAAATCGATCAACAATCACCTAAATGGAATTCTTTTTGGTCTGTGTCAAAGGCAACCCAAACACAAAATCCATGGTGATTCTTTCCCATTTCCATTCTGATATCCTCAACGGTTGCAACAACCCCGAAAGAAACTGGTGCTCAGCTTCCACTCACCGACATACCATGCATCGAGCAACAAAATCAGTCACATCTTTCTTCAAGCCAACCCAATAGTACTCTTCCTTCAAACCTCGATACATCTTAGTACTATCGGATGCATAGCAAAAGTGTAACACCCTCAACGTATATTCGATATTCGAATACACATTAAAGATGTTACTAACTAATTTACACTGATTCTCAGACTTGTAAATTTTTTTATGCAAAAATAATTTGATTAAACAACCATTTCTTGGTTTTCACTAAATTACAAATCTGTCTAGAGTCACCTAGTTTCAACCCTAAATTGGTTTATAAAATACTTTAAATAGTTACTAAAATTAAAATATAATTTAGGGTGAAAACTATGTGTGCTACCTAGACCTTTTCTTGATTTTAAAATTGCTACGCGATAAACAACCAACTAAGTTTAAAATCGTTTGAAGCATCTTTTCTAATATTCTTAATTCCTCAAACTAAATCTTGTTTCTAGATCATACAAAATAGCTACTTATTTAATATCTATACATGCCCCACTAGACTAGGATGTGGTGATACTTACTAATAATGCAAGCTAACTTGATCCAACGATGTGCAGCTCCTCCTCTGATATCTAGTCTGAAGTACCTACGTGTGTACGAAACACACGCCAAGTATAACTTAATGAGGCATAATCATAACAATATAAAAAATGATTATAAATAACACAACCCTGCAAAATGGCAAGCGGTTTCCAATTGCAGTTGATAACATTTTATCATGCATAGAACTACCTTACATGTATAGTTCATTAAACAAATATAATATTAAAATCATAAGATTCGATCTGTCTTACCGGTCTTGTGTACGTTAAGCTTTTTAGATTAACTACCTGCATAAATGCATTTCAAGTATTATAGCCCAAAGTATAATTTCATGTGAACCTATGGTATATGAGTCATCATAACGACATCGTAGTGTCTACAACATCGTAGTGTCTTGGTGAGTACGTACTCGAGGACGCTCTTTGCTCCTCATTATCGCACTTTTTTGTGCTAGTGTACTCTGTAGTGTCTAAATAACACCATAGTGTCCGCAACGCCGTAGCGTCTGATGTCAACACTAAAGTGTCTGGATCGCACCGTAGTGCTGGAATGCAGCTGCTAAGACTCTATGGATATCCAATTATACCAAAGACTCTCACACTAGTACTTGGGCATAGCAGTGTAATAATTCGTTATTCAATATCCAATCTATGAGTAATATCATACATAATTCGATAATGGTCAGTTCATACTCAATATCTAAAATTTGATTTACCTTGGGTAAATAATTATGCTACAATCATTGTATCAATATGCCATTTAATATTTCATGTTATTTGCAAAAATAAGCCATCATACATTTTTATTTATACCAAGGCCTACTCATCGCAAGTCGTCCTATTTAACAACGTATCATAAATACATATAATGCACTCACTAATATCACATATATAATAAATAAGTAAAAATGCGCTCACTTGGGACATGCATGATATTAGCCTCACTAAGCTATTTCGATACTTTTTCCTTGTTTTTCTTTGATCTGGTATCCTTAGCCTCGTCAATAGCTTGAATCTTGTTTGTGAGCCTTCAAAATGCTTGGAGAAAATTTTGTGTATTTTTCTCTCCCTTTTTCCCATGATTTTCGAAAATAAGATTGAAGAAGATGAACATTTTTGTGCATCTTTTATTAATTTATGCCATATGTAATTGATAAATTGATTTTTTTATTCAATTTAGTCCTTATTCTAAAATTAACCTCCAACCGAATCATAATTTACAAGTTGTCATTCTAGTTCAATTCCAACAAAATTCCATTCAACTCTAACCAAATTAGAGTAATGCTTCCACATGGAAATTACCGTATTACCCATGGTACTTTCAAAATACTTCAAAATTGCCATTGTGACCAAATTACCAAACTAGTCACTTAAATCACAAATTTTGCCATTTTGTAAAAAAAATCCAACTATTCTAGTTAGATCACAATCAACCAATTAATAATTTATTCATAAAATAATATTTTATGAATTTTCGTGACTTATGGAACAGTCTCTGAAATTTCGATTCGATTCAATTTTTCGATATTCACTTACTACTTCTACTGCGATTTCCCCTTCACCGGGCTATCAAATAAATTCTAAAAATTCCTTATTTCCATATCTAAAAAATAAATAATATTATCAAATAAAATATTCCATATTTATGAAGTTAAACTTAAAATTTTGACTCGATCCAAATATACCGATAATTACCCAAAATCTTTATCGGATACAATTTCTCTTAATATTTCTTAATCGGCTATCCATATGAATAATATTAACTTTGCTTAACTTTTACATGAGACCTTCTCAGGAGGTCACCCATCCTAGTGCTACTCTAGCCTGGACATGCTTAACTTTACAGTTCGATCGAAATTCGATATCTTATACTGCATTTTTATTCCCAGAATCTATATCAATTTTTTCTCCATGATCTGTTTAATCCATGTACAGGATGAAATAATTATTGATAAATTCTCCATGTAATTTTATTCGAATCAAATATTTGCTTATTCCCCTGGTTGTTCGATCGAAAATAAATTTCTACATAAATCTTATACCGAAAATCTGACTATACAGATCATCTTCCTGCAACTTGTATTACTTATCTGTGGAATAAAAATTATTAATGGTAAAATTATCCATCAGGTGCCTATACTTTTCCCATCTTTAGACTCTAGACACCAATTTTTGACTTGCTATCATTTTGGTCACTAAACTTTATCTTTTAATTCCCATTCCAATTTTTATCGGATTATTACCAAACTTTGCGAGTACCCTAATTTGCTTATCCTCTATCTCATAGTACTCTTAATTCTCAGAAATTACTTCTTTAGAATACATAATTAAAGAAATCCTAACTTTTTCATTTTTGTCATTTTAGTTACTAAGTTAGCTTTTAAGCCCTTATCTTAGTACTAAATGACCCTTAGTCAACATAGAAAATTTTGGGGTATTACAAAAAGGACTACCATACGCTTCAGCCAAAATGATACGCCTCAACTCCTTATCTTCGGGCACCACAACCCGACCTTTAAAGCACAACACTCCATCATCATTAAAATGAAAATCCGTAGGATTCTCATCCATGATATCCTTCACATGCGGTACCAAACTCTTATCATGCAGTTGCTTCTCCTTGATCAGCTGCGAAAAGGACGGTTTCACTTGCAACTCAGCTAACAACCCACCATCACAAGTCACACTCAACAGAGCAAACATAGCTCTCAACTCCACAGCAACTTTCCTACTCAAAGCATCAGCTACAACGTTAGCTTTACCTGGGTGATACTCAATAGCGGATCATAATCTTTAAGCAACTCCAACCATCTTCGTTGGCTAAGATTCAACTCCTTCTGCGACAACAGATACTTCAAACTCTTATGATCCGTGTAAACCACGCATTTCTCTCCATAAAGATAATGCCTCTAGATTTTCAAAGTAAAAACAACTGCGGCAAGCTCAAGGTCATGAATAGGTAACTATGCTCATGCACCTTCAACTATCTGGATGCATAGGCAACTACCTTACCCTCTTGCACAGCACACAACCAAGCCGAACATATGATGCATCACTATAGACAACGAACTCTTTCCCTGATTCTGGTTGAACCGAGACCGGAGCTCCCGTCAAAGCTTCTATCAACCTTTCAAAAGCCCACTGCCTATCCTCCGACCACTCAAAATGAACATTATTTTGCAACAACTTGGTCAACGGAGCAGCTATACTGGAAAACCCTTCAACAAACCTACGGTAATAACCAGCCAAACCAAGGAAACTCTGAACTTCTGTCACAGATTTAGGCACATTCTAACTCGTCACGGCCTTAATATTGTGCAGATCAACACGAACCCCCTCGGCTGATACCACATGCCCAAGGAAAACAACCTCCTTAAGCCAGAACTCACACTTGCTTAACTTGGCATAAAGCTGATTACCCAATAACATCTAAAGCACAGTCCACAAACGTCTATCATGATCCTCCTCGATACGAGAGTACACTAGGATATCATCGATAAACACGACTACAAACTGATCTAAAAACTCATGGAACACCCGATTCATCATGTCCATGAAAGCAGTCGGTGCATTGGTCGACCCAAACGGCATCACCAAAAACTCATAATGCCCGTACCTCGTACGAAAATTTGTCTTGGGCACATCTAGATCTTTCATTGTCAACTGATAGTACCCAGCCCTCAAATCTATCTTAGATAACACAGAAGCACCCCGAAATTGATCAAACAGATCATCAATCTACGGCAAAAGGATACTCATTTTTTATTGTCAACTTGTTCAATTGCTGATAATCTATACACATCCACAACATACCATCCTTCTTCTTTACAAACAACACTAGTGTACCCCACAGTGAAATACTAGGTTTAATGAAACCTCGATCAAGCAACTCCTGCAGTTACATTTTCAACTCCTTCAACTCTTTTAGGGCCATGCGATATGGAGCAATAGACACTGGTGTCGTAGCCTCATAAACCTCAATGACGAACTCCATCTCTCAGTCGAGTGGTAACCCCGACAACTCTTCTAGAAAAACACCCAAAAACTCACATACCATGCGAATATCCTGCACCATCAACTCCTTCAAACCAGGATTCATAACATAGGCCAAGAAAGCCTAACATCCAAAATCCAACAGTCATCTTGCTTCCAAAGCCGAAACAGCATTAAACAAGAACTTAGCATTCTCACCTACAACCACCACCTCAAACTCATCCGATAACCTCAAGGATATTCGTTTGGTCTCAAAATCCACCATAGCCCTATGCTCGATCAACCAATCCATCCCCAGGATCACATCAAAACCATGGAATGATAACTCCATCAAATCTACGGCAACCACATGTCCTAAACCATCAGCGGACATCTACGATATAATTTCCTAACCACGACTGTCTCCCCAATAGAACTAGTTACTCTAACACCCACATTAAGAATTTCAACAGGTATATCAAGCAACTATGCATGCTCACTCAAGATGTATGAATGGGTAAAACCAGAATCAACCAACGAATACAACGGCAAAGATTGTAAAGTAAAAGTACCTGCAATCACATTGGTGTCATTACGGCCTTCACGGTGCGCATACACCCTAGCCGGTCCACCTCCCTCATGCTGGATAGCAACGGTATGAGCCAAAGTCATCTGCCCACCATTTCTGCACTGAAATAGCCCATGACCACGACCTCTCTGTGAATAAACAACAGGCGCAGCACCCTGCTCACCTCCGGCTAACAATAGTCGCCAGACCCACAACTTCAGCAAACATTGGCCACAATAGTCGCAGGTGCCTGACCCTCTCTGGCCAAATATGGGCAATCTCGCCTCAAATGATCACGCAATCCACAAGCCCAACAGGTATTATGTGGAGCCCTAACCTGGGAACCATGCCCCTATGCTCCACGCCCAATAGCACCTCCACATCTTCTCTGATCAGGGCGATACCTCTTATCACGGTGTCTCTTGGCCTGACCACTGCCAAAACTAGAATCCGTCACTCTTTTACCAGACCAACGCATAAAACTAAGCATCCTGCACCAATTCATAACAGAATCGGTCACAACTGTACTTCTCAACCGGTATTAGTTCAAGAGCATACTGGCTTAACCGAACAAATTGTACGCCAAACTCGACCACATACGTATTGCCCTGAACCCAAGCCACGCACTCTCATTTCTTTTCATCCTAGTATCTAACACCCAGATACTTCTGCTTAAAGAGAGCTTGAAAAAAACTCTCAATCTACGTTATTGGGTTCCATGCCCGCAGATATAGTTGTCCACCAACTATAAACATCACCTTGTAGCAGGGATACAACACATCCTAATTTACGGGTGTCATTACACCCTACTTGATCCAAAAATCTGAACAGAAGTGGCCATCCACACCTCATATGCCTCGGGTAACAACCCACGGTACCCAACTCCTCCTAAACCATGGAGAAATTCCAACGGCAACCCCGTTTATCTAACAGCTGGAACAGACACATACGCTCTCGTAACAACGGCTTAAAAAGCTCCAAACATCTCCTATTTCAAGGTGTCATATTCCCCAACATCCTCCTCTCACTTCTATGCCCAACGACAACAACAATCGTACCAGATCGCAACTCTCTCCTCGGTCTCATCGTGCTAAAATATATCTAAGGCATGATAATCATTCAAAAAGAGAAAAATAGTTAGGCTAGCTCCAAGCAAGGATCCAAGACTTCCATTTCAAAATCATAGCATTTCAAACTGTGATAATAAGGCAATGGGTTTCTCAAATTTCCCCCCAACATGGCATAAAGCAACCATCGTGCATATTACAAACACTGTGCATCACAAATAATAGATTACAAATCATGACAACATTACAACCACCATACTAACTCCCAATTATCACAAACCTGGCTCTGATACCACCAAATGTAACCCCCCTCGACCCGGCCTAGTCGCAAGACCGAACTGAGCGAGCTACATTAGGCTACCAAAGTAAACCGTGAAGATGAAATCCAAAACACGTCCATTTTTACCTTTTATCTTATCTAGATGCACAATTATTATCCTATATGTACATACTGATCACAGGTGAAAACTCAACTCAATCGGGCATCGAATTGACATACAATTGAACATAATAGCAATTTAGGGACCAAATTTTAATTTCAAGAAACTACAAGGATTAACCCATTTTTATGTTACCAACCTTCAATTAGTCAGGTTTCATGCATGCATGTTGAATTTTAGCTCAAAATACCCATCCATACTCATTCAATTGCATCCACAACATTCAGGGACTACAACGCAAGAAAACAGAACTTCAAAACATCCAAATAACTGATTTAACGGTCATTCGTATCGGTACACTTACACGTGTATCGGTACAATGTTGCTATTTCAAAACCCCTAAATTCTAGTAACCAAAACTCGTATCGATACACCCTCTCGTACTTATACGCCCTGCCAAATACACATACCCCATATCGAAATGGTTCCTCGTGTACCGAAACGCCATGCCTAAAAAGGCCTACCCATACCGAAACACTTGCCCGTGTTTCAATGCGCTAAACCGGAAATGGCTTACCCATACCGAAATAGGGGCATGCGTACCGATACGCCTGGACCTGAAATGTCCTCTTTGCTGGTTTAACATGCTTTCAAACATACCAAAACACCCTAACATGCTTCTAACATGAATCCAACACATTTAAGAGACAAACCACAACAAAACATTACAGATTCATCAACCTTTCATGGCATCATACTTCAAATGTAAATCTAGATGCATGCTTCCTAGAAATCAAAGCAAGCAAAACTTGAAATCTCAAACCATCACCACAACCAAACCAAAATGGCCTTTACAACCTAAGAGCAGCAAAACAAACTTGCTCTAATAGGGAGTTTAGCAAACACCTCGCAAAATAAAAATGGAAACCCCATTGCCCTTATTACTTATAGTCTAGTCCAAAAACATAATTTTGATACCAAGTTTTTTTGTGATCCCTTGCTTCCCGCTACCTTCTGAGCCTTTAATTATTTGCATTGATGGACAAAGAGAGCGTAAGCACACTAGGCGTAGTGAGGAGTGCTCAAAAACAACACACCATCAATGCATTAAAACTATTTCTCAACAACACATTGAAATAACATTTCAATCATCCTTTAAACATCTTTTAAAACTTTATCATGCCTTGAAAACCATGCACTTTACATCTTTAAAACCCAGCATATTAAACCATATGCAACATGTATCATTAACCAACAAAAAATCCCATTGCTAAACCTCAATTTAAGCCTTCCCATGCATAACAACCATATGCAAAGCTTAAAGAGTAAACATGTATAAATGACATTATACAACATAAACCATTACATGACACATCCACAATTATATTGGCTCACAAGTGATCATTAACCAAGTTCCATTAACAAAAATAGTTCATCGAATATACAGATTCGACAAGTGTCCTCACAACACTTTAAGCCATCTCAACCGGAATAGAGATACAATCACAATCGATGTACATTACAATCGGGTACACTTACAACCCACGGGGACACCAACCCTTGGTTAGATGCTTAATCCACTAACGGGAGTTTACGGTACCATATAACCCCTCGACCGTTAGGGTACTTGGATGGAGTTTTCGGTACACCAAATCAAAACCCCTCAACATCCAAGGCAACTTATTATAGTGCACTATCAATCCCATGGCCGGACAACTATATTCGATAACAATTTTTAAAACCACATCATTTTCCAATATAATTCACCATTTACCATTTACCTCACTGTTTTTACAAGTTTTAAACCAAACCATTTTCCAAGCAACAACACATGCTTAAAACTCAAGTATAAACCATATACTTACATGGATCACTTACCACGTGCATCCACCATCATATCATGATCAAAACAGTATCTCACATACTTTAAAACATGCTTAAATAGTAGGTACAACGTACATCAAAACAAGTGCATAAAACCATTTCATAAAAGCACGACCGAGAGAGAAAACCACATCATACTTACTTCTGAGTTTAAACCAGCATTTCAAGCTCAGTTTAAACTCCCATAAACCACCTTTAAATCATTTCAAAGCTGAAATCCATGTTCTCACTCACCGATGCACGAAACCTCAATTTGCCGACGCAAAATCAAGCATCCGAAGCCTCTAAAGCTTCATCGATCACTTCCGGATCAACCTCCCCTATTTTAACCACATCACAACATAGGATTAATACATCTCAATGCATTCAAAACACTGCAACAACAATTCCTTGCAAAACCTCACAATCTTTTTCACAATTATCCAACTACAACAACAGAAAACGTCACTTAACTCCTTCCAAACACAACCCAGCCACAATCTATCAATCTAACACTTCAATCAACATCTAATAACTTTTAAAAACAGGATTATTTCATCCATAAACTTCTAACAACAACACAGCCACCACAACTCCACAAAAACACAAATATAACAACCTAATAATCAAGGATTCAAGGAGTTTCGGGATTCCAATGTTAAAAACAACTTATCAACATTATAAATCATCCAAAATATGTTTAAAATCAATCCTCAACACTGGAAAACAGATCCAATATGAATCTTCCATAATTTTACTAATTAAACCCAATTAAATCAATTAATCATTGTATAAACATAAAATCAGATTATAAATCATAAATCAAAAATCAAATACTTGGTAATATCAATAAAGAACCATCAATAGAGGAGAACAACGAACCTTACCTCTATTGTGTGATTTCTCCCTCAATTGATTGATTAAAGCTAGAAAAATATAAGATTTCAATGAGGTTTTGTAAATCAAAGGTAAAGAAGCAATTACAAATCAAGAATACAAGTAAAAAGATCTCTCACCTCTGGATTTTGATGAAAACAAGAGTTTTTGGCAGAAAAGAAGTGGAGAGAAAAGTTTACGTCAAATTTCTTTTAAACCAATAACTAACTTTTATTATCAAAATCTCTTTTAATTACTTTATAAAACACATGTTAAAAATTCTTAATTGAAGGGAGAAACCACCAGAAAAAACTTGGTAAAAAATCTACTTAAGGATTCTAAGAATTTGATCCTTTACAATTTAGTCACCTTTAACAACAGTTTTCAAAAATTACATTTTAGTCACTAACCAAAATGTCACCCTTCCAAAACCCATTTTCCAAAATTGATTTCACCAATATTTTTCATATATTAAAACATGATTTTTTAACCATTTTTCCATATTTTTATCTTCCACAAAAATATTTACTCCCAAATCCGACTCGGACCCCTAACCCGATCCACCGAACTGTCTAACAAGCTCTTAAACCGCTAGGGCCAAAACTAGGGCGTTACATGGACTATGTTATATCCTTTATATATGTTATATGGATTATATTATATCTTTGATATATGTTATGGTATGGTATGGAGTTTTGTACTCAATCTTGATCTAAGTCATGTCATATGAACCAATGAAACAATATGTTCACTTATTAAAGAAAACTATAGATCCTTGGATACAAATTAACTTGTGATACAATTGGCATGCCATAGAATTCATTGAGATCATGTAGGGTGGGTTACGACCCAATGGATTACGATCATTTTTGGTGACAGTAGGAGCGATGTTGTGTTTGGTCATTGGCTATAGTTAGAGGGTTGACCATTATATGTGAAAGGATTATGATCCTATTCTCAAATTATCAGTATTTGGCGACAATTGGTTGGTAATTCACATATCTATGTGTTATTTATAATCCAAACAAAAACAATATAAATTGCTATTAACTATGCTATGATAAGAACTATGATATGAACTATTTTATTCTATGATCAGAATTATCCTATGCTAATGGATCATGTTCATAGATCATGTTATTGTTAATAATGTGCATGTAATCATTGATTACATGTTCATTATTTGCCAACTGCCTCAATAAGCTATATAAGCTTACTTTGTTTTATTGCATGCATTTCAAGTAATTCGACTTTGTAGTGCTCAGATCGTGCCTAGGGGTTGCAAGTCACCGGTGGAGAATTTTGAGTGTTGTACCTTTTTGTCAAAACTCTTAATAAATGGCATATGAACTAAGCGTATATGTTGCATATATGAAAATGTGGTTTTGTATGAGTTTATGACTTAAGTTAAAGGTTATGTATTATGCTTGACATGTATGAACTATGAAAAGATGGTTCTATGCTTTATTTTGTATGCATGGTTATGAACATATGTGATGTAAACTAATGCCATGAATGGTAAAAGCTATGGAGTAGGTAATTAGATTTGGTATTCCTTTGATTATTAAGGTGGTTGTTGCTTGAAGGTTAGTTGAAAGTAAGTTTTATTAGTATTATGTTATATGTGAAAGGTATAATTATAAATTAGTGCCTTGTGAAGGAATCTTGAATGGTTGATTATTATGATACGCAAGAAATAAGGAGATTCTTAGATGACAATTTTGTCCTATGAATGATGCATGTGTTAGTTAATTGAATCTTTGTCATGTATGGGATTTGTTTAGTGGAATCATGTGTAAATCATGTCTTAATGTTGTAGGAGTTATATGATGTTTATATGGTTGATGAAGTCAATAGGATGGAGCTAAATATATAGGTTGTGTTAGCTTGAAAATATACTTATTTGATATTTAAAATAACTTAATGAATTGATGAATTGATGTGGCTTAGAGTTTGGTTTAATGGTCAAGAAAGTCCAAAATGGTAGAAAATAGAGTAGAGTTTCGAAACTCCAACTTAAGTATCGAAACTAGGGGCAAAGTTTTGAAACTTTAGGTCAGTTTTGATACTTGAAATGCTATTGGAATTCAAAGTTTCGAAACTACCTCAAGACTTTCGAAACTCTTAGCCCAGTTTTCACATTTTTTGCATTTTAGTCACTATTTCATAACTTTGTCAATTGAACTCTGATTCAATCACCATTTTTTAATTCAATTTTTGGATTGAACAAGTGATTAAGAATTATATATATTCTAAAATAATGAATATCATTTTTGTCCTTTAAATTTTTAGAGTTATACAGATTAGTCCCTAAAGTTTGAAACTATGCAAAACGGTCTATAAAGTTTAATTATTTACAAATATGGTTATTTAATGATAAACCAATGAATGAAATGTGTGATTTATTATGCTTATATGAATTTTTATTCTCCGATTCTTTGTTTATATTTCTAGTAGCATCTCCAACTTGGTTTTCATCTGGACCGAATAGAGGGTGTTACAATGGGTGGAAGGGAAATTACCGCACACGTTTGGCAGTACCCCAAATTCTATATTTAGTCTTCATTCGATATATCTTCAAAAATGACCAATAGACGCATCTAATGTACTTCCAGGAATAACCTACACCCATACTAAAACGAAGCAAGACTAATATACCTAACGGCAACCCCTATCCAGCTACAGATATGTGATTAAAGAGGTATTGAAGTACTCTGATACCTAAAAAGGTGGAATTAGGGAAGGCCACCCCTTTCTATCTTTCTCTTTTCTTGCAACATCTAAATGGGATAAATGTGGCTAAAGACTATGAAACAAACGAATATGAATGCTTAAACAAAAACTCGAATGAATGTATAAGTGAATACATGGATAACCAAAAGCTAATGACCACTCACATTCACCCTACTCCAAAGCACATTCCTTACCTCCGCCCCTTCAATGCTTGGCATTGTGCTCCTCCGAAAAAGTTGAGATACCTACACTTCTGTGTCTCAAACTACAACTGGTCTGAAAAAGTTCAGATGTTCATGTAACATTTATGTCTTAGACGACATCAGCTTTGCAAAATGCAAGTAAACTAAACACCTTCGCTCATTCAATGTATATCATTGTGTTTTCTACAAGGGTGTCGAGATGCCTACACTCATGTTTCCTAAGTGACACATGATCTGCAAGAGTCTAGATGCATACTCTAACAAAGGTTGACTTGCTCTCATTCAATGCCATGACATCATGATTTTATCTAACGGTGTTAAGATGCCCACACTTCTTTGTCTAGACTGGTACCTGATCTACAAAAGTGTGGATGCCCGCTCCAGCGGATGTTGCCTCAACTTGTTTAACAATATAAATGCACACACTTTTGTATCTAGACTGACACCTGATCTAAAAAGGTGTGGATGCCTTTTCCAGTAGATGATGCCCCGGCTGGTCTAACGCTAAAAGTCTCGCTAATGAAATAAATAGAGATGTTAGTTCAAAATTACAAATGATATTGAGATGAACAAAAAGAATTAACAAATTCTGCTCATTCGATTCTATGAAATTATGATTTTATCTAAAGGCGTTAACATTCGATGCCCAACTGATGCCAGTTCAAAATTACACTTCTATGTCTTGAAAGACACTTGATCTGCAAAAATGTGAGTGCATGTTTCTGCAAATGTTACCAAAACTTAATCTATTGTATAAATACCCAGGCTCATATGTCCCGAGGGAAAACCAACCTGCAAAATTGCGGATGCCTACTCTGGGAGATGTTGCCCCCATCATTAACCAGAGATACATAAGCAAAGTCACAAAGTATACACACAACTTTTATATTTTAAAAATAAAGGTCTCGGATCGTGTCACTTTATAACACTAGTACTCTTATGACCTAAGGAGGGAAGTGTTACACCTCAGGAATCTGGTAACTCTGGAATGATAGCTCCGAAGAACAGCAAGCATTGTCCTTTAAAGGTAATCCTCAGATGGGCACGTGTCATTAGTTGAACTCGCCTAGGATACTAATGTCATCTTGCGATGTAAACCCGGTTTGAAGCACTGGCCTAGCTATAATGACATCTAATGAATACATTGGCCCATCGTGAACTAGAATATCAATATAGACATCATAATTAAAACTTCTAAATTTTCCATTGGGCACCACTTGGCACTATCTGGCAATAGGTGGGTATAACTAAAAAGGAGGTGGTTGAAAGAATGGGAGAAACTACTCAAACTAAGCTAACCGTCATCCTAAAGTGCCCTTGATTTACCTCTTATTCTTTCTTCATCAACGATAATCACCTTGATCGCGGCTCTCTGCCCCAAATTTACAATGGGTGAACTGCCTAAAATCGTAATCAATCACCGTGTTCCTCCTCTCCACCTCCCTTTTTTTGGTGCATCCTCATTTTGGCATCAACAAACTCTAATTCTTAAGGTTTTAAGTTGACCCCTAAACACTCTCACCAAGTTCCACCACTGCATAGTAATGTAAGATATTATGAACCAAATGCAATCTAGTAGTTGGTATTTTGAATATCTTAGTTATTAAATGGTTGTCTTGGGTAAAAAAACAAAATTTATCTAAAAGAATTATAAAGATAGGTAAATATTCTTTTATTTCACACCAAATTAGCATAAGGTAATCTAAGAAAGAATTGTCTATTGATTCTTAATTTTTCTTTTGAAGATTTATATGTTTTAATCTTCTTCTTCTTTTTAGTTTTGTTTCTTAATTAATGTCTCATACTTGAAAAATTCTAGAGTAAATGTCATCTACCAATATGTACCACTAATTATATGTATTGTTATGCAATATTAACTATTTTAATATTTTTTGAAATAAATAATGCCAAAAAATGCCCCTAACATTTGACTGAATAGTTATTTTGGCCCATATTCTTTTTTTGAGGCAATTTAACCCTCAACTTTCATTTTGGGTCAAAATGGCCCCTCTACGGATGAAAATTGTTAGTCAACTAACGGTAAATGACTTGAAATGACGTGACAAGCCTACATGACAATGCACATCGTGAAAGCAAGGTCATATAGGCAAATATGATGACTTTACAGAATGACACATCAGTCAAAAATAATTTTATAAAATTGTGTAAAATATAAAATATTTTTTCTTTTGACGTGTCATTCTGTCAAGTCATTTCAAGTTGTTTATCGTCAATTAACTAACAGTTTTCATTCACTGAGGGGTCATTTTGACCCAAAATGAAACGTTGAGGACTAAATTACTTCAAAAAAGAAAATGGGCCAAAGTGACTATTCAGTCAAAAGTTATGTGTATTTTTTGACATTATGCCTTTTTGAAATCATAAGAACATAAACGTGATTATTCCTTTTTGAGAATAAAATAGGTTAAAACACTTTTTGTGCTACTTTTTCAGATTTTTTTCCTTTTTTTAGTTCAAAAATAATAAAATTTTATTAAAACAATAATTATTATTTTAACTTTTAATTAAATCGTTTTAAAATAATTAAATAAATTTAAAGTATATTTTTTTATCTAATATTTAACCTAGCTTTATCTTTTCCAAAAATAAACCCTAAAACTTGTATAAATTCAATAATAAATAATTCTTTGTCTATTGATTGTATAGAAAATTTTAAATTACTGATATTTAATAGTTTATATTTTATTGCATATAAATTTAATAGTAAACGTTATTATTGGGGAAGATGAAGCTAAGGTAAAATTCTCAAAAGGAATTTAATTAAAAGTTAAAGTAATAATTGTTAAATTGTTGATTGAATAGAATTCTAAACGTTTTAATAATTCTTTGTCGATTGATTATATAGAAATTATTAAATTCTTTTAAAAATAATAATTTTTATCAGTTATATATCTAATATTTAACCTAGAATCATCTTTAATTTCCAATAGTAAACCCTAGAAATTGTATAAGCCCAATAATAAACAATTGTGTAGAATTTGTTAAATTATTGATAAGTTTATAGTAAACGTTTTGTCAATTCTTTGTCAGTTGATTGTATAGAAATTATTAAATTATTGATATTCAAAAGAAATTATTAGGGTTTATTATTGGGAAAGTAAAGCTAGATTAAATATTTTTAAGATGTCAAAGCGAGACTCCTCATTAGGATTTGATAAGAAAAAAATATATTTTTAATTTATTTCATTATTCTTTAAAAAAGAATTTAATTAAAAGTTAAAATAACGTTTATTGTTTTAATAAAATTTCATTATTTTTGAATTAAAAAAGAAAAATAATCTGAAAAAGTAGAAAAAATATTTTAATATATTTTATTCTAAAAAATGAATAATCGCACTTTAAGTCCTCATACTTTTAAAAATTATTAAAATAATTAATGGTGCATAAAAATATATATATATATATAATTAATGATACATACCGGTACGTAACATTTTCTCTAGACCCATCCCTAGTACTTCCATGAATATAAGCTCATTTTTCTAAGTTTTCTAACATAAGTTTTAGCAGGATATTAACGACAATTTTATTTACATTTTTAATGCTACATGTACTTAATACTTTGCACTATCCTGTTATTGTATAACATTTTTTATCGTTGAAAAATTAAATATTAAAAAAATAGTATTGAATTTAAAATTTTGATTATTTTTTGAATTCTAATATATTATCTCATAAAATAGGGTCAGACCAAAGAAAGGGTTAAAAATCTCAAACAAACTACAAGAGAAAATAAAAGTTACAAACGAACACCATTATTGACGGTAAAAGATAAACATCGTCAACACTAACATAATAATAGAGCATGACGACACATTGCTAACTTGTTTTTATTACCAATCAAACCTAATATAATTGGGGTGGCTACTAGAAACTATCAAGAGTAGAGAACCAACCCAATAATTCAAAGAAGAGATATATCAATAATATAATTAACTAAATAACTATCAATTGGAGAGGCAATGACAAATTCAATCTTGAAAAATAAAACTAGCAAAAATAAAACTAAAATGTGCTAAAACAAAAACATTTATCGTTTCCATAAGAAAAATGCATTAAACAAAATAAAGCAAAAAAGTTCAAGTATGCAAACAAAACTTAAAGAGATGAAAAAAAAAAGAGAAAATGGGAAAGAAAAAAATATGAAGTAGGAAGAGATGCAGGGAATCTTCGACTAACGTTGTCGGCAACCAATAAAATTTAGGAAAAATTACATATTTAGTATCTTAATTATGTCTGCGTTACTGATTTCGTGTCTCAACTATTATTTTTGATAAAATAATACTTGATGTTACGTTTTTGTTCTCTTTTGGTACCCAGTCGTTAAAAACTAACGGAGATGATGACATGGTATGGTATAATCACAGTTTTAGTCCAAAACACTTATATATACTATCAATTTAGTCAAAATTCATAAATTTAAAACATCATCTTAATTTGGGGGTAAAATATCATCTTAATTTTGATTGAATTTTGTCTCATCCTTTCCCACCCCTTGTATTCTCGACGATATCCCGATCGTGGAGTTTAGATCCTCCAATGGACCCCGCATTAGCCCCCCATTGATTTGCAAATTCTAAAGTTTTGATTGTCCCTAGATGTTTTTTAAACTCCAAAACCCAAAAGAGTGTTTGACTAGAATTTTAGACTAAATTGATAGATAGTATAAGTTTTTGGACTAAAACTATTATTAACCCAAGCCACGTCACCATTTCCGTTAATTTTAAACAGAGAAAGTACCAAAACAGAACACAAACGTAACGTTAGGTACCATTTTGCCAAAAACAATAGTTGAGATACCAAAACAGTAATGCAAGAATAATTAGGGTACTAAATATGTAGTTTTCCCTAAAATTTATTAGTTTTTATAAAATAAAAGAGTATAAGACGATAAATTTTTTTAATATTTTATTTAAAAATAAATATTTTATATAATTTGATTGTTTGATAAATATAAATTTTAAAAAAGTAAATTAAAAGAATAAAAAGTATAATACAAATGTTAGAAAATAATTTCCTTTAAGTCATAAGTAGGCTTTTATCTGCTTAACATTATTCTTTTTTGAATAGTTTAAAGGTGATTACAAGGTAGTATCTGATCATATATATTCTTAACGCTTTGACAATATACAGACACCTTGTAGACAAAGCGATTTGAACCTGTGTCTTCTAGGATGAGCATCATCCACTTTTCCACTGAACACTTGTTGGGTTCACTTAACATTATTCTTACTTTTGTATTAAAAAATCTAATAAATAGTTTTTTTAGTTGAAATGGGGCCAAAGTCAGAAGACTGCATTATCGGTGGGAAATAAATATTTTTTCTAATTAAATAAAGATGTATTATATTTTTATGCCAAAATTTAAATTCATACAATAAATTTACTAGGCCAATTAGTAAATCTAAAAAAATAATATTTTTAAGTATGTGTTGCTGTCCAAACTTCCAAGGATAATTTTATTTAGTATTTGTCGTTTTAAGGTGTGAAAATAACTACCAAAATATAGGAAACATTTAAGGAAAGCTTTTTATGGGAAGTTTTTCAAGTACTTCCTTTTCAAGCATTAATTAAAGGGGAAAAAAACTTTGATAAATAGGTCATGTAAATCTTAATTTACACGTGCTTTTTAGTTTTAGGGGTTAATGTTTTAGTTTAGGATTTAAAGTTTAGAGGTTTATGTTATATGTTTTAGAATTTAAGGTTAGTGCTTAGAATTTAGGGTATATGGTTTAAGGTTTAGTGTTTAGTTTTTTAGGGCTAGGATTAGAAATTTAGGATTTGAGTTTTATAGTGTAAATATGCATGCTTGTGTAAATTGAGTTTTATACGGCTTATATATCAAAATTTTACCCTTAAATAAATTGGCGAAGTGTTAAAAATTTTGGTAAAACATTAGATATTTTGTAATTAATAAATGTAGACATAAATTTCTAACGTTTGGAATTGATATCCTTCAGAATTTTTGGTACTCATATTATCATAATTTTTGGTAGACCAAAATTTATAGTTTTTATCTAAATTTCAAAACACACATCTAAATTTCTAAAGTTTACAATTTTGGTGTCCATTAGAAATTGTATGCTTAAAAAGTTTGGCATGTGTTAGAAATTTATGGTGCATATTAAGATTTTGGGTATATATTAGAAATTTGGGTAAAATACACAGATCATCACTCAACTATCTTCTCGCTCATATTTTGGTCACTCAACTTTCATACTTTTCAATTTACCAACTGAATTTTCAAATTGCTCATATTTTGGTCAATCTCGATTATTTTATCATTGTTTTCAAATTTTTTAGCATTTTTATTATTATTTAATATAAAAATAATTTAAAATATAAAATTAACTCTAACTATTCACCGGTCACCATTCGCCGTTGTCAGACGCCTCTACTGACGATCGTAGATGGTGGCCGTTCAGTCCCAAATTTCATCGTTTGCTTTGTATTAGCCCCCTGAGTCCGAATTCGACCTCCATTTTGCCAGAAAGTTCTATGAAGTCCACAAAAGAAGAGATCGAAAGTTAGGAAAACGAAAAGTCAAATGAGATTTGCGAGTTTCTGGACATTTTTCGCTGAAACAAACACCAGATTCGGATTCAGCGTGTCAAAACGAGTCCACCAGTGCAATTTGGGATCAAGCGGTCGTCGATTCTGAGACCAATGGTGGTCGGCGGTGGCGACGATGGTGGTAATTTTTTCTTCATATTTTTAAATTTAATAATAATAAAATATGATTTTTATTATTTATTTTAAATTATTTTTATATTTAATAATATTAAAAAAATCAAAAATAATAATAAAATATTATAGAGTGACCAAAACATGAGCAATCTGAAAGTTTAGTTAGTAAATTAAAAAATTTAAAAATTAAGTGACCAAAATAAGAGTGAAAAAATAATTGAGTGATGAATAGCGTATTTTACCCTAGAAATTTATATACTTAAAAAGTGATATCTTTTAGAAATTTAGGCCTCCGTTAAAATTCTGGTATTATATTATGGTATACAGTCAATGATTGTCAATCTCGATCAACAGCACGCCACCAAAATATTTTACTTTACTAAAATACTCTATCAATCCAAAATTAACACTTACAAAAATATGTAAACAAAACACCGTATTGTTTTCTTGTAACTTCTATTATAATTTTATATATTTTACTAATCTATCCAAAGAATATTCTTTTAAAAATTATGATATATAAAGTATTCTTGGCTTAACAGTTAAATAAGTGTCCAAACTTACCCTTTTTCCAGTTAGGTGCTTAAACTGTATTTTGGGCTAAATAAGTGCCTAACGTTTTTAACGTTACTCAAATAGGTGCCCCGCCGTTAATGTCCGTTAATTTTCACCGTTTTCCGCTATCTGACACGTATCATCTTCTTAAATTTCTAAAATTATATTTAAAAATAAATAAATAATGATAAAAATAAAATAACCTCAAATTTCACAAAACATACCCAAAATTTGAAATCCCTAACACCTCAAAACCCAAATCTTGATTTGACCTGATTTTATCGCCGATTGTCACGCCGCCGCCCATTACATCTGTCTCGAACCATCACGACCGTTTACCCCATCACCTCGTCGATGAAAATCGATCGACGCCGTGCAAAATGCCAAAATCGTTGAATGATTCGCGACGAACGACGACATAATGGACTATGAACGGTGTGTGGGTCGTCCGGCGGGAGGAGGCACTTTATTTCGTCGTCAGAAACTCGACCAACGCCGGTGGGAGTGGCCGAAATTGAGTGGTTTAGGGATTTTGGGGACTATTTTAGGATTATTTGAAAAATTCAAGATATTTAAAAAATATTGATTTATTTTTTAAAAAAATAAAATTCAAAAACTGTTTAATATTGCCATGTGTTCGATTTTAATTGGATAACGGAAAAAAGTAACATTCGTCACGGCCAAACCTTGAATGGATCACGGAATTAAACGTTAGGCACCTATTTGATAATGACAGTAAGGGAATTGGTGCAACTTAGAGATATGTGGGTTGGTGTAGGATTAGGTTTGATTTCTTGAGCCTTCAGCTTAGAAGAAAATCAAATAAAATGGAGAAAAACGGTGCATTTTTATAGAAAATATTATGCATTAATTAGTATTGATATTGATAAGCAAATTTTTTTGACCTGAGGAAACAAGCGTCTCTCTCAATTATAAATAATATGATGTAAACAGAATGCAATGGAATCCAAACACTGACTAATTATGCTATTAAAATTAGAAAATTAAATAATACCTTTTTTCCAGCCAAATTGAAATACTTATTTAGAGATTCACTAATTGGTATGGTGGCTAAGAATGTTTATGCTGTTATATTTTGTATGGGTTCAAATCTCGATATAAGAACCTAATATCTTTTTATTTAATAAAAATGGTTACAACTTACAAGTTCTTGTTGCATCGTCTTTGGCACCACTTCTGCTGCTTGCTATTTTAAAAGAGTTTTGACACGTTTCCTCTGTTCTTGTGATACATTTTTCTTTGATTTTTGTGGTTTGTTTTATCTGTCCTTGTGACATGATTTCTGTAACACCTCATAAATGGGCCTAGTAGAATGTTGTTATTTTAATTCTTCCTAAGCATCATGTTACGATTTGTGTATGTGGTTAAAGTAGAGATTTAGGACTAATTTGAGAAAGGAGGATTAATGAATGGCTAATATGCAAATGTACTAAATCGGAAATATAGCAAATTAGGAGCATGCATGATAATAAAGTTCTTGTTAATGGTTCTTACACATGTCAATTTGAAGAAGGGACATTTGGAATGATAGTTTGGGTGAAGG
Organism: Hibiscus mutabilis; assembly: GCA_019671005.1. Lineage (NCBI taxonomy): Eukaryota > Viridiplantae > Streptophyta > Magnoliopsida > Malvales > Malvaceae > Hibiscus > Hibiscus mutabilis. The sequence continues at coordinate 23,907,879 of CM033719.1, read as the reverse complement.
ATTGTAAAGGGAGATAATCCATTTCATCTTTCTCTTTTAGCCGGACCAAATAGAGGGAGAGAGAGCTAGTCAAGAGCTTGCATGGAAGTTATTTTGATTCAATCCGTTAGAATATTTTTGAGTAGGATGAAGTAAGGTAACAATCCTCTTCGTTTACCCTCTAATTTAAGATATGTATGTTAAACTCTTTGCTTTAGGTTGCTATCTAGATTGTGGTAATGAGATTATTAGAAGAATTTCTCCATGTTATGTTTTCCTTTCAAACAATCGAATGGTGTACCAGTTAGTATTGTAAATTTTGAATTTGTGAGAGTAGTTAGAAGGGTTAAGTTGCTACTCTTAGATTTCATGAGTGTTATGAATAGTTGTATAGTTCGATTTGAGCCAAATCAAGATTGCTGCCATTACATTCTGTTTTATAGATTAATAGGATGTCTAAGGCTGTTGTGAATGCATAATTGATAAATGGGATTCGAAATTGTTACTCTTGCTTGTTAGTAATGAATTTTTGATCTTAGTGGAGATAATTCTTAAAGGGGTTGTTTTGAAGCTGTTTTGAATTAGTATAAGCAGGGGAAAGGGCTGTTTTCGAAATTTGAGGACTGTTCTGAACATGAAATTTTGCATATATGAATAAACGGCTGTTTTGTATCCATGTGGGTGTATTAGGGACTGTTTAGGAGGCTTGAAAATGTCATGGACTGTCTTGATTTGTATGCATGAGAATATGAATAAAATTGGAACTGTTTTGATTAATGAAAGGTTATAAGATTGTTTTGCATTCATATGAAATGATTTGGACTGTTTTGTGATTAGGTAAGTGAATACATACATATATATATATATATATACATATGTGTTCAGGATTTTCTTTTATTGATATGAAAGTTGTGTTATGTTTTGAAAGCATATATGTGTAAGTATATAAGTTAAGGGCTGCCTTGTAAAGATGTATATATTGATGGACTGTTATATAGACTGTTTTGTATGGAAATATATGTAAGCATGAAAAAAATCGAGTGAATTTGTAATTAAATGGTTGCAGAGAATGGTTCTAATATGTGTGTATGCTTTTGTAATGTTAGACCAAGAAGGTTGAGGGACTAAGAACAATAAGGGGATCAACCAAAGGATAAACGAAAAAAGAATCGTGATTCATGATCAAAACTAGTTCGGAACAACCTGTGAGTGTAGTTAAAGTCTTGGGATAGGCTAGTAACCTTCCCGAGCATTTCTTGCAGATTTAATTGTATTTCTTTAAATTAGATTATGCTATAAATATTCAAGCAAACGTGGACCCAGGTAAGTACCTAAATACTGAGTAGATTATGCAATGGAATGCCCGACTTAAGGATAAGTTTGCAGCTAAATCTATGTGGGTTTGATAAGTAATCCTATCATGCTATCATTTAACTAAGTAAAGGATTATAAAATTTGAAAGCTTTGTATAGGAACTTTGTGTGTGCTTGATGAGTTGATAATAAGTTAATCTTACACAAGGATCTGAATAAGAGAGTTGTGTATTAAGAACCAAATATATAAGAACCATATATGCATCTGAAATAAAAGACAATAAGTTAAATGGATGGATCATTGTAATGTCTTGCACAACAAGTAATGTCTTTCTATTGAATATTGAATATCTAATTGGATGAATAGATATACCAATTCGAGTGTTCACATGTATAAGTATATATATGCTATATTTGAATATTCTTGTGATTATATATATATATGAAAATGCTTTGCTTAAAGAAGAATAATTATGTATATATGTACAGAGCTATGCTCGATTATGATTATGATTCTGATTCTGATAAATGAAATATGATAATTGAATAAAATGAGGAAAGTGTATTGAGAAACTCACGCGAGGTGATTACGTACCTAATAAAAAAAGGGCAATAAGCCTTAGTGTTATGATATTCTGATAAGGACCTGAGCTCATTCTGTGTTTAATAAGATAAGATAAGATAAATGTTAAAGCCTTGGTTTTGAGTCAGTCTTAGGTATAGTTGGCATGCCATAGAGTCCATAGAGCTCGTGTTTGGGGTGGACTAAAAAATAGGGTCAAATTGATCTTTTATTTAAAGTTTAGGGGTCAAATTAGTTCACTAACAATCTTTAACGTTTCAAGACCAAAACTTTATAAATCGATAACGTAAGTGTCTAAAACTCTATAAATCGATTACGTAGCATATGTTTGGATTGAAGAATTGTTGTGTAGTTGAGTTTTCGTTACTCGTGTCCGTTTGTAGTCGGGGTAGTTCACTGGTTCTAGACATGTATAATAGGCGCAACCGCACATGGTCTCCGAAAAATGAGGATTTCAAATTAAATCAAGTTAAATGCTTACAAGTAAAAAATAAAATATTAGTTACGGACTAGTAATAAAATACTAGAGAAAACTAAAATGGTATTGTACTTCGTAGATTTCGAGTCATATTATACTCTTTTTTATTCAAAAGTGTTTATCACTTACACAACAAGCCAATAAATAATTATTTTTTTTTAAATTAAGAGTCTCGTTTTAATAAATTGTACAAATCTTTGAATTGCACCATGTTGGTAGCAATAAGTTTATATTTTTAACTAACCAGTATTGAGTCGATGATTAATATATTTTTTGGTAATTTTAACGATTTTCCCCTCTTTTTAGGTACAATTAATTGCCATATAATCGATTGAATGGGTCTTCTCGAAAAAAGCTTCCCTTTAATTTTCGTTTTACATTCTATAAATGTACTCCATTCTTAAAACCGACACTATCTCAATAGGAAACTATCCCTACTTTTCACCAAGCAAGCCCATGTAGAGTCTCTATCATTTGTTTCTTGCGTTGTTCCATTGATCCAACATGGATTCCACCATTGGTTCTCAGCTTGAGTCATGCAAACCGGCAAAGATAAATGAAACTTGTAACAAAAGGGCAATAAGCCTTAGTGTTATGATATTCTGATAAGGACCTGAGCTCATTTTGTGTTTAATAAGATAAGATAAATGTTAAAGGCTTGGTTTCGAGTCAGTCTTAGGTATAGTTGGCATGCCATAGAGTTCATAGAGCTCGTGTTTGGGGTGAACTATGGTCCTTGTTTGGCGACAGTAGGAGGGAAGTTTTGTGGTCACTTGACGACAGTAGGAGGGATTGACCGGTACTATGTGTACCTTTGTTGACGACAATTGGTTGGGGATTTGTGTACCTAGGTTGTTACTTGAATTCCAAGGCTATGTTAAAGATTTATAATGAAATTTGTAATTAAGCCATGAGAAGATCTTAATACTTTGTGAAACATAAATCTATACTTATTATATGATATGATTACATTAAAACTACCTTACTAAGTTTATACTTATTCAATCCTTTCCATGCATTTCAGGGTAAAATTTGCTTACATTTCTTCTTGAGCTCGGACGAGATCATAAGTATCAAGATGTATGTTTATTTTTGTAATCTTTTTAGAACTCCTAGATAGTGGCACATAGTTGTTAAAGTATGCATTGAGCATTTAGATTTCTTTTTGGCTACAAATGTATACAAGCCTGATAAGCATCTAAGTTATGTAATGGGGCCTTTATTTGATATATGGTTGCTTGCTTTGATTTTCAATATTTATGATTCTGGTATGATAGATTGTACATATGCATAGGTATAAAGAAGTTAGACCATATTACATCGTGCGCATTTATATATATATGCTCATATGTATCTTTGAACAGGTACTAAGTCTGGTAAGATAGTATAGACCTAGTACTTGGTATTGTTAAGGAAGCCAAGGTTTGGTTAAATGATTGACTTCTAAAAATTAAAATTCATGAATGTTTGAATAAGGTGTCTAAGTGTTAGAAATGTTCCCAAGTTTATGTTTGAATGTTTGATTATGTATTCATTTGAAGATTATGATAATAGAAGACTCTTATCTTGCTAAATTGAATTTTTCTAGGTTGAGCATTTTGGTATTCAAATGGTATATAATGACCCTTATTTTTTTTGGATCTGTTTATAAGTTCATCTTTATGTAATACGGTATGTTTTAGTCATGGATTTGGAATTGAATTATATTCTGATCTACTTGGACTCTTAAGCAATTATTCTTTGAATAATTAGTGGTCATCCTTTGTACGAATATAATATTTATTAGCCTGATCTACCTCCTAAGTTATATAAGAGTAATGCGTATTAATCCATGAAACTTACTAAAAAGATTTTTATTTACTCTGATCTCTAGTTGTTCGTTTAGCTAGAAAGTGATTAGATATTGTTTGCTTGTCTGAATAGTTTTTCTGTAACGCTTTCTGAATCGATTTAATTCTTAGACCGGATAAGGGATGTTACAATTTCAGTATACCTCAGTGGTCGGTTAATGCTCGTACAAAGATCTTCATGGCACTAATATCTGATTATGATTCTGTCGACAGTCTTAGAAAGATGGATCCCACTCGGTTGATGGTTGGTCGCTGATGTAATCAGACGTGGGTAGCGGAGCAATATGACTGATAGCTTGGTTCGCTCCCCACTCCTTTTTCACCCCGTAAAGCGTCTTGTTAGAATAGAGACAAGAAGATTCAGGAAGGTTTCTGGATTTTGTTATGCTAATCTCGATGGAAGTGTCTATTTTTTTTTGCACCATTGTAAGAGACTTTTAATGAACTTGTTCCTTTTTTTCTTCTTTTGATGTATTGTATTATCTTTCATGACGATTAATAAAATTCAGATGCTATTGTTAAAAAACGGTTTTGAAAGAAAATTTTAACCTTACCAAAATTTCTAAGAATATAGGCTTAACCGTTAAATAAGTGCTCAAATTAAACTTTTTCTAGATAGATGCCCAAACTATGTTTTTTGGGTCAAATAAGTGCCTAACGTTTCATTCTGTGACCTATTCAAGGTTTGGTCATAACGAACTTTAATTCTTTCCGCTATCTAATTAAAATCGAACACGTGACAATATTAAATGTTTTTTGAATTTTATATTTTTAAAAAATAAATCAAAAATTTTTAAAAATCCTAAATTTTTCAAATAATCCCAAAATAGTCCTAAATCCCTAAACCACCCAATTTCAGCCACTCTCACCGGCGTTGGTCGCGTTTCTGACAATAAAATAAAGCGCCCTCCTCTCGCCAAACGACCCACCCACGCACCGTTCATCGTTCATTATATCATTGTTCATCGCGAATTATTCTACGATTTCGATGTTTTGCACGGCGTCGGTTGATTTTCGTTAACAAGGTGATGGGGTAAATGGTCGTGATGGTCCGACGACATATTTGATGGGCGACGGCGTGGCAATCGGCGGTGAAATCAGGTCAAATCGGGTTTTGGATTTTGAGGTGTTAGGGATTTCAAATTTTGAGGCTATTTTGTGAAATTTGAGGTTATTTTATTTTATCAATTTTTATTTATTTTTAAATATAATTTTAGAAATTTAAGAAGATGACATGTGTCAGATAACCGAAGTTAATGGTGAAAATTATCGGACAGTAACGGCAGAACACCTATTTGAGTAGCGTTGAAAACGTTAGACACCTATATAGCCCAAAACAAAGTTTAGTCATCTAACTGAAAAAATATATAGTTTAGGCACTTATTTGACTGTTAAGCCAAAAATATTTTATATATCATAATTTTAAAAGAATATTCTTTAGATAGATTAGTAAAATATATAAAATTATAATAGAAGTTACAAGAAAACAATATGGTGTTTTGTTTACATATTTTTGGTAAGTGTTAATTTTGGATTGATAGAGTAGTTTAGTAAAGTAAAATATTTTGGTGGCCTGCTGTTGATCGAGATTGACAATCATTGACTGTATACCATAATAAAACCAGAATTTTAACGGATGCCTAAATTTCTAAAAGATATCACTTTTTAAGTATATAAATTTCTAGGGTAAAATATATCATTCATTACTCAACTATCTTCTCACTCTTATTTTGGTCATTTAACTTTCAAATTTTTTAATTTATTAATTGAACTTTCAGATTGCTCCTGTTTTGGTCACTTTGTAATATTTTATTATTATTTTTGAATTTTTTAATATTATTAAATATAAAAATAATTTAAAATAAATAATAAAAATCATATTTTATTATTATTAAATTTAAAAATATGAAGAAAAAATCACCACCACCGCCGACCATCATTGGTCTCAGAATCGACGATCGCTTGATCCCAAATTGCACTGGTGGACTCGTTTTGACACGCTGAATCCGAATCTGATGTTCGTTTCAGCGGAAAATATCCTGAAACCCGCAAATCTCGTTTGAAACTTTTCGGTTTCCTAACTTTCGATCTCTTTTTTTGTGTACTTCAGAGCATTTTTTGATAAAATGGAGGTAGGTTCGGACTCAGAGGCTGATACAAAGCGACCGATAAAATTTGAGACTGAACGGCCACCATTTACGGTCGTCAGCAGAGGCGTCCGACGACGCCGAATGATGGCGGCGAATAGTTAGATTTAACATATATATAGAGAGAGTCTACGTTGTCTTTAATGCATTTAAATTAGTATATTTTTTTACCATATATATGTTATAATGATTTTACCTAGGGATGGCAATGGATCTTAGACTCGACCCGAATTCGTAGATCCAAATTCGTTTTATAGGGTCTGGATCCTAAAATTTTGGACCCGAAGGATCCGGACCGGATCTGGGTCCTCTGATTAAAGTACGAATCTGGGTCCGGATCTGACACTAAGATCCAAACCTGGACCCGTTTATAGAAAAACACACCTTAATATTAATATTTAAATTTCACAAATATTATTTTCATTAAACGAAATTTTCTCTTTGGTTGGTTGTTGTTTGTTTTAGGATGTTGATGATTTAAGTAGTGATGAAGACTAGCACTCTAAGGAGGTAGAAGTGCGGTATTCGGCTTGCGATAATGGAATTCATGATCTACATTTTTTAATGTTTGTGTTATTCAAAAGACATTTGTGTAATTGTGTTAGAGTTTGTTTTGAGACTTTAGTTTATCATTTTTTATTCTGTTACTAGTTGTATTAAAATCAATCTTTCCTCCATTGGAGATATGATGTGAAATTAGTCAATGACAGTTTTATTACGTTAAAAAGTAGATCGAATGATTTTTTAATAGACCCGTTTTGGACCCGGATCTGTGAGATTCGTTGGATCTGGGTCCCAATTTTTTAGACCCGAGGATCCAGGGCGGGTCTGGATCCATAATATGAAAATGGGTCTTGATCTGGGTCTAGCTGGATCGGGTCCAGATTCGGCCCGTTGCCATCCCTAATTTTACCTCTTTTAATATATTATTTTATGTTATTTAATTTTATTTTTACCATATATATATATATTTGGTAATACTTTAATACATGTTTTTACATATGATTTTTTATAATTACATGTAAACGTTTTTTAAAAATTTCAAATATATATAGTCATCCCTTTTCAAACGTTTTAATTAATGTTTTTAAATATTACTAATAAACACATATATTCTGTAAATAAGCCTGCTTAGTAATATTTTTATTAGTATATTTTAATGTTTCTTTATTAAATATGGCTAATCATTTTAGTCCCTATATTAGATTTAGTCTTTAATTTGTTTAATCAAGGAGTAATTTTAAATAGTCTCCGCTTTTGTTGGATATCTATTTTATTTTTTAACATTTTTTACTTAGGGGAAGGGAATGGGGAATTGCTCCTACTGGGACTAGAACCCATGACCTAGGGAAGAGATTGGATGTCAACAAGAGTTTTTAACCATCTGCTCCAAGTTGAGTTGACTGGAGATCTATTTTAATTATTCGATTAAAATTAGGATTAAAATATATTAGGTAAATACATTAGAGCCTATTAGTTTTAGATTTAGTTTAAATAAGTTCTTTAATTTCATAATTTTCCCTTTTACTTAGATTAAGCCCTTTAGGTTAATTTGTTTTGGTTGCCCTTCCAGTTTTTAGGGTTTCTCCTTGACTAATCTAGACCGACCCGAGTCGCATACATGGCTTTGGAGGGCGAGCCTCCCAGCGGGAATTTTCTGCATACACAACGCCTCGAACTCGAGACCTGCTTAAACGGAACCAAGCTTTTAGTAATTACGAGAATAATTTATGTGTAATCTCCGCTCTTGTTGGAGTGTTATCTCTTAATTATTCAAATAAATTTTTAGGTTAAATATTTAGATAAATAGGAGAATATAGCGATTTATTTTAAAATATGAAGAATTTATCAAAATAAATTATATGAGACGAAATTGTCTCCGCTTTTGCCGGAGTGTAATTTTTCTAATCATTTAAACGATTTGTTTTTTTTTTTTTTCTAAATTCTTTATTGATTCGAAATAAATTATTATCTTTTGTATTCTTTTAAAAATGTTAAATTTAATTCAATATAGGACTAATAATTTGTTGTTTTCTTGCACAGCATGATTTGAAAATTCTTAAGACAATGTTCACTTATTAGGGGTTAACAATATAGTCTCCGCTTTTGTCGGAAGTACCATTGTTAACTTCTGAAATAAGTCAAAATCATTTTAAAAGAAAATTACATAACGGATCTAAATTAAATAAAACTCAAACTAGCAAATTTCCAAATTAAAATAATGGGTAATTGACTAGGTACCAATTTTGAGCGTTGTGAGAGTGTGAACTCTTCCCCACAGGTAACCAACTCCCGAGTCCTAAAAGTGAGATTTTCTCTTGTTACTTTCGGTGTCCGATCTACCTTATCCAAATCATCTATGGCGACTCTCAATTTTAAAATTTAAAACTAGATTTCCAAAGGAATCCAGATTTTCAAAAACCATCAATAATAAAATCGTCGAGCCTAATACTCGTTATTACAGCTTGGCTACTCCATTGGAAAAAATTTGTAATTTAAAAAAAAGAATCAGGCCACAAGTCGATTACTCTTTGTTTTAATTTTGAAAAGTTTGAGTTCGATTTTATTTAATTCATGATCTGTTGTGTTTTTCAAAATAATAAAAAAAGATTTTCTCTCTAGTTACAAGCTTTGTTTAATTTATGCATGTAAGATATTGCATATCATAAGCTTTATGCCCGAGCTTTATCCCGGTTCGCTTGAGTGGGAGAAAATGCTACACCACCGGAGAAATATATTTTTCTCTGTGTAGGTCTAGCACATTACTTCCGGAACACATTCTTTATGTATGTATGAAGATATTGTTTTCCTATAGGAATGCATTCCCCCAAATTGAATTCGGTCTGCAAGCTTATAATGGGTCATGATCGAAGTCCTTATTTACCGTAATAGGTTGTAAGGACAGTTTGGGAACCCCTTTTAGAACCGAACCATCATGCAGGGAATTTAAAATTCTACTTCATTAGAGCCATGCGGAAAATCTTAGAGAATTAGACAACATGTGGTTAGGGTTTTTTAAGTTTTAATTTATGTTGTTTAATATTTTATGATTCTTTATTTATTGATACTAATTTATTTTCTTTTGTTTATTTTGTGTTGTTTTTGCATATACATGAAATGTCATAAAATGTATTGGTTCTTGAGTTAATCATCGCATTAAAAGGCTCTCAATAGGACAAGAGGTAGATAGAACTGTAGAGGTGATACGATGGTATGAGTGGGCGCAAAGAGCAGGAGGAGACAATTTGATTGCCAGTGAAGAATCAGAATTATCAAACAACACATTTGTCAGTGTCAAAAAGAACAAGTTGCAAGACTCGAAGAAATTAGGAAGTTAGGTGATAGGGCTAATCAATATATGTAATTTTTGTCCACCTTGATGTATTGAGACGTTGTTTTTTCTTTGAAAGTTGTTTTAGGATAATTACTTTGAAATTGCATTCACTCATGCATTCATTCAATACATCGCTTGCATTTGTATCATATTTTTTATTCATAAATTTAGTAAGATTAATTAAAGAAAGTTTTGTAGCAGAATTTGAATCGAAAAAATTTCGTATTCGTACGAAACCCGTTTAAAAACTAAGACCAAGGACGATAGACTAGCTAGGGATGTAAAAACAGGTAATCGAATGGGTTTCAGGTTGGTTCAAATCGGATACAGGTCATTTCAGGTCGAATTGATATTTCGACTCGATTTGGGTCGGGTGCGGGTTCATTTCAGGTCGGGTCAAAACGGTTCGGGTCTGAATCAGTTAATTGACGGGTTAATAGGGGCTTGGGTAGACTTCAAGTCGGGTTCATTTCAGGTCGGGTAATTTCAAGTCGATTTCATTTCGGGTCGGGTTAATTCGGGTTTCGAATTCGTATTAAGTTTGAGTTTGGTACAAATAGTCGATAGACTTTGGGTTGGGTCATTTCGAGTGAATTATTTAACGCCTTTCACGAACACGAATCACATTAAAAATAAATATTAGGCACTATAATGAACAAAAATATCATCGTTATTTAAAATATTAGAGTAGATTACAAAAATTAGAAATAAATAAGGGTCAATTTCGGTGGAAAATAAAATTTTAGGGACTAACATGAACAAAAATATCATCATATTAAAATATTGGACTAAATTACAAAAATATAGAAAAATAGGGATTAATTTTGGTTAAAAAATAAAATTTTAGGGACTAACATGGACAAAAATATCATTATATTAAAAAAATTAGACTAAATTACAAAAAAAAAATGAATAGGGGTCAATTTCAACTAAAAACTAAATTTTAGGTACTAGACTAAACAAAAATGTTATTGGACTAAATTGCCAAAAATATAAATAAATACAGGGCAATTTTGACTAAAAATAAATTGTAGGGACTAGAATAAACAAAAATATTATTCGACTAAATTACCAAAAATAAAAATATATATGGGTCAATTTCGGCTAAAAATAAAGTTTTAGGGACTAGAATGAACAAAAATATCATCATATTAAAAACATTGGACTATATTATAAAAATTTAAAATAAATAGGGGTCAATTTCAGTTAAAAAATTAGGGACTAATATGGACAAAAATATACCCTTAAATTGAATCAGGGATACTTGTGACTAGATTGAATTAAACTAAAACTTAAAAGTATTAGGACTAGAATGCAACATTTCAAACACAACAGGACTTAAAAGGATAATTAATCTCTAACCTAAATTATAAGTGGCTTATTTCCCTCTAAAATTTTGTCATTTCCCTCTTTTTTTACCAATTATCTATTTCTTTTTTTAATTAAAATGAAAGGTGGGAGGGAATCAGGGAAAATAGTTCCGCCTGATTTTTTAGGTTAGGGACAATTGTTATTTTAGCACTTTTGACTTTAGATATTTTTTATTTAAGTCCTAAATTTTTAACTTTAGATTTTAATTTAATTCAATTGAGTCCGAATTTAGATTAATTTAATTGAAATTCCACATTTAGTTTTAGAATTCTTTTAGTTATGTCTGTGATTTATGCTTCTAGGTTTTAATTTAGCTCAATTAGATCATGAGTTTAATAAGTTAATTCCATTCGGACATTATTATTATTATTATACCATACAGATTTTGATTTAATATAATTATACACAAATTTTTAATTTGGATGTAAACATGTAATTTTACACATGAAAGTTGAAATTTTAATTTAGTTTAATTGTACACGTGAAGCTTTGATTTCAAATTCAAATGCATAAATTAGAAAGTTGAATCGAAATTAATCTCGTAAATCAATAACCCTAAACTAAACCATAAACCGTTAATGCTAAACCCAAAACCATAAACCTTAAGGAATCAAAATTAATTTCATAAACCAATAACCATAAGCTAAACCATAAACCACTGATACTAAACAATAAATCATTGATACTAAACCCTAAACCTTAAGGAATCCAAATTAATCACATGAACCAATAACACCATCTTTACTTTATTAGACTAAATTATAAAAATTCGAAATAAAAATGAGTAAATTTTAGTTAAAAACAAATTTGTAGGGACTAAAATGAATAAAAATATCATCATATTAAAATTTTAGACTAAATTACGCAAATTAAAAATAAATAAAGATTAATTCCAATTAAATAAAGATTTGTAGGGAATTAATTGAACACTAAACTACACCATAAACTCTAAAGCATTAACACTAACCCCTAAATCATAAACTATAAACTACAACATATACCCTAAACTACTCCATAAACTCTAAAGCATTAACACTATCCCCCAATAAAATTTGGTCAAATTAATCAATAAAATTTGGTTAAGTTAATAAAAAAGACAAATGAATATCTATACTTAGTAGTGTCAAGTGTGATTTGGTTAAAAGAAAACATAAATATGCTTTTTTTTCTTTCCTTTTTTTAATTTTAATTGATTATATATGTAGGGACTAAAATAAATTAGATTAAATTGTCAAAAATATAAATAAATATGGGCAATTTTGACTAAAAATCAAATTGTAGGAACTAGTATAAACAAAAATATTATTAGACTAAATTACCAAAAACAAAAATTCCACTAATTCCCTCCAAAATTCTGGGTGGCTTATTCCCCTAATTCCCTCCAAATTTTAGGTGGCTTTTATCCCTCCAAAATTTTTAGACTAAAAGTAAATTAATCTCAAACCTAAAAAATGGGTGGCTTATTTCCCTCCAAAATTTTGTCTTTTCCCTTTTTTTACCAATTGTTTTTTTCAACCATTTGTTTTAGTTTAATTCAATTGAGTCCCAACTTAGATTAATTTAATTGAAATTCCACATTTAGTTTTAGAATTCTTTTAATTATGTCTGTGATTTATGCTTCTAGATATTAGTTTAGCTCAATTAGATTCTAAGTTTAATGAGTTAATTCAATTCAAACATTATTATTATTATAACATATAATAAACTTTGATTAAATATAATTATACACAAAATTTTGATATAGATGTAAACATGTAATTGTACACATGATAACATCAACATGAAAGTTAAAACTTTAATATAGTTCAAACTTATTAGTTCAACCTTGACAAATAATTTATATTGAATGAGTTACTAAGCATATTGAATTATTACTAAACATTGAATTATTTAATGAAATTTCAAACTTAGTAATGTCCAATGAATATCTAAATCGAATCTTTCCTTTTTTTGATATTTTTAATTGATTATATATGTATATATAATAAAAAGATTATTTAACAATTTAAATTGATTTAAAAAAATAATAGTTTATATTTATCAACACTTTAAATTCATCAAATCATAGGCTTCCTCAAATACATGTTACGTAAATCAAGCTAGGTCAATATTAGTTCAAGTCAACAACAGGTCGGGTTCAAAACAAGTCAGGTTAATTAACAGGTCGGGTAAAATCGGATATCGGGTCAATTCGGTCGGGTAATATCGGTTATCTGCCAGGTTAGTCTCAGGTTCGAGTTCGTTTTAGTAGGGTACAGGTCGATTTTGGGTCCACAGTAACAGGTTCAATTCGTGTTCGGGTTGTTCTCAGTCGGGTGCAGGTCGGGTTCGGTTACTACAGTAACAGGTCCAACTCGGGTTCGGGTCAACAACAGTTGGTTACAGATCGATTTCGGGTCATCGTATTCTTAGGTTAAACCAAGTTCTGACTCGAGCAAGTTTCAGTCGGGTTTTTAGGTCGGGTCAGCTTTTTACGTCCCTAAGACTAGCAAAGGTGGAACAGGGTCAGAAGGATATTGAGTACCGTCTTAATGGTATTGAGCAAGGTGTTAAAGACCAAATTGCTCAAGCACAAAGAGAAATAGTCAGCCAAGTCATTGCATTATTGGGAATCAGAGATATTAATAAAGAGAAAGTTCTTGACAAAAACTTCAATGTTGAAGGTTAGGGAGATACCTCATCTCACACGAGGGTTCAACCAGAAGTTTTACTTTCTAGAAGAAAATTTTAGTTCAATACTTGATGTTTTGTAAGAAAGAGAAGGTAGAATGGTGAACATAACTTTTAAGAGATACTGATTTTCTTTTCATTCAAGTTTTTCCATATTATAAGTGTTGATTTGTTAAATTTTCCCTGCATTTTAGATTTTTTTGAAGTAATACATAGAATCAACCTTACCACTTTTGCCCGGAAGTAGCATAGATCTTTCTGTAAGGGCATATATTATGATTGTTGATTTTCATATCAATAAAAGATGCATATATATATGTATATATCCCCTCTTAATCTTGTAGGTTTATGAATATCAATTGCACAATCTAACATTGATTCTGATAGAAAATCAACTAAATGTCATGAAAAGATGAAGTGTGACTTTTCTCCTAGATCACTACACATTTGATGATGTTTGATGACAAGGAAATCTTCGAAATTCATAAATTTGGAATTATAGACTAGGCAAGTTTAACTGAGAGGAATTGGTTAAAATTGAAAGTCTAAGAATTGGAATCTATACCCCAATAAAAACATAAAGATTGTAACTAGTGGAAAAAAACTCTCAAGGGCACTCTATTGTAGTTTTAAGGTTGAGTATCTAATAAGGTAGTTGTTCTGCATCTGCTTTATGCCTTGTCTTCGTGAGTGATTTTTGAATCTTGACAAAGTCAAACAACTAAAAGATAAAATCGTGAAAGGGGTAAAAAAATATTTGGGGCATTCCAATGTAGCTGTGAGGTTGAATACAGAAACCGTGTTCAATTTCCTCCATGCCTTGGCTTCATGAGCGATTTTCAAATCCTGGCAAAATTAAACAACTAATGACATGAAATCTAGATACATATAAAATGAAAAATAAAGAAGAAATCAAAATGGCTAGTTGCATCCGGAAGAACATACATGCACTCATAGAATTTTATTTCCTAGAATGATATTTGTGCACACCCTTGGCTAAACAAGTCCAGGAAGCTTGAACACATTTCTGAATGGAGAAAAATGATAAGAACTGAAAAGGAGTTATTTTTGACTAGATTGAGCAATGCGATAATCACAAGGGTGAACCGAGCGATTTGAGAAAACTTCATAACTTCAAATATCGTCGCAACTTTCAAAGTCTTCATAGACGCAAACTATGCTTGAAATAATCATGGAAGGATGAATCAGATGTGCTCATGTACTTGATATCAAGGGAATCATATTTTGTTTTCTTTTTATATTAAAAATTTCGGTTTTCTTGGTCTTAAAATTATCCTTAATTTTTTTGACCGCCTCGCTTGGCATCGCTTAAGTCAACTTCGAGGTCTTGTGTATGAAAAAAATCCTCGCTGGGAGACTCACCACCAAAGCCAAGTGTGTGACGCCGGTTGGTCCGAATTAGTCAAGGCAAAACCTTGTGGAACCAAGAGGGCAACCAAAAAAAGTATCCTTCATTCAAAAGATGATAAACAAAGTAGCACTTTTAGATAGATATGCTACATCAAAACAAGTTTTTAGCGACACTCATAGCGGCATTTTTCGAGTAAACACCGCTAAATTTGTATATTTAGAGGCGTTTGTTGAATAAACGTCGTTATAGATGCGTACTTTTTTGGCATTTGTTAAACAAACGCCACTATAAGTGCATACTTTAGTGGTGTTTGTTAGACAAACGCCGAATAGGATTTAATTGTTTAAATCCTACATCGAATCCATTTAGAACTTATTAAAACTTTATTAAAAAGCAAAGTGCAAGTATAGATCAACGAGCTAAGTAATGAGCTGAGGGATAAAGATACATGGTTAATAGCCGCGTTCGGAGGAACCAACGCCACTAAAGGCAAGGTATATAACGGTGTTTGGAGGAACAAACACCACTAAAGACAAGGTATATAGCGGAGTTTGGAGGAACAAATGGCACTAAAGACAAGGTATATAGCGGCGTTTTCCCCAGCAAACGCCACTAAAGACAAGGTATATTGCGGAGTTTGTTCCTCCAAACACCACTAAAGACAATGTATATAGCGGGGTTTGAAGGAACAAACGTTACTATATAACTTAACCTTTTGCGGCATTTTTTGTTCACAAACGCTGCTAATTGTTGTGGCGTTTGATCTAGTGGCACTTCTTGCAGTATTTTTTCTAGCACCGAGAAGGTTTTTAACGGCGCTTAAAAATGCTGCTATAGGGATAAAAAACACCGCCTAAAAGTATGTTTTTTTGTAGTGATAGAAAGATTTCTTCCTATTACTTCGAAAAGAAATTTCAAAATGCAAGGACGTTAATGCAAATGACTAGTCATGGAAAAAGTATGGATGAGATATTCATGGATCAAAATTTTGTTCACCAATCTTCCACTCAAAAGAGGAATGACCCATCAATGATAAAATCAGAATTAGGCAAGAACTCCCACAGACGAAGGGGCAATACATGACATGAGATGACAAAGAACCTTTTATGAAAAATTTATAGTTGTGGAACATTATTGTCCATGAAACAAGTTCTTTTGTGCGTAAGAGTTCAAACTAGAATAGATGAAAGATGATACAAATCTTGAAGGAATTTGATTAGTGAAGAAGTTGAAAGTTTGCTCAAAGAGAACAAGAGATGATATCAACCAAGGCCACTTGACTTGAAAGTTTGAATAGAGAATAAACAATAAAATTTTTAGGCAAAATTTATTAGGGCATAAAGATGACAAATTCTTTTAGTTCAAAATGGCAAATATGCTTCAAAGATCTAAATTAAGAGAATGAGTTTACATGAGAG
The DNA here is from genome assembly GCA_019671005.1 of Hibiscus mutabilis. Taxonomy (NCBI): domain Eukaryota; kingdom Viridiplantae; phylum Streptophyta; class Magnoliopsida; order Malvales; family Malvaceae; genus Hibiscus; species Hibiscus mutabilis. The sequence continues at coordinate 23,891,364 of CM033719.1, read as the reverse complement.
CATGAGTTTACATGAACATACATATATTCTCATCACAAAATATATCCTTTCATCATTTTGATTATGGCATTATCATAAAACATTTGTAATAGAAAGACATACCAACCAAATTTGAAAAGAAACCAACAAAGAATTTGCACTTGCAATAAAAAGAGGGAGAAGAATTTATTAATTATATAATCTCTTAAGGACGTTTTTCATAAAACTCAAAATAATTTCTTAAGGACGTTTTTCTTAAAATAGAATAATTTCTTAATTCTATCCATTCCTAAGAAAGTTTTTTCTTAAAACCCAAAAGAATTTCTTATTATATCCTTTCTTAAAGACGTTTTTCTTAAAACAAAATGATTTTTTAATTATATCCTCTCTTCTCTTAAGGTTGTTTTTCTTAAAACCCAAAAGAATTTCTTAATTTTACCCTTTCTTAAGGATGCTTTTCTTAATTCTATCATTTCTTAAAGATTTTTTCCTTAAAAGAAATTTCTTAATTTAATCCTTTCATAAATATATTTTTCAAAAAAAGATAAGAAAAGAGTACTTTATCTATATCCTTTCATAAGGACAAACTTTTATTAGAGTTAAAAAAATTTAATATTTTCATATGGATGATTTTTTTAAAATTAAAAACAAAAATTTTCAATCAAATCCTTACATGAGGATGATTTTTCTAAAAAAACAAAAAATGGGAGAAATGAAAAGGAACGGAAGAAAAGAATAATGGTGGAATTATAAATAAAATGCTAATGATAAAATTTGATTTTTCCAGGTTATTTAGTCTCAAGCATGGAGAAAGATCAATCAGTGGTAGATCAAGAAGGAGTGGACTTTAACAAAGATGTGAATCTACATCTTCGTGTTTGAATTAGTAGATCTCATCAAAGATTTCAATATACATCTTCATGTTTGAAGGAGTAGATCTCAACAAAGTTTTCAATCCACATCTTCATGTGTGAAGGTTCAATCTCTCCAAAGTGGAGGAGGTGGAGCAACCTTTACAAGAAAAGTGAAGAGTTCATAATGAGAAGAACTCATTCAACCCCTCGAAATAGGAGGAGGCAGATCAACCATTGCAGAAAATATTTCATAATAAGAAGAACTCGTTCAACTTCTCTAATGAGGAGGAATCCGATCAACTTTTACATGAAGAATAGGGAGTCCAAAACGAGAAGAACTTGTACAATCTTTACAAAGAATAGGAAGCAAATCAACCTTTATGAAGGAGTGAAGAGTTCATAATGAGAATAACTCGAAGCCCGAAGATCTCAAATAGCCAAACCAGATAAAATTAGTGCTTTTGGTCCTTGCCCTATTCTTGTTTCACGAAAATGAGCAAAGAGGGGCACCTGTAATCACTAATTCTATATTGTCTTATTAATATAATTATTAATGTATTTTATTTTTTTTATTTATGTATATTGCAAACGATCCTAAGGATCCTAACTACGTCAGTTATGGGAAGGTTGCAAGAGATGGTGTCCATCAATTATAGAAAGTCAAGCTACACGCAAAAAAATTTCACTACAGACCTGCGACGACTTTTTGAGAAGATTGAGGCATTTTTGAGTCAAGATGTCTTATTACGTATAGATCCTCTTTCTGTTACCTTTCCAACTGTACCCCCTAAATTCGGCTTAGAAGAAAATGTCGAATTTAGAAAGTCATTATTGAAAACTTATCTCTTAAGTAATAAATTTTAGGTTTAAATATTGGATAAAACAAACTTATTATTACATAATAATAATTACCGTAAAATACAACAATTATTTATGAAACTCAAAGTTATAACATATTCTGATTATTTAATAAAAACATTTAAATTAAAATTCAAAAATTCCTGCTGAAACAAAATCCCAAAATATAAAGTAATAGAGTCTGAATTACATAAATGTCTCAAAACATTAAATAATAATTTGGAAGTCAAATTAAATAATTTCATACTGATGAAAAAATATCTGAGTAAAAGCGAGATCCTCCAAGTACTAAGTCACCTAAGAGTTTGAGTATCTGAAAGAGAAACTAAGGGGGAGTAAGCTAAAGAGCTTAGTGTGTCTCTAAAGTATAAGCAACCACAAACAAAATAATATTTTATTTTCCTTATAAATTCTTTTGAAAACATAATAAATCACGATAAATCTGAATCATAATGATATGATGTTCGATGCATAACTCAATACCCAACTACAATCACCATACAAAGAGGATGTTTCCCTCGCCAAAATGAAGGTTTCCTCGCCAGGGGAGGTTTCCCTCACGTTTTCCTAACACAATCCCATCCCACGCACAAAATGATATGATTTAAAAATCATAAATCTGAACTCAAACACATAGTATTAAATACGAGCTTCTTATTTTCGAAAATCAAAGGCTTGATTTAAAAACACAATTGATATGCTATACATAATATTTCAAAGTATTCTCAAATCACAATTTAGACAAAAAAAAATCAAGCAATGTTTAAAACAACAATTATTTATAACACGGGAAGAAACATACCTTAGGTAAACAGTAGCTCTAATGTCGAGAAGGACACGTCTCACACTCGGATCTAACTCTGGGTTTAATAGAATTAGAACCTACGAGATAAGAATTCTATATTAATAATTGTTACTATCGCTAAGCCACCAACTAAACATTTGAAGTATACTTTGAAAGAATACTCAAGCATGGACCTAGAAAAGCGTGCACAAATAGTCTAAATATGCAGATGAGGTAATCTATCGGCCTCAAAGTAGATACCTGAACACGAGAATAACTCGGATCAAACCAATATTCAATTATTTTGAAATTATTAAATACAAATTAATTATAAATAGCAAAATAAGGTTTTTGGGTTCGAATTTGACGAAACGGGAAGCATATTCAGACTCAGGACGTTAAAAAACGCCATGATGAGGGTTGTTTGAAAAAAGTTAACATTGGTCAACTCTAGTTAAACTCAATGCTAGTCAAAGTCAACACTAGTTAAAGTCAAAGTCAATCATGACAGTCAAAGTCAAAGCTAACAAAAGTCAACGGTCAAAGGCGGCTAAAGTCAAAGGTTAAAGGTGACTGAAGTCAACGTTTAGTCAATTGTCGATCAATGGGTCGGGTCAGTCAGCTGGTTCGGGTTTACGGGTCAAAACCAGTTCTGTTCAGTTCACTAGGCCAGTCGATTTGGTTCGGTTCACTAGGTTAGTCGATTCTGTTTGGTTTCCACAAATGGTTCGGGTTATTGATCTGGTTCGGATTTGGGCTCTCTAATGGCCTGGTCAGATTTGGTTCACTAGCTGGGCCTAACGGTTACGAGCTACACACAAATGGTTTGGGTTCAACCAAACCCATACACAGCCCACTACCCTTTTAGGGTTTTTTAGGATACTAAGCCTATGTGTTTCAGAAACCAAGCGGACGATAGGTACACATTAACAATGGACAGATCACGGCGAAGACGATGCAACAATAGAAGCTCCACCAGGAACGCTGCATGCAATGCACAAAACCAAGGTGATAACTCATTTAATGAATCTAATGAAGGTCGGTGGATAAATGGCTTACCAAAACCAAATTCGAGGGAGGTTGATGGTGGAGCACAGCGGCGCAACAGTACAAAAGAAAAAGGCATAAAGTCAAAAATAGCCCCCCAAACGTTTGAACTTTTGGTTACTTTAGCTCTCATTCTTTTTTTTTTGGTGCAGACAACCCACCCCTTAACGTTTCATTTTCGTTCCAAATTCACCCTTGATGGATGAAAACCGTTAGCCAACTAATAGAGAAATTATATCATGGGTCATTTCCGCCACATCATCCATAGGATCAACCAATAAAAATCACCCATCTCATTATTTTTCCATGTCATATTTTTCCCAAGTGAATCTTCACTTGGTAAAAACTGTTTTTAAAATTGATTTACAATAAATATGAGTGAAGATTCACTTGGTAAAAAATATGACATGAAAAAATAATAAAATATGTGATTTTCATTGATTGGTCTCATAGATGACATGGCGGGAATGACCCATGATATAATTTCTTCAACTAATGGCCAATGCAGTTCGATGGCATGGCAAAACTTGCTGACGTGACATCATTTTTAAAAAAAATATTTTATTATACTTATTTTATATTAATTTTTAACCAATCAGACATCTAATTGATTATTGGTTAAAGGCAAAGGAAAGAAGTTAAAGTTGTGAGATGTAATTAGTTGGAGTTGAACCGAAACTTGGCCGGTGGAGAGGACAACGACTAACCACTAGGCCAACGTGCTAATTTGTTAAATTCTTACCAAATATTATATTAATCACGTTACTTACTATCTGCCCCCATTGCTTGCCCCTCCATCTTCCCCACCTCCCACTTTCTTAAAACATGGCAGAGGACAATCAAAACCAAGAACGACAGCAACGACCAGATAAGAACTTTTCTTTTCTTTGATATAATCACAAATTGGTTGATGATAACCCAAAAAAAATCAAGATTAACAGCAAAATTACAATAACAAAAGTTGCAAGAACTAGCCTCCATTTATACAAAAAAGTGAAACGGGAGATCTAATTATTAAGGACACCTAATGTTTTTCTTTTTTTTTTTCTTTTTTTTGCTAAAATTAGTGGTTCTGCCAATAATGGCACGAAATCAATTCCAAGCTTCCAAAGCTTTAAGCCTTTAACGACCTTGTTCACCTCTCTATAACGCACACTAAATCATGATTTTATTTGTAAAAATGTAAGTAATTGATCATCGATTAATTGATAAGGAACGAATAATTACAAATTGGTGCTTAACATAATTACAATTTTAAAAGATATATTGAAGAAAAGAAAGTTTTTATCTGGTCGTTGATGTCGTTCTTGGCTTTGATTGTCTTCTGCCATGGTTATAAGAAAGTGGGAGGTGGGGAAGATGGAGGGGAAAGCAATGGGGGCAGATAGTAAGTAATGTGATTAATATAATATTTTGGTTAGGCATTGTACCTTCCTCGCACTAGGCCTGAATTCAACTCCCACCAGGCCTGAGTTCAACTCCCACCAATTACATCTCACGTCTTTTACTTCTTTCCTTTGACTATAATAAAAATATTTTTTAAAAAAATGTGGCATTGCCACATCAGCAAGTTCTTCCATGCACACATGTCACATCATCAAACTATGTTGATCGTTAGTTGACTAATGGTTTCCATTCATCGAGGGTAAATTTTGATTAAAAATAAAACGTTAAGGGTTTGTCTGCACCCTAAAGTGGCCAAAAGGTCAAACGTTGAAAGGCTATTTTTGACTTTATGCAAAAAAAAATAAACTGAAAATTTTCGATGGCTCTTCCCACACACGGTGAACGAAAAGAAAGCTCAGAGGTGAGGGTTACGCTCATGAGGACGAGAGGGACACAATGATATGAATCATGATGGCCACAATAATCGGAGATGGGTCGTCGGGGTTCGTCAGAACAAAAAGGGAAACGGGGAACCATCTTCTTTCACAAGAGAAGAGAGGGATGGAAGGTGAGGTGGCTGGAACAAATGGCATCTCAAAAGTCACCAGACTTAAACTTAAACAGAGCTTATATACCCAGGGTTTAAACCTAAATACAACAAGGGTTGAGATATAAACGGTTCGATTATTGTGAGGAATTTGGTATGCGGCAAAATAACCAATGCTATAACGACATAGACCAAGAGATGCACATGAGACAAGATTTAACGTGGTTCAGCATAGCCTACCTCCACGGACGAGAGAAACGAACAATCCACTAATAACGTAGAGAACCCGAAGAGTACAAATACATGATAACCCATGTAATCCCAAAACCCAGTGTACAAATCCCATGACCCGGTGGAACCAAAACACTCTTCCCAACATCCCTACAATACCCATCTCTACAACGTAGGTACAATAGTTGTAGAGATCCTAAAAGTGGTTACATCTCTCCATAGTAATTCCCCATCTCTCTCATTCTCTTATTCTCTCATAATTCAAAAGGTTAAACCTAGTCTATATTTATAGACCCAAATACTTGGTCACCAAGAAACCTTATTCAATAAGATCTCTACCTAAAATAGATATTTACACATTAAAGTAAATCCTAATTACCAAGTAATCTTCAACCACTAGATTTACAATAAAACCCAACTTAATTACCAATTAGAATTTGAGTCAAAATATAACAAATCTCCCCTGACACAAATTCTATTCGAGAATTAGTCTTCAACAGATTCATTTTTTTACGTAAGCCAAATATCCGTTGAAGCACCGCTGCCAAGTCTTCAACAATTCCAATTCTTACGTAGTATCCGTTGAAGCACCGTTTGAGCCAACTCTGTTCTCATAATTACCACTTGTTATACTTTTTGCTCAAAACAAATTTTAGGCAAGGAAAACAAAAAGGAAATTTACACAATTGGTCCCTGAACACATAAGAATTCACAAAACAATCCTTAAAATTAGGTTATTAAGAAATGCAATTTCCCAAATATTAAGGTTTTCAATTTAGGGATTTCACAATTAAAGTTTTCGAAATTGGTGAAAATTTGGGGTGTTACACCAACGCATCTTGAAACGCCTCAATCGGACGTTGTAGCAAAAGATATGTTCTTTTTAACGAAGATAGTGCATGCAGAAAAACTAGATACGGATTCAATACGAAAATTTAATTTTATTATGAATTTTCAATAATTTTATTGATTATTTAGAATTAAATTCATTCTTAGACTTTTCTTTCTTTATTTTAATAAATTTAGGGTCATATTGATTGTAAGTAAGGTGGTTTGGTGCCCAAGTAAATGCATTATTCCCTTTCCAAACATATTTAGCATTAATGTGGAAGATATTATGCTTTCATATTTTTAGGGTTTTTGGTAGCCTATAAATAGACTTTATTCTTTTTTTTATCGAATAACATAATTTTATTGCGGAAAATTCATACAAAAAAGATATCTTCAGATGCCTCATTAAAAACATCTCTAATCTTAAATAAAAGAAAAGAGTACACCCTAAAGATATAGAATGACACGAACATGAAACATCCAAACCCCTAAAAAATCAACACATATGCTCAACAAGCAACCAAGTAAACCAGTAGTACAACCAAACTTACACCGATCCATCCACGACACCAAGGCCCCTCATGAAACAACATATGCTCCTATAATGTTTGTCCATATCTTCACTTGATCACCCATTGCACAAGGTGAGTAGATTACACCTATTCCACATGTCCAATTATCAATCACCCATCGACCATGCCACCAAACAAAGCTACATTTGACCACTGCCTCATTTAAAACAAAACGAGCAGCAGATAACCACAATCCCATCGGACCTCTCATTGGAAGAAGAAAATATGCTTAATTTGTTATGCAAAAAAAATGGAGGATAAAAAAGTTTTCTCTCCTCAAAATCTCTATGAGTTTCTTGGTTCAAATTTCACTTTTATTTTTGCTTTGGAATAGTGATGATCCAAGGTGTTACGACGTGTAAAACTTATCCAACATTTTTGCACTTTAAACAGCGTTCTTGCAAAACCTTGGTTGAGGTAATAGATTTTTCAACCCCTTATGATGTGTTATTTGAAAGGCAATTCGGGATATAGTTTTATGTGTATTCACTTTAATCATGTACGTACATTCGACATATCTGACCATAGTGTTGCAACACTCTCACTAGGTATCCAGATCCCATCAATCAAGGTGACTTACAAACATAAGTGCTCACACGGCACACAACAACATCATGGTCCCCAAAGATCTCTAGAGTTGTTATAAAACAACAAGTCACCCAAGTTCTTACCAAATTATTACATGTTATGATCATTAGTGAGAGTGAATTCTTGGTTTCTTGTTTTTAAAATTTATTTTATTGCATTAGAAGCCTATTAGACCAAGTCCTATAATTTTCCAGCCCATCTAGCTCAAAACGATATTTCATGGGCAGATTGCTCAATGGGTACCAATACCCAACCTCGCGTACCAATACGTGGGCATCTCAAGGGAGGGTGGATAGACCCTCGGTACCAGTACTCAATCCCGAGTATCGGTACTGCCCTTAGCTTAACTACAGTACCAATACACCATCTAGTGCACCGATACACATTTTGGTTACTGGAATTCCATTCCACAAGGGGGTACCGGTACGGGACGACCCATACAGATACGCCATGACCTCGTACCAATACAGGTTGAATCCCATACCGGTACTCCCTTCAAGTTTGCCAGTGTTCATAGCTTAGACACAAGGTACCGTTACGAGTTCATCCTGTACCGGTACTCAAACCTAGAATTTATTTTTTGGAGTTCATAATTAGCCCCCCAAGGCTCTCAAAACTCTCATAATCAAGTCCTATAGTCGTCCTACCTATTATGGAAGTTGATTATGATGATTTACTATCGGTTTTACTGATTAATAACATAATTTCCAGATTTTTCTATTAACCCCCATTATTTCACCCAAATATCAAACACATCGATCAAGCATACAAAACACTCAAATTTGTGATGTGTATGAAGACATAAGAGTTAGTAGTGTACTAACCTTAAGCTAAGACTCCTGAAATCAAGCTTCCACTTAACATCCCTCAAGCTTCCTCCTTGTTTCAAGACTAAAGAAGCTTCCCAACCATCTTCGCTTGCCATACAACATGGAAACGAAACAAGACATAAAATAACAGTTAGGGGAACGCTTAGCTATGAATTTACACCATTAATTTTCTTGAAGCTGAAAAGACCCATGAGATGACATCAAACCTTTTCACCACAATGTCATACTTTTCTTGAAGCTTTTGAAGAAGAGATTTTTTTTCTTCTAACATGAATCCCGAAATGCAACTTTTGAAGGTAATGATTTCATTTTTTACTGTGGGAAAAAGTAAGCTTGAATGAAGAGGAAAGATGAAGAAGATGGGTGTGAGGGAATAAAAAGGTGTGTGGGATTGGTGACATCACCAAAAATGATGTCTGCCCCATTATAGCCCCACATCTTAAAACTCAACCAATATCCCAAACTTGGCCCAATGGTCCAATTACCCACTTGATGCTTGAGAAACAGTATGCAATTTAGAGCAAGTATACTCGTCAATCAAGTAATAAAGTGATAAAGTAGAGTGTCGATCCCACAGGGATTGGATTAACAAATGCAAAGAAATTGTACTTAAGAGTTAGTGAGCAAATATTTGTTTGATGGTGGTTTATCAAAACTAATTGCAATAAAAGTAAAGTAGCAATGATCAAAGACAAGCAAGCGATGTAGCAGATATTTAGACGATTATGGAAGATTTGTTTATTTCCTAGGAGTTATGCTTAATTACTATTTAAATGCTATAACGGTTGGCAATACATGTCTGCATAAACCATTTATTTCCTTACCTATTCAACAGGGTTTTCTAATTAAATTATTGACTCTCTCGATACCTAGAAGTTGATAACAAGGATGCTATAGTAATACATGTCTACGTAAACCCTAAAAACTCTATTATCTATTCAAGTTCCCCTTATTAGTCGTTGAAATCCTAAACTTATGTTTAAGCTGGATTAGAACCTAAGTTGACAGCTTAAGCTCCAAAATTCACATTTGTCCAACTTAAATATCTCGATATTAAGCCACATATCAATAATTAAAAGTCTTCTCTCAATAATTCTTACAATAACTACACATGAAGAACGATGAACAAAATAGATAAAGGAAAAAGACTATAGCATTGAACAAATAATTAAAACATAATATTCTAAAACAATAAACCCAACAAAAGTATTTAGCTTATGTCTGAGCAAATAAAATCAATAATAAAAGTTGTAAAGAACATGGCAGTTTATAAAGTAAGGAGAAAGAAAGTTCAAGCATCATCGATGTCTTCTTCCAAGCCCTCTAACTGTGCTGCAGGTCTCGCACTCCTCAAGCCTCTCTCGATGGCTCTCATCGTATGGAGACTTCTCTAGACTTTCGACTAAAGTGGTTCTCCAATAGTGAAGACTAAGGGCTGTCGTCTAAAATCAGGCTCTCTGCGTGTTTGTACGTTAAGCGCAGCCCCTTTTAATTGTTTCCCTTGGTGTCTTTATATAAAGGTGTCTCTCCTAAGGTTTTAAAAACCCTAAAGTGCAAGTAATTTTTTAATGAGGATCTTGCTTTTCTGCATCATTAATTGCTCAATAAAAGAATATCTTATCACATACTCTTGATAAAATGCCAGGTGATCCAGCAAAGCGGATCCTTGCTTTCCACGTCACTAAAGGCTCATAAAGGACAGGGGTTCACACGTTAATTAACCGTTAAAAAGGTCAAAGATTCATCTCTCATGTCGCAACGATGTTATAGCATCGAGTTCATCATGCGAGAATGCTGCTCTATTGCTTCAGCACTCCACTGCTCTGTTACTTCCTACGTATGTGCCAATAAAAACCACTACCTTTCCCATTAATAGCATCAATATAGATAAACATTAAGCTCAAGCACCATAACTCCATAACTATATGCAAACTACTCCTAAATACAACGATATGCTTTCGAACACATAAAATATGCTAAGTAAAAGGGTCTAAAGTATCGGTTCTTTATGCACTCATCACTACTCCAACATGAAGGTCCATAACCCGGGTCAATGCCTTATTGTTAACTCAAAAACCGGATCATTACAACTCTCCCCTCCTAAAAATAAATTTTGTCCTCGAAAATAAACGAAGGAAAGAAATGCAATAATCGCAGATCCAACCATTCTTCCATGTTAGACGCGTCCATCACAACTCTGAGGTTCTTCTTACAAAACTTCCCTAGCTGAAGCTGTTAACACTGAATTTACCAAGTCTTTTCTCATGATTTCTTAGCAATTCGTTTCCCAACAACCAAAACATCACTCACATCGATCCCTAATTCGGGACAACGTGGGACAAACTGGACTGGTATTGTCTAATCATTGACAAAAGGAACTCATTTTAGATGGGTTTCATCTCGGCAACAATACTTAACAGTATGAAACCGATCTACTCCCCTCCACCATCATCCACGGTTCAAAACTCTTGAGCTAAAATCTCACATGCATCCAAGATACTACACTCCTCAAAGATGTACTGCCGAGAAAATATCTATTGACCATTACTTACTCGGTGCCCTATATGTTCTTAGGGTACATACGACTGCTAACAACCAAACACTAACGTTGATATATCTTGGATCATCAACAACTTTCTTTAACTTTGTCAAATATGGAACTTAGCATTATACTTTACCCGAATTCGGTCTATCTCAAACGAGATCCAACTTACGATCATACAACTCTACAAATTGAACCACTTGATTTTAATAAAAAACGGTCATTGCTTACTAACTCTACTAGAGATTAAGGTTTATTCAACTATTTTTGAAGATTCGAACCTCCCTTCCAACCAAATACATAATTTCAATGACAGATGCTGAAGATCCAACAAGTTCCTAAGAACTCAAATAGTTCTTCTATCAAGGTCTAGTGCAACACAAGAATCTTAGTTCTATATAATCATAGTCGGTAAACCACACTTCTGTTGCGTTACTCTGATATAATATACATTGACTTAACATATATGAGAACAACTACCAAATGATTTGGTAGAACAAAACAGTCAATTCATTAAGTCTATAATTATGTTGACGCATTCATGGGACCAAACCACCCGAATTGTCTGTAGAGTCCAATCATCACATCAAATAGAATCTTCGCCACTACTATACCTTAACCTTCAACTTGCAATACTCAAATTTTAATCAATCATACAAAAACCTCAAAACTCGTCAATCGAACATAAGGTCACCGACCTTAGGAAACGAGTAGTAGTCCTTCATTGTTCCCCTCTAGCCAACGATATTAAACACACGATCTCTTCAATTTACCTTCTTGGTAAAAACACAGGTACATCCCAAGATGAACCACTTGGCGACAACACACATATTCGACCTATTTTCACCAATGACTTCTCACTTTAGGAGTTCAGTCAGTGACATTGCATAGGGTATGGTATACCAATGTTGAACTCGTCATTAACTCGATCATGGATTTCTAACTCAAAATCAAGAGGCAAGCCTAATGATCTCTCAACAAGCATATTAATCAACCTTTTAATTGTCCACGAGATCCAAAACTTCGGACTCTTAACTCTCGTGTCTACCATGTGGGTTAATAATATCTCATATCATACTAAACCATAATTGATCTAACATCACCAAAATACGCTAATCACACTAGAAATGTAATGGTCCCTCTTGCCCATTATCAACAAATTGATTCATTTTGAACCCTAAAGCTTTAAGACTCTCGCTAAAAAAAGCAAGGCATACTTCGTGTTCAAACGACCGACCTATTCCCAAGGTAACCACCACAAACTAGGTAGATAGTAACTCCAACAAGTCAACAGGGACAATTACTCTCGATCCCCAACTGCCATCCACGATAAAATCTTACTAGTAGCACTTACAATCATGGCGAATCAAACAATCTGACATCAACTTCTAGCCCTTACCACAACACTTATTCAACGAGAATCAATACCATTGACTAAATGGGAAATCAAGATTCCATCAATGCAACAATTGAAACCAAAATGAAATAAAGATACCCAACACATCATCGGTGGCCCGAGTGCCAACTCTGACGGTGGATCTCATGGTGTCTCAACCATGGTTTTCAAAAATGTGCTAGCACCACCTTCGACAAAACTCTGATCACATTGAGCACTAGTGGATCCTTGAGACTGAACTAGAGTAGCATCATCTAAAATTGGGAAGTCTTTCACCATGTGACCTGGTGTCCGACACCTATTGCAATCCTTACATAGCAAGAAGTATACCCTAAATTGTTGTCGGCTACCATGCTCACAACCCGGTGTTCATGACGCTCCAGTTGAACCATCAGCACTCTCATTAGAGGTAGGGGTGAGAAAAACTCGACTTGACTCGAAAAAATTGATTTTTTTCAATTTCGAGTTATCCGATTTAATTTGAATAACTCAAAAAAATTCAATTTCGAGTCAAGTTCAAATTTTCAAATTTCGAGTTATTCGATTTTTCGAATAACTCGAAAATATCCTCTTTAAATTACAGGGGCTAATTACACATTTAGCCCTTATAATTTTATTTCCAGTTTTATTTCAGTCATGTCTTTTCTTTTTCTATTTTTTTGCCTTTTAATTTTTTTCTTTACAATCTGGTCACTTTCCATATTCATTTTTTTATTTTATTTAATGCAATTTTTATTTGTATCTTTTATATTATGTTATTTATTTTATGTTTTTTAATTTCTATATTTAATATATCGCTTTTAATTTTTCGCACTTTTAATTTCTCGCATTTAAATTTTTGCAATTTAATTTACTTATTTTAATTTGTTTGTCCCAATTCGCTTCCAGAATTTTAATTTATGCATTTTATTTCTGTTAATCTGATCCTTTTCGGATATTTTAATTTACGCATTTATTTTCCCTAAACATTTTCAAAATGTATTCGAAACAAAAAAACCCCGCCATCAAAAAAACCCTTATACCTCAAAATTTTAGTTATTACAACGGTGCATTTTAAATTTATCAAATATTTCCCTAAACCCTAAACTGGAAAATATATGTTAGGTCACTCTTTTCCACCTTCCGCTATCTTTGGTCTCGCCTTGACCTTACCTAGATAAGAAAGAGGTTTTTAACGAGACCCATAATTTAATGAAATGACTCGAACTATATGTATTTAGATCTTATATTATTAGAGAAAGTCGTTTAAATTTGAACCAAACCATACTATAATATTATAAATAGTTACAATTAATATTTGTACATAAACACGAAAAATCGAATCGACTCGAACTCGACTTGAACTCGCTATAAACTCGAATCGAATTGAAAAAATTTCAAATAAAGTTTGAGTTGTAAAATTAGACTCGTCAACTCAAATAACTCGAAATTTTTTTACTCGACTCGCTCGAACGCCCACCCCTAATTAGAAGCAAAAGTCAAAGAACCCCTACGAACCATTGATGCATGTGAAATAGTATGTGCAATTAAGAGAAAGTATACTCATCGATCAAGTAATTAAGTGATAAAGTAGAGTGTAGAACCCACGATGATTGGATCAATAAATACGAAGCTATCGTAATTAAGAATGATTGAGTAAATATTGGTTTGATGGTGATTATCAAAACTAAATTCAAACAAAGTAAAGTAGCAATGATTAAGACAAGAAGATGTTGAAGCAAATATTAAGATGATTATGGATGCTAGATTTATTGTCTAGGAATTATGCTTGATTACTTATTCGAATGCTATAGCGGATGGCAATACATGTCTGCGTAAACTGTTTATGACTTTATCTACTCGACAGGATTTTCAAACTAACTTCTGACTCTCAATGCCTAGAAGTTGATAACAATAAAGCTAGGGTAATACATGTCTGTGTGAACCCTAACAACTCTATTATCTATTCAAGTTTCCCTTATTAGTCGTTGAAATCCTAAACTTATGTCGAAGCTGGATTAAGCTAAGTTAACAGCTTAGCCTCACTGTTCACATTTGTTTAACCTAACTCTCTCGATATTAAGCCACAGATCAATAGTTAAAAAGCCTTTCTCTATAGCTCTTACAATAACTATGCATGAAAAATAATGAATAGAATAGATAAAGGAAAAAACTATAGCATTTAAACAAAATATTCAAAACATAAAATCTTAAAAAGAAACAAACCCAACTAAAAGTGTTTAGCTCATATCTGAGCCTAAAACATCCATAACAAAAACAATTAAAAATATAGCAGTTTATCAAGCAAGGGATAGAAAAGGGTCAAGCGTCCTCGACGATCTCCTCCAAGCTTTCTAATAGTACTACAGGTTTCGCACTCATTTAGCCTCTCTCGATGGCTTCCGTTGTGTAGATACTATTCTATAACTTTTACTTTAGTGGTTCTTCGATAGCTGAAGACTGAGTGATGCCATCTGTGATCGAGCTACCATTGTTTGTGGCCCAAGTCTCCTTTATATAGAAGAGAAAGCTAGGGTTTTGTAACCCTAAAGTGCGTGAAGCCTTCTTTAAGAGGATCTTGCTTTCTCGCTTCCTTTAATGAGTTTCGTATCTAGTGAGAGTCCACGTAAGCCAAAGCTAGATTCACCTTCAACTCCTTTTGCCTTGTCAACTCTGATGAGAGATATGTTGTCCTTCATGCTCCAGCGTTCCTCCAGCTCAATAGTTCATGCGCAAACACCAAAAAAACACTATCTTCCCGATTAAAAGTGCCAAAATATATAACATTTAAGCACAGGTAGTGTAACTCCCTAACTGCATGCAAACTATATGCAAACTACTCATAAATGCAACTATATAGGCTTAAACACATGCAAAAGCTAAGCTGAAAGGGTATGCAAAATAGGTTATCTACACAATCATCAACCATCGGTCTAGATCTCTGACTCTCTCTCGATAGTTGATCTACAACAACTCACTTCGAGTCTCTCAAAGCACGAAACCTCCTAGATGAACCCAAGGGCCTCTAATATGACTTGGTGTCGTACTCTGGAGTTATTCCAGTGCTTTCACAATAGAAGCTAATTCCGAGAATGTCCTACGTAGACCCACTATCACATGCATAAAAAAGTTAATCTTTAATCCATGCCTGGACTTTTGCACATTAATTCTTTGGTGGTAACCAACTCTTGGGCATATTTACTCAACCGCAGAGAACCTTGCTTATATTTAAATACCGATCGACCTCCCTGAACTAGGTGCATGAACTAATCTCTCACCTTAACCATGTGAGCCTTAGTCATGTACTTCTTCTTAAACTCGCCCAAGAAGAAATCTTAGGTTGGGAATGCATGTCGCAGTCCCAACTCAATAGTCTCTAACCACTAATGGGCATTACCCTTAAGGAGGGCGACAATGCAATAAAAATCACCCTTCACTCTACTACTCATCTGCCTCATAATTCCTCTAATTATCTCTCAATCACTGGTTAGTGTTGATCGGGTCATCCTCACCCGAACCTTCAAAACCCTTAGGTCTATATTGACGGAGTTCCCGCCCAAAAACCAGAGGTAAAATCATGGATGTAGTAGTTCTTCATTCCCATTACCAAAAGTTTGGTTCCCTTGAAACCCTAAAGCTTCAATCACTACGCTTAACATCTCTAGCTAGCTTGTGTCTAAATAATCAATCAATTTCTGAAATCATATCAAATTATTTAAAGACAACTCCACCAAGTCTGTAAAAAACACTCAACCTCAAGCCTCAATCGAACATCTCCAAAAAACCTCGTCCACCATAACATTAAATTCTGAGGGTTTGTCACTTGCACCCTAACTCTAAGTCCTTAAATAAAATGTTTTATTCTTGGGTGATCTCCTTTTACACATTCGGTAATTTCTCTCCAGCCACCATCACAATCAATTCGCAACAAGTGCGCATTGTTTGAAATCTCAAGCATTCGATTTACTAAGAGCGTACTTGGAATTCCAAAGCCACCAAGTATCTCGCAATATTAAATGGAGCCAGACATATGTCGACTACACTACATCACCACCACACGATACGGTAGCATTAGGAATCCCTCACCACAGATGAAGGGACTCATGGTTGATGCACAACCACTAGTTGATAGAAAATAGGTCGTCCTCAACCGTACGATAAAGGTCCTTCATTCAAACGTATAGAGTCTTTCAACTAGAGTTTTTTACGGTGAAATTGAAAGCTTCAAGATAGTTTGTGCCACGTGAGTACCATTCAATTGACGGGAAGATGACACATCTTCAACTCCAAAATCTTTTTATAATTTAATCCTTAACATTTAGGACAAACTCACTCTCACGGTTATTACCCTAAGAAGTTCGGCCCTCACGACTATGGTCGTAATTACCATAATGTCGTAACTGGCAACACATAAGAATATAGGGCACGCGATCTAAATTCCAGTCTTGAAAGAGTACAAACTTAGACTCAAGGGCTCTTATTCACTAGACACCTATCCATAACTCCTAACCACCTCGGGGCTTTCCTAGAACCGACTAAACCTAGGCTTTGATACCACTAAATGTAACACCCTAAATTTGATGTTATATTTGGGCCTCAAGTCCAACTTACAACCATAAAATTTTGACATAGTTTAACCCAATCCATAATTAATTTCCAAGTTCATTAGATCTTCAATCATTTAAAACGTAGATAAATATTTAAAAGCATAAAATGGCTCATTTTTAAATTACATTGTAAAAGCGTTCAACTCAATCATATTAAATCCAAATACGAGTTACAAAACACACGATATGGTCCTACGAATACATAGACCAAAGATCTAAGTATTGTACTCTGATGAGACGAACTGCTACAATCTTTCCCTGATGGTGCTCCACCAAGCAACGTTCCAAACCTACTAACCTGCAAATAGAAACAACGATTCTGAATGCTGAGCTAACAAGCTCAGTGGATACACTTCCACTCAACCATAATTCATGCAAATCATAGACATAAGCATGTATTTAGAAATAATGATATGGAAAATATCAACGTATGGGACTACCACTAGTCGACTGAACACATAACAATCAACAATGGATGCATCAATCTCTCAAAGCAACAATATACATATAGCCTGTCATCATATGGCACATCATAACAATTATAACCACAAACCTGGAGTGAGGCCCTGGGCCACACAACATCGAGAACGTATACTTTGAGCGAGACCCGAGGCCACACAATATTAGGAACATACGCTCTATACTCTGTAATACCTGAGTGAGACCTAGGGCCACACAACGTTGGGAACATACACTCTATATTCAGAATGTCCCTCGAGTATCTTCAAATAAGACCATGTTCCACATATCATTGGGAACGTACATTCGACAACTCTGACCATGGTGTTGAAACGCTCCCACTAGGTATCCAGATCCCATCAATTAAGGTGACTTACACACACAAGTGCTCACACAGCACTCAACAACATCATGATCCCCAAAGATCCCTATAGTTGTTATAAAACAACAAGTCACCCAAGTTCTTACCAAATTATTACATGTTATGATCATAGGTGAGAGTGAATTCTTGGTTCCTCGGTTTTAAAATTCATTTTATTGCATTAAAAGCTTATTGGACCAAGTCTCATAATTTTCCAGCCCCTCTAGCTCAAAATGATATTTCTCGGGTAGATTACCCAGTAGGTACCGATACCCAATCTCACGTACTGATACACGGGCATCTAAAGGGATGATGGATAGAACCTGGGTACCGATACTCGATCCCGAGTATCGGTACTACCTTCTGCTAAACTATAGTACGGATACACCATTTAGTATACTGATACACATTTTGGTAACTGGAATTCTATTCCACAATACGATACCGGTACGAGATGACCCGTATTGATACACCAAGACCTCATACCAATACAGGTTGAATCTCGTACTGGTACTCCCCTCAAGTTCACCAGTGTTTATAGCTTGGACACATGGTACCGATACGGGTTCATTCTGAACCGGTACTCGAACCCAGAATTCATTTTCTAGAGTTAGTAAAAGGCCTCAAGGCTTTCAAAACTCTCATAATCAAGTCATATACTCATCCTACCAATTATGTAAGTCGATTAGGGTGATTTACTACCGATTTTACTAATTAATAACACAATTTCTGGATTTTGCCATTAACACCCATTATTTCACCCCAAATACGAAATACATCGATCAATCATACAAAGTAATCAAATTTATGATGTCCATGAAGACATAAGAGTTAGTAGTGTACTAACCTTAAGCAAAGATTCCCAAAATCAAGCTTCGACTCAACATCCCTCAAGCTTTCTCCGTGTTTCAAGCTTGAAGAAGCTTTCCGACCATCTCCACTTGCCACACAACATGGAAATGGAACAAGACATGAAATAATCGTTAGGGGAAGGCTTAGCTACGAATTTACACCATTAATTTCAAAGGAGAATCTTTAAAGCCTTGAACTCCCAAAAACCCATGAGATGACATCTTACCTTTTCACCACAATGTCATACTTTTCTTGAAGCTCTTGAAGAGGAGATTAATTTCTTCTTCTACCATAAATCTCGAAATGCAAGTTTTCAAGGTAAAGATTTGATTTTTTTACTGTGGGAAAAAGAATAAGCTTGAATGAAGATGAAAGATGAAGATGGGTGTGGGAGAAGAAAAAGGTGCGTAGGATTGGTGACATCACCAAAAAAAATGCTTTCTCCATTATAATCCCACATCCCAAAACTCAACCAATTTAGCCCAAATTTGGCCCAATGGTCCAATTATCCACTCCAACATGAAGGTCCATAACCCGGGTCAACGCCTTATGGTTGACTCAAAAATTCGGGTTGTTACAGAAGTGCAATTTTTTTAATCATTTTATAGATTTATTTTGCTAATTTTTTTTACTAGCGAATATGATTTTATAGATAAAAACCATACAAGTAGGATATTACCATGTGCCCCATTAAAACCTCCCTAAACCTATGATAGAGGGAAAGAGTACAACATGATAATATTATGGTAACAAACACCCCGAAACTAATGAACAAACACCAAAGCGATAAAAATTACAAGATTCGTAGCGCACAAATCTAGAGTAGCAGCTCCTAATCGTCACCCACATATGCAACCAAGTCATGCACTGTGACCCTCCCTCGTTACTAAACACCAAACTAAAGTAAATAAGCAAACAAAGCCTAACATACATCACCACACCGCTAAAAACCCTTGCCTTCACATCTCTTACCAAGCAGCAACCTCACAAGGGCATCATAGACCAAGCAACCAAAATCCAAGCTTACACATGCCACAACCATGAATGTAAAGAACAAAACAACACACAAATGAATACCATCTGCACAATACCACAACCACCTATCCATCTGCAGGAACCTAATGCCGCAATGCACGATCCAATCCCCTAGACAACCTAAAACCATGTCGTGTGATCGACCTACCCTTAACCAAGTCATCCGCAGGACTATTAGTCTCACGAAAAACACTATAGATACAAAATCTATGCGTTGAAAACGATTCCAAAACTTTCAAGGCTGACGAGAATTATCCAACTCCCATACCTTACAATTACACTCTCGAAAATGGACTCCAACTTAGATTTTTGGATAAACACCATCTAACATCGGTATTGTCGCACATCTCGCACCGTTTTACTGAAGCAAAATAAATTAATATCTTTTTATATTCTTTTAAAAATGTCAGCTTTAATTCAATTTATGATTAATAATTTGTTGTTTGCTTGCATATCATGATTTGAAAAATCTTAATGCAATGTTCACTTATTAGGGGGTTAACAATATAGTCTTCGTTTTTGTCGAAGGTTACCATTATTAACTTCCGAAATAAGTCAACATCCTTTCAAAATAAAATTACATAACGGATTCTAAATTAAATAACACTCGAACTTGCAAATTTCAAAATTAAAACAATGAGCAATTGATTATGTATTAATTTTGGGCGTGGTGGGGTGCTAATCTTTCTCACATATAATTGATTCTCGAGCCATAAAAGTGAGATTTTCTCTAGTTACTTTACGATGTCTGCTTTACCTTACCCAAATAATCGTTGACGACTCTTAATTTTAAAATTTAAAACTGAATTTCCAAATAAATCCGAATTTTCAAAAACAATCAAATCGTCGAGCCTAATCATTACGGTCGTGAAGAATTAATATGTAAAACAAATCGAACACGAGTTCTTTTTTTAGATAAGTAATTTTTAATTGTTCTGTTAAGGATTGTATAAATGTATAGAAAGACAAAATTATAATTAAAATAATATCTCTAATAATATTTAAAGAAGAACTTTTCCTAACTAAATTGATATCAATTAACCGATGATACAGACTCAATCAAACTCCTAAATAATAGTTACAAATTATAAAGAATAAATTGTGAGAATTGATCTTCAAAATGATTTTTCTTATATATAATTGCATTATAGGGGAGGAGATGTCACTTTCAGAATTTAAATCGTGGACTTAAGGCATTCAAAATTATTAAATATTAGGGTAAACTATATTATAGTCCCTGAACTTTTAGAACACATTCTCTTTGGTCAACAAACTTTTAAAACTTGCATTGCAATCACTAATATTTTAATTCGCTATCATTGCGGTCACTATCATGAGTTGCCATTAAGAAATACTGACGTGGCACGTTATAGTCTTTTCCAAAAAAACACTAATTTTCCAAATCTGTAGTCGTTGTAAAGTTCAAGTTCCCGATGAACAGAGTGATCAACGGTCAATCCCAATGATGGGAAGGCTCCATTTTTTTGCTCAGCAAATAAGATCTTATTAGAAAGGGAAAACATACGATCTCAAACCCTACGGTGTGTACCTCATTAAAAACATTCCTAAACCTAATTGAAAAAAAAAGAGTATGACACAAGTCAGAAGAAAACAAACCGAGAACAAAACCACATGCCACAAAACATACAAGGCAAAGAGATCATACCCTTCCTAGCAAAAAAAAAATCACCCGAACTCATACTATGCCACAACATCTAACAGATCCCAACCTGCCATTACCAAGCTAATCCAGCTTTTGGTTTCTCCAAGCTAAGGTTGATTATTACCCAAGTGCAAGTCATTTTCGAGTTGATTCAACAGTTGATAGTTACGGATCCAAAAGTTTTATCTTTTAGTTTTAATTGAGATTTGAGAAGATTAAAAAGGTTTTTGACGAGTTTGAATCGAATTAAAAGAAGGAAAGAAGAAGACGATTAATTCGATGCTCATTAAGACTAAAGAAACCATCAAATCATCAATTGAAACTAAAAGCTCATTTTTTTTATTCATCGTTGTTAATTGTCAAATCAACTTGAAATTGAACTATGTTGATCTTCTAGCCAAACAGAGTTTTTCCACGGTTGAATATCAATTTAGAAAACTATGAATTTTTTGTGGAATAAAACTTTAACGTGTCGTGTCATCATGATTCATGTCTTAACAACAATGATCGTAATGAAAATAAATTAAAAGTTTAATGACTGTATTATAATTTTAAAAGTTCGATGACCAAAGTAAAAATATCTTAATAGTTTAGGGACTACCATTGTAGTTCACTCTATCAGAATTATCAAATTAATAAATGCATGGAATTTTGAGTTAAAGAATAATATTATGAACCACGAGGCTTAAGTGTGATGGTAATGATCTTGCATACTTTAATTAATAGTTAAGAGTTCGATCCTCATACTATACATAAAATAATTTTAAATTTATAATCAATGAAAGAGTAGTCATTAAATTCGCTATAATAAATACAGTGTAAAACCAAAGAAAGAATAGCACATTCTTATTGGATAAGTAAGAAAAGGGAAGCAGTTGCGTACAAAAGCTAAAAACATTAAGACGTGGAAGACTTTGCTTTATCCCTTCAAATTTCAGCAATTATATGTCTTGACCGTAAAAGAAGATTGTAGAATATTTTTTTAAATGGTGTTGTAATCCCTTTTTAGATCTTTATCTTCTAATGTAAAAATGGATTTTTGTGGAAGAGGTACCTTCAGAACAAAAGTCAAAGTTAACCCACATAAGATCATACAAATGTCAATTAACAAGATGAACTGTAGCTCTCAAGTCCTGCATGGCTGATGGCTAAGCTTTCACTCTTAATTAAGGTAAGTAAATTTCTGTCCGAATTAATTGAGGGGTTAGACATAATAATCATAGACTTGGACTCTGTGTCTAAGTCTCTAAAAGCCGATCGAGAAAGGACAACAAGAGAAATCCTGGTATAATTTTGATATTTTGCCCCCTTCTCAGACTTTTAGATTCTAATTAACTAGCCTAACCTCATCTGAATGTTATAAAACCTCATCATTATTGAAAAGCTTTGTCCAAAAACACGGCCGGAAAACCACACCACCTCAGACTTTTTATCTCCATGCAAAAAATCTTGAGCAGGACTTGGAATAAAATCTACTTTCAGAGAAAAGGTAGCAGCTCCCAATCCAACAAATACCATTTTCTTGGAAATGGACAAGAAACACCTTTAGACAGAACATTGATGTTTCATGTGGAGGAGGCACTGCTGAAATCGTCTTCAATGTTCCCTTACTTCTTGCTAGTAGCCTTTGAAGCTGGAGGGCCCTTAAGAGCTTTCATCCTCTTTCTTTTGTACCCTTTCATTTGTTTCGCCGGTAAAGAGTGGGGGCTAAAGATTATGGTTTTCGTTTGCTTTGTGGGAATAAAAGAGGAAAGTTCTAGCATTGGGAGAACGGTGTTGCCCAAGTTCTTGTTAGAAGATGTTGGGAATGAAGGGTTTGATATGGTAATGAAATGCGGTGGCACCAAAATAGCAGTCACCGATATGCCTAGAGTTATGGTGGACTGCTTTTTAAAAGACTACTTGAGGATCGACAGCGTTGTAGGGCGAGAGTTGAAGGTCGTTTGTGGGCATTTTACAGGCTTGATGGAGGACAAGAATAATGCAAGCAGTGCTAGTTACAAGGTTGTAGGGGAAGGGAAAATGGATTCCTGCATTATTGGAATCAACAACTCTCTTCATCACCAACTCTTTTCTTGTTGCGAGGTTTGTCATAAATTCTGCTTGTTTTTACTACTTTCTTGTCATGAATTCTGATATTGTTTGCACGGTTCAGGTTGTTTACATGGTGAGTGAAACTGAGAAGAATAACTGGGGAGCCCTTCCCAGGGAGAAATATCCAAGACCCTTGATTTTCCATGATGGAAGACTGGCTTTAAGGCCTACTCCTGTTGCTACTTTATTCATGTTCATGTGGATGCCCTTTGGGATTTTCCTACTCCTTGTTAGAGCAGCACTCTTCTTCCTGTTACCATACAAGTTGTCTATGCTATTCTTATGCTTCACAGGCATGACAGGCACCTTAATTATCTCAGGTGACGGCCGTGCCACCGATGAGCTAAAACGATTAGGCAAAGATCGTGGTGTGCTCTATGTATGCAACCATAGAACTCTGCTAGACCCAATCTACCTTTCAATGGCTCTAGCCCAAGTTCGACCTCCGACTCTGAGTCTCGCAGCAGTCACATACAGTTTAAGTCGGGTTTCCGAGGTGTTTGCACCGATGAAGACGGTTCGGTTAACAAGAAACCGGGAGAAAGACTCGAAGATAATGGAAAAGCAACTGAAACAAGGTGATCTAGTTATTTGTCCGGAAGGAACCACTTGCAGGGAGCCGTATTTGCTGAGATTCAGTCCTTTATTTGCTGAGATAAGCGAGGACATAGTTCCGATTGCCATAGATTTACATGTGAGCATGTTCTATGGAACAACGGCCGGTGGGTATAAATTCTTAGACCCTGTTTTCTTGCTCATGAATCCAACAACTCACTGCTCTGCTACAATTATTGAGATGCTACCAAAACCGTTTACATGTCAAGGGGGAGGGAAATCAAAGTTTGAGGTAGCGAATTATGTGCAGGCAGTGATTGGCAAAGCCTTGAATTTTGAATGTACATCTTTAACAAGAAAGGATAAGTACATGATATTGGCAGGCAACGAAGGAATAGTCTAGCTCTGCTTGTATCCTATAATCAATACCAACACAAATTCAAACAAAAACAAATATTCTAATAATTTGCTTCATTATTTTCCTCTGTTGAAGATTGTTCTAGGAAGAGACATGATGGGAGTTTGGGTAGTTGAAAATTTATGATGCTTGATGATCTGTAATTTGGTTTTTATTTGTATTACGGAAAATGTTGTGATAATATCAAAAATATTCGTAAACATCAGTTTAATATTTTTTGAATAGTCTAAAAATAATTATAAAATAATATCTATTCATATATATTTTTAACCCTTTAAAAATATATATACACTTTATATACAAAACAATTTGAATCCGAATCTCTTGAAATAAACTATATTCGCTTTTTCAATGGTATACTTGGTATCCATAAACATCAGCTTAAACTTGTTGGTTTTAGAGTCAGTTTGGCCCTATTGCAAAATGGATAGACATTGTGGGAGGTTTCAGATTTCTTTGACTCAACTCAAACATCACCTCAATTAAATTAGCTGAATTTTAATATTATTTAGGGATTTAATAATTTAAATTTTATTAATTTTTGATTTAGCATCTTTTACTCGTCTAACTGATACGAAGGATTTTATGTTTTTTTTATTTTTTATCAGAACTACTCTAGCTAGTATAGGGAGTTCTATGGATTTTTGTTTCTTTTAAAGCTCAAAGGCTCAAAAAAATAAAAATTCATAGAACTCGACATACCAGCCAGACGAGTTTTATTAAAAAAATAAAAAATACATAAACTCGATGTATCAATCAGATAAGTTTCTGCAAAAGAGTACTAAATCAAAAATTAATTATTTTAAAAGTGTTAGATACGTAAATAATATAAAAAAATCAAATATTTGAGTAAAAATGCGGTGTGATTAATCAATCAAAAATGAAAACAGTAAATATTTTTCACGTTTGAACTTCATAGTCAAAACATTAAAATCTCATTTCCCAAAATATTAATTTTTCAAATTGAAAGCCATCGCAAAAGTTGAGTTTCTGATGAATCAGTCATCAGTCAATGGTGGAAGGCCCGACTAGAAGATTAACATAGTTTTAGTTTCAACTTAATCTAATGGTTGACAGTGGCAAATTAAAAAAATTTAACTTTTAGTTTCGATTTGAGATTTGAAAATATTAGAAGGTTTTCTGACAGTTTGAAATAAAGGAAAGAAGGAGAGTAGTTCGTTGATCTTTTTTATCAGAGAAACCACCGAATGACAACAAAATGAGGCAACGATACAATCAAAACTAAAACTTTCGATTCACTACTATTAAATGTCATATTATCTTGAAATCAAAGTGTAACGACCTAGATTTTAGAGTCAGAGAGTCGGTTTAACCCAAAGGGTGGGCTTCGCGTTTTGGCCGTGAGTTTGGGCCATTGAGAGCCTTGTAGGCTTGAATATGGTTGTTGAGTTGGGCCTTGGGTTTATGGATAGGTTGGGTTGATGTGGGAAGGGTAGAATGGTAACTTGCCCATGTGGAGAAGGGGGGAAAAGGTATTTAATTTTCTCTGCAGAAAAGTGGGATGGTAAGATCACCATTGTCCCATTGTCTTCATCCTTCACCTATTCCCATCTCCCCACTCCCTACACACAAAGAAAGATTGAATCTTTAGCATTTTAAGTGTAAATCTCGGATTTCTCATTAAGAGAAGTGTAACCAGCTTGAAAAGATATACATTTTGAGGTATTGATCTCTAAGATTGGTGGAAGATGAGTTTTGAGTAGGGGTTGAAGGAGATGAACGGGATTGGGGGGTTTGGCTCCAATTCTTATTGTTGAAGCTTATCTTTAGTTTCTTTTAATCTTCTAACAATGTTTTAACTCATCTTACAACATCTTCTTGTAGTTAAAGAGGTGGGAAATCCTTCCAAGGAGATTGGGAAGGCGAAAGCTTGAAGACTTGGCTTGGGGTTTCATTTCCAGTGGTATCATCAAGGTTAGTACACTACTAACTCCCTTCTTTCCTAGAAATCATAAAATTCGATTGCTTGTGCTTGGTTTGATGTTTTGGTTGGTTGAGAGTTTGAAACCCCACTAATGGCGAATTTCGGACTTAATGTTAAAATGAAGTAAAAACGATAAGAAACCACTTTAATCATCTTTCATAACTTGTAGGGGTGCTTTGGGGCTTAAAGATGAAGGTTATGGGAAGTTAGGGGTATTTTACGAGCCCTAGAAGTTGGTTTCTAGGCTCGTGTACCGATATCGGATGAACTGGTATTGGTACCCCTTTTTTGTATGGCAAAACTCAAGCCGATTTTGAAAGGGGTATCGATATGCATAGGTGAGTACCGATACCCTCTGTTCCACCCAAATCCCAGTAGCGTTTTTGGGTATCGATACATTTGGGGGCGTATCGATACCAATAGATGTACTGATACACGACCTTGTGTATCGGTACGGGGTCATTGGTTAAACTCTTGTATGTGTAATGCTGGGTATCGATACGCTTAGAGGGCATATCAGTACTAGGGGCGTATCGATACTTGTACAAGGGTATCGATACGCTCTAGGGAATCTGCCCAAAAATTATGATTTAAGTTCGAATGGCCTATAATTCGAGGACTAAGGCCCAATATGCCTCTAATGTGGTAAAATGAATACTAAAACTGAGAAATTGAGAATTTAAGCTCTTACACGAGCATAATATGTAATAACTTGGTAAATATTGAGTGACTTATTTATAATAGCAACCCTAGGGATCCTTGGTGGATCGTGTGTTGTTACGCGCCAAGTAAGGGCACCTATGTAGTTAGGTCACTTTGATTGGTGGGATCCAGATAAGCAATGAGAGTGTTGCAGCACTAAGAGGTAAGCTTCTGGATGTATTTTCTCGAGGTTGTGTGATGCTAGGCCTCATCCGATGATACTCGATGAGAAATTTTGAGTACGAGTATACATTTTCGAGGCTATGTGACATTGAGCCTCACTCTGAGTGTACATTCCCGAGGCTATGTAACATCGGGTCTCACTCTAAGTTTATGGTATGATGCATATGTATTGTGTGAGATTATTTCATTATCATTGCTTTGTGTTTAAGCGGTTAGAGGTAGCGCCATATGAATTATATTGTCATGGTTTCATTCTTAGCTACGTGCTCTTATTTATGATTTGTATGAACCATGTTTGAGTGGAAGTGTATCCACTGAGCTTTGTTAGCTCAGCGTTCGAAATTGTTATTTCTGTGCGTAGGTTAGTAGGTCAGCATGTATCATCGAAGCACCATCAGAATAGGATCTCAGCATCGACTTGTTGTTCGAGTACAGTACTTAGATTATTGGGCTATGTATTTGTATGACACTATGTTGTATTGTAACTCATATTTTGGATTTTAACTATGTGTCAAATGCTTTTAAATATGTATTTTTAAATGGAGCTCCCATATAATGTTTAAATTGGTTTATCGACTTTGAAATACTCAAACTTATGAATTTTATGAAATGATTGTGTTGGGCTAAATCTAGTAGCAAAATTTTATGGCTTTAGGTTTAGGCTTGAGGCCTAATTTGTGACATCTGGGTTGGGGACGTTACAACAATGTATCAGAGCCTAGGTTTAGCCAGTTTTAAAAAGCCCTGGGTTGTCTAGAGAGTGTTCTATAGGTGTTTAGTGAATACTTTGCCCATAAGTCTAAGTCGTACTTGTTAAGCTAAATATTCGATGGTGTAAACTTATTTGTTTGCTTATGCAGAAAAAAATCATGCCAAGGAGAACACGAGAGCGAGAGAAGAGCTAGGGCTCCCAAGAAAGGAGCTATGATAAGGACTACATTCTTGACACAGAGGAGATGTCAAAGGATGAAAGGGGTCGAGAGTCTAATTATTTCTCTCATTTGCACCAGGCCCATCACCAGATTGTAAGAGCCATACCTAGGCCTTCGACTGCCCTTTGTATGGCACTGATTGAGAGGGTGCATCGTCATGGTGCTACAGAATTTCTTGTATTGGGTCAAGACAATCCAGTTAAGGCAGATCAGTGGTTAAGTAACACTCGTTAGATCATGCGTCAGATGAGATTGAGGTTTGAGGACAAGTTGACACGCATTCTTTCCCCACTAAAAGAGAATGTCCGAGAGTAGTGAGAGGCCATAGAGTTAGGATGATATCCTAACTGGCCTATATGTGACAACTTTTTAGATGAGTTTGAGAAAAAGTATATGAGAGAGGCCCACATTGATAGCTTGAGGGATTGGTTCAACCACTTGGTGTAAGGGAACCGATCGGTCTTTGAATATGAGCAAAAATTTCTACAGCTGAGTATGTATGCCCATGTGTTGGTTACTACTATGAATATGAGATGTAAGAGGTTCCTAAAGGGCTTGAGGAAGGAAATTCAGACCTACTTGATTGCTGCCCCACCGAAAGTGTTTTTAGAATTGACTACTAGTTCTAAGTCGCTTGAGCAAATGCAAAGTTTGACCTATGGTCCAGCTGGTGGGAAAGAGAGCTCGAGTAGGAGGACTTAGAACTTCTCTAACAACTCACAATCTTTCTTTAAGAGGAATAAAAACCGTTAGAACCAAGGGAAAGAAGCTTTGAACCAAAGTTTGAGATTAGACCGTAGGTCAGAGTCTACTAGCCATAGGAGGCCTTCATCGTCTTCAGCCATGATGAGTCTAGAAGGCTCACAAAGGAGTGCGAGTGCACCGGTTTGTGATCAGTATGGACATAGGCATAGAGGTGAGTGTTGGGGGACATCTAAAGCTTTCTTTAAGTGTAGATCACCGTACCAATTTGTGAGAGATTGTCTGACAGCCACTAACACCACCCAGTCCAGACCCAGATGACCTCTTATCTAGCATAGAAGGGTCAAGAATTTGCTATAGGGGAAGCGAGCCACATGTCCGAACATCAAAGTGGGGGTACAGTCCAGTCTACTGCGAGGGCACCAGCTAGATAGTATACAGTCAAGGCTCAAGAGAACTGTGAGGCTACTAATGTCATATCAGGTACATTTACTTTGTTTTCTGTTCCTATTGTTGTCCTTATGGATTCGGGGCCTGCCCATTCCTACATACGTAGTGAGATATCTCAATAGTGGGGTATTCTTGCCAAAGATCTTGAGATAGGTGTTCGTGTGACTAGCACTTTGGGGTATGATGTTTTGGTGGATAAAGTGTATTAGAGGTACCTGATTGAGGTTTAGAGTTTGATCTTTTTGACCAATTTAATGGTATTATCGTTCTAAGAGTTTGATGCTATCCTAGGGATGGATTGGTTGTTTGAACATGATGCGTGGTTGGGTTGTAGAACGAAGAGCATTAAGCTACGCAGTTTGGACGGAGCTAAGTTGGTAGTAAAATATGAGAGGAATCCTTACCTTTCCAATGTAATGTTGACCTTGGCGGTACAAAGAATAATCTAGCAAGGTTGTGAGTCCTTCTTGGCTAGCGTGGTTGACGCAAGTGTTGAGGGCCCAGTGCTTGAGAGTCTTTAGACGGTTAGAAAATTTGTTGATATGTTCCCGAAAGAGTTGCTCGAACTTCTTCCAGATCGTGAGCTAGAGTTTTGGATAATTGTGATGACATGCACAGCACCCGTATATATTACACTGTATTGCATAGCATCGACAAAATTGGGGGAACTAAAGAATCAGACTTAAGAGTTGTTAGAAAGGAGTTTTATTTGACCAAGCATCTCACTTTGGGGCACACCAGTCTTGTTTTGTTAAGAAGAAATATGGGTCGATAAGGATGTGCATAGATTACCATCACCTCAACAAGGTAACGGTGAAGAACCGTTATCCCCTACCAAGGATAGATGACATGTTTGATTAGTTGAGAGGTGCATGCATGTTCTCTAAGATTGATTTGAGTTCAGGATATTACTAATTAAAGGTAGTAGAAGATGATGTTCAGAATACCACTTTTAGGACAAGATATGGGCATTATGAGTTCTTGGTAATGTATTTTGGGCTTACCAATACACCAGCAGCTTTTATGAATTTGATGAACTAGATTTTCCAGCCTTACCTAGACCAGTTTGTGGTGGTCTTCATCGATGAAATCTTAGTTTATTCAAGTTTAGAGGAGTAGTATGAATATCATCTTCGTGTTGTTCTTCAGACCTTAAAAGAGAGGCAGCTTTTTGCTAAGTTTAGCAAGTGTGAGTTTTGGCTCTCCGGGGTGGCATTCTTGGGTCACATTATTGTAGCGGATGGGATCTGAATTGATCCACAAAATATTCAAGCTGTGGTAGAGTGTAAGCCACCTAGAAATATCCGAGTTTGTGACAAGATGCTTAGCTTGTTAGCAAGTTAAGGCCGAACATTAGGTTCTTTCAGGTTTACTTTAGCCTATTTAGATTCTAGAATGAAAATGAGATCGAGTGACCATAGACTTTATAACGAGGTTACCGTTGACACAAAAGAAGCTCGATGCCATATGGGTGATAGTAGATCGTTTGACCAAGTCTGCTCATTTCTTACCTGTGCGTATAGATTTTACACTTAAGAGGTTGGCCCAGTTGTACATCCAAAAGATAGTAAGGTTACATTGAGTCCCATCATCGATCTTATTGAATAGAGATCCGCGATTCAAGACAAGGTTGTGGAAGAAGATACATGAGGCTTTGGACACCAAGTTGCACTTCAATACAACTTTCTACCCACAGACCGATGTGTCAGTCTAAGCTAGTTATCTAAATCTTAAAGGATATGCTTCGTGTTGTATCATTGATTTTGAAAAGAGTTAAGAGGAGCAGCTATCGCTTGTCGAGTTTGCCTACAATAACAATTTCCAATCAAGCACCAAGATGGCTCCTTTTGAGGTATTGTATAGGAGTAAGTGTAGAACACCCTAGTGTTAGACCGAGCTCAAGAGAGAAGGATTGTGGGATCAAATTTGATTAGGCAAACCGACGAAAATGTCCAGATAATATAAGAAAGATTGCAAACTGTCTTTGATTATCAAAAAGCTTATGCCAACCGAAAGCATAAGCACATCGAGTATGATGCTAGTGACAATGTGTACCCCAAGGTGTCACCGTAGAAGAGAGTAATATGTTTCGGACGGAAGGGCAAGTTGAGCCCAAGGTTTATTGGGCTTTATGAGATTCTTGAGAGGGTTAGACTCGTGGCCTACCGGTTAGCTTTACCTATAAAGATGAAACCCATCCACAATATGTTTCATGTGTCTATGTTGAGATGCTACCATTCCGATCCTTCGCATGTTATTCATCTTGAAGAGATTAAGATCAACACCGACTTGACCTAAGAAGAAGAAACTATAAGAGTTTTAGACAAATGAGTCAAAAAATTGTGCAATAAGTGTATACCCCTAGTTAAGATATTGTGGAGGAACCACGGAGTCGAAGAGGCCACGTGGTAAGTTGAGAAGGACATGAAGTTGCTCTATTTGTACCTATTTCCAAAAGGTAAAATTTTAAGGATAAATTTTTTTGCAAGGAAGATAGAGTTGTTACGACCTAGATTTTGCAGTCAGGAGATTAGTTTAACCCGAATAGCGGGCTTCACATTTTTGGCCATGAGTTTGAGACTTTGAGAGCCTTGTGGGCTTGAATATGGTTGTTGAGTTGGGCCTTAGGTTTATGGATAGGTTGGGTTGGTGTGGAAAGGGTAGAATGGTAACTTGCCCATGTAGAGAAGGGGAAAATGGGGTGTTTAATTTTCTCCGCAGAAAAGTGGGATGGTGAGATCACCATTGTCCCATTGTTTTCATCATTCACCCATTCCCACCTTCTCACTCCTCACCCACAAAGAAAGGTTGAATCTTTAGCATTTTAAGTGTAAATATCAGATTTCTCATTAAGAGAAGTGTAACCGCTTGCAAAGATCTACATTTTGAGGTATTGATCTCTAAGTTTGGTAGAAGATGAGTTTTGAGAGAGGGTTGAGGGAGATGAACGGGATTGGGGGTTTTGGCTCCAATTCTTGTTTTTGAAGCTTATCTTTAGTTTCTTTTAATCTTCTAACAATGTTGTAACTCATCTTACAACATCTTCTTGTACTTAAAGAGGTAGGAAATCCTTTCAAGGAGTTTAGGAAGGAGAAAGCTTGAAGGCTTGGCTGGGGTTTCATTTCCAATAGTATCATCAAGGTTAGTACAATACTAACTCCCTTGTTTCCTGGAAATCATAAAATTAGATTGCTTGTGCTTGGATTGATGTTTTGGTTGATTGAGAGTTTGAAACCCCACAAATGGTGAATTTCGGACTTGATGATAAAATAATTTAAAAGTAATAGGAAACCACTTTAATCATCTTTCATAACTTGTAGAGGTTTTTGGGTCTTAAAAATGAAGGTTATGGGAAGTTGGGGGTGTTTTACGAGCCCTAAAAGCTTGTTTTTGGGCTAGTTTGTATGCAAAACTCAAGCCAAGTTTGAAGAGGGTATCGATATGCATAGGTGAGTTTCGATACCCTCTATTTCACCCAAATTCTAGTAGAGTTTTTGGGTATCGGTACGCTTGAGGGCGTATCGATACCAATGAGTGTACCGATACACGGTCTCGTGTATCGGTACAGGGTCGTTGGTTAAACCCCTGTATGTGTAATGTTGGGTATCGATACGCTTAGAGGGCGTATCGATACGCTTAGAGAGCATATCGATACTTGTACAAGGGTATCGACAGGCTATAGGCAATCTGCCCATGAATTATGGTTTGAGTCAGAAGGGCCTATAATTATAGGACTAAGGCCACTAGGCCTCTAATGTAGTAAAGTGAATACTAAAACTGAGAAACTGAGAATTTAACTTCTTATACGAGCATAATAAGTAATAACTTGGTAAATATTGAGTGACTTGTTTATAATAGCAACCCTAGGGATCCTTGGTGGAGCGTGTGTTGTTACGTGCCAAGTAAGGGCACCTATATGGTTGGGTCAATTTGATTGGTGGGATCCGGATACCCTGTGAGAGTGTTGCAACACTAAGAGGTAAGCTCCCGGATGTACGTTCCCGATGCTGTGTGACATCGGGACTCACTCTGAGTGTACATTCTCGAGGCTGTGTAACACCGGGTCTCACTCCAGGTATGTTAGTATATTGCATGTGTATTGTGTGAGATTATTTCATTATCATTGTTATGCGTCTAGGCGGTTAGAGGTAGCGTCATATGAATTATATTGCCATGATGTCATTCTTAGCTATGTGATTTTATTTATGATTTGCATGAACCATGGTTGAGTGGAAGTGTATCCACTGAGCTTTGTTAGCTTAGTGTTCGGAATTGTTGTTTTCGTGCGCAGGTTAGTAGGTCGGCATGCATCGTCGGAGCACCATCGGAGTAGGATCTCAACATCGACTTGTTCGAGTACATTACTTAGATTATTGGGTTATGTATTCGTAGGACCCTATGTTGTATTGTAACTCATATTTTGGATTTTAACTATGTGTCGAATGCTTTTAAGTATGTATTTTTAAATGGAGCTCCCATGTAACGTTTAAATTGGTTTATCGACTTTGAAATACTCAAAATTATGAATTTTATGAAATGATTGTGTTGGGCTAAATCTAGTAGCGAAATTTTATGGCTTTGAGTTTGAGGCCCAATTTGTGACATCAGAGTTAGGGATGTTACACGAAGTATGTTAATCTTTTGGTCGAACTAAGCTTTCTCACTGTTAGAATTGACCAACAACTACTCTATTCAACAAAAATTTGGTCTTTATTGCAGTTGTCAATTTAAAAAATTAAGATTTTTTTTGTAAAAAGACACTAACGTGTTATGTAAGTATTTTTTAACGACAATTAGCGTAATAAAAGTAATTACAAATTTAGTAATTATACTGCATGTCTTACTATCACATTGGATTTGATAACAGAATGTAATTCCAAGGCTCAAGTAAGAGTTTTGATAGAATCACTTGGAGGTAGAAATGGCTGCTTAGAGGGACGGAATCGATATCTTATGTTAGTAGGATGAATCTATACAATTTTAGATGACGAACTTATAAAATTTTATGATAATTTTTTTTTCCAGAAAATACATATTTTTTTAAAATATTCCTAAATCATATATATAAATTTTAAAATTTTAAGAAACTACCCTACCCAACCATCCGCTCATCCCTGGCTACCTATACATTTGCTTTATTTTTTTTTAATATCGACTGCAAAATGAACCTGACAGTACAACAATATAATAATAAAATATACAGGGATAGAACAAGTCAAATTATGCCACCAGGCCTTATATTTGAATAAAGTTTTGAGATTTAACCATTATATTTAAAAAGTTCACAAAACTAAAACTTCTTAATATCATTTACGATTTAAAAATCTTAATCCAATTATTGTCATCTTTAGTATTTTGTGTCAACTATGAATACAACCGTACAATCATACCAACTTCAAAAGCTTTCTGTAAGCAAATAGTGTATCAAGCAAATTTCGATAGAAAATAAATGTATGAACTATTGGACTAAAATTTTAAATAAAAAAATTAATATCTAAGAGAAGTACAAAATATTAAATTTGATAAAAATATAGGAACCGAAAACATAATATGAAAAAAGTATAAGGCAACGTTCACAAATCATCATTGACTTACAGTTAAATGTTTTTTAAAATATTATAAAATGTTCATTATTTTTTTTTTATTTTGTTACAACATGTATAGTGTGCCGTAAGCTGCCATTAAAGGGGCGATATTACATGTTAAAAACAATGAAATATATATCATTTGGCTCTACGTCGTAATAATTGTTTTTCAATTTCTAAGCAATAGCTCTAAGAAATTAAAAAGAATCAAAATTTCCTTTTAAAATATATGAAATTTTATAATTTAGTCAAATTATATATTTTTTGATTTATAGTTTTTTGAAAATCATAGAAAACTACTTAGTACACAAATATTTTGAGAATATTTTTTTACCATTCATAAATATTCTACCTAAATATGACCCTACTACAAAAAAAGCCTGTACAAAAGCTGAATTACAGCTCACTATCATTTCTTACAAATTTAATGAAACTGAGCACTGGTCCTCTCATGTCGCTACTTGGAGTTGCATTCGAATTGAATCAGGGCCCTATACATTATTGATGCTGAAAACAATAACTGAAGTTGATCAGTTGGAAACATTTTCTTAACAAGTTACTAACTATGATTTGTTCTAATAAACATTTTTTAAAGAAAATATTAATATTTTATAAGTAAATATGTGAACAACCATCACCATGCCAAATGTGGCAATATCGATATTAATTATAATCACCAAACAAGTAAATCCCCAGCTCAGACCGGAATCGACAATGAATCATATCGAACAGCTTAGGAACTTGCTCCTCTATTTCTATCCTTCCCCACTAGGGATGGACAATTTACCCGAACCGGTCGAGTTCTGACCCGGCCCTATCCGATCAGGTCAAATTTTTAATGAAAAAATTGAGTTCGGTCGGATTCTTATTCAAGGTAAAGTCCGTAACATCCCAACCCGGATGTCACAATTGGGCCTTAAGCCCAAAATCCGGTCCATGAAAATTTTCCAAATTGGTTCGGCCCAATAAAACATTTACCAAGACATTTAAATCAAATAATTGAAAAATACAATTAAATAATTAAAATCGTTACATCAGAGATCCATTAAATCAAAATATTTGACTTGACCAATACAGTTTACAAAATACCCGATACAAACTCAACCCGTAAGGTTCTATGAATACATAACTCACTAAATACTGGTGACGTACTCTGGCAACCTCGCTTGCTGGAATCTCATACTAACAGTGCTCCTCAATCCCGTGATCTCACGATCAACCTACGCACGGAAACAACGATTCTGAGTGCTGAACTTACAAAGCTCAGTGGTACACATCTACCCTACTATACTTCATGCTAATCATAAACATAATCATGCAAACTAGTACGAGCAATAAGGATAGATAATTAAACGCGTTGCACTACCACTAGTCACCTAAACACATGTTTATAATCATACAAGCTACCACACATGGCAAACTAGGCCCAACCATGTCCGGGGTCTACCAACTCAACCGAACTAAACAAACAAGGGGTTACCCGGGTTCCCCCATCAGGTACCTTCGAAGAAGAGCTCGAAATGCCCATTGAGATTCTTCGAAGAGCTCGGTATCTCTCGTCGAGCAGCCTGGAATGCCCATCAGGCTAATTCTTCTAATAAGCTCAGAATGCCCATCGAGCAACTCAAAATGCCCATCGAACCATTTCTTCAATAAATAATATGCTCGAAATGCCCAGCTCGATAAATGTGTTGCAACACTAACCTAGGTATCCATATCCCACCAAACAAGAGTGACTCAACCACACAAGTGCCCTATCGACACGTAAACATACATGGCCCACCAAGAGTCCCTATTAGTGCCCCTACCTAACACATGACCATATACGATCCACCAAGGATCTATACAAGTGCCCTACCTGGCACACAACATCATACGACCCACCACGGGTCCCTATTGTTGCTATTACAACGAAACAAGCATTACCGAGTTGTTACATTTTATGGAGGAGTATACAATTCATTCCCATCAATTATTTCAATCAATCTGCATTATCTCATTTATTACGGTAATAACCACTTCGTAAATCATATTCGTCAATTTACATCTTAAATTAGCCTTTAAACTAGTTAGTGTTGATTACCGGTTTCATAAGCAATTTATCGAGTATTTCCTAGTATTAGTCCATTATTACAGTTCTCGTCTTTAACTAGCATTATAGGCCATTAAGCCTGTCGGTATCAATATTAATTACGGGACCTTATTCTACTCCTAAAGCTTATGGAAGTCATTAGAGTTTGTTGCTAGCGCATTTAAATCATTTCATATTAATTACCAATTTTAAGCATTTAAATCGAATATTTATCGGCATTATCTTTAAGCATAATTTCCATCGAACAAGTCAATTCATTCCGACAGCATACCTATCACCACCATTTATAAATATAACAACCAATCATCAATTCTCTATACAAATATTCCAACAACCCTATACAGTATCTAAAGCTCATACGAATCTCAATATATTCCCAAGCTCACCATGTATTTAATTTTTACCAAGTCATCTAATACAGGTCTCAACACGGCTTAATTATCATCAATCTATTTTGCAGTCACTAGCATGCAATTTATGATGCTCATGAAGCATTTCAGAGTTTGAGGTGTACTAACCTTAAGCGAAATACCGCTAATTCCTCATTCAAGCTTCCTGGCTACTCTGCTCGTCCTGATATTTTCTCTAGAAATTTCTTGAATAAATACAAATACAACTTGTCTTAATTTCTCATACTCACTAATCAATTCACGAAGTTAAATGCTCAAAAATAACTTATTGAGTTTGAATTTGGTGAAACGGACTGCGCTATTGGATCTAGAACGTCGAGAAACTCTCGAGTAAGGTCCCTTAGAAAACGTCAACAGGCAGTCAATGAGTCAAAAGGCCGGTCAAAGTTCTTGGCGATCCATTGCGGTGTAGGTGCAGGTTAGGCTACATGCACCCACGGGCAGGGATCCAGTGCGGCAGGGTGCCATGGAAGGTAGTGTGCACCCGCCATGCCTGCCAGCCTACACCCACGCGTAAGTGGCAGCGCGTAGGGCGGCATCTGGTGGCTGACGATAGTTCTAGTGGTGGCCTCCATTCGCGGTGTTGAACGCTGCTTCATGTCGTTCCAGCTTCTCCGATCACCATTTCCTCTTACCCTAGTGAGTGGCTGTTGTGACGGCGATGGGGCGACCACTGATGGGTGCATCTCAACTAGGCACTTTCGGTGGTACCAACTGTATCGTCAACGGTGGCATGGTTGGCGAAGAAAATCTCTTTGAACACTTCTCCTCTCTAAAACCCCATATTTTTCTCTCTCTCCACTTTAATATTTCCCCCTCTTTCTCTCTATGTTTCCCACCACCAGCCCACTTTAATTCAAAATATCCCAACAAAAGGGTAAAACCAATTTATAAACCCTCATCTTGCTCCTTGTTTTAACTTCTAAACTCTAATTTCTTCCAATTTAATCCTTAATATTCAAATACTCAAACCTGAAATATAACCCGAATTAATAACCCAAAAATTGGGTCGTTACAACTCTCCCTATCCTTTAAGAAGTTTCATCCCCAAAATTTGTATCCACCAACCAGGAGATGATGTTAAACTATGACAACTCTCCCAAGTCCTCCGCATTTCCCACTGCGTTTCTCCGATCTCTCATAGCACATATCCATACGGCTTCGTCCCACAAAGGTGCAAACACAGTCTCAACTGATCCCTTCTTGCAATCCTTTCTACCATTATCTCGATTCAAAACATCTAAACTCAACCCTCACCTGTATTCGGAACACAACACCTCCTCGAAGGTATACTACTAGGAACGCTATTTTACTCATTATTAACACTAGGGGTTCAATGTTTCCATTCCACCCGCAACCTCTGACAATCAACCACCAATGTCAATTTATTAGGAGTCGACATCGACTTTCACTACTTTGGTCAACCAAGATGAAACTCGACATCATATATTACTCGAATTCATCCTCAACCAAAGAAATCTGACTGAACAGTCATATGACTCCAAAATTCGTACCACTAGATTCAAACTGTCATACAAAAACCTCGAAACTTGCCCATTGATTTTAAAGCCATCCACCTCAGAAACTGATAGTAGTCCTTTGTTGTTATCCATTAGCCATCCACATTCGATACACAATCTCTGTAATTCTTTTCTTTAACGGTACATCCATAATCTCAACTAACATTCTATAGCAGAGAATAAATCACCAAAGATGTATTTATTGAAGCCATATCATAACCTGAAGGTACCTTAACAAACTCGTCCCTTGAACATATCGTCGAACGAATCTAATTCAAACAGCGAGACTCCCGTAAGGCAATAAGACGATAAGATCATCCACCACACTGTATGATTAAGATATCAAGAGGTTTGATAGCCGATACAACCTAATGATACGATTCTTCCCACGGTGACTCCTCGAAGGAGACTTCAGCTCTAGTAATAATGTTGGCCGCTACAAAACCTTTAAAAAAATAGAAAACATCTTAATCTGCCTAATTTCTGACCAAACTCTTGACATGATTACTCACATTGGTAGTCATTATCTCTCATGTTAACATGGTTTATGTGATGGAGCCTCATACCCTGAACTATGTCGCGTCTGGAACATGCCATATGTGTACTCACTAGGACCTGTCCTCACATGAATTTCCACCAAGAAGAGTTCCATCAAGGCCTAAACCTCGTACCGAGAGACAAAAGTGTACACATTGCAGTACCGTACAACCTGAACTATGTTCATCCCAAGCAGCTCAACCATTCGGATCCTGTTCTCACCAAAGATGCATGGGTGATGCTCACCAAGAACTTCATCGTTCAATGAAACATGATCCTATTGAAACTACGTACCGAACAAATCCTTTCACCAGCATCCACAATCGTCTTACTTACTTCCACTGAAGGAATCTCAAAGCATCCCAACAACTCTGAATGGCTCAAATGATAACTCCCAACTGCTGACAAGACAACGCTTACTAACGATCTCGGCCACTCATCTTATTGCAGTCCTCTAAAACACACGGCCAGTGTATGACATGGCTGTCACTTCTGAGATTTACCATGTAAAGACCATTGTACAACATAGGAAAAATTCTTTGCCACGATATATCTTTCACTACAGCACCCATAACCAGATCTTGAGGTTTCTCAAAACCCATCAAACTTGAACTGAGCCACAATACTATACTCATATAAACAAAACCAGCCATTACTTCTCACGACTTTTAGAGCTAATTGATCCACATCTTAGAGCTTAACTGATAACACACACGGGTATCAATACTGACCAATCAGCCTCAACACTAGATAAATTAAGTACCGATATCGCAAGGAGCTAGTATCGGTATTCCTTCGCACATCCAATGCTTGGAATCCTTGACCACTCCACATGAGTTACACAATACTCAAATCCGAGCTAAACTCCACAATACTCATCACTTAACAAAATTAATTACTTAGGTGGTAATCAACCACACAATCACCGATTCTCAACTACTTCAACTCGCGTCGATGTCTCAAATCTCATTTCCCTTTAGCGGAAGAGCATTCAAAATTTCCTCAATGTAGGGGTAGACACAAACTTCTATCTTCTCGCACAAAATACACCGTTCAACAACATAACAAACATTTCTAGTGATCTCGAATTCTTACTTGACTCTTTTCCAATCAGTATTGCCGTCACAAAAAAATGATCTCCAATAGCTCAAACCTATATCGATGTTTCTCAGCTCACTCAGAGGAACTACAATACCCCCACAAAGCATTTACGGGGTCTCTAGCACTCTTTGTAGCTGATCACACGGTAACTAGCCTCTTCCACATGTAAGGGTATTTCGATACTTATCTTATTGACACTTATATCCCTAAAATCCCCATACTTCTACGTGTGTTACAGAAAACATCAAACTGATATTCAAGAGTCAAACTGTTGACCCTAACCTGACATCACTAACAACATCTCATACGTCACTGCAGATATCAAACGTCACTATGACACGTCTTAAAAAGGAAACCCATTTCGAAATTTCTAGTCTCCAACACCCAACCACATGCATCTTATTTTTGAACTGGCTTTGAAAACAAACATACACTCCACACTCAGTTAATAAGCCACCATCCTCCGAAGGTGAATAACAATTCTCTGTTGTCGCACAACAAATGACGATAGTTCTAACGTCACTTAAGCAAACCAACTTCTTTTCAACAAATAAATCTGGTTACCCTTGGGCAAAACACTTAGACAAAAGGGATCCTGTTAAGTTACGCCTTTGGATGAAGGAAAGCTATACCCGGGAAAGTGATACCTTTACTTTTACTTAAAATCGGCCTAAGGGCCTGTAGGATTACTACTTTCTGGAGTATGTGATCCGATCAAGAGTGTGCTTTTCCCTTAGAACCCGACTGATTAATTAGTTATTAACTCTATCGTCTTTGTCACATCAAGGTTTGGCTATTTGAGGAAGTAGCAGACCCTATACGGAAGGAATGTCTAGTTGCCTACTTTAGAGCTCCACTTTCATGCAGTGAAAACTATTTCTCATAAAAGATAGGGGATTCAGGAGGCTTAGTGGAAATCCTCAACCAGAGTCCGATAAAGCTGAGATGGACCAACTTCCGACCGTAGAAAACGAACCACCACTTCGGCACCCAACTCTTAGTGGATAGATCCTCCAAGTATGATATATGGTTTCCATTTTAGCTAGCCAAAAAGATAGGATTATCAGGGAAGAGAGTTCCAGGTCTTTTTTAACCGCATCATTTTTTGCATATCATAAAGAATTCTAAGAACCCCCTGCAAGAAAAGACCGACTTTGAATAGGAGCATGTTCGGACCGAAGACCAAAAACAGGGAAGGTGTCAATCACGTAAAAAGCGACCTCAGTCTTCAGATCTTATCTTTGGCACTTGAGACGAATCTTACCGGTGGCTCTTTCTCCCTGAATTCTTACTTCTCCATCAATAACCTTGTATTCTTCTCTATCTCGACAGAAGTATTAGCAGAAATTTTTCTTTTGTCTTGTTTATATATTGGGCTTATTATTTGGTGGGATTTACCCCCGGATGTCAGTCTCAGTCAGCTTCTAACAACACCAATGAGATTTGAGATTATAGATGGGCTTAGAAAGACTGTCGAAGTTATAATTTCTGCTTTGGAAGAAGGCGAACCAGCCGAAAGAATAAAAAATGAAGAAAGTCGTGAACTTTAAAAAAAATGAGCTACCTGAGTCCCTATCCGCTAGGCCTAAGATAGAGGCTATGCTGATTGGGTCCATAACACTAGCGTTCTTACTTACCTCGTCTCGTCTTTAGTGATAAAACTTCTCTCGTTCATCTCCGTCTGTGAAAATCATCGGTATTTTTTTTTTTTTTTTTATTATCCTCTTCTTAGGAAGATGAAGAGGTTTATTCTGTGGAAGAATAAGGGCCTTAAGGTTGTAAATCGAAATTGTCTTTCTATAACCGATTGGGGAAGCTATCAATTGTTGATTCTTAAGTAAAAGTATGCATTTTATACCTTAACCCTTATTTATACAATTAAGAACTTCTATATTTTAGGAAGGAATAAACCTCTATAAACAAAGTATTGGAAGGAGCTATGCTCTAGTATCTCCTACTTCTGCTTGTTATTCTGCCTCTTCAAATGTCCTAACACTAGTTCCTTTGTAACTAGTATCCACTCATGAAAGAATGAAGATGGGGATGCTGACAATATCTATTGTCGGAGAATAAGTCAATAAAATATCCTGAGGAGAAGAATCGGATAAAGGAGTGAGGTAGCGGTGATCCAAGCAAGATAGTCTGGAGCAAGTTCAAAGAGAATACCTCTATTTTTAGCTAAGGCTAGTCACCTCAAGTCTTTGTATGGACAATGTCTCTTGTTGTATAGCTATTTTATCTGGGTTCTTCTCAAAGGGGCTAACCGTATTAATATGTTATTTAAGGTAGTTGCTACTTCGTTGTTGAAATTTTTTTTCTAGCTGTTGATGGGTGAACCCATTAAGGTTGTTATCAGTTTTGAGTTCTCGTTGTTCTCTAAGGAAGTTGAGTGAGAAGAAGTAAGAAGTCAAAATCATTATAGAGCATGACCAATGAGTAAAAGCTCTAACTGCATCTTCTTCTTCTTTTAGTCTAGGTTTGAAAGCTCGCTAAGAAGAGCTACCTCACCCTGTAACAAGACTTGACTGAGCTATCAGGCATGACACATTCGTCTTCTAACCTACCATTAGTTGATCTATCTGAATTCTCTATCTTTATTGAATCTCACGCTTTTGAAAGCGAGTCAAGCTTAAGAACTTTCTTTCTCTAGACGCTCTTTCCTCGTACATAGGTCTATATACCTTGTAACCTCGTACGTAGCTTAATTTACTACCTTTCCCGATCTGATGCAACCTCCCCCTAAGCTTCCTTCGCATCCTCTTACTTTAACTGTACACGAACAAAATCTGACATTTATCTCGCATATTTGAATGAATCATTTTACCGTGCCATGT
This sequence comes from Hibiscus mutabilis, assembly GCA_019671005.1. Classification (NCBI taxonomy): domain Eukaryota; kingdom Viridiplantae; phylum Streptophyta; class Magnoliopsida; order Malvales; family Malvaceae; genus Hibiscus; species Hibiscus mutabilis. Next base: position 23,847,903 of record CM033719.1, on the reverse strand, counting down.
GAGAGCACTTTCTTCTTGTTAACCTAGCGCTACGACTTTGAGTTAACAGTCCATTTCCTTTCGCCCCCGCGAGCATTCCAGGACCTCTAGCTTCATCTTTGCTTGCGTTCTTCATCGGCGCTCACCGGATGTATAACTCATCCCGCTCCTTAGGTAAGGGGTCCTCTATGTGTTATAATCTTTATGGGAATGAATTGATAGTTACTTTGCCAGGTTCTAGGGGCTACTAATCTTTTTTGTCGATCGAGCCGCTCTCCCTCATTCCACTCGTCCAAACCTCTTCACGAACTTGTACAATCGATGCCACAAAGATAGCCAACTCTATTATCAAAGAAATAAGGAAACAAGCGACGATTTGGCACTAGATATTCGAAGGTGTGGAAAGAGCTGCTATGAAAAGCGAAAAAAAACATAAAAAACAACGATTGTTCGTGAAGGTTTCCACAGAAAGACCCCTTGGTTCTGGAAAACATATCACAATTACATGTACCTGGAAGCATACTGATAGAATGAACAAAATATTCTGTTTAGTACTTTAGGTGCTTTTGTAGCGTATAATGTAAATCCCGTAGCGGATCAATTCCAACGAGACTTCCAAACTAGTACGTTTTGTAATCGACTCTATTACTTCTTCAATAAATGCTAGTTCTTCGATCAAGTTTTAAATGACTTTCTAGTCAGATCGTTCATGCGTTTCGGATATAAAGTCTCATTCGAAGCTATAGACAAAAGTGTTATTGAGATATTGGGCCCTTATGGTATCTCGTACACATTCTGACGATTGGTTGAGCGAATGAGTCAACTTCAAAGTGGATTTGTTGTATGAAGAGCACGTTATGACCCGTGGCTGCCTGCCTGGTGGGGTGGCTCCTCCGTTATGGGTAAACAGGAAAACCAACTCTACGAACCCGAGAAAAAGCTGTACAGCAATAGTATGGGCATTAAGACTGAAGCTTTTTGTAGTGCTAGCAGGAATGCAAGCATTCCATCTTACAGTAATCTCTTCCTTCTTCTACTTGAAAAATTCCTCTCAAAGATCTATTGGTTTGTAATCGATTTTTTATCAATGGGCTACCCTTTTTTTGAACCTTGTCAATGGTCAAACTTAAAGATATGAACTAAGTGCCATTTGATGAGTAACTTAGAACAAATGAGAGGGATATAGAAAGGATAACGTAATGAAAGAGGAAGTCATTGCTACTAGTAATGACTTGTTAAAATCTATTGGTTCATATAGAATCAATGTCCTAGGTGTATCAAAAAACATTCTTTTCGCTAAGCGTATATAATAAAATATAGTGAAAGGGTCCACCCCGAAACCAAGGGGTACTAACTAACAGCTGAGTCCTCTCTGAACCGAAGGAGATAGTTCTCATCATACGGCTCACCAACTTCACTTCCTCTATGGGAGGCTCACTCCGGGCACGTTCGGATCACTTACAATACACAACTCTACGAAGGAAGGGGTTGGGTTAGGAACGTTGTCTTAGAATACATTAAGTGAAAGACGCTAACTGAATAGTTAGAGATGTCGTAAGCAAAGATCATACCTAACTCTCTCAATCGGGGTAGGTACCTCTAGACAAGGGTTACGGACACCAACGTCCAACTCGGTCTTACTTTAACGTCTGCTCACATCTTTGACCCTAATAAAGTTCTTAAAACTCATCACAAAAGTACAGCCAGATACTCTGGCAGCGTAAAAACTCCCAAGCGTTGAATTTCCAACATCGACATCCATTGAATGGTCTATACATGTCTTATAACCCCGTCACGCCTTGCTCTAACCAACCACCATAGAAATCACGATATAAGGGCGACAATTCAACACTTTAATCACTAGGGTTGAATTTTTTCGAATCTCAAGACCTAAAGCACCGCTTTCTATATTACGGGCTAGCATCGCGCTTGATCAATCACATCAATTTTATAGAACAACAACTCTCGAGAAGGTAGCTCTACCGAACCCGTAGAACATCTAGCTCTGGACATACTCAAGCAAACCGATAGATCCTGAGTCCACCAACTTCGAAAAAAGTCCCCTATCGCGACTTTCACAACATATTCGCAAGCTTCAGAACAACTACTTCTCGTATTAAAATACCATTCGGTTGCAGAAGGACACATTTATAGCTCTAACTTCTTCCACTAGCTTGTAACTCAAAACTCCGAGGTGACCCTTCCCCAGACAACGCTCCCACAATGGCTCTACTCTAAGCTCGACCCTCTCGGCCACGATCGCAAACATCTCAACGTCGTAACATTGGATGCACTATCAAGATTCCAGTCTCAAGGAGTAAGAACCTAATTTAAGGGCTTATATTTACTAGACACCTTACCTCGACACCTATACCACTCTGGGTTTCGTAAAATCGGCTAAACCTAAGCTCTGATACCACACTTATAACATCCTAACACGGATACCAAAATTGGGCCTTAAGCCTAAAACACGGTCTATAAAAGTTTTCCAAATTGGTTCGGCCCAGTAAAATATTTACCAAGACATTTAAATCAAATAATTGAAAAATGTAATTAAATAATTAAAATTATTACATCAGAGCTCCATTAAATCAAAATATTTGACTTGACCAATATGGTTTACAAAATATACGGTACATACTCAACACGTAATGTTCTATGAATACATAGCCCACTAAATACTGGTGACGTAATCTGGCAACCACCGCTTGCTGAAATCTGATACTAAGAGTGCTCCTCGATCCCGCAATCCCACGATCAACCTACGCATAGAAACAACAATTCTGAGTGCTGAGCTTACAACGCTCAACAGTACACATCTACCCTAATATACTTCATGCTAATCATAAACATAAGCATGCAAACTAGTACGAGCAATAATGATAGATAATTAAACGCGTGGAGCTACCACTAGTCACCTAAACACATGCTTAAAATCATACAAGCTGCCACACATGGAAAATTAGGCCCAACCATGCTCGGGGTCTACCAACTCTGTCGGACTAAACAAACAAGAGGTTACCCAGGTTCGCCCATCGGGTACCTTCGAAGAAGAGCTCAAAATGCCCATTAAGATTGTTCGAAGAGCTCGGTATCTCTCATCGAGTACCTTGGAATGCCCCTCGGGCCAATTTTTCTGATAAGCTCGAAATGCCCATTGAGCAACTCGAAATGCCCATCGAGCCATTTCTTTCAATAAATAATATGCTCAAAATGCACATCAAGCAGCTCGGAATGCCCATCGAGCTAAATGTGTTGCAACACTAACCCGAGTATCTGGATCCTACCAAACAAAAGTGACTCAATCACACAAGTGCCCTACCCGACACGTAAACATACATGACCCACCAAGAGTCCCTATTAGTGCCTCTACCTGACACATGACCATATACGATCCACCAAGGATCCATTTAAGTGCCCTACCTGGCACACAACATCATACGCCCACCACGGGTCCCTAATTTGCTATCACAACAAAATAAGCATTAATGAGTTCTTACATTTTATGGAGGAATATACAATTCATTCCCATCAATTATTTCAATCAATCCACATTATCTCATTTGTTACGGTAATAACTGCTTCGTTAATTATATTTTTCAATTTACATCTTAAACTGGCATTTAAACCAGATTATCGGTTTCATAAGTAATTTATCAAGTATTTGCCGGTATTAGTCCATTATTACAACTCCTGTATTTAACTAGCATTATAGGCCATTAAGCCTGTCGACATTAATATTAATTACGAGGCCCTATTCTACCTTAAAGCTTATGGAAGTCATTAGAGTTTGTTTCTAGAGCATTTAAATCATTTCCTATTAATTACTAATTTTTAAGCATTTAAATCGAATATTTATTGGTATTATCTTTAAGCATAATTTCCATCGAACAAGTCAATTCATTCAGGCCAGCATACATAAAACCACCATTATAAATATAACAACCAATCATCAATTCTATATACAAATATTCGAACAACCCTATACAACCTTTAAAGCTCATACGAATCTCAATATATTCCCAAACTCACCATGTATTTAAGTCTCCTAATACCGGTCTCAATATGGCTTAATCATCATCAACCTATTTTACAGTCACTAGCATGCAAAGCAATCACATTTATGATGCTCATGAAGCATTTTGGAGTTTAAGGTGTACCAACCTTAAGTGAAATACTGCTAATTCCTTATTCAAGCTTCTCGGTTACTCTGCTCGTCCTGATATTTGCTCTAGAAAATTCCTCGAATAAATGAAAATACAACTTGTATTAAAATCATATACTCACTAAGTAATTCACAAGGTTAAATGCTCAAAAACAGCTTACTGTGTTTGAATTTGGCGAAACAAATTGTGCCATTAAATTTGAAATCTCGTGAAACCCCTGAGTAGGGTCCCTCAGAAAAAGTCAACGAGCGATCAACAGGTCAAAAGGTCGGTCAAAGTCCCTGGCTATCTGGTGTGGCGTAGGTGCAGAATTGGCTGCATACACCCGCAGGTAGTGATCTAGTGTGGCAAGGTATACTAGAAGGCATTACGCACCTGCCCTGCTTGCCAGCCCATGCCCACGCGCAGGCGAAGACGCGTGGGGCAGCTTTCGGTGGCCGACCGGTGATGGTAAGCTCTAGATCGGTTGTGCTTCGTCCGGTGATTCTATAGGTGGCCTCCGTTCGCGGTGTTGAGCACTGCTTCATGCCGTTCCAGCTTCTCTGACCACCATTTCCTATCACCCCTAGCGAGTGGCAACGGCGACGGGGCAACCACTGAAAGGTGCATCTCGGTGAGGCGCTTCTGATGGTACCGGCGGTGTCATCAACGACAACGTGGTTTGCTGCAAAAATCCCTTTGAACACTTACCCTCTCTAAAACCCCATATTTTTCTCTCTCTCCACTTTAATATTTTCCCCTCTTGTTCTCTTTCTTCCCCACCACCAGCCCACTTTAATTCAAATTATCCCAACAAAAGGGTAAAATCAATTTATAAATCCTCATCTTGCTCATTGTTTTCACTTTTCAGCCTCACTTTTATTTCTCTTTCACTTTAGTCCTTAAATCCTTTTATTGAACTTTTAAACTCTAATTTCTTCCAACTTAATCCTCAATATTCAAATACTCGAACCCAAATTAATGACCCAAAAATTGGATCGTTACAAAGTCGGGTTGGGTTTAGAGTGAAAAATATTTGACCTAACCCGAGACTAATAGTGTGTATTTTTTTCTAAATTTTTTTAGAGATATTTGCAATAATACCCTTTTTATATTTTTTATAACTAGGTCCTTAAAATTAAATTTTTATTTACAATTTAGTCTTTAAATTATTATTTTTTTCAATTAATTCCCATAAAATTATTTTTTGCAATTAGGTCCTTAAAATTGATTTTTTTCTATAGGTCGAATCGGGGTCGGGTTTAGGGTATTGATTTTTGGGTCAGTTCGGATCGATTTTTTTAAAGAATGAGGTCAGTTTGGGTTCAATTTTAGGTAATCATTTTTGGGTTGGGTTCAGGTGGGTAAAAACCCGACCCGTGCCTATCCCTATTCCGCATTTCATATCCATGTGTAGTGAAGGGTGGACAAATGTGTACTCTGAAATTTGAAATTACTTTCGTTAGTTATTTATTTTACTTATTGTGTGCATCTTGAAATCTAAATTTCCTTAGGTTAGTTATATATTTTATTGATTGTGCACACTCTAAAAATTTTGAATTCACATATAATATATATGTGTACACTGACCTCACTCTCAAAAATATTTTTATATCTACCACTATTAATCTGCAACACAGATCTCACCCTTAAAAATATTTTAGATCCACTATTTCTTATATGCAAACATAAATAACAAATGTTTCTTATAACTTGTATATAAGCATGCAATTAGAGCCCAACCCACAATGTTCCACGAGCTTCCAATTTATGGACTTCACCTCGTCATGTCAAATATTGCTGCTCTGTCGGTATAGGCCCTGTGACCATGTTCCATTCTGTATTTTGCTTCTAAAGGTTGAATAGCTCTGGGAGATCTTCCTCTGGAATTTCACCACCCTAGAAGCACAATAATTAAAGTAAAAAAATCCACAAAATTTTAATTTTAAAAATTATTATTTTATAGTTTTGCAAATAAATTATGAACTTTCATATATTTTTTAAATTTATTTTATTTTTTAAACTGTTTATTAGAAATATTAAAATAAAATTTTGATTACACTTGAGGAATCAAATGAAATATTTTTCTATTTTTTACATGTCACGACATTTCTTAACGACAGCTAACTTTATGATACTCATTTTGTAATATAATCAAAACTTTAATAACCATTTTGTAACATTTGAAAATCTATTAATCAAATGAACATTTGACTATAATTTAATGAAGGTTTATAAATTTTATTCAAATAATAATAATAATAACAATAATAATAATAATAATAATAATAATAATAATAGAGAAGAGAGTTATATAAGACACAGAATAATAGTATAATTTTTTATCTCCTAAATTCATACATAATCTCTATCAACCTTTATAAATTAATGGGTAAACTACATAGATAACCACTTAATTATAGGGTTGGTGTCAATCTGACCACTATACTTTCAATTTTGGCAATTTTACCACATAACTATTTAAGTGGTTCTAATCAAGCCACCCGTCGTTAAAACCTAACGGAGAAGCTGACGTGACAGTTAAAAGAAATTTGTATAAGTTGATATGATTGTGGATATTGGTTAATGGTTCGGACACAAAGCTAGCTTGAGATGTCTAGCATAGTGCTTGAAGCTTTGGGTTTCCGGGGGAACCAAACATTTGGTAATGAGAATGATGAACTACCACATTTTTAACACGATTTTAGATTTGATATGGCAGATGATGCTGAACACGACCAAGAAAGTCGTGAGGAGAGTCAGATCTCTTAAATGGGGAAAGGCTTCATCGTTACTGACCAAAGGATATTAAAAGTGTAGACGAGGATGACCCGATCAAAGATGACTAGTGGTTGAAAGACACTTAAAGGATTCTAAGACAGATGAATGGTAGTCTAGAGGATGACCTCGATTGTATTATTGCCTTCCAAAAGGTCAATGCCTATGAATGGTAGGAGACTGTTGAGTTGGGATTGCAACATGCACTTCCAACCTGGTATATCCTCTTGGACGAGTTCAAGAAAAAATACATTAGTGAAGTTCACATCGATGAGATAAGAAATTAGTTCTTGTACCTAGTTTTGGAAGACTAATCAATGTTGGGTATGAGCAAGATTTCCTGCGATTGAGCCAATATGCCTCGAGAGTTGGTTGCCACCGAGGAGTTGAGGTGTAAGAGGTTTAAACATGGATTTAAGATTGACCTTCGAATACATATGACAATGGGTCTACTTGGGACATTCTCGGAGTTTGCTTATAGTGTAAAGGCACTCGAGCGACTTCAAAGTTCGACACTGAGTTAGATTAGAGACTCAAGGAATCAGATTTTGGGAATTCGGGACATCATAGGTTTTTCTTAGGCTCCATCTAGGAAGTTTATGCTTTTAGAGGTACAAAGAGAGTTGTTTTAGATTAGCTACCAAGAGTTATTCAGGGATCTAGGTCGAGGTTCGTAAGAGTTCCTTGATTTTTGCTATAAATGAGAGTACTGATGGTTCATTCGGAGCATCGCTTCCACATGTTTGTGAGTATTATGGCCGACATCCTCTTGAAGTGTAATTTTTGTTATGAAATGTTTGGTATATGTGCTTAGCACTGGGTCACATGGTGAGAAATTGTCGATCACAGATAATGCTACTCTAGTTCAGCTTAAGAGGTTGACTTCTTCTCGGCTTATTCAGAGTTTTTGCTAAAGGCAATGCTAGAGAATCATTTGGATATTAGGGTAGAGTTACTATGAGATCCGTCATCAGAGTTAATGCTCGAGCCGTTGCTAGACAGCCTACTGTTTAGGTCAGATATGATAGCTTTGCCATCAATAATATATCAAGTATCTATGTTTCATTTTGATTTCAATTATTGCATTGAAGGAAATCTAATTTCTCGTTCATACAACGGTGTTGATTCTCGCTGAATAAGTTTTTATGGTAAGATCTAGAAGCAGATGTTTGGTTTACTAATTTGTTAGATTTGTAAGTGTTTGTAGGAAAGGTTTTTACTGTGGTTGATGAGTGAGGATTGTGAGTAACAGTCCCCATGGACTTGTTAGATTTACTCTCTCCCTAGTTAGTAGATTTTACCTTGTACTTGGGTCAGTCATTGAGCACGACGCACGTTTTGGTTTTTGAGAGAAGTCTCGAAGCTTTATGGTTCTGGGTGAACCCATTTTTTGCTAATAGACATGAGGTTCCATTTTCTCCCTAGCGTGATCACTATATTTTAGGGATGTCAATTCAAGAGTAATTTGTAAGTAGTGAGACATTCTTAGCCCCCCAGAATGGATACGTGGTTTGAAAGTCCAAAGCTTTAGAGCTTGCGGAAAATTAACAAGTGGTTAGAATATTCTTCAAGGAATGAACGAGTTTACTTCTTGACCGTGGTTTAGAGCCCACGGTAGAGGTAATGTCGAGTTCGATGTTGTGTCCATCACCTCATAGTATAGAACCGGCCAAACATCTTTAGTGGGGGCTCATTTGTACGAGTGAACACGATTGTAGTCGCCAAGTGGTTCACCTTGGGACACACCTGTGTCATTTTTATATTGGTACGATGAAGAGTCCTGGCGTTGAATGTTGTGAGCCGATGAGTAGTAGTGAATGACCGAGACCCGTCCTTTGAGGTTGATACCCTACAATTAGTCGATGAGTTTCAAGGTCTTAGCGTGATGGTTTAAAGTTCGAATATTGTGAGAAGAAGGTTATAGAGAAGTCGTGATAACGATTGCATTCGATGTGATGATTCGGCTCTAAAGACAAGTCGTGAGATAGTTTGGACTCATGAATGATTCGATATAATCATAGACTTGATGAAGGGAATGGTTATTCTACCCAAATTTTGGAGATTGATTGTTTAAAGGTATGTTTAAACAAGTAAGGAGATTGTTCGAATAGCGCAACGGAAGTGTGGTTTATCGGCTATGGTTGTTTAATACTAGGATTCTTGTTTACGAGTGTATAAATGACCTATTTTGCATACATTTTTTACTTGACTTTTGCATGTGTTCAAGCACATGTAGTTGCATTTAGGAATAAATTGCATATAGTTTGCATGTAGTTAGGAAGTTACACTGCATGTGCTTAATTGTTATATATTTTGGTGCTTTTAATGGGAAAGGTAGTGTTTTGTGGTGCATGTGTAGGACCTAGTGGATGCTGGAGGAATGCTGGAGCGGAAGAGTAGCATATCTCTCAATGGCAGCTGACGAAGCAAAAAGAGTTGGAGATAAATCTACCTTTTACCCATATGGACTTTCTCCTAGATAAGATAGCGAGAAAGCAATAATCCTCTTAAAGGAGGCCATGCACTTTAAGGTTATGAAACCCTAGCTTCCCTACCTATATAAGGAAGACTTGACAACAATTCAAGAAAGTGTGATTACAAACGACAGTCCTTAGTCTTCAGCAATCAGAGAACCACTAGATTCAAAATGCTAGAGGAGTCTCCACACGACAGATGCCATCGAGAGAGGTAGAAAGAGTGTGATACCTACAATAATAGTTGGAAAGAATAAAGGAAGATCATCGAGGATGCTTGACCCTTTTTATCCTTGCTTGATAAACTGCTTATGTTTTTATCTTTTATTATGGATGTTTTAGGCTCAGACATGAGCTAAATACTTTAGTTGGGTTTATTGCTCTACAAGATTTATGTTTTGAATACTTTATTTTAACGTTATATTTTGTTTCCCTTTATCTATTCTGTTCATCATTATTCATGTGTAGTTATTGTAAGAGCTATCAAAAGAGGCCTTTTAACTATTGATTTGTGGCTTAATATTGAGAGAGTTAGGTTAAACAAACTTGAACAATAACACTAAGCTATTAACTTAGTCTTAATCTGTCTTAGACATAAGTTTAGGGTTTTAATGACTAATAGGGAGAACTTAAACAAATAATAAAGTTGTTAGAGTTCACGTAGACATGTATTACCTTATCTTCAATGTTATTAACTTCTAGGCATCGATAGAGTCAGAAGTTCATTCGAAAATCTCGTCGAGTAGATAACGATCTTAATAGTTTACATAGACATGTATTGCCAATTGTTATAGCATTGAAATAAGTAATCAAGCATATATCCTAGGCAATAAACCCAGCCTTCATAATTATCTGTTATTTGTTGTAACATTTGTTTGTCTTAATCATAGCTATCTTTACTTTATTTTCTTTTAGTTTTGATAAACCAACACCAATCAATATTTACTTAAACATTCGTAAGTACGATGACTTCGTATTTATTGATCCAATCCTCATGGGTTTGACATTCTACTCTATCATTTTATTACTTGATTCGATGAGTATACTTTCTCTAAAGTACATCACTATTCGACAAGCATCACCTATATTGCAATAGATCTTTTTGGAAGAATCATTTGAAACCCTTAAGTGCTTGTTAGAGTTTAGCACAATGGTTCATTGGAATTAAGTGGTTGGTTTGGAAAATGATGCTTGCATCCTTTAAAGTAATTGGATGAATTTTAATCTCTAGCGGAGTTGTATTCGATGACAGTTTCGATGGAAAGATAAGAGGCTCGATTCATGGGGTTGCATGACCGTCCATTTGGGTTTTGCTTGAGTTGAGTTTAAGTAATTTTGGATGCTAAGTTTCATCTTAGTTGATTGGGTTAGAGAAATTTTTTGATGGTCTAGGATAGATCGACGTTAGCGTTCGATTGTTAGAAGTTTTTTGTATCCTTGAAATGTATGTGACGTCAAGTAATAGACGAATAAGTGTTTCTAGTAGTATATCTTCGAAGAGGTGTCACGTTCTAGACGCAAATGAGGTTTGAGTTTAAGGATTTTGAAATTATGGTTGAGAGGTTTGTAAACTGAGATGAAATTCATCCGAAATGAGTTCCTTGGGTTAATCCTTGGATAGTATCGTTTGAGTCCATCCAATGTTGTTTCGATTTAGGGATCGATGTGAGTGTTGTTTTGGTTGTTGGGAATCATTATGAAATCTTGAGAAAAGAGTTGGGAAATTCAGTGTTATGAACTTCAGCTAAGGAAATTTTGTAAATGAATCATATAATTATGATAACCACGTATGATTCAAAGAAAGTGTTTTGTAACACGTCAAAAACCGATCTAGTCGAAACTTGGGTTTCGGTGACTAGGAATTCGATTCTAATGGTTAAAAGAAATTATGAGACGTAGCTTATTGGATCAAATGTGAATAATTGAATTGTAAGAAGTTAAAAACGTGATACCAATAGTATATCTTCGAAGAGGTGTCACGTTCCAGACGCAAATGAGGTTTGAGTTTAAGGATTTTGAACTACGGATTATGGTTGAGAGGTTTATAAACTGGGATGAAATTCATCCGAAATGAGTTCCTTGGGTTAATCCTTGGATAGTATCGTTTGAGTCCATCCTATGTTGTTTCGATTTAGGGATCGATGTGAGTGTTGTTTTGGTTGTTGGGAATCATTATGAAATCTTGAGAAAAGAGTTGGGAAATTCAGTGTTAGGAGCTTCAGCTAAGGAAATTTTGTAAATGAATCATATAATTATGATAACCACGTATGATTCAAAGAAAGTATTTTGTAACACCCCGAAAACTGGTCTAGTCAAAATTTGGGTTTCGATGTCTGAGAATTCTATTCTAATGGTTAAAAGAAATTATGGGACGTAGCTTATTGTTTCAAATGTGAATAATTGAATTGTAAGAAGTTAAAAACGTGATACCTATAGAGCAAGAGATGAGAACCTCAAAGGTTAGACCCATGATAAGATTATGAAAATGATGACATATAATCTGTGAGTTATAAATAATTTTGATTAATAATAAAAAAGAAGATAAAGATAGTTAGAAACCCCACGGCTAAGGTACCCTAAGGTTAGGGAATCCATGTGTTGCACTATGGCTTGCTTCTCATGCCACGTGGAGAACAAGGAAGAATCATGGACACCATGGTTTGTCCTTCTATAGCACGTGGGAAGCATTTATAAAAGAAAAGAAAAAAAAATATTTTTGGGGGCTCTCTCATCTTTATTACCATCTCCACCGAAGGGCTCCATGGAAAAAGCTTAGAATTCCTTTAATTTTATTGGAATCTCTTTGTTCTTTAGCTCAATTTCGTGGAAGCTAGCAACCATTCGGTAAGCCCACTCTTTTCTTAGTGTGGAAACTGTTTTGTATGTTGGATTGTATGTAATGCTTGAAATGGTGAATTAATGAAGTTGAGTTAGATAAAAATTAGTTAATGAACGATTATTGAAAGGTTAGAATGAATGGTTTAGACCTATTGAGATGGGTGTTATGTTGATGCTACCAAATTGTGGACTGCCTTGTTGTGTTATAATTGAAAGGAAATAAGGAAATATGGGAATAGAGGCTTGATGCTGGATTCCAATAATGAGATGTATGATCTATTTTCTTAAATGATTGATATTATCTCTTGTTAGTGGTTGAAGTTGAATGGATGTTAGAGAATTTTTTTTAAAGCTGTCCGATGGTTTGTTAGTGCTTTGTTGAGTTAGAAATTAAGTTACATAGTATGAAGGTTATGCTTCAATTGATTCTGCCCTGTTTCGATTTATGTTAATATGATTGTTTGAATAGATTCATATGTATTTATGTTTTGAATTAAGAAGGGCTTTGATGCTGCTCATGATCTTATTTCAGCAATGCTAGAAACTTTGTTTTGGATTAAGTTCATTCAAATGTTAATAAAGAAATGGGGCAGTTTTGAAAGAGGAAACATTGTAGATCTTATATGAGGTCTGCCATGAAAAACAGTTTAACATGGATGCTATTTGGTTTTACATGAATGCAGTTTTTTATTTGTATTAAAAATTAGTTTTATAAATGCAGTTTTGAATAAGCTATAAATGTAGTCTTGAATAAGCTGAGAATGTAGTTTTGTTTAGTTATTATAATGTAGTTTGAAGATGTTTAAGTGCAGAAAAATAATGCAGTATGTATGCAATTTTGCATGCAATAAATAAATGCAAAACAGTCTTGAATGCAGTGTTTACATATGCAAAAAAAAAAAAAGTGGGAATGCAGTGTTTACATATGCAAAAAAAAAAAGTGGGAATGCAGAGTTTATAAATACATGTCTAATTAATGCAGTTTTGTGAGCAGGAATATGTTGTATGCAATGTAGAAATGTTGTATAGTTTTTCATGATTTAGCAGTGTAGTTTGCATGGTTAAAGCAGTTTTATGTTTATGCAAGGTGCAGTTTTGATATACAAAATAAATGCAGGGTGTTGGGATGATCAATCAATACCGAAAGTGGCCAAGAGAGGGTGAATTGGCAATTTAAAATATTAGGAAGCAAATGGAAAGAGTTAGACAATAGGACACCAAGATTTATAGTGATTCTACCTTCTAACAAGGTCTACGTCCACTACCTTAGCTTCCTACTAAGGATTCTCAACCAATTTCACTATGAAATTCTTTCCATTTTCTAGGCTAAGGAGGCAACCGTTACAACCGATCAAAACTTTCTACCCAAAGCTTGATCAATGATTACTCTTTTACAAGAAAGAAAATGGAAAATAAAAAATGACCTCACAAGGTAAATATTTGCCCAAATTACAAGAACACTCAAACCAAAGCTTGAAATGAAAGTTTACAATGAAATATACAAGTTGGGTACAAGGATTTGACAATAAAAGCACAAAGGATTATATTTTAGCTTGGATGCTTAAATGTTGATCAATGTAGGTTCAATAGTTGTTGTAGCTGCACTTGAGGCTTGTATTTATATTCTTTCATTGAATTCTAGCCGTTTAAGTGGTTGGAGAACTGAACCAACCAATTGAATATAGCCGTTGGAGAGTAAGTTTCCTGCAATAAATGTTGTCTGCCAACCCCAGGTATCAGTACACGTCGTTGAGTATCGGTACTTGCCCAATATAGAAATAGCGTTACAAAGTAAGGTGTACCGGTACTCTAAGTCGAGTTTCGTACTCAGAAAAGATATCGAAACTCCATAATCCGTACTGGTTCGTGAATTGCTCACTGGAAAATTCTGAGGCAATAGGGTATCGGTACGCGCATTGTTGTACCGGTACACATTTGAAAATTTTTGTTTTTGCCTCAAGGAGTATCGATATGCGTAATAGTTGTACCGATACTCATTTTGCATTCAAAATATATATAAAATCTTCGCGTATCGGTACGCATTGTAGCGTATCGGTACATGTTCTACACTTGACCATTTTGAGATCAAATACGAGTATCGGTACGCCTATTGTTGTATCGGTACTAATTATACATTCGATGTTTTAAAATTACGTACGCGTATCGATATGCCTGTTGACGTGCCGATACTGGGTTTACACTTGATGTAATTTGGAAACAAGGGGCGTACCGGTACACATAGTACCGTATCAGTACGCAGTCTTTTAAGGTTATTTTAACGTAGAAAAATTTATCGAATTTATTTTTAAAATTCATTATTTGGTTAAGCTTAAGATATTTGTTCGAATGCGTAGTGAGTAATTTGTATGGGTTATTTAAAATTTATTTTAAGTTATATCAAAACCATTACAAGTTAAAAATTATTTGTTATATCAAAATCAATATAAGTTCTACAATCCTTTTTTGATATAACAAAAACTTAAAATAATTTTTTTAAAAACAAATTGAACAAAATATTTGAACCTAATTATTTCTCTCCTTTTTGTTAGATCAAAAGTAATATATGTAATAAGAGAAGATAAATAAAACGAAATCCAAAGTGACAAGCCAAAGTAACTATCCAAAGCATAATATATATCAAATTCAAGGCATAGAGTATCAAATCCAATCCAAACATAAAAGTCAAAGCAAAATGGAAACAATAAAAATAATCCGAAGAAAAACATTCTAAACATCAAATCCAAATATGTAGTCTAGGATGCCTGCATTATGATATGATAAAAAAGAGCTATGGGATATCCTCATTATTCTCATCCTCGTCCTTTTCCTCCTCCGCGGTGGTATCACCAAAAGTATACGTTTTTCACTCAAGGTGAAAAGATGCCAAGTCGGTCTCGATGTTAGTCACACGCGCACCAAGAGAAGTGAAACGATCATCAAAGAATTTCTCATCAATATAAGATCGCATTTCATTGAACTTGCCATCAAAGTAGGAGCGCATGTCATCACCAAAGGTCGGTGGAGGCACAACCGGGGCTGAACTTGGAGGTGGAGCTGGCACTTTTCCTTCACTAGGCTGATCGGATTGTAGTCAAATTCATTCACCATCAATATAATGAAATCTGCTCTTTCAAAAAGATTTTTTATTAATGGGATCGGTAAGGGAGCAAACAAGATCATAAAATGTGTCTATGTTTTCTTTAGCAAAGATGTGGCTCAAGACACAACCGTAAGTAAAAGATTTAACTTGAGGTTTATGACAATTTTAGACAAGATAAATAATTTCAGCAAAAATGATTTGAGCGATGTTAGGATGAATGTTATTTTGGAAGCAATGCAACAAAAAAACATTTATCCCCTAATAGTAGACCACTTCTCCCCGGAAGGACGAAAAAACCAAGTAATTAAGAGGCGAAAAAACCTATCATGTGCATTAAGGACGGATGCGAAAGATTTTGGGGCATAAACAAAAGGAATAGGCTTGGTTTCATCATCTTCCCCGACATCATCTAAGCATAGATGAGTAGCAATAATAGAGGAGTTTAGCTTAAAGACTTTACCCATCACACATGACTCTATAGCAACGATCTCTTTTTCGTCTTCACTAAGAATCTCCCTAGCATTATAATAAAATATTCTAATTAGAGTTTTAAAGACAATCTCGGGTAAACGAAGAAAAGGTAAAAAATTGCATTCCCTAAGATTTTCAAGATGAGGGAACTTAAACTTTTCGGATACCATAAATGTATAATCAACAACCCTTTCTCTCTGAATGGGAAAATTTTCATATAATCAAAAATGTTCTAATTGATTTTGACGACTCGGTTCATTAAAACATGAATTAAAAATATAGGTAAAGTTCAAAGGGTTTGAATTTTGGTTAGAGAGACCGGATCTGGGACGTTTAGTTTTAGGGGCCATTATAACAAATTTGGTTCGAAAGAGAAGAAATAATCCTACAAAAAAAATTGAACAAGCCACAAATGTATGCATAAATCAATAACTCAATCCAATATTTCCAACAAATTATTTCAGGATAATACATATAACAATATATATATATATAATTTTTTAATTTAAATTTAAATAAATAAATAATATATAATTTTACTAAATCATATACATATACTATTCTCAAATAACCCTAAATTTAAGTTCCATATGAGAAAACAAAATTTAAAAAATAGAGCAAAAAAACCTTAAAAATTATTGGAATGGATGAGAAAGTTGATGGTAGTGCACAATTTTGATGAGATCTTGATGGGTTGTTGAAAGGGTACAATAAACTTTAAAAAATTTGTATAAATTTTGAGTGAAAAGCAAGAGAAATTGAGAGAATTTTGAGTGGGTTTTTGGCTAGGGTTGAAAAAGTGGGAGTTTTGGGGGAAAATCTGATTTTATCAACTCTAAGAAGTGTTTTCGTGTTTCGCGTACCAGTACAATAAACCGTGTACCGATACTGATGCTTCATGTTTTGTATACCAGTACAGAAAGACGCGTACTGGTACCGTTCATCGATACTGTATATCGGTATCCATTATAGAGGTCGCGTATCGATACTAGTATACCAATACCGATACCCTATGCACCGAATGGTCAAATTTGGTTGCACGAAGGTTATGGGAATAAGGAACTACCTCTATTATGCATGCATGATGTATGAGCAATAGAAATTAAAGCATAGGCTAAGATATTAACATGCAAAAGCTCCCCTAGCAACAAGCATATATGCATATAGGAGCAAAAACACATAAGCAATCAATCAAACAAATTTAAGCATGTTTTCAAGATCAAAAGAGGCTCTAAGGGTCAAGGAAGGCTGGTTAAACCTAACTCTCTCCTAAGAGACCAAAAACGCTCTTTGTCTAATGGTTTGATGAAGATATCTGCTAATTGATTTGATGTGTCTATATATTCTAGAACTACATCATTTTTTAAGATATGATCTCTAATGAAATGATGCCTTATTTCTATGTGTTTGGTTCTAAAATGTTGGATGAGATTTTTAGTAAGACAAATGGCACTAGTATTGTCACACCTAATGGGGATGGTACCTACATCAATTCTATAATCTAAGAGTTGTTGTTTCATCCAAAGGATTTGACCACAACAACTTCCTATGGAAATGTATTCGGCTTCGGTGGTAGATAATGCTATGCTATTTTGCTTCTTAGAAAACCAAGATATGAGCATACTACCTAGGAATTGACATGTGTCGGATGTGCTCTTTCTATCTATCTTACAACTCCCATAATCCGTATCCGAGAAGGCATGTAATCTAAAGAAAGAGTCTCTAGGATACCAAAGGCTTAAACAAGGTGTATCTCTAAGGTATCTAAAGATTCTCTTAACGGCTATAAGGTGTGATTCTCTAGGATTAGCTTGAAATCTAGAACACAAGCAAACACTAAACATGATATCTGGTCTACTTGCGGTAAGATAAAGCAAAGATCCTATCATAGAACGATAAAGCTTTGAATCTACACACTTACCTCCTTTATCTTTGTTAAGCTTTGTAGAAGAACTTATTGGTGTGGCTTGAGGTTTCACATTCTCCAAGCCAAAAATTCTTGAGCATGTCCTTGATGTACTTAACTTGATTGATAAAGATGTTGTCCTTCCTTTGTTTAATTTGGAGCCCCAAGAAAAATGAGAGCTCCCACATCATGCTCATCTCAAACTCACCTTACATCAACTTAGCAAACTCTTGACAAAGAAATTTATTAGTAAAACTGAAGATAATATCATCAACATAAATTTGGACTACTAATATGTCTTTTTCATTTCTTTTTATGAAGAGTGTAGTATCCACATTTCCTTTATTAAAATCTTTTTCAACTAGAAAGCTTGATAATCTTTCATACCAAGCTCTAGGAGCTTGTTTCAAACCATATAAAGCTTTTGAAATTTTAAAAACATGGTTTGGGTAACTTGGATCTTCAAAACCGGGTTGTTGTTCTACATACACTTCTTCATTAATAGAAATATTTAAAAATACATTTTTTTACATCCATTTGAAAAGCTTAAATTTGTGATAACATGCAAATGCTAAAAGCATCCTAATGGCTTCTATTCTAGCTACGAGTGCATAGGTTTCATCAAAATTGATTCCCTCTTCTTGAGTGTACCCTTGAGCAACAAGTCTAGCCTTGTTCATCACTATGTTATCACTCTCATCTAGTTTGTTTCTAAAGACCCATTTAGTTCCTGTAGTAGATTTATTACTAGGCCTATCAATTAATGTCCAAACTTGACTTATCTCAAATTGGTTTAATTCCTCTTGCATGGCCATTATCCAATAATTATCATCTAATGCTTCTTTAACATTCTTAGGCTCTATGCATGAGATAAATGATACATTACATGCATTTTTAAGAGAAGGTCTAGTGATTACCCCTTTGGATGGATCACCCAAATTCTCACCACCTTTGACATAGTTGTACTTTCTTGGGTAGCTCACTTCCTTTTTCTCAAGGCTTATGTTCTTCAAGGCTTCTAGAGGTGAATATTGTGTTTCTTCTTCTTTGGTTGGAACTTCATTCACCTTTGATGATTGCCCACCATTATTGGCTTCAAAAATCCCTACATCATCATCATCACACGAATCCTTCCTCGGAAGGAGGTTATCATCGAAAATCACATGTATAGACACTTCAACAACTAAGGTTCTTTTATTAAATACTCGATAAGCTTTAGAGTTCAAAGAATATCATAAGAAAATAGCTTCATCACTTTTAGAATCAAATTTGCTCAAATTATCTTTTCCATTATTTAAAACAAAACATTTACAACCAAATGGATGAAAATAGCTAATGTTAGGCTTTTTGGATTTTAAAATCTCATAAGGAGTTTTCTTTAAAATAGGCTTAATCATTACTCTATTTATTATATAGCAAGCCGTATTAGTGGCTTCCGCCTAAAAATATTTTGGCAAATTGTTTTCACAAAGCATGGTTCTAGCCATTTTCTCTAAAGTCTTATTTTTCCTTTCAACAACCCCATTTTGTTGAGGTGTTCTAGGGGCTGAAAAATTGTGGCTAATACCATTTGAGTTACAAAAATCCTCAAAACCTAAATTTTAAAATTCGGTGCCATGGTCACTTCGAATGTGAGAAATATTTTGACCAATGTCATTTTGAGTAATTTTTGAAAATGTGATGAATTTTTCTAAAGCCTCATCTTTGGTACTTAAGAATAAAACTCATGTGTATCTAGAGTAATCATCAACTAAAACATACGCATATGATTTTCCACCCAAGCTAGTAGTACTAATAGGACCAAAGAGACCCATATGGATCAATTGTAAAACTCTACTAGTTGAAACATCATTAATAGGTTTGAAAGAAGCTCTTTTATGTTTGTCTTTTGCACAAGCATCACAAGTTTTATCATTTAAAAACTTTATTTTAAGCAAACCTCTAACTAGATTTTTTGAAATTATTTTTTCTAAAACACTCATGCTTGCATGCCCTAATTTTCTATGCCATAACCATGAATCATGCTCATCATTTGCAACCAAACATGCATGAGAAATGTGTGTCTTCTAGATGCACCATGTATTTGTTTTCTATGCGATAACCAAAAAGAACAATTTTATTTGTTTCAATGTTTAAAAGCTTGCAACCATTAGAATAAAAAAGAACATTTAAACCTTTGTCACATAATTGACTAATACTTAAAAGATTGTGTTTTAGACCATTGACATACAAAACATTATCAATGAGAATGGATGAGTGATTACCAATGGAACCAATTCCTTCAATGTGTCCCTTAGAGTTGTCACCGAAATTACTACACTATTTGGCTTTATTTCCAAAAATTGACTATTGTCTCCGGTCATGTGTCTTGAACATCCACTATCAAGGTACCATGAGTTTGCACTTGTAGCCTTGGCCTTGAAGAAATGCCCCCTACAAACATAGAATCAATTTTTAATTTTTGGCACCCAAATCTTTTTGGGTCTATAAACATCAGTTCTCAAAATCTTGGTTCCCTTAGAAATCCAAGAAGCAATCTCATTAACATTGTTAGAAGCAATAACATTCTTAGGAATCCACACACTTCTAACTTTCTTACCATAATACGGCCTTGAGTACCCTCCATGTTTGTACCCACCAAAGTTTCTTTTTACATGGTTGGGTTTTGAATATTGCCCTTTTTCAAAACTTGGTTTCCCAACCTTGTTCAAGGAAGCTTTGAGATCATTTACTTCCTTGAGGTAATGATCTTTTAACTCAGAAAGAAGGTTATTTAGATCAATATTTTCTTTTTCAAAATATTTTTGATTGTCTAGTAAATCATTAACCTTCTCTTCAAGTTCCGAATTAGTCTTGATCAAAAAATAATTTTGATTTTTCAAATCGGAAAATATTTTCTTCTTTTTCAAAAGTGATTCTTTATATTTCAAAACTAATTCATTGTAAGCCTCTTGCAACTCATTATAATCTTCAAACAATTCATCATAATCAAGACATTAGATAAGTTGGAGGTTACCTTAGGATCCTTTTCATAGGCTATGAGACAAAGGTTAGCAACTTCTTACTCCTCATCACTTGAAGATTCTTCATCGCTCCAAGTGGTTACATGGGCTTTGTGCTTCTTTTTCTTCTCGAAGCCCTTCTTCTTGAGTTGAGGATAATCAATTTCGATATGCCTGGCTTCTTGCATTCGTAGCACACATTAGGATCCTTCTCTTCCTCTTTGTTCTTGTTCTTGAGATCCCATCTTCGGTTGAACTTTTTTCTTCGGTTGGATCTTATGAGTCGAGTGAATCGTTTGGCTATCATAGCCAACTTATCGTCTTCCTCCTCACTTGAATCACTCTTCTTATGAAGCTTTAAGAGCGATTCCCATCTTCTTCTTATGTACTTTCTTCTTTTTATCCTCATTTTCTCCTTCTTTTCTTCATCTCTTCCTTTCTTCATTATCTCATGGGTAAGAAGAGACCTCATGAGAGCATCGAGCTTTAGCGTCTTAAGATCTTTTGCTACTATGATGGCCGTTCTTTTACCATCCCAAGACTCAGGAAGTGAGCAGAGTAGCTTTCGAACTAGCTTCTCCTCCGGAATGACTTCTCCAAGCCCTTGAGGCCATTTACAATAACAGAGAACCGTTTAAACATTTTGGAGATGTCTTCATCCGACTCCATCTTAAAATTTTCGTAGCTCAAATTAAGAGGTCCAATCTTGGTCTCCTTAACTTTATTGGTGCCTTCATATGTGATCTCTAGCTTATCCCAAATTTCCTTGGCACTTCAGCAAGATGACATCTTAGAGTACTCATCCAGTCCAAGTGAGCAAAATAGCATGTGCATTGCTTGGTCATTGATTTGGAGCTTCTTCCGATCTTCGTCGGTCATCTCGTGCTTAGACTTCGGTAGTAACCGATCACCTTCTCTCTTCATCAAGATTGTTGGTCCATCTTCCAATACATCCCATAGGAGGTAGTCATGGGATTTAATGAAGAAATCCATACGGTTTTTCCAATAGGGATAACTATCCCTATTGAAGTATGGAGGTTTGGTGATGGATTAAGACTCGTACAAGTTGTTGCTAGAGATGGATGCCATGGCTATGTCTTCGATTGATTAAATCACCTTCTAGGATTGCCTCAATGGTTGTTAGACCTTCGGTTGAGTGTGGCTCTGATACCAATTGTTGGGATGATCCATCAATACAGAAATTGGTCAAGAGAGGGGCGAATTGGCAATTTAAAATATTAGAAAGCAAATGGAAAGAGTTAGACAATGGGATAGAGATTTATAGTTGTTCAACCTTCTAACAAGGTTTACGTCCACTACCTTAGCTTCCTATTAAGGATTTTCAACCAATTTCACTATGAAATTCTTCCCTTTTTCTAGGCTAAGAAGGCAACCGTTACAACCGATCAAAGCTTTCTACCCAAAGCTTGATCAATGATCACTCTTTTACAAGAAAAAAATGACAAATGAAAAATGACCTCACAAGGTAAATATTTGCCCAAATTACAAGAATACTCAACCCCAAACTTGAAATAAAAGATTACAATGAAATACACAAGTTGGGTACAAGGATTTGACAATAAAAACACAAATGATTGGATTTTAGCTTGAATGCTTGAATGTAGATCAATGTAGGTTCAATAGTTGTTGTAGCTGCACTTGAGGCTTGTATTTATACTCTTTCATTGAATTCTAGTCGTTTGGGTGGTTAGAGAATTGAATATAGCCGTTGGAGAGCAAGTTTTCCCGTAATAAATGTTGTCTGCCAACCCCAGGTATCGGTACGCGTCTTTGAGTATCGGTACCTGCCCAATATAGAAATAGCCGTTACAAAGCAAGGTGTACCGATAATCTAAGTCGAGTATCGGTACTCAGAAAGGGGTACCAAAACTCTATATTCGTATCGATACGTGAATTACTCACTGGAAAATCTTAAGGCAATAGGGTTTCGATATGCGCGTTGATGTACCAGTACGTATTTGAAAATTTTTGTTTTTGCCTCAAGGAGTATCGGTACGCGTAATAGTTGTACCGGTACTCATTTTGCATTCGAAGTATAAATAAAATTTTTGCGTATCAGTACGCATTGTAGCGTATCGGTAATTGTTCTACACTTGACCTTTTTGAGATCAAATACGAGTATCGGTACGCCTATTGCTGTACCGGTACTGATTTTACATTCGATGTTTTGAAATCAAGTACGCGTATCGGTATGCCTGTTGACGTACCGGTACTGGGTTTACATTCGATGTAATTTGAAAACAAGGGGCGTACCGGTACTCATAGTACCGTATCGGTACGCATAGTCTTTTAAGGCTATTTTAACTTAGAAAAATTCATCGAATGTATTTTTTAAGTTCATCAAATATTTGGTTAAGCTTAATACATTTGTTCGAATGTGTAGTGAGTAATTTGTATGGGTTATTTAAGATTTATTTTAAGTTATATCAAAACCATTATGAGTTAAAAATCATTTGTTATATCAAAATCAATATAAGTTCTACACAGAGTTATAAGCATGCAATATGCAGTTTGTTAAGAATATAGTAGAGCAGTTTGATGTAAAATCTTTAATACAATAATACTGTAAATACAAAAAAAATATGTATGTTGTGAATTGAAATAAAAACATAAAGATTTCACATGAAAAAACCTTGTTTGAAATGTTAGTAGAGATTTAAAAGTGGTAATGAAGTATGTACCAAAGCATGTTGTTTTGGTAAACTTTGTATAGGTATGGCTTGAGTGGTTGTAATTGACAATATACTTTGGTATGAAAAGTTATTTGCACTTGCTGATACTTAGAATGGTTGCCTTTTGAGGTACATACATATTCATGGAAGGTATTTATAAAAATGAAGCATGTAGAAGGATATCATATATAACAAGTTGATAATATAGATTTGGGATATCTCGTATCTTCGGGATATCAGATAAGTGTAGTTCATTGTCACAGATACATGGTGTCATTCTGACCGTTGTTTTCTATGTATTTATTATTTTGTTCATGAACATATGCATTGGTTCTCTTCAAGTTAGTGGGTGGCAACATTCATGGCATTGAAGGCATTGGTAAACCTCTTCTATTTTCTTTGCACCATGGTTTGTATTGAACATTAATCATAACATGAGGAATGACGTTCACTTTATATTGACATCGCATAGAATTTATTGATTATACATCATAATCATTAAATATACTGAAACTATTGAATACATCGAAATACATTGTTTTGGAGCTTTGTGCTCATTATGGTCATTGGTAAAGAATATTAGAACTAAGACTTACTTATCGACATATGACATTGATAATAAGAAAACCTTGGACTCCTTGGCATGATACATGGTATATTGGGACTACGGTCCACGAACTACGACTTAAGGGTGATGACCCTACATTGTATTGGCGATGTCGGTGGTTAGGGGAGATGATGGAGGAAGAAGCATTGACTCATTGTTATTACATCGAAACTAGCCATTGCTTTATGGTTTGAGCTATGTGAATCATTGGCTATTGGTACCTATGTCCAATGTGCTATGAGGGAAAAAAAGTATTAAAGACATTACCGAATTTAGTTAAGGATAGTAATTAAGACTAATGAAAATAAATTATAGAAATGATCTTAAGTTTATGCATTGTAATGAGTAATATGTACAAGACATGACATGTATGCATTGATGCCATCATAAGCTTTGTTTTCATTGATTTCATGTAAATCATAACTATCAATATATTGTTATTTCAGGTCACTGCCTCACTTAGGCTAAGTAAACGTAACTCATTTCATTGTCATACATCTCAGGTTATAAGGGCTTTTAAGGATGGATCATGGTACGAGGTTGCAAGTCACACTCCCAGGATGTTTTAGTAACGTTTTCGTTTCTCTATAACTACTAGAATGGTGGCATATGGCATGAATATGTTACAACATTAATATATGTATTTTGTGAACCTTTAAGTACAAACATGATATGTCACGAATGAAATATGGAATTCTGTAAGTATCAAAACTCACAGATATGTATAATATGACTGGTATTACATGAATATGGCCTTAAGTTTGAATAAGGACTGGTATTTTAAGATATTTATATTTTAGTCTCTAAAGGTTAAATGACTTAATTTAACATGTTGTCGACCTCTGATTATTCTAAAATTTGCATCTATGTTCATCTATAAATTTGCATATATGTTTATCATGTATTGAACTTCATATCATACACCTTGTTTTGATTCAAAGACGTGTGGAACCTAATAAGTATGAATTAGTCCTCAAGAAATATAGGCTTGACTTGACAAAGCTATTGTGACCTCAATGTAATGGAATCTGACATGCATGTCTTATAGAAAATAGCTACGAATCCATGATTTTGCAAATCAAATTTAAGCATGTATTGTTTTCTTAACGAAATAGTCTTTAACTTTGTAATCTTTGTAAATTACTCACTTAAGTTGAATTACATTTTTTTATTGTTGCATTAAAATTATTGACATGAGTCATATGAATTAAAGTATGATTTCGTGCATTGTGACATAGATTATTGAGCTATATCAAGACTATTTTATCGATATCATTTTGGATAGCATATCTGATCTGGTTCTCTACGAGATTGGATAGAGGGTGTTACATGTTGGATATTATTGTTAATGGAACTGCATTCTTTGATTAGTTTCAAGGTGAACGTGTGTGAGACAAAAGAACGGGCTGATCTGTGATAGTTGTATCTCTTTTCATCGCTTAATTTGGAATATGAAATTTTTTTAAAGAAAAAGAGTTGCAACGACCCGAATTTTAGAATTCGTGAGTTGGTTTAACCTGAACTGTGGACCTCACATATTGGGCCAAGAGTGTGGGCTTTTGGGTGCTCAAGAGAACCTTAGTAGGCTTCCAAGTTGTTGTTGGGCTTGAGTGTTGGTTGAGTGGTAGGGATGGAGGAATGATGGAGGGGCAATTGGGTAAATACTTTATTTTCAAAAATGAGGTTTAATTGTTGTCTTGAAAACCCATATGAAGACATGAAATCATTCTCATAACTTCCCATCTCTCTCTCCTTTCTTCATTTCACCTTAGATTTAAGACTAAAGATCCAAACTTGGTGTTTTTAAGTGAAAATCTTAGAATTCAAGTTAAGGGTTTTGTTATCAGCAAATAAACATCTACCTTTTGATGTAAGTTCCATCAAGAATGGTGGAGAGGTAAGTTAATGTGGTTTTGGTAGGTTTAAGTTCCATGAGCTTT
This sequence comes from Hibiscus mutabilis, assembly GCA_019671005.1. Classification (NCBI taxonomy): domain Eukaryota; kingdom Viridiplantae; phylum Streptophyta; class Magnoliopsida; order Malvales; family Malvaceae; genus Hibiscus; species Hibiscus mutabilis. The sequence goes on along the minus strand of CM033719.1, from coordinate 23,821,970 downwards.
AATCTAAGTTTTTGTGGCAAGTGAAAGAGCTTGGAGGACCTTTGAGAGCTTGAGGTTTGAAGAAAGTGTGAGAAAGCATGAGTTAAAGCTTGGGTTCGGGAATCTTGCTTAAGATTAGTACACTACTAACTCCTTGGTTTCATGCACATTCTAAGGATGATGCTTTGCGTGCTAAATTTGATATTTGTGGTTGATTTGGATGTTAGAGGTTAGAGAGCATTTTTAATGGCATAATTCTAATTTCATGTTTAAAATATGTAAAATGGCACTAAACCACCTTAAACACTTTTATAAGATGTAGGATGAGTTATAAGGATAATGGTTGCTATTTGGGGGGTTTGGGAAGCAATTTCTCAAGCCTAGAATGCCATTTATAGGATTCAGTATTGTACGCAGGGAGGCAATACCGATACTAGTGTTCTAAGTTTTAAGAATATTGTTTCATCAAATGAACTGAGAAGGATATCGGTACGGTGTTCAACCTATATCGGTACACCTTGTGATAAGGTATTTGTACGGGTCGACTCGTACCGGTTCGCGAAGGTTGGATAGAATTCTAGTAATCATAATTCGTATCGGTACGCATGTGAGTATCTATACCTAAAGGGTACTATACCGATACGCGAGGGCCAGTACCGGTACCCACTGGGAAATATGCTCAAAAAATATAATTTGAGTTTGAGGGGCTGATAATTCGAGGACTACGGCCCAATAGGCTTCTAATATGATAAAATATATAGTAAAAATGAGAAACTGTGATTCAATTCTCATATACGAGCATAATGCATAATAACTCGGTAAAGCCTTATTTGACTTGTTTGTAATAGTAACAATAGGGATCCTTGGTGGATCGAGTAATGTTGTGTGCCACATAAGGGTACCTACATAAGAGAGTCACCTTGGTTGATGGGATCCGAATATCCAGTGAGAGTGTTGCATCACCAAGAGATGAGACACCGAATGTATGATCCCGAGGTTGTATGACGCCTGGCCTCATTCGATGACACTCGATGAGAGATGTCGAGTGTAAGTGTATATTCCCGAGGTTGCGTGACACTAAGCCTCACCTAGAAAGAGTGTATGATTCTGAGGTTGTGTGACATTGGGGCCTCACTCAGAGTGTGTATATTCCCTAGTCTGTGTGATGCTGAGCCTCACTCCATGTTTGTGGTATGATGCTTATGATTGATGTGTGATATTTGATGCATCCATTGATTGTTGATTGCTATGTGTTTAGGAGGCTAGAGGTAGCACCGTATGTTGATGTATATGCCATGTCATTATTTTTAGCTACATGCTATTGTTTATGATTTGCATGAAGATAGTTGAATGGAAGTGTATCCACTGAGCTTTGTTAGCTCAGTGCTCAGAATCGTTGTTTTTGTTCTCAGGTTAGTAGGTTTGGCAGGTTGTATGGAGGAGCGCCATCAATGAAGGATTCCAACGCCTCATCTCACCAGAGTACAATGCTTAGGTCTTTGGGATGTATATTTGTAAGACCATACCGTGTGTTTTGTAACTCGTATTTTAGATTTAAAATGATTTGTGTTGAATGTTTTTAAAGATCCATTGTAAATGCTTTTAAATATTTATCTATTTTTATTTGCCAATTCACCCCCTCTTAGCTATTTCCATTGATTGATCAACTCAACAAAGTGGAAAATGAAGGATTTTTGAAGTACAATGTTGGTTTTTATATGTTAGATCAAAATTCTTTAGGGTAAAACCTCAAATGGAATTAATATGCAACACTTAACACAATATATGCTTAGCTCGAGCTGTAAAGGGGAGAGTTTGAGAGGCTTCATACACTAGTTCAAAATCTAATTGCACTCAAACTCTCTTTATTTTTTCGAACATAACTATTTATTTTTGAATCACTTAAACTTAGGAGAAAAAGAAGGGGAAAATTATTGGGTTAATCCCTGAACTTTCAAAAATTTTAGGAATAACACAAAATTTTGTAATATCTTCAATTTAGTCCATTGTAAATTAGGGTTTAAAAAATAAAAAATCCCATAAATGTTAGGGTTTGAGATTGGGAATTCAAAATTAGTTTTTTTAACTGTGGCTATTTTGGCAAGTGATACCTTCTAACAACACTTTTTCTTAAAAAAATCAAAAGTAATGTCAAACTGACACTTACTCTAATATTATAAAAAACATAGAATCAAATTATGTCAAACTGGAGTGTAAGAATGACAACATGTCTGATATTGTAAATTTTGAATTATTTTATATGAATTTACAAATATGCCTAAAAATCGATTATGTTGTTATCTGTAAATTATTCGAGTATAACTAACTAAAATTAAATTCTAATTAGATATTATTATCTGTTAGGTACCTAAATCCGTAAAAAATCTAAATTCAAAATTTTAAATTATCTGTCGAATATTCAAATTTGCTAAAAGTTAAAAGACCAAGGTTCAGATTCCCTTAGAAGTAAATATATTCTTTATTTTGTAATTCGAAGTCGAATTTAGATATCCAAATCTGCATTCTACACCCCCATACATAATGCAGATTCAAATAAATAAATATCTAAAGGTGTATATTTGTGTCCACTCTGATTTCATAACGAATAGTAATTTGACAACAATTTTTTTTAATTATTCAAATATGAAATATTTGAATCCATAAAAATAGATCAGATATATTCAAATATTTGAATTTATTATTTAAATTATCATCTAGATGGAAGATTATATTTTATGTTTTAACAAGAGAGACTAAGACCACAATTACACAAAAGAGGAAAAAAACAAAAATAGTACTAGTTTCTAGCTAGGGGTCTAAAAAACTAACTAGGTCTAGAAACCTGACTGAAATCAACTAGAGTCTGAATTGGTTGTGATTCGAGGTGATGATCCGAACTCGACTGAGTCCGGCATGATGTTAACACAAAACTGAGTTGGAACCATGATTTTGGATCTGCCCCCAACCTGAAAACGACTCAAACTCAAATTAAACTCGATAATGTGATAATTGAACCCGACTTGCATTCGACCTAATATGAACTCGAATTCAAAATTAACCTAGTAAATATATGATATAACCAACTTGAAACTATCCGATATCTAATTTTATTCGACTTGTTATCAACTTGACTTGTTGTAACCCGACCTGTATATGACCCGATTTGTTGTTAACCTGACATGTCAATTGACACGACATGTAAATGAGTAGAGTAGGTGGTACATTTTATATTTAGTTTAACCCAAAACTATTAATTGTTTGGGAAGAAAATTACCCAGCCAATCCAAAATTCAATTTTCAATTTCTTTTCATGTACTTTAAACTATATAACTCCAATTTCCGTACGGTATACCGTAAGCCATAAACACGAAACTCTATACCTCTAAAATATTTTATTATTATTATTAAAAACTAAAAATATTTTTGTTGTTATTAATTTATTATTATTATTTAAAAATTATAATTTTTCTTATTTATTTGTTAATTTGTTATATTTGTTAATGCCATTATCATTGAATATTTTGGAAGGGAAATTAACCAATAAATCCAAAATTTATTTATATATATATTTGTATACTGCAACTCTTTTTTGAGTCCAATTTCAAAATCTATTTTTTTCATATACCATAAACCTTAAATAATAAATATTAAACCCTAAAAAACATATAATCATCATCATTAAAACTAAAAATGTTGTTATTAATTTATTATTTAAAAAATATATACAAATTATTTTATTTACTTGTTAATTTTTTATTGTCATCATTATAAAAATAAAATATTACTACTAAATATTACAAATTTATTTGAAATTACTCAACTCGGAGTTCATCTATACCTGGTTAAAACTCGATCTAAAGTTCACCTGAAACTTATAGTACCCGACATGAATTTTATCTGAAACCGACCTGACCCAACCTGAACTTAACATGATACTCGAAACGACTCGACTCGAAGTCCATATGAGTCTGAATTAACTCGATAATTAACTGTTTTGATCCGAACCTGGTATTAACCCGACCTGAACCCAAACCCGACCTTGGGCAAGGGCAACAAGGGCACCCGCTCATGGTCCATCATTCAGAGAAACTAAATATTGCATTTTTTGAATTATATTTATTACTAAAGATTTAATTTTTCTAATATTTGTTATTAGGGGCCCATATTTTTAATGTTTTGTTAATAGTGGATAAGTTTTTTCCAATATTTATTGTTAGGGGTTTACTCTTAATATTTAATTATTTTTAATACTTGGTATTAGGTCCCCAATTTTTTCAATATTTTATTATGGATATAGTCTTAATTTTTTTCAATACTTGTTATTAAGGCCTAATTTTTTTAGTACTTGTTACTATAGATCCACTCTTAAAATTTAATTTTAAGAATTACTTGCTATTAGAGATAGATATATAAATAGCTGTATGCAACCACAACAACGACCGTTATATGATGGTAGTGACACCATCTGAAAACGTGATACATGCTACTGTTATGTCCGCAATAGCTATGTTGTTAAAAAAATTCCACAACAGCGATATTCACATTGACTGGAATAATATATGTTATGTCCGCAATTACGATAAACACAACACAACAAAAAATATGATTACAACTGCAATTATAATTTAAATACTTGATTTATGGGCTAATTTTTAGGTTCGCTCAAGGCCTCCAAAAACTTAGGACCAGCCCTGCCTGAACCTAAACCGACTCTCAATTAGAATCAACCTAACATTAACCCAAACCCAGGTCGACTTGAACTTGAACATATCAAATCATTAAATTAACCCAACATAATTTTAATGTAATTTGATCTGATTTGAAACCCATTAGAGTACCCGATTTTACATTCCTATTTCTAGCCATCCGAACATATTTGTACAGTCTTGAGTCCCAAGAAAAGGGTAAAACGGTGAACTCAACAATCCAAGGGTTTACGAAGGGTTTTAGCTCCACTTCCGACCTCACTTTCCCCCTTAAACACTGTTCTCCAATGGAGTATGCCTTGCTGCCATTTTAACCAACATCCTCCGCTAAGCTTACATTTCTCCCCCTCCACAGCTTCTAAATCCCCTCCAATGCTGAAGCTCCTATCCTCCACATCCTCTCGCGTCCACTGCCTCACAACAGCAACTTCCAGCCTCCGAATCAAACCGGAGCCCAATTCGGTCTTTTATGCCCTGGGTCGGCTTAACGGGTTGACTCGGAGGGGCCGTAAGAATTCGCTCTTCAGGGCATGCTTCTGTTCTGATTCAAGCGATGGGTCTGGGTCCAAACCCGCTGTTGAAGTCGAGGAAAAGGGAGCCGAGTCAGAGTCCGGGTCTGATTCGAAAGCATCGTCGGCAATTGTGTCGACTTACCCCAGGCCAGAGGATTACTTGACGGTTAGTTTTTAAATTATGAATCATTTTGCAGTCGGAGTTTGTTTAGCTGATGTGAAATTGAAGTGAAAGAGGGGAAAGAAAAATGTTTTTTTATATGATATTGTTGCTATTTAAAATTGTTAAATTTTGCTTAGTGTTTATTGGTTTTTGGGCTTCCAGGCTATTGTTTTTGTAAAGGTGGCTCTTTTTATAACATTTATGATGAGTTTTTTTTGGACTTAAATAAAAGATGTATAATATTGTGGCATTGAACATGTATAATATTGTGGCATTGATTTGAGTTTATGAAATGAAAGGAAATAACGAATTTCCATGTCCTTATTTTGTTCTACTTTATTTTCCCTTAAACATAGTCAAACAAAGTGTAAAGATTTTTACTTAAGGGTATGTCCTGAAATTATGAACTGCATTTTCAATTAAAGCCCCGTATTTGTTCTCTCTCACATTTGTTTAAGGAATTGTTTCTCATTTATTTGCAGGTTGTGGCGTTACCTTTACCACACAGACCCCTTTTCCCCGGATTCTATATGCCAATTTATGTCAAGGTATAACATGCTGTCCACTTTTATGGGCTATGTAATTTTTCCCATAAATATTTTTTTCATAGGGTAGCGATAGTTTATTAAGTATGAAGCATGAACTACATTGTTGAACTCTAAGGTGTCTTGCAGTTGCAGTTTATAGCTTGGCTGGCATGATACAAGTTGGTTATATGCCCATATTAAGTGTTTAATGATATTAATGAAATTTAAACTCTTATCAATTTGATTGTAGGTCTTATCTTGACCAACTTGTTCCATGGTATTGCTGAGTTAGTATGACTAGAACCTTGAAGTGGAGTGTTTTATGGATTAGATTTTTCATTTTGGAGCAAAATTGTTGTTTTATAACTCTGGATAATGTCCACACTGTGCTCTGTCTTCTACTACGTAACTTTGGTGATAATATCCTGTTGTGTTTGTAGCTTGCACTATCAGCTAGGAATTGTGATCAATGGATCGCTTACAAAGATGCTTCCTTTTGCAGGATCCTAAGTTGCTAGCAGCTTTGCAAGAAAGCCGAAAAAGGCAAGCTCCATATGCTGGTGCTTTCCTTCTTAAAGATGAATTAGAGACAGAGTCCAGCTCTAGTTCTGAAACAGAGAAAAGTGTAAATGATATTAAGGGGAAGGAGTTGTTTAATCGTCTCCATGAAGTTGGCACCCTTGCCCAGGTATGTATTTTTGTTGCTATTATTTTAGTAAAATAAGGTCCTTTACTTGATTAGTGTTAAATGCAACAATTTTAATGAAAATTAGAGACATCTACAACCATATAACATGTCCCTTGATGTATATATATTATGTGTTCTTTTCAGATTTCAAGTATCCAAGGAGACCAGGTTATCCTTATTGGTCACAGGCGGCTTCGAATTACAGAAATGGTGTGTGGGAAAGATTCTGAGATACATCTTTTTAGCCTTTCAGAATTTGGTTTTTGTTTAAAATTATCTATTTCCTGCATAAGTGGAATCTTTGTTAAATGCAAAACCTTCTAAACTTAACGACATGGTTTCTGAGCAGGTCAGTGAAGATCCTCTTACAGTCAAAGTTGATCATCTCAAGGTATGTTTTCTATGTCATCATTTCCACAATTCTATGTGCAAATTTCAAACATAGAATTGATGGTTCCTAGTATGCAATCAATAGTTTATTATTATATATATTCAGCTAGTCGTCTTTATCATGTAGGAAAAACCTTATGACAAGGATGATGATGTCATAAAGGCAACATCATTTGAGGTTATATCAACCCTAAGAGATGTTTTGAAAACTAGTTCACTTTGGAGGGATCATGTTCAAACTTATAGTCAGGTGTGTTCTTTTTTCCAAAATTTTGATCTTTGTTTCTTATATTCCTTTATATCTTCTCTTTATTTCTAGAGCTCCAAACTTCTTCTCCTTGTTTTATTCTTTGCCTAAAATATTCCCTCAAAGTAGGTAGATACTCTATTGAGTTTCACATTGCCAATATACTTAAGTAAATGTTCCATGATTAAATTACCACGTGTTAGTATTATTCCATGGAAATTACTTGTGATAGAAATGGTTTTTATGTACATCATATTTATGACAAAATGTACTAGTTGTTTTCATCAGTTAGCTTGCATAAGCTAATGGTACTATATATTCTTTTCTTTTTGCCTTCTTTCTCAATATATGCAGCATATAGGTGATTTCAATTTTCCAAGATTAGCAGATTTTGGAGCTGCAATATCTGGTGCAAACAAATTGCAATGCCAGGAAGTTCTTGAAGAGTTGGATGTAAGTGGTTTGGATATATATTACTGTTGGTTACTAATCTTTGAGAGGCAGTTCTGGTTCAGTTTGTTTTGTATTTGGGGAACTAAAGTTGCACTCCTATCACTTATACTATGTTGTACTGCTGTCTTCACCTTATGGAATTGGCACTGGAACCTATTGTTTGCTTTCTATACATTTTGAGACTGGCGTAGTTATCTTCATCCGCTCTTTAAACTGTGCTATACTGTTCTTAATAGGTGCATAAGCGTTTACAACTTACACTGGAATTAGTGAAAAAGGAAATGGAAATCAGCAAGATTCAGGTACGTGATGCCATTAATTTCATAGCACCCCTACATTAACCAAGCCTTTTTGTTTTCATTTGATTTGGAGTAGTTCTAAACCATTTGGTGATATTTTTAGGAATCAATTGCAAAAGCAATTGAGGAAAAGATAAGTGGTGAACAACGCCGATACTTGTTGAATGAGCAGCTTAAGGCTATAAAGAAGGTATTACCAATATATCTTTTTGAAGTATGGTCAAAATGTGCCCCCATATAATCTTTTTATTTTCAGTGAATTCAAGTCTATATTTTTTATTCCAACTTCACTTATCGGTAGAAATTAGAATGAACTTCATGTGTTTTGGTGCAGGAACTTGGGTTGGAAACGGATGACAAAACTGCACTTTCAGGTTAGTTCTGTTTCATGATTTATTTGACCGAATCAGAAGATACTATCTATCCGCATGCTTTCCCTTTTTTCTCCTCTCTCTTATAAATGGTGATCTGCAAGCATGGACGCTTCTCTTGAACCTAATTTATTGTTGGAGTTAAGTTAGTGAATTTTCAAGCAAACCCTTCTTAAAAAATAATGTCATAAATCTTCTTTTTAATTGCTTGTTGAAATCAGTTTGTCATAAGCGGGTATCGGAAGTCCCAAAGTTCTGTATTTCTGAAGCTCTATAATTTTTAGTTTTATAGTTTTGAATCGTTTGTGTGTCCTTTTCTACATGTTTATTTTCCTTCATTGCAGCAAAATTCAGGGAAAGACTTGAACCAAATAGAGAAAAATGCCCACCTCATGTCTTGCAAGTTATTGAAGAGGAACTGACAAAACTGCAGCTGTTAGAGGCCAGTTCAAGTGAATTTAACGTAACTCGAAACTATCTGGATTGGTTAACAGTACTCCCTTGGGGAAATTACAGGTTTGTTTCTTCCTGCAAGGGAACAGTTGTGAAGACTTAGATTACGCGAAGTCTTATTATGATTCATCATTGAATGTAAATATATTTGTTAAATGACTCATGATTTTCAAATACAAGTGACTGTGATATTATATATATTAACTTATAATCCTGTAATAGTTATGCATGAAGGTGGGAGTAGAATAAAAAATCAACAATTCAGCAAACTTTAAGAGTTCTATATTTTTTCTTATTTCCAATGTCTTCATTTCTCTTTGCAGCAATGAGAATTTTGATGTTATTCGGGCACAAACAATTCTTGATGAAGATCATTATGGATTAACCGATGTTAAGGAAAGAATATTGGAATTTATAGCTGTTGGAAAACTCAGAGGATCTTCACAAGGTTGGTCTAGTTTCTTTTATCTTATAGAAAATACTGTTGAATGGGATGTTTGATGTTTTTTGTCTGTGTTTTTACTCTGGCTGGAATCTGCGATACCATATTACCTGAACTGCTAATTTTCCCCTTCTATTATAACCATAATACCTTAAAGATGCTTGAGGAAGTGCAATCTTGTTCATACTGGTAGAGCTGGAAACTCAAAAGAAAAAAAAAATTGGGCAGGAATTAAATAAAGGCAAATCGTTTGGCCTTTAAGATGAACCATATTCTTGAAAAAGTTAAAACAAAATTATCCGCAATTGACCTTTTCCACTTGCATTCCATTGTAGTGAAGTAACACTGTTCAATTTCCACTTTGTGCCTGGATATTCTGAACAACAGATTGCAGTGAGAGCAATCTCAAACTAACTGCAGTGATAAATATGTTTGGCTGCTCCGATATACAAAATATTTCATGACGCAATAAACCGATTCTTTTGGTTTGGTTGTTAAAATATGTCAATTTTCTGTTAACTTTTATTTGTTCTTTTGCCTTTAAGAATTGAAAGGTTTTAAGTTTTGTTCAATGAATCAAAATCTCTAGAAACCAAAGTACCAAACCCTTTTGTATTCTTTCCTTTAATATAAATATTTTCTTGCGAGGAATAGGGTTGATATATAAATCTCCTACTAGTTTGATTTTGATGTCATTTTATTCTGAAATGTTGTTTCCTAACATTGTTTTTGTTAAATTAATCTCGTTGAATCCAATCATCATTGATGCATGAAAGTTGAAGCTGTATAATCTAGCCATCTATTTTAACTTCAAAGTAACAACAAAGGCTGATTCATGATCTTTTAATATCGCAGGTAAAATTATCTGTCTCTCAGGTCCACCTGGAGTGGGCAAAACCAGTATTGGCCGTTCCATTTCTCGTGCTTTGAACCGTAAGTTTTTCCGGTTCTCTGTTGGAGGACTCTCTGATGTTGCTGAAATCAAGGTTGTTACCATTCTGTTCTGTTTTTAAGATACTAAACATCTCAACATCATTCTATTGATCCCTTTTATTATATCTGTGAGAAACAGAGTTTTTCTCTGTGTTTTTCTTATTATTCATTAGTGAAAGAGAGTCTATTATATAGACTTTTACAGAGGTGTTTAACGCCAAGTGGTTAACCTATAGGATAAGACTTTTATCCTTTACAAAGATCAAATTTAAAATTCAAACTACTAGTTAAGATAAAGTAAAGATAACATACAACTCCTACTCTATCTAAAACTCTTTACAACACACGGTTATGCATACTAACTAACACTCCCCCTCAAACTGTGTATATGTTGTATATACCCAGTTTGGATGTGAACTCATCAAAAATAACTCTTGGAAGTGCCTTAGTAAAGATGTCAGCTATCTGGCTTCTGGTAGGAATATAGTTTAGCTGTGTAATACCACCATTCACTTTCTCATAGATAAAGTGCCTATCTATTTCAATGTGTTTGGTTCTGTCATGTTGCACCGGATTCTTAGCAATACTCATTGTTGATTGGCTGTCACTATAGATCTCGAACTCAGTCTTTTCATCCAACTCTAGCTCTTTGAGAAGCCTCTTTATCCACATTCCTTCACATATTCCAAGAGCTAATGCTCTAAATTCCGCCTCAAACTACTACTCCTTGACACCACACCGCTTTTTGCTTCTCCAAGTAACCAAGTTGCCCCAAACATAAGCACAATATCCACTAACTGACCTTCTATCGGTGAGCTCTCCGCCTTGACTTGAATCCGTGTATACCTTCACATGCATGCGGAATTTTCTTGAAAATTAGCCCAAAGACAGTGTGAATTTTAGGTACCTCTCAGTGCATTAAGCGCCTCCAAATGTTCTTCTCGAGGATCACTCATGTCTTTGGCTTATAACACTCACTTTGAGTAGGCAATGTCCGGCCTTGTTAGAGAAAGATAAATTAGTTTTCCAACTAACCGTTGATAGGATTCCTTGTCAACCTGGATTACCGACTTCCTCTTTGTTGAACTTCAACCACGGGTCCATGGGTGTCTCGGGTGGCTTGCATCCAAGCATCCCGGTTTACGTAAGAAGATCTAGGATGTACTTCCTTTGATTGATGACTAAACCTTCTCTTGACCTTCCTACTTCCATACCAGAAAATACCTTAGACTCCCAAGTCCTTTGTTTCAAATTCGTAGGCAAGAACAATCTTCAAATTCTCAATTTACGTACTATCATCCCCTGTAATAATTATGTCATCAACATACACAATTAATAAGGTTATTTTACCGATTCTTTTGCAACCTTTACGAGCAGGTGTGATCGGCTGACTTTGTTTGAATCCATTCTTTACCATAGCCTTTGCAAACCTCTCAAACCAGGCCCTTGGAGATTGTTTAAGTCCATACTGGTGATTTGTTGAGTTTGCACTTTGTATTTCTAGTTGTTTTACCTTTCTAGACGGTGGTATTGGAATATATACTTCCTCCTCGAGACTCCCATTGAGAAAGGCATTTTTGATGTCTAGTTGGTGTAATTTCAGTCCTTGTTTACTGACTATGGACATGTAAGATTCTAATAGTATTCAATTTAGCCTTTGGTGCAAAGGTTTCTTGATAATCCACCCCATAGGATTGTGTAAAACCTTTAGCCACCAGCCTTGCCTTATACCTTTCAATGCTCCCATCCGAGTTGTACTTGATAGTGAAAACCCACTTGCATCCAACAGCCCTCTTTCCCTCGGTAGATCTGTCAAACACCATGTCTCATTTTTCTCAAGTGCCCTTACTTCTTCCTCGATGACTTTCTTCCATTTGGGATTCTTCAAGGCCTCCTCTATTGTTTTAGGAATCGCATTAATTTTTTAGGGTGGTTGTAAAGGCCTTAAAATTGGGGTGAAGTTTACCATAGGCAACAAATTTGTTAATTGGGTGCATAGTACATTTTCTTACTCCCTTTCTAATAGCAATAGGAAAGTCATCAAGGTCACTAGAATCTTGAGGAGGAATGTTACCTTCAATCTCGTGAAGAGCGAGGATTTAAGCTCGGTTCAAAGACAACGGGACTTGAGTCCGGTTCTTGACAAGTGCTAGGCTGGTTATTTACTTCATTAGGGGCTCTTCTTCTCCGGTATACACCTTAAATTGGTGTCTGCATCATTTGTGAATGCATGAAGTAGGGAAATTTGTGCTCTGACCCTAGGTCTTTGGAAGAGGTGTTGTACAAGGACTTGGTGATTTGTTGGTATGAGGAGAGTGCATTTCTGTCGGCATAGTATTTTCTGTTACGGTGGTTTCAGGATAGGATATGAAAGGAATGTCTAGTAGAGGAGAAATGATGGAAGGTGGAGGAACAAAGGGCTGAAATTCCTCATTTTTCTCCCCCTGAAGTTCAGTCCCTGCAAAATATGGTTTATCCTCAAAGAAAGTGACATCAAAAGAGACATAGGTCTTTTTAGAAATAGGAGAATAGCATTTGTAACCCTTTTGACTAGAGGAATATCCTATAAACACACACTGATTGATTTAGGGTCCAACTTACTTCTATTTTTATCATGCACATGAACAAAAGTCATGCTGACCAAATACCCTAAGAGGAATAACAGATGAAAGTGGTTTAAAGTGAGGAAAATGTTTGAATAAGACTTACATTTGGTCTTGCAAAATCCAAGGTTTTATTGGGCATTCTGTTGATAAGGTAGGTGGCGAGTAAGTAAGGCTTCCCCCAAAGATATTTAGGTGCTTTGCTGAAAAAAAAGAAGAGACCTCGTAACCTCTAGTAGATGTCTACATTTTTTCTTTCGGCAACACCATTTTGTTGTGGAGTATTGACACAGAAGTAAGATGGAAAATGCCTTTTTCCCGAAAATAACACCCAAGAGATTGACTAAGGTATTCACTCCCATTATCACTCCTCACAACCTTAATACGTTTGTCAAACTGATTTTCAATCATTTGATAGAAAGTTTTGAAAATTGACGCAACTTCGCCTTTTCCCTCATTAAGAAAGTCCAAGTAGTCCTAGAATAGTCATCAATAAAGGTAATAAACCACCTAGACCCGGACAAGCTTTTTACCTTAGATGGACCCCAAATATCACTTTGTGGATTATAGAAAAAGGAGATGTGGGTGTAAATGAGGAAGGAGCATATGTTTGCCTAGTATGTTTAGCAATTTGACATACTTCACAATTAAAAGAATGAGGCTTTTTATTGCTAAATAATTTGGGAAACAATTTTGAAAGATACACAAAATTTGGATGTCCTAGCCTAAGATGCCACAACATAATATCATCGGGGTTACTTAAAGAAGAAGATGAAGTCTTAAAACAACGTGAAAATGAAGCAATCAAAGGTGGTAATTCATCAAGGATATAGAGACCATTGGATAGCCTAGCACCGCCAATCACCTTCTTGAGCCCTGTTCTGAAATACACACCCATTAATTCCAAAGTGAGCATCACATTTAGTATCTTGAACTAACTTACTAAGCGATAACAAGTTGTAGGCAAGATTAGGAACATATAGCACATGAGGCAAAACCAGTTTATCACCCACTTGAATAGTGCCACTTCCTTGTACTTGGGACAGAGACCCATCTCGCAACCTTGATGGAGGTTTTAGAGTTGCAATGGTTAAAGGTGCGAAATATTTGAAGGTTGCTGTCATATGGTCGAGGCACAGAATCTATAATCCAGGATAGAAGATTTGAAGTGGCCAAACAGAAATTCTACCTTCACTAGTGATAAGGCGGTTGTGGAAGATTTAGAGGTGAGATGGCCAAAAAACTGTTGAAGGTAATTGTTCCCATTTAGTTTGTAGGATGTGATTGGGGAAAGAGAGGCATCTGAGATCTGAAATTCAGATGCACGAGACTTATTTTGGGAACTAATTTCTGATGTGGTGGTTTCGAAAAAGGCCATGGAAATTAAGCAAAGGAGAAGACGAGAGATATAGGATCGGCTCCTAAACTGATACCATGTGAGAAACAGAGTTTTTCTCTGTGTTTTTCTTATTATTCATTAGTGAAAGAGAGTCTACTATATAGACTTTTACAGAGGTGTTTAACACCAAGTGGTTAACCTATAGGATAAGACTTTTATCCTTTACAAAGATCAAATTTAAAATTCAAACTACTAGTTAAGATAAAGTAAAGATAACATACAACTCCTACTCTATCTAAAACTCTTTACAACACACGGTTATGCATACTAACTAACAATATCCTAATTTGTATCCAGGGGCATCGTCGAACCTATATTGGTGCTATGCCGGGAAAGATGGTGCAGTGCCTAAAAAATGTGGGGACAGCAAACCCTCTTGTACTAATCGATGAGATAGACAAGGTACCTTAAAAACTAATATTTGAAAACTTTGAATTTATAGTTTGTTTTTGTGTTTCTGTAATGATTCACTCCTCACTCAATTCCTTGGATATGAGCTTTTTATCATTTTGTCTTCTTGAATTTGGTAATGGTTGACCATTTGAATTCTAACATAATGGCAGCTGGGGAGGGGACATGCTGGTGATCCAGCAAGTGCTTTGCTAGAGCTACTTGATCCTGAGCAAAATGCCAACTTTTTGGACCACTATCTTGATGTCCCAATTGACCTATCAAAGGTATAATTGTTTATTTTGGAGGATCTATGTTATCTTACTTTGTCTTGTGATCATTTTCAAGTGTTTGTTTGATATATATGATGGAAACTTGATGCCTTTTATACGATGAGCATTTGGTTGCAGGTTCTGTTTGTTTGCACTGCTAATGTTGTGGACAACATACCAAATCCACTTTTGGACAGAATGGAGGTCATTTCTATTGCTGGTTACATCACTGATGAGAAAATGCGCATTGCTAGAGACTACCTAGAGAAATCTGCACAAGAAGCATGTGGTGTCAAACCTGAACAGGTCTTTTTGTTATCAATTTAACCAAAATGATACTTCTGTTTCTTACGGTTATGTTTTGAAAAAAAAGGGGGTGTTTTGACTTCTCTTCATGCTGTTTCATCCAGGTTGAGGTAACTGATGCAGCTCTTCTTGGCTTAATAGAAAACTATTGCCGAGAAGCAGGGGTTAGAAACCTTCAAAAGCACATAGAAAAGATCTATCGAAAGGTTTGCTCAGCTTCCCTTTTTGTGATGAAGACAAACTCTAGTGTGACAATGGTTACTAGGTTTCAATCATAATGCATTACAATAATCTTTCACATAGGTTCAATTGCACATACACTTTCTTGTCATACATCTTTAGAAATTGTATGGAATCCAGGACGTGTATTAAAACTAGTTGATGTATGGCAGATTGCTCTCCGACTTGTGAGAGAAGGATCATCAAATGAAGCAGTCATTAGTGGAGAGGTAGTCCAACCTACTGAAGCCAAAGCAGAAGTTGTTGATGAAACTGATCTGCATGCCTCTGTAAACGAGACCGCTGTTGAAGTTGAATATGTAGGGAATAGCAGTCATGAACTTAGATCTGAATCCTCAGTTCAGACATCTAACCAGCCTCGGGATTCAAAGGTATTTTAAAAGTTATCCACTTGAAATAAGGGTTTTGGGCATTGGGAAAACTTCTAACATTTTTTGCAAGAAACAATTATGGCACCTTCAGGCTTCAATAGGTTGTGCTAATTGTTAGGATATTCCGCCCTTCTTGCTCTAGTTTGAGACGAAGTGAACCAATTGCTCATCGCTCTAATTGGTCATTCAAAAATCTTTTCATCCAGGATGCAACAGATACTGAGGAACTTCAGGAAACTGAAACAACTAAGGCAGTTGAAAAAGTGTTGGTGGATCCCTCAAACCTAGCTGATTTTGTTGGGAAACCAGTTTTCCATGCAGAGCGCTTCTACGATCAGACCCCGGTTGGGGTTGTGATGGGTCTAGCTTGGACTGCCATGGGTGGTTCTACCTTGTACATTGAAACTACTCATGTTGAGCAAGGAGAAGGTAAAGGTGCCCTTCATGTCACCGGTCAACTTGGAGATGTTATGAAAGAAAGTGCGCAAATTGCTCACACACTTGCCAGAGCCATTTTGCTGGAGAAAGAACCGGATAACCCCTTCTTTGCCAATATCAAACTCCATCTCCATGTTCCTTCTGGGGCCACCCCTAAAGACGGGCCCAGTGCTGGTTGCACCATGATCACTTCTATGCTATCCCTTGCCATGAAGAAGCCTGTTAGAAAGGATCTAGCAATGACCGGGGAAGTGACCCTAACTGGGAAGATTCTTCCAATTGGAGGGGTAAGCTTTAAACAAACCTTCTTTCAGGTCTTATAATCATTACCATGTTAAATTCCATGCGTTCTCTACATTGGAATTCAACAGTTAAATATACTTGTCAGATCTCCAACTTGAGCTTTACGAATATCTCTGCACATAAATATGCTTGGATCATTCCGTTTTCCTTCGTGTTTAAACTTACAAAAGTGAATGTGAATTTCGAAATCATCAGGTGAAGGAGAAAACAATAGCAGCAAGGAGGAGTGAAGTGAAGACCATCATATTCCCATCTGCAAATAAACGTGATTATGATGAGCTTGCACCAAATGTAAGAGAAGGGCTTGATGTGCACTTTGTAGATGACTACAGTCAGATATTCAATTTAGCATTTAACAATAATACTGGAAATTAGCTTCTCATTGCCAGCAACAAAGCCAATGGTTTTAGATAACACCATTTTCCTGGGTTGTGCCTGAATATTCCTTGTAATTTACTTGGAAACCAGAACCCAATTTTGTATTTTGCTACACCAACATTTTTAATCAAGATATCAAAATGTAGAGCACAAATTTGTGATAAGTGCTCGAGAAAAAGACATGAATCCACTTTCAGAATGAGAAATAAAAGTATTTTAATCTTTTTATACTTTTATATAGTCATTAAATAAAGTAATTTAAAATTATTATTTATAAAAAATATTAAAAGAAATTTACTTGTATGATTTTAAAAACAAATAAAGAAAATTTTGAGATTTTGCAGTTTCCTTCATGGAAAATTAAGGGGGAAATTTAAATTTTCTTCTTTCTTCCCGTTTCAGTTATAAATTTTTATATTCCAAATAAAAAGAAAAATCCAGCAATAAAATTTCAAAATTAAATAAAAATTTATTTCCTTAAACTTTAATTGAATTCTAAAATTATAGATTCTCTCACCGATCATAAAAAAACTTATTCACAAACCGGATGGTTTATGCATTTGGCTTTCATACTGAAGTCCTCTAACACTATGACACGAGTTTTCATATTAATACATATCAGATACAGAGTTATCCACTTAGGAGGAAATAAAATTCTCTTGGCTGGGGTAAAAAGTACTTGAATTTTTTTAAAAAATAAAAATATTTTTTTCACCCAATTAAGCTCTTAAATTATGAAATTTAATCAATTAAATCTTTTGACCAATTTTGACCATTAAATCTTGACTATTTTTTAAATTTGTTGGTACAGTGCGTCGTGTCATAGTGTTTATACTTAACTTTCTTAGAATTTTTTTATTTTATTTAAAAATTTCTTTAAAATTTTTAAAAATTCTAAAAAACTTATAAAATTTATACAAAAAATGAAAAAAAATGCAAATTCAACATGATAACTATAGTGTATCATGTACCAGTAATATCTAAAGAAAAAAATTGTCAAGATTTAATTGTCAAAATTGGTTAAAGAGCTTAATTGATTAATTTTTTGGTTCAAGGGTTTAATTGGGTGTAAAAAATTCAGGGGCTTAATTGTTTTTTTTTAATTCAGGGGCTTATTACACCTAGGGGTGTTCATGGTCGGTTAACTGTACCGTTTAGTCTAAACAGATAGTTAACCGTTATAGCGGTTATTGAATTTTGCTAACCATTACCTAACCATTAAGAAACGGTTAACCTTTAAGAAATGGTTAACCGACGGTTCGGTTATAAGTTAACGTGTAACCTATTACAGTTTGTTTCACATGTTCACTGTTTTTTTTAGAATAATAAAACTATAACTTAGATGAATATTATATTAAAATGTTCATAAAAAATACTTAAATAGAGATTCGAAACACTAACTCCATACTTAATTCAAAAAAAAAAGAAAAGTATCTATACACTACAAAGTTCCAACACAACACAAAATACACAAACTTCATACTTAGTTTAAAGTTCAAAGTTTCAATAGTGTTCAAACACATAGCAATACACTATCAAAGTTTAAGATATAGAAATACATCATCAAAGTTTTAAAGACAAATCTTTAATTGACATAATACAAACATAAGGTAAATGAAACTTCCATGAGTTAGTATCATAAACCACAAAAGTTAACTCTACGATCAAATCACCCAAGGTCTTCACCGACTTCATATAAAATGGAATATGACTTATCAATAATAATTGTTTGTTAATTTAGTGTTAAATCCTTCATTCCTATATTTCAAAACTCGAAATAAGTCCGTATAAGAAATATAATGCAGTACTAGCAAATCAAAGATAAAAAATAATTATGAATTAGATTATAAAATACGGTTTTGAAATTAGAAAAGGGGCATGTGGGTTGAAATTTTAATTAAATGTATTTTATTTTTTAAAATATGTAAATAATTTGTCAAATTTTGTAACCATAACCTTAACCATTAATCATTATTTTTAGCGGTTCAGTTAACTAAAACTGTTTAATATTAATTATTCGATTAATTAACCTATAAAATGTAATGATTATACTAATTGATGGTAACGGTTAACGGTTTTGGTTAATTATGTACACCCTAATTACACCCTTAAGCCAATTTTCTTCAATAACAGAGAAGTAACTGAATGAAAAAGGGTATTTATTCTATATTGACAAACCATAATCTTCACGGCATTAGATCACATGATCAATGACGGATCTAAAAATTCAAGAATTGGGTTAAAATATTTTTCCTCAAATAGACATGTAAAAAACATTTCTCTTTATATACTAAATAAAATTATTATTTTTTAAAATAACATTAAATTAAACCTATTTTTACTGAAATGGAGATGCAGATGCTCCCCACCACGGCTAGGTGCATCCGCCACTGACGTAGATTGAGGTTGGTTGATTAGCCTCATATTCATATTGAATTATATTGAATTAAAATTGTTATTATACAAAGCCTTGTTAGTTGCTCGTTTGAGTTTTAACGAAAGAGTGACCCGATTGTAACCAAAATTTAATTGAGTAACATATTTGTGTAAAACCCGAATTTTATCCGGGTACATACATATATTTTTCCTATAAATAAAACCAAAATATATATATACACGTAAATAAATAGATATAAACCTAAAAATAATAAACATATTCCATAAATAAAGTCCAAATGTTCCTTTTACAAGCCCATCTACATGATAAAAATCCCAAGCCCAAATTCCTATTTCTACAATCTGTTGACAGCTCATTTCCCTCTCACATTGCTTAAATCCAGCCCAACAAAAACATATCTAATCCAAATTTAATTTTCTCGCCTAATTTATGCCACGTGTCGAGCTCTCTTTGGTCCACAGAATAGCACGTGGATCTGTGTTTCTTCTTCCCTTAGCTGGAAGGTGACTTCATCTCTGTTACGTCATGTGTTATGTCACAATCCACCTCCCTAAAAATAGAAGAGAGAAAAAAGCATTAAGAATTAATTGCAATCATTATTAATAATAATAATTACTTGATTAAAATTAGGAAAAAGAGAAATACCTGGGGAGTTTCACCGTCACCGAAAACTGGAGAGCCGTCGGAGATTCGAACCACCACCAGGAACGCGAACGACCGTAGAAATAAATCGACCATCACCAGAGAAGATTAGAACCCGATTTCAACTACAAAAAGGCATATTTTTTCTAATCTTTTATTTCCTGCAAATGAAAACACAACAAGACATTAAATTAGAGCAAACAAAGAAAAAACATACTTGAAATATTCGTGTAAAAGCAAATCGAGAAAGGAAAGAGCGGCCGGAGAGTGGTTTTAGGTTTGGTGGAGTTGAAAATGGGTTGATTAAGGGTAGAATAGATTTAAGCGGGGATGAATGAAAATCCTGCTGGACTGGGGCTTAGATTTAGGTTTAGGTGAAAAATCGAGAAATTTTGGATATTTTAAGGTTCCAGTGTGAAAATTAAAAATCGCCTAGTAGCAGTCGACTGAAAAAGAATGATGGTCGGAGTGATACTGAAGATCGTCAGAGAGTGGCGATTGAAGATCGAATGGCGGTGGAGAATGGTCGTATTCATGGGGATTCATTTTGAACAATGATGAACAGCAACCAAAATCAAAGGATTTTGATCTATTTCGGTTGTGTTTTTGGGAAATAGAGTGTTTATTTTAGTGGATTTAGAGCGAGAGTATGGGTGTAAAACCCTAATTTTAAAATTAATCATCAAACTATTTTTACCTCGGTTTAAAAATAGTTTCGACAGTTTGTAACTTCAATAATAATTGGATGATATGTTTGTTACTCGACGACAACATTTTTAACGTCTGTTTGCATTTAAACGAGAGAGTGACCCAATTATAATTAGAACATTAATTGAGTGACCCGTTTTTAATTTTTAATAATTAGATGACTCAAATGTAATCTTATTAATAATTGAGTGATCTCTACTGTAATTTACCCTTTTATATAATGTTCTAACATAATTTTGAAGAAAAAATATATTTTATTACATCAATAGTCAATTTTCCTTTAAATATAAATGTAAATAGAAAGTAGTTATATGCAAATATAAGTGTAAAAAGAAAGAAAGTATTGGCTAGTCTTTCCCGCGAGACTAAGTTCATTTAAGAATACAATCACTCAGTTTCGCGATAAAAATGAACTAATTAATAAGTTAGAATAAACAAACTCAAATTTATTTTTTGGGTAACTAATCCTGGTACCACTAAATTATAGTCGTTGACTCGTTTTTGCTACTAACTTTTTAATTTATCCAATTTTATCGCAAAATTTTATTTTTTTTATTCATTTATATCACCGCGACATTAACTCCTTAACAAGACGATAACATAGAGCAAGGCGTGATAACTGGGATGATAGATAAAACGACGTCGTTTTGTAAGAGAATATGTAAAATAATATGCACTCAATGGGATTTGAACCTCTAGAACCATTAATATGAAAGGAAAACTCCAAATCATTAAGCCAACTTAAAAACTTTGATTTATTTCTAACACAAATAATATATATTTATCATATAAATAATATTACTCTGTATAAATAATATAAATATATTAGAACTAATATTAGTATACATATATTAAATAATAAATAAAATATTTTATATAAATAATTTTTAATTTATAAATAATATTAAATATATAAATAAATAATATATTATTATAAAAACTAAAATACTAATTTTCAAAACTCGAAATTTCCAAAATTTAGAAAAAGCCCAAAATCCAAAAAAAACTTTAAACCCTAAACCTTAACCCTAAACTATAAATCTTAAACCCTAAAATTTATTTATAAACAAATAATATTAAAATATGTAAACAAATAGTATATTATTATAAAAACTAAAAAATTGGTTTTTAAAAAAATCTGAAATTTTCAAAATAAAAAAAAAACAAAAATTCACCAAATCATTAAACCCTAAATCCCAAATACATTCATTTTTGATGGTAATGGGCTTATGATTTTAGGGTTTATGATTTAGGGTTTTAAGGTTTATAGGTTAGAGTTTAATGTTTTGGTGGATTTTGGGCCTTTTTGTATATTTTGGAAATTTTGAAGGCTTTTTGAAAATTAGTTTTATAGTTTTTATAATAATATATTATTTATTTATATATTTAATACTATTGATAATATAAATTTTTTATTTAATATAAATATTTTATTTATTAGTTATATATATTAATATATTATTATGTGTATATTAATGTTATTTAGAATATATTTATATTATTTATATAGAGTAACATTATTTATATAATAAAATAGAATTAATCTCAACTGCAGTTTGGAATATATATTATTTGTGCTAAAAACAAAACAAAAATCTTAAGTTAGCTTTTGATTTTAAAGATTCTGGGTTCAAATCCTTAGGTACATATTTTTTCACATTTTCTATAGCAAAACGACGTCGTTTTGAGCCATTTAGTATCAAAACGACATCGTTTTGATCTAGTATCCAAGTTATCATGTTGTGCGCCATGTCATCATCTCGTTAAGGAGTTAATGGTGCGATGGTATAAACGAGTCGAAAAATAAAGTTTAGTGGTAAAATTGAACCAATTAAAAGGTTTGCGGCAAAAACGAGTAGTTTGGTGGTACCTGGCGTAGTTTACCCTTATCTTTTTTAGCGGCGTACTAAAACCTAAAGATATTATCGCACGTAATTTTTAAAAGGATTTTTCTATGCATACGAACATAGGTTATTTGGTCATTCAAGAGCTTTGATTAAATACAAAATTTTATTGAAAAAGACTCTCATTCAATGTATTACAAAACCCTAAAAGATTTCATTGAAAAACTTTCATTCAATGTACAAAACCCTAAATGATGAATGTTAAACCCTAAACCACAAACCCATAAACCTTAAACCACAACCCTAAAGCCCTAAACCATAAATCATATACCCTAAACCCTAAATCCAAATTTAAGGTTTAGAGTTTTGTAATACATTGAATGAGAGAGTTTTTAATAGAATCTTTTAAGGTTTTGTAATACACTGAATACGAGTTTTTATCAAGAAAATATTATATTTAATCCAAACTCTTAAATGACCCTTAACCAATGTTTGTATGCATAGGTTAGATAAAGCCTTTTTAAAAAAACCATCAAATTATAAAACTATAAAAACTTTAGGGTAAACTATATTCATGATCACTAGGGATGGGCACAGTTCGGGTCGGGCTTTTAGCCCATCTGAACCTGACCCGAAAATAGTTACCCTAAAACGAACCCGACCCAACTCGACCTCATTCTTTTAAAAACTGACCAAACCTAAAAATAAATACACTAAACCCGACCTGACCTATAGAAAAAAATTAATTTTAAGGACCTAATTATAAAAAAATAATTTTAGGAGACTTAATTATAAAATATAATTTTAAGGACTAAATCGTAATTAAAAAATCAATTTTAAGGACCTAATTATAAAAAAGATGTATATAAAGAGTGGTATTACTACAAATATCCCTAAAAAATTTAGGGAAAAATTATATTATTAGTCCCTGGTTAGGTCGGGTCGGATTTTTCACCTAAACCCGAACTCACCCTTAGTAAAAACCCGACTTGAACTCAATTTTTTCACAAAAAACCCTACCCGATTGGGCCGAGCGGGTCGAAACCCGTCGGGACCGGATGAAATGCTAATCCCTAATGACCACCCAACTATAGGTCTGATTCTATTTTGATCATCGATCTTTCAATTTTTTCAATTAAACCACTACTATTTAAATGATATCAATTAAGCCATTTACCATTAAAATCTAACGGAAAAGATGGTGTGGCAGTTAACGAAAACTTGTGTAATTCACATTTGATCCCCGGTACTTACATATTGTATCAATTTGCTCCTAATTTTAATTTAATTTAACAAATTTAATCCACAATCAGATGGTGACACGCGTCACATCAATTTTGCTCCTAATTTTAGTTTAACTTAATAAATCTACTCCTCCAATCAAATGTTGATGTCACCGTGTGATTAAATGTTCCAATGATGGACAAAACTAAATAGTGAAAAATATAACGAGAGAATTTGAACCTACACCATTAGGCACATAAATGGATCAATGTTTATTCCTTAACAAAAGAAACATTGTAACACCTCATTCTCGTATTCGATTACCGAATATGAGTCAAAGATGTCACAGAACAATAACATGATTTTTATTCAAAAATTCCATAAATTTAAAACCTTTGAAAATATTTATATTGGCTAATACACAAAATCGGAGCTCCTTTACTTTTAAAAAAATAAATTTGATTGTTAAAAAAATATCGGACGTTGAACTAAAATACACAAATTAATCCCATTTATACCTGCCACTAAAATAAATTAAAAACCTCAAGTAGGATGTCATTACTGCGGCAACTTGATGAAAATTTCTGAACTTGATGCAACTCTTTGCTCCGTTCAATGATTCAAATCGCCTACGTGTGCACAATCAACACACGCTAAGTACGAACTTAGTGAGACAATAAATGAATTTAATAACAATAATTTAAAACTTATTCGACTTCATGACGACGTTTATATAACATGATATATGCTAATGCATCAACTTTCTCATTGCATTAGTAATGATTTACTATATGCCAATGTCATAAGACTTTCATGCTTGTCCATTTGTCATAATATGCCATATATGCATAAATGCATCATGACCACTAGATATGTATTACCATCATGTTAATCATATATTAACATAATATAAACCGAATATAAATTTCTTACCAATATACTTGCCATTTATTCCAAAAGCTTATAAGCTTATTCACCAGTTTATTTTTTATTAACCACTAAACCATAGCCCAAATATAAGCCTATAAGGACCCTGGGTACACGAATCAAATATGCACGGAAATGCTAATACACATAAGGTGGTGCCCACCATAATACACATAAGGTCGTGCCCACCATATGCACTAAGTGTCCTTTATATAACAATAATGCTAAACCGAGTATGCATCGTGCTGCTGGACTCTATGGCATGCCATTATACCCTGCCCCTCAATGACATACTTAGGCATACATTCCATATTTTTTTTCATCCATGGCAGTGTATATCAACATAATTTAACATTGGACAGTTCATACCCAAAATAACATTTATAATATAACATCATATATAACTAGTGATCTATGCATTTATATTCAACTTTTGACATTTAAAATATTTCAATCATATGCTCCATGACATAAATATAATAACAATAAAATTTGGGTAGACTCATCGCAAGCCATCCCAATGATGTATAAAACATCAATGTGTCATGATATGTATGCAATTGCACTCACCTTGACACTTCTTATCCCAATTTAAATTGACTAAATTAAGAGAACTCCAAGCTTGATCCTTTGCCTTATCTATTGAATTTTTAATTTCTCGGGTTTACTTGAATGCTTCACATTCATCCCTTATATGCACAAATTAATAACACCAATAAGGCACTCATTTTATAATCTATCAGTCTGCGCTACCTTCAAAGAAATATTTATATAAAATAATTCATAACTTGGAATTTGATTATGTTGTCTTGACAGAAACTAGATTCGATAAGCTGTTCAACCATATAAACTAATAGCCCAAATTCAACTTGTACGATTTATGACGAATTTTTAAAGTCGAATTCCGGTGCTGAATTTCAAAGCAGACTAGTATTCTTTTTTCTGACCTTTCATCACTTAAAAATTCATATCTTTTTTATATACAAATCGAAATCAGACACTGTTTGTTTTAAACGAAACTATACTGAACCAGGAATACAATGATATAAGGATTACTTTCTAATCATTTTTTGTAGAATTTATGGTTAATTTCCGAACTTATTGCCAATGACAAAAATTCTAGGCAAATTTTATAATTCACATCTTTAGCATCATTTAACCATTCCAACACCTCAAATTAACCTTCAATTATGTTATTCCAACATTTTTCCTTTCATGAAAACTCCAAATTCAACTTGAATTCTTAAACCCCAAATTAAACCCTAATTAACCAAATGGTATTCCATCAAGAATACATCAATTTCAACTTCAATCAAGCATGGAAATAATAGAACATCACATAATCTTCCATAATTCAATCCTAATTCATTTGGATCCATAAACCCTAAATTATCTCTTTTCAAACTTCAAAAGTATCCTTCAACAATTCTATGAAATTTTTATACCAACTGAAAGAGAATTTCATGAAGAACAACTTCATATTTCATAAGCTAACCCTAAATCTTAGTATTTAGGGATTAAAAATGCAAAACCCTAAACTTACCTTGCTTTCCTTCTTGTTCTCTTCTTCTTGACGCGAAGCATGAAGAAAGATGAAGATATTTCTTCATTTTTATGCCATTTGGCATCTTTTATTTCCATAAATATTGAAAATATCCTCCAAATAGTGAAATGACTATTTTGCCCTTAAATCCAATGAATCCATAATGTGCCACATGTCATCATCCTTCATCCAATGACCTAGATTGAATCTTGAGTTAGTAGTTTACCAATTTACCCTTGAACTATATCAATTTCCAATTTTGCCATTGAAACATACTTAAATTCCAATCTTATCCCTTTATCCAATGGCTAGGATTTAACATGGAAAAATTATCTAAATCCAAGGGCCCAAAATAAATCTTACCATTTAAAGACATGGAAATGACATTTTTAACCTTACCCCATCATCCTTCAAAATATCTTGAATATTCGATTCAATCCGATTATCCGAATATTTTTCCAAACTTTCTCGCTTTATAGCCATTAATACAAACTCAGTACGAAAAATCCAGATAACAAGAAAACATAATTCTTGGGGGTAAACTATTCATTTACGGGGTTAAAATACATAACTTTTGAAAATTACACTTTGGTCCCTAAACTTTTCCAAAGTTTATATTTTAGTAACCAAACTTTCATTTTATTCATTTTGGTCACTAACCAAAATTTTGAGGTATTACAATTCTCCCCTTAATAAAATTCATCCTCAAATTTTCTTTACATACTTGGTTCAAAAAGATACATATACTTTTTTTCATT
Source organism: Hibiscus mutabilis (assembly GCA_019671005.1). Classification (NCBI taxonomy): domain Eukaryota; kingdom Viridiplantae; phylum Streptophyta; class Magnoliopsida; order Malvales; family Malvaceae; genus Hibiscus; species Hibiscus mutabilis. Next base: position 23,795,063 of record CM033719.1, on the reverse strand, counting down.
GCTTCCTCCGTTTCCCAAGTAGTTTCTTTCACTTTATGGTTTCTCCACAGAATTTTAACTAGAGGAATCTTTTTGTTCCTTAATTGCTTTTCTTCTCGAGCTAAGATTCTTACAAGTTCTTCATCGTATTTTAAATGCGGTTGAATTTCAATTTCTTCTGGTGTAATGACATGCAAAGGATCTGGTCGATATTTTCGAAGCATGGACACATGAAACACATCATGAACCTTACTCATTTCTGGTGGTAATGCTAGTTGATATGCCACTGGACCAACCCTTTTCAAAATTTCATAAGGACCAATGAATCTTGGACTAAGTTTGCCTTTTCGTCCAAATCATAATATCTTTTTCCAAGGTGAAACCTTTAAAAATACTTTGTCTTCAACTTTAAAATCAACATCTTTTCTTTTAAGATCCGAGTACGAATTTTGTTTGTCAAAAGCGGCCCTGAGATTATCTTGAATTATCTTTACCTTTTCCTCCACTTCTTGAACAAGATCTGGTCCAATGATTTTTTGATCCTCTAGTTCACACCAATTTAATGGTGTTTGGCATTTTCTTCCATATAATGCCTCATAAGGTGCCATCTTTATACTTGATTGGTAACTGTTGTTATAAGCAAATTCAGCTACTAGAAATATTTTTCCCATGAGCCTGCAAAATTTATTATACACTCTTTGAGCATATCTTCAAGTATTTGAATAGTCTTTTCTTATTGTCCATCCGTTTGAGGATGGAAAGCAGTACGAAAGTGTAGTCGAGTTCCTAATGCTTTATGTAATGCACTCCAAAACCTTGAAGTGAACTTTGGATCTCTATCAACTTTAATAGACATAGGAACACCATGTAATCTAACAATTTCCTTAATATATAACTCCACCAACTTATTCAAGGAGTAGTCTGTTCGAACTGGTATGAAATGTGTTGTTTTAGTCAATCGATCCACAATCACCCAAATCGAATCCTTCTTTCTTGGCGTCAGTGGTAAGCCTGTTACAAAATCCATAGTAACATTTTCCCACTTCCATTGTGGAATTGGAATTGGTTGAAGTAATCCTGATGGAAATTGATGTCCTGCCTTTACTCTTTGGCAAGTTAAACATTTAGCAATGAACTCAGTGATAGCTCGTTTTATGCTAGGCCACCAAAATAGACTCTTTATATCTTGATACATTTTGATGCCTCCTGGATGTATAGTTAAAAGACTGTAATGTGCTTCCAAAAGTATTTCCTTCTTTAGTTCCTCATCTTTAGGAATTTATACACATCCCTTGTAGTATAAGCATCCATTTGATTTTATTTCAAAGTCTTTAGATTCGCACGTTTAACTTGCTTCTTCTTTTCCAAGCATTTCTCATCATGAGCATTCAATGCTCTCAAAGCAGAAAATGTTTTCCTTGTAACTCTTTAATTCTTCCTATCAAGGTAGACTTAATTTGAAGTTTAACCACTATTGTACTGTTTTTCTGTAATTTCAACTGAGCATTCAATGCTCTCAAAGCAGAAAATGTTTTTCGGCTAAGTGCGTTTGTTGCTACATTAGCCTTCCCCTGATGATAACCAATAATTACATCATAGTCCTTAATCAATTTTATCCACCTTCTTTGCCTCAAATTAAGCTCCTTTTGGGATAACAAATATTTCAAACTTTTATGATCCGTGAAGATGTAGCACTTTTCACCATATAAACAGTGACGCCAAATCTTTAAAGCAAACACTACTATAACCAACTCTAAATCATGGGTAGGATAATTTCTTTCATGAGTTTTGAGTTGTCGAGAAGCATATGCTACAACATTCCCTTCTTGTATCAATACACACCCTATACCATTATGGGATGCATCACTATATATTATAAAATCCTTCTCAGGTTTTGGTTGTACCAATACATGAGCTTCTATTAATATCCTCTTTAATTTGTTGGAGCTTTCTTGACATTTATCTGTCCAAACAAATGTCACATCCTTTCTTAATAGTTTAGTTATTGGAGCAACAATCATTGAAAATTCTTTTACGAACCACCGATAATAACTCGTTAATCCCAAGAAACTTTTCACCCCATAGATATTTTGAGGAATTTTCCATTCTAGGATTGCTTGAACTTTTTTAGTATCGACTCGAATCCCTTTAGCTAAAACTATATGTCCAAGGAAAACTACTTCAGACAACCAAAATTTCACACTTCAACAGCTTTGCATATAATTTATTTTCTCGGAGGATCTAAAGAATTACTCAGAGGTGAGCATCATCATCCTCTTTGGTTTTAAAATAAACCAATATATCATTTATGAATTCCACCACAAATTGATCTAAATATGGCTAAAATACTCAATTCATTAGATCCATAAAAGTCGCTGGTGCATTGGTAAGTCTAAAAGGCATTACTACAAACTCATAATACCCGTATCTAGTTCTGAAAGCTTTCATTGGTATATCTGCTTCTTTGATCTTCAATTGATGATACCCCGATCAGAGATCAATTTTAGAAAACACTATTGCTCCTTTAAGTTGATCAAAGAGATCATCAATCCTTGGCAGATGATATTTATTCTTCACCGTCACTTTATTAAGTTGACGATAATCCACACATAACCTCATTGATCCATCTTTCTTTTTCACAAACAGGACTTGAGCTCCCCAAGGTGATATACTAACTCGTATAAAACCTCAATCCCATATTTAATGTAACTAATCTTTTAACTCTCTTATCTCTGTAAGTGATATTTTGTACAGTACCTTTGATATAAGTTCAATGCCAGAGAAAACCTCAATCCTAAATTTCACTTCACGATCAAATGGTAACCCTGGCAATTCCTGAGAAAACACATCTTATTATTCATTAATAGTTGAGATACTTTCCAAGTTCATCTTTGAATACTTATATATTCACAACAAAAGCTAGAAAGTCCTCTACATCCTTGATGATAGCAGTTTCCAAAAAAATACCACTGAACCACATTAATCAGAAAAAATCTAATTTTCCCCTCATCATTACAATCTCCAAACTTTCTAGTTCCTTCAGAACTATTTGTTTCATGAAAAAAAACATAGAAGCAATTCCATTAAGCTTACTAAAATTCAATTTCTTTGAATTACTATCGAGTAATTCTTATAGATTTAACTAACTCTTGTTCTATGTCACAAGAGATAAGTTACTATCACATCGAGCTTTCCTTGATCATCACAACAAAGAGCTTTTTGTACCTCTTTTTTTTTATCTCAATAGTCTAGCAACATTGGTTTTCTATCAATACCCCACCTGAAGTCTCACACTTCAAGACTTCCCAGCTCTCTAGCAATAAAAGTTTAAAGAACTTTGGGTTGAATTTTATTTAAAATCATATCCAAGGTTCAAATTAATAAACTTTGGTTTAGCTAGGCGTTTTCAACTACACTAGCACATTAACATCATATTAAGCGGAAATCTGTTAGTAATTAACCTTATTACTACTTTTATGGGCCTCATTTCTTTTTACCCAACTGTTTGATCGCTCGACGCAATCTCTCAACTTCGAACATCTATAACTTTATACAATCAATTCAATAACCAGTTCCATCAAGTCACTTAAGCATTAATATAGTAATAGTGACATCCTAGTGGCATGTATACACTTACTGACTGATAACAAGCTCGGTTTAGATCCAGAACCGGCTAAATCTGACGCTCTGATACCAATAAATGTAACACCTCATTATCGTATTTGATTATCGAATATGAGTCAGAGATGTCACAGAACAATAACATGATTTTATTCAAAAATTCCATAAATGTAACACCTTTGAAAATATTTATATTGACTAATACACAAAGTCAGAGCTCATTTACTTTTAAAAAATAAATTTGGCTGTTAAAAAAATATCAGACGTTGAACTAAAATAGACAAATTAATCCCATTTATACATGCCACTAAAATAAATTAAAAACCTCAAGTAGGATGTCATTACTGCGGCAGCTTGATGAAATTTTCTAAACTTGATGCAACTCTTTGCTTCGTCCAATGATTCAAATCACCTACGTGTGCACAATCAACACATTCTAACAATAATTTAAAACTTATTCAACTTAATGACGACTTTTATATAACATGATATATGCCAACGCATCAACTTTCACATTGCATTAGTAATGATTTATTATATGCTAATGTCATAAGACTTTCATGCTTGTCCATTTGTCATAATATGCCATATATACATAAATGCATCATGACCACTAGATATGTATTACCATCATGTTAATCATATATTAACATAATATAAATCGGATATAAATTTCTTACCAATATACTTGCCATTTATTCCAAAAGCTCATAAGCTTATTCACATGTTTATCTTTTATTAACCAGTAAGCCATAGCCCAAATATAAGCCTATGAGGACCTTGGGTACACGAGTCAAATATGCACCGAAGTGCTAATACACATAAGGTCGTGCCCACCATAATACACATAAGGTCGTGCCCACCATATATACTAAGTGTCCTTTATATACACTATAGTGCTAAACCGAGTATGCAACGTGTTGCTGGACTCTATGACATGCCAACTATACCTTGTCCCTCAATGACATACTTGGGCATATATTCCATATTTTTTTCATCCATGGCAATGTATATCAACATAATTTAACATTTGGCAGTTCATACCCGAAATAACATTCATAATATAACATCATATATAACTACTAATCTATAAATTTATATTCAACTTTTGACATATTTAAAATATGTCAATCATATGCTTTATGACATAAATATAATAACAATAAATTTTGGGTAGGCACATCGCAAAGCCATCCCAATGATCTATAAAACATCAATATGTCATGATATGTATGCAATTGCACTTACATTGACACTTTTTATCCCAAACTAAATTGAATAAATTAAGAGAACTCCAGCTTGATTCTTTGCCTTATCTATTAAATTTTTGATTTCTTGGGTTTACTTGAATGCTTCACATCCATCCCTTATATGCACAAATTAATAACACCAATAAGGTACTCATTTTATAATCTATCAGTGTGCACTACCTTCAAAGAAATATTTATATAAAATAATTCACAACTCGAAATTTGATTATGTTGTTTTGACAGAAACTAGATTCGATAAGCTGTTCAACCATATAAACTAATAGCCCAAATTCAACTTGTACGATTTATGAAGAATTTTTAAAGTCGAATTCCAGTGTTGAATTTCAAAGCAGACTGATATTCTTTTTTCTGACCTTTCATCACTTAAAAATTCATATCTTTTGATATACAAATCGAACCGTTTGTTTTAAAAGAAACTATACTAAACCAGGAATACAATGATATAAGGATCACTTTCTAATTATTTTTTGTAGAATTTATGGTGAATTTCCGAACTTACTGCCAATGACAAAAAGTCTGGGCAGATTTTATAATTCACATCTTTAGCATCCTTTAACCATTCCAGGAATTCATCTACGCCTAACGAGCCATCTCAAGCTGGTCTAATCGAGACTGAAGCACAGCCATTGCTGAGGCTTTATTCTGATGTTGTGATCTGTGTTTCCAAGTAAATCATTAGCATAAGTGAAACTGCAGTGGTTTTGACAATGAGGACACGACTCGAACCTTTCATTTTGACAAGTAGCAGTTACTCCTGTGGGAATGTGGACAATTCTCACAGCGCTCTCAGTTGTGTTAACATGCTGACCACCAGCTCCCCCAGCACGAAACCGTTCAATATGAAGATCAGATTCATTAATTTGTACACGAGAAGATCCATCACCTAGGATTGGAATTGCAGCAACAGCAGCAAATGAAGCATGCCAGCATTTCCCACTGTCAAAAGGTGAGATACGGACTAACCTATGAACTCCTACTTCTGCTTTGGCATATCCAAAAGCATATTCACCATCAACTTTGATAGTTGCTCGCTGAAAGAATAAACAACCTAAGGTCAAAAACCTATAGCCTCTCAAAGAATCTTAATTAAAACCAAAAAGCAACAGCTCGATGGGCTTCATGCTTAGCACTAACTGGCATGACAATGTGGGTTATTCTATGCATGCTTAGTTTCACTCTATACTGAATTAGGTAATAGAAGCAGATACCCAGTGCTGCTTAAATGAAGGATAAAGAGAGGAGGTAAGAGACAAACCTTGATGCCTGCAATCTCACCCGGCATTTCATCCACTACTGTTACTCCATAGCCACGCCGTTGGGCCCAGGTTTGATACATTTGCATAACCATTGCTGCCCAATCCATGCTCTCAGTGCCTCCAGCTCCAGCTTGTACCTACATCATAAACCAAAAGATCAAGGTTGAGATTGGAAGAAACAAAGCAGCAGGTTTTCATTATCTGTTGGGATAATGGAATAGAGTAAAAGGAAACCACTTAACTGTAAGTAAGGCAAACATATTCTTTCTAAAGAATAGACATCTTAATAAAGCTAAAGGATAAAACACAGTCAAAGTATTATATAAGTGAAACCTCTATATAACAAGAACAAGAATCGTGCTCTCCAGCTAACAACGCTTCAAGCTCCTTGTCTTTTGAATCTCTTCTCATCCTTAGTAGTGCTTTCATTGATTCCTGCAGAACATAATTTTACAATGTAACAACCAGCTACTGTGTGTCGAGAGATGCTTACTAAATACAAGTGATATTTTTCGGAGACTCAGAGGACGATCATAACAGCATATCGTCCCTGCAAGACAGTTAACCACATCCCATAGTGTAATCTCATCAAATCTTGCTAAGTCACCTTTTTTCATCACGAAAGTAAATAACTCCTCTTTCTATAGTTAATTTTATTTTTCATGGTAAAAACTTTCCTTTGTGTAAATAACTAATCCAGCCATATCAAAATAGGCAATGGTGACATGTAGAATTAACCTAAACAAACTAAACCTAAAAAAAGTAGTTACCATATCTTTTACAAACCTATGATAAATAAACCCTTAATCATTAAAAAAAGAATGAAGACATGCCTAGATAAGAAGTGAGAGCCCACCAATTCCATGTCAGTGTCATTCTCTTCCTTTGCAAGTTTTATCATATCTATATGTTCAAGCAATTCTTGCTCAAATGCCTTCACTTCTTTTATTTTACCCATTAGTAAGCCATGTTCACGGCTTATCTTACCAGCATGGACAGGATCATTCCAGAGGTCAGGTTTATTCAGCTCTGAAGATAACAAATCCAATCTGACCATCAATTTCTTCCACTGCATCCAAAGACAATAAAGTGCTTAACAAGCATGTTCTTAACACATATGTAACAGTCCATTAACAGAAATATCATACTTGGAAGTAAATCCAGATGCATAAAGCAGAATTGAACATCAAAATTTCATCATTTTTTGTATCCACATGCATAAATTCCCATATCCAAGGACCATGAGATTTTACAATAAACAGAAAAATTGTTAATGAGAAGAAAAACAGCAGAACTCCAATCTCAAATGTCAATTTAATAGCATTATTAAGATAAAATGCAAATGAAAAAAAAGAGAGAACCAGAAAAGCATAAACTTAATCTGATACTGGATACAAGAATTGACCAAATGCCAATAAAACTAATACCTGAAGGCGTCTCTTGATAACTTGAATGGACTGAGCAATAGCAGCAGAATGACTCTTCCAATCACTTTCACTCTCCTCAAGAATGGTCCACTTACTGCTAGCAATTCCATCTACTGTAAGTCCATCAGACGTACAAGGTTCCATAGCAGTATCTGAACCAAATTCTCTTGCCCAAATCCAGCCATTTCGATTTAGATGCAATGAATGTTGATTTTGTGGCCCCAAAAGCTGGAATTTGGAAGAGAAGAAACGGGACACCGTGTCTTTTTCAGTGACTTGGGCAAAATAGAAGAATACCCAGGATCAAAAACCTTGGAAATTTGATTGGAATCTAGGAAATTATCAGTGCAAAAAGCTCTAGCTTTGGTTCTAATGTATTGAGATACGAAAAATGATTCATTTCTCAATCTCCTGATCATAGAAGATGACATATTTAGAAGGAAAAAACGAGTCTTCTTTTACCCCAAAGGTTTGATTTTTGCCCTCTTGATTTTTGGGGTTCAAGACATAAGAGGAAGTATCAATTTCTTGTTCTTAAAATAAGGGGTTATGGCCATGGGAAAGGGCAACTGGAGCTACAAACGACGTCGTTTTTTTATTATTCAGAAGCCGGACCGGATAAATCGAAAGATTGAATGAGCAACCGTCATAACGTGACACAAATGCCTTTACTTTCCCTTCTCCAAGCCCAACAAAGCTTCTTCCTTCACAGACCAAAACCCTGGTTTAAATTTCCCAGAGCCCCTTTTCTCTGCTCAAGAATGTCTTCAAACTCCAATTCCCTCCAAAATTACCCAACACCTTTATCCCCTCCCTTGCCATCAATCTCAAAAGACATAGAGCTTGCCAGAGCAATGACAGCTTCCTCAAAATCAAGCCTTTTTGGACTCTCAAGAAGTGATGTTTTATATGAAGATGAGTGGCTCATTGCTATCAATAAGCCTAAGGGTATTTATTGTGATACCATTCTGGCCTCTGTTCCTCGCTTTCTATCTGACTCGCCCGAGTCAGATCGGCTCTGCGAAGGTAAAGGTTGTCTTTTCTCTTATCTGAAATAAGCTGATGTTATATATGCTTCCCAGAAACGTTACTTGATTGTTGGAAGTTTAATTTGTTCGAATGTTTCAAATTTTTGGTCTTCAATTTTTTATATGATTTTGAAACGGCAAATTGTTGACTTTGTAAATGAGATATTTTTAGTTTTGTACAAGGCACCTTTAGCACTGGATTAGAGTCTAAAAACTGACCTTGTTTTATCTATAGATTTCTCCTTCTTTCTAGATGAAATAGAAAATTACATGGGCTTTGCTTCATTTGATCATATATGGATTTTCAGTTAGCTTGTAGAATTCAAAAGCATTGTATCACAGTCTGGTTTTGACTTTCTTTACTACTTAAGGAAGTGCAATAACCAAAATCAGAAGAAGCTTTCTTTTGATCTGCTTGAATCTTTTTCTTTGTCAATCCAGAGAACCAATCCAGCGCATTAGAGCTCCATCTGGCAAATAGACTGGATCGTGACACAAGCGGCGTCATGGTTATTACCAAGTCGCACAAAGTAGCTTCTATGCTCGTCAAAGCATTTACTAATCACAAGGTTCAGAAAACATATGTTGCTTTCTGCATTGGTTCAGCTCCACAATCAGAAAGAATCACCATCAAATCTGGTCATGGTCGATCAAAGTTCGGAGCATGGCGTGTGTATGCTGCAGGAGATGTAGGTCGAAAACTACCAGGAGGTTCCATAGTTAGGGACATGGAAACTACATTTGAAGTGTTATCAATCAATGGACAACGGAGCTACAAGGAGCCATCTGAATGTATGAAAGATGAAGAGAATTGTGTTGTAGTAGAAGAAAAAGCTGTTACTGATGTTGATGCAAAGAAAGACGAGATTTTTGTTAGAGCATTTCCTCGAAGTGGAAGAACGCATCAAATTCGATTGCATTGCCAATATCTTGGGTTTTCTATTAGAGGCGACGTAAAATATGAGGGTGTCTATGAGTGGAAAGGGACAATATATGATGCCCGCGAGCTTCATGCAGAGAGCTTATCTTTTCAGCATCCAATTACTGGTTTCCCTCTCATGATTCAAGCACCCCTTCCTTCATGGGCTAGCAAAGCAGTGCAGCTTTTAACAAATTGAAGGGCGTCCTCTGCGTTCACTCAAGCAACTTTTAGCTTCTGAAGATCCCCAAAATATGATAAGGTAATTTGACGTATGATTATTTCTCAAGAGGGAAATTGGCATATCATGCATTATGCATGCAAGAACCATAATAAGCTTCCTTATGTAGCACATCTTATAGCTGATTCATTCCTATGATCAGTTAACTCTTTTTGTGTTCCTCGTACGTGTGCTATTTGTAGGATCCCGAAATTCAACACATTTGCAAATCATATGCTTGATCGTTAGGCTGAAAAATTGAACGTGATTCATCAGCTGCTTATGCAGCCCTAAGCCTCAGCTCCTCCAGTGCCGAACTATAATACTATGGATAATACGAGCTTTCATTATATTAAGTTGGTGTAAGTCATCATCAACAGTGGTTTCTGTTTCCTTTTGAGAATTAACAGTGTAGGAACTATTTGGTTACATTTTAACGAAAAGATCACTATCCTAATGATTGATTTTGGAGGTGGTGAAATCTTGAACTTGAGAATGACTCACTTCAACCACATAATGTTGTCAATGGCTGAATTTATATATGTTTTTAACTAGATTCCATCACAAATAAGTTTGTTTAATTGCTTATCCTTTCATTTATTTTTATGTCAAATATTTATTCAGTGTGATGAACCAAAGTGTTGAGCTGTAGCCCATTTCTTGTGGGAACATGTATATGCATTAATGCTAGAGCCAACATAAATGTTGCAGGTAGTGAAATTTGTTATCTTGATCTTTAAATTTGCTAGACAATCGCATTAGACAATTCCAGGGATTGAATGAGTTGGTTTTTAAGAATTTATTACTTTTGTCTACCATGTCATGTAGTTAGCTCATGCAACCACACTTTCAAAAGATGACAGTTTTGTATCACCACATACGCAACCCTTTTCCATAACCTCATTTAAAAATCAATTGTGCCGAACCAGGGGTTTCCTAGGGTGTTTTGATATTCAATCTAGGGACTTTGTATAAAGATGAAAATTAAATCGGAAGGCGTTTTGATATTCAATCTAGGGACTTTGTATAAAGATGAAAATTAAATTGGTAAAGTTATAGCACAACTAGTTTCATCACCTGGAAACGATGATGTTTTAAATTTATCTGAGAAAAGTATTAGTATTGTACTCATTGTATAATTAGAAGCTAGTAGTTTATTTAAAGTTTACCTCGTAAGAGGATTAGAACTAGAAGATTATTGTAAGTAGACTCCTAAATGTATTAAAAGTTTTATACTAGAGTCTTTAAAAGTATGTAAATTAGTGTAATTAATTGGAGTTTTGAATAACATAAATATAAATTATGTTTATCTTTATGGTATCAGAACAAATTTGATCTTTATCGAGAGTTTTTATGGAGACCCCTACGATATCCAGTGAGATGCAATCTACAACAGAAAATACTGTTGGTCAGACAAATTTTTCAAAAATACCAGGGTCAACTTACCACGTATTGGTTAGCCACAATTATCTCCAGTGGTCACAATATGTTGAACTTTTCCTCATTGGAAGAAGTACGTTATGGTATATTATAGGGGGAATTAAGAAACCCTCTATTGATGATCAAAGTTTTGAAAAGTGGGCTCGAGAGAATGGAAAGGTCACGTCTTAGCTCATTAACACCATGTCCCTTGAAGTTGCTACACACTTCCTTCTACATAAGACAATTAGTGACATTTGAAGTGTTGTTAAGGAGACATACTCCAGCACAGGCAATATGTAACACCCTTTTCCCGGCCTAGTAGAGAACCTAGTCGAAGGGCGCTACCAATGAACAAAACGGTGACTGGTACAATCAATATTCAATAAATTAGTGTTAACATATTGACAAACAATGTCGGGCGTTACTACAAGTTTAGTTAATCCAAAACATACTGTGATTATCTAATAGGGACCAATTTAAAACTTTTACAAGTTTTAGGGATTAATCTATAATTTTAGTATTTTAGAGGCCATTTTTTGAAATTAACCTTACTATACTGAAATTTAACTTGTTTTCCATGATCATGCAAATTTTCATGTTAATCGGGGTTCATTTACTAGCACAATTAATCTTTCTAATAAATAGTGACCATTTCATAAGTTTTTAGAATTATTAACTAACTTACAAGAAATCGTACCGATACTCGAGAGGCTATATCGGTACGCCTGTATTAAGATCGTTAAAGCAGTAGTGAATCAATGAGCACGTATCGATACGGTATATACCCGTATCGATAGTCTAAGCATTTAATAATTATCAGAATTCAATAAGCAAGGCTCGTATCGGTACAGCTAAGGAACCGTACCGGTACTAGTTGACCAAGGTTAACTATTTCGATACGCCCTAATGACTCTACCGATGCAATTATTTTTCCAAATTCCAGTGTTGACTTTTCATATCGGTATGCCCTTTGACGTATTGATACGCTATGTTGATCGATGTTGACCATGTCCAAATATTCATACCCGTATCGATATGCTATCACCCGTATCGATACGCCCTGCACTGTAATGACAAATTTTGATTGGTTTTTATCCAATTTAACCTATCAAAAGATGTACAAATTCAATGAAACTTTACCAGCAAGATTATATAATATGACAATCTACTACCATGCCAAAATTTATGCTAATATGAATCCGTTTACTAAGTTTTCACTTTCTTAAGCTAATTATGCCACTTTTAGCCAAATTTCAAAAGGTCATTTGGGGCCCTTAATGCTTATACATGCCACAAGCAACATATACATAACAAAAGGACTAAAAGTGACTAATCTAACTACTTTGCCACCAATCTATGAGTTTATAAAGGCAAAATACATTACTTTAGCTTGATAGTGACTTGTCAAAACTTCCAACTAGCTCTGATCTCGAACTGATGACTTTATCTAACTGAAATGCATTAGGCATACTTTGCCTAGTGAGGTAATCACCACATTACCAAAAATACGATAGGCAATCAAATGTATGTTTAGGCAATATCTTCATGGCATTTCATCAATATTCACTAGTAAGGCAACAAATTCATTATTGGCGGTTCTTTTATTCAGTGTCAATAGTTCACATCAATTAATATTAACCCTTGGATCGATCATGATAGTGGACATGCAGATTCCTACGCCTCGCCAAATCAATAATGGTCTAGTCCATCTACCTCGCCAATTGACCAACATAATCCATCCGCCTTGCCAATAAAAAGGCCGTAGCCCAAGGACCGTATTCCACCCGTACCGATGAGCTCAAAAATCCTATGGCATGCCAACTGTATCCAATGTCTACTCGAATCTAAGGTCCAGTAATTTAGGCCAATATTTAATACATTATCAATATCAATAAGTTCAATGATTCAATAACAATATGTTGACCCTTAGGTTCATTTCGATAACAATAGTTGGCCAATATATTAAATAATTCAATGGCAATGGTAATAGTTCAATGATCATTTTTCCAATGATCAATAACAATACAATGATCTTTTCAATGGCATGTTAATGGTCAATATTCAATGAATCAATAACAATAATCAATACTCTATATTTCAATGGCAATGTTCGATGCTCTATGCTTCAATGACAATATTCAATATTCAATGTTTCAATAGTTTAATAAGGAAGCTTACCAATACACCCTCAAAAGGGTTCAATGCAATGACCTTATTATCATTGTTAGCACTAAGATATTCAAAGAAAATGAAGCCGCGAAAGGCACCTAGCCTAACCCAAGACTCCGACTACACCCACCTCAATTTTGAAGCTTTCAATGCTCTCAGATAACAATTCTTTTTCTCCTAGCCTTTGATGGAGATGATGGAACTTCCTCCAATACTTGACCAATCCAAGAGCTTTAATTTGGTGTTTTGAAATCAAAGAAACTCCATGGATTGAAGTGAGGTGCTTGCTTGAACTTAGGGAAGAAGATGACAATGGTGGTGCTTGCTTAGCTTTGATGGAAAAAGATGAAGAAAAATTGGGAGCTTGGTCTCGGTTGTAAAGAAATTCTTTTACTTCCATTTCAAAGCTTACATATCCGATGCTCTCCTTGGCCATAGGATAACTATCATCTTTTCTACCCATTCAAGAATCAATCATAATATTTCCTACCAACAAGGGTAAGCTTTAATTTATATTAAATTCTTTTCTTGCTTTATTAAAGGGTGATGACTATATGTCATCTTTCTTAATTCCTATGTTCATTTCACGTGATTATGCTAAACAGTATGGTGAATCATCCAAGAAATTGGGGTAATTACGAGGGTGGTCCCTCAACTTCCAAAATTTACACTTTTACCCCAAAACTTTTAATTCTCACAATTTAGTCACTAAATGGTTTTCAATTCTTTCAAAAAGATCCAAGATCAATGATTAAGCTCAATTGAGGTTCATTTCATTACAATTGAGTACAATAAAGGAGTCAAAACATTGATTGGACCATTCTGATACAAAATTTTCGATCACTGGAACCTAATTCTGACTAGACTGGTTTTCAGGGTATTACATCTCTCCTCCCCTTATGAAAAATTCGTCCTCTAATTTTTAGTTGAACCGAAGTGTGAGGGTACTGCTTCTTCATCGTCTCTTCTGGTTCCCAAGTGGCTTTTTCCACTAAATGACTCCTCTAGAGAACTTTGACTAACGACACCAACTTATTACGAAGGCTCTTGACTGCTCTTGCAAGAATCTGCACCGGTTCTTCCCTGTAGGTTAAATTTGGTTGGATCTAAATAGATTATGGTTCAATGATATGCGAAGGATCGGATCGATACTTGCGAAGCATGGACACATGAAAGATATCATGAATCCTGCTCAATTCTGAGGGCAATGCTAAATGATAGTCTACCGGGCCAACTTTCTCAATGACCTCAAAAGGTCCAATGAATCGAGAACTCAATTTCTCTTTCTTGTCGAACCTTAGAATCTTCTTCCACGGTGACACTTTAAGGAAGGCTTTTTCACCAACTTCGTATTGGATGTCCTTTTGTTTAAGGTCGATATAGGCCTTTTGTCGGTCAAAGGCTGCCTTCAAGCGATTGTGGATGATGGTAACCCATTTTTCAGTTTCCCGAAGTAGGTCAGGGCCTAACATCTTGCCTTCTCTGAGTTCAGACCAACATAGTGGAGTTCTGCAACGTCTGCCATACAATGCCTCATATGGTGCTATCTCGATGGAAGCTTGATAACTATTGTTGTAGGCAAACTCGATAAGAGATAGGGATTTCTCCCAAGATCCACCAAAATTGATAATACATGCTCAAAGCATGTTTTTCAAAATCTGAAATGGAGGATTTCAATAACAATGCTTGTTTCTATTGGTTCAATGGAAGGAGTTTTCAATATTTACCTAAATTACCCTTTTGAATGGCCGTTAGACTGAGGGTGAAACGCGGTACTAAGGTTAATTCTGGTACCCGTAGAATCCTGCAATGTTTTCCAAAATCAAGAAGCAAACTACGGGTCTCGATCGAAGATGATAGACTTAGGTACTCCATGAAGTCTCACAACTTCTTTGATGTACAAGTAAGCCATCTTTGGTAAACCGTAGTCCATTCTAACTGGTAAAAAGTGTGCTGGCTTGGTAAAACGGTACATAATAACCCATATGGCATCGTGTTTTATGGGAGTTAAATGAAAACCACAAACGAAATATATGGTAATCTTTTCCTACTTTCATTGTGGTAGGTCGATGGGTTGCAATAGGTCGGTAGGAACATGATGCTCAGCCTTGGCACGCTGACACGTAAGGTACTTGGATATGAAATTAACTATGGCTTGTTTCATGCCTGGCCACCAATAGAGTTCCCAGAGATCCTTGTACATCTTAACAGAACCCGAGTGTACAGAGAAGGAGCTTGAGTGAGCTTCTTTCAGAATATCAGTACGGAGAGTTTCATCATTGGGTACACAGATTCAATCACAATAGCACATGAGACCTTCAGAATTAATTCTGAAGTCGGATTAATCTTCACCTTGCAGTTTAGAAGAAATGGATTGCAATTAGGGTCTTGATCCTGTAAACCCTTGATCCTCGATACGATGGTAGACTGAACCTAGAGTTCAGCTATGAGACAATGGTGCTTTCGAAGACGGAAGTATGCATTGATAGCACGAGGAACTACAATACAATTATCATTCAATAAGTTCGATACAATGACAATATAGGGTTCAATTGTTAATGACAACACCTACTAGGCTGAGGTTTGCAGCTAAGTGCATCAGCTACAACGTTAACCTTTCCCAAATGATAATTAATGACTAGGTCATAGTCTTTAAGGAGTTTTATCAATCTCCGTTACTGAAGATTCAACTCCTTTTGAGTCAGAAAATAATTTAGACTTTTATGGTAGGTGAAGAGATATTATTTCTCCCTGTAGAGATAACGCCTCTAGATTTTCAATGCAAAGACAACTGTAGCCAATTTTAAATTGTGTGTAGGGTAGTTCAATTCACGTGGCTTAAGTTGTTGAGATGCATAAGCGATGACCATGCCTTATTGTATAAGAACACATCCTAACCCGAGATATGATGCATCACTACAAACCGTGTAGTCCTTGCCAGACTTGGGTTGGGTTAGAATGGGTGCATGAGTTAAAACTTGTTTTAGCTGGTCAAAGCTTTTTTGTTGTTCCTCGTTCCAAACAAAAAGAAGCATATTTTCTTAATAACTTTTTCAATGGAGATGCTATTATTGAAAATCCTTTCACGAATATCCGGTAATAGCCAGCTAAATCAAGGAAGCTTCTTACTTCCCCGATGTTCTTCGGCGGTTTCTAATCTAGAATAGCTTGGATTTTCTTCGGATATACTTGAATGCCTGAAGCCGATACAATATGCCCAAAGAAGGCAACTTCGGTGAGCCAAAACTCACACTTGGAAAATTTAGCAATCAACTGATTCTCCCGTAGTGTCTGCAACACAATTTGAAGGTGATCTCGATATTCTGAAACATTCTTAGAGTAGATCAATATATCATTCATGAAAACCACCACAAACTTGTCCAAATAAGGTCTAAAAACCTGGTTCATCAAATCCATAAAGGTTGCTGGTGCATTGGTTAGCCCAAATGGCATCACCAAGAATTCGTAATGCCTGTACCTAGTACGAAAGGCAGTTTTGGGTATGTCGCATTCTTTAACTCTCATTTGATAGTACCCTAACCTTAGATCGATCTTGGAAAACACAACGACATCCTTAATCTTATCGAACATGTCATCTATTCTCGGTAGGGGATATTTGTTCTTAATGGTCACATTGTTCAATTATCGGTAGTTGATACACAGTCTCATGGATCTATCATTTTTCTTCACAAAGAAGTCCAGATCTCCTCAAGGTGAAGAACTCGGTCGAATGAAACCCTTGTCAAGAAGATCTTGAATCTGAGCCTTTAATTCTTTAAGCTCAAATGCGGCCATACGGTAAGGTGCAATGGAAACTGTGGTAGTTCCAAGTTGCACTTCGATGCCAAATTCCACTTCACGAGTTAGAGGTAAACCCAAAAGTTCACTAGGAAAGACATCAGAAAATTCACATATTGTATCAATATTAAACATTCGAGGTTTATCTTTGGCTTCCGAGGTTAAAGCTTACAAGGATGGATTTCTCGAACACATCAGGGCGGCGCTCTCCTTGCCAAGGCCTCAGAGGTACAGCTTCTTTTTAGAGCATTCTTCTCAAGCTTGTTGTTCACTGAGCCAATCCAGTCCCAGTATAACATCAAATTGGTGAATCGGTAATGCTAATAAGTTTTCCGAAAAAGGAATCCCTTGGATCATTAAGGGATAATTCTTACACACCATGCTTATGGTGACACAATCACCTAATAGATTGGTTACAAAGAGCTTAGATACTACAGGTTCAAAAGACATCTTATGCTTTTTAGCTAACATCATACTAATAAAAGAATATGTGGAGCCAAAATCAATCAATGCATAAATAGAATGAGAGTACAACTCAACGGTACTTGCAATGATGTCAGGATCATCCTCTTCCTTATGGCTCTTCACATGGTACATCTGGGCATGGGCTTTTAAATCTTGTTTGTTTGACACCATAGTTGAGCCACTAGGTCTCCCTGCGGCCCCCGATGAACCCTGCTTCAATCCTTTACCTCGGTAAGACTGAGCCAATGATACTATAACGGTTGGTGTGGCAACAGGCTTGTTGGTATTCAATGGGCAGTCTTAGATAAAATGTCATTGTTTACCACAGAAATAGCAAGCTTCAGATTGCTTGCAAAATTGTCTCGTCGAGTGTTTATTCTGGCAATAGTTGCATATCGAATGTTGTACGGCTGGCCTTAAACCTCCAGTACTCTCAACTTAAGAAGCCTTCGCAAACAACTGGGTCATCATCTGCGGTTTAGCAATATTCCCTGATCGTGAAGGCTGAGGATAAACATTCTGCTTCGAACCTGGATACTTTCTTTCCTTGTTGGGATTTAGAGGACAAGAGTCATCATTTTACCTCTTCTCGGATCAAATAGACCCTCAAAACCTCTGAGCTTTCTGAGCAGCTTCAGTGGCCTTGAACCGATTCACCAAGTCTTAAAAGTTCATAATGCCCAATGTTGTAAACATAAGGCTTAGCTCGTCATTGAGCCCAACAATAAACATCCTGCACTTCTCCTCCTCCTTCTTGATATATTCAGCTCTGTATCGGCAGTACTTACAAAAATCATGGATATACTGCTTCACAGATCGTCCACCTTGCTTAAGATGGAGGAAGATGTTACGCCTCTCCATGAGGTAGTACTCACTGATGTAACTGTTGCGGAATTCTCGAAGAAAGAACTTCCAGGTTATAGCTTCTTCATGTGCTATGAGAACAATAGTCTCCCACCATTGGAGTGCCTCGTCTGCTAGTAATGCGAGGGCGCATTCCAGCTTGTGTTCATCCGAACCTTGTAGCTGCTTATTTAGAATTTGCCGTGTGCTATCCAACCAGTACTTGACAACATCAGGATTGTCATCATCTTGACCAGTAAATGTAACACACATGACCCAGATGTCAATTTGGGCCTCACGCTTGAAACCCAACCAAACAATTTTGACCTAGTTTAGCCCAATCTACAAATCCATTATGAAAATCTATTTAATTACAACCCAATAAAACATAATAAATATGCGAAAACATATACAGTGAAGCTCCTTTTAAAATTACATTATAAACCTTTGACTCGATCATTTGAAAATCCAAATACGATTTACAATATACAATAGGTTTTTATGAATACATAGCCCAGGGACCTAAATACTGTACTCTAATGAGACGAGGCGCTGAAATCCTTCCCTGATGGTGCTCCTCCAAGAACAAGCCAAACCTGCGAACGGAAAAAATGATTCCGAACGCTAAGCTAACAAAGCTCAGAGGGTACATCGCCACTCAACTATGCTTCATGAAAATCATAAATAATGCAATGTAACATGAATGACATCATGGCAAGATAACAATAATGCTACCATAACAGCCTAAACACATAGCATTATGAATGTATGATCACGCACACAGCTCATACAAGTATCTCGTACGTTTACCTAGCACCACACAGATAACACCAACAACATTAAGTGAGGTCTGTGTCCACAAAGCATCAGAATCCTACAATTGAGTGAGGCCCGCATCGACAAAGCATCAGGATCCTGTACTACGAGTAAGGCCTGCGTCCATAAAGCATCGAGATCCTGTACTCTGAGCAAGGCTCGCATCCAAAAAGCATCGGGATCTTATACTCATGGTGGTGAGGACGATGTCCAAATAGCATCGGGATCCTACATCCATGCTCAAAACCTCACATCAAGCATCTTCGAATGAGGCCCGCATCCACAAAAGCATCGGAATCCTACATTCGAGAGTCTTCAAGGTGTTGCAACACAATTAGGGTATCCAAATCCCAACAATAAGGGATGACTCGACTATCTAGGCATCCCATCAGCACACAGCAAGGACCCTAGCCACCACACAGCCTTGACCTCGACACAAGGGTCATACCGCACACAGCTCTACACACTTACCATCGCCCTATGGCTTCTATCAAATATTATACCACCCTATTAAGCTTATCTATTTATTAGTATGTTATGAAGGTACACATTAGCCATTATCATTAATTTATCTTATTATTCAATAAGACTTAACCTTATAGGTGCCCCTTCCGCACATAGCAAAGGCCCAAATTACCACACAGCATCAACGATCCACCTAGGATCCCTATGGGTTACCACCTCATACAGTTTGCCAATGTATAACGAGTCATTATCCATTTATTTCATACACGGGGTTTAAATCTCCATTTTTTAGTTTTAATATTCATTTTACACCTTAACGGGCACTTTGCCTCGAATTATAGCACACCCAAATGCAACATCGAATTTCTTGGGCAGATTGCCTAGCGAGTATCGATACTCCAAGGTGAGTATCAGTACTCCCTTTTAGGTATCGATACTCCCTAATGAATACCGATACTCCAATTAGGTTCGAAAGAATTAGACCCCAAGCCGTCCTGATACGCTCTGTGTCATACCGTACCGGTATGCATCATCGGTGCTAGGATCTCCCCATACCGATCTACCCTTGTACCAGTACTCCTACATGCGCGTATCGGTACACTAAGCCTTTCCCAGGCAATGCAACAGTGCGTACCGATACACCCCTTGTGTACCGGTATGCGAAAGCGTTGTTGAGTCTTTAATATGCAAGGGGTACCGATATAGGGTAGGCGTACCGGTACTTTCTTTACAACTATCTCTCCCATTTATAATAAGACGTACCGATACGCTAGCCCCCGTACTGGTACGTAAGCCCGAATTTCAAACTCTAGATGCGGGTTTCACCAAGAAACCCTGTTTAACCCCCATGGTTAAACCCCAAATCGTTCTTACAAGTTATGGTGACATTATTAGGTGGATTACTACCGAAATTAAGCCATAGCAATATCAAATCCATACCTTACCATTAAAGAGGTCAACCAAAGCATATCAAACCATAAATACCCAAATCATGCATAAAGCCTAATTTTATAAGTTGCAGGAATTCAAAGAAGTTAGTAGTGTACTAACCTTGGATTATAGCTAGTGAAGAAGCCCTCTACAATCCATTCTCGCTCTTCTTCTTCAAATCGTCAACTAAACCTCATACCTCACTGAACCAAGCAAAGCTTACCTCAAAATAAAGATCCTTTAATGCTGAACAACTTTTCCTCTTTGCCCCAAACGAGATTCATACTCTAGAACTCAAAGATTTGACCTTGGACATGAAGAAGTTTGGGTGAAATATGGGAATGGGTGAGAGAAGGAACAAGGGGACCAAGATGATCTCTTTCCCTCTATTTTCTACAGAAAATAAGGTCCCACATCAGCCTTCTTTGTCTTAAATTTGATATTTACCAAAAAGCCCTTCAATCATCATTCTATTTCTATCACCAAACCAACCTTCCAAGCCCCAAGGCCCAAAGTAAGCCCAATTAGGCTCTCAAGGCCTAAACGTCTTGGCCTAAACATTAAGCCCATACCTTGGGTTAACTTGATCCTCGGGTTCCAAAATTTGGGTCGTTACAACTCTCCCCTCCTAAAAGAAAATTTCGTCCCCAAAATTTAGACAATGGAAAGAGAGCAAATGCCAACGCTCCAACCAACCTCTCGACGACAATAGTCTATGTGGCTCTTAGGTTCGCCAAAAACCTTACTAACCAAAACTCTCAACACAAATTCTCCACTTTCTACAAGTCTCTTCAACAAGACATTCCCAATGTCCAGAACAACCTCATATTAAATCTGGAGACGGATCAACCAACGATAATCTCAACAGCACTGTCAGACACCAACCTACTGAACTTACTCTAGATGAGTCACAATTCAGTGAACGAACCTCTCTACCAACACTAGTATTTCCAAAGTCTTGAACTCAACCTTCATCTACGTCCATAACGCGAGACTTCTTCAAGGTATACTACTGGGCACTTTCTCATATTAAATCGCCATAACCCACGGGTTCAGGAATAACAAATCCTATCAATCATGTTCTATCATCCATCTAACATGAAAATACAACCTTCTTTCACAACTTGGTTAACTAATACAAAACTGAACACCTCATTTACTTGAACCCACTACGACATAAGCAGATGCGAATCCATGATCAAGCGATTATACTAGCCAAGCCACTTTGGTTCCAAAAGAAAATTGTTACCACACCAAGCTCTACTAGGGATCAAACCACTGATATGGCCTTAAGGGTCCGAACACTCTTTTTCACTCCCAACCACTAATTCTGACAACTGATGATGCTAAAATTTTAGCAAGCCTTCAAGATTCCTAATGATTCTCCCAACACAACTTATTACAACCCAAAATTCGATTCCACACAACTTTAGCCGAACACCTACATTTCTCTGAAGTCATTCGAAACATCTTTACTTTCACCATGCATGAACACTATCCATCACAAACCCAATTAATCAACCTTCTATTCCTCGAACTTAAGATTATCTTGACGCATTTGTAAGTTCAAAACACTATTCGACTTGCCCTTAGAGTTCAAACATCGAATCAAACCTCAAAATTTAACACTAATTATCCTTAACCTTCAACTTACAAGACCAACTTCCTGGACGACCTTACGGAAATCTTAAAACTCTTAAATATTAATAAGATAACCAACCCTGAAAAATAAATACTGACATTCCATTGTTATACATTAACCCACAACAACTAACACCACTATATCTCACTATACCAACATAAGCACGTCCCAAGGTGAACCTATTGGCGACATCGCGCGTACCCCCTCCTTTACCAAGGAGTTCTCACATGAGGGGTTCGGTAATTGTCAGACCACAAGGTGATGAATGCTTAATATCGAACTCAATACATCCCTTATCATGGGTACTACTCTACGGTCAAGAGGTTATCCCACTCAACCCTCGAAAAGTACCTCGATAACCACTTGCATGTATACCGCTATAAACCGTAGACTCTCACCATTGCGTTAACAACACAAACTAAGAACGTCTTGTAACCTACAAGGTCCTCTTCAACTAGCATCACATGAGCACAACACATAAGTTGAAGGGATAGGATTTCTTCACGAACAATATCGACAAACTGGTTCATTCTAAACCTCAACTTGAGATTCTTGCTTAGAAACCAAGGCACCCGTCGCACTCACGTGACCAACCCGTAGCAAAGGTAAGTTTAACAAGTCCACAAGGACAGTTACTCCAAATCATACACACCACCCATGATGGAACCTTCACTTACCAACACTTACCAATCCATTAATTTACCAACCCAATATCAACCTCGAGGAAACTTATGACAGAACTCGCTCAATAAAATCTCTACCAAGGTAAGAACAAGAAATCGAATTGCCATCAAGAAACTGAAAACCACAATGGAACCAAATCATCTAATACACTCTCGGTAACAAGCTTGTCATTTCTAGCATGAACAACATATTGTCTAACAAAAGTTCGTGCAATGACTCTAATTGTAAATTTCACCTGACCTCTATCGTGATACTTCGACAACGACCCAACACCGTTTCTCAAAGAACCTTGAATATGCCCAGAAGAATTCAACCTCAAAGACTGAACCAGTAAATACTCATCCACGATTGAGTAGTCTTTTGTATGTGACCCGATGTCTGGCACTCATAACAAATTCCCTCAAGCAAGAAATATACCTCAAGGTGATGTCAACTATAAAGCTCACGAACCGGTGGGAGAGAAGCTAGGTCTGAACTATCAACACTCTCTATTATAGAAGAAACCGATAAGACCCCTACAAAACCTTCAATTTAGATTTCTGGCCAGCCCTCAGCTGATCTAAAGTAACTCTTTTTGATCCGCTCAAAGTACAACCTTCCTCTCTTCAGGGTCTGAGAAGAATCTTATGATGTTCTGACTCCCCAAAACACAATCTACAAAATCCTCAACTGACTCAATGTTAGCTCTAAGGTCATTCGAGTGCTTAGTACTAACGACTAGTTCAGAGAATATCCCAGGTAAAATTGTTCTCCCGTGCATCAATATGTCAACTTGAATCTACATCCAACCTCAACCACATTTACTCTTCGATATCAACAAACTTTGGGCATAACAGCTCAACCATAGAAAAATCTTACTCATACCTTACACTATTTGACACCTTAAACTGACTGCAAGAACTGATCCCTCATCTTCTTCATAAGAGCTTCACTGACATACCTTTCTTGACTCACCCAAGAAAACATCCCATATTGAGAGAAAATGCTATGGTCCTAACCCTACTGTCTTTCACCATTCATATGCATTGCCCTTAAAAAAGACGATACAGTCAGAATTCCCTTAAGACTATTCCATGTTGTCCTCAGATCCCTCCGAATGTTTCTGAAACATCAATTCGATTGATCAGGTTATAATTTCTCAACCTCTTTACCATACTTAGATTCGTAACAATAATGCCTCTCCTATTAAAAGAACATGGCTCCCTTCATGACTCTCCTTGGTCAAACTCACGCCATCAACCTAACTGATCTGAACCACGTTCAGAAGATGGTAGTTTGTCTTTCCCATTACCCTAGGTTTGACTCCCCTGAAACCTTGAAGCTTTTAACACTACACTTGTCATCTCAAGCTGGCTCATGATCGACAACAACCGGTAGCCAAGATCATATCAATTCATTTATGAGACAACTCTATTGTATCTGTCAACCACATATTCTCAAGCCTTACTCAAGCATCACCTCACGTAAAACCTACGATATCCTTCCGGCCACTACTATAAATAACTACAACAAGCATACCTTGCTCAAGATTTTAGGGCGTTCAGCTTACTAAGAGTGTACTTGGGACCTCACAACCATCATTTACTTCCCCACATTAGACGAAAACGCATATTTTCCAAGCAGGCTACATCCCATCACATGGTACCCACCATTAAGGTTAACTTACTATGAATGATGGGACCTTCAATCGACACTCAACCACTGGTCAATCAAAAGTAAGTCCTTTCATCCGTTCTATAAGGGTCGTCTACCAACACGTAGAATCTCACCACTAGAGGTTCTCACCATGAACTTAAGGCTTTAAGCTAACTTACAACACATAACCATGATTACTTTCTCAAGCAATGAGAGGATGGCACACCCTCAACTTCTCAATTCCTTCATAAGCCCAAGCTTAACGTTTGAGATAACTTCGATCTCATAATCATCCTCAAAGGAATTAGCCAATATTACGGCCCTCACGATCGTGATCAAATCTATTTTAATGTTGCAACTAGCGACACACGCGAACACAAGGCACGTCATTCAGATTCCAGTCTTGAAGAGTACAACTTAGACACACGGGCTCATATTCGCCAGACACCTATTCGCGACTCCTAACCTCTCGGGTTTTTCTATAACTGGCTAAACCTAGGCTCTGATACCACTAAATGTAACACCCAAGACCTGAATGTTACATTTGGACCTCACACCTGAAACCCAACCAAACAATTTTGACCTAGTTTAGCCCAATCCATAAATCTATTATGAAAATCCATTTAATTATAACCCAATAAAACATAATAAATATTCAAAAACATATACGGTGAAGCTCTTTTTAAAATTACATTTTAAACCTTTGACTCATTCATTTGAAAATCCAAATACAATTTACAATAGGTTCCTACGAATACATAGCCCAAGAACCTAAATACTGTACCCTGATAAAACGAGGCGCTGGAATCCTTTCCTGATGGTGCTCCTCCAAGAACGAGCCAAACCTGCGAACGGAAATAACGATTTCGAATGCTGAGCTAACAAAGCTCAATGGGTACACCGCCACTCAACCACGCTTCATGCAAATCATAAATAAAGCAATGCAACATGAATGACATCATGGCAAGATAATAATGGCACTACCATAACCACCTAAACACATAGTATTATGAATGTATGATCACGCGCACAGCTTATACGAGTATATCGTACGTTTACCTAGCACTACCACAGATGACACCAACAACATTAAGTGAGGTTCGCGTCCACAAAGCACCAGAATCCTACACTTGAGTGAGGCCACGTCCACAAAGCATCGGGATCCTACACTACGAGTAGGGCTCGCATCCACAAAGCATCGAGATCTTATACTCTGAGCAAAGCCCGTGTCCATAAAGCATTGGGATCCTATACTCAAGGGGATGAGGCCCGCGTCCATATAGTATCATGATCCTACATCCATGCTCGAAATCTCACATCAAGCATCTTCGAATGAGGCATGCATTAGAATCCTACATTCGGGAGTCTTCAACGTGTTGCAACACACTTAGGGTATCCAAATCCCAACAACAAGGGGTGACTTGACTATCTAGATATCCTATCAGCATGTAGTAAGGACCCTAGCCACCATACAGCCTCGACCTCGATACAAGGGTCTTACCGCATAAAACTCTACACACTTACCATCTCCCAATGGTTTCTATCAACTATTATACCACCCTATTGAGCTTATCTATTTATTAGTAAGTTATGAAGGTACACATTCGTCATTCTCATTAATTTATCTTATTATTCAATAAGAATTAACCTCATAGGTGCCCCTTCCGCACAAAGCTAGGGCCCAGATTACCACACAACATCAATAATCCACCTATGATCCCTATGGGTTACCACCTCACACAGTTTACCAATGTATAACGAGTCATTTGCCATTTATTTCATACACGAGGTTTAAATCTCTATTCCTCAGATTTAATATTTATTTTACACCTTAACAGCCCCTATGGCCTTTTGCCTCAAATTATAGCACCCCTAACGTAACCTCAAAATTTTTGGGCAAATTTCCCAGCAAGTATCGATACTCCAAGGTGAGTATCGGTACTCCCCTCTAGGTATTGATACTCCTCAAAGAGTACCAATACTCCAATTAGGTTATAAAAGTGTTAGACCCCAAGCCGTACTGATATACTATGTGTTATACCGGTACACATCATCGGTACTAGGATCGCTCCGTACCAATCCACCCCCGTACTGATACTCTCACATACATGTACCAGTACATTAAGCCTTTCCCAAGCAATGCAACAGTGCGTACGATACGCCCCTTGTTTATCGGTACACGAAAACATTACTGGAGTCCTTAATATGCAAGGGGTACCGATACGCAGGTAGGCATATCGATACTCCCCTCACAACCCTCTCCCCCTTTTATACTAAGGCGTACCGATACGCTAGCCCATGTACTGGTACACGAGCCTGATTTTTGAACTCTAGGTGCGGGTTTCACCTAAAAACCCTATTTAATACCCAAGGTTAAACCCCAAATCATTCATAAAAGTTATTGTGATATTATTAGGTGGATTACTACCGAAATTAAGCCATAGCAATATCAAATCCTATCAAATCCACACTTTACCATTAAAGAGGTCAACCAAAGCATATCAAACCATAAACACCCAAATCATGCACAAAGCCTAATTTTATAAGTTGCAGGAATTCAAAGGAGTTAGTAGTGTACTAACCTTGGATTATAATTGGTGAAGAAGCCCTCAACAATCCATTATCGCTCTTCTTCTTCAAACCACCAACTAAACCTCATACCTCACCTAGCCAAGCAAAGATTACCTCAAAATAAAGATCTTTTAATACTGAACAACTTTTTCTCTTTGCCCCAAACGAGATTCATACTCTAGAACTCAAAGATTGACCTTGAACATGAAGAAGTTTGGGTGAAAGATGGGAATGGGTGAGAGAGGGAACAAGGGGACCAAGATGATCTCACTCCCTCGATTTTCTATAGAAAATAAGGTACCACATCAGCCCTCTTTGTCTTTAATTTGATAATTACCAAAAAGCCATTCAATTATCCTTCCATTTCTATCACCAAACCAACCTTCCAAGCCTCAAGGGCCAAAGTAAGCCCAATAAGGCTCTCAAAGCCCAAACGTCTTAGCCTAAACACGAAGCCCATACCTCGGGTTAACCCGACCCTCAGGTTCTAAAATTTAGGTTATTACAATAAAAGTAAACTCAAAACTGAGATAGCTTATCAGTAGGGGCTCAAACATATTGGATAACCAGTGTCTTAGGCTGCACAGACTGCTCAGCTCTTATTGAAGACATAAACTGTTTGAACATGTTAGTCATGTTCTGATAACATTCAGTTTGAGTAGTCGTTGCCTCTGGCTCAGTGTTTTATGCCGGAGGGTTATGCTGTGGAGGAGGATCTCCACCTCAAATCTCTTCACCGTGGGTAGAGGATCCAGTTACATCCTCGTCTATACGAGCTTCATTAGAGGCAGACATCTATAAGAAAGAGATCGGGTTAGTCGACAAGTCACTTTATTCACAATAGATATCTCCTAGGTGGAAAGGTAACACAATAGCAATGCAATAGACTTCGGTTTAGTCCTAGAATCGACTAAACTCTAGCTCTGATACCACGAATGTAATACCTCTTTCTCAGCCTGGTAGAGAATCGGGTCGAAAGGCGCTACCGATGAACAAAACAGTGACTGATATAATCAATATTCGATAAATTAGTGTTAGCATATCGACAAACAATTTTGGGCATTACTACAAGTTCAGTTAATCCAAAACAAACTGTGATTATCCAATAGGGACCAATTTAAAACTTTTATAAGTTTTAGGGACTAATTTGTAATTTTAATATTTTAGAGGCCTTTTTTGTGAAATTAACCTTACTATACTGAAATTCAACTTATTTTCCATGATCATGAAAATTTTCATGTTAATCGGGGTTCATTTACTAGCACAATTAATCTTTCCAATAAACACTGACTATTTTATAAGTTTTCATAATTATTAACTAACTTACAGAAACTGTACTGATACTCGGGAAGCCGTATCGGTACGCCTATATTAAGACCGTTAAAACAATTATGAATCAATGAGCATGTATCGATACGGTATATACTCGTATCAATACAGCTAAGGAACTGTACTGGTACAAGTTGACCAAGGTTGACCGTTTCGATAATCCCTAATAACTATATCGATGTAATTAATTTTCTAAATTCCGGTGTTGACTTTTCATATTGGTATGCCTTTTGATGTATCGATACGCTATGTTTACTGATGTTGACCATGTCCAAATACGCCAACCTGCATCGATACGCCATCACCCATATCGATACGCCCTACACTGTAATGACAGATTTTGATTGGTTTTTTTCCAATTTAACCTATCAAACGATGTCTAAATTCAATGAAACTTTACCAACAAGATTATAATATGCAATCTACTGGCATGCCAAAATTTATGCTAATATGAATCCGTTTACTAAGTTTTCACTTTCTTACGCTAATTATGCCATTTTTGCCACTTTTAGCCAAATTTTAAAAGGTCAATTAGGGCCCTTAAGGCTTATACATGTCACAAGCAACATATACATAACAAAAGGACTAAAAGTTACTAATATAACTACTTTGCCACCATTCTAGGAGTTTATAAAGGCAAAATACATTACTTTAGCTTGATAGTGACTTGCCAAAACTTCCAACTAGCTCCGATCTCGAACCAGTGACTTTATCGACCTGAAATGCATGAGATGAAATGCATTAGGCATACTTTGCCTAGTGAGGTAGTCACAACATTACCAAAAATACGATATGCAATCAAATGCATGCTTAGGCAATATCTTCATGGCATTTCATCAATATTCACTAGCAAGGCAACAAGTTCATTATTGATGGTTATTTTATTCAGTGTCAATAGTTCATATCAATCAATAATAACCCTTGGATCGATCATGATAGTGGATACGTGGATTTCTATGCCTTGCCAAATCAATAATGGTCTAGTCCCTCTGCCTCGCCAATTGACCAACACAACATCCCTCCGCCTCGCTAATATAAAGGTCGTAGCCCAAGGGCCGTAGTTCACCCATACCAATGAGCTCATAAATCCTATGGCATGCGAATTTTATCCAATGTCCACTCGAATCCAAGGTCAAATAATTTAGGTCAATATTTAATACATTATCACTATCAATAGGTTCAATGATTCAATAACAATATGTTGACCCTTAGGTTCATTTTAATAATCCGGTGAGTTCGATAACAATAGTTGGCCAATATATTCAATAATTCAATGACAATGGTAATAGTTCAATGGTCAATTTTCCAATGATCAATAACAATACAATGATCTTTTCAATGGCATATCAATGGACAATATTCAATGATTCAATGACAATAATCAATACTCTATATTTCAATGGCAATGTTCGATGCTCCATGATTCAATGACAATATTCAATGTTTCAATAGTTCAATAAGGAAGCTTACCGAAGCTTACAATACACCCTCCAAAGGGTTCGATGCAATGACCTTATTATCATTGTTAGCACTAAGATATTCAATGAAAATAAAATCGGGAAAGGTACCTAGCCTAATCCCGAGACTCCAACTACATTCATCTCAATTCTGAAGCTTTCAATGCTCTCGGATAATAATTCCTTTGCTCCTAGCCTTCGGTGGTGATGATGGAACTTCTTCCAATACTTGAGCAATCCAAGAGCTTTAATTTGGTGTTTTGAAATCAAAGAAAATCCAAGGAGTGAAGTGAGGTGCTTGCTTGAACTTAGGGAAGAAGATGACAATGGTGGTGCTTGCTTAGCTTTAATGGAAAAAAGATGAAGAAAAATTGGGAGCTTGGTCTCGGTTGTAAAGAAATGCTTTTACTTCCCTTTCAAAGCTTACATATCCGATGCTCTCATTGGCCATAGGATAGCTATCATATTTTCCACCCTTTCAAGAACCAATCATAAGATTTCCTACCAACAAGTGTAAGCTTTAATTTATATTAATTTATTTTCTTGCTTTATTAAAGGGTGATGACTATATGTCATCTTTCTTAATTCCCATGTTCATTTCATGTGATTATGCTAAGCAAAGTGGTGAATCACCCAAGAAATTGGGATAATTACAAGGGTGGTCCATCAACTTCCAAAAGTTTACACTTTTACCCTAAAACTTTCAATTCTCACAATTTAGTCACTAAATGACTTTCAATTCTTTCAAAAAGGTCCAAGATCAAAAATTAAGCTCAATTGAGGTTTATTTCATTACAATAGAGTACAATAAAGGAGTCAAAACATTGATTGGACCATTCCAATACAAAATTTTCGATCACCGAAACCTAATTCTGACTAGACCGATTTTTAGGGTGTTACACAATAATTCAAAACCTTTTGGGATTGAGAGCAAGGCCTTTAACTTAAAGAAAGAAGGGATGAGTGTCACCATATTCTATAATACACTGACAAGTATGTGGGAGCAAATTCATCTTTATGATGCAAATGACTGAGAAACTCCCAATTATGTTGCTCTCTATAGAAAAATCATTGTTTAGAAGAAAAATTTTCAATTTTTGAATGGCTTGAATAGGGATTGGGATGCAGAAAAAATCAGAATTTTTGGTAGCAATCTCCTATCATCTATTAGAGAATTTTTTCAGAAATTAAAAGGGAAGAGACCAGGAGATCATTCATGATTCCTGAAGCATCTGTAACTTAGAGTTCTGCTCTTGTCATTAAACATCTTCTTCTACTAAAATAAGAAGAGGTAGGCCCATGTGTAATTACTGCAAAAAAGTTAGGCACTTAAAGGATCAATGCTGGAAATTTCATGGTCGACTAGGAGATAAAAAATCTTCAGTAAACAAGGCACCTAGGGAGTCACAATCTAATGCAACCACAATTGTTGGTTCTAGTAGTTTCACCAGGCAACAAATGGAAGCACTCTAGAAAATATTTGGCAAATTTACTAGCTCTAGTGAGGGAAATCTAGCTTTGGTAGAACAGTTAAAAAGAGCAGCTCTCTACGTAATGCTCTTATTTTTACCAAGAATAAACTAGCGTGGATTATTGATTCTGAAACATCTGATCATATGACTGGTAACAGAGATTTATTTCTTCATTGTGTGTCTTTCTCTTCTACAAGTTCCATTAAAACTGCCGATGGCTAGCTCTTTCCCTTCTATCATAGGGAGTGATTCGTTTTTTTTATTAATGATGATTTTAACACTCGAGGATGTATTATTTGTGCCTAATTTTACTTGCAATTTACTCTCGGTTAGCAAGCTTTCCAAGGATCTAAAGTGTTTCATTCAGTTTATTAATTCTATTTTTTTTCAGGCACTAGACTCGAGAAAGATGATTGACAGTGTTAGCTTGTAAAATGGTCTCTATGTTCTTTATGGCAACCAACCATCTGTTGTTTCCAATCCCCATTATTGTTTTACTTTTTTAGGACAATTTGATCTTGCGATGTTATGGCAATTTAGGTTAGGTAATCCTAAATTTTATTACCTTGAAAAATTATTTTCTGGTTTATTTATTAATAAAAAACTCAATTCTTTTAAATGCCATATATGTCCACTTGCTAAACCAACAAAAGCATCATATTTACCCTCTTCCTACAAACCCTTACAACCGTTTTCCTTAATTCATAGTGATATTTAGAGTCCTAAAGTGAAGAATGTTACTGGTTGTAGGTGGTTTGTTACCTTTATCGATGACCATTGTAGAACTACTTGGACCTGTTTACTTAAAGAAAAATCAAAAGTTGCCTTTACCTTTGCAAAAATTCTATAACATGGTTGATAGTCAATTTCGTAGCAAAACTCAGATATTTAAATCTGATAATAGGGTGAATACTTTGGTAAGTCTTTAGGGGAATTTTTTTAAAGTAAAAGAGATTCTCCATATTAAATTCGCCCCCAAAACGACTGAATTTTAGAGGATCCACTGAAGTAATAACCTTGCTACGGCTTCTCGTTGTAGCTGATGTCGCTAACTCTGCTAGCTGCACCTTTTTTTTTTGAGATTTCTGCATATATGTTCTTTGACAGAAAATCTTAGCTGCAGGGATTGCACATTATTCTGTAACTTCTTTCTTTTCCTGGCATCATGTTTCAACTTTTCTACCATTTTTATACCCATAGAGCTCAGTAAGGTCTACCATTTTGCGTGCAGGGCCACCTTCAATTCCCCTTGCAATTGCATGTAACAAACAGTGATAATGACTGTTCATTTCATTGGTGTTGATAGCTCTAATTGATTTGACCCGGTTTCTAGACTTTAGCAGCTCCCAAACTTCCTCGTTACCACTAGCTTTGACAACTCTAGAAACGTCCTTGTGTCACATCTGCTGCTTGCTTTATTTTTAATCATTTGGTGGCCTGATTGGAGTTTTCCCTTAGATGGCCCCTTATCATTTTGTTGTAAACCCTCTTCATTCTGACAAATAGTTCATATTTTATCACATCATCTCTCTTTCTAACAAGTCGAAACAACTCTTACAAAGTCTTGTAATTAACTCCTCTATTTTTTGGTGTTTCCTCTTTATTAATTTTCTTCCTAGATCTAGTTTGCTTATATGACAATATGCAAACATTATAGCCATCCAGCAAATGACTATGGGTTTAGTTTTTGTAACTAGAACATCCTGGCCATTCGCAAACCCAAGCACATCACCCCGCTTAAATCTTTTCTTGGAAGAATCAAAAGAAATTATTTGTAGCTCCACATCCTGGAATAAGTCCATTTCACCACAAAGGAGGAGCCATTCGAGATTCCAACTTGGTTTATGATTACCACAGCCACGCCAAACACATCTGCCAAGTTCTAAAGGCTCCTTAGGAATTTTGCAAGCTGCATTTGTCGAGCAGAGAGTTCACCCCTCCCAATAAAATATGTTATATAGAGAGCAGTAGTGCCATCTACTATCATAAGCGCAAATCTTGTTTCCACCATCAATGAAGCTGGTTCAAGCAAAAGCTTAGACTGATGGTAAGTGTTATAAGATCTAGCATAGGCCACATTCTCCAAGATATCATCACCTTTCGATCCAAATCTCTCTATTATCTGCAAGAGTCTTTGTGGCCCGAATGTCCCTTCAACATCTATATACATTGCTTTTATCTCACAGCCTCCTTGATCTAAGGGAAGCTTTTTAATATATATTTTCAGCATAAGATCATCATCCACGATCTTTACAAGGTCTCTAAGTTCCTCATTACATTCCAATTTATCTTCAACCAAGAATTTCTCCAAAAGATACTTCTTGTTTTGGTTTAAATCAAGCCAAGATAATTCCAATGACCCAATTGCAATGAGCTTCCCTCTCATTAAAAGCATACAAACGAACTAAAATAATAGTGGAGTTTGCCCAACTGTACATGGAACACTCTGAAATTTGGCTAATGTATCAGGTGTACAAAGGATCCCTTGTAGAAACTCTACAACAAACTCGACAACTTTTTTATATTTTGTTTGCACAAACAATTCTTCAAGATGTTGGACAATCAAATTCTGTCTCATAAAGGTTTCCTCTTTTAGCCAGCTTGAAAGCAATCTCCGACTTGTTCAATTAACCTCTAACAAATGACACTAATTTTGCTTCTTTTACAACAGCTAACAACATCTGACCTCGCTTTTTGATGGCATAAAACTCGCCCAATACTAAAACCTTGGAGGTTAAAAATTTTGGATGTGAACTTATCCTATTTCTACATACAATAGTTGTCGTTTCTAGATCATTAACAAACAACAACCCAAGATCTGTGACCACATAAATCAAACTATATTTGTGGAACATCTGCATTGCAACTCAAAAATCATCTTGAAATTATTGTAAAAAAACTAGATTAGTCTTTTTTCTGTGAAAATGAAGGCTTATCGATGTGGTATTAAAATCTTCCCAATCTAGCAATATGATAGTACGATAATGACGAGACAAGTAAATAAGTGCAAACGCAAAAAAGAAAAATAACACCAAGAATTTACGTGAAAAACCCAAAAGGGAAAAACCACGGGCAGAAGAAGAGAACTTTCACTATGATGGAGAAAGAGATTACAACTGATTTATAATGTTCTATCTAAACCCTAATCCCTAGTATCTATTTATAGGGATAGATTCATTGTTTACAAAGGAAATTTGCAAAGAAACAAATTCTACTCAAACTGGGTTTCCTACCTTTAATTAATATAAAGTAAACAAGATCTACTAAAAATAGGATTCTAACTTTAAACCAAATCCCAAAAGAATTTGGATCACAATTCTAACAAATCTCCACCTTGAGACAAATTCTTGTCAAACAATATCTCCACATCTCTCACGAAACCCCTTCAAGGGCTAGTTTTCAACAATGAACACCGACCGAATCCAAGCCTTGCCCAAGCTTGGATGTACAAGGTAATTTAGCCTTCACATCGGTAAGATCAATATTAGTGCCAACTTTGCTCACGACTATATCACCACAAGCAGTAGCACGACCCCGATCATCAATGGCACTACTACCTTTCTCATTATTTATCTTCAAAGCAAATTGAACTCTCTTAAGCTTCTCAAATCCGTTATACCCATAAAATTCAACTTTATTCTTCTTTTCAAATTCATTATGCCCACGGTTGTCATGTTCAACACAAAATCCTCTTTTACTTGATTCAGTCAAGACGCCTTCACCAGTAACATCGTCATTTGACACGCAGGAGGAGACAACGGATGCATCACCTAAAATAGTTGAACCTTGTAGAACATAAAAATTGGCTGCTTTTTTATACCCTTCATCACAACGAGAGCACCCTTGCAAATTTTCATAGCTTCACCTTCATTGGAGTATCTGTACCCTTTTGAATCCAGAGTACCTAAAGAAATCAGATTTTTTTTAAATCTAGAACATGCCTCACATTACCAAGTGTTCGAACAATCCCATCGAACATCTTAATCTTGATTGTGAAAATACCTGCAACTTTACAAGAGACATTATTTCCCAACAAAACAGCACATGTAGACACAGGTTTATACGTCGCAAACCAATCCCGATTTGGACTCATATGAAAATTACTACCAGAGTCAAGAATCCACTCCTCACTCACTATAAAGTCTTCGCCGAAGCAACTAAAAGTTCACCATCATTATACTCCTCTGCAATATCAGCTTCATCTTCACTGGAATTCTGATTCTCAAATTCCC
The DNA here is from genome assembly GCA_019671005.1 of Hibiscus mutabilis. NCBI lineage: Eukaryota > Viridiplantae > Streptophyta > Magnoliopsida > Malvales > Malvaceae > Hibiscus > Hibiscus mutabilis. Next base: position 23,759,412 of record CM033719.1, on the reverse strand, counting down.
TCTTTATCTTATTCTATAATCTGTAACAGTCCGATTTAATATGACCTTCCTTTTTGCAGAAATAACATGTTTTACCTCAATTTGACGACTTGGACCTGCCTCTATTTTGACTGCCGGAATTACGATCACCTTTTCTTTTGCGGTCTAAACTAGTTAATCTATGCACCATGAGACCCTCTACTTGGAACTCAGAGCCGGTAAGATGTTGCATCTTGTCATGTGAATTCAAATTATCATATACCTCTTCAAGAGTAAGGGTATCACGACTGTGTATGAGAGTGCTTCTAATAGACGAATATGAAGCGGGCAATGAGCAAGGTAAAATCAAACATAAGTCTTCCTCATTGTACTTTACCTCCATCGTTTCCAAATCTGAGATGATCTCCTTGAAATCGGTTAGGTGGTCGTTAAGACACAAACCTTCTGCTAACTTGTGGGAGTATAGGCGTTCCTTCAGGAGCAACTTTCTGGTCAAAGTTTTCTTCATGCAAATTTGTTCCAATTTTGCCCATAAGTCGACAGATGTCTTCTCTTTGTGAACATCCTGCAAAATACTGTTTGATAAGTGCAAACGGATCTGGGAAGCAGCTTTCCTATCCTTGCGGCGCTTCTCTGTATCTGACCATTCTCTCGGCATATTATAAAACCCATCTAATGCATCATCTAAATCCATCTAAACAAAAACATCTCGAATCTTCACATGCCATAGCGAAAACCTGACGTTGCGATCCAGCAGCGGAATTTCATACTTTACCGCCTTCATTATCCTGAATAACCTGAAAAGCTCTAATGCCAATTTGTTATACTACTGGGACGATAATGAAAAGACAAGTAAATAAGCGCAAATGCAGAAAATAAAAATAACACCAAGAATTTACGTGGAAAGCCCAAAAGGGAAAAACCACGGGCAGAGGATGAGAACTTTCACTATGATGGAGAAAGAGATTACAACTGATTTATAATGTTCTATCTAAACCCCTAATCTCTAGTATCTATTTATAGAGATAGATTCCCTGTTTACAGAAGAAACTTGCATAGAAACAAATTCTACTCAAACTGAGTTTTCTAACTTTAATTAATATAAAGTAAACAATATCTACTAAAAGTGGGATTCTAACTTTAAACTAAATCCTAAAAGAATTTGAATCACAACTCTAACATCATTAGTCCGCGTAACACTTCCTCCATCAAAGTAATAATCCACTATAAATTTCATAGTAGAATTTGTGTCATCCTTCATCAATTTCAAGTGGTGAATCTATCCCAACCTCTCAAATCCATCATTAGTTCTTGCTAAAAAATGATGGCACTACAATGCTTGATCTTCCAAATGCAACACGTCCAACCAAATTTTTGAGTAATTAGCGCTTGTTGAAAACGAGTCCTCGAATTGAGCTTGATTTTTTGCATCAATGTCTTCCACGCCAACAACGTCTTCCACATCAGCAGCAATGTTTTCACCATCTAGCACCTCATCATTTCGCACATGCATTTCATCAAACATCTTGTCCTCTTTTGTGATTTTTAACAGTAATTATTGTTTTGGCTCAGCTATTTATACATCAGTTTTATCATGCTTTTTGGAATGAAAAATAGAAGCAGGAAAAATAGTACTTGCATTGACAGAAACCATGGGAATCTCATTAATGTCTGGATCAGACTCATTTTCAACTACCCAGTTCATAACAGCCCCAAGACTTGTATTACGAGACAAATGGAGAACAACTTCAATGGACTCGGAGAAGTTAGAATGGAAGGTGAGTTCGGCATGTTTCTGGGCTTCCTCCACCGATTCCAACGGTATCCCACAATCTTTAGAGTTGAGGATTATTCCCATTTTCGATAACAGATTTTGAATCTTCTCTAAATACCTTAGGTTTTCTTCAATTATGGACTCTAATTTACTCAATTGATTCTATGTTGTTCCTTTGTTCTTCCCACCACTTAGAATCCATGTGTGTCCGACTGTAAAAGGAATCAACCTGGCTTTAATTACCAATTTGTCACAACCCAAGTTGGTGACAGCTAACAAGAAAAGGAGATTTCAGAAAAGAAAAGAAGATTAGGTTATAGAAAATTAGTAGAGTGTAGAAGAAAGAAGATAAGAGAATGAAAAAATATCAAGAAATTTCATTCATTAGATTAGGCCTCCAACGATTACAATATGATAGATATAGTTGTCAAAATAACAAACTATACTGATAGAGTAAAATCAGCTCTTAATTGTTGTCTATGCTTTTGGTCCATCTGCAAGGGATGTTACTGGCCCGATACTTGCATCCGACTTATAGACCACTTCACCTTCCATAGTGCAACAACGTTGTTCTTCTCTTCAATATTTGAATATTCCATAACACCATTTTGAGCCCCAACTCCTATTTCATTTTCACTACTCGAGCAAATCCATAACCCCTCCTTACTCATCTCTAAATCCATCCCCATTTCACTCGTGGTCATGACACACACACACACAATAGTGGTTACATTAAATAATGACTATCAACATTTAAAAGTAAGCTCGAGCAGAAGCCTCACGGAAATTCTTAATTAGTAAAAGAAATTCTTAATTAGTCTTCTTCATGTGGTCTCATATAGGTTAGGCTTGAATTGTTATCATCGATATCTATAAGACCATTGACTGCCAATGGATGAGTAAGCTAGGATATCTATAAGACCATTGACTGCCAATGGATGAGTAAGCTAGGCTTGTGTGAAAGTGAAACTTCATTGTTAAATAAACTTTTGGCTCATATTATCCAAATGGGTGTGAAAATTATTTTGGTTTTTAACAGTAAATAATACATGAAGGTAATCAATGAATATTGAATTAAGAATTTACCGATAATGACATAGGATCATGTAATACCACTATTTTGATATTATCCCCCTAGGTTGTAAATCCTAGTTTTTATCCAACTTTATCCATAGCCTGACAAAACCTTTACATATGAATTTAAAGTAATTGTGAATGGAGCACATTGGATAATGATAGTGACAAAACTCAAAACTGTGAATCAAAAAATTGGTAAACACAATCCAAGGTTTAGAAGAATCTACTAAAGTTTAGAGGCACCACCTTTTTCATTGAGTTCTTGAGGACTGCAACCTTTTTAATCAGTACTTCAAAAACTACATAATGTTTTTGTTATATTTTTCTAGGACAAGCCAAGAAACAAAGTGAGATTGTTGAGAGCTTGTAGAGATGAGGGCCTTGAGTGAGGGTCTTACCCAAATTTCGATACTTGTTGTTGCCTTGTTGGTCATTGATTTTTCTTTGTTTCAATGGTTTTTGGTCTCCAGGGTGAAGCTCACATCACATGGTTCAAGCAATGGATATAAATAAAATTGATTGAATCTAATGAAGAGGAGGAGGGTGTTGACAATCTTGAAAAGTCCATCAAATGAGTTGAGATTTAACAAGCCATTTATAATAGCTTTTCGCTCATGGGGTTTCTTCTAGCTGTCAATGGCCTTTCGGTGCTCTTTGTATCCATCAATTTGTTTAAATTGTACTATAGTGATGATTGGGAGGGACTCTTTGAATCTATTATTGGCTATGGTCTTGGTGGTTCTTCTATGGCCCTCTTTGGAAGAGTTGGGGAAGGAATATACTGATGTCGTGGCTGATATTGTCAGTAAAGTTGAGCAAAATATAACCTGAAGATTATCCTCGAAACCTGCTGTAAGTTCCAATAGTTCCTTTTGCACTTTTCTGAATATTTCAAATTGCTTCACAAGATAAATGGTAGATAGTTCTTGAGTTCTAACACCGTACTTAAACAAGTCATTCAGATAATGTGGGCGATGATAATGTAGGAGATATTGCTGGAATGGGATCTGATCTAGTCTGATCTTATACTGAATCATCGCATGCAGCTCTTTTTATTGCATCTATATCATCCTTTGGTGTCAACCATGAGTTTACAGCATTGTCTTATCCCTTGCTCACTAGCTCAATGGGAATTATGGTATGCTTGATCACCAAACTCTTTGCTACTAATCTATTTGTCATTAAGAAAGAAAGTGAAATTGAACCATCCTTGAAATGACAACTCCTTATCCACTGTTCTCATGACTTTCGGGATTGTCGTGGCTAGTTTCTTTGCATTGCCATCAGAATTCACTCTCTTCAATTTTGAAACCGAAAATGAAGAGAAAAACTGGTATGCAACTTGTAAATTGTTTTCTCTTCATTTAAAGGTTCCCTTCCATTTGCTTGTTTAAGAAGTCTTGATGATCAAATATAAAGCAGACACCTTTTCTACTGTGTTGCTATTGTCTTGTGGGCTGGACTCGCTATTGGTTATACTACAAAATACTACACTACAATGCTTACAGGTGAGGGGTGTTGTCATTGGCGAATCTAGAAATATTTTTTAAGATGAGCATACATTTTTATCAATGAAGTATGAATTTATTAGAAAAATTCATACAAATAAAATTATCATTTGCCTCATTAAAAAAACTCCTAATCTTAGTTGGGGAAAAAAGTACAACATGGTAATTACATATGAGAAACAACACCAGAGTCAAAGATAAAGACACTCAAAATCACCCCTAGTGACAAACACCATTCACACAAGGCCAACTAACCCAAAAAAATATAATACACAACTCCTGCAACAGAAACCCATGCCGACACACACAGACTCCATCAGCTACGCAACAAGCATCACTCCACAACCTGGAACCACGGCGCACGATCAACCTCACCCTTGGTGAGGGCATCGGAAAGACTATTTGCCTCCCTATATATATGATTAAAGCAAACACAATTCAAAGAGGAGCACACATTATCAATTTGTTGGAACCATTTCCAATACTTCCAACGCCATTTCTCACTATGTAATATCCAAGAAATTGCTATCATCGAATTGGATTCAATGATGAAACAATGATCTCAAACCCATTTAGAAGTCTTTAAAATTGATAATGCATCAGCAATGTCTTGCACTTTCGCTTTGTTGGAATCTATAATATCCAATGGACCCGAAAGTATTTCTAAGATGCGACTATTAGTGTCCCTAAGAACACCTCCACAACTTGTTGGATCAGGTTTCTCCCTTGCTGAGCCATCCACATTGAATTTCAAGACACCAGTATTTGGTAGGCACCATACAACATCTTATCTTTCAGCTCCTAGCTTAATCTGATGTACGAATGGGCAATCCCACCATTGAGCTTCCATGATAGTGTTTGCCAAAGTCGAGGCTTTTACCCGATACAATAATCAAAATTTAATAAGAAAGGATATCTCATTCACTGATAAACTTTTTTGTTTAAACATCTGCTCGTTTCGTGATAGCCATGAAACCATATGACTGAGGCACAACCAGTAACCCACCAATGACGCACCACCCCCGAGAAAAAACTATGATAGCACATAACTAAAGATTCATCCAAAGATCGAGGAAGAACCCATACGACCTGCCACCATTGTACAAAGCGCCACCAATTCTCAACACTATGTTTGCACGTGAAGAGTATATGTTCCATGGCGTCTTCATTCTCACCACACCAATGACACATATCATCAATACCTTGTAGTGCCATGCTACGATGCTTCGGCAGCCTCGCAAGCATAACAAACCATAAAAAATTGTACTTTTGGAGGGACCTCCACCTTCAACACATTAAAATAGGATAAGTCGCCATCATCAATGCCAAAAGACCACATTAAATCCGTCATAGCCTTTACCATAAAAACCCCATGAGCCTCTGGTTTCCAAATCAGTCTATCCTCCAAGTGATCTGATAAATAATTCCCCATAATGCAACAACTTAAATTATGCAACCTCCTATCAAATTCAAGCAAATTTCTAGTAAAAAATCCCTCCCACATTACGTGATCAAATGATACCCCCTAAGCATAATCAAACCCCAAAGCCAATTTATTTGTTGCAATCCGAAAAAGTTGTGGGAATCATCAGTATATCATACCAAAATAGAACTTTAGACCCCTTACCTGCACACCAAGAAAATTGAGCATCACTCATAAATCGCGTCACTCGCTCATCATCTTAAACTTCAACGATCTGTCGCCAAACCACTGGCGTTTTATGTTTAGCTTTAGAATTAAACTTCCAATGTAACACGTTGGACCCATATTTCGCCACTAATAAAGACTGCCATAAAGATCCCGACTCCTTTGCATATAGCCAAGCCCATTTTGCTAAGAGCGCCATATTGCGTAAATTTAAATCCACAATTCCCAACCCTTCATGTTCCTTTAGCCTACAAACCTTTTCTCAACTAACACGACTAAGTTATGACTGAGTTCTGAGCCACCCACAAGAAACCACGCCTTATACTATGAGTCTTCCTAATGACGCCTTTAGGGACCATAAATAATCCCATATAATAAATAGGTAGAGACGAGAGAACTGTATTCACAAGCGTCACTCTCGCAGTAAATGAGAGCGATGTTCTTTTCCATCACAAGCATAGAATATAACAAACTCAGCAAATTTTCACTTGTAGGAACTCATAACTCTTATCTGAAATGATTGGATAAAAATACCTTGTCTAAGCAATTAAATTGTTGTTCATGATTTAAAGCCATGTTTACTTGCTTGTGAAAGATGGTATTTTGGTCCCCACAAATCTCACCACCATAAATTGTTGTTTCTTGCTTCGGATTGATGCTATCAACCTCCATATGTTTTGAAAATGATATAGCTTGACTAGCTACATGATCTTCTCTTCGACCATCCTCAAAACTGTCAAGAATAACAGGGATCAAGTGTTCCAAATTTGACGCAACTAAAACATGATAAAAACCTTGGATATACATTCTCATACCCTGTTTTGTACGTGCATCCGCAATTAGAATGCTGGCTGCAAACCTACAAAATGCGGACCATTTCACTCTCTTTTGGAGGCCTCGGTTAGGATTGAAGAAGATGCTTCGCAATATAGCAATCATCTAGCCCAGAAATAATTCTTGCATCCCCTGAGAAATATCTTGCCATCTCTAGTCTCCATTGCCTAAAATTGTTCGAATCAACATCACTATAAAAATACTTCCATCTACTCAACACCAAGCCCCATTGAGTGAATGGAAAGACATCACCCTCACTTAATCCCTTAGAAAGAGATATTACATAGAAGCCATCTCTAGCTTTGTTGTCTTTTGCCATTAATAGTAGCCTAAATCCATATGGATCACCACTCTCAATCAACTCACTAGCATTAATAAGCCTTGTCGAGCATTCTCGTTCAAGCTTTTCATGATGAACATCCTCAAGCTCATAACCGAGCTCTTTCAATCGGTCTAGCAAGACATACCGATCACTAAGTTTACCAATAAAAATACTTGTCTCATTCAAAGTTGGCATAAAGTCAAAAAATGTTTTTTTGAACCAATTAACCCCAATGTTTCATTTTGGGTTAAAATGGCTCTTCTGCAGATGAAAACTGTTAGTCAAATGATGATAAACAGTTTGAAATGACGCAACAAACCTACATAGTAGTGCACGCCGTGATAGTAATGTCATATAAAGAAATATGCTGACACATCAGTCAAAAATATTTTTATAAAATTGTATAAAATATAAAATATTTTTTGACCCTAAAGATATTTGATTAACTCAAAAACACATAGAATTATTTAGAACCACTTTGAACATATTTTTCAAGTTAAAATGGACTTTGAATTATTTTTGCAATGTTTGAATAAATCTAAAAATATTTTTCTTTAAATTTTATATCAAATAATTATCTCAACAATAAGCCACTTTATCTTTCAATTGTTCAGGCATATCGTTAAACAAATCATCTAAACTCGTTGAAGTTAGTACCTCATCATCTTCGTATAGCCATTCATCAAACATTTGGACTTCACCTGCACTCACCTTCGTAGCAGAAATATATGAATCCAAAATTTGTGTCAACAACCGTCGTAAACGTTAAGGCCCCAAAGAGAACTGCTAGCCACTATAGCACCATAAACTTGATATTGAATCATAAATTGAACATCAGTCGACTTTTGATATGAAATAATTTTTTTCATGGACCTATAAGGAGAGAAAATCTGATGTAGCACTTCTTGAATAATAGGCCAAATCACATGGTGAATTGTAACCAGAAGAGTCCAATTGATGAAATAATCGATAACCTTTATTCATGGCCAGGACCAATGGCTATTAATACCTTTGTAAGAGTATGAATCAAAGAAGAAGAATTATTAAGAAGGAAGGAAATAGAGAAATAAAAGATAGAAGTAAAAACAGAGAAATTGGAGAAGACAAACAATATTCATCCATTCATTTGATATCCAATCTACTTTCGTGTCAGGATTTTTAACCTAATACAAAAAGACGACAACGTTTTAAAGAATTATAAAATATAATACTCGCCAAAAAAATAACATTACTTTAGAAAAATAACTAAATACAATGAAGCGACATTTTTTTACTGCTTAACTAAAACAGTGCGTAACGAAAGTCATATCAAAATTTCAATGTTTTGAAAGCAAGAAAAAGAAATAATCTTGATGAAGAAAAAGAAGACACTTTACTACCTTGAGAGTGGTTTGCGACTTTAAACTGTGTTAAGGGTTAAAGACAGATGAAATATGATATTTCTCTCACTTCTTGTTTGCCGTTAAACTTATTTAACAAAAAAAATATTTGCTTTAGGTGGGTTTTGTTGCTGCAAAAATACAAGAAAAATTATGAGTTTTGTTTTGGTTTCCAAAAGAAAATCTCAAGGATCAACCCAATATGTTAGATGGAGAAGACATCTCACTCACTTGAATTGTCGTTGCTGATGAGGGAGAGGCGTCTATGCCGATGATGGTGATCGATCTTGAATGGAAGTTTTCAAGAGTTGTTTTTGGGTGTTAGAAGCATTGAAGAAGAAAAGCTTGAAAACTATACTACCGAGATAAAATCCGTAAAACAAACTGCATAAAAAGCTATTATTTTCTCGTGTTTTGTAAAACCTTTTACAAGGATGAAACAGTTTCTCCCTAAAAAAAACCAAAAAATGAGAATTCATTTTCCGTAAAAAGGTTTTACCAAACCCTAAATTTATATAAAGCCTTTTGATCTATCATTCTCTATTGCTGATGCTTACCACCATCTTTGAATATTTTTGCAGTTGGATGTCGAATGTGACAGATGCATGTAGGACAAGAGCTACAACAAATGTGATTTTCGGGTTGGCTCTAGGATACAAATCTGTCTTCATTCCCATGTTTGTCATTGTTATTGCCATTTAAATGAATTTTAGCCTGACTACAATGTATGGAATCGTAGCCGCCTCTTTGGGAATGCTCAGTACTATAGCTACTGATCTTGCAATCGATGTTTATTATAACACCATCAACCCGGATATCACATTTGAGCCTCAAGCCCAAACTATTACCGTAAAATTTTCAGCTTAGTTTAGCCTAAACACGTTCATTTCCATAAAAACCATTAAGTTCAAAGCATTTCAACATAAATAAGTTTTTGAAAATGTTACATGGGAGCTCCATTTAAAATACATGATTAAAAGCATTCGACTCACGATTTAAATCTAAAATAGAGTTGCAATACACACATAGGGTCCTACAAATACATAGCCCAATAATCTAAGCACTGTACTCGGAACAAGTCGATGCTAAAGTCCTACTCCGATGGTGCTCTAACAATGCACGCAAACCTACTAACCTGCGAACGGAAACAACAATTCTAAATATTGAGTTAACAAAGCTCAGTGAATACATTTTCACTCAACCATGCTTTATGCAAATCATAAACATGAGCATGTAGCTAAAGATGATAACACGGCAATACAAAGATATATATGACGCTACCTCTAGCCGCCTAAACACATAGCGAACAACAAATGATGCATTAAAGTCTCACATAGCAATCATAAGCATCATACCAAAAACCTGGAGTGAGGCTCTGTCACATAGCCTCAGGAATGTACACTCTTTGGGTGAGGCCCGATGTCATATAGCCTTGGGAATGTACATTCTTCAGGTGAGGCCCGGCGTCATATTGCCTTGGGAACGTATATTCGGCATCTCTAACCATGGTGTTGCAACACTCTCTCTGGGTATCCGGATCCCAACAATCAAATGTGACTCTAACATACAAGTGTCCTTACATGGCAAACAACATCATTTGATCCACCAAGGATCCATACGGTTCCTATTACAAACAACCATCTAAGGTTTACTGAGTTATTACACATTATGCTCATATATGGGGGTTAAATCTTGGTTTCTTAGTTTTACCATTTATTATACCACATTATAACCGCATTGAGCCATAGTCCTCGAATTATATGCCCCTCGAACTTAAAACGTAAATTCTGGGCAGATTGCCAAGTGGGTACAGATACTAGCCCTCAAGTACTGGTACAGTACCCCATGGGTACCGATACACATATGTGTACCGATACGAATTGAGCTCACTAGAATTACACAAAGCTTAGGTGTACCGGTACTGGTCGACCCGTACCGATACCTAAATACAAGGTGTACCTGAAAATCAATTTCCAAGCCCCAAAATCGCAACCATTAGCCTCATAAATCGATCATACATCTTATTAGAGTGTTTAAGGTAGCTTACTACCATTTTTACATGTTATTGTAGCGACCTTTTTTTCTGAAAAAACAAAAATATTAAAGGCGGATACCATAAAAAAAGACTTGGAGTCACCACCGGCCACTAAGGTAGGCTGGATACCATAAAACCAGAGATTCGTTAAAAGGCGGGTTTGGGAGTTGGTTACGCGTGGGGAAGGATTAGCACCCTCATCATGCCCGGAAATCGGTACCAAAATATATGTTGCTTTTAATTGATGGAAATTATTGAGATTTAAATTGAATTTAATTAAATTGTTCGTAATTGAAAATAGACTTTAATTAAACGGGATTTGTCAAATTGGTGGATTCGTATTAATTGAACTTTTAATTAATAAGGGTGATGATACCTCAGACCATAGATTAACCGACATCGAATAAGCCTAACTGCCGTGTTAATTTATGGTTCAAACCTCGTTCATCACCTTTATGCATGATGCAAGCAGTTAAACATGATGGTATGACTTGTCAAAATTTTAATTCATTTTAAATTACCTTTAGACGATAAGAATTAATTTGAATATTCGGTCAACATCCAGTAATCCAGGACTGTTACGACACAAATACCGAAATTAATAAATATCTCCGTTCTATAATTAAAGTTAATTAATTAAAAGCATATCCAATATATTAAGGTCATATGAATGACATTTAAAATGCATGACATAGAAAGACATAAAATTAAAACCTAAGCCCACTAAGGTCCTTACCTAAAAAGGCCTAAATTATGAAAATTCAATCAGCGATCTAATTATTAACTAGGTTAGTCTAATATTAGCCCTAAATTAATTTAATCCTAAAACTAGAAAAAGCCTAACAATTTATTGGTTATCTTGAACCATAATAATTAATTTGATTAATTTTAAACTAGGATCCCAATGAGCCAAGGAAACTATTCAAAATCAATCGAATTAATTAGTCATGATTTTAAATTAAGTGATCTATATGAAATTCTAATTTTACCCCTAAAAGTAATTAAGAATTGTTCAACCAATTTAATACATTTAGCATTTACCCCAATGAGCCAAGAGCGAATTTAAATGCATTAAATTGATTTGAACCTAAAGTCTAACTAAGGCTCTAACCATAGTCCTAAATTCAATTTAATTAATTTAAAACCTATGTCCCAATAAAATGAGCACATAGTTTAAATTGATTAAATTAAATTTTAAACTCTAAAACTAATCCTAAAGAGCCTAAACTAATCCTAAAGGGCCTATACTAAAAAGTCTACCCTAATAACAAAGGATGATTAAACAACAAAATGAGACATTTAATTAAGATAAATAAATAAACAAACATATAAAATAAAGAGCATAAAAATAAAACTTTATGCAAACATGTAATATGAGATTGGATTTACGTGAAGCAAAGCCTAAGGGGGCTAATTATAAATTTTGAAAACTAAAAAGGGGTTGATTTAAAAAGATAAACACTGGAAGAGGAGTAAATTAAAAAACTTGAGAAAATAGGGACCAAATGGGACATTAAAAACTAAAACAAGGCTAAATTAAACCAAATTTAAAATTACAGGGACTAAATGGTTATTAAACCTTTTAAAAACAAATTAAATTAGAAAAAACAGGGTTTAAATGGATGCAGGTTAAAACCAGAAGGACTTGGAAGGCAATAAAACCATTTTAGAATATAACTCAGTTCGATTTTAGAGGAAATCAAAGGATCTAAAAACATTTGGGGACCAAAGTTATAATTAAAAAAGGGGGAAAACCTAAAAAAATAAACTCAAAAACGCGGTGAGGACTTACAAATGCAAATATCCCATTTTGTTTTATTTTAAAGCACTATAAAAGACAAAATTTGCCGTAAACGGCAAATATTTAGCCATTTCAAAAGAGCTCCTCATTTTCTAAAATTTACAGAGCTCAAAACCCTTTGTACTCTCTCTAGGTTTGGGTGACCTTTGGGTTTTCTGGCACCGACCGTCATACACACACTCTGGCCACTGCCCACCGGTGCCAGGAAACCCAAAGGTCACCACCAAAAAGCTTCTTTCATCTTTTGAAAACCAGTTCCGACGTCCATACATCCAAAAAAACACAAAGCTCATTTTTTTGAGAAAACAGAAACGAAAACCCCCTCTTTAAAGGAAAACCAATTTTAAACACCTCCTATGGCAAGGAAGACTGACCGGCACGAATCCGGTTCACCCTTAAAGGCACGAGAGCCACGGGCTTGTCACCGGAAGGCGATACGACAACCAAAGGATGGAAAGGTAAGGTTTTTGAAAAAAAATAGATCTATCTATCTTTGAGGATTTTGTATGCATGCAAGAGAAAACAACGTTATACCTCTTAAAGGTGCTTGATTTTGTATTGCTTCCAAATTAAAAAACTGTTTACAATGTTCTTTTGTTTCGGTTTATATAACTGAACGGTTTTTGTTACATGAAAAGGAGAAAAAAATACTAGCTATATCCTCTCTGAAGTCCGCCGAAATGCTATGGAATTTGCTTATTTTTGCTTATTTTAGCTTTTGTTCCCCTTGATCTATTTGTGATTCTTTTGCTAATGTTTAATCTTGTTTTGGTTACATGTTGACATGGTCGTTTGATTAGGAGGAGGGGACCAGTGCAACCGTTGGCTTCGGCAGCCGAGCCGTTAGAAGGCAACCAGGCTTTAGGCGCGTGGATGAGCGGGAAAGTCGCACGTGAGCGTGCGAGGATTCCAGAAGGTTCTTCGATCCAATTCGAGCCGTTGATCCATCACTTTGATCCAACGGCTTCTATTGATGCAGTGCCAGGCTTGTGTGATGGCTGCTAGGGTTTCCTCTGAAGGGCATGATATGGGCCATTGATCTACAGCTAGATCTGACGGTTGACGTGTGGTTGCGCAGAAGAGAAAGATTTTAGTCAAAATTGTAATTAGGTTTAAATGATTTGGGCCGGAAAATGGGCCATGTGGTGTAATTATTTATTTTTAGGTTTTTTGGACTATAAATGGACTGACATTAAATTACTTAGGCTTTATTTATTTAATGGGCATTTATTTATTAATCTGTTTTGTTTGTTTTTATACTTTTGTTTAATATAATATAATAAGTAATAATAATATAATAGAATAATTATAATAAACTAACAATAACATAACCATAATATTTTTTGTTTTTTTCATTCGAAATATAACATATAATTAATTGCACAAATTATATTAAAAACAATAATAATAATAGTATTTTTGTTTTTCATTTTTCTTTTTACACTAAAATAAGATAATACTAATATATTATATCTAAAGCCCATTAAGACACAAAAATAAAAGTAGGCCGAGCCCCGGATAAAAATAGTGATTACAACTGCCCCTCTTCGCTTATCCTTGTAAAACAAGAATAATGCAAAGACTATAAGCACTAATTTTATCGACTTCCCTGTCTGGAGATTTCGAGCTATGAGTCCTCCATAAATAGAGCCATTCGCCCTTCCTCTTTAAGAAATTCTAGAGCTCCGAATTCTTCCCATGTAAGGCTCAAAGAAAATGAACCCCTTAAAGTGATGCCTCGATCTCCGATCGTCTTGACACCTAATGAAATCTCGCTTTGAGTCTTCTAAAATGCCCTCGATCTTCGTCATCTTGGCCTGGGGTAATACCTCGCCTTGAGAACCCCGTTTGATGATGCCCCGATTGCTAGTCGTCTTGACACCGAATACCTCGGTTTGAGTCTTCTGGAATGCCTTCGATCTTCATCGTCTTGGCCTGGGGTAATACCTCTCCTTGAGAACCCCATTTGATGATGCCTCAATTTTTGGTCGTCTTGACACCAAATACCTCACTTTGAGTCTTCTGGAATACCTTCGATCTTTATCGTCTTGGCTTGGGGTAATAACTCGCCTTGAGAACCCCGTTTGATGATACCCCGATTGCTGGTCGTCTTGACACCAAATACCTAGCTTTGAGTCTTCATGCCTTCAATCTTCATCGTCTTGGCTTGGGGTAATACCTCGCCTTGAGAACCCCAGAAACAGATGCCTTGCTTTCTAGTCGTCTTGACATCAGACACATCGCTTTGAGTCTTCATTCCTTCGATCTTCATCGTCTTGGCCTGCAGTGTTAATAAAAGATTCTTGACTCCTAGGATCTGCTTCTTGTTTTTTCCAAATACCTGAAAGAAACAAACACAATGATTTACTGATACTAGTTAGTATGCTCCTATCTTAAGGATGCCTAACTATTCATGATGCATGATTAATGCTTGGATGCCATATTTCTCAACTTCTCGCTTCATCTTCCTTTCATCTTCTTCTTGTCTTGGAACATTCATTGTCACTCCTCGTGTCCAAACTAAATTCCCGTTTGACCCTTATATTCTCCAAACCTTTGTTCTAAAGCGCTCTTCCAAGTTTTCACCTTAGAGATTTTCTTTTTCAAAGCGCCCTTTCGGGTTTTCACTTTGACAAATGTTTCTTTTCTTTTTCTTCCTTCCTTTTTCTTTTTCTTTCTTTTTTCTCTTTTCTTTTTTCTTTTTTCTTTTTTCTTTTTTCTTTTTTCTTTTTTTTTCTTTTCCCTTTCTTTTCTCTTTACATGGGGCACCCTTACAGGTTTTCGCCACTGGTTTTTCTATGTCAAACTTCAATGCAGAGGGCATTTGTCGTCTTCTGGGCAGATCTTGTCTACTTTGCATACTATGTCCTTCAGTCCTGACTTTGGTTGACTTCCTTCTAACGGAATCTATTCCTGTCTCGGAACAACCTACACTTAAAGGGTCAAGTCATAGTAACACCAAGAAATCATTTGCATTTCAATGATCTATGTCAATCTATTTGAAGGATGCTCATGCAACGAAGGAAATGATGAAATAAAATATTATTCATTAACATAAAAGATATTAGAACATTTTTGAAATTCATGGAAAATGTGAAAAACATGACAAGATATAAGTATTATAAGGTGCAACATTCTTGAATACTAACTATATGAATGATGCGAGAACCTATCGACCGTGGTAAACCTCTCACTGCTTGTGCTAGATTGAAATTCCCAACAGACCAAAAGAAGTTCCCTCATAACTCAAAGTAGAGCACTTGAATTGTAATGGAGCTCATGTCGGATGCTTAATCCCCAAAATTTATCTGAACCGTCCTTTTCGGATTTTCAATTCAGATCCTCATTTGGTTTCAAGACGCACGTTTCTGAGTTTCCATCTTGAACCCTCCTTTTTTACTTTTTACTTTTTTTTCTTTTTCTTCTTCTTCTTCTTTTTTTATATGAGGCGTCCTTTCAGGTTTTCACCACATGCATTTCATTTTGTGAAGCACCCTTTCGGGTTTTCACTCCACTTTTTCTTCTTTTCAATCATAATACTTCTTGACAGAGTCTGAATTCACTGGGTTGTTCAACTTTTTCCTATCCATCTCTACCAGAATTAATGCTCCTCCTGAGAAGGCATTCTTAACAACGTAAGGCCCTTCCCAATTAGGCATCCATTTTCCTCGGAAGTCATTTTGAATTGATAAGATCTTTTTGAGCACCAAATCTCCTTCTTGGAATTCTCTCGGGTGAACCTTCTTGTTGTAGGCACGCATCATCCTCTTCTAATACATTTGGCCATGAAAGATGGCCCTTAATCTTTTCTCATCAATGAGGTTCAACTGATCAAACCTTGCTTGCATCCATTCAGTATTATCTAACTTTGTTTCATTCAGAATTCTCAATGAGGGGATTTTCACTTCGATAGGGAGTACCGCCTCCATGCCATAGACCAATAAATACGGTGTTGCCCCTATCGAGGTCCTTACAGATGTCCGGTAAGCAAAAAGTGCAAACGACAGCTTCTCGTGCCAATCCTTGAAAGTGTCAGTAGTCTTGGCTATGATTTTCTTGATATTCTTGTTTGCCGCTTCCACTGCCCCATTCATCTTGGGACGATAAGTGGTAGAATTATGATGCACAATTTTGAATTGTTCACATACTTCAGTCATCAATTTTTTGTTTATATTGGAAGCATTATCAGTGACGATTCTTTCTGGCAAACCGTAACGATAGATAATCTCCTTCTTCAAGAGTTTACATACGGTTGCTCTCGTGATGGTAGCATAAGAGGCAGCTTCCACCCATTTGGTAAAGTAATCGACGGCCACAAAGATGAAGCGGTGTCCATTAGAGGCTTTAGGGTGAATTTGACCGATAACGTCCATGCCTCAAGTAGCAAAAAGCCATGGTGAATTCATAGTGTGAAGCGGTACCGGCGGAGCGAGTATCTTGTCGGCATAGATTTGGTATTTGTGACACCTCTTTGCATATTTGATACAGTCTCCCTCCATGGTGGACCAAAAATACCCGTATCTCGTAATCTTTCTGGCCATTGAAAAACCATTGGTGTGGGTCCCGTACAAGCCATCGTGTACCTCAGCTAAGATGGTTTCAGCCTCCCGAGCATTGGCGCATCTCAACAAAATCTGATTCTTAGTTCTCTTGTACAAAACTTCAATGTCAAGGACTTAGCCTGAAGCCAAACTCCGAATGGTTCTCTTATCATTATCGTTGACATCCTTTGGGTAAACCTGGAACTTGATGTATTGGAGGATATCGTAGTACCATGGGTTACCATCCTTTTCCTCATCCAAATTATAATAGTGAGCAGGTACCTTAAAAATCTACATCTCAATCGGCAGTCGGGCATGCCTCAAACATGGTAGCTAGGGTTGCTAAGGCGTCAGCCATTTGATTATCTTCTCTTGGTAAGTACATAAAGCCAATTTCTTCAAAATTTTTAGCCAACTCCTTGATCAAATCATAGTATTTGACTAACTTTTGATCCCTCGTCTCCCATTCTTTTTAGAGCTGGTAGATTGCTAAGGACAAATCTCTGAAAACCTGAAGCACCTTGATCTTTCTTTTTATGGCTGCCCAGAGTCCTATGACGCAAGCCTCATACTCGGCCATGCTGTTTGTACAAAAGAACTCTAACCTACTAGTAAAGGGATAGTAGACCTCTTCAAGGGAAATTAATATTGCCCATATCCCACTACCTAAGGCATTGGATGCCCTATAAAAATAAAGCTTCCAAGATTCATTGGTGGGCCTTTCTTTCTCTACAGTACCAGTCAAGTCTTTATTCGGGAAACTAAAATCCAGCGGCTCATAGTCATCTGAGGTACGGCTTGTCAAAAGATCCACTACCACACTACATTTTATTACTTTTTGGCTCACATAGACGATGTCAAACTCAGATAGCAACATTTGCCAACGGGCCATTCTTTCGGTTAATGCTGGCGCCTCCATTAGAAATTTCAGTGGGTCCATCCGGGAAATCAATCAAGTAGTATGATACAACATATACTGCCTGAGTCGCTTAGTAGCCCATACTAGGGCACAACACAACTTTTGGATCAAAGGGTGTCGTGACTCACATTCAGTGAACTTCTTACTTAAGTAATAGATGGCCCTTTCGTTCTTGCCTGTCTCATCGTGTTGTCCTAGGACACATCCCATCAAACTGTCAAACACCGTCAAATATAGAACTAACGGCCTGTCCGATACTTATGGTACTAGGATCGGGGCATTGGTCAAATACTTCTTGATCTTTTCTAAGGCCTATTGGCAATCTTCATTACATCTTCCTGGGCCATTCTTTCTGAGTAATCTAAAAATAGGACCACATTTGTCGGTCAATTGAGAGATGAACCGAGAAATATAATTGAGTCCTCTTAGGAAACCTCAGACCTCTTTTTGTGTTTGAGGTGGTGGCAGATCTTGAATTGCTTTTACTTTGTCAGGGTCAATTGCAATCTCCTTTTGACTGACCACGAAACCCAAGAGTTTTCCGGATGTGCCCTCAAGGGTACACTTGGACGGGTTGAGCTTCAACTGATACTTTCTTAGCCTTTGGAACAACTTCTGAAAATTCTCAATATGTTTTTCTTCAGTTCGGGATTTAGCTATCATGTCGTCCACATACACCTCAATCTTCTTGTGCATCAAGTCACGAAACAAGGTAACCATGGCCCTTTGGTAAGGTGCCCCGGTAT
Source organism: Hibiscus mutabilis (assembly GCA_019671005.1). Taxonomy (NCBI): domain Eukaryota; kingdom Viridiplantae; phylum Streptophyta; class Magnoliopsida; order Malvales; family Malvaceae; genus Hibiscus; species Hibiscus mutabilis. The sequence continues at coordinate 23,740,849 of CM033719.1, read as the reverse complement.
TCTTCAATCTAAACGGCATGACTTTATAGCAAAATGTACCCCACATGGTAACAAAGGTAGTTTTTTTCGTATCCTCGGGGTCCATTTTAATTTGATTATACCTCGAGAAGCCATCCATGAAAGAGAACCAAGAATGCCCCGCAGTGTTATCGACTAGGGTATCAATGTGAGGCAGGGGGAAGTTGTCCTTAGGACTTGCCCTATTGAGATCCCTATAGTCTAGGCACATGCGTACCTTTCCATCTTTCTTGGGCATCGAGACTATGTTGGCTAACCATTCTGGGTATTTGGCAACCTTCAAGAATCTGGCCTCAAATCGTTTCTTTACTTCTTCCCTAATCTTTAACAGCATATCCGGTCTTATTCTTCGAAGCTTTTGCTGAACTGGCTTACATTATGGCTTTATCGGGATCTTGTGCACCACTATATCCGTGTCTAAACCTGGCATGTTTTGATATGTCCATGCAAACACATCTTTGAATTCTGAAAGCAATTCCACCAACTCTTGTCTCACCTTTGGCGACAGGGTAGTACCAATCTTCACTTCCCTTTTTCCTTCTTCGGTCCCCAAATTCAGAACTTCTAATTCTTCTTGGTGAGGCAAAATCTGTTTCTCCTACAGCCATCAGCCTTAACAATTCATCTGGGACCTCATACTCTTCTTTATCACCCTTTCCATCTATTTTAGTCGAACACGAGGGTGGTTCAAAATCTACCATGGGCTCAGACCCTGAATCATTCATACAATTAATATTCGAAGACCTGCATGAGTTTAGGAGTATGTATTGGTACACAAAAATAGCTTATATGAATAAATAAATAAGTAATGAAAGAATAAGTGATAACTGATTGAAAAATGAATGAAATGAGTGTTGTGTTTGCCATTTGAGAAACATAGGAAACATCATTTTATTGAAAATAAAATAGTTTGACATAGTGGCCCTATTACAAAAGACTCCTATTACTCTTGGGCCATAAGTAATAGGGTGATTCCGGACATTACTCTGATTTAAACCTAAAAGCTACGGGCAACTCTTTGCTGGTCCAATTGCTAAGCTCTTCGCCCGGGAAGCATGGGCGAATCTTGTCTAAAGGCTGTACGATGTTACCGCCTTCAGAGATCACAAAGACATCCATTGCTTCCATAGCTTCACTGATCATTTCCTCACTGAGGATCCTCTCATTCTCCTGATTAGCTTCTTGAACCTTGAGTCCAGGATTCACAACTCTGCCGGATATAAAAATCTCTTTCATATCCGTATAGGTGATAGGAGCCCATGGGATCTCATCTTCTTCGGAGTCTGGCCTTCCGTTGTTCCTCTTTCTTCTTCCATTCTTGCTTCTTTTGTAGAAAATTAGGCTTTTTTACAAGCCCAAAATGGCCATTCTTCTAGATAATACTTATGGGTCGCAGACGTTCTTGCAGGCTCCTTCCCAATCCCCTTCCTCTTTTTGCTCCCCTTCACAATGTTTCAGTTACCACCATCTTGGTACAATTTGAAAATCTTGGGCATGGGATCCTATTCCCCTAAGCAACAAAGGTGGCACTGACAAATTACAATGCCCTAAAAGCACATTCCAAAGCTTCTTCATCAGTAGGAATGTAAGGAGCGTCTGAAGTTACCGAGGCTACAACATCTTGCTCGGCGTGGACTGTCACTAATTTTCCTTCAATGATAAATTTCAATTTCTGGTGCAAGGAAGATGGAACAGCTTCGGTGGAATGGATCTACGATCTCCCTAAAAAGTAGTTGTAGGATGGTTGGATGTCCATGACTACGAAATCCACAACATACTCAGTTGGACCTATGAGCAGGGGTACTTCAATCTTCCCAACCACTTCTCTTTGGGTCCCGTCGAATGCCCGCACGACATTTTTGCATGGTTTCATATACGAGCTGTCAATCAACAAACGTTGTAGGGTAGCTAAGGGCATGAAATTCAGGGTCGAGCCATTGTCAATAAGCACCCCCGCTAATATATGACCTTTGCAATGTGTAGTAATATTGAGGGCTTTGTTGGATCCCATTCCCTCTTTCGGTATCTCGTCATCGCTAAAAGTGACATGATTGCAATCAATGATATATCCGGTGATTTGGTCAAGCTTTCCAACCGAAATATTGCTATCGACAAAAGTTTGATTCAAAATTTTTAATAGGGCCTCCCGATGCTTTTCTGAATTCAACAATTGATCAAGTAATGAGATCTGGGCCAGCTACTTCTTAAGTTGGTCTACAACATTGTATTCACTATGTTTTAGGAACTTCAAAAATATTTGAGCTTGAGCCTCGGTTACTGGCTCATTGAGTTTTGGGGGTGGCTCTTCCTCAAATATCTTCATAGGTTCAGGCTCAGTTGCCTTACCTTTCCCTTTCATCTATTTCGTCGCCTTCAGAGCTTCGAGGGTGTAGCATCGACCGCTCTGTGTGAAATTCCCTACATCATTTACTTCTTCAGTGTTCGGCTTCATTTGTTCTCCTTCGGCGGGTTTTATCTCATCAATTGGTTTCTTCTCCCCTTGCGAACTGGAACTTCTTTGTATTGGACACTAGCTATGTAGTTCCAAGGCACCATCCGGGTATCCTTAAAAGGAAAGGACGCCAGGATTGAAAGTATAATTTTAGGGGCTGTCATGGGATTTTCTTCTCGCGGTGCATCTTCTTGACTTGGCTTGAGGTCAATGACAAATGGCCTCTTCGCACTATATTTGGATTCTGAAGCGTCTAATGTGTAAATTTCTGAGTCACTGCTCCTCTCTTCTTTATCAAAAAACTCAATCACTTTACCATCCATCAATTTCTGAACAACTTGGTGAAACTCGCCGCAAACTTGGAACTGATGATCCTCTAACTGATGATATTCGCAATAAGGGCCACAACCCTTTTTTACAATTACCATTCCGCAGTCGATGAAACGAGCCATACATAGTTGCTGAAAGGCCCATCTCATGGGGGATGTAACCTCTGACACGGTTTTCTTAGGCTTTCTTGCACCCCCTTCTTCAATAGCATTCACCCTTTGTCTGCCATGATTTGGTAAAGGGTTACTGGCGGTACTCGGCTCCCCTAGTTGCTGCACTCCAGTCTTGATCAAATTTCGAACGAACTTTTTAAAGGCTATACAATTCTCAATAGTGTGGCCTGGGACATTAGCGTGGTATTCACAATGGGCCTTAGGATCATACCATGCCGAATAAGGGGGATTGAAGGGAGTAACATGTTGAGGTCAAACCAGATATGCCTTATAGAGCCGTGAGTAGAGTTCTTTATAAGTGATTTGTAGCGGCGTGAAAGAATTTTCCTTATTGGGTCCTCACTCTTCCCTCCTGAAAGTTTGGGGATTTCCAACTAGAGCTTGGAGCTGTGCTATAGTGAAGTTCTTGACAGCCTCGGAGGTAGTTGTGGTATTCACTTCATGATCCTTCCTTTTGAACTGCTTGCGCGATTGCTCTCCTCCATCTATCATTCCGCTTTTGATTGCGGCTTCAATACGCTCACCCGTCATTACCATATCAGTAAAGTTACTAATAGGGTTATTGATCAGACGGTCATAGAGCGTTCCTTTTAATGTACCAATGAACATAATGGGCAGTCTCATTTTCTCGGAGAGGGGGCTAGACTTGAGTAGCCACGTCGCGCCATCTTTGGGCATATTCCCGAAGACTTTCATTTTTCTTTTGTTCCATTCCTTGCAACAGAAGCCTATTGGGAACCATATCTGTCACATGCTTGTATTGATCAGTGAAGGCCTTTGCCAAATCCTTCTACGATTTGATTTGAGCCCGTATGAGCTGATTATACCACTGGGTGGCGGATCCCACTAAACTGTCTTGAAAACAGTGTATTAAGAGCTTCTCATTGTTGGTGTAGCCGGCCATCCTTCGGCAAAACATTGTAATATGAACAGTTGGGCAGGTTGTCCCATCAAACTTTTCGAACTCTAGAGCTTTAAACTTGTATGGGATCTCCACGTCTGGGACCAAGATGAGATCCTTAGCATTCAAACCATAAAAACCCTCTTCGTCTTATCTTACTCGAAACTTCTCTTCGAGGTCTTTTTTAGTCTCTTCCAACTGTTTGGAGAATTCTGCTTTTATTTGGTTTAATTTCTCCAATTCACCGAAGTCTGGAGTACTATCTCCAACGTGCTCAATATTTGCAAATGTCACAGCCAGCTGTGGTGGAGAAGATGCACCGGCTTGGTGAGACGAAGATACCCCTTGTGGGGGATTTGGTGTTGGGTTAATGAACAGAGGGTTTCCAAAGATTGAAGAATATGTAGGGTCTCCCGAGCCTTGAGCTAGATTCACAATGGTGCTTTTGTCTCTCACGTCTGCACGACGTATTTGCAACATCTCAGATATTTCTGCCATCATATCTTGCTGAGATTTAATGATGGTTTATCTCAACTCTTGTTGTGTTCGTTCTAACTGGCTCCTAAGATCAGCCTCTAGCTTAGCGAAACTCTCTTCCATTTTTCTGACTTGAAAACGTGTGCGGTATGGATGTGGAATGTTTGCAAATAACAGAATGAAAAATGCTCTAAAATGAAAAATCTTTTAATTTGTTTAGATAATTTAATAAAATATACAAATAAATGTGCAATGCATGAATGCAAAAGAAAAACACTAATTTCGGCAAATATCCTCATTAAACAACTATCATCAATGCAAACGTTGTTCCATTACAATAATTCAAAGAAAACCGCTACGCATACGGTCCTAAGCTAGCGGCCAAATCGACAATCTCTCTCAAAATCCAAACGATCCTTTCTCCTTCCTCGAATTCATCGTCCACACATTCTTGGAGCTCGGCAGCGTTTTTCGCTAAGAACTGCACCTTCCAGACGACTTATTGCATCTGGGTCATAAAGCATGCCAAATCCTGCTCTTGCCTCCAAATGGTGTAGGCGGCAAACTGGAGCTATTCCATCGTAGGCATCTGGTGCACTTGGATTGCTCCCCTAAAGCTCATAATTTAATCCTTGAGTTACTGGACTTCAGCTTCTAAACCCTCAATTCGATCTTTCAAAGCTCAGTTTTCGGAATTATTGGCTTCTAGCTCCTGGGTAGAAGTTTTATGCTTGAAAAGGGATCTTTCTAACTACTTCATTTGAGCCTTCAATGCCTTATTCCGACGCCTTTCATTATCAAGCCTTGTCGAATGAGAAGTCTTCAAGTTCTCCATCTGTTGGGTCAAGACAAGTACTTGATCTTTGTGCTCATAGTACTTCTTCTTATAAGCCTCGATTCTTGCCTTTTCCTCCTTGAGCCTGAGCTCTAACCCTTTATTTGGCCTTTCATTTGCAACTCTCTTGCTCTTGTTCAACCTTTGCAACTTATGGATTTCTTCTTTTTCTGACTTGATCTCGGATTCCAACACATGATTCCTCTTTTGTAGACCTTTGATTTCTCCTTCGAGCTTCGTCTTGTCTAAATCAAAGTTGAACCTCTCTTGGTCGGCCTTTGCTTCTAATTGAATGTACTTCTTTTGTTCATCTTCTAGTTGTCTTCTCATCAAGTCGATTTTAGTAGGAAGTGTAGCCAACCTTTATTGGGCGAACCTCGCACCATCAGGATTCAACTGAGGAATATTATCATTGACGTGATTAACATTCCATATTTCGTATTCTGAAGTCACCATGTATGAAGCACTCAAAATCCTAACTCGCCTAGCGTTGTTCCATGTATAAGAAGCGTCGTATACCTTCCCTTTGTAGCCTTTCTCGGTTGTATAGTCCATGTTGAATTCATTAAGTCCATTTGTGGCTGGTATAAACTGCTTGGAGCCATATTGCCTCAAAACCAATAGGGGTGCGTAAGTCGTATGCCCCCAAAGACCAAGTAATGGTACCCAACGATGCTCCCCACATTGGTAAAGAATATTCCTCGTACATAGCCACGAAGCCTTCAAACTATGTCTTCATCTTTTAAATTCTGCAGGACATTTAGCCACACCTCCTTGGATCTTCCGGTTGGCCAATCTTCCTTTTGCAAGAATTTTTCTAATGGGGAAAATTTGCCATCGAAGAGAGGCCTCGAGAAGTGAAAGTTGGACCATAAATGACTGTAAAACCATACCGTCAAAAGCTGATGGCAGCCAAAAAAACGACCACCACCATATCTTCTACAAAATCTGAGGGACTGGAAAGTTTTGGACAGAATAACGGGCACCATATTGGACTTCCCTTCTAAGCAATCAAACAGATCTAGCATCGAGGGATGAATGAGCCCTAATGCCTTCGGAAGCAGGACCAACCCGTTAATCAACAATGCAAAAAAGTCTTGCTAAACTCGACCCACTGGATGTACTAAAGCCAAAGCCAAAATCCCTTCCGATTTGAGATACTCCTTTTTGCTCCAAGTGGTGACTTGACCTTCAACCCAAGACGGTAAAGTTCCTGAAAATCTACCTAGCTTGGCTCGGAAGGACTTGTTCTTGGGTCGCTTGGAGTAGACCCAGTTTCATCAATTTTTTTGCAATTCAAGAGGGATAGATAGTCCTCGATTGTTAGTGTCAAATCGATGTTACCAATTGTGAAGCAACCATAAGCCGGATTCTAAAATCTCACCAAGGCTTGGAGGAGTGACTGATCAACCGGGACATCTAACAAGTGCGCTATGTCACCGTACTTGCTTTTGAAAACCTCTCTAGCTTCATAGTTCCAACTGTGCCATACTAACCTCAACCCTGTCACATTATAGTATTCGGTGCTCATAAAGGTTTCGGCTAACATCACTGATCTATATCCAGTAGAAATAATGTCTCCGTGATGAAGCTGCTCGTCTTCGGACCATACTTGTACCTCGGAGTTCTTTTCATCAGTGCTACGAATTAAGTCTCCCATTGATCAAGTCTTTAGTTCAGACTATTTCCGAATCAGTGTTTTCTTCATGAGATGACAATATATGCAAAACAAAGTATAAATGGGAAAGAATAAAAAACAAATGAAATGTGTTAGTAACGAAATAAACAAATTCGAAAATGCAAGATAAAAATACAAATTAAGGAGCATCAGGCATGAAGATACGGAAAAGAAAACCCTATCTATATGAATTCTAAAATCTATGGTTGTCCGCATGGATCTAATCGGGGTGGGCTCCTAGGTTCTCACACATGGGTTTGGTTCTAGAAAGGGTACTCGAACCTATCTTGTCGCCTACTAAGACAACAAGAGCCCCAATTCTGGCCCATTACAGGCTTGCGAATTGGATTCGGTTCAAGGGAATGCACGGCCTAGTGACGTGGAGGACTGCTCACTTGTCAAAAAGCGTGGACTCCGAAAATGAATTATAGACCTGTGGAGGGCTATTCACTTGGGTATGTGGCGTTTCACTCCCACTCAAGGGACAAAGCTCGGGTACAGAGCTTGATGATCATGATGCAACACATGTCGGTGATTCCTTTGAAATTAAATGAGCAATTAATTCAAAGTCACCAATTATCAAAGCCCGTGCAATTAAAGTCGTATTTTCAAGAACGAACAAATTAATTGAAGTCAATTTAAATTTCAAAATTTCCATCATTACAAGCAACATAAATTTTCTTGGCTTAACTCTTTTTTTGTTTTAAAAACAAAAAATAATCCACAGCAGAGTCGCCAGCTGTAGCGACATTTTTTTTTGGAAAAAAATTAAAGGCGGATACCATAAAAAAGGACTTGGAGTCGCCACCGGCCACTAAGGTAGGCCGGATACCATAAAACCAGAGATTCGTTAAAAGGCAGGTTTGGGAGTTGGTTACGCATGGGGAAGGATTAGCACCCCATCACGCCCGAAAATTGGTACCAAAATATATGTTGCTTTTAATTGATGGAAATTATCGAGATTTAAATTGAATTTAATTAAATTGTTCATAATTGAAAATAGACTTTAATTAAATGGTCTTTGTCAAATTGGTGAATTCGTATTAATTGAACTTTTAATTAATAAGGGTGACGATACCTCGGACCATAGATTAAACCAACATCGAATAAGTCTGACTGCCGTGTTAATTTATGGTTCGAACCTCGTTCATCACCTTTATGCATGATGCAAACAGTTAAACATGATGGTATGACTTGTCAAAATTTTAATTCGTTTTAAATTACCTTTAGATGATAAGAATTAATTCGAATATTCGGTCAACATCTAGTGAGCCAGGACTGTTACGACACAAATACCAGAATTAATAAATGTGTCCGTTCTATAATTAAAGTTAATTAATTAAAAGCATATCCAATATATTAAGGTCATGTGAATGACATTTAAAATGCATGACATAGAAAGACATAAAATTAAAACCTAAGCCCACTAAGGTCCTAACCTAAAAAGGCTCAAATTATGAAAATTCAATTAGCGATCTAATTATTAACTAGGTTAGTCTAATATTAGCCCTAAATTAATTTAATCCTAAAACTAGAATAAGCCTAACAATTTATTGGTTATCTTGAACCATAATAATTAATTCGATTAATTTTAAACTAGGATCCCAATGAGCCAAGGAAACTATTCAAAATCAATCGAATTAATTAGTCATGATTTTAGATTAGGTGATCTATATGAAATTCCAATTTTACCCCTAAAAGTAATTAAGAATTGTTCAACCAATTTAATACATTTAGCATTTACCCCAATGAGCCAAGAGCGAATTTAAATGCATTAAATTGATTCGAACCTAAAGTCTAACTAAGGCTCGAACCCTAGTCCTAAATTTAATTTAATTAATTAAAAACCTATGTCCTAATAAAACGAGCACATAGTTTAAATTGATTAAATTAAATTTCAAATCCTAAAACTAATCTAAAGAGCCTAAACTAATCCTAAAGGGCCTATACTAAAAAGTCTACCCTAATAAAAAGGGATAATTAAACAAGAAAATGAGGCATTTGATTACGATAAATAAATAAAAAACATATAAAATAAAGAGCATAAAAATAAAACTTTATGCAAACATGTAATATGAGATTGGATTTATGTGAAGCAAAACCTAAGGGGGCTAATTAGCAATTTTGAAAACTAAAAAGGGGTTGATTTAAAAAGGTAAACACTGGAAGAGGAGTAAATTAAAAAAACTTGAGAAAACAGGGACCAAATAGGACATTTAAAACCTAAAACAAGGCTAAATTAAACCAACTTTAAAATTACAGGGACTAAATGGTTATTAAACCTTTTAAAAACAAATTAAATTAGAAAAAATAGGGTTTAAATGGATGCGGGTTAAAACTAGAAGGACATGGAAGGTAATTAAACCATTTTAGAATAGGACTCAGTTCGATTTTAGACGAAATCAAAGGATCTAAAAACATTTGGGGACCAAATTTATAATTCAAAAAGGGGGAAACCCTGAAAAATACTCAAAAATGCGGTGAGGACTTAAAAATACAAATAGCCCATTTTGTTTTATTTTAAAGCACTATAAAAGACAAAATTTGCTGTAAACGGCAAATTTTTAGCCATTTCAGAAGTGCTCCTCATTTTCTAAAATTTCCAGAGTTCAAAACCCTCTATACTCTGTCTAGGTTTGGGATGAACACCCACCACAAAACCCATATCTCGGTGGATCTCCACCGCACCGACCATCATACACACACTCCGGGCACCACCCACTGGTGCCGGAAAACCCAAAGGTCACCACCAAAAAGCTTCTTTCACCATTTCAAAACCAGTTTCGACGTCCATACATCCAAAAAACACAAAGCTCCTTCTTTTTTTTTAGAAAACAGAAACGAAAACCACCATCTTTAAAGGAAAACCAATTTTAAACACCTCCCATGGCTGGAAAGACTGACCGGCATGACTCTGGTTCACCCTTAAAGGCACGAGAGCCACGGGCTTGTCATCGAAAGGCGATACGACGGCTAGAGGATGCAAAGGTAAGGTTTTTTTTAATAAAAAATATATCTATCTATCTTTGAGGATTTTATATACATGCAAGAGAAAACAACGTTATACCTCTTAAAGGTGCTTGACTTTGTGGTTCTTACACAACATTTATACTAAGGGTATACATTTATTGCACAACTCCTTGATTCCTTTATCCAAAAGTATTATTGGTTCTTCGTAGGTCAAGTCTGTATTGATCTCAATCTCTTTAAGCATAATGACATGTGAAGAGTCAGAACGGTAGAGTCTCAACATAAACACGTGGAACACATTATGAATCTGTACCATCTCTGGAGGTAAGGCCAATCGATAAGCCACGGGTCCAACTCTCTCTAGAATTTCATACGGTCCATTAAACCTCAGGCTCAACTTGCCCTTTCGCCCAAAGGGGATTAATCTTTTCCATAGTGAAACCTTGAAGAACACTTTGTCACCAACCTTATACTCGATGCGCTTCCGATCCGCATAAGCTTTTTGACAATCAAAGGCCGCTTGCAATCTTTCCTTGATGATCTGAACCTTTTCCTCAGTTTGTCTAATCAAATCTAACCTCACAATCTTTCTCTCGTTGAGTTTGGTCCAACACAAGGGTGTTCTACACTTATGTCCATACAAAGCCTCAAAGATCCATCTTGATGCTCGATTGGAAACTATTGTTATAGGAAAACTTAACAAGAAGTAGTTGTTTTTCTTAACTCCCTTCAAAATAAATAATACAACATCAAAGCATATCCTCCAAAATCTGGATGACTCGCTCAGACTGACCATTGGTCTGAGGATGAAAAGTAGTACTAAAATGCAACGCTTCATGAATCTTCTTCTATAGTCTCACTGTGAAATAACGATCTATATCCGATATGATTAATGATGGCACTCCATGCAACCTCACGATCTCTTGGATGTACAACCTTTCCAACCTCTTAAGTATAAAATCCATACGCACAGGAAATAAATGAGCAAACTTGGTCAACGTATCTACTATTACCCAAATAGCATTATGTTTCTTTTGAGTTAACGACAAACCTGTCACAAAATCCATGGTCACTCGATCCCACTTCCATTGTGGAATCTGGATGGGCTAAAGCAAGCCGGAAAGAACTTAGTGTTCACCTTAACTTGTTGACAAGCTAAGCATTTGGTCACAAACTCGAATACATCTCTTTTCATGCTAGGCCACCAATAAAAAGGGCGAAGGTCTTGGTACATCTTATTGCTACTCGGATGCACAGTAAATGGACTACGGTGTGCCTATCGAAGGATATGGTCCCACAAATCCTCAAAAGTTAGGACACACAACTGACCTTTGAAGTACAAGATCCCACCATCTAGTACATTAAAATCGGATGTCTCGCCTCTTTGAACCATCTCTATCTTTTCCACCAACTCTTCATCCAACACTTGCCTTCTATTGATCTTTTACACTAAGTAGGCTCTAAATGAAGCTCGACTAACAACCCACCATCATCGGTCATCCTTAAATGGGTAAACATCGCCCTCAAGTCTGATATAGACTTTTAGCTCAAAGCATCGACCACCACATTAGCTTTATCGGGATGAGACTCTATGATGCAATCACAATCCTTTAGCAGCTCAATCCATTTGTCTCAAATTCAACTCATTCTGGGTGGGAAGATACTTTAAATTTTTCTAATCGGTGTAGATATAACACTTTTCTCCGTATAGATAATGCCTCTAAATCTTCAATGCAAAGATGACTACAGTAAGCTCCAAATCATGCATGAGGTAATTTTGTTCATGAGGCTTAAGTTGTCTAAAGGCATAAGCAACCACCTTACCCTCTTGCACCAAGCCCATTCAATGAAGCATCACTGAACACAACATAATACTTTTTCAGCTCGGGTTGTGTCAAAATTGAAGCCTTCGTAAGATAAGCCTTTAACTACTCGTAGCTTTGTTGTCTCTTCTTGTTCCACTCAAATGGTACTCCTTTCTATAACAACTTGGTCATAGGTGCCACTATGATAGAAATGCACTTGACAAAATGATGGTAATATGTAATATCCCATATTTGGCCAGTGACCAAAATGTAAATTTTGAAAGTTCTACGGTTAAAGTATAAACTTTGGAAAAGTTTGGGGACTAAAGTGCAAATTTCCCCAATAAGTAATTTTATTTAGTATAAGAGAGAATAGGATCGAAATAAGTCTATTTCTATCGGTTTTAAGAATTAAGATGTAGTAAAAGGTACTGAATTTAGATCGAATAAAATTGTTAAACGTGCTCAGGCCAAGGAAATGTTAGGATGGGTGACCTCTAGGAAAGTCCCATAAAAGTGTTTCTGATCGATATTTTGGACTCAGTAAAAGTAAAGAATATTCGAATGGATTATTGATAAAGGATTTCTAAGAGAAATTTTATTATATGGAGATTTTTTATAATTATCAGAATAATAGACTGGGTTAAGAAAATTCAGTCCAAGTCCATGGAAAAGGAAGTTTTTATGGGATAATAGAGTTTATTTCCTAAATATGGAAATATATAATTTCGGAATAAATTCGATAGCTCGGTAAAGGTAAAATTGCAGTAGAGATATTTTATGAATATTAGGATATCGAATCAAACTAAAATCTCATAAGCTGGAAAAGTCATAAAATAATATTTATGGAATAGTGGTCGGCTAAAATGAACTAATTTAGTTGGATTGTAATGGGATGTCAATTTTGAAACAAGCTAGTAAATAAAAACTAGTTGGAGGGCAAATTGGTCATTTGGCCCCAATGGCATTTTTGAAATATTTAAAAAGTTACAAGGGCATTTTAGGAAGAAAAAAATGGGAAATTTAATCTTGTCCCTTGAATGATTATAAGATCAATCTCAATTGTTGGATCAAAAGGGCAATTTAGTATATTTCCTACTTAAATGAATTTAAAATTCATTTATAATACACTTGTGGCTTAATTGAGTATTATTAAAAGACAAGAATCAAAAGATGAAGACTCTTTCATCTTCTTCATTTCGAAATTTAGAGCAAAAAGGGGAGAAAATTTTTCAAGTTCGATTCAAGCTCCAAAACTCGATTTTTAGGTAATATTTTCAACTGCAAAGTAGTTCTTCTCTTCAAGCTCTATCTTTTGGTGTAAATAACTCATGGAAAACAAGCTTGATTAATGAGAATTTTTGCATAAGAAAAAATTAGGGTTTATGGAAAAAGTTTGGGGCTTTTAGAATTTTATGACTTCATGATGAAATTCAAGTTGAAATCAAGCTAGTATAATGTTAAAATCAAGTTTTTAAATTGGGATTTAAACCCTACATATTTTAGTTTGTATGAAGATGATTAGGGTTTATGTATTCAAGTTTGATTTAGGGCTTGTGATGTTGGATAAATGATTTAGAAAGCTTGATTTGTGTTTGAAAGCAAAACCCTAAGTTAAATTGTGTAGGGACCATTTCGGAAAATTGAAAACTTAAAGGAATAATATGAATTTTTATGATTTGGAAGTGTAATTATGTTATTAATGATATTGGAGATGTGAAATTGAAGTTAGAATGTTAAATTGAAGTTGAATCAAAGTAGTGACATTTTGACAAATTGTCAAAATTAAGTGACCATTTTGGCAAGGAGGTTTTTGATAAGGATTAAATCTGAATTTTAGTTGAAATAATATAATTCAAGTGGTAATATTGATTTGAGAACTAAATTGAAAAGTAGAGAAGTAAGGAGAAGTTAGTATAAAGTTGAAGTTATTTATGGAAGTTGTGTAGAAAACTGGATTTGGCAGTAAGTTTGAAAATTCACCATAAATTCTACAAAAATGGTTAGATGGTGAATTTTATACCGATGTAAAGATTTCTTTATCTAGTTTCGTATCCAACAAACGAAAACTGATTTTGAGTTTCGAGTAAAAAGATATGAATTTTTAAGTGGTGAAAGGTCAAAAAACCATATGACAGCCTGTTCCGAAATCAGCAATGGAAATTGACTTTTAAAATTCGCCATAAATCGTACAAGTTGAATTTGGGCTATTAATTTATATGGACATTACAAGTTCGTGGTAATGCCGTTTGGATTAACTAATGCCCCAGCAGCATTTATGGATTTGATGAACAGAATTTTTCAGCCATACCTGGACCAGTTTGTAGTGGTATTCTTAGATGATATCCTGGTCTATTCTAAAACCAAGGAGGATCATGATGTCCATCTTAGAATAGTTCTTCAAATCTTGATGAAAAAGAAGTTATATGCTAAACTATCAAAATGTGAGTTTTGGCTTTCTGAAGTGACCTTTCTTGGACATATAGTGTCGACTGAAGGAATTCGGGTTGATCCTCAAAAAATTCAAGCTATCATGGAGTGGAAACCTCCTAAAAATGTTGCAGAGGTTAGAAGTTTTCTCGAGTTGGCAGGATATTACCGCCGGTTCGTGAAAGATTTCTCGATGATTGCTACACCTATTTCCAAACTGCTCAGGAAGAATATATCTTTTATATGGACTAAAGAATGTCAAGAAAGCTTTGAAAGATTGAAGAAAATCTTGATAGAAGCTCCGGTGTTAGTTCAACTTGAATCGGGTAAGAATTTTGTGGTGTATAGTGATGCATCACATAATGGTTTAGGCTGTGTACTTATGTAACACGAGAAAGTGGTGGCTTATGCTTCTAGGCAGCTTAAAACTCATGAGAGGAATTTTCCTACTCATGAACTGGAGTTAGTTGCGGTTGTTTTTGCTCTAAAAAATTGGCGCCACTACTTATATGGTGAAAAATGTTATATATACACATACCATAAAAGCCTAAAATATCTTTTAACGCAAAATGAGTTGAATTTAAGACAAAGGCGATGGATCGAGCTAATTAAGGATTATGATGAATTATTGATTATCACCCGGGAAAGGCTAATGTGGTAGCAGACGCACTTAGCTGAAAGATGTTCTCAGCTCTACGAATATCAAATGCTCAATTATCAATATTGGATGATGGTGCTTTACTTGCTGAGCTAAACATCAGGTCTACCTTGATAGACAAAATAAAAGCATCACAAGAAAAAGATGAAAATTGTTTGGAGAAAAAGAAGGAAGCTGAAAGGGGAGAATCTTCAGAATTCGAAGTGAAGTCCAATGAATGTTTATATTATAAATGATGTGCTTATATTCCTGAAGATAAGGAATTGAAAAAGGAAATCCTTATAGAAGCAAATTATATTCCTTTAACGATGCACCTAGGAGGAAATAAAATGTATCAGGATTTGAAGAGTCGTTTTGGTGGCCGTGAATAAAAAAAGCTATAGCGGAATTTGTATCCAAATGCTTAACTTGTCAGCAAGTTAAATCAAAACATCAAGTGCCACCAGGGTTACTTCAACCAATTGCTATTCCAGAATGGAAATGGGAAGATGTGACTATGGATTTTGTAACCAGATTACCAATGACGCCAAACAGGAAAGACTTAATTTGGGTGATTGTGGATCGATTAACCAAATCAGCACATTTCCTACCAGTCAGAACAAATTTCTCTTTGAGTAAATATGCAGAGTTGTATGTTCGGGAGATTGTTAGATTACATGGAGTTCCTATTTCTATTGTATCTGATAGAGATCCAAGGTTTACTTCTAGATTCTGGAAAGCATTACAGGAAGCATTGGGTACTCGACTGCATTTTACTACTGCCTTTCATCCGCAAACTGATGGACAATCAGAGAGGACAATCCAGATTTTGGAGGATATGCTTAGGGCTTGTGTTATCGAGTTTGCAGGCTCATGGGAAAAGTATCTACCATTGGCTGAATTTGCGTACAACAACAGTTATCAGTCGAGTATTAAAATGGCACCCTATGAAGCTTTATATGGAAGAAAATGCTGGACACCATTAAATTAGTTTGAGTTGGATGATCGCAAGATTGTTGGCCCTGATTTGATTCAAGAAGTAGAAGAAAAGTGAAGATAATTCAAGATAATCTAAGAGTAGCTTCTGATAGACAAAAAAGCTTATTCAGATTCAAAAATAAAATAAGTTGAATACCATGTGGGAGACAAAGTATTCTTGAAAGTTTCACCATGGAAGAAAATAATGAGATTTGGAAGAAAAGGGAAGCCTAGTCCCAAATTTATTGGTCTGTATGAAAACTTGAAAAGAGTTGGACCGGTGGCTTATCAATTGGCTTTACCACCAGAAATGAGCAAGATTCATGATGTTTTTCATGTATCGATGCTCCGCGTATAGGTCGGATCCTTCACATGTCATTTCACCTGCTGAAGTTGAGATGCAACCTGATTTGACATTTGAAGAAGAACCAGGAAAGATTTTAGCTCATGGGGTGAAGAAATTGAGAAACAAATCGATTCCATTGGTGAAAGTGCTCTGGAAGAATCACAAAGTGGAAGAAGCCACTTGGGAAACTAAAGAGGGAATAAAAGAACAGTACCCGCATTTGTTAAATCCAGGTACGTTATAAAAGTTCGAGGATGAATTTTTTATGGGGAGAGAATTGTAATATCCCGTTATTGGATTAGTGATCAAAACGTGTAGAATCAAAAGTTGGTGGTTCTAGTTCAGTGACTAAAATGAAAATTTTCAAAGTTTGGTGGCTAAAGTGAAAAGTTGAGAAAATTTTAAAGACCAACATGGTAATTTTCCCAATAAATATTTTTATGTCATAATTAAATAGATCACTTAAGGGTGTGGATCGAATATAAAAACCTTGGTTCGATCCAATATTTCTATTATTGGGAATTTAAGGTTAAAGTTAAAATGGAAATCGGGTAACCGAATGAGCTCAGAATCTTATGAAATTTTGAAGGGAGTCTTAGAAAGACTCGAGGAATATGAAATTGAAATTTTGAATCTTTTCGAATCAATTTAGATTTGATTTTATCCAGTATTTTGTATAGGTGATGGAATGGCATTTTGGTAGATATCTAGATTCATTAATGGTAATTTGGTCATTTCACCTATACTTTTCAGGTATAATTGATTATGGAAGAAGATAAATTATAGGTGTTGGATGGTAATTGGTTATAATCCAAGGGTAATGTAGTCATTTGACTATTTTAAAGATATTTTTTTATTTAAGGATTTATAACCATTTGTCATCAAAACAAAAGAAAGAAAAAGTTGAAATATTTGGTTCATCTTCTCCAAGCTTGTCGTGAACTCCATAGCTAGGTAAGAAGAAATTTTGATTCAATTTTTTGGCTTGATTTAGTTGGTTTTTGGATTGAGACATGAAATAAGAAATTGATCTCCCTTGAATTCTCTTTCTTTTGATATAGGTTTTGCTTAGTTTCCATGTCTCTAAGTTGAGGTTTGAAATTAGCGTGGATGAAGGACATGTTTGTTTTTCATGTTTTAAGGTTCAAGCATGTAAGAAATGATGTTGTAATATTGTTATCATGCTTGAAATGATGAAAAATCAATGAAGAAAGCAAGAGGGACTATTCGACAATTAGAGGAAAATTAAGGGAAATTTTGTGAAAATTATTTTGATATTGGAAATGAGTAGAATGATGTTTTCTAAGTTAAATCATGTCATTAGAATGAAGAAAACATCATATTGGGACCAATTTGTAACTTTTACAAATTTGGTGAAATAGGTGAGAAATTGTGAATTGTTCAAAAGTTGTAGCTATGTGGTTTGCTATTGCTCAAGAATCATTTCGATATTACAATTTTTGGATTTGGAGTTCAAATGTGAAAGTTCCTAAATTTTAGATTATAAACCCTAAGAGAGAGAATTTAAAGTTTGAGATGGAATTATTAATTTAGTGATTTCAATGTACAATTCAAGACTAGAATCAAGTGTTGGAAGCATTGTTATTGTAAAATAGCCTTTAGTTGCAAAACTTGAATTTTCCAAATTGGGTTGTACATGTGTTAGTAAGGCTTAAACATGTACTAAATATTGCTTGTATTATGTATTTAATGTACATACAGATAACAAGCAATTACGAGATCAACCGGGTGAAGAAAGAAGATCGAATGTGTAAACCGAACTTAGTGAGGCTAGTAAAATTCTATTTCTATAAAGTGTCAATGTGAGTACAATTGCATACATATCATGGTATTATTTATGTTATTGATTATTTGATTATTACATTGGTGAGGATTGAAAGGTTATTTCGTGTATGAACTGCCCCATATTGATATAAAATGTTACATGTTGCCATTGATGATACATGTGATGATATTAAGCCCAATGTATGATATAGAGATTTAAAAGTATATTTGGATATCCATAGAGTCATAAACAGCTGTCTAAATATTTTAAGCACTTCGGGTGCTAAACACTTCGGTGTAATATCATAAATTCTCATTGATGGAGCACTTTGGGTGCTAAGCACTACGGTGCAAATAATACACATACTCAATAAAGGTTGGGTATGGGGGATGACTCGTGTACATAAAATTCTCTTAAATTGATACTTGGGCTAAATGAATTGAAAACAGGATGAAAAGTTTGAAAGCTCGATGATAAATATGGCAATGGTATTGGTAAGAATTAAAGTTATTACCATGTAATATGTTGCTATTATACATATCATGTCATATATGCTAGCAAGCATAAAATGAAAGTGATTATATGCATTGTTATTTTATTATATTGATATCTATGTTAAGTCGTATTTGAATTAAATGTTGTTGCCTCACTAAGAATATGCTTAGCGTATGATGAATTTCATGTGTAGGTTTTAAAGGAGCTGCAAAGGAAGAGTAGCTGAGCATCACTTGCTTATTTTGGGAGGTATATCTCCATACTCATAGTAATGTATTGACATCCATCCTTCCTTTTGGAAATGTACTAGATGGCATGTATAATTAGTGGGGTTTGTAAAATCTTATTACCAAATGTGGTTGGTTAATAGTTGTTATAATGTGGATAATGAACCTAGTGAGTCATATTATGTCTATAAATGATAATGGACTAAGTTTTAGTGAATATGGGTTTTAAGATGGAAATATTAAAAATCTGTCCAGAAAAATGTATGTAAAAGCAGTGTGTTTGAAAAAGCAGCATAAATTCCAAAAGTTTTAGTCGATTCTGGATAGAAATTGAGTTTAAAAATGAGTAGGAATTGTATACATGCCACTAGGATGTCATAATTACTAATGATTATGTGTAGATATTCTGATGCTCTATAATTAGTAATGCAACTCTATACTAAGAAATTTGTTAAAATGTGTTCTGTTCTGATGTTGGACCATCAAGGTTCTAGACATACATTTGAATCGGAGGTCCCCCTGTGCAGAGGGGGAATGACGAGGTAAATCAGAATGTACCTCAAGAGCAATATCAAGGTTAGGCACCTACACAAGGACAGCAAGACATGTCGGTTCAGGACCGTGGACTGTTCCTGCAAGCGTTAGATGATATTTTATATAGACAAAAACTAGTATCTATGCCTAGGGAGCTGAGAAAGCTGAAGGCATCAAAATTTCAAGGTGATTCTGATGTTGACCCGATGTCTGCGGACTTCTGGTTAAATGATATTAAGATTATGTTGGATACTATCTGGTGTTATGATCAAGGAAAACTTGAAGGTGTAACATCACTTTTGATGGGACATGCTCGAATTTGGTGGACCACTATTACTGCTCAGATTCCTCGGGAACGAGTTACTTGGGAATTATTTCTACAAGAGTTCCGGAACAAGTACGTTGGGGATGTTTTCATCGAGGATATGAGGAATCAATTTCTGAATTTGAAGCAAGCAGGCAGATCAGTATATGAGTATGAATGTGAGTTTAATAAGCTTAGCCGGTTTGCTACAAAATTTCTTCCAACCGAGAAGCACCGAGTTACCAGATTTGTGGGAGGCTTGGATCTCGATCTCAAGAAATTTTTAGTTGCTCTTGATTTATCCGTATTTCAAGAAGCAGTAAACAGAGCTAAAGGCATGGAAAGAATGGATCAAGAAGAAGTCTCGGAGAGGAAATCCCAGTCAGCCAAGCAATCTGGAGTTCCTAGTACTTTACCATGGTCTAAACGTGGTAAAGGATTTCAGCAGCAACAATCGGCTGGGTCAATGTCGTCAGTTAAGAAGAATTCTTCTACTGGTAAATCTAAAACGAGTGGTGCTAAAGGTGATGAAAGTCAGATTAAACCAAAATGCAAACTTTGTGGAAAAAGACATTGGGTTCGATGTTGGTTGGCACCAGAGATAAATTGTTATCAATTTGGGAAACCGGGACACTTCAAACGTGAATGCCCAGAACTATGGGAAAATCAACTGATAGTTGTTTCTCAGAAAAATAAAGGAATCTGAGGTTGGAATTATCATCAAGGTGCATCAGAAGTTGCATCCAACCTGAAAGGAAAAGCTCCTGCTCGTGTATATAATATCAAGACCACCGAGAGTAAATATGATCCCGATGTGATATCAGGTATGCTTGAACTCTTTGATAGACCTATTTTTGCACTAATTGATCCTGGTTCCACTCATTCATATATTAGTTCTAGAATCATACTAGAAAGAAACATTCCAGTAGAACTAATTTCGAGTGAGGTGGTAGCAACCAATCCGTTAGGCCAGAGTGCTAAGGTCAAAAGAATTTTCCGTTAGTGTCCTATTAGAATTCAGAATGTGGATCTCCCCGATGACCTTATGGAATTACCATTTTGTGAATTCAAAATAATATTGGGGATGGATTGGTTATTCACATATGATGCTGTGGTCGAGTTCCGATTAAAAAGATTAACTTTAAAGGCACTAGATGGATCACGGATATTATTTGTGGGTGCGAAGCCGAATCATCATAGTGATGTTAGTTCGGCTGTTGTTGCGAATGAGATGTTGATGGATGGCTATGAAACCTATTTAACTCATGAAAGTGATACTTTGAAGTGGGAGGTGAAAATAGAAGATATACCTACGGTGCGGGAATTCCCAGATATATTCCCAGAAGAATTACCGGGATTGCCTCCAGATAGAGAGGTAGAATTTGGAATTGATGTATTACCTAGTACAACACCCATATCGATGGCGCCGTATCGTATGGCACCTGCTGAACTCCGGGAGCTCAAGTCACAGCTACAAGAATTACAGGATCGAGGTTTTATACGGCCAATTATATCCCCATGGGGAGCACCTGTATTATTTGTAAAGAAGAAAGATGGATCGATGAGATTGTGTATTGATTATCATCAACTTATTAAAGTGACAATAAAGAATAAATATCCATTGATAAGGATTGATGATCTTTTTGATCAATTAAAGTGGGCAACAGTGTTTTCTAAGATTGATCTTCGATCGGGGCTATCATCAATTGAGGATTAAAAAGCGGGATATTCCAAAGACAGCTTTCAGGACTCGATACGGACATTACAAGTTCGTGGTAATGCCGTTTGGATTAACTAATGCCCCAATAGCATTTATGGATTTGATGAACCGAATTTTTCAGTCATACCTGGACCAGTTTGTAGTGGTATTCTTAGATGATATCCTGGTCTATTCTAAAACCAAGGAGGATCACGATGTCCATCTCAGAATAGTTCTTCAAATCTTGAGGGAAAAGAAGTTATATGCTAAACTATCTAAATATGAGTTTTGGCTTTTTGAAGTGACCTTTCTTGGACATATAGTGTCGGCTGAAGGAAATCAGGCTGATCCTCAGAAAATTCCATCTATCATGGAGTGGAAACCTCCTAAAAATGTTGCAGAGGTTAGAAGTTTTCTCGGATTGACAGGATATTACCACCAATTCGTGAAAGATTTCTCGATCATTGCTGCACCTATTACCAAACTGCTCAGGAAGAATATATCTTTTATGTGGACTAAAGAATGTTAAGAAAGATTTGAAAGATTTAAGAAAAACTTGATAGAAGCTCCGGTGTTAGTTCAACCTGAATCGGGTAAGAATTTTGTGGTGTATAGTGATGCATCACATAATGGATTGGGCTGTGTACTTATTCAAGACAGGAAAGTGGTGGCTTATGCTTCTAGGCAGCTTAAAACTCATGAGAGGAATTATCCTACTCATGATCTGGAGTTAGCTGCGGTTGTTTTTGCTCTAAAAATTTGGCACCACTACTTATATGGTGAAAAATGTTATATATACACAGACCATAAAAGCCTAAAATATCTTTTAACACAGAATGAGCTGAATTTAAGACAAAGGCAATGGATCAAGCTAATTAAGGATTATGATGCAATTATTGATTATCACCTCGGAAAGGCTAATATGGTAGCAGTCGCACTTAGCCAAAAGATGTTCTCAGCTCTACGGATATCAAATGCTCAATTATCAATATTGGATGATGGTGCTTTACTTGCTGAGCTGAACATTAAGTCTATCTCGATAGACAAAATAAAAGAATCACAAGAAAAAGATGAAAATTGTTTGGGGAAAAAGAAGGAAGCTGAAAGGGGAGAATCTTCAGACTTCGAAGTGAAGCCCAATGGATGTTTATATTATAAATGACGTACTTATATTCCTGAAGATGAGGAATTGAAAAAGGAAATCCTTATAGAAGCACATTATAGTCCTTTAACGATGCACCCGGGAGGAAATAAAATGTATCAGGATTTGAAGAGCCATTTTTGGTGGCCAGGAATGAAAAGAGCTATAATGGAATTCGTATCCAAATGCTTAACTTGTCAGCAAGTTAAAGCAGAACATCAAGGGCCATCAAGGTTACTTCAACCAATTGCTATTCCAGAATGGAAATGGGAAAAATTGACTATGGATTTTGTAACCGAATTACCAATGACGCCGAACAGGAAAGACTCAATCTGGATGATTGTGGATCGATTAACCAAAGCAGCACATTTCCTACCAGTCAGAACAAATTTCTCTTTGAGTAAATATGTAGAGTTGTATATTCGGGAGATTGTTAGATTACATGGAGTTCCTATTTCTATTGTATATGACAGAGATCCAAGGTTTACTTCTAGATCCTGGAAAGCATTACAGGAAGGATTGGGTACTCGACTGCATTTTAGTACTGTCTTTCATCCGCAAACTGATGGACAATTAGAGAGGACAATCCAGATTTTGGAGGATATTCTTAGGGCTTGTGTTATCGAGTTTGTAGGCTCGTGGGAAAAGCAACTACCATTGGCTGAATTTGCGTACAACAACAGTTATCAGTCGAGTATTAAAATGGCACCCTATAAAGCTTTATATGGAAGAAAATGTCAGACACCATTAAATTGGTTTGAGTTGGAAGATCGCAAGATTATTGGCCCTGATTTGATTCAAGAAGTAGAAGAAAAGTGAAGATAATTCGAGATAATCTAAGAGCAGCTTCTGATAGACAAAAAGCTTATTTAGATTCAAAAAGAAACGAAGTTGAATACCAAGTGGGAGACAAAGTATTCTTGAAAGTTTCACCATGGAAGAAAATAATTAGATTTGGAAAAAAAAGGGAAGCCTAGTCCAAGATTTATTGGTCCGTGTGAAATCTTGAAAAGAGTTGGACTGGTGGCTTATCAGTTGGCTTTACCACCAGAAATGAGCAAGATTCATGATGTTTTTCATGTACCGATGCTCCGCAAGTATAGGTCGATTCCTTCACATATCATTTCACCTGCTGAAGTTGAGATGCAATCTGATTTGACATTTGAAGAAGAACCAGTAAAGATTTTAGGCCATGGGGCAAAGAAATTGAGAAACAAATCTATTCCAATGGTGAAAGTGCTCTGGAAGAATCACAAAGTGGAAAAAGCTACGTGGGAAACTAAAGAGGGAATAAAAGAACAGTACCCGCATTTGTTTAATCCAAGTACGTTCTAAAAATTCGAGGATGAATTTTTTTACAGGGAGAGAATTGTAATATCCCGTTATTGGATTAGAGATCAAAACGTAAAGAATCAAAATTTGGTGGTTCTATTTCAGTGACTAAAATGAAAATTTTCAAAGTTTGGTGGCTAAAGTGAAAAGTTGAGAAAAGTTCAAGGACCAACATGGTAATTTTCCCAATAAATATTTTTATGTCATAATTAAATAGATCACTTAAGGGTGTGGATCGAATATAAAAACCTTGGTTCGATCCGATATTTCTATTATTAGGAATTTACGGTTTAAGTTAAAATGGAAATCGGGTAAATGAATGAGCTCGGAATCTTATGAAATTTTGAAGGGAGTCTTAGAAAGACTCGAGGAATATGACATTGAAATTTTGAATCTTTTTGAATCGATTTAGATTTGATTCTATCCAGTATTTTGTATAGGTGATGGAATGGCATTTTGGTAGATATCTAGATTCATTAATGGTAATTTGGTCATTTCACCTATACTTTTACGGTATAATTGATTATGGAAGAAGATAAATTATAGGTGTTGGATGGTAATTGGTTATAATCCAAGGGTAAAGTAGTCATTTGACTATTTTAAAGATATTTTTTATTTAAGGATTTATAACCATTTGTCATCAAAATAAAAGAAATAAAAAGTTAAAATATGTGGTTCATCTTCTCCAAGCTTGTCGTGAACTGCATAGCTAGGTAAGAAGAAATTTTGATTCAATTTTTTGGCTTGATTTAGTTGGTTTTTGGATTGAGACATGAAATAAGAAATTGATCTCCCTTGAATTCTCTTTCTTTTGATAAAAGTTTTGCTTAGTTTCCATGTCTCTAAGTTGAGGTTTGAGATTAGGGTGGATGAAGGACATGCTTGTTTTTCATGTTTTAAGGTTCAAGCATGTAAGAAATGATGTTGTAATATTGTTATCATGCTTGAAATGATGAAAAATCAATGAAGAAAGCAAGAGGGACTATTCGGCAATTAGAGGAAAATTAAGGGAAATTTGTGAAAATTATTTTGATATTGGAAATGAGTAGAATGATGTTTTCTAAGTTAAATTATGTCATTAGAATGAAGAAAACATCATGTTGGGACCAATTTGTAAATTTTACAAATTTGGTGAAATAGGTGAGAAATTGTGAATTGTTCAAAAGTTGTAGCTATGTGGTTTGCTATTGCTCAAGGATCATTTTGATATTACAATATTTGG
Source organism: Hibiscus mutabilis (assembly GCA_019671005.1). Taxonomy (NCBI): domain Eukaryota; kingdom Viridiplantae; phylum Streptophyta; class Magnoliopsida; order Malvales; family Malvaceae; genus Hibiscus; species Hibiscus mutabilis. The sequence continues at coordinate 23,716,079 of CM033719.1, read as the reverse complement.
ATTTGGAGTTCAAATGTTAAAGTTCCTAAATTTTAGATTATAAATCCTAAGAGAGAGAATTTAGGGTTTGAGATGGAATTATTAATTTAGTGATTTCAATGTGTAATTCAAGACTAGAATCAAGTGTTGGAAGCATTGTTTTTGTAAAATAGCCTTTAGTTGCAAAATGTGAATTTTCCAACTTGGGTTGTACATGTGTTAGTAAGGTTTAAACATGTACTAAAGATTGCTTGTGTTATGTATTTAATGTACATACAGATAACAAGAAATTACGAGATCAACCGGGTGAAGAAAGAAGATCGAAAGTGTAAACCGAACTTAGTGAGGCTAGTAAAGTTCTATTTCCGTAAAGTGTCAATGTGAGTACAATTGCATACATAGCATGGTATTATTTATGTTATTGATTATTTGATTATTACATTGGTGAGGATTGAAAGGTTATTTCGTGTATGAACTGCCCCGTATTGATATAAAATGTTACATGTTGCCATTGATGATACATGTGATGATATTGAGCCCAATGTATGATATAGAGATTTAAAAGTATAGTTGGATATCCATAGAGTCATAAACAGCTGTCTAAATATTTTAATCACTTTGGGTGCTAAACACTAAGGTGTATAAATTTCAATGAGAAAGCACTTCGGGTGCTAAACACTTCGGTGTAATATCATAAATTCTCATTGAGGGAGCACTTCGGGTGTTAAGCACTACGGTGCAAATAATACACATACTCAATAAAGGTTGGGTATGGGGGATGACTCGTGTACATAAAATTCTCTTAAATCGATACTTGGGGTAAATGAAATGAAAACAGGATGAAAAGTTTGAAAGCTCGATGATAAATATGGCAATGGTATTGGTAAGAATTAAAGTTATTACCATGTAATATTGTTATTATACATATCATGTCATATATGCTAGCAAGCGTAAAATGGAAGTGATTATATGCATTGTTATTTTATTATATTGATATCTATGTTAAGTCTTATTTGAATTAAATGTTGTTGCCTCACTAAGAATATGCTTAGCGTATGATGAATTTCATGCGTAGGTTTTAAAGGAGCTGCAAAGGAAGAGTAGCCGAGCATCACTTGCTTATTTTGGGAGGTATATTTCCATACTCATAGTAATGTATTGACATACATCCTTCCTTTTGGAAATGTACTAGATGGCATGTATAATTAGTGGGGTTTGTAATAACTTATTACCAAATGTAGTTGGTTAATAGTTGTTATAATGTGGATAATGAACCTAGTGAGTCCTATTATGTCTATAAATGATAATGGACTAAATTTTAGTGAATATGGGTTTTAAGATGGAAAGATTAAAAATCTGTCCAGAAAAATGTATGTAAAAGCAGTATGTTTAAAAAATCAGCATAAATTCCACAATTGGTATTAGACAGTGAATCTTATATGTATGAACTGGAAATTTTGTCTAGTTTCTTAGGTGACTAATTTCGAGTTATATGTAAAAAGTTATGAATTTTTATTCGATGGAAGGTCAGAAAACAGGGCAGCAGAATTTTAGTATTTTGGGGCTGTGACTTGAATTCAAAGATTTATTTGAATTTCTATGTAATGAGTTTAGGTTAATAATTTATATGGTTAGAAAGCTTAATGAATCTAATTTAATTAGAAAATTTCAGAATGAACTTTCGATATCTATAAAAAAAATTATAAATTTTTAAGTAAAGTAATGCAGGCTGTTTGTTTTCTTAAGGAAAAGAAATAATAGGGTTTAAAATTGGTTAATAACATCACTGACTCGTATTTTGTGATAAATATGGGAAAGGGATGTTACATGGATCTCATATAGCGTACTTTGGGCAATGATAAAAGAATCATGTCACGTAAATGAATCACGTCATGTAAACGAATCATGTTACGTATATGAATTATGTCATGTATATGAACCATGCCATGAATATGGACATGCCATGTATATGAATTAAATCACATATATGAATCATGACATGCATACAAATTATGTTGCGTATATGAATTATACCATGCATGTGAATTATGCCATGTGTATGAAATATGTCATGTATGTGAACTATGCCATACATATGATTTACTTGATAATAATAGAATGTTGAAAGCATGGCGACGATAAATATTTTGTTATGTAAATGACTAATGGATGATCATGAAACATTGATTGCATGTTTCTATGACAAAACTGATAGGTGACATGAATTATGATTGAAAACATGTCTATGTTAAAGAATATGAAATGCATATGAATGCTTCATGATTAATTATATAAATCATATTTGGACATGCTTGCCATTTTACAAAACATGTACTGCACTTTTCATATGATATACTGTAATGCATTATTTCATGTTTAGATAAATGAGATTAATTGCCTCACTAAGTTCGTACTTAGCGTGTGTCTTATGCCACATAGGTTTCCTGGTAATCGTCTATCGAGGAGGAGCAGAAACTTGGGAAAAATCAAGTTTTTACAATAAGTTCAATAAGTACGTCTTTGCCATAATTTTATAGACTAGTGGGCATGTAAGTATTTTAAATTTGAACTGTCTACAATATAAGTTTACAACGTAATTATATGCTTTTATGGATGGACAAGTTTAGAAATATGAATTGTTAACAATAGCAAAATCTTTGGTATGGTTAAAATGTTGTTTAGCCCTAATCGCGTACAAAAATTTTAAAATCAAGAAAATAGTCTAGGCAGCTTATATAGTTTTCACCCTAAATTATATTTTTATTTCAAAAATTCAATTATAAATTTTGTAAACCAATTCAGGGTCAAAACTAGCTGTACCTAGATGACATAGTTTTAAATTTAAACCGATAAAGGGTTAAACTACAAATTAAGATTTCTTCCAATGGTTTCGTAACATCTTTAATGTATATTCGGTCTACGAGTATACGCTATGAGTATTACATTTACTGGTATCAGAGCTACAGGTTTAGCCGATTTTGGAGGGTAAATCAAGTTTAATATGATTTGATGTTAAATACATGCCCCTAGGATGTCATGTTAATGACGTATTGTTGTGTAACTTGATTATGCTCCTCAATAACATGAATAAGTTATAGTAGAAGTAAGTAATGTCAAGTATTGTTGGACTGTGTTAGACATTTGATAATTAAGACCAAAAGGAGGTCTAAAGTAGAAGTAATGAAATACAGAATGTTCCATTTCTAGCTCTTACCTCAGTAGAGTCACTTGAATAGCAGAGAACTCTAGCACAAAAAATATGAAACCTTAGTATGAGCTTTAAAGGTTGTGGTTAATAGAATTAAGATCCTTGTACCTGCACCAATAAGGATGTCGATTGTTAAGAAGCTCCTAAATTTAATGGAGAAAGTGGTCCGATAATTGCCAATTTGTGGCATAAAGATGTTAAAGTCATGCTATAAAGGAATTAAACTGCATATATACTAACAAGTTAGAAGAAGCTGTATCCTACTAAGGGAACACATTCGTATATAGTGGTCTAATGCCACTAAGTTAGTACCTGTTAAGGAAGTGATATGGAAATTCTTTTAAAAAGTGTTTAAAACCAAATATATAGGTGATCAGTTAATAAAGAGATGTTGTTAGGTATGAGTTTATCGGTTTATCATAATTCTTTAAATAAAGCAAAGGCTATGGAGAAAGAGCATGTATTTATTTTAATTGATTCAGATTTGACTCACTCATGCATTAGTACTAAGATAATGGCACAAAGAAAGATTTTTAAGGAAACTATTTCTAGTGATGTGATTTTTAGTAATCCATTTGGACATAGTGTATGGGTGACTAGAATATATAAGAAATGTCCATTAGTAATTCAGTGGATTAAGTTCCCAACGAATTTAATGGAACTTCCATTTCATGAATTTGAAGTTATCCTTGAATGAATTGGCTATCTGCATATGATGCAAAAGTGATGTGTAAAAAAGTTAGTGCTTCAAGAACCTGACGGTTCTGAAGTAAATGTGAAAGAAAGAACTGACTGTTTAGAGTCAGTGATTTCTACGACAACAGCTCAGAGGTTGTTAAGTAAATGGATGTAAGGCGTGTTTAATTTATTTGGTGATTATACAAATGCCACGCAAGAAGATTAAAGATATCCCGATTATGGGAAAATTTCAAATATGTTTTCGGATGAGTTATTAGGATTACCTCCGAATAGAGAGGTACAGTTTGAGATTGATGTCTATCTTAGAATTGAACCGGTATCGATAGAACCATATAGGATGATGTCAATTAAGCTAAGAAAGCTGAAAGCTCAATTGCAAGAACTGCTAGACTGGGATTACACTTGACCGAGTGTATCACCATGGGGCACTCCGGTATATTTGTAAAGAAGAAAGAGGATTCTCTACAATTATGTATAGATTACCGGTAGTTGAATAAAGTAACTATTAAGAACAAGTATCCACTACCAAGGATTGAAGATATATTTGATCAGCTTAGAGGTGCAACAGTGTTCTCAAAGATATATCTTCGATCGGGTTATTATCAACTCAAGGTCAAAGAAGAAGATATATCAAAAACAACATTCAGGGCTCGTTATGGACATTATGAATTCCTGGTAATGCCATTTGGACATACAAATGCCCCTGTTGTATTCATGAATTTAATGAATAGGGTATTCCAATACTACTTAGACCAGTTTGTAGTAATAGTGTTCATGGACAATATTCTCGTATACTTAAAGATAGAAGCTGAACATGATTACTATTTTTGAGTGGTATTACAAACATTAAGAAATAAGTAGCTTTATGTAAGGTTTTATGAATATGAATTTTGGTTATCAAGTAATTTTCCTTAGACATTTAGTATTGGTTTGAAGGAATAAGAGTTGAATTCTGGGGAAGTACAATATATTATTGAGTAGGAGGCATCGAAAAATGTCTCTAAAGTTAGGAGTTTCTTGAAATTAGCTGGATATTATAAATATTTTGTGTAGAATTTATCTATTGTTACTTTGCTACTTACTCAATTATCGTAAAAAGGTATTATATTGGAATGGTAAGAAATGTTCTAGTTACACTGATCACAAAGGTATTATGAAGGTATCATCTAGGGAATCTGAAGTGTAACTGATATAAGTTGGTTATCTGTTTACAAAGTAGAAGTAATTATAAGAAGAAACGTTTAAATTTTTTAAAAAGAAATTAGTTCCTTAATGAAGTCAAAGGAAGTATGTTTAGTTGAGGATTGTTCCGACTAATAGAAATTTCCCTAGAAGTGTTTATAGACGAGAACAAGAGTCTCGGATTACAAGGGTTATAAAGATACCCGTAATAGTAAAAAATGAAATAAAGTATGAACTTGATTCTGATTTCTATCTTGATTGAGCTCTTTGGAGCAAAGAGGGAGCTCAAGTACAAGAACAAGAAGTACCTAAGAGGTTGTAACCTTCGGCATTTATATATAATAAAACATTGGTTGTTTAAATGTTTAAATTGTTGGGAGCCTTAAATGTCAGTGCAAAAGAGAAGTTATGGTTGCGTATTTGAAGATGAAGGATGATAAAACTCCTATAGAAGAAGTAATATTGATACAGAGGAAGTAGTTTGGAAAACTTCCTAGAAAGGTGTTAGAAATTTTAGTCAGTGATTAGTTCATAAGGAAATGATTTCACTGATTTCTGAGCTTTGATAAAGTACTAACATTGTTTATGAGAAATAGTGTGAGATCAGTAGGTTAAGCAAGTATTACAAGGAATAATTTTATTTGAAGAATTATAACATGACTGCTAATAAATGATTTGAAGTATAGCACAAGAATTATAAGAAATTTTAAGAACTGTCTATTAGTAAAGCTGAAAATAAAGCCAGTAATCTGAGAATTTTAAGACCAATTTTAAGATAAATTGGCTATCTATATGAAATGTAGAAGTAAGATGTAAAAAGAAAGTTGATCTTTGGACAAGATGTTATCAGTTAAAGCTAAAAGAAGAGAAAATGAAGAAAAGTATCAATTCAAGGAATGATGATTTGTATAGGTCACAAAGGGAAAAACTTGGTTCCAGAACTGTTATACCTTAAGGAATCGTGAAAAAGATGGACCAAGAGTATATTAATGGGTATTATCTTTAGAAGTGAGCAAAAGTCTATAGTATATGTACTTATGTTTTGGGGGCATTGGCTGAATTATTTATATGTCATCACTCCTGAATAAATTGAGATGTAATTGAAGGAGTTAGTAGAAATGTTAGTTTATATAATTAAAAAAATAAGGAATAAGAAAAATTACTTTGGTCAAAGCCCTAAAAAGAATTACAAGATTGAAAAAGCCAATTGGGAGGTTGAGAAGAAAATAGGAAAATAATATCTATAAATGTTTGGAACAGGTATGCATTGAAAATTCGAGGACGAATTTTCTTAAGAGGGAGGAATTGTAATATCCCAAATTTTGGCTAGTGACCAAAATATAAATTTTGAAAGTTTTGGGGTTAAAGTATAAACTTTGGAAAAGTTTGGGGACTAAAGTGTAAATTTCCCTAATAAGTAATTTTATTCAGTATAAGAGAGAATTGGATCGAAATAAGTACCTTGGTATCAGTTTTAAGAATTAAGATGTAGTAAAAGGTACTGAATTTGGATCGAATAAAATTGTTAAGTGTGCTCAGGCCAGGAAAATGTTAGGATGGGTGACCTCTGGGAAGGTCCCATAAAAGTGTTTCTGATCGATATTTTTGACTCATTAAAAGTAAAGAATATTCCGAATGGATTATCGATAAAGGATTTCTAAGAGAAATTTATTCTATGGAGATTTTCGATAATTATCGGAATAATAGACTGAGTTAGGAAAATTCATTGTAAGTCCTTAGAAAAGGAAGTTTTTATGGGATAATAGAGTTTATTTCCTGAATATGGAAGTATAGAATTTCGGAATAAATCTGATAGCTCATTAAAGGTAAAATCGCAGTAGAGATATTTTATGAATATTAGGATATCAGATCGAACTTAAATTTTAGAGGCTGTTCCATAAGCCATGGAAAAGTCATAAAATAATATTTATGGAAAGTGGTCGGTTGGAAATGAACTAATTTAGTTGGATTGTAATGGGATGACAATTTTGAAACAAACTAGTAAATAAAAACTAGTTGGAGGGCAAATTGGTCATTCAGCCCCAATGACATTTTTTAAATATTTAAAAAGTTACAAGGGCATTTTTGGAAGAAAGAAATGGGAGATTTAATCTTGGCCCTTGAATGATGATAAGATCAATCTCAACCGTTGGATCAAAAGGGCAATTTAGTAATTTTCTATTAAAATGAATTTAAAATTCATTTATAATACACATGTGGCTTAATTGAGTATTATTAAAAGAAAAGAATCAAAAGATGAAGACTCTTTCATCTTCTTCATTTCAAAATTTAGAGGAAAAAGGGGAGAAAATTTTTCAAGTTCGATTCAAGCTCTGAAACTCGATTTTCAGGTAATATTTTCAACTGCAAAGTAGTTATGCTCTTCAAGCTCTATCTTTTGGTGTAAAATATTCATGGAAAACAAGCTTGATTGATGAGAATTTTTGCATGAGAAGAAATTAGGGTTTATGGAAAAAGTTTGGGGCTTTTAGAATTTTATGATTTCATGATGAAATTCAAGTTGAAATCAAGCTAGTATAATGTTAAAATCAAGTTTTTAAGTTGGGATTTAAACCCTACATATTTTAGTTTATATGAAGATGATTAGGGTTTATGGATTCAAGTTTGATTTAGGGTTTATGATGTTGGATAAATGATTTAGTAAGCTTGATTTGTTGTTTGGAAGCAAAACCCTAAGTTAAATTACGTAGGGACCATTTCAGCAAATTGAAAAGTTAAAGGACTAATCTGAATTTTTATGACTTTGAAGTGTAATTATGTTATTAATGATATTGGATATGTGAAATTGAAGTTGAATCAAAGTAGTGACCATTTTGAAAAATTGTCAAAATTAAGTGATCATTTCGGCAATGAGTTTTTGATAAGGATTAAATCTGAATTTTAGTTTAAATAATAGAATTCAAGTAGTAATGTTGATTTGAGGACTAAATTGAAAAGTAGAGAAGTAAGGAGAAGTTAGTATAAAGTTGAAGTTATTTATGGAAGTTGTGTAGAAAACTGGATTTGGCAGTAAGTTTGAAAATTCACCATAAATTCTACAAAAAATGGTTAGATGGTGAATTTTATACCTATGTAAAGATTTGTTCATCTAGTTTTGTGTCCAACAAACGGAAACTGATTTTGAGTTTCGAGTAAAAAGATATGAATTTTTAAGTGGTGAAAGGTCAGAAAATAGTATGACAGTCTGTTCCGAAATCAGCACAAGAAATTGACTTTGACAATTCGCCATAAATCGTACAAGTTGAATTTGGGCTATTAATTTATATGGTTGAAAAGCTTATTGAATCTAATTTCTTTCAAAACAAACAGAATTAATTCTAAGTTGTAGATTATTTTATAGAAATATTTCTTTGATGGTAGTGCAAGTTGACAGAAAATGGAAATTGAGAGAATTTGTGTCTAATGTTGGTTAGCAAGCTTGGAGGAATTATTTGAAGATTAAAATGGTCATTAGGGACCAAAATGAGTTTGTGAACAGTATAAGGAAGGAAATAAATTTATGGAAAATTTTTATGTTGAATGATTAGATAGCTTAATTGAAATATTGTTAGAAGTGAATATAACAAATGTATATTTATATTCATGTGATAAATGAAGTTGGATCGAATCAAAGGAAGGTTCGAGGTACTATGAAAGAAAGGATCGAATAGAGCTTAGTGAGGCATGCTAATTAAATGGCCATGTGAGTACATTTTTAAATGTTTGCAGTACATTGAAAATGACATTGCATTTCTCTATAATACAAGATATGATAAATTGCTCGACATGGCAAGCTTGATGGAATACCAGGTACGAATTATTGTTTGCATAATTGACGATCTATGTTTACCATGAATATTTATGATGAAGCACAAAATATGAAATGTCTATAAGTATGATTGATTATGATGTTGAGTTGATGATGAAAGAAATGCCCAAGTATTGTGTATGAGAGTCCATGGTATAGTTGGCATGCCATAGAGTCTTTAGCAGTTGCACCCTTATGTTCATGTTATCAAACAGATATTGTGACAAAATGATTGTGTCATATGCACCCTGGGGATCTACGCCCACTGTACCCGAGTGCACTGTCGAGGTGCCTTATGTTTATGGGGAGCAAAGAGCGTCCCCGAGTACGTACTCATCTTTACGTTTAGGTTAGACACTACGGTGTCATTTCAAGATGATTCGTGTACCTCGATGTCATATAGCGTACTTTGGGCAATGATAAAAGAATCATGTCACGTAAATGAATCACATCATGTAAATGAATCATGTTACGTATATGAATTATGTCATGTATATGAACCACGCCATGAATATGGACATGCCATGTATATGAATTAAATCACGTATATGAATCATGACATGCATACAAATTATGTTGCGTATATGAATTATACCATGCATGTGAATTATGCCATGTGTATGAAATATGCCATGTATGTGAACTATGTCATATATATGATTTACTTGATAATAATAGAATGTTGAAAGCATGGCTATGATAAATATTTTGTTATGTAAATGACTAATGGATGATCATGAAACATTGATTGCATGTTTCTATGACAAAATTGATAGGTGACATGAATTATGATTGAAAACATGTCTATGTTAAAGAATATGAAATGCATATGAATACTTCATGATTAATGATAAAAATCATATTTGGACATGCTTGCCATTTTACAAAACATGTCTTGCACTTTTCATATGATATCTTTGTAATGCATTATTTCATGTTTAGATAAATGAGATTAATTGCCTCACTAAGTTTGTACATAGCGTATGTCTTATGTCACACGGAGGTTTCCTGGAAATCGTCTATCGAGGAAGAGCAAAAACTTGGGAAAAATCAAGTTTTTACAATAAGTTCAGTAAGTACATCTTTACCATAATTTGATAGACTAGTGGGCATGTAAGTATTTTAAATTTGAACTGTCTACAACATAAATTTACAACGTAATTATATGTTTTTATGGATGGACAAGTTTAGAAATAAGAATTGTTAACAATAGCAAAATCTTTGGTATGGTTAAAATGTTGTTTATCCCTAATCGCATATAAAAATTTTAAAATCAAGAAAAGGGTCTAGGCAGCTTATGTAGTTTTCACCCTGAATTATATTTTTATTTCAAAAATTCAATTATAAATTTTGTAAACCAATTCAGGGTCAAAACTAGCTGTACCTAGATGACATAGTTTTAAATTTAAACCGATAAAGGGTTAAACTACAAATTAAGATTTCTTCCAATGGTTTCGTAACATCTTTAATGTATATTCGGTCTCACGAGTATACGCTATGAGTATTACATTTCTTGGTATCAGAGCTACAGGTTTAGCCGATTTTGGAGGGTAAATCAAGTTTAATATGATTTGATGTTAAATACATGCCCCTAGGATGTCATGTTAATGACGTATTGTTGTGTAACTTGATTATGCTCCTCAATAACATGAATAAGTTATAGTAGAAGTAAGTAATGTCAAGTATTGTTGGACTGTGTTAGACATTTGATAATTAAGACCAAAAGGAGGTCTAAAGTAGAAGTAATGAAATACAGAATGTTCCATTTCTAGCTCTTACCTCAGTAGAGTCACTTGAATAGCAGAGAACTCTAGCACAAAAAATATGAAACCTTAGTATGAGCTTTAAAGGTTGTGGTTAATAGAATTAAGATCCTTGTACCTGCACCAATAAGGATGTCGATTGTTAAGAAGCTCCTAAATTTAATGGAGAAAGTGGTCCGATAATTGCCAATTTGTGGCATAAAGATGTTAAAGTCATGCTATAAAGGAATTAAACTGCATATATACTAACAAGTTAGAAGAAGCTGTATCCTACTAAGGGAACACATTCGTATATAGTGGTCTAATGCCACTAAGTTAGTACCTGTTAAGGAAGTGATATGGAAATTCTTTTAAAAAGTGTTTAAAACCAAATATATAGGTGATCAGTTAATAAAGAGATGTTGTTAGGTATGAGTTTATCGGTTTATCATAATTCTTTAAATAAAGCAAAGGCTATGGAGAAAGAGCATGTATTTATTTTAATTGATTCAGATTTGACTCACTCATGCATTAGTACTAAGATAATGGCACAAAGAAAGATTTTTAAGGAAACTATTTCTAGTGATGTGATTTTTAGTAATCCATTTGGACATAGTGTATGGGTGACTAGAATATATAAGAAATGTCCATTAGTAATTCAGTGGATTAAGTTCCCAACGAATTTAATGGAACTTCCATTTCATGAATTTGAAGTTATCCTTGAATGAATTGGCTATCTGCATATGATGCAAAAGTGATGTGTAAAAAAGTTAGTGCTTCAAGAACCTGACGGTTCTGAAGTAAATGTGAAAGAAAGAACTGACTGTTTAGAGTCAGTGATTTCTCGACAACACTTCAGAGGTTGTTAAGTAAATGGATGTAAAGGCGTGTTTAATTTATTTGGTGATTATACAAATGCCACGCAAGAAGATTAAAGATATCCCGATTATGGGAAAATTTCAAATATGTTTTCGGATGAGTTATTAGGATTACCTCCGAATAGAGAGGTCTGATTTGAGATTGATGTCTATCTTAGAATTGAACCGTATCGATAGAACCATATAGGATGATGTCAATTAAGCTAAGAAAGCTGAAAGCTCAATTGCAAGAACTGCTAGACTGGGATTACACTTGACCGAGTGTATCACCATGGGGCACTCCGGTATATTTGTAAAGAAGAAAGAGGATTCTCTACAATTATGTATAGATTACCGGTAGTTGAATAAAGTAACTATTAAGAACAAGTATCCACTACCAAGGATTGAAGATATATTTGATCAGCTTAGAGGTGCAACAGTGTTCTCAAAGATATATCTTCGATCGGGTTATTATCAACTCAAGGTCAAAGAAGAAGATATATCAAAAACAACATTCAGGGCTCGTTATGGACATTATGAATTCCTGGTAATGCCATTTGGACATACAAATGCCCCTGTTGTATTCATGAATTTAATGAATAGGGTATTCCAATACTACTTAGACCAGTTTGTAGTAATAGTGTTCATGGACAATATTCTGGTATACTTAAAGATAGAAGCTGAACATGATTACTATTTTTGAGTGGTATTACAAACATTAAGAAATAAGTAGCTTTATGTAAGGTTTTATGAATATGAATTTTGGTTATCAGAAGTAATTTTCCTTAGACATTTAGTATTGGCTGAAGGAATAAGAGTTGAATTCCAGGGAAGTACAATATATTATTGAGTAGGAGGCATCGAAAAATGTCTCTAAAGTTAGGAGTTTCTTGGAAATTAGCTGGATATTATAAATATTTTGTGTAGAATTTATCTATTGTTACTTTGCTACTTACTCAATTATCGTAAAAAGGTATTATATTGGAATGGTAAGAAATGTTCTAGTTACACTGATCACAAAGGTATTATGAAGGTATCATCTAGGGAATCTGAAGTGTAACTGATATAAGTTGGTTATCTGTTTACAAAGTAGAAGTAATTATAAGAAGAAACGTTTAAATTTTTTAAAAAGAAATTAGTTCCTTAATGAAGTCAAAGGAAGTATGTTTAGTTGAGGATTGTTCCGACTAATAGAAATTTCCCTAGAAGTGTTTATAGACGAGAACAAGAGTCTCGGATTACAAGGGTTATAAAGATACCCGTAATAGTAAAAAATGAAATAAAGTATGAACTTGATTCTGATTTCTATCTTGATTGAGCTACTGGAGCAGTAGGGAGCTCAAGTACAAGAACAAGAAGTACCTAAGAGGTTGTAACCTTCGGCATTTATATATAATAAAACATTGGTTGTTTAAATGTTTAAATTGTTGGGAGCCTTAAATGTCAGTGCAAAAGAGAAGTTATGGTTGCGTATTTGAAGATGAAGGATGATAAAACTCCTATAGAAGAAGTAATATTGATACAGAGGAAGTAGTTTGGAAAACTTCCTAGAAAGGTGTTAGAAATTTTAGTCAGTGATTAGTTCATAAGGAAATGATTTCACTGATTTCTGAGCTTTGATAAAGTACTAACATTGTTTATGAGAAATAGTGTGAGATCGTAGAGGTTAAGCAAGTATTACAAGGAATAATTTTATTTGAAGAATTATAACATGACTGCTAATAAATGATTTGAAGTATAGCACAAGAATTATAAGAAATTTTAAGAACTGTCTATTAGTAAAGCTGAAAATAAAGCCAGTAATCTGAGAATTTTAAGACCAATTTTAAGATAAATTGGCTATCTATATGAAAATGTAAGTAAGATGTAAAAAGAAAGTTGATCTTTGGACAAGATGTTATCGATTAAAGCTAAAAAAGAGAAAATGAAGAAAAGTATCAATTCAAGGAATGATGATTTGTATAGGTCACAAAGGGAAAAACTTGGTTCCAGAACTGTTATACCTTAAGGAATCGTGAAAAAGATGGACCAAGAGTATATTAATGGGTATTATCTTTAGAAGTGAGCAAAAGTCTATAGTATATGTACTTATGTTTTGGGGGCATTGGCTGAATTATTTATATGTCATCACTCCTGAATAAATTGAGATGTAATTGAAGGAGTTAGTAGAAATGTTAGTTTATATAATTAAAAAAATAAGGAATAAGAAAAATTACTTTGGTCAAAGCCCTAAAAAGAATTACAAGATTGAAAAAGCCAATTGGGAGGTTGAGAAGAAAATAGGAAAATAATATCTATAAATGTTTGGAACAGGTATGCATTGAAAATTCGAGGACGAATTTTCTTAAGAGGGAGGAATTGTAATATCCCAAATTTTGGCTAGTGACCAAAATATAAATTTTGAAAGTTTTGGGGTTAAAGTATAAACTTTGGAAAAGTTTGGGGACTAAAGTGTAAATTTCCCTAATAAGTAATTTTATTCAGTATAAGAGAGAATTGGATCGAAATAAGTACCTTGGTATCAGTTTTAAGAATTAAGATGTAGTAAAAGGTACTGAATTTGGATCGAATAAAATTGTTAAGTGTGCTCAGGCCAGGAAAATGTTAGGATGGGTGACCTCTGGGAAGGTCCCATAAAAGTGTTTCTGATCGATATTTTTGACTCATTAAAAGTAAAGAATATTCGAATGGATTATCGATAAAGGATTTCTAAGAGAAATTTATTCTATGGAGATTTTCGATAATTATCGGAATAATAGACTGAGTTAGGAAAATTCATTGTAAGTCCTTAGAAAAGGAAGTTTTTATGGGATAATAGAGTTTATTTCCTGAATATGGAAGTATAGAATTTCGGAATAAATCTGATAGCTCATTAAAGGTAAAATCGCAGTAGAGATATTTTATGAATATTAGGATATCAGATCGAACTTAAATTTTAGAGGCTGTTCCATAAGCCATGGAAAAGTCATAAAATAATATTTATGGAAAGTGGTCGGTTGGAAATGAACTAATTTAGTTGGATTGTAATGGGATGACAATTTTGAAACAAACTAGTAAATAAAAACTAGTTGGAGGGCAAATTGGTCATTCAGCCCCAATGACATTTTTTAAATATTTAAAAAGTTACAAGGGCATTTTTGGAAGAAAGAAATGGGAGATTTAATCTTGGCCCTTGAATGATGATAAGATCAATCTCAACCGTTGGATCAAAAGGGCAATTTAGTAATTTTCTATTAAAATGAATTTAAAATTCATTTATAATACACATGTGGCTTAATTGAGTATTATTAAAAGAAAAGAATCAAAAGATGAAGACTCTTTCATCTTCTTCATTTCAAAATTTAGAGGAAAAAGGGGAGAAAATTTTTCAAGTTCGATTCAAGCTCTGAAACTCGATTTTCAGGTAATATTTTCAACTGCAAAGTAGTTATGCTCTTCAAGCTCTATCTTTTGGTGTAAAATATTCATGGAAAACAAGCTTGATTGATGAGAATTTTTGCATGAGAAGAAATTAGGGTTTATGGAAAAAGTTTGGGGCTTTTAGAATTTTATGATTTCATGATGAAATTCAAGTTGAAATCAAGCTAGTATAATGTTAAAATCAAGTTTTTAAGTTGGGATTTAAACCCTACATATTTTAGTTTATATGAAGATGATTAGGGTTTATGGATTCAAGTTTGATTTAGGGTTTATGATGTTGGATAAATGATTTAGTAAGTTTGATTTGTTGTTTGGAAGCAAAACCCTAAGTTAAATTACGTAGGGACCATTTCAAGCAAATTGAAAAGTTAAAGGACTAATCTGAATTTTTATGACTTTGAAGTGTAATTATGTTATTAATGATATTGGATATGTGAAATTGAAGTTGAATCAAAGTAGTGACCATTTTGAAAAATTGTCAAAATTAAGTGATCATTTCGGCAATGAGTTTTTGATAAGGATTAAATCTGAATTTTAGTTTAAATAATAGAATTCAAGTAGTAATGTTGATTTGAGGACTAAATTGAAAAGTAGAGAAGTAAGGAGAAGTTAGTATAAAGTTGAAGTTATTTATGGAAGTTGTGTAGAAAACTGGATTTGGCAGTAAGTTTGAAAATTCACCATAAATTCTACAAAAAATGGTTAGATGGTGAATTTTATACCTATGTAAAGATTTGTTCATCTAGTTTTGTGTCCAACAAACGGAAACTGATTTTGAGTTTCGAGTAAAAAGATATGAATTTTTAAGTGGTGAAAGGTCAGAAAATAGTATGACAGTCTGTTCCGAAATCAGCACAAGAAATTGACTTTGACAATTCGCCATAAATCGTACAAGTTGAATTTGGGCTATTAATTTATATGGTTGAAAAGCTTATTGAATCTAATTTCTTTCAAAACAAACAGAATTAATTCTAAGTTGTAGATTATTTTATAGAAATATTTCTTTGATGGTAGTGCAAGTTGACAGAAAATGGAAATTGAGAGAATTTGTGTCTAATGTTGGTTAGCAAGCTTGGAGGAATTATTTGAAGATTAAAATGGTCATTAGGGACCAAAAATGAGTTTGTGAACAGTATAAGGAAGGAAATAAATTTATGGAAAATTTTTATGTTGAATGATTAGATAGCTTAATTGAAATATTGTTAGAAGTGAATATAACAAATGTATATTTATATTCATGTGATAAATGAAGTTGGATCTGAATCAAAGGAAGGTTCGAGGTACTATGAAAGAAAGGATCGAATAGAGCTTAGTGAGGCATGCTAATTAAATGGCCATGTGAGTACATTTTTAAATGTTTGCAGTACATTGAAAATGACATTGCATTTCTCTATAATACAAGATATGATAAATTGCTCGACATGGCAAGCTTGATGGAATACCAGGTACGAATTATTGTTTGCATAATTGACGATCTATGTTTACCATGAATATTTATGATGAAGCACAAAATATGAAATGTCTATAAGTATGATTGATTATGATGTTGAGTTGATGATGAAAGAAATGCCCAAGTATTGTGTATGAGAGTCCATGGTATAGTTGGCATGCCATAGAGTCTTTAGCAGTTGCACCCTTATGTTCATGTTATCAAACAGATATTGTGACAAAATGATTGTGTCATATGCACCACTGGGGATCTACGCCCACTGTACCCCGAGTGCAATTGTCGAGGTGCCTTATGTTTATGGGGAGCAAAGAGCGTCCCCGAGCACGTACTCATCTTTACGTTTAGGTTAGACACTACGGTGTCATTTCAAGATGATTCGTGTACCTCGATGTCATATAGCGTACTTTGGGCAATGATAAAAGAATCATGTCACGTAAATGAATCACATCATGTAAATGAATCATGTTACGTATATGAATTATGTCATGTATATGAACCACGCCATGAATATGGACATGCCATGTATATGAATTAAATCACGTATATGAATCATGACATGCATACAAATTATGTTGCGTATATGAATTATACCATGCATGTGAATTATGCCATGTGTATGAAATATGCCATGTATGTGAACTATGTCATATATATGATTTACTTGATAATAATAGAATGTTGAAAGCATGGCTATGATAAATATTTTGTTATGTAAATGACTAATGGATGATCATGAAACATTGATTGCATGTTTCTATGACAAAATTGATAGGTGACATGAATTATGATTGAAAACATGTCTATGTTAAAGTATATGACATGCATATGAATACTTCATGATTAATGATAAAAATCATATTTGGACATGCTTGCCATTTTACAAAACATGTACTGCACTTTTCATATGATATACTGTAATGCATTATTTCATGTTTAGATATATGAGATTAATTGCCTCACTAAGTTTGTACATAGCGTATGTCTTATGTCACACGGAGGTTTCCTGGAAATCGTCTATCGAGGAAGAGCAAAAACTTGGGAAAAATCAAGTTTTTACAATAAGTTCAGTAAGTACATCTTTACCATAATTTGATAGACTAGTGGGCATGTAAGTATTTTAAATTTGAACTGTCTACAACATAAATTTACAACGTAATTATATGTTTTTATGGATGGACAAGTTTAGAAATAAGAATTGTTAACAATAGCAAAATCTTTGGTATGGTTAAAATGTTGTTTATCCCTAATCGCATATAAAAATTTTAAAATCAAGAAAAGGGTCTAGGCAGCTTATGTAGTTTTCACCCTGAATTATATTTTTACTTCAAAAATTCAATTATAAATTTTGTAAACCAATTCAGGGTCAAAACTAGCTGCACCTAGACGACATAGTTTTAAATTTAAAACCGAGAAAGGATTAAACTACAAATTAAGTTTTGGTATGAAAAAATTTTACAAGTCAAGATTTCTTCCAATGATTTTGGAACATCTTTAATTTATATTTGTTCTACGAGTATACTTTATGAGTGTTACATAATATCTAGCAAGTTCAAGGAAACTATGGACCTCAACGATATTCCTAGGTGGTTTCCACTTTACCACTGCCTAAATCTTTTACAAATTGAACCGGATCCCATCTGCCGTAACCATGTGACCCTAAAACACCACCTTAGAGAGCCAAATTCACACTTGTTAAATTTGGCAAAAAACTATCTTTCTATCAAGTTCTAAAGGACAACATGAAAATAATAGTCGTGCTCCTCTTTCGAGCTCGAATAGACCAAGATATCATCAATGAACACCACGAAAAACTGATCTAGGTAGGGCTAGAAAATCCAATTAATCAAGCCTATAAAAGTCGTGGGTGCATTGGTAAGCCCAAAAGGCATTACCAAGAACTCATAATGTTTGTATAGCGTCATGAAAACAGTTTTTTGAACATCTTCTTCCAACACTTTTAACTGGTATTAACCCGACCTTAAATCAAACTTTGAGAACACACGGTCATATCTCAACTGGTCAAATAGGTCATCTATTCTTGGTAGAGGATAATAGTTCTTCACTGTTACCTTGTTGAGCTAATGATAGTCAATGCACATCCTCATTGAACCATCATTCTTTTTGACAAACAAGACTGGTGCACCCCAAGATGATATGCTCGGTCGAATAAACCCTCTTTCCAAAAGCTCTTAAATCTGATTCTTTAACTCTCTTGGTGCCACACGATACGAGGCAATGGACACTAGTGTTGTGCCTGGCATCACATCTATCCAAAACTTTAGCTCATGATCTGGAGGTAGTCTGAGTAACTCTTTCGGGAATACATCAGCAAAATCTCTCTCAGTTCAAAGGCTCCCAAGCCTTGGACCTTTAACATTTGTATCAACCACGTGAGCCAAGAAAGCCTCAAAACCCTATTGGATCCTCTTTCGTGCCACCAAGGCCGACACTACATTGAAAATGCAAGGATTTCTCTTACCTTTCACCACTAACTTAGCCCCATCCAAACCATGAAGCTTAAGGTTCTTCGCTCTACAACCCAAACATGCATCATGCTTAAACAACCATTCCATCCCTAAGATGGCATCAAACTCTTGAAATGGCAATACCACCAGGTCAGCTAGAAATATCAAACCTTAAACCTCGATCAAACACCTCCAATACATCTTATTCACTAAAATATCATACCCCCAAAGACTCAAGATCCTCAGCATGAATACCCCCATTACTAAGATATTCCACTACGAATATAGGTATGGGTAGACCCCAAACCCACAAGAGCAACAATAAAGACTGAAAACAAGGTAAATGTACCAAATATGACGTCGATAGCCTCACAGTCCTCCTAAGCCTTGACTGCATATTTACCTCGCTGGTGCCCTTGTAGTGGACTCGATCGTACCCTTACTCTAATGTCCAAACATGTGGCTCGCTCCTCTTATAGCAAAGCCCTGACCCCTCTGAGCTGGATAAAAGGTTCTCTGAGTCTAAACAAGAGTGGTGCCAGTAGCTGCCGGACAATCTCTCAGATAATGATTCAGTAATACATAAACATCGCAAACTCTAAATGTCCCCCAACACTCTCCTCTATGCTTACGTCCATACTGATCATAAATTGGTGCGCCTACATTCTTTTGTGAGCCCTTCGAGTTCATCATAGACGAAGATGAAGGCCTCCTACGGTCCGATCTCAAATTTTGGTTTAAAGATCCTCTACCTTGGTTTTATCGATTTTTGTTCCTTTTAGAATAAGATTGTAAGTTACTAGAGAAGTTTTGAGTCCTCCCACTAAAACCATGTTAACTCCTCAAAAGATCTATTTTTCATGTATATATTGAGATGTTATTGCTTGACTTTGGGTACATATTTGTGCATTTAGCCAGCAGATTCATGCATTTGTATATATGAGTTAAGCAATGTATAGTTTTCATTGCCAAAGTGAAGGGGTATCTTCTTGTTGTGGTAGGCCGGTTAGGAGCAGGTTTGACAAAGCAGATCAAGAGCAAGGCAGGAGTAGGAGGAGCAGAAGAGAAATACCAAGTGTCATTGGAAAAATCATGAAGCAAGAATGCCAAGCTCAGTTGGAAAAAGAAGGACGACTGATGCTTGGTAAAATAGCCGTTAGTTAGAGCCAGGTTAACCCTAATTCAAAAAAAAGAGGATAATGCGCCTACGATGGTGCATAACAAACTTTCAAAAATCAAACCTTAGCTAGGGTTTCTACGAGTGCCTATATAAGGAAGCCATTCGATTGGGCCAAAAGAGGTTGCGCCGTGAAGAGAAAGTGAGGATTGAGGGCAAATCAAGGTTCAACCAGGCCGTGACCTAGAGCTCTGAATCCATTGAAGGGCTGCATCGATGGATCTTTTTCTTTGTTCATTTTTCTTAGTTTTATTTCTAATTTGATGGTGATCTTATAAAAATGATGTTGTTTTGATGGTTTCCCCAGCCATGAACTAATCTTTTAAAGTTGGTTAGGCATGTTTTGTAATGAACGCTTAGCTTTTGGATTTTTAATAATTGAATGCCTTAGCATTATTGTCTATTTTGCTTGCGCTTACATTTATCAAATTTTATGCCATACGACAATTGGCATTGAATGCTCATTATCCCTTAATATCTTAACAAAATTAGGAGATAAGGATTAATAGACAAATATTAAGGAGAGAAACTTCAACAGAAGATGTTCAAGTAGATGAGCTTACTTCGGAAGTGAATCTACCCCTTAGGAGTAAAGATTAAAACTTTGCCAAGTTAATTATTTGAAACATCACTATAGACATATAGGTGTTAAACGTAATTAACTTAGAGTATTGTCATCGACAGAGGGAGTGCTAATTTAAAATCTGCTCGGTAATAAAACCAAGGTTGAGCATTATAATTGTTGCTTTTTGCTAGCATGAAATCCATGCATCCCTTGCCAACTCCAATCCATCATTTTAGCTCAAGCATTTACCAATTTGCCTTAATTCTTACTTTATTTTCCTTTAGTTATTTTTCTTAATTAAAATCCAATCTCAATCACTAACAAAATTGTTCCAATTCACAAGTAACTATTGTGGCATTTAATTCCTAGACAATCCTTGTGGATATGATACTTAGCTTACTATTGTATTACTTGCTGACTGTGTATACTTGCACGCAAAAGACCTAAAATTGGCATAATTTACTAACAGTTTTGCATTATTCAATCAATTGTTTGCCAAACGTTAGTCAGTCGCCAAGTTTTTGGTGGGGCAATAGGTTAAACCTTGCACTTGCTCGAGCAACTTAGCACTAGCGGTCAATTATGAAAACACTTTTGGTGGGCAGCATTCAAGTAGGTCTGAATTTTATTCCTCAAACCCTTTTAAAACCTCTTGCACCTCATCTTTTCGGTAGCAACCAACTCATGGGCATATCTAATCAATTGAAGAAACTCTTGTTCATATTCAATGACTGACCGATTCCCTTGTACCAAACGAGTGAACCAATCTCTCAAACTATCAATGTGGACTTCACCCACATACTTACTCTCAAACTCATCCAAGAAGTCATCCATAGAAGGTTGGTTAGGATACCATACCAACTCTACAGTCTCCCACTATTCTCGAGCATTCTCCTTCAGCAGAGAAGTGATAATGTCAACTTGTCTTCGGGTTTCAACATCATCTGTCACATGCTCCTGCAGGTGTCCTTCAATTACTGATCTGCCTTAACCAAAATGTCTTGTCCCATTCTAAGGGAGTTCGTGGCTCCATGGCGACGCATCCTCTTAACTGGTGCCTCACGAGGGGTAGCCAAAGGCCTAGGTATGGCCCTCATAATCTGGTTAAGGGCCTGATGCAAATGAGAGAAATAGTTAGCCTCTCTCGTCTTCTAACATCTCCTCTGTGTCAAAAACATAATCCTCATCATAGCTCCCCTCACGAGAGCCCCAACTTTCCTTATCAAAATATCAATGTTTTAAATGCAAGAAAAAGAAGTAATCTTGATGAAGAAAAAGAAGACACTTTTCTACCTTGAGAATGGTTTGCAACTTTGAACTATGTTGAGGTTTAAAAAAAAGATGAAGTTTGACATTCCTTTCGCTTCTTGTTTGTTTTTAAACTTGTTTAACCAAAAAAACATTTGCTTTCGATGGGTTTTGTTGCTACAAAAATACAAGAAAAAACCATGAGTTTTGTTTTGGTTTCCAAAAGAAAATCTCAAAGATCAACCCAATATGTTAGATGGAGAAGACATCTTACTCACTTGAATTGTCGTTGCTGATGAGGGAGATGTGTCGATGCCGATGATAGTGATAGATCTTGGCCGAAAGTTTCCAAGAGTTGATTTTGGGTGTTAGAAGCATTAAAGAAGAAAAGCTTGGAAACTGTACTATTGAGATAAAATCCGTAAAACAAATTGCATAAAAAAGCTATTATTTTCTTGTGTTTTGTAAAACCTTTTACAATGATGAAATTGTTTCCCCCTAAACAAACATCGAAAAATGACCAGAACCTAAATTTATATAAAGCCTTTTCATCTATCATTCTCTATTGTCGACGCTTACCACCATCTTTGAATATTTTTGCAATTGGATATAGAATGTGACAGATGCATGCAGGACAAGAGTTGCAACAAATGTGATTTTCGGGTTGGCTCTAGGATACAAATCTGTCATCATTTCGATGTTTTCCATTGTTATCGCTATTTAAATGAATTTTAGCCTCACTACAACATACGGAATCGCAGTTGCCTCTTTGGAAATGCTTAGTACTATAGCTATCGATCTTGCAATCGATGTTTATTGTAACACCCTCAACTCGAATGACACATTTGGGCCTCAAGCCCAAAACATTACCATAAAATTTCCAATCTAGTTTAGCCCAAACACGTTTATTTCCATAAAAACTATTAAGTTCAAAGTATTTCAACATAAATAAGTATTTGAAATAGTTACATGGGAGCTCATTTTAAAATACACGATTAAAAGCATTCGAATCACGATTTAAATCAAAAATAGATTTACAATACACACATAGGATCCTACAAATACTTAGCCTAATAATCTAAGTATTGTACTCAGAACAAGTCAATGTTGAAGTCCTACTCCAATGGTGCTCCAATAATGCACGCCAACCTACTAACCTACGAACAGAAACAACAATTCTGAATGCTAAGCTAACAAAGCTCAGTGGATACACTTCCACTCAACCATGCTTCATGCAAATCACAAACATGAGCATGTAGCTAAAGATGATAAAATGGGAACAAAATGATATATATGGCGCTACCTCTAGCCGCTTAAACACATAGCAGACAACAAAGGATACATTAAAGTCTCACACAGCAATCATAATCAGCATACCACAAACCTAGAGTAAGGCCCGGTGTCACATAGCCTCGAGAACATACACACTAAGTGGGCTTGATGCCATATAGCCTCGGTGTAATCATTCATTTTTTATCGAGTTTTAGTGTTATTAGTACTATTTTAAAAATAATATTATTAATATAAAATTAATAAAAAATCGAAAAAATAATAAAAAAATATATATTATTAAAAAAAATTGCGTGGAGCAGGGTGCTCCACGTCACCCTTAACCCATCCTCTTTGGCCTATAAATAGGCAGCCAATTCACTCCAAAATTCACGCTCAATTTGGATGAAATTGGCAATTGAATTGCCACCCAATCGTGGGGCATGGCCGGCCATAAAGGTGGCCGGTTGGGGTTGAAGCGTGCCCTCGACCCTTGATTGGTTCGATCCAACATTCGATCGGGTCCTATTTTAGGTCTGATCTAGTTAATAATTTTGGAGGGGTCGCGGTAGATCTCGGTGGGGTTCAGTCGGGGTTCGTCATTCGAGCTCCTAGTTAGGTATATTTTCTTCCCTTTTTTATTATTGTTGTAATTTTTATAATTTAATGAAGTATTAGTTATTTTAAAATTGTGGTCTTATTTTTTATTTTGTATGTTTATGTTTTAGATTAATATTTAATATGTTTTAAATTTGTGTTTTATATTAATATTTTATTTATGTTAGATATGTTTTTATTTATGAGTTAGATTAATATTTATGTATGTATGTTTTAGAATAGTATTTTATGTTGAATTTGTTTTTATGTTAGATTAATATTTATGAATATTAGTATTTTGTTTATGCTAGATATGTTTTTATTTATGAGTTAGATTAATATTTATGTATGTATGTTTTAGAATAGTATTTTATGTTGAATTTGTTTTTATGTTAGATTAATATTTATGAATATTAGTATTTTGTTTATGCTAGATATATTTTTATTTATGAGTTAGATTAATATGTATATATGTATGTTTTAGTTTAGCATTTTATTTATGTTAGATTAGTATTCTGTTATGTTAATATTTATTGCATTTAAATTATTTGCCATGTTTTATATTTTGCCCACTAAGATTGCATATCGAGATATAAATTGTCAATGCGGTGCCCTTTTATCCGAGTGTAAACGGGGCCAGTATCAGGCGTAGTGATAGTGGTTGGGCGTTTACCCTCGGATAACGAGGCCTTTAAAATTTATTCGCAATCATAACCGAATTTTAAACTAATCGTCACTTTAACCTGAAAAATCTAATATTAATAAAGCGGTAATTATTAAAGTACCAATTTTGGGCGGTGTGGGGGTGCTAATCCTTCCCCATCCGTAACCGACTCCCGAACTCAAAGTTTTTCGAATCTCTGGTTTTACGGTGTCCGGCCTACCTAAGTGGCCGGTGGCGACTCCAATTTTTAAATAAAATGCGGTTTTTTTAAACCACCGCGGAATAAACGTTTTATATCCGAAAAATCATAAACACCTCTCAACACCTTCGAAAAACCACGTTTTTTAGCGAGAAAAAAGGGACATCGCTACAGATGGCGACTCCACTGGGGATAATTTTTTGTTTTTCAAAAACAAATGAGAGTCAAGCTTTTAAAATAATTACCGCTTTATTAATATTAGAAATTCCGGGTTAAAGTGACTATTAAATTAACATTCAGTTATAATTGCGCGTTTATTTTAACGCATTTAAAATATGGCATATAAACCCGTTTTTTTAAGTGGGGGGAAAACGCTAATGCTTTCGTGGAGATATCGTTCTCCCGTATGGGCCTAGCAAGTACCTTCGGGGCTCGAGTACCTTATGCTTTCGTAAGGATATCGTTCCTTCGTACGGGCATAAGCGAATGGGTCCCCCTGAATTGAACCCGGTTGAAAGGAGCCTATAATGGGTGATGATCGGGGGCCTTGCTACTCTTAGTAGAGGACAGCAAGGACAATTCGGGTACCTCCTAGAACCAACACTGCATGTAAAGAACATAGAAACCCACCCTTTAGAGCCATGCGGATAACCTTAGGTGTTTTGGACTAGATAAATAGGGTCGTTTTGTTTATTTACCTTATTTAATTTGTCCTTTTATTTATGTATTTATTATTTTTATCCGGTACTAACTCATTTCTTTTTGTGTTTTATTTTATTTTTACACATATTTTTGTTGCATTATCATTGCATCCACATTACATAGAGGCGTTGATTCAAGTGGTTTGCCCGATTAGAAAATCTTTCATCATGGAAAAAAGGTGTCTTAGGAAGGATGGCATCGATCCAGTTGTATGACATTGGTCAGAGATTAATCAACAGATCCGAGGTAACGATTTGTCAAACAAGCGTGTAGTGCCAAAGTATACACACGAGACCCTGATGGTGGACATACAACGAGCTACAAGGTGTGTGAATGACTTAGCTACCGAAGCTGCGACTCTCCGACCTTTCGTAACCCCGGACATGGAAGAAGCACCAAGGTTTATCAAGTTGCTCAGAGCTGTTGAGGAGCTAGGAGGTAGAGCTAGGGATTATGTGTAGAACTTTATTTTGTAATTAAGACTTTGTAATTAAGACTTTGTAATAGACTCTTTTTGTAATAGGGACTCCTTTTGTAATATGGATCTTTTTTGTAATCTGGACCCTTTAATTCCCATGAAAGTCGTTCGAAAGGGTGATTACCAGCGGAATCAACGCCTTTATTTGCATTCATGTTGCATATCATAACATGGTGTTGATTCAAGAACAATTCATTAAAAGGCTTTCAAAATAGAAAAAGTCGCTTTGCCGGAACGATAATATTACGATATCAAGTTAGGCCGAGCAAAGACCAATCGCGAAAGAAGGGATGCGACAATAAGGCACGTCGACGACTTGAAGATTCATCAGGGCCGCAAAACCCCAATTTTAAATATTCACATTTGACCATTTTTAAAATTCTCAGATTTTAATTTAACTCATTAAGAAAAAAAAAAAAAATTGAAAATATTATTATTTTGCTTTGAAACTTCTTCTCTCATAAAACTTTAATAATAATAATAATAATAACAAAAAGAAACCTAAAAGTTTCATTTTTAAGTAAGTTAAAATTTTTATAATAAAAATGGGGAAATTTTTAAACCAAATGATCTTTGAGAATTTTAATTTAAACCCTAAATTTTTTAAAGTACTCCCTTAGGACCGATAGAATACATCCTGTTTAGACGTATTATTCGTTTGCACCTTAAAAGATCTTATCCGCATTATGCCTGCACTTGTTGATGTCATTTTTAGAAGCCACAAAAATAAAGATCATGACGTCACGAGTCCATAGAATAAGAAGAGAAGACGAAGTCATCCATCATCCTGAAGACGACGTCGAGACGTGGAGCACAGGTTTTGCTTCCCGAAGTTAAGATTTCCAGAAGGAAACTAACTGTCACCTGTAATTCATTATTAGTTTCTTCCAACCAGACATTTTTCTACTGATTGAAAGTCTTTTAAGGACTATTCGAGAATCAACACCGCATTTGCATTCATGCATTGCATTGCATTACATTGTACAATCATGACAAATTTTACACCTTGCATAAAATTTTTAGGGGGTAATCCAAAGAACAATTAGAGTTTTATCGTGAATAAAAGAATTGAACACACTCAAAAATCAAGATTCGAGCAGTTAAAAGATGGACTCGAGAGAAAAAGAGAGAAAAAGTTGTTTGATGCCTTTAATACAAGAAAACTCTGTTTGAGCCCCGATTTGGTCATTCCTCCGGATTCCAAAGATTTCCAGATTTGCACATAATAACGGAACAAGATGCCCCAAGATTCGTATGACCATATTCTGCAAAAAAAATTGAGGGCTAAATTGAAAAATTACCGATCCACTACTTCCCCGATAGTCTAGCAGGACTTACCGTGATATGATGTGCTTTGGACCTAGCACTAAGTCGTCGGTATCTCCAGGGTACGAAGATGAAACCTGATGAAAGCTTCAAAGAATGTGCTTTGAGGTGTATGTGTTTAGCGACCCAAGTGCAGCCTCCCGTAGATGAAGAGGAAAGTGAATTCCATGTCATCTTTCTTATTTCTTCTTTAATAAGATGCTCGGGAAAATGAATACCAGCTTTGAGGACTTCATGACAGTTGGATAGAGAATCGAACATGCACTCCGGGACCTAAGTTTAAAGACCATACCTGCCTAAGAGCAGAAGGAAACAAAGAGATAAATGGATACCACTTTCAAAACATTGAGGCGATGGGCCATGACACTAAGAAATTTGGGGTCGTTAAAAAAAAATCAAGAAGCTGGTCGATGGGGGAGTCATGATGAGAGAATTGATCCAGCGGTGGAAAAACAAGAGAAGAAGCAAGCCTACACTACATTGGAAGGGGCATAATGAGTTAGTACCCTGGAGATAATCCAAAGGTCCCTACGGTTTTCTCATCATTTCACAAAGAAATTCTCAACAAAAAAATCATTGTTTATTAGAATTAAAAATCACATTTCCATTTAGAAAATCATTCTTGATTCTTTAAACATTTCATTGGGGTAGTTTTCCCATATGCATATACACACATTTTTGAATGGACATATGTATATATCATTTCTATACCAGGTCCTCGAATTTTGAATACAACAATACATTTGCTTCAAACCCAAAGATCAACTCTAAGTTGCATATATTTAGAAGAGATTGAATGTTGTGGTGATACTGTAAATGTGAGTATCTGCTAGTTTACTTAGGCCAACAGAGGAACAAAAGCGAGTGTTTAGACAATGGGCAGTTCCCATTTTAAGAATTTATCTTCTCAGGCACTTGTCGTTTTAGATCCTTGAAATGAAAGTTGACCCTAAACCTCTACCCCCTGAAGGCATTCTCAGGACATTTGTGAATATGACAACGAATGGTGTTCTTTTACTTTACCAGAAGACACGGATGAGTCCATACAGATTGGATACGAAGATCAGAAAATCATCAGAAGAAAGTGGTTGAAAACATGGATATATCCAAACGAAAAACCAAAGAAAAGAAAAGAAATGGCAATTGGAAGGCCGAAGCAATCCAGATCGAGTAAATATCAAAAGAGCTGCAGAAAGACAATTAACTTCGAGCGGAAGATAGCATCAATACCCAGTATAGATACGTGTTGATTCGAGGATACATTCATAGACTCGAATAAGAAGAAAGAGATTCAATGCTAAAACCCCAAAATGGGCAGTCTAAAAAAGAGCAAAAAAAGAAAAAAAAAGAAGAAAACAAAAAATAAAAAATAAAAAATAAGAAGAAAGAACGAAAAAAAAGAAGAGAAATGAAGAATATTGTCTATGCTTCATGCACGGATTAAACAATACAAGAATGAGGCTTCAACTACGAGCAAGAGACACAAGGAATCCACATTTCAAGTAAATATCAGTTTTGAAAATTAGTATAGCAGCTCGAGTTGAAGCCAAGTCAAGACAAGTCGGCCCGAAGATTGCCAATTTTGAAAAAGGAAATGACCTCTAGGGTGAAAACCCAAAAATGGGCAGTCTAGAGTGATCCTAAAAATGAAGAAAAAAAGTAGTCTACCTGAGCATGCTGGCATCAATATCCAACCAAAACACACTGAAGGAAGTGACCTCTAGGGTGAAAACCCAAAAATGGGCAGTCTAGAGCGATCCAAGAGAAAAAATGAAAAAGAAAAAAGAGAGAAAAAATAAAGCAAGAATAACATTTCATCTGGGCGTGCCAATTACAAGAATTCCCAGAAATGTATTCGTAGTTCTTCAAGAAATCTCAGTTCCGAGGAGTTTTGGAGGATCAAACATTCTTGAACAGAAAATGAACATCAGTATATAGCCAGAATGCAAGGCAGCATACAATAAAAAGAAAGGAAATGAACTCTAGGGTGAAAACCCGAAAACGGGCAGTCTAGAGTGATCCAAAAAAAGAGAAGGAATAATGGGCATATCCAAGTTACACAAGTACAGAAATACTGTTTCACTTAACCATAAACCAAAGGCCTACATTACAAGCCCCAAAGACCATTCTGGTCATCCATAGATATCCAAGTTGAATGAGAATGTCTTCAGATTTCATTCCGCCTATAAGGGTTAACTTTTCTTCAAGGAACGTCAAACTTCGAAGTGCTTGATCGACACCCAAATGAGGGAAGGATGGGGCATGGTGAGATAGTGAGATTAAGAGAGCCACCTTAAACGGGGTAGAAACTAGGTGGGGTTGTTCCTCTCAAAAGCCTATTAGACTAGAAGAAACTATACAATGGCATATATCTCCACAATGGTCAAGATCTTCTAAATATGCGCTTCATTAGAGTTGATCTCTGGCAACTTGAAGCGGATGCACTATGGTGTTTGATATTTCGGGGGAAAACATGTTTTAAAAGGTTTGACATTTTCTCCCAAAGTTTTGATGTTTACCATTTCCCCCAAACATTAATTTTTAAAAAATGTTTGGCAATACACTTCGAATTTTGTTTACCATTCTCCAAGCATGTTTGGTCCTTAGAAAAAGAAGAAGAAAAGAAAAAGATGTTTACCATTTGTTCCAAACAATGTCTTCAAAATGTTTGGTATCCCGTCCAAGTTGTGATTTTCAAAATGACTGTTATCTTTTCAAACAATCATTATTTGTTGAAATATACGCAAGCAAATTGCCTTTACTTTACTTTAAAAATGAATGATGATGAGATTTAAAGCATAGGGACTGAGAGTTAGTTCCCGTCGAAGTACTACGAGAAGATCAAGGATGAGCTCAGGGGATGGAAGCATTTTGGCTCACCCTAGTGACTAGAAATAGATCAAGGCTCTGTATGATGGGTCAGAAAATTCAAAGCAATGGAGCCCGTGGTTGAATGGGGCAACGCCAAGCGAAGAAGATGGCAATGGTTCTTATAAAAATAGTATAAGAACCAGAGGATCATTTATGAAGACAAGTGATAACCCCGAAGACAAGAAGGCCTTTCGCACAAAAGGTTTAAAAGCATGTTCAAATGAGGATTTAAGAGCCTACAGTGAAGAAGTAAAGTGATGAAGAAATCTGAGGAACAACCTTTCAAGGTGTAAGACTTTAGAACAAAAAGGCTAAAAGAAAAAGAGAGAAAGAAAGAAAAAAAAACTCTCTAAAGTGAAAACCCGAAAGGGCACTTTAGAATTCCAAGTCGTAAATGGAGAAAAAAAAAGGTTGGAATGGTTGAACCTGACAGTGAAGGGGGGTATCGACGCCCGTGAAAATGGAGAAAGTGAACAACGAGATCAAATAAGGACCAAAACAAGCACACCAAGATATTGACACGCATGCATCATGAATAGTCAGACATCACTAGGATTAGGAGAATGTCAATTCATTTGTCATAGCATTTTGTCTTATCTTAGACAGGTATCTATGGATTCAAAGAGACATCGATAGCCATCGTGGTGTGAATCCCAAATGTGAAGACAATGGTTCTACATACAAAAGGCATATGTTTCCAAGCGCCTACAGGGAAAGATTCTATATAGGAAGAATCCGTAACTCCAAGATTTCAGACGCCGAAAAGTTCTATATAGGAAGGACCGACGGCTCTAGGATGAAGACTAGCAGTTCTATATAGGAAGAACTCCCAGTCGTAGGAATTCACCCATGACACACAAGGTTATATAGGAAATCTTGTTGTGTTTGAAAGCGAAGAGTCTTATATAGGAAATGCTCTGAGCATCAATATCTTAGAGTAAAAGATTCTATATAGGAAGAATTCGTAGCTCCAAGATTTCAGAAGCCAAAAGTTCTATATAGGAAGGACCGACGGCTCCAGGGTGAAGACTAGCAGTTCTATATAGGAAGAAATCCAGTCGAAGGAATTCACCCATGATACACAAGGTTTTATATAGGGAAAACCTGTTGTGTCGAAAGCGAAGAGTTCTATATAGGAAGGGCTCTGAGCTTTATTGTCTTAATGTGAAAGGTTCTATATAGGAAGAACCTGTAGCTCTGAGATTTTAGACGCCAAAAGTTCTATATAGGAAGGACTGACGGCTCCAGGGTTTGAAGACTAGAAGTTCTATATAGGAGGAACTCCCAGTCGGAAAAATCCATCAGCGACGCAGAAGGTTTTATATAGGAGAAACCAGCGTTAAAGGCGAAGAGTTCTATATAGGAAGGACTCCAAGCTGCACCGTCTCAAAATGGAAAGTTCTATATATGAAGGACTTCCAGCTCCAGGGTTTGAAGACTAGCAGTTCTATATAGGAGGAACTCCCAGTCAGAATAATCCATCAGCGACGCAGAAGGTTTTATATAGGAGAAACCAGCGTTGAAGGCGAAGAGTTCTATATAGAAAGGACTCCAAGCTGCACCGTCTCAGAATGAAAGGTTCTATATAGGAGGGACTCATAACTCGAGGCTTCAGAGCGAAGGGTTCTATATAGGAAGAGCCTGTAGCTCCAAGATCGGAAGGTGACGAAGCTCTATATAGGAAGAACTTACGAGCCTGAAGATTCAGCTAAGGAAGAGCAGAGAGTTCTAGAAGAACGCGTGATTCCGAAGCCAAAGACAAGGAAGTAGGTCAAAAATGAGTGCTTTTGATCTTTGCTTTGTCCTCGTTTCACAAGAACAAGCAAAGAGGGGCAACTGTAATCACTCATTTTTTATCGAGTTTTAGTGCTATTAGTACTATTTTAATAATAATATTATTAATATAAAATTAATAAAAAAATCAAAAAAATAATAAAAATATATATTATTAAAAAAAAGAAAAAAAGAAAGAAAATTGCGTGGAGCAGGGTGCTCCACGTCACCCTTAACCCATCCTCTTTGACCTATAAATAGGCAGCCAATTCACTCCAAAATTCACGCCCAATTTGGATGAAATTGGCAATTGAATTGCCACCCAATCGTGGGGCATGGCCGGCCGCAAGGCTGGCCGGGGTTGGGAGCAGTGCCCTCGACCCCAGTTGGTTCGATCCAACATTCGATCGGGGTCCTATTTTAGGTCTGATCTAGTTAATATTTTTGGAGGGGTTGCGGTAGATCTCGGTGGGGTTCAGTCGGGGTTCGTCATTCGAGCTCCTAGTTAGGTATATTTTCTTCCCTTTTTTATTAGTGTTGTAATTTTTTTAATTTAATGAAGTATTAGTTATTTTAAAATTGTGGTCTTATTTTTTATTTTGTATGTTTATGTTTTAGATTAATATTTAATATGTTTTAAATTTGTGTTTTATATTAATATTTTATTTATGTTAGATATGTTTTTATTTATGAGTTAGATTAATATTTATGTATGTATGTTTTAGAATAGTATTTTATGTTGAATTTGTTTTTATGTTAGATTAATATTTATGAATATTAGTATTTTGTTTATGCTAGATATGTTTTTATTTATGAGTTAGATTAATATTTATGTATGTATGTTTTAGAATAGTATTTTATGTTGAATTTGTTTTTATGTTAGATTAATATTTATGAATATTAGTATTTTGTTTATGCTAAATATGTTTTTATTTATGAGTTAGATTAATATGTATATATGTATGTTTTAGTTTAGCATTTTATTTATGTTAGATTAGTATTCTGTTATGTTAATATTTATTGCATTTAAATTATTTGCCATGTTTTATATTTTGCCCACTAAGATTGCATATCGAGATATAAATTGTCAATGCGGTGCCCTTTTATCCGAGCGTAAACGGGCCAGTATCAGGCGTAGTGATAATGGTTGGGCGTTTACCCTCGGATAACGGGGCCTTTAAAATTTATTTGCAATCATAACCGAATTTTAAACTAATCGTCACTTTAACCCGAAAAATCTAATATTAATAAAGCGGTAATTATTAAAGTGCCAATTTTGGGCGGTGTGGGGGTGCTAATCCTTCCCCATCCGTAACCGACTCCCGAACTCAAAGTTTTTCGAATCTCTAGTTTTACGGTGTCCGGCCTACCTAAGTGGCCGGTGGCGACTCCAATTTTTAAATAACATACGGTTTTTTTAAACCCCCACGGAATAAACGTTTTATATCCGAAAAATCACAAACACCTCTCAACACCTTCGAAAAACCACGTTTTTTAGCGAGAAAAAAAGGACATTGCTACACTCGGGAACATACATTTTTTGGGTGAGGCCCGATGTCATATAGCCTCGAGAATATGCATTCGGCATCTCTAACTAGGGTGTTGCAACATACTCTCTCTCCGGGTCCCAACAATCAAGGGTGGCTCTATCATACAAATGCCTTTACATGGCACACAACATCATTTGATCCATCAAGGATCCCTAGTTTCAAACAATCACCAAACATTTATTGAGTTATTACAAATCATGCTCATATATGGGGGTTAAATCTCAATTTCTCAGTTTACCATTTATTATACCATATTATAGGCTTATTGGGCCATAGTCCTCAAATTATAATCCTTTCAAACTCAAAACATAAATTTTGAGCAGATTGCTTAGTGGGTACTGGTATTAGCCCTCGAGTACTGGTACGGTATCTCTTGGGCATCGGTACACACATGCGTACCGATACAAATTAAGCTCACTGAAATTTTACAAACCTTAGGCGTACCGGTACTGGTCGACATATACAGATACCTAAATACATGGCGTACTAGAACCCCCTTCATAGTTCATCTTAATAGAATAGTGTTCATAAACTTAGAACACTAGAGTACGGTACTGCCTCCCCGTGTACCGATATCAAAGCCCAAAAATAACTTCATAGGCTTGGGAAATCACTTTCCCAGCTCCTAAATTGCATTCATTAGCCTCATAACTTGATCTTGCATCTTATGGTAGTGTTTAAGGTGGTTTACTACCATTTTTACATGTTATTAACATGAAATCCAAATTCTGCCATTAATGGTCTCTAAACACCCAAACAACCATAACATCACATCAATCAACAAGGCAATCAAATTTATGATGCCCATGAAGGCATATGAGTTAGTAGTGTACTAACCTTGATTCAAGCTAAAAAAAAGAAGCATTTATCCAAACTCTTCAAGTCTTTTTCTTCCCAAGCTCCTTGGAAGAATTTCCAAATTCTTTCACTACACAAGAAAATTGTAAAACAGATTACAACTTTGCAGAAAGAGGAAAACCATCTAGAACTTACACTTGGGCTAAAAATGAGATTAAATACTACCCTTAACCTATCTCTCTCAAAAACCCCACTAAACCCATGTTTCTCTTCCATCACCAAACTTGTTGATCCTTACCTTAAAACATAGATCCTTGAGTGCTGAGCCACTTTTCTCAAACCCAAATTCTGAGATTCACGATCCAAAACACAAAGATTCTACCTTTAGACTTTGGTTTTTGGAAGGGAGATGAGTATGGATGAAGAGAGAAGAAAAGGGACAATATGATCTCACTCTAAAGGCTTTTTTTGTAGAAAAATAAAGAAGCTCTCTTCATTCTCTTTTTAAAAAGAGGTAATTCCTAATTACCCCTTCATCATCCTCCCAGCTTATTACCCAACCATAACCCAAGCCTAACAACCCTAAAACAAGCTCACTAAGACTCTCAAAGGCCCAACTCTCGGCCCAAACATAAGGCCAATAACTCGGGTTAAACTGACCCTCAAATTCCAAAGCCAGTTTGTTACACTTATGGTTCCATAAGTGACAATACTGGTGGTATTATAGAAAATGATGCTCTAGATACGTAAAAGAACCAATGCTTTAGATGCTATAGGAAACACCACTGCAGCTATTGGCAAGGTAAAGCTTATGTTAATTCCTTGCTCTTTTTTCTTCAAATTCAATGCTGGCCATTCCACTAATAAGAGAGCTATGTTTTATTGCTTTCTGTTAGGATTTTTGTTTTGATATAATAATTGAAAAATAGTTTTGGACTAAATTGAAAAGATTTCAAAAAAAAATTTAAATCCAAACAACTTGAAAATAAGTTTGAGGTATTTTCAAAAGGTTTTGGAAGCGTTTAAAATGTTTTAAAGTAGCCAAACTCAAGTTTTTAGCACGACCACACCGATATGGTTACACCCCGTATCGATACACTTTAGGGTTTCAGCTATAGTATTCTTCCAGAACTAAAAACTCGTATCGGTACAAGCTTATGTTTACCGATATGGAGAGGGGTCGTACCGATACGCCTTTAGGCGTACCGATCCTTGCTTTTCAAATCCCTAACGGCTAGTTTCAAAATCTCTACCGGCTATTTTCCTGCAGTGTACCGATACACTATTTTGATACAGACTGTAGCGTATGGATACACCATATCGATATGCTCCAAAGGTGTATCGATACACCAAGGCTGAGCGAGCATAACGGCTTTGAAGAACGAGTATCGATACGCCAACCCCGTGTATCGATACAGCTGTCTCCAAAACTACATTTATTGTGGGAAATAAAGTCTCTAACGGCTCCAATCCAATCCCAACGGTCTCCAACGGCTAGGAACACATTTGGGAGTATAAAAGGACCTTTCAAGCTCCTAGAACAATTAATGATCTTATGGCCAACATCTAAATGAATAAAAATGTCTTAGTGCTAAAATTGTATATTTTTGTATAGGCAAACACTTGTGAGCTTAATTGTCAATGTATGCTCAAGTGTATTAGGTTTGGGTGAGTGAGTTTAAGAGTGCAAACATCTACCTAAGAGAGGAATTTCTGTTTGCTTTTCTTTTCTTTATATTTACTCAAGCTTTGGGGTAGAAGTTTTGAGTGCGTAAAGGTTTCCTCCTAAGCCTAGGAAAAGGGAAGAAATTCATAGTGAATTTGGAAATCCTTAGTGGGGAAGGTAAGGTAGTAGATGTAGGCTTTGGTTAGAAAGCCGAACCACTCTAAAATTCTTGTGTTATTTTTCTATCTTTTTGCTTCCCACAAAAATCACCCATTAGCAACTTCTCCATCACTTGGCAAGCAATTTTGGTTGATTTATCGAGCCCAACACTTTTCATCTTAGGGTTTCACAATCGGATTGACAACCCTTGTTTCTCTTGCTTTGTTTGGTGCCATGTAAGCAAAGCAAGCATTAATTTCGTTAATGTATTGGCATCAAAAGCTTTCATTGGGGTCATAGTTGGAGCCATGCTCTCTTACTAGTTTTCAACCATGACAAAGAAAAACATTCATTGGCAATTCAACACAATTCCATGACTAATGAAAGGAAGCGCCAAATCAGATTATGCAAGTTGTGTCAAGATTTCAACTGATGCCTCACTCCACGAAATTATCCAACCTGCTGCGCTTGTTATGCTTACCCCATTTATAATTGGAACCCTTTTTGGAGTCAAAACTCTGGTTGGTGTGCTAGGTAGCTCACTAGTTTCTAGTGTCCAGGTACCAAATCTATCATCACTTGTTATCAGCTGCAATTCATCTAAACAATATTGTGATCATTAATTGTGTTTCTATAGATTGTCATCTCAACTTTAAACACGGGAGGAACATGGGATAATGCCAAGAAATACATTAAGGTAATGTAAAATTTGTTTAGCTCTTGTAATCTTTATCGATGAATAATGGTTTGTTATTGTGTGTATAGGCATGCGAATATTAGTGAACATGAAAAGTTACTGGGTTTGAAATGTCACAACTCAAAAGTAGTGAACATGCAAAGTCACAGAGTCCAAAGGGGTCGAAATGTCACAAAGCACACAAACGAAGCTGCTAATGGTGGAAGGGGCTTTTGCCTCCCACGTACATTATTTCTTTTTTATCTTTTAAATTATATATGTAATATATTAAAAAGGAAAAAGCTTTGATACATAGGCCGTGTAAACTTTAGTTTATATATGCCTTTTAGTTTTAGGGGTTAGGGTTTTAGTTTAAGGTTTAAAGTTTAAGGGTTTAGGCTGTAGGGTTTAGAATTTAGGATAAAGGGTTTAAGGTTTAGGGTTTGCTTTTTTAAGGCTAGGGTTAGGAATTTAAAATTTGGGTTTTATAGTGTAAATATGCAAACTTGTGTAAAATTAGTTTTACACAGCCTGGGTATCAAAATTTTACCCTATTAAAAATGGATTAATTATAAATTTGCACCTACTTTCAGACATCTATGTTTAGTCCTCTAACTGATGTTTGTCGAATAGTGATGCACTTTAGAGTAAGTATACTTGTCGTATCAAGTAATAGGGTGATAAGTAGAGTGTCGAACCCATGAGGATTAGATCAATAACTACGAATTTATCGAACACAAGAATATGTTTGCAAGTATTGGTGGTTGTAGATTGGATTAAAACTAAAGCAACTAAACTAAAGATAGCTATGATTAAGACAAACAACTGCAGCAACTAACAAATAATTATGGAGGTTGGGATTATTGCTAAGGATATATGCTTGATTATCTATGACAATGCTATAGTGACTACCAATACATATCTGCGTAAACCATTAAATTCTTTATCTACTCGACAAGATTTTCTAATGAACTTCTAGCTTTCTTGATGCCTAGAAGTTAATAATATTGTATCTAAGGTGATACTTGTCTGCGTTAACCCTAACAATTCTATTATTTGTTAAGAACTCCCTTTTAGTTGCTGAAACCCTAAACTTATGTCTAAGCTAAATTAAGAATAAGTTAATAGCTTAGCCCTACTGTTCATGTTTGTATAACCTAACTCTCTCGATATTAAGCCACATATCAATAGTTAAAAGGCCTCTCTCGATAGCTCTTACAATAACTACGCATAAAGAACGATGAACAAAATAGAAAAAGGAAAAAACAACTATAGCATTGAAATAAACTAATCAAAACATAAAATCCTGGGTTTCAATAATCCCAACTAAAGTATTTAGCTCATATTTGAGCTTAAAACATCCATGATTAAAAGTATAAAGTATGACAGCTTATCAAGCAAAGAAAAGAGTCGAGCATCCTCGACAAAACTCCATATGTACCGTCCAACTATGCTATAGTTCTCGCTCGGCCAGCCTCTCTCGATGGCATCTTTTATGAGGAGATTTCTCTAGCTTTCGCTCTGGTGGTTCTCTGCAAGCTCTGAACTAGGACTATCATCTGTTATCGTGCTCTCCTCTGAAGTAGCATCCAAGTCTCTCTTATATGGGTAGTGAAACTAGGGTTTCAGTACCCTAAAGTGTGCACAGCTTTATTAAAGAAATCCTTTGATTTCCCGCTATATTGAGTGTTGCGTATCTGAGAGAAAGTCCATGTAGGCAAAAGTAGATTCATCTTCAACTGTCCATGCTTCGTCAGCTCCAGCCATGCGATCTACTCTAGCTATCCTCCAGCATCCACCAGATCCTGCACATACACCACAAAGCACCCCCTTTCCTGTGATAAACACCAATATATATAACATTTAAAAT
This sequence comes from Hibiscus mutabilis, assembly GCA_019671005.1. Taxonomy (NCBI): domain Eukaryota; kingdom Viridiplantae; phylum Streptophyta; class Magnoliopsida; order Malvales; family Malvaceae; genus Hibiscus; species Hibiscus mutabilis. Next base: position 23,677,681 of record CM033719.1, on the reverse strand, counting down.
ACATTTGGTGTAACTCCCTATCTACATGCAAAATATATACAATCTAACCTATATGCAAACTATATAAGCTTGAAAACATACAAAAGACAAGGAAAAAATGGCATATAAAATAGATCAATTATGCACTTATCAAATACCCCAAAACTTGAATTGTGATTGTCCTTAAGCGATGCAAAATAGAAGCAAGAAAAATTAAAACAGAAAATAAAAACAATAAACAACCAATAAGTCATAAGGTTCCACTAAACTATGATTACAGTGATTCCAAGTTATGCTACAGCAATAATTTATTCCTCAGCTGTGTTGATGATAAGCAATGCATTAGAGTTTATAGCTTCTTCAAAAGATTGAATCTACTATAGGTGCAGTGTGTACTAAGTTCATGTATTCATCACTTAATTGACTTAGAGAGACTCAATGGTTACTTTTTATTGCTACATTGGCATTTTTATTTTCTTTTTCAGCATATTCCTTTAATACTCCCTAGTTTTTTAGTTCAAAAATTGTATCATTGGGGCTTCAGCTCATCACACTAACTCTTCAGTACCTAAAAATGGAATGGAGCAAACAACCCATCCCCAAGACCTACGAGCATTGCCATTCCGTGAAGACATTCATTCACTCTTTGCCAATACTATTATTTCTAACAGGGAAAGTTAAATAGAGCAAACACAACTCACCTAGTATACTGATAAGTGTTAAAAAGTACTATTTTTCTTACCCTTTTTACTCATATTATTGTTAGACTTAGGCTCATATTAGTTGCATAGTTAGCCATTCATGCATTAATCCATGTTTCCTTCAATCGTTGAGCTTGATTACATAACTTGGTGATTTTTGTGGAAATAGATGCTGCTTTGGTGTGTTTTTGTGTATGTATGTGCAGGATCACTTGCCAAAGCAATGCCGAGCTAGTTGCCAGGGCAATGCATGAAGGATATGCCGAGCTAGTCGCCAGGGCAGTGCATGAAGGAGACGCCGAGCCAGTTGCCATGGCATTTGTCGACAAAGACCAAAAGCAATATGGATGTCGAAATTCATGACTTTACAAGCCCAAGATGACATGGAGCAAGGCCCAAGCCCAAAGGAATTTGATTGCCATGCAGAGATTAAAGAAGAGTTAAATTCCAAGAAGATAGGAGAAGTTCTAATAGGAATAAAATTATAATAAAGAATTATATTCTTTAAAGATAATTTAATTCCAACTCAAACTCCTCCTCAAAGAAGGACTTTGGCCTAGCCCTATAAATATCAAGGAGATTTCGACAATTCAGGAGGGGAGAGCAAGAGTTAATTTCGACAACTCCAAGAGAGGAAGCAAGGGGAATTTTCGGCAAGCATCTAGGGCAAGGAATTTTCGACAAGCTTCATCTTCTCTTCCTTGTTCGATTGGGTTCATGCTAGGGATTGTTTATCTTGCGTTTCTTTGGAACCTAGCCATGAACTAAATTTACTTGGCTATGGTTATTGTGTTTTGTGGTTGTGAGAAACTATTGGTTTTTGTTTAGGTAATAAGAGTTTGCACTTTTCTATTTCAAGGTTTATTCATTCTTGGTTCTTATTATTGTTTGCGAGTGAATTGGGAGAGGATCTCGTGATTTCATCCATTTATCTAATATCGGGAGAGTTAGATTCAAGAAACGAATGAATATGATCTTTATTCAATCCAATGATGGTGAAGATTAATCCGACTTAGGAATAAGTTAAGGATTTCAACGGCTAAGAGGAGCGCAAGATTGGTTGTTGTTCACCCTTGATTCACGCAGGGATGTATTATCAAGGAATGCACAAGTAGCTAGAGTTTCGACTTAGGGATAAGAAGAAACCATTGAAGAACGCTCCGCCGAACCTTGAAGTTGCTGCCCAGACGCCCAAGTAAGTTGCCCAACTAGTCGCCCAGGCAACCATTAATTAGTTGCCAAGGCAACCCCGTTGTGCAAGTCGCCACGGCAACTGAGTTGCCCGTGCACTCTTTTACCAAGACAATCCAATCAGCTATCACACCTCAACTCACGATAACCTGGCCTATTCTCTCTCAATTGAATTCATCTTTTATTTTACTTATTTGCTTTCTAGATTAGTTAAAACTTCTATAATCTTTTATTTGTGTTTTTACTTTTTACAGTGCAAGAGACTAGATTCTTGAAGTGGCACCAATCCTCGTGGAGACGATATCTTTTATACTATAACTTGCGGCGTGTATACTTGCACAATTGCGTAGCACTTATTACGCGCAACAAGTTTTTTGGCGCCGTTGTCGGGATTGGCAATAGCAACTTTGTTTTTACTTTCTTGCACTTTCTTTTATTTTTCTTGTTTAAAATTCAAAGGGCTAACAAACTTTGGTTTTGCATTGGTATATGACCGTATGAGACCGACTTCACCAGAATATCCCTTTGATCCAGAAATCGAACGAACCTTACAAAGACTTAGACGAAGGATAAGAGAAGCAATGGCAAATCAAGACGGCAATATGAATCAAGATGTTCGAGCGGGAGGAGGAGTGATTCTTGCACGAAACAGAACTATTCGAGACTATCTTGAAGAAGATCTTGATGGACTTAACCCAGAGTTGTCGCACCGAAATTGAAGCCGACCACTTTGAGTTGAAACCGTAATGTTTAATATGATCAACACAATAGGTCAATTTGGCGGCTCAAGAATCAAGATGCACGACAACATCTGAAATCTTTCCTCGAGATTTGCAACTCGTTCAAGATACACTGAGTCACCCCGATGTCTTACGATTAAGATTATTCCCTATTCACCGAGGGATAGGGCGAAAGCATGGCTAAATAGCATTCTGCCGGATCCATAGCATCTTGGACTGATCTTTGTCGTGATTTCCTTGCTAGATTTAATCCTACAAATTTAATCGATAAGCTTCAGAACGACATTACTTCTTTTTCGGCAGGCGGATGATGAATCTATGTACGAGGCTTGGGAGCGATATAGAGAACTTCTACACAAATGCCCTCTACACGGATTCGGTGTGGACTCAAGTAACAATGTTTTACAATGCCGTGAATACACCAACAAGGATGATGCTAGATGCCTCGGCAAACGGCATACTCCTAGATAAGTCATTTGGAAGAAGCAATGCAAATCTTAGACAGGCTGGCCAAGAATGATTATCAATTCCCATCTACTAGAAGAGGAGGAGTTAGACGCCAAGCCACAATACATGAACTAGGATCATCGATTCAATTTCGGCACAATTGGCCGCTTTAACCAAGATGGTCCGAACATGCAAAAACCAAACAACACACATGAAGTCAAGGTAATGGATTCTTTTTGTGAGTTATGTGGTGATAACCATAATTCTTCTGAATGTATGCAGAATCCGGAATCTAGCTTCTATGTGGGGAATTACAATCGGGGCAACAACATGATGTCAAATACATACAATCCAGCTTGGAAGAAGCACCCAAAGTTTTCATGGAGTAATCCCAACAATGCTCTAAACCAGAACAATCAGAATGCACAAGCATCGGATTCAGTGAGAATATGCCACGGCAAATGGATGCCGCAAAGAACAACCGACAACATCTAGTTCTTTGGAAAATTCTCTAAATGCTTTTATGATGAAAACTGAATCTTATATGGCTGAGAATAGTAATTTCATAAAAAGAACTGATGCTTTTATTAACAGGACCAAGATGAGATTGCAAAACCAAGAGGCGGCAATCAAATCATTGAAAAATCAAGTCGGACAATTTGCTCAAAATCTGAACACTAGACCACAAGGAGGTTTACCTAGCGACATCAAGTCGCAAGAGGAACGGCCATGAGCAATGTAAGGCAATCACCACCAGAAGTGGCCAACAACTTAGAGAGGTTCAAACCCGCTCGTCAAACAAAACTCCACAAAAAGATCAAGACGAACCTAGCGGCAAAGTCTCAGATGCTGAACCAGGAATTGTTGCGGCAACCGGCAATAAGCATGCCTCGGCAACCGATGACGCCTCGGCAACTTGCGATAAGCACGCCTCGGCAACCCCTGGGTTGGTAACGATCGGCAACTCCGGATGTCCCAAGCAATGCCGTCAATCGGGTTTCAAACCAATGAAAGGATAGAAGATATCCGACTTCCACCACCATTCCCACAAAGGTTGAAGTGACAAAAGCAAGAATACCAATTCAAGAAGTTTCTTGATATCCTAAAGCAAGTCCACATCAACCTGCCATTGGTGGAAGCAATTGAACAAATGCCAAACTATGCCAAGTTTCTTAAAAACATTGTGTCCAAGAGAACAAGGCTAGGAGAGTTTGAAACAGTTGTCGCGACAGAGGGATGCATGGCAATGTTGCACAATCGCATGCCGCCCAAGTTGAAGGATCCCGGAAGTTTCACAATACCCTGTTCTATTGGAAATCACTATGTCGGGAAAGCATTATGCGACCTAGGGGCTAGCATAAACTTGATGCCTAAATCAGTTTTCGAAACTAGGAATCGGGAAGGCAAGACCTACAATGATTATGCTGCAGCTAGCCGACAGATCCTATGTGCATCCAGAGGGAAAAATCGAGGACATACTTGGTAAAAGTTGATAAATTTATTTTTCCCCCGACTTTATTGTTTTGGATTGTGAAGCGAGATGAGCATGCGCCTATCATTCTCGGGAGACCATTCCTAGCGGCGGGAGAACTTTGATTGATGTTGAAAAGGAGAACTCACAATGAGGGTGAATGACCAGCAGGTAAAACTAAATGTGTTCCAAACACTAAGGCATGCCGATGATCCGAAGAATGCCAACTACTTCATGCCACGGCAGAGTTTAACCGATGAGGAATTTAGTTGCCTCGGCAACTACATTACCGATCAAGAGGAACCGAGGAGGATGAAGTACCGGTCGATGAGGAACAATCGAAGAGGCAAATTGGCTAGTCAATCGACCCGGTACATACTTTGAACCACCTGGACTACTCGGGTAAGGAAGGTAAGATCGAAAAACCCTCTATCGAAAATCCACCAATTCTTGAGTTAAAACAATTGCGAGCAATGAAATATGTATACTTAGGGATCGATAATACATTACCTGTAATTATTTCCTCTAAGTTACAGCCTGAGCGAGAAAAGAAGCTGATCAACATGTTGAAGCTACATAAAAGGCAATAGGGTGGACAATTGCCGACTTGAAGGGAATTAGCCCGGCGGTGTGCATGCACAAGATCTTATTGGAAGATGATCACAAACCTTCAATTGAGGCCTGGGGAGACTGAATCATGCCATGAAAGGGGTTGTAATGAAAGAAATCATCAAATGGCTTGACGCCGGCATTATATACCCTATCTCCGATAGTACGTGGGTAAGTCCGATTACAATGTGTGCCGAAAAAAGGAGGTATAACAATGGTAAGCAATGAAAATAATGAACTTATCCCAACCAGATGTGACCGGTTGGAGGGTTTGTATGGACTATCGAAAGCTAAACAAAGCCACTAGGAAAGATCACTTCCCATTACCCTTTATTGATCAAATGCTTGACCGTCTTGCAGGTAAACCATTTTACTGTTTTCTTGATGGTTATTCAGGTTACAATCAGATTGCCATAGCACCAGAAGATCAAGAAAAGACAACCTTCACATGCCCCTACGGTACTTATGCCTTCCGAAGGATGCCGTTCGGATTGTGTAACGCCCCGGCAACCTTCCAAAGATGCATGATGGCGCTCTTTTCAGACATGGTCGAAGACTTCCTTGAGATCTTCATGGATAATTTTTCGGTTTTTGGTAATGACTTCGACGGCTGTCTCGGCAATTTAGAGAGGGTGTTAGCAAGATGTGAAGAAACGGATTTAGTCCTCAATTGGGAGAAATGCCACTTTATGGTAGATGAAGGAATAGTGCTCGCCATAAGATTTCATCCAGGGAATTGAAGTAGACAATGCCAAGGTGGACGTGATCGAGAGATTACCCCACCAAATTCGGTTAAAGGAATTGAAGTTTTCGGACATGCAGGTTTTTTACTGAAGGTTCATTCATAATTTTTCTAAAATCACTAAACCTTTGTGTGTCTGCTTGAACAGGATAAAGTCTTGAGTCCGATGATTCTTGCACTCAAGCATCGAAACCCTAAAGAAAAAGCTTGCCTCGGCACCCATTGTCGTTCCACCAGATTGACGCTACCTTTTAAGCTCATGTGTGATGCAAGTGATTTGCGGTAGGAGCAGTCCTAGGCCAACGCACAGGTAAGACATTCCATGTGATATACTACGCTAGTAAAACTCTTAATGATGCTCAAGTGAATTACACAACAACGGAGAAAGAGTTACTAGCTGTAGTTTTCGCATTTGACAAGTTCCGATCCTATTTAATTGGTACAAAGGTAATTGTTCATACGGACCATTCGGCAATCAAATACTTATTTGCTAAAAAGGATGCTAAACCTCGTTTGATTCGTTGGATATTACTTTTACAAGAATTTGATATTGAAATTAAGGACAGGAAAGGAACAGAAAATCAAGTGGCCGATCACTTATCACGTTTGGAACGCAATAGGGAGAAGGACGCGGATCTAGAGATATGCGATGCATTCCCGGATGAACAAATTCTAATTACCTCGGCAACCCTCAACGCCTCGGCAGCCCATGACGCCTCGGCAACCATGGATGCACACGCCTCGGCAACTCTCGACGTCGCAGCAGTCTTGGATGCACACGCCTCGGCAATTTTGGGAGCAGACACTACGGCAGCACATGCCTCGGCAATACCCTGGTACGCAGATTTAGTTAACTTCCTTGTTTGTGGTATTTTTCCGTATGGCATTACTCACCAAGGGAAGAAGCGGTTCCGCCATGATGCTAAGCATTACTTTTGGGACGAGCCTCGTTTGTTTAAACAATGTTCAGATCAGGTTATACGCCGATGTGTCCCTGAAGAAGAGCAACAGAATGTACTTCGGCAATGCCATTCTTCACCCTATGGAGGACATTTTGGAGGAACTCGTACCGCGGCCAAAGTCTTGCAATCCGGTTTGTATTGGCCAACATTGTACAAAGATGCCCAAGACTTTTACAAGCAATGTGATCGTTTTGCGGAGAGGACGGGCAATATCTCTAGGCGACATGAGATGCCAATCCGAACATCATCGAGGTAGAACTGCATTCGATGTATGGGGATCGATTTTATGGGACCTTTCCGTCTTCATTCGGCAACCTCTACATCTTACTCGCCGTCGACTATGTGTCTAAATGGGTAGAGGCAGCTGCAGTTCCCAACGACGATTCCAAGACCGTGCAACGATTCCTGCAGAAAAACATATTTACACGGTTTGGGATGCCGAGAGCAATTATCAGCGACGGGGGCAGGCATTTTGACAACAGACTAATTGCCAAGATGTTTGCAACGCTCGCATATCACACAAGATCGCCACGGCATATCACCCACAAACCAACGGGCAAGCAGAAATTTCCAACCGGGAGTTGAAGGGAATACTCGAGAAAGTTGTAAGTCCCTCAAGGAAGGATTGGTCATTAAGACTAGATGACGCACTTTGGGCATATCGCACTGCATTCAAAACACCATTAGGTATGTCCCCCTTCCGGCTTGTCTATGGTAAAACATGTCATCTACCGGTGGAAATCGAGCACAAGGCGTACTGGGCAATCAAGACCGTGAATATGGATTGGGGAAGTGCCGGACAAAAGCGCTTGATGGATCTCAATGAGATAGAAGAATTTTGTGCACTCGCCTATAACAATGCACAAATCTACAAGGAGAAAACAAAGCGATGGCATGACAAGAAACTATTGCCACGACAATTCACGTCAGGGCAACTAGTTCTCCTATTCAATTCTCAGCTAAAAATTTTCCTGGGAAAGTTGAAATCAAGATGGTCGGGACCATTTGAAGTCGTCAAACCATTCTCCCATGGCGCCGTAATAATCAAGTCCATCTCCGACAACCATGAATTCAAAGTTAATGGACAAAGATTGAAGCACTACAATGGTGCCCATGTGGAACGTAACAAGGAAGTGGTCAATTTAGGAGATGCATGAGCATGCTCTCCCTTTTGATATTTTTATTTTTTTTTATTTTTATTTTTGTTTTTGTCGATTAGTTAATTATTTATTTTTCATTTTTTTTATTTTTTATTATTTTATTATTTTGCCGATTATTAGTAGTTTTAGGATAGATTTTTTTTATTCAAGTCTAAGAATCCTATTACACATCTTTATTTATTCTCTTTATTAGTTTATCTTTAATTTTAATCCTTCTTTGATTTGTTTTTGAATTGTAGGAAAGGAAGTTCAAGATAAAAAAGGAATTCTAAACCAAGTAGGAAAACATCTTCAACAAGGAAACTAATGGGCTGAATCTAAGGCTTATATAAAGCCTCCAATTCATCCTAACCAAAACCCTTATCGACAACTCCTACAAAACCCTAAACCCTTTTTTGTTTTCCCCTAAACCCTAATCCCACCCACCTATCGATTCTATAAAACCCATCACCCTTAACATATTCCTACTTTCTATCTTGCAACTTTTTAGCTTCTTTTCTTTTCTTTGTTTTTACTCACAACCAAGATCATACATGGCATCCAAGATTAAACTTGTAGTTCATCCAAATTCCTCCAAAGAACCAAGATACAAGAAGTTTGCTACACCGGCGGTTCAAGAAAGATTTCAATCCAAGTTTGAAAGCCGGAAGATTCATGAAGAACAAGGCTTTGAATACTCCAGATCTCAAGATTTCGGCCTTGAACCATTCATCTTCAAGAGGATTGCACATCAAAAGTGGCAAATCTTTTGCCATCAACCGGAACCGGGTAACATCTCATGGGTAAGAGAATTCTATGCTCACTCACCTAACCCGGATAATCCTTATGTTTTTGTTCGTGACAAGGCCATACTTATAAGTCCCGAAAGCATCAACACCTTTTACGGACTTTACATTGAGAAGGACGAGCATCAAGCCTTCGTTGACCAAATCAATCCCAAGCAACTCGACAAAGTGCTTCAAGAACTCACTCAACCGGGAACTCATTGGAACGACGGTAAATACAAGGGCACGGTAAATCACCTTCGGCTTAAACCCGAGGCAAAACTATGGAATAAGTTTGTTAAAACTTCTTTAATGCCCTTCACACACAATACTACTGTTGATATACCACGTCTTTTGCTCATACATTCTATTTTGCATAATCGCATCATTAACATTGGAAAAATTATTTGTGATGAGATTTTTGTATGCAGCTCAAAAGATAAGGGTTATCTTTTCTTCCCTTGCTTAATTTCTAATCTTTGCAAGGAGATGCATGTCCCGAGTGAGTCCACCGATGAAAAGGCCCTACCCAAGTCTGGTTGGAATCAAGCACTAATCCGAAAGCTAATGGGAGAGGCACCGGGAGATTCTTCAAGGCCTCCAATTGTCACGGCAACTCCTGCCGCCGCGGCAATCCCTAATGCCCAAGCACCTAACGCCAGGGCAACTCGGCCATTAATCCCGGGACACTTTGAAGCACTTTTGCACCCATTGGAAAGCCGCCTAAGGCAAATTGAAGATCGGCAACTAATGTTCATGCGGTACATGAAGGAGCACAACAATGCCATCACCCAAGTCATCCTAGAAAAGTACCCGGACAATCGTGTGCCGTTCCCAATCTTTCCCACCGAGATTCTTGCCCCGGCAACCAAGGAAGCAGACGCCACGGCAACCAACCCTGACGATGCCCCGGCAACCACTGCAAAAGCCAAAGGTAAAGCACCCATGCCCGAATCAACTCCTACGGAATCATTTTCTAATTTTTCAGATTCGGACGAGTCCTCCATTGAACCAATAAAGACCGAACCAATTGAATCCTCCAAACGAAAAGCCATTGACATTGATGAAGAGGATGATGAGGACAACCCCGTACGAGGATCGATTCCACCACCGGCAACAAGAAAACAACCATCACGTTCAAGCAAGAAAGTCAAGACGCCAACTAGAAGGAAACTAATAATCTACGATGATGAACTCTCGGAGTAAGTCCTCGTATGCATTTTTATTTTTATTGTTATTTTTCGTTATTTTTATGCATGCATTGAGGACAATGCCTCACTCGAGTAAGGGGGGATTGTTATTAGTAATTACCATGTTTAGTTACATTAATCTTAAGCATTACATTTAGGATACATAAATTGCTTGCCATGCCTTTAATTGGAACAAGAATTGCTTAGATTTGATGAATATTCAATGATGACTTTACCAATGCACTTAATTGATAGAATTTTTATTCTAGGATAACCATGAAAAACTTAGAATTTTACTATGATGGTAAATTTGATGAAACACTGTTGTGGTTTGATTGATTTAAGGAGTTCTAGTAAACTTAGGTTGATAATTAACTAATTGGGGGATTAGAATAAAAATTGGATGAATGCTAGAGGTGCCCGAAATTGGCTCTAGCATATGCTAAAAAATTGATCACTAGAGGTGCCCAAAACTGGCTCTAGGAGGCGTTAAAATTTTTTTTAAACTAGAGGTGCCCGAAACCGGCTCTAGTCGATTAAATTAACTTAAGAAAACTAAAAATAAAACACTAGAGGTGCCCGAAATTGGCTCTAGTTAAAACAAGTTAAAAAGAACCCAATGAAGTAATTTGAAAACCTATTGTTTGCATAGAATCCGAAAAATCAACTTGCACACAACTCCGCACACACTCACAAGCATTATAGTTTGATTCCGAGTAACTCCTCAGTTTTCCAAAAAATAAAAAGCCAATCATACTTTGTGCCCCGGTTCAGAGAATTGAAATCAAGTTCAAAGCTAAGTTTGTGAAAATTTGAAGTCTTGGCAGGTAATTATGAGTTTGCATTGCTTGAGGACAAGCAATAGTTTGAGTTTGGGGGTGTGATAAGTGTTCAAAAGTACTATTTTTCTTACCCTTTTTACTCATATTATTGTTAGACTTAGGCTCATATTAGTTGCATAGTTAGCCATTCATGCATTAATCCATGTTTCCTTCAATCGTTGAGCTTGATTACATGACTTGGTGATTTTTGTGGAAATAGATGCTGCTTTGGTGTGTTTTTGTGTATGTATGTGCAGGATCACTTGCCAAAGCAATGCCGAGCTAGTTGCCAGGGCAATGCATGAAGGATATGCCAAGCTAGTCGCCAGGGCAGTGCATGAAGGAGACGCCGAGCCAGTTGCCATGGCATTTGTCGACAAAGACCAAAAGCAATATGGATGTCGAAATTCATGACTTTACAAGCCCAAGATGACATGGAGCAAGGCCCAAGCCCAAAGGAATTTGATTGCCATGCAGAGATTAAAGAAGAGTTAAATTCCAAGAAGATAGGAGAAGTTCTAATAGGAATAAAATTATAATAAAGAATTATATTCTTTAAAGATAATTTAATTCCAACTCAAACTCCTCCTCAAAGAAGGACTTTGGCCTAGCCCTATAAATATCAAGGAGATTTCGACAATTCAGGAGGGGAGAGCAAGAGTTAATTTCGACAACTCCAAGAGAGGAAGCAAGGGGAATTTTCGGCAAGCATCTAGGGCAAGGAATTTTCGACAAGCTTCATCTTTTCTTCCTTGTTCGATTGGGTTCATGCTAGGGATTGTTTATCTTGCGTTTCTTTGGAACCTAGCCATGAACTAAATTTACTTGGCTATGGTTATCGTGTTTTGTGGTTGTGAGAAACTATTGGTTTTTGTTTAGGTAATAAGAGTTTGCACTTTTCTATTTCAAGGTTTATTCATTCTTGGTTCTTATTATTGTTTGCGAGTGAATTGGGAGAGGATCTCGTGATTTCATCCATTTATCTAATATCGGGAGAGTTAGATTCAAGAAACGAATGAATATGATCTTTATTCAATCCAATGATGGTGAAGATTAATCCGGCTTAGGAATAAGTTAAGGATTTCAACGGCTAAGAGGAGCGCAAGATTGGTTGTTGTTCACCCTTGATTCACGTAGGGTGTATTATCAAGGCATGCACAAGTAGCTAGAGTTTTGACTTAGGGATAAGAAGAAACCATTGAAGAACACTCCGCCGAACCTTGAAGTTGCTGCCCAGACGCCCAAGTAAGTTGCCCAACTAGTCGCCCAGGCAACCATTAATTAGTTGCCAAGGCAACCCCGTTGTGCAAGTCACCATGGCAACTGAGTTGCCCGTGCACTCTTTTACCAAGACAATCCAATCAGCTATCACACCTCAACTCACGATAACCTGGCCTATTCTCTCTCAATTGAATTCATCTTTTCTTTTACTTATTTGCTTTCTAGATTAGTTAAAACTTCTATAATCTTTTATTTGTGTTTTTACTTTTTACAGTGCAAGAGACTAGATTCTTGAAGTGGCACCAATCCCTGTGGAGACGATATCTTTTATACTATAACTTGTGACGTGTATACTTGCACAATTGCGTAGCACTTATTACGCGCAACATATACTAAGATAGCAAGATGCATAGAAGAGTGTCCCTCAACTTTTTTGTTAATATTATCAATTTATTTTCTTTGATTTTTCAGGGAGTGTTTTAAGCCTTTATTTTGGTACATTGAGCATTAAGTTCATTCTCTTTGATTCATGCTTAGGCATCAAAAGTCGACCTAGAGTTTCCTTAAGGTTTTTTTAAGTTTTTAGAGTACATGCAACATGTGTTTTTAAAGCTACATCAGAAACAACATTAAGTTCAAAACCTAAAGCTCTTAACACATTTGAAAGCATCAATATAGATTCATCGTAGGAAGTCATGATCAACGCAACAGCAGATTCAGAATCAAAGAAATCATAGCAAATGGAACCTATCAGACATATTAGGCTATTTACAAGACCTAAATTTTTTTAAATTTTTACCTAAATTTAACCTAATATATGTATAGGTATATACTCCCCCAAATTTGAGACTAGCATTGTCCTCAATGCAGAAAGAAGATAAAAGAAAAAGAAAAACAAATCAAGGAAAAGCAAATATGCAAATGCAAAATATGAAAAAGTAAACTAATTAAAACAAAAAAATAAAACTAACCCATGGAGTAACTAGGGTGGTGGTTCGCAGCATGTCTAGCTCATTGTTTGTTTGCCAATATGTGACACAAGGGGAACAGTAGCATGCGGTAACTGTTGATGTGCAATAGATGCAGGAGGTGCAGGGGCATCCTTGTGCAAAAGAGCCACGATATATGTTGAAGAGCTGGAGGTGGTGGATAATTATGGTATGCGCCCCAAGTGCGTTTGCAGTTCCTCAATTAGCTTGAGAACTCGACCAACAGAAACCTTAGTCTGAGTCTTAGGATTTATTACATATAGAATTGGAGTTGGTGATGTTTTGGCAGGGGAAGAAGGGACCTAGATTATTGATCGGTGCACCTTAATAGAGTCATCACTAACCAAGTGAACTAGGCTAGTAAGAGTCGATGGGGTAGGGTGCATGGGTGCCTTACCTTTATCCATAGCTCTCGTCCGCTTAACATGTCAGCGATGAGTAGGTGAAGTTGTGGTTTCCCTCTTTTTCATTATTTTGGCAGTAGCAACTAGAGGTTTGGGTGGTGTTTCATCTTTTTCTTCTTCATTCTCTTTTTTATCTCTATCTTCTTCTTCATCATCTTCTTCATCTTCTCTAGGCAATTGGCCAGCAGGGATCTCAGTGAAGTAGTGCTCAAGAAACACCAAAAATGCCTCAGTAGACCTTGGGGACAATTGGTTCAGCATGTCTCTTATTGCCAAATCATTTGCTTTAACGTATTCAAAGAATGGCCTGAAGAATTTCTTTATGGCACTAAATAGAGTAGTGCGCAACAAATTCGTAGCTGTGGTGTTAAAAGATGTTGAATTGGACACCAGTCTTTTAAGCCTTGGTATCTCCTTTGGGAGAGTCCTTGTAGAGGCCTCTATTATCAAATCATTTAGTTTAGTCTGAACTTGTGCCTTTTCACGTAATGCAGTGATCAGGCTCGGGAAAAGTATAGGTTATTTTTGGTTGAAATGCGTTGTTATGCTCACAATGGACTCATAAGTCATTTTTCCAATATCAATACGTCATCTGGTCATTACATAGTGCATGAGAAGAATCCTATCGGTAGAGATCGTGGAGTGGTTTCCAGTGGGACCCATTCTTGTGTTCATAAAATGGATCCAATATTTAGGGTCTAGTTTCAGGTTAACCCGTTTTACAATCTTATCAGCGGTGGGTTTCCATATCCATGCAGTCTCTCGAATACACAAGTCTTGCAACACTTCGTCATGGGTGGCATTGGTGGCCATTGACACAAAGTCCCCGTGCTCATCTTCTGTATTTTCAAGGTCAAATAAAGTATTGATTATTGCGGCAAAGAAGTTTACCATTTTCCCTCGAACAAATGCAGTGGTTTCATCAGTTTTGCTGATGTAGGTATAGAACTCGTGCACCTAAGAAACATTAATCCAACCATGTTCCAAGACAAACTCTTCCCATCCATGGGTCTCAATCACAGAGCGGATGTTGTCATCAAATTGGATCATGTGCATGCCAATGAACTCTAATCCTTCTTCTGGAAGAAGTTGTCGATTCTAAAAGGTCTTGTAGCATCGCTCTACCTTTGGATTGTAAAATATTCAGTGAGGATCAACTTCCCTTATGGTCGTCATGGTACGACGATATATTGAAGCGGGAGTTTCCCTAGGCGGGGTTATTCTAGTAGGTTTTGGGGTGACTGGTGAAGCACTGCATTGAGCGGTTTGTTGTTCTTGTTTTGGCCATGGGTGAAAGAAAAGTAGAATGTAGGGAAAATGAGTGAACGAGTTTTGGAGCAGGGTTTAAGACTACATGGGGAAGGGAAAGCACATTTTTCTCAGGTTTACGAAGAGTTTCTCGATAGTGTGATGAAGGAGAGAAAGGTTGGTTTAATTGTATGTGATTGATGAGAGGCTTGTGACGACAGGAGAAAAGTGTGTAGGGTAAGTAGGTTAGAGAAAACCGGTATAATGATTATAAGGGAAAGTTTGTATTTGAGATATCATATACTTTCTTCCCTTTTTCTAAGGAATATTCCCTTCGAGAAAATGCTATTTTCTTAATTTGTGGAGGGCCCCGTAAATAACTTTGTGTGATAACTGACAAAAATTATAAAAAAAAACTTAATTTGAAACTAAAATTACAGGAATTGAAATTGAGGAAAGATAAATACAAAAAATAAACGGGATCAGATTAGAATATGCCAAGCATCCCCTAACAAGGGCTTATATTTATCATGAAGGATCAGTACTCCCGTGAACATCGTTATCTATTGCAACACTTTGATAAGCTTGCTTAAGTGATCATTTATGGTTTGAGATAAGCAACGGTCCCATGATGTATCTGGATTGAGGCAAACACGTCCATCATGCCATTTGATGATCTTTTTTTCTTCCACAGTTCTCATGTTTGGATTGAGTTTCCGTTGTGGTGTAATTAGGCTATTGTTGCGTGTTTTAAGTGATACGCAAGTGGAGCAAGTGAACACTTCGCAAGTAATAAAGTGATGAATATAGAGTATCGTCTCCACATGGACTGGTCTTGAAGGACTTGGGTTCTTAACTCCTTGCACTAAAATAAAAAAGTATTTGTGGTGATACAAGATGGTAAAGAAATATCCAAAACAAAATAAAGAAAGACTATAGATGAATAAGGTAATCAATGAGAGAGTAGGTTGGCTTATTAGGAATGAGAGTATGCCGGATGAGTTGCTTTGGCAAGTTGGATGCTAGAGGTAAGTGAGATGCTGAGGCAAGTAGATTATTGTGGCAAGTAATTGCCCAGGCAAGTAGTTTGCTGGAAGTAGGACTCACTGTGACCAATGAAATGCAATAGCAAGTGGTTGAGTCAGAGTAGGACTCTTCTCGGCCAGTGGTTGCCCTGGGAAGTTAATTGTTACGGAAAATGCGATGTTGTGGCAAGTCAATTGTGTCTCTAATGCTTAGCAGAGTGTTCTTCAATGCCTTCACGTTATTTCTAACTTGAAGGGCTGATGCTTGTGTAAACCTTGGTGATACGTCTGTCACATGTTACTTTACCAAGAGTATACATCATCTTTCTTGAACTCTTGTTAGCCGCTTGAAATTCACTCCTTCTCCAAGCTTTCTTCACTTTGTCACTTTCCAGGTTCAAGAGGGAATTGATTCCCTTCAGCTCTCACAATATTAGAAAACTCAGATTCAATTCAGTCCATTTATCTCCATCAACTCTCGTAATGTTTGGAAATCAACTCGGTTGAGGAACCTCCAATGGATATCACTCTATTAGAGAAAATCCTTCTTACGAATCTCCATTGATCTCGTTCTCCCTTTGTTGTCACCAATTAGGGATTTGAGTTTCAATGAATGATTCTCCCCTCAAATGTTTATCTCTAAACTACTCGATTTGCAAGAATAAGAATTGAATCAACATTGTGCATTAAACTTAAACCAAAATAAAATCATCCCTACAAAACCTTTCAAAACCTAATAACCCAAACCATCTAAATTTAGTTCATGGTTGGGTGAAAAGAAAACACAAAGAATAATTTCCCCAACATGAAGGGTGATGTGCGATTACAAAAATAGAAAGAAGAGAGAAGATGAGCTCCCCATTCTGATCACTCCTCCTACGATCGGCCTTTCCCAAGTCGATTTCTCTCATGAACCGATCCCTAAAATTTGACTCTCTTCTTCAAGTGTTTCAATCTCTTTAAATAGATATGGAGATGAGTTGTTGCATGAGAATTTGGTGGAGAATGGGCTTCCATTTGAATTTCAAATGTGGGGATAATCTTGCTGATTTTAAATAATAAATGGGGATAATATCCTTTGCATTTGAATTTCAATTTGAATTAGGCGGTTAAGAATTTGAATTTGAATTTGAATCTGTGCCTAACCACTTTAATCCTTTACTTGCCATGGCATGCTTCGGCAATTAGCTCAGCAAATCGTCATGCACCACAAAAGAGCAAAAGAGTAGCACTTTTCCTACAAAAAATAATAAAATGCATGGCCAAGCCCATTGGGCCAAGAAATTATGAAAAATGCATGAATGAATAACAATGCAACTAGAAATTGGCTCAAGTCTACCAATAGTACAAGCCTAAAGGGTCAAAAAATAGTATTTTTCAACACTTAACACACCCCCAAACTCAAAATATTGCTTGTCCTCAAGCAATACAAAACTAACAAGCACCTGCAAAGACATTTACCAAACATGAACAAGTTGCATGCCTGACTTCAATCCTCAGAACCATAGCAACTAGTATTAATTACCTTTGTGACTTTACGCAAAACACAGAAAAATTACTCAAAATTTAGTATGATGCAAGTGAAGTGTGTGCGGAGTCATGTACAAGCTAATCATAGGAGTTCCGAGTAAAACCTTAGTTTTATTAACTTGCCGAGGCAAGCGGTCTAACTAGAGATAGTTTCGGGCATCTCTAGCGTATCTCTTTATTTATTTATTTGCTATGTTTTTATACTAGATCCAGTGTTGGGCACCTATAGTATTTTCAAAAATCCTTAAAACTAGAGCCAGTGTTGGGTACCTCTAGCTAAGGTTTATTCATCATTCATTTTTTGGACTAGAGGCAGTTAGGCACCTCTAGCATTTTTCTAATACTTACTTACCTAAGGTTCACTAGGTTCTCCTAGATTAACAAGTTACAACAATGTTTATTAAAACAACATCATAACAAAATCCTAAGCAAATTTTCATGCTAAGCCTAGAGTCAAAAGTTCTCTTATCCTAATGTCATGGCAAGTAAATCATCATTAGTTATCACAACATGTTACTAACAAGTTCAGTCAGGCAAACTATCATTGAAAGTGACACAAACTATCATGAAAAATGCATGCTAACATAAAAAACATGAGAGGACAAACAAATGAATACAAATGCAACAAATTATGAAACAAAAAAAAGACGATCCCCCAAACTCGAGGAAAGCATTGTCCTCAATGCATGTAAATAGAAATGTAAATGCTAATCCGAGAGGTTGTCACCTCTGAATCAAAGTTTCCTGGTGGCCATGTGTTTTACACGCTTTCTAGTGCACGATGGTTGTTGACTTGCTTGTAGGACAGGGGCTAGAACTTTAGTTTCCTCTACCTCGTCTTCTGGCTCACCCATTGTGCACTAGAATCTAAAGGATCAATAGATGGTTCAATTCACATAGGTTCAGTCATGGGTTTCTTACCTTTATCTTTGGCAATAGTTGTCGCGGTAGGTTCCCTCTCAGCTAGGCCAATCTTGCCAGCTTCACTTACCGTGGCAAGTAGCTCTATATGGAACACAAGGAATGGTATGTGGCAATCAGGGTATTTCCCCAAAATGATCCGCGAAAGAGTAACATCTCGATCTTTTATATACCGCATGAGCTTTATTTCTCGCTCCTCCATGCGTTCCAACTTTTCCATCAAAGGGCGTATTAGGTCGACCATCCCTTGGTAAGTTGTCAAGGAAAATTCATTTGGTGCAGTATCTTTTGCCGCGACAAGTGCACTTGTCTGGGCAACTAGAACAGTTGGTTTCGGTGCAGCTGGTTGTGGCATTCCTTCTTGCATCACTCGCATGTATTGTGCCTTTGTCCACCCACTCCTCTTCAGAAGTCGTTCATCAGTTTTCTCGATTGGTACCTTTTCTTTCTCACGCAAAATATATATTAAGTTGGGAAAATATAATGCTCCTACTGAGAGAATATTAGGCCAGATAGGGTGCACCGATGCTCGTAAGCTGGGCTGTGTTGTTTCCCTGTTGTAGGGTGATGCTTATGCATAGTGGACTGCCACAATATCCAGTATGGCGACAAATAATGTGACCTGGGAGTTCTTCTATGAAGTGTTTTGGAAGAAGTTTTTATGAGTCTGATATCTGGACGAGAAGAAGCGTGAGTTTATGGCTTTGGTGTAGGGCTGTATGTCTGTAGCGGAATATAAGGTGCAGTTCGTGAGGTTGAGTCGGTATGCACCTGAGTTGGCTTCTGACGAGCATACTCGATGTGATCGTTTTTTATATGGACTTGTGTAGGATGTTAAGACATACATGCTTGCTGCTGATTATACCGACTTTGATGTGTTGGTTTCGCGAGCTAAGGATGTAGAGCATAATTTGGGTTTAGCTTTTGGATTGCGAGGTTCTAGCTCGGGTAAGAGAGTTGTTGTTTCGGGTTATAGCGGTGGTCAGGCCAAGAGACACCGTGACAGGAGGTTTCACCAAGAGCCAAGGCATGGCGGAGGTGTTGTAGGACGTGGAGTCCAGGGGCAAGGTGCCCAAGTTAGAGCTCCGTTTAGCACTTTTTGGGTTTATGGATCCTGAGATCATTTCAGGCGAGATTGCCCGCGTTTGGCCAGGGAGGGTCAGGCACCTGCGCCTGTGGTGGCTAATGCTTGCTCGAGGTGGGCAGGTTGCTACACATGTTGTTGCTCTGCAGTGTGGCCATGGTCGTGGCCGCAGATCGTTTTAGCGTCGAGATGGTGGACAGAGGACTGTGGCTCATACTGTTGTTATCCAGCCTGAGAGAGGTGGACCGGCTAGGGTGTATGCGCACCGTGAGGGTCGCAATGACACCGATGTGATTGCAGGTACTTTTACCCTACATTTTTTGTCATTATATTCGTTTGTTGATTCTAGTTCTACTCATTCATACATTTTGAGTGAGCATACTGAGCTGCTTGATATATCTGTTGAAATTCTTAATGTGGGTGTTAGTGTGACTAGTTCTCTTGGGGAGATAGTCGTGGTTAGGAGGTTGTATCGTAGGTGTCCGCTGACGGTCCAGAAATATGTGTTTGTCGTGGACTTGATTGAGTTACCATTCCGTGGTTTTGATGTGATTTTGGGTATGGATTGGTTGACCGAACATCAGGCTATGGCAGATTTTGAGGCCAAACGGATATCTTTGAGGTTGTCAGATGATTATGAGGTGGTGGTGGTTGGTAAGAATGCCAAGTTTTTATCTAGTGCTGTTTCAGCTTTGGAAGCAAGACGAATGTTGGATTCGGGATGTCAGGCTTATTTGGACTACGTTATGAATCCTAGATCAAAGGAGTTGAGGGTGCAGGATGTTCGCACCGTATGTGAGTTCCCGGGTGTTTTTCTAGAGAAATTATCGGGGTTGCCACCTGACCGTGAGGTAGAGTTTGGCATCTAGGTTTTTGCGGGCAACGTACCAGTATCGCATGGCTCCAAAGGAATTGAAGGAGTTGAAGACGCAGTTGCAAGAGTTGTTGGATCAGGCTTTATTAGACCCAGTATTTCACCGTGTGGAGCGCTAGTGTTGATTGTTAAGAAGAAAGATGGTACATTGCGGATGTGTATAGATTATCGGTAGCTGAATAAGTTGACAATAAAGAACAAGTATCCCTTACTGGGGATAGATGACCTGTTTAATCAGTTCAGGAGAGCATTGATGTTTTCCAAAATAGATTTGAGGTCAGGGTACGACCAGTTAAAGGTGAAGGAGGTGGATGTGCCCAAAACAGCCTTCCATACGAGGTATGGGCATTACGAGTTTCTTGTGATGCCGTTTGGATTGACCAATGCTCTAGCTGCTTTTATGGACATGATGAACCATGTGTTTCATGAGTTTTTGGATCAGTTTGTAGTTGTGTTCATCGATGATATCCTTATGTACTCTTGTACCGAGGAGGATCATGATAGACATTTAAGAATTGTGCTTCAAACGCTGTTGGCTAATTAGCTTTATGCTAAGTTAAGCAAATGTGAGTTCTGGCTCAAGGAAGTTGGGTTTCTCTGACATGTGGTGTCAGCCGAAGGAATCTGTGTTGATCCGCATAAGGTTAAGGCTGTTATGAGTTGGAAGGAGCCTAAGTCTATGATGGAGGTCAGGAGTTTCCTTGGTTTGGCGGGTTACTACCGAAGGTTTGTAGAAGGGTTCTCCGGTTTGGCAGCTCCGTTAACAAAGTTGTTCAGAAGAATGTTCAGTTTGAATGGACGGAGGATAAACAGCAAGTTATTGAGAGGTTGAAGGAAGCTTTGACGCGAGCTCCAGTTTTGGTTCAACCAGAATCGGGAAAAGAGTTTGTTGCTTATAGTGATGCATCGTATGTAGGGCTTGGTTGTGTGTTGATGCAGGAGGGTAAGGTATTGGCGTATGCATCCAGGCAGTTGAAGGTGCATGAACGTAACTACCCTACTCACGATCTTGAGCTAGCCGCAGTTGTGTTTGCCTTGAAGATTTGGAGGCATTATCTTTATGGTGAGAAATGTGTGGTTTATACGGATCATAAGAGTTTGAAATATATGCTGTCGTAGAAGGAGCTGAATCTTAGGCAACGTAGATGGGTGGAGTTTCTTAAGAATTATGATCTGACCATTGAGTATCATCCGGGGAAAGCCAATGTTGTAGCGGATGCTTTGAGTAGGAAAGCAGTTGTGGAGTTGAGAGCCATATTTGCTAGGTTGAGTGTGACGAATGACGGAGGTTTGTTGGCTGAGTTACAAGTGAAGCTGTCCTTGTCGCAGATGATTAAGGAAAAGCAACTGTATGATGGGAGTTTGGAATCTCACGTGGAAGATATTAGGGATGGAAATCCCACGGATTTTCATTTCAACAATGATGGGGTGTTGTGTTTCAAAGGTCGAATAGTGGTGCTTGAGGACGAAGAGTTGAGGCGTACTATTTTGACTGAGGCACACGCTAGTCCTTTTGTTATGCATCATGGTAGTACTAAGATGTATTGAGGGTTGAAAGAGGAGTACTATTGGGTTGGACTGAAGAGGGATGTGGCTGATTTCGTTGCACGGTGTATGGTTTGTCAGCGGGTAAAGGCTGAGCATCAGTTCCCTTCCAGGTTGTTGCAACCGTTGAGGATACCGGAATGGAAGTGGGAAAGAATCACCATGGATTTTGTGTCTGGGCTGCCTTTGACGCCAACCAAAAATGATTACATTTGGGTGATTGTGGATCGTTTTACGAAGTGTGCGCACTTCGTGCCTGTGCATACTACGTATACCTTGGACAGGTTGGCTTAGTTGTACATCTCTGAAATAGTACGTTTGCACAGAGTGCCCAAATTTATAGTTTCGGATAGGGATCTGCAGTTCACCACAAGGTTTTGGGTGAGTTTGCATCGTGCTTTGGGAACCCGGTTGAGTTTCAGTTCCTCGTACCATCCTCAGTCGGATGGCCAGTCAGAGCACGTGATTTAGGTTCTCGAGGATATGCTGAGGTGTTGTGTTATTGAGTATCAGGGAACGTGGGAGAAACAATTGCCATTGGTGGAGTTTGCCTACAATAACAGTTATCATGCTAGCATACAAATGGCCCCTTGTGAGGCGTTGTATGGTAGGAAGTGTCGTACGCCCGTGTTTTGGGCAGAAGCGGGGGAAAAGTTTGTGTCTATGCACAATATCTTGAAAGGCACGACCAAAAAGGTAAAGTTGATATGTGAGCACTTAAAAGCGACTGCAAATAACCAAAAATCCTATGCAGATTTGAAGCGTAGGGATATAGAGTACGCTGTGGGTGATAAAGTGTTTTTGAAAGTGTCGCCCTGGAAAAAGGTGTTGCGTTTTGGGCGGAAAGGGAAGCTTAGCCCGAGGTTCATTGGACCATACGAGGTTGTTAAGCGTGTGGGTCCTGTTGCATACCGTTTGAGGTTACCTCTGGAGTTGGGAAAGATTCATAGTGTGTTCCATGTTTTGGTGTTGTGGGGGTATAGGTCAGATCTATCGTATGTCATCCCGGTGGAAGAGATCGAGTTGAAACCAGACCTATCTTATGATGAGGAACCAGTAGAGATTCTTGATACCAGCAATAAGGTGCTCTGTGGTAGAACAGTCGAGCTGGTTAAGGTGTTGTGGAAGCACCGCGGTGTTGAGGAGGCCACGTGGGAGCGTAAGTCGGACATGTTGAAACAGTTTTTGCGCCTGTTTCCTCCAAGTAAATTTTGAGGACAAAATTTCTTAAGTGGGGGAGATTTGTAACGCTCGGTTTTAGGGCTTAGAGATTTAGAGGGTTTATTAGACAGTCCGGTGGATCGGAGTAGAGATTCGAGTCAGTTTCGGGATCGTATATTTTTGGTGTTGGAAAAATTATAGAAAATGCTTAAAAATTATTATTAATTATGTATTTAATAATGGTGGAATCAATTTTGAAAAACGTATTTTGGAAGATGGACATTTTTGTTAGTGACCAAAATGAAAGTTTTGAAAACTGTGATTTTCTAGTGACTAAAATGAAAAGGGTCAAATACTTAGAATCTTCAAGGAGCTATTTTACCAATTGGTTTATGATGATTTCTCCCTTGATTTAACTGATTTTAACATGTGAATTAATTAATATTTAAAGTGGATTTTGTTAAAAAGTTAGTTATCTTTTCTTAAATAAAAATCACGTCATTTTCTCTCAACTTTTTCTCTTCATTCTCTCCTCAGCCAAACACTCAGTTTTTCATCAAATTTCCAGAGGTGATATTGATTCTAACTTGATTTTATTGTTTCAAATTGTTTTATAAAGATTGTTTATACAAAATCTTACAATAATCTTGTGTTTTCTTAGTTTTTCACAAATCAATTGAGGGAGAAACTTCACAATAGGGGTAAGGTCTGAGATCTCCTCTATTGTATGGTTTTTTATTGAAATTCCCAAGCATTTGATCCTTGTTTTTGTGTTTCTAATCTGATTTTGATGATTTTTCAATGTTTAATTTAAGTTATTTGGGGAAAATGAGTTGATTCATGAATTGGATCTGATTTCCAGTAAGTAAGGTTGCTTTGATTCATATTTTGGATGTTTAATAATGTTGATAAGTGATTTTTATCAATGGAATCCCAAAACTTACGAATCTCTATTTGTTTAGGTTGTTAGTTTTGAGGTTTTGTAGCGTTTTGTGGTTGTAGGGTTGCTGGAGGTAGTAGCTTGTTTTGGATATGTTTTTAGATGTGTTTTGATGTTGGAAATGATGCTAGGTTTATATTTGTTGGATGGATTGTAAATCGAAGTGTTTTGGTTATGATTTCGGTTGTGGTGGAGGGTTAATTGTGGAGGTTTTGTGAGAATCCGAGAATGATTGTGGTTGTTCTGTTTGGAATGCATTATGATGCATTAATCCTCTGTTGTTTTGTGATAAAACAAGGGAGGTTGATCCGGAAGTGATTGGAGCAGCGTTGGAGGCTTCGAATACTTGATTTCGCATCTGCGAATTGAGGTTTCGCGTATCGGTGAGTGAAAACGTGGTTTAAAGCGTTTTGATGTTTTGAGAATAGAGTTTTGGGAGTTATGGTAGAGCTTGAAATGCTTACCTAGACTCGGAAGTAAGTATAAAGTGGATTTCTCTCTCGGACGTGCTAGTTTGAAATGGTTTTATGCACTTGTTTTAATTTACATGGTACCTACTGTTTAAACGTGTTTTAAAGTATTTGATATACTGGTTTTAAGCATGAAATGCTAAAGGATGCACATGGTAAGTGATCCTTGTAAGTATGTGGTTTATACTTGTGTTTTAAAGCATGGTGGTTGCTTTGGAAATGGCATGGTTTAATGCTTGTTAAAAATAGTGAGGTAAATGTTATTTGGTTAATTATATTGGCAAGTGATGTAGTTTTAAAATTGTTATCGGATATAGTTGGCCGGCCATAGGATTGAGTGCACTATAAATAAGTCGCCTTGGATGTTGAGGGGTTTATATTGTGTACCAAATACTCTATCCAAGTACCCTAACGGTAGAGGGGTTTAACGGTACCGAATACTCCCGTTAGTGGGTTAAGCATCTAACCGATGAGAGGGATGGGTATCTCTGTGGGTTGTGATTGTATCCAGTTGTTATTGTACCCAGCTGTTAATGTACTGTGATTGTAATTGAATCGCTATTCCGTTTGAGATGGCTTGAAGTGCTAGGTTAACACTTGTTGAATCTGTGTATCCGATGAACTCTTTTGTTACTGAACTTGTTAATGATCACTTGAAAGCCAATATAATTGTTAATGTATCATTGAAATGTTAATGTTGTATAATGTGGTTTATACATGTTTCTCCTTAAGCTTTGCATTTGGTAGTAATGCATGGGAAGGCTTAAGTGGAGGGTTAGCAATGTGATTTGTTGTTGTTTAATGATACATGTAGCATATGGTTTAATATGATGGTTTTAAATGATTGTAAAGTGCATGTTTTAAAAGGGGGATGATGATGATATTTTAAAGGATGATGTTATGTAAACAGTTTTAAGTGCATTGATGGTGTTTGTTTTTTAGCACTCCTCACTAAGCCTTGTGTGCTTACACTCTCGCTGTCCATCAATGCAGATAATTGAGGTCTTGGAAGGCAGGAAGAAGCAAGGGGATCTTGGCAAGACTTGTCACAAACGTATGTTAAAGACTAGACTCTAATGAATAAGGGCAATGAGGTACTTGTTGTGTTTTGGGAGATGTTTTGTGGAACTCCCTATTTGAGCATGTTTCTTTAGTTGCTCTTGGGTTGTAAATGGCCTTTAAAGTTTGATTTTGGTGCTGGTTTATCATTTGGGTATGTTGCTTGGATGCAAGTTAGGAAGCATGCCTATAGATTTCCTT
Organism: Hibiscus mutabilis; assembly: GCA_019671005.1. Taxonomy (NCBI): domain Eukaryota; kingdom Viridiplantae; phylum Streptophyta; class Magnoliopsida; order Malvales; family Malvaceae; genus Hibiscus; species Hibiscus mutabilis. The sequence continues at coordinate 23,652,232 of CM033719.1, read as the reverse complement.
TTGAAGCATGACGCCTTGTGGTGTTGTTAAAGTTGTGCTGTTAGTTGGCATGTGATATGTCTTGCATGTTGGTATTGTATTTAAAGCATGTTGGGTTGCTTAGAGTATACTATTGGGATGTAAAACCAGCAAAAATGTGGCATTACAGGCCAGGCATATCGATACGCGGGGGGGCGTATCGATACGGCTAGGTAAATTTAGGCTTGAGGGATAGGTACAGGTACTGTGCATTTCGATACGCCTAGGCAAGTTTGGCCAAGTGTACCGATACGGGTATGGGTGTTTTGGTACGAGTTTTAGCCTCTGGAATTCACTTTTTCAATCCGAACCCACATATCGAAACACCTAAGGAGCCGTATCGGTACGGTTTGTAACATTTCAAAGGTAATACCGTTAGGCATATCGATACGGCAAGGTGGTGTAACAAAACGAGGTGTTTTAAACTGTATCAATACAAACTTACCTGTATCGGTACGGAAAGCTAATTTTCTGTAAATGTCTTTCGAGTAGTTTGGGTGTTCTTGCAAATTAGTCCCTAAATCTTGCCAATGCAAAATGTATGTGATAAAATGATCGGTTTGAGCTGAAATTTGAGATGAAGGTTTGGAATATGACTAATTAAAGATTGGTAACTTAAAAATAAGTTTTAATCCTGAAACTTTCTATATTTGCAATTTGGTCCCTATTTTACAAATGCGATCAATTGGATGTCAAATTGATACCCGATTGAGTTGGGGTTGCACCTGTTGTCTGTATGAACATGTAGAGTTAATAATTGGCATCTAGATAAGATAAAAGAAAAAATGGACTGGGTTTGGTTGAATCTCTTCGGTTTGCTACGGCAAACCTAATGTAGCCTTCTTGGTTCGGCTGGGCGTAAAGGCCGGGACAAGGGGTTACAAAAATAGTGGTGTTGTGTGTGGTAGGCATTAAACGAGTCTTAATAAAGTTAATCCACAAGTTAGATTCCAGTTTTAGCATGATGTGGTTTACCATTCCTTTAAGCTCTCCCTTGTTCCATTCTATTCCTTCAATGGTAAGATTCTTCAAAACTTGGTCCATCTTTTTGCGAGTCACGTTCTCCACGAACTTAGCTTGTTCGTCTTGTTTGAAGAACAAACCATAATAGGTGTTGATGGTGGTGGCGTCGAGAAGAATGGTCATGGCATGTACAAATACAACCGGGTTATCGGGACTAGAAATATGAGAATAAAATTCTCTTACCCATGAGACGTTTACTCTGGTCTATTGTGCATAGAGTATTGTCCATTTGTGACTCTCGATCGTGGCATAGATGGACTCCTCAAAGCCTTGTTCTTCCTAAACTCTTCTTGTTGAGAACTTCTCTTCAAACCGCTTCTACATTGCCGAAGTGGTGAACTTACGGTTTGTCCATTTGTGACTCTCGATCGTGGCATAGATGGACTCCTCAAAGCCTTGTTCTTCCTAAACTCTTCTTGTTGCGAACTTCTCTTCAAACCACTTCTGCACTGCCGAAGTGGTGAACTTACGGTATGATGGTTATGGCGTGCGTGAGGGACAAATTTCGTCCATGGTATTGAGGTTTGTAGACATAAATTCGGTCCAAAGGAAACAAGAGAAGAAAAACTTCAAAACTTTAAAAATGAAGAAAAGAAAAAGTGAAGAATATGAATTGAATATGAGAGATTAAATGAATAGGAAAGATGGATGGTTGTTGTTATAATGGTGAAGTGAATAAAGTTAATGGAAAGGTGAAAGGTTGAGTGATGTCTCGCCACTGGTGAAAAAGAAAACAATGATGAAAAGGGGAAGAGAGTGGTGCGGCTAGGGTTAAGGAAAAAATATAGGTGAAATATTGCTAGGGTTTAAATATAATTAGGTATTTAAAACTAATAACCGCCGGTCCTTGATCTCCATTAGGATGAATTTCCAACAAATTCTTCCATCCTTCTCCAATTTGAACTCTTGACCTAAAAGAAAAGGATTCAAATAAATATAGACAAAATAAAGGAATAGGATAAAAGAAAAACTCAAATTTAAATATAAAATATAAAAGAAAGATAAATAACTAAATTCAAAAACAATCTAAAATAATTAACTGAAATAAAATTTAAAAGTTAAAAATAAAGATAAATAACCAAAAATACTAATTAACAGAAAATTCAAATAACAAAATCAAAATAAATAAAAAGATAGAAAAGAAAAATCCAAAACAAATTAAAATAACAAAATTCAAAAATAACAAGTTCAAAAATAAAATAACCGGAAAATAAAATTAAAAAATTCCTAGCAAGAGCATTTTCATGCATCTCCCAAGGATACTGCGTGCTTGTCTCTCTTGACATGGGTTCCAATGTAATGCTTTAATCTCTGCCCATTGACCTAAAAACAGATCCATTCTTATCGATCGGATCATAACAGTACCATGAGAGTAGGGTTAAACCACCTCGAATGGTCCAGCCCATCGTGATTTAAGTTTACCTGGAAAGAGTCTAAGGCGTGAGTTATAAAGAAGCACCAATTGCCCTGGCAAGAATTGTCGTGACAAAATTTTTTCTATCATGCCTTCTTTTTTTCTCCTTATACAGCTTGGCATTGTTATAGACGGATGCTCGGAATTCTTCAATCTCATTTAAGTCCAACAAACACTTCTATCCAGCTTTCTCTCAATCCATGTTCATTGTTGAAATGGCCCAATAAGCTTTGTGTTCAATCTCTACATGAAGGTGATAAGACTTGTCGTAGAAAAGTCTATAGGGAGACATGCCTAGGGGTGTCTTGTATGCGGTTAGGTAAGCCCAAAGTGCATTATCAAGCCTAGCAGACCAATCCTTACATGAAGGTTTTGCAACTTTCTCCAAGATAATCTTCAATTCACAGTTGGAGATCTTGGCAGGGCCGTTAGTATTCGGGTGATATGTCATGGCAACTTTGTGAGTAACTCCAAAGTGCAGCAATATCTTGTGAATGAGTTTTTTGTCAAAATGCTTGCCCTCATCACTGGTAATTGCCCTCGGCATTCTAAACCATGAAAATATGTTCTTCTATAGAAATCTCTGGATAGTTTTTGAGTCATTTCTAGGAGTTGCAACTGCTTCAACCCACTTAGACACGTAGTCCACATCAACTAGAATGTAAAGGTTACCGAATGATGATGGGAAGGGTCTCATATATTCAATACCCCATACATCAAACAGTTCCACTTCAAGAATATTCTGCAATGGCATCTCGTGTCGTCTCAAAATGTTCCTCATTCTCTGACATCGATCACACATCTTATAGAACTTATGAGCATCTTCATAAAGAGTACGACAATAAAAGCCTGACTGTAAGACCTTCGCTGTTGTGCGATTTCCTCTAAAATAGCCTCCATATGATGACGAATGACATTGCTAGAGCACATTTTGTTGCTCCTCCTCAAGAATACATCTCCTTATGACCTGATCTGCATATTGTTTAAACAGAAGAGGCTTGTCCCAACAATAATGCTTAGCATTATATAGGAATCACTTCTTTCCTTGATATGAAATGTCATGAAGTAAAATACCACTAACTAGAAAATTCACAATATCGGCATACCAGGAAATTACCGTAGCAACTAGCAATTGTTCATCTGGGAACGCATCATGGATTTCCAAGTGGTCATCATATTTGTTGCTCCTTTCTTGTCCTTAATTTTTATATCAAACTCTTGTAAAAGCAAAATCCAATATATTAAACGAGGTTTTGCATCTTTTCTTGAAATTAAGTACTTAATTGCTGAATTGTCAATGTGAACAATTACCTTAGTACCAATTAGATAAGGCCTAAATTTGTCAAACGCGAATACAACTGCTAACAATTCCTTTTCAGTAGTGGTGTAGTTAAACTGAGCATCATTAAGCGTTTTGCTAGCATAATATATCACATGAAAAATTTCACCTTTCTTTTAACATAGGACAGCTCACACTGCGAAGTCACTAGCGTCACATATTAGCTCGAAAGGTAGGGTCCAATCTGGTGGAATGACTATGGTGTCGTGGCAAGTTTCTGCTTTAGATCCTCAAATACCGTGGCACATGAATCATCACAATTGAAAGCTCTAACCTATTCGAGCAAACTATACAGAGGTTTAGAAATCTTAGAAAAATTATGAATGAACCTTCTGTAAAACCTGCATGTCCGAGAAAACTTTAGATTCCTTTGACTGAATTTGGTTACAGCAATTTCTCAACCACATCCACCTTTTCCTTATCCACTTCTATGCCCTTGGATGAGATCTTGTGGCCCAACACAATGCCTTCATCCACCATAAAATCGCACTTCTCACAGTTCAACACTAGGTTAGATTCGTCACATCGTGTTAACACTTTGTTCAAATTGCTGAGACAATTATCAAAGTTATCTCCAAAAACCAAAAAGTCATCCATGAAGATTTCAAGGAAATCCTCTACCATATCAGAGAAAATTTCTATCATACACCTCTATAAGGTTGTTGGTGCATTGCATAAGTCAAATGGCATCCTCCTAAACGCATATGTATCGAATGGGCATGTGAAGTTGGTCTTCTCCTAGTCTTCTGGTGCTATGGCAATCTGGTTGTAACCTGAATATCCATCAAGAAAACAATAAAAAGATTTTCCTACAAGATGGTCAAGCATTTGATCAATAAAGGGTAAAGGAAAATGATATTTCCTAGTAGCCTTATTTAACTTACAATAGTCCATGTAAACTCTTCAACCTATGACAGCCCTAGTAGAAATAAATTCATTGTTTTCATTAGTTACCACAATCATACCTCCTTTTTGGAACACATTGTACCGAACTTACCCATGAGCTATCAAAGATAGGGTATATGATATCGGCGTTAAGCCAATTATGACCTTCTTCATCACGACTTGCTTTCTAGTTGGATTAAGTCTTCTTTAAGCCTCAATAGAGTACCGTGACCCTCTTTTAACATGATCTTGTGCATTCATACTGTTGGGTTGATCCCTTTTAGATCTGCTATAGTCCAACCTATTGCCTTTTTGTGCAGCAAGAATGTATCGATCAATCTCTATTCATGCTTAAGCTACAACTTAGAAGAAATTATTATGGGCAAGGTATTGCCCTCTCCCAAATAAACATACTTTAATTGCTCTGGCAATGGATTTAACTCTAAAATGGAGGGTTGCTCAACAAAAGGTTTTTTAGGTTTAAACTCTGTATTTGAAAAATCAAGAGATTCAAAACTCTTTCCTGGTTGATTCACAACCCAATTTGCCTCATGTTGCTCCGTAGTATCTAGCTCTGACTCTTCAAATTCTTTTATCTCAAGTTCGGTAAGAGAATTACCGAGGGAATAGTCCTCTACATCAAAGTTGAACTTTGTCATGGCTTTAATGGCTTGCATTCTTCTGGATTGTCGATGTGCTTAAGCGTTTTGAACACACTGAGTGTAACTTGCTGCTCATTCACCCTCATGGTGAGTTTTTCTCTCTCAACATCGATCAAAGTCCTCCCCGTTGCTAAGAACAGTCTCCCAAGGATGATGGATGCAAACTCACCTACTCCACAATCCAAAACAATAAAATCATTGGGAAATATAAACTTATCAACTCTTACCAAAATGTCTTCAATTTTTCCCTCAGGATACACATATGATTTATTGGCAAGCTGCAGCATGATTGTGATGGGCCTCGCCTTGCACATGCGTAATCATTGGAAAACAGATTTGGGCATAAGATTTATGCTTGCTCCAAGGTCACATAGAGCTTTTCCAATGTAATGCTATCCAATGGAACATGGTATTCTGAAACTGCCTGGATCTTTAAGCTTATGAGGTAATTTGCTATGTAACATCGCCATACACCTTTCTATCAAGGCAATTATCTCAAACTCGCTCAGCCTTTTATGCTTAGAGACTATTTCCTTAAGGAACTTGCATAATTATGCATCTTCTCGATTGCCTCAACTAATGGTAAGTTGATGTGGAATTGTTTAAGAATATCAAGGAATTTTTTGAACTGGTACTCATTCTTCTGCTTCTTTAGCCTCTGTGGAAATGGTGGTGGTGGTCTGATCTCTTTGCCTTTACTCATCTCGTCTGGATTGGTAGGGTTGGATGAACTTGTCGCAACATGTGAATTTGCAAAGGCAATCGCCGGTAGTATATTTGTCATGGCAGATAAATTTTCCTCAGTATCCTCTAAATTTTGATCATTGATCAATGGCTTATCCTCCTCGGGTTGGGTAGGTTCATTGTCCATCTTTGCTCTACTTCTATTGGTGATTACTTTACACTGCTCATGGCTAGTGCCTCGTGTAACTTCAGTATTGCTGGACAAACTCCCTTGTGGCCTTGAGCTTAAGATTTGAGAAAACTGTCCAACATGTGTCTTCAGTGACTTGATCGCTGCTTCTTGACTCTGCATCTGAATTTCAGTCCTATTCATGAAGGTGTTAGTCTTTTTCATGAAATTGTTAGTCTCGGCCATTTATGCATCAGTTTTAAACATTAAATCATTTAAAGAGGTCTCCAAAGAACTAGCTTTTGACTATTGTTGCAGCAAAGGATTCAATTGTCGTGACATGTTTTGTCAGAATCCTGATACTTTAGTGGTTTGGCGAGATGTATTGTTGGTGTTATTCTGGTTACTCCATGAAAAAATAGGATGATTCTTCCATCCTGGGTTGTATGTGTTGAAATATAGATTGTTGCTCTGATTGAAGTTTCCAACATAAAAACTAGAGTCTGGGTTCTGTAGACATTCAGAAAAATCATGGTTATCATTACAATAATCACAAAATGAATTTACTACATTTACTGCTTGCGTGCTACTGGTTTTTGCAAATTCTGAACCATGTTGGTTAATGCGGCCAATTATGCTGAAATGTCATTAGATGAATCAAGCTCAATTGTTATGGCATGTCACCTCGCTTGTCCCCTCCTAGTATTTGGGAATTGATAATCATCATTGGCAAGTAGATCAATGTAACACCCTGATTTCGGGCCTAGGAGCTTTCTAAGTGGTTTAGACGATCCGATGGATCGAATTAGAGGGTTCGAGTTAGTTTCGGGATTTAATTTGAAATAAATATTTTTGGGAAAGATAAAAATATGGGAAAATGTTCTAAAATCGTTATTAAATATGTAAATGATTTTGGTAAAATCAATTTTGCAAAAAGAGATCTTGAAATTGGACATTTTGGTTAGTGACCAAAATGCAAAGTTTTAAAACTATTTTTAGTGATTGTTTTGTAAAAGGCTCAAAACTTTGAATCTTTAAAGAGCTATTTACCTAAAGTCTAATATCAGACTTTTTTTACCTTAATTGGCTATTTTAAATTATTTTAAAACAATATAAAAAGGATTAGAGAATTAATTGGATAATTAAAAAGCTTGAACAATTTGACGTAACTAACTTTTTTTCTCCAAAGGATTTTCTCTCCAATTCTCTCCAGACAAACACTTATTTTCTCTTCAAAATTCTCAAGTAAAATTATTTTAATTAATCTTTTGATTTCAAATGGGATTATAATGATTTCCTAACAAAATCTAATTGGTTTCTCATTGTTCTATTATATAAATTCATCCAATTAAAGGGAAAGACAGCCATTAGAGGTGAGGTTTGTTCATCTCCTCTAATACAAGGTTCGTTATTTAAATTCCCAAGTTATTGATCCTTTTCATATGTTTTCTAACTTGATTTGATGATTTAATTAAGGAAAATTGTTAAATCAAGGTTTAATTGATTGGATTGATGGATTTTCGTATAGAATCTATTTTGCTGAGTTCTTGATTGATTCTAATCATGATTTGATTTTTAATAATGTTAATAAGTGGGCTTTAACATTGGAATCCTGAAACTAAATGAATCTCTAATTTTCTCGGTTGTTAGTTGTGAGTTTTTGAGGTGTTGTGGAGGTTTAATGGATGTTGGAGGTATAAAGATGGTGTTGTTGTGTTTTTAGATGTTAATTGACGGGTTAAAATGTTTAGTTGTGGCTGGGTTAAGTTTAGAAGATGTTTGATGTTGATTTCGATTGTTGTGGAGGGAAATTGGGTAGAGTATATTGAGGTTTTATGTGATTCGATGTTGCTGGGATGTTGAATGCATTTTGATGCACAGAATCCTCTGTTTTTGTGTGGATAAAATATGGGAACTTGATCCTCAAGCTTGAACGAATGTTTCAGAAGCTTTGGAGTCGTGTTTACCGTATCGGCATACGAGGCTTTACATGTCGGTGAGTGAGAACGAGATTTACAGCTTTTCAAAGGTTTAAAATTTGTGTTTGGGGGTTTAGATCAAGCTTGAAATGCTGGTCTATGCTTGGAAGTAAGTAAAGAATAAATTCTCTCTCGAACTTGGTTTGGCAATTGGTTTTTATGCACTTGTTTTAATGGTTTAATTACTCACTTTATATGCATGTCTTAAGCATTTTTTAATACTGAAAATTGGTTATATAATGTTGATGATGAATTTGAAAGTAATGAATGGTTGGTAAATGTTGTTAAACATTGGTTAATGCAAGGTTGATTACATTGGTAAAATGATTTTGTTGATGCATACAAAAACAGTTAGTTGATGTTAATAAAATGAATTATATTGGCAAGTGATGGTATAAAAAGGTTTGAAAATGTTATCGAATATAGTTGGCCGGCCATAGGATTGATAGTGTACTATAAAAAGTTTGGATGTCGAGGGGTTTATGTGTACCAAATACTCTATCTGAGTACCCTAACGGTCGAAGGGTTTAATCGTACCAAAGACTCCCATTAGTGGGTTATACATCAAGCCGATGATTGGTGTCGAAGGGTTTATGTGTACCGAAGACTCCACCACAGGTGTTACAATGGTGATGGGGTTTATGGGTACCAAAAACTCTCGTGTGTGAACCTTGAGATGCCGGTAGATTGTATGTTAAGTGTTGGGGGAACACTTGTTGAATCCGTCTATCCGATGTTATGTTTTGTAAAGTGAAACTTGGTTAGAGATCACTTGTAAGCCAATATAATTGATGATGTATCATGAGATGGATTAGGTTGTTTAATGTGGATTTAAACATGTTTTACTCTTTAAGTCCTGCATTGGTAGTATGCGTGGGAAAGCTTAAATTGAGGGTAGCAAATAGGATTTTGCTGTTAATCCATGATACATGTTGTATATGGTTTAATATGCATGTTTTGGAAACGTTAAGTGCTTGTTTTGATAAGGCATGATGTTTGAAAAGTGTTTTGGAAAGTGATTTTCAAAAATAATGGAAAATGTTTTTAAATGCATTGATGATGGTTAGTCTTTGAGCATTCCTCAATATGCCTAATGTGCTTACGCTCTCTTTTTTTATCAATACAGAGAATTGGAGTTTAGAGTCAGCGAGCAAGCTAAAAGAAAAACTAAGGACTTGTATTTGTGAAAGTATGATTTCGGTATAAACTTGTAGTAATAAAGGCAATGAGGTCAATTGGTGCTTTGGGAGGGTTATGTGTTGAACTCCCTATTGTTGCAAGTTTTTGTTGATGTTTTGGATGTGTAATTGGACATTTATGATTGTTTGAAGTTTGGTTTAAGGTTTTTACTTGTTGAGTAGGGAGCATGCCTATAGATGATATGGATGCTAGTGTTAGGCTTGCTAGACTTGCTTAGTATGTTAACCTTAAGCCAGTACGGATCAAATTTTGGATCAGATGGGGTGTAATGATGTGCGTAAGCTGGGATGTGTTATGTCCCTATTGTAGAGTGATGCATACAGTTAGTGGACCACTGTGATCACGGGCATGGAACTCAGTGATATGACATGGGAATTCTTCTAAGATGCCTTTAGAAAGAAGTATCTGGGTGTTAGATACTTTGATGATAAGAAATGTGAGTTCATGGCCTTAGTTCTGGGCAGTATGTCAGTATCCAAGTATTAGGTACAATTCGTGAGGCTATGTCAGTATGCGCCTGAGTTGGTGCCAGATGAGAGGCATCGATGTGATCAATTCTGTTACAAATTGGTGCAGGATATTAAGACATATATGTTGGCTACTGACTATACCGATTTTGATGTGTTGGTTACACGGGCGAAGGATATTGAGCAGAGTTGGGTCTATCTCTTCGTACATGAGGTTCTGGCCAGGGGAAGAGAGCTACATATTTTGATTCTGGTGGTGGTCAAACCAAGAGGCACCGTGATAGGAGGTTCTGACCATATACGAGATATGGCAGAGATGGTGTTGGGCAAGGATCACACGGGCAGAGTACCCAAGTCAGGGTAGCTTATAATGTTTGTTGGGTTTGTAGATTGAGAGATCATTTGAGGTGAGACTGCCTATGTTTGGCCAGAGAGGGACAGGCTTCTACGGTTATAACTACAAATTATTGCTAGAGTTGTGGGTCTGCAGATCATATAAGACGTGATTTTTCATTGCTTGCTAAGGGTAGGTAGACACATGCACCTATTGTTACAGCACCGAGAGGCCGTGGGCGCGGTCGAGGTAATTTTTAGCAGAAGGAGGATAGACAAATAGCTGTAGCACATACAGTGGCGGTTCGACCTGAGGGTGGTGGACCTACTAGAATTTATACGCATCGTGAAGGGAGGAATGACACAGATGTGATAGCAAGTACTTTTTACCTTGCAGTCTATGTCATTACTTTCTTTGGTAGATTATGGTTCTACGCATTCATATATATTACATGAGCATGCGCATTTGCTTGGTATACCAGTAGAAATATTAGATGTGGGTATGCAAGTAACGAGTTCTTTTGGGGAGACGGTTGTTACAAGAAGGTTGTATTAGAGATGTCCTCTAATAGTTCAAGGTCATTGTGTTTGCGCTTGATTTTATAGAAATGTTGTTTCATGGTTTTGATGTGATTTTGGGTATGGATTGGTTGTCCGAGCATTGGGTTGTGGTCAATTTTGAGACCAAGCGGGTTTCGTTGAAACTTGTTGATTATGAAGTGGTAGTTGTGGGTAAAAATGTTAAGTTCTTACCTAATATGGTTTCGACCTTGGAAGCGCAAAATTTGCTGGAGTATAGGTGTCAAGCATATATGGCTTATGTTATGAATCCGAATATAGAGGAAGTGAATACTAAAGATATATGTACTGTTTGTGATTTTCCATGTGTGTTTTCAAAGTAGTTGTCTGGTTTGCCACCGGATAGAGAGGTGGAGTTTTGTATTTAGACATATGCTGATACGACTCTAGTGTCGATTGCACCATATCGCATGGCACCAAAGGAGTTGAAAGAGTTGAAGACGCAACTCGAGGAGTTGTTAGACAGTGGGTTCATCTGACCTAGTGTTTTGCCGTGGGTAGCACCGGTGTTGTTTGTGAAAAAGAAAGATGGCACTTTGAGGATGTGTATTGATTATCGGCAACTGAACAAGTTAACGATTAAGAATAAGTCTTCTTTGCTACGAATTGATGATCTATTCGATCGGTTCTGTGGTGCTACGGTGTTTTCCAATATTGATTTGAGCTCTGGATACTATCAGTTGAAAGTTAAGGATAAAGATGTGTCGATGACTACTTTTCGTATGAGGTACGGGCATTATGAGTTCTTGGTGATGATGTTTGGGTTGAAAAATGTACCTGCAGCATTTATGTACATGATGAATCAAATGTTACATGAATTCTTGGATCAATTTGTTGTAGTGTTTATTGATGATATTCTTGTGTACTCTCGCACCGAGGAGGATCATATTGACACTTGCGAATAGTGTGAAAAACCTTGTTGGATAATCAGCTTTATGCCAAGTTGAGTAAGTGTGAGTTTTGGATTAAAGAATTGGTTTTTCTCAGTCATACGGTCTCTAAGAAAGATATCCGGGTAGATTTGAAAAAAGTAGAGGCGGTTGTAAATTAGAAGTAACCTAATTCAGTGACAGAAGTCTGTAGTTTCTTAGAGTTGGTCGGTTATTATCGATGTTTTGTGGATGGGTTTTCAAGGGTTGCTGCTCTGTTGACCAAGTTGTTGCAAAATGATGTACGATTCAAGTGGACAGAAGCTGGACAACAAGCTTTCGAGAAGTTGAAGGAAGCTTTGACACAAGCTCTAATCTTGATTCAACCTGAGTCAGGGAAAGAGTTTGTGGTGTATAGCGATGCATCTTACGTTGGTTTAGGGTGCGTGTTGATGCGAGAAGGGAAGATTTTAGCTTATGCATCAAGACAGTTGAAGGTGCGCGAGCGCAATTACCCTACGCATGATCTCGAGTTTGCTACGGTAGTATTTGCATTGAAAATTTGGAGACATTACCTTTATGGTGAGAAATGTATTGTGTACACGGATCATAAGAGCTTGAAGTATTTGATGTCGCAAAAGGAGTTGAATCTTAGGCAGCGTAGGTGGTTAGAGTTGCTTAAGGATTATGATTTGACAATTGAGTATCATCTGGGCAAGGCGAATGTTGTGGCTGATGTTTTGAGCAGAAAAAACTGTTGTGGAGTTGAGAACCATGTTTGCGAGGTTGAGTGTGACCCGTGATGGAGGCTTGTTGGCTGAGTTACAAGTGAAGCCATCGTTGTCGCAGTTAATTAAGGAAAAGCAACATTATGATGAAGCATTGGTACCGCATGTCAAGGACATCATGGATTGAAATCCTATAGATTTTCACTTTAATACTGATGGGTTGTTGTGTTTTAAAGATCAGATAGTGGTGCCTAGTGATGTAGATTTGAGGCGGATGATTTTGACCGAGGCACATGCTAGTCCTTTTGCTATGTATCCTGGTAGTACGAAGATGTATCGAGATTTAAAGGAAGAGTACTATTGGGTGGGTTTGAAAAAGGATGTGGCTGATTTTGTTGCTAGATGCATGATATGTCAGCGTGTGAAGGGTGAACACCAGTTTTCTTTTGGATTGTTGCAACTGTTGAAAATTCTGGAGTGGAAATAGGAGAGGATCACCATGGATTTTGTGTCGGGGTTGCCTCTGGCACCTACTAAAAAGGATTCCATATGGGTGATTGTTGATCAGTTTACGAAGTGTGCACATTTTCTGCCAGTGCATACGATGCATACTTTGGATAGGTAGGCAGATCTTCATGTGGCGAAAATTGTGAGGTCGCACAGGGTGCCCAAGTTGATTATTTCGAATAGGGATCTGCAGTTTACAGCAACATTTTGGGAATGTTTGCATCGAGCTTTGGGTACTTGTTTGAGTTTTAGTACTTCGTATCATCCTTAAACGGATGGCCAGTCTGAGCATGTGATTCAGATTTTGGAGGATATGTTGAGATATTGCATCATTGAGTTCCAAGAAACTTGGGAAAGGCAGTTAGTTGCCTTTGGTAGAGTTTGCGTACAATAATAGCTATCAGGCTAGTATAAAGATGGCACCGTATGAAGCCCTGTTGGTAGAAAGTGTCGTACACCTTTGTGTTGGACTGAGGCTGAGGAAAAGTATGTTTCCATGTCTGATGTGTTGAAAGACATGAATGAGAAAGTAAAGCTTATTTGTGATCGTTTAAAAGTGGCCTCGAATAGGCATAAATCCTACATGGATTTGAAGCATAAAGAGGTTGAGTACGAGGTTGGTGAAAATGTTTTCTTGAAAGTCTCACCTTGGAAGAAGGTGTTGCATTTTGGGAGTAAAGGGAAGTTGAATCCTAGGTTTATTGGACCGTATGAGGCGCTAGAACGCATATTTCCTGTGGCTTATTGGTTGACTTTGCCTCTTGAGTTGGAGAAGATTCATGACATGTTTCATGTATCCATGTTGCGGAGGTATCGTTTGGATCCGCCGCATGTGATGCTAGTGGAGGATGTTGAGTTACAACCAAATTTGTCTTATGATGAGGAACTAGTGGAGATCCTTGACTTGAGTAATAAAGTTCTTCGTGGCAAGACGATTGAGCTTGTTAAGGTGTTGTGGCAACATCGCGGTGTTGAGGAGGCCACGTGAGAGAGTAAATCGGACATGGTTGACCAGTTTTCGTATCTGTTCCCATTAGGTAAATTTTGAAGATGAAATTTCTTAAGGGGAGATTTGTAACACCTCAGTTTTGGGCCTAGGAGTTTTCTAGGTGGTTTAGACGGTCTGATAGATCGGATTAGAGGGTTCGAGTTAATTTTGGGATTTAATTTGAAATAAATATTTTTGGGTAAGATAAAAATATCAAAAAATGTTTTAAAATCATTATTAAATATGTAAATCATTTTTGTAAAATTAATTTTGCAAAAAGAGGTATTGAAATCGGACATTTTGGTTAGTGACCAAAATGTAACATTTTAAAACTGTTTTTAGCGACTATTTTGTAAAAGGGTAAAAACTTTGAATCTTTAAAGAGATATTTACCCAAAGTCTAATATCAAACTTTTCCCCTTAATTGGCTATTTTAAATGATTTTAAAATAATATAAAAAGGCTTGGAGAATTAATTGGATAACTAAAAAGCTTGAAACAATTTGACATAACTAACTTTTTTCCCCAAATGATTTTCTCTACAATTCTCTCCAGCCAAACATGTTTTTTCTCTTCAAAATTCTCAGGTAAAATCTTATTTTAATTAAACTTTTGATTTTAAATGGAATTATAATGATTTCCTAACAAAATCTAATTGGTTTCTCACTGTTCTACTATATAAATTCTTCCAATTAAGTGGAAAAATAGCCATTAGAGGTGTGGTTCTTTCTTCTCCTCTAATACAAGGTTCTTTATTAAAATTCCCAAGTTATTGATCATTTACATATGTTTTCTAACTTGATTTGATGATTTAATTAAGGAAAATTTGTTAAATCAAGGTTTAATTGATTGGATTAATGGATTTTTGCATAGACTCTATTTTGCTAAGTTCTTGATTAATTCTAATCATGATTTTGATGTTTAATAATGTTAATAAGTGGGCTTTAACCTTGGAATCCCGAAACTAAGTGAATCTCTAATTTTCTAGGTTGTTAATTGTGAGTTTTTGAGGTGTTATGGAGGTTTAATGGATGCTGGAGGTATAAGGATGGTTTGTTGTGTTTTAGATGTTATGGGTTAAGACGTTTGGTTGTGGCTGGGTTAAGTTTGGAAGATGTTTGATGTTGATTTCGGTTGTTGTGAATGGAAATTAGGTAGAGTATGTTAAGGTTTTATGTGATTCGATGTTGTTGGGCTATTGAATGCATTTTGATGCATTGAATACTCTGTTTTTGTATGGATAAAATAGGGGAAGTTGATCCTCAAGCTTGAACGGACATTTCAAAAGCTTAGGAGTCGTGTTTACCATATCGACAAGCGAGGCTTTGCGTTTCGGTGAGTGAGAATGAGATTTACAGCTTTTCAAAGGTTTGAAAGTTGTGTTTGGGGGTTTAGATCAAGCTTAAAACGCTGGTCTAAGCTCAAAAGTAAGTAAAGAATAAATACTCTCTCGAACTCGGTTTGGCAATTGGTTTTTATGCACTTGTTTTAATGGTTTAATTACTCATTGTATATGCATGCTTTGAGCATGGTTTAATGCTGGAAATTGGTTATATAATGTTGATGATGCATTTGAAACTAATGCATGATTGGTAAATGTTGTTAAACATTGGTTAATGCAATATTGATTGCATTGGTAAAATGATTTTGTTGATGCATATGAAAACAATGAGTTGATATTAATAAAATGAATTATATTGTCAAGTGATGGTATAAAAAGGTTTGAAAATGTTATCGGATATAGTTGGCCGGCCATAGGATTGATATTACCTTATAAAAAGTCACCTTGGATGTTGACGGGTTTATGTGTACTGAATACTCCATCTGAGTACCCTAATGGTTGAGGGGTTTAATCGCACTGAAGACTCACGTTAGTAGGTTATACATCTAGCCGATGAGTGGTGTCGAGGGGTTTATGTGTACAGAAGACTCCACCACGGGTGTCACAACGGTAGAGGGGTTTATGGGTACCAAAACTCTCGTGTGTGAACCTTTAGATGCTGGTAGATTGTATGTTAAGTGTTGGGGGAACACATGTTGAATCTGTGTATCTGATGCTATGTTTTGTAAAGTGGAATTTAGTTAGTGATCACTTGTAAGCTAATATAATTGATGATGTATCATGAGATGGATTATGTTGTTTAATGTGGATTTAAACATGTTTTACTCTTTAAGCTTTGCATTGGTAGTATGCATGGGAAAGCTTAAATTGAGGGTAGCAAATGGGATTTTGCTGTTGATCCATGATACATGTTGCATATGGTTTAATATGCATGTTTTGATAAGGCATGATGTTGAAATGATGTTTGAAAAGTGTTTTGGAAGTGGTTTTCAAAAAGAATGGCAAATGTTTTTAAATGTATTGATGATGGTTGGTTTTTGAGCATTCTTCAGTAAGCCTAGTGTTTTTAAGCTCTCTTTTTTTCATCAATGCCGAGAATTAGAGTTTGGAGGCAGCGAGCAAGCTAAAAGGAAGTCTAAGGACTTGTATTTGTGAAAGTATGATTTCTGTATAAACTTATAGTAATAAAGGCAATGGGTCAATTGGTGCTTTGGGAGGGTTATGTGTTGAACTCCCTGTTGTTGCAAGTTTATATTGATGTTTTGGATGTGTAATTGGCCATTTATGATTGTTTGAAGTTTGGTTTAAGGTTTTTACTTGTAGAGTAGGGAGCATGCCTATAGATGATATGGGTGCTAGTGTTAGACTTTCTAGACTTGCTTAGTATGTTGATATGTTGGTAATAAGCATGTTCTTGATGACATATGATGTTTAGCAATGTGTTGAATGTGTTTAGATTGAGCCAAAGTGTTATATGTTGGACCTATAGGTCATTACAGTCCATTGTGTACCGGTACGGGTACCCAAGGATCGGTACGCAGGGTTTGGGAAGGCTCAATCCTTCAAAATTTAATAAAAGGTATCGGTACGCCTAGCCACCGTATTGGTATGCCTTGAGGAAATTTGTACTGGTGTCAGTACACGATTTTGAGTACCGGTACGATACCTTTGATTTTAAAGGACCATATGAATACGCAGGGTACCGTATCGGTAGGCATTTTGGTTACTGGAATTCTGAGTTTTTAAGAAAACAAAAAGGGACCGGTACAGGGTCAAGGCCATATCGGTACAGGTGGTTCAACACACCTTATTGATACGGATGTACGTGTATTAGTACAAGTAACCGTTATGTTAGTTAAGCCATATCGGTACGGGTTTGCCCATATCGGTACACCATGGATTTTGTGCATAATAGTTTGCTGAAGTTTAGAGATCTTGCAGTTTAGTCCCTAAATGATATGTATGCAATTGAATGGGCTTGGATTATTGTTTTGAGCTGGAAATTAACATGAGAGCATGAAATTGGACTAATGAAGGGTTTGTATCCTTGAATTCAAATTAAGTCCATGTAATTTGTGAAAATTATGTTTTGGTCTCCAATGTACGTTTTTAAGCAATTGAACCCTGTTTTGAAATATGATTTCAATCAGATGTTTCCGCTGAGGCATGTTCGCATAGGAGATAATATTGATGCATCTAGACAAGATAAAAAGAAAAAATAGACCAGTTTAGGTTATTAGCTCAGGTTTGCTTCAGCAAACCTAATGTGATCCTTTTAGTTCGGTTTCGGCTAGGCCGAATTAAGAGGGTTACAATCAAGAATCTCAAATGCTTCCTCTGGTGACTTATCTAGAAGTGTGCCATTTGTTGATGCATCTAGCATCATCCTAGTTAGTGCATTGACTCCATTGTAGAACATCACTACTTGTGTCCATTCTCTAAATTCGTACATGGGACATTTACGAAGAAGCTCTTTGTAACGATCCCAAACATGGATTCGTCATCTGCTTGATAGAAAGAAGTGATATCATTACTCAATTTATCAGTCATACTAGTAGAATTGTACCTGACAAGGAAACTTCGGCATAGATATGTCCAAGATTCTAGAGTTTTTGATGGTATGCTGGTCGGCCATGTTTTTGCCCTATCCCTTAGTGAATAGAGAAATAGTTTAAGTCTAAAGACATCCTCATGGACTCCTTGCTGTTTGAAGGAATCGCAAACTTCTGAGAAAGATCTTAGATGTTGCCTAGCATCTTTAGTTGCTGAGCCGTCAAATTACCCAATCGAATTAAGCTTATTAAACATTACTGGCTTCAATTCAGAGTGTACGGCTTGAATCTCAGGAGTAACAATTCCTGAATTGAGATCACCAAGGTCTAGTAGTAAGTGATCTCATATGGGTCTATTTCGTACTCAGACTGGTTGTTCTGCTACGGCTGTATTGCCTCTTGCCGCGGCATTCATATTACTATTAGCATTCAAATTGTCGACTAGATCAATAGGTGGGTCTGCCATTACTGCTCGTAGTCCTCTTCTTCTTTTACGAAATACACATTCAATCTCAGGTTCAAGTGGGTAGTCTTGTGCTGTTGGTCTCGCCCTAGTCATACGTAGACGCAAAACCAAAGAGTGTTAGCCATTTGAAACAAATAACAAAATAAAATGAAAAAATACAAGAAATTAGAGATAAAGTCGCTATTGCCAGTCCCTGACAACGGTGCCAAAAACTTGTTGCTTGTTTTAAGTGCTACGCAAGTGGTGCAAGTGAGCACGTCGCAAGTAATAAAGTGATGAATATAGAGTATCGTCTCCACAGGGACTGGTCTTGAAGGACTTGGGTTATTAACTCTTTGCACTGAAATAAGAAAGTATTTGTAGTGAGAGACGATAGTAAAAAATATCTAAAGCAAAATAAAGAAAGATTGTAGATGAATAAGGTAATTAATGAGAGAGCAAGTTGGCTTATTTGGATTGAGAGTATGCCGGATGAGTTGCTTTGGCAAGTTGGATGCTGGAGGCAAGTGAGATGATGGAAGTAGGACTCTCTATGACCAGTGAAAGGCGATAGCAAGTGGTTGAGTCAGAGTAGGACTCTTCTTGGCAAGTGGTTACCCTAGCAAGTTAATTGTTGCAGCAAGTGCAATGTCATAGAAAGTCAATTGTGTCTCCAATGCTCAGCAGAGTGTTCTTCAATGCCTTCATGTTATTTCTTACTTGAAGGGATGACGCTTGTGCAAACCTTGGTGATACATATGTTACATGTTACTTTACCAATAGTAGACATTGTCTTTCCTTGAACTCTTGTTAGCCGTTTGAAATTCACTCGTTCTCCAAGCTTCCTTTACTTTGTCACTTCCCAAAAACTTGGTTCAAGAGGGAATTAATTCCATTCAGCTCTCGCAATATTAGGAAACTTGGATTCAATTCAATCCATTGATCTCCATCGACTCTCGTAATGTTTGGAAATCAACTCATTTGAGGAACCTCCAATGGCTGTCACTTTATTAGAGTAAATCCTTCTTACAAATCTCTATTGATCTCACTCTCTCTTTGTTGTCACCAATTAGGGATTTAAGTTTCAATGAATGATTCTCCCCTCAAGTGTTTATCTCTAAACTACTTGATTTGTAAGAATAATAATTGAATCAACATTGTGCATTAAAACTAAACCAAAATAAAATCATCCAAACAAAACCTCTCAAAACCTAATAACCCAAACCATCTAAATTTATTTCATGGTTGGGTGGAAAAAAAATACAAAGAATAATTTCCCCAACATGAAGGGTGATGTGCGATGATAAAATAGAAAGAAGAGAGGAGATGAGCTCTTCAATCTGATCACTCCTCCCACAATCAGCCTTCCCCAAGTCGATCTCTCTCACGAGCTGATCCCCAAAATTTGACTCATTTCTTCAAGTGTTTCAATCTCTTTAAATAGATGTGAAGATGAGTAGTTACGTGAGAATTTGGAGGAGAATAGACTTCCATTTGAATTTCAAATATGGGAGATAATCTTGTTGATTTTAAATAATAAATGGGATAATATCCTTTGCATTTGAATTTGAATTGGGCGATTAGGAATTTGAATTTGAATTTGAATCTATGCCTAACGACTTTGATCCCTTACTTGCCATGGCAGGCTTCGGCAATTAGCTCGACAAATTGTCCTGCACCACAAAAGAGCAAAACAACAACACTTTTCCTACAAAAAAATAATAATATGCATGGCCAAGCCCATTGGGCCAATAAACTATGAAAATGCATCAATGACTAACAATGCAACTAGAAATGGGCTCAAGTCTACTAATAATACAAGCCTAGAAGGTCAGAAAAATAGTACTTTTCAACACTTAAAAGCTATTGTTCTCATCTGCAAGCAAAACCTCATACATACACAAAGTAAGACTTATGGCCTTCAAGTTAGCAACATTCCAGCCAAGGGCTTCCTCATGTTTTAACGAGACAATTAATAGTTTAGCCTTTTGGTCAGGTTTTAAGCCAACAGATAATAAGATAGGCAGTGTATTATTCTCCCCTAAGAATTTTATTTTAATCGAGGGGGTAGAGGTTTAAGTTCAAGTACCGGTAGATGCTCCAGTAATGGTTTGGGCATTTTGAACTCAGCATAATCCAAAGGTTCAAAGGTCATGCATGGTCTATGAAGCACAACATTGGATTATTCAATCTCAACCTTACATTCATCATCTTTAGTATCGTGCATGGCCTTATCAAAATTAGCTTGCTCTTTAGCATTAAGCACATTGTTGCAACATATCTCGGGTAAGCTTTCATTAATTAGGGCTTCTTCAGTTTCCACGAGCTGACATTCTTCAAGATCATCTACGTACTTGAGTGTGCTAAAGATGTTGAATGTGATCTTTTGGTTGTTCATCTTCATAGTGAATTCACCTTTTTCACAGTCGATCACAATACTCCCAATGGCTAGGAATGGTCTCCCTAGAATAATTTGAGCATTCTCATCAGCTTCGCAATCAAGGATAATAAAGTCTACCTGAAAGATAAACTTATCTACCTTTACTAGAACATCTTTAATTCTACCTTCGGGGTCTAATTTATGATCGATCGTCCAGTTGAAAGATCATCGATGTAGGCCTTGATTTTTCCATACCTAATATTTTAAATACAAATTTTGACATCAAATTTACACTTGCATCGAGATCGCATAAAGCACGACCATAATAGTTGTAACATGTGGAGCATGGAATGGTAAAACTACCAAGGTCCTTCATTTTAGGTGGCAAATCACTTAGCACCGCCACACATTCGCCTATAGTAGTAACAGTTTTAACTTTACACATTCCTCTTCTTTGTCACGATCTCTTTTAGAAACTTTACGTAGATTGACATCTGATCAATGGCCTCCAGAAGAGGGATATTGATGTGTAACTGTTTGATCATCTCTAGAAACTTTGGTACTGGACATCTTGCTTCTAAGCTTTCAATCGTTGTGGGAATGGAGATGGTGGTCTAGGCTCATCATTTGGCTTATTGTATGTAGGTGCATCCTTAGTTTTATCTTCCTTGTCTTTAGTAGCAAGATCACTCACTGTATCAGACACAGGAGCTGGGGCCTTAGGTGTAGGGGCATCGGTGGATGGTTTACTTGGGGTAGACTCCACTAGAGAGCTTCCCCTAAACTTGGCTTTTGTCCTCAGTTACGTGCCACTACGTAAAGTGATGGTATTGCATTGCTCTAGATTAAAGGCCTTAGTAACTTCAGTATATCTAGGTAAACTGTCAGTGGTCTTATTTTTAACATCTGAGCAATCTGCCCAACTTGTGTCTCTAAAGTTCGTATGGAGGTGGTGTTGTTTTGCATGATCGATTGTTGGTTCTGTAACATGACAGCCTGCATTTTAAGCATGTCACTATGATTCTTCAAATGGGCTGCTTGATCCTGCATAATAACTCGGGTAGTTTTTATAAAATTTTGATAAGAATTATCAAAAGAATTAGAATTGGAGTTAGAAGCTCCCTGGTTCTACCTCTGAGTCTTTTATTGAAATCTAAGAGGTTCGTTCGATGCAGTTTGTTGTGTTCCTGAATTTTTTTTGTTACCTCCCCAACCAAAATTTAGATGTTGCATCCACCTTGGGTTGTAGGTGTTGGAGTATGATTGTTGTTGCGATTGGTGTTCCTTACGTAACATCTAGATTCTTGTTGCTAGGGGCACGCACTCGACTGATGTTCCCCATCACAATGCTCATAGGTGTATTGCACTACCTTAGCCTCTAGGACATAGGATGACCTTGCATGTTCTTAAGTAGATTGGTGATGGTGGAGAGTTGGGATGCCACAGTCTGGGAATTATCCAATTGGAGTGTTCCAGAAGCTTTGGTCCAGGCTTCAATCTCCCTTGAGAGAAATGATAGTCTGTGTTGGCTATCTGGTCCAGTATGGTGAAAGCCTCATCAGGTTCTCTATCTAGAAAAATATCATTAGCTGATGAGTCAATTATCATCCTTGTTGTTGCATTGACGCCATTGTAAAACGCCGTGACTTGTAGCCAATCATGAAATCCAAGGATCGAGCACTTGCGTAGTAGATCTTTGTATCTATCCCATACTTCATACATGGATTCATCATCATATTGTTAGAAAGAGATGATGTTGCTGAGCTTTTGATTGAGTACGTTCGGTGGATCATATATGTACAGAAACTTGCTGCACAAGTCATTCCATGATGTAATAAATCTTGTAGAACAAGTTTTCAACCATGCCCTAGCTCAATCTTGTAGTGAGAAGGGGAATAACTTGAGTTGCAAAGCGTCGATAGGAATTTCTAGTTGCCTAAAACAATCACAGACTTTTAAGAAAGCTTGATTGTGCTCTCGAGCGTCTTCTCTTGCTGATCCTCCAAATTGTCCAATGTTATTGAGCATGTTGAACATAACAGGCTTTAGCTCAAAGTGAGTGTTCCCTAGATCGGGTACCACAATGGATGGGTTGAGGTTGTTGATAACAGGCTCAATGATATCTCTAATGGGCCTTCTGGGTCTGGCAGGTGGTGAATCCTCCTGTCGTACTTGGCCACTATTTCTTGCCCCAATAACTCATTGTCCATCGATTATGGGTATGCCTTGGTTACGTACATTCTCAAGGTCGTTCTCTTCATTGTTCACCATATTCTTATTCTCTCGGCGTAGTCTCCTTAAAGTTTTTTTTTATTTTTGGGTCATGTGGAGGAATAAGTTGTGTGTTGGACCGTCTGGTCATGCACTGAAACGTACCTGAGAAGAAAGGAAAAAAACTAAAACGAAAATTAAAAGCAAATAAAGTAAAGTCCTAAGCGCAATTACATCGTAATTATCAATTGCCAATCCACGGTAACGGCGCCAAAAATTTGATGTTTTTCGAATAGTAATGCACTTTAGAGCAAGTATACTTCGTATCAAGAAATATAGTGAAAAGTAGAATGTCGAACCCACGAGGATTGGATCAATAACTACGAAGCTATCGAACTTAAGAATGTGTTTGCAAGTACTGGTGGTTGTAGATTGGATTAAAACTAAAACATCTGAACTAAAGATAGCTATGATTAAGACAAACAGCTGCAACAACTAACAAACAATTATAGAGGTTGGGATTATTGCTAAGGATATATGCTTGATTATCTATGACAATGCTATAGCGACTATCAATACATGTCTGCGTAAACCATTAAATTCTTTATCTACTCGACAGAATTTTCTAATGAACTTCTAGCTCTTTTGATTCTTAGAAGTTAATAATATTGTAGCTAAGGTGATACATGTCTGCGTTAACCCTAACAACTCTATTATTTGTTAAGAACTCCCTTTTAGTCGTTGAAACGCTAAACTTATGTCTAAGCTAAATTAAGAATAAGTTAATAGCTTAGCCCCACTGTTCATGTTTGTATAACCTAACTCTCTCGATATTAAGCCACAGATCAATAGTTAAAAGGCCTCTCTCGATAGCTCTTACAATAACTACGCATAAAGAACGATAAATATAATAGACAAAGGAAAACCAACTATAGCATTAAAATAAACTAATCAAAACATAAAATCCTGGACGCAATAATCCCAACTAAAGTATTTAGCTCATATCTGAGTTTAAAACATCCATGATTAAAAGTATAAAGTATGGTAGTTTATCAAGCAAGGAAAAGAAAAGAGTCGAGCGTCCTCGACAAAACTCCATCTGTACTGTCCAACTATGCTACAATTATCCCTCTGCCGGCCTCTCTCGAGGGCGTCTTTCGTGAGGAAAATGCTTTAGCTTTCACTCCGGTGGTTCTCCGCAAGCTCCGGACTAGGACTATTATTTGTACGCGCTCTCCTCTAAAGTAGTGTCCAAGTCTCTCTTATATAGGGGTGAAACTAGGGTTTCAGTACCCCTAAAGTATGCACGGCTTCATTAAAAAAAGCCTTTGATTTCCCGCTATGTTTAATGTTGCGTATATGGGAGAAAGTCCACATGGGCAAAAGTAGATTCATCTCCAACTCTTCATGCTTCGTCAGCTTCAACCATGCGATCTACTCCTCTTTTGCTCCAGGGATCCTCCAGCAGCCACCAGCATCTTGCGCATACACCACAAAGCACCATCTTTCCCGTGAAAAGCACCACTATATATAACATTTAAAACACAGGTGGTGTAACTCCCTATCTATATGCAAATATATACAATCTAACCTATATGCAAACTATATGAGCTTGAAAACATGCAAAAGACAAAGAAAATGAGGCATATAAAATAGATCAATTATGCACTCGTCACTAACCCCTAATCCTAACAACATCCTCATCAAGCTCATAGTTGTTGTCTCTAGTTTTTGCTCCATTCTTTGACGCTCAAGAAGCTTGCTTTTCAAATACATGCATGCGTTCATACGTGCATACGTACCTACATAGATACATCCATCTATGATACATACATACATACACGCATGTATCCATCCATATATGCATGCATGCATGCATACAAGCATACATACATATGTAAAGGGGAACCAAGACTAGCCTTGCAAGTTACTATACTCTTTTTTTACCAAGTTTTTTAAAATTTCTTCTGCTCAAGTTTTTTTAATTTTAACTCTTTATTATTTTTCACTAAGAACATAATGATAATCTTTTCATTGCCAATAATATTTCGCCTCGTTAACTTGTGACACATTGAAATGAGCGTTAACTTGTGACACATTGAAATGACATGTCGCCAATCCATTGGTTGCTATCCATTTACTTCAATCCACGTCATATTTAACCCAGAATTATTACCACATTTTTTTAACTGGACTAGTGACAGTAAAAACCAGTGGATTCAACTTTTATATAAGTCCTCTTACTATGTGACTCCGGCTCCTTTTCTCTCTGAATTTCAGCCATGGCGCTCCACAAAAGAAACCCTAATTTTCTCCCTCTATTTTTTACCACACTCTTTGTCTTCGCCTCTGCTGAAGTATTCTTTGAAGAACGCTTCGAAGGTATATTCCTTTCTCACTCATTTCACCGCTTTTTCTTTCTAAATCTGTGCGTTGTATTTTACGTTCTGAACCTTTAGATCGGGTTGTCTAGTCGTTTGAGTCTGTTCTGCAGAACTATAAACCTTTCAATTTTATCCTAATTTAAATGGATCGGTGATTTTATGTGTTAATTAGGCTATCTGGTGGTTTTGACTGGCTCCTTTTGTCAAATGCTTAATTACATTTAAAAATGCAATAAATTCGATTAGATCTGCTGATAATCTGATTTCATATTGCTTTTCTAGATTTTATAAATTCTAGTATCTAGTTTTCATTATCTATAACCGTAGATGACAAAAAAATATGGGGCTCCCAGCTCTGTGATGGATTGGAAAGGGTCGTTTATCTTACACAGCCTTCCCGCCTGCTTTTTGCAAATTCCTTAACCAACAGTTTGTACTAAAGGCGCGCCCCCGGACGATATTGTTTATTTGATTGATAATTGCAGGGGTAGTATTTTTCTACAAGAACTTAGATACAGGAATGGAAACTTCTACTAGTTTTTAGCGAAGTCAGAAGGAAATTTATTAAAAGCTATTGTTCCCTTTTACCTGGAAGTGTTATCTATTACCCAGTGTATTATGCGTGGTTACATTCCTAAGATTCTGTTCCTTTTAGCAAATGAACGATAACTGATGAAGAAAATTTGCTTTTTCTTTAACTGGACGTTTGGTTTCATCGTTTCAGAACATCACAATTTCAATTTTTTTTCCTTGTATGATATCACTTTTATATTGTTGTGAAACTGAAGATGGATGGGAAAGTCGGTGGGTAAAATCTGACTGGAAGAAAGATGAGAACATGGCTGGGGAATGGAATTACACTGCTGGAAAATGGAATGGAGATGCCAATGACAAAGGTAAGCTTCTAAAATTACTCAGAGCTTAATACTGCTAAAGATAGATTTCTATCTCCTCTATTTAAGGTTGATTGCTAAATACTTATGGATTCACATATCGTGCAGGCATTCAAACTAGTGAAGATTATAGGTTCTATGCTATTTCGGCCGAGTTCCCACCAGTTAACAACAAAGACATGACTCTAGTCTTCCAATTTTCTGTCAAGCATGAACAGAAGCTTGATTGTGGTGGTGGCTACATGAAGTTGCTCAGCGGTGACATTGACCAGAAGAAATTCGGTGGTGAAACCCCATACAGGTTGTTTCTTCCTTTGTGATCTAACTTATCCGTGTCTCACGAAAATATTATTTGTTGATTTGCTGATTTCTGTTACTTTGTTTGGGTGCAGCATTATGTTTGGGCCTGATATATGTGGCTATAGCACCAAAAAAGTACATGCTATTCTTACCTACAATGGGACAAATCACTTGATCAAAAAGGAAGTTCCTTGTGAAACTGACCAACTCACTCATGTTTACACATTCATTCTTCGTCCAGATGCTACGTACAGCATCCTTATCGATAATGTTGAGAAACAAACCGGTAGCTTGTACACTGATTGGGATCTTCTCCCACCAAAGAAAATCAAGGATCCTGAGTCAAAGAAGGTAATCTGTCACACCTAATCTTAATTGACATCTTTTTGGTGTATTTATTCTCTTATGAAATATGGGTATAACCTAACTACTTTGCATCTTGGGCAGCCTGAAGATTGGGATGATAAGGAATACATCCCTGACCCTGAAGACAAAAAGCCAGAGGTAAATAACCTTCTCATTTTCCCCTTCCTCCATTCTCTTATGATACATTATGTAGTGCCTAGAAATTCATAGTGAAGCTAACCTATACTGTTCTGATAACACTAGGGTTATGATGACATTCCCAAAGAGATCCCTGATCCTGATGCTAAGAAGGTAATGGTTTAATTTCTTTCTGGAATGATTTTATTATGAAATAGTATGCCCTTGTTTGAAAGATTAATGAATAAAATAATTTATACCAGCCTGAAGATTGGGATGATGAAGAAGATGGTGAATGGACACCCTCAACAATTCCTAACCCTGAGTACAAGGGCCCATGGAAGCCAAAGGTTGCGAAATACTTTATAAATGCAGCATTTAATTTGATTTTTGAATGAATTGGTTATACATAAAAATTCTGTCTTTATCTGCAGAAAATCAAGAACCACGACTACAAGGGCAAATGGAAGGCACCTATGATCGACAACCCAGGTTTATTGCCATTACTTGTGTGTGTTGCCTTTTTTCTTTTTATGGTCAACAGAAAAATCTTAGGTTATTTATTACTTCATTTTATATGATCCACAGATTTCAAGGATGATCCTGATCTTTATGTTTTCCCCAACTTGAAGTATGTTGGTATTGAACTGTGGCAGGTATTCTTTTGCCTATTTTTTTCTGCGCCTATGCTATTACTGTTCCATGCTATTTTAGAAGTACTAACAAGAAAAAATGTGTGTTTTTTGTCAGGTGAAGTCTGGGACAATGTTTGATAATATCTTAGTTGCTGACGGTGTAGAGTATGCCAAGAAACTAGCTGAAGAAACATATGGCAAACACAAGGATGTATGCGCATCTTTGTAATTTGGTTTTTTTTTTACCCAGACAAGTGTTCCTTTTGTAATGTCTGTCCTGATCTTATTTGCTTGGTGCAGGCTGAGAAGGCGGCATTTGAGGAGGCAGAGAAAAAGAGGGAGGAGGAGGTATTTCTCTTCTACTAGAAGGATCACATTTCTATTTTATTTCTACTTTTGTTTAATCTCGCATTCTAAATATTGAAACATGATGTTCAGGAATCAAAGGATGACCCAGTTGATTCTGATGTAAGTCTATATCCCTTCTTAAGAACATAAAATAAACGCTTTCTTTCTTTGCTGTTGTTGTGGTATTGATCGTGTTCGTGTTAACTGGGTTTCCAGGTTGAGGAAGATGATGATAGTGATGCCACTGAAGGAACCGAGTCTGATTCTGATGTCAAATCAGACGCAGAGGCCGAGGAAGATGTGCATGTAAGCTATACATTTGTGCGATTTTTGTAGTCGATTATTGTTGGTTGTATATTGTATGGTTATTGATGCACCCTTGTCCGTTGCGTGTAGGATGAGCTATAAGGCAAAAGAGAGCATTGCAACATCTTGCTGACAGATAAAAGAGCAAAATTTTCTGTTTAAATTTGTAGCCCCGTAGGACTAGTACTGTGAACTGTTTTCCCTTTTTTTTATTATCTGATTTTAATTGTAAGAGCCTTTTAGAACAAAGAGCATGATGATTGATGAGTTTTTTCATCACATTTTATGAAGTAGTTGGGACAATTCAGGTGCCAAATGTTGTTTGGCTAAAGTCTTTTACTTTACGCATTTACTATACCAGAAATAATCCCATTTCCCATGCAATTATTTTCTAGTTACTTCTTTTTGGGGATAATGGCATAAATATCCCTGTACTTTTTTTAAATTTGTCAGTGTAGTACATAAAGTTTGTAAACGATTAATGTGTCTCTGGTAGTTTGATTCTGTCATTCAAAACTCCCCGGATAAAGTGTTAGGGACATGTGGCATTCTCTTGTATTGCCAGTGTTTTTTTTGTCAAAAAAATATTTATTAAAGTTAAGGGGCTTTAAAATTATTTTATCTTTTTGGGGATAATGGCATAAATATCCCTGTACTTTTTTTAAATTTGTCAGTGTAGTACATAAAGTTTGTAAACGTCTCTGGTAGTTTGATTCTGTCATTCAAAACTCCCCGGATAAAGTGTTAGGGACATGTGGCATTCTCTTGTATTGCCAGTGTTTTTTTTTTGTCAAAAAAATATTTAAAGTTAAGGGGCTTTAAAATTATTTTATCTTTCTATTTTCATGATAAAATGAAAAAAATAGAAGAAAATGAAGGGGATTAGAATAATTTTTACCTTTTCCTTTCAGACTTCGTTGATTTTTTTTCTTTCTGCTAACATGTTACTGCATTAATGATAACTTAGTCATGACACGTGTTAATGTCCGAAAAAAATCTCGTGTGTACATGTGTCGATATTTAAAGACGACTGTTATTATACGATTCTAGACAGAAGCGACCGTTCGCATATTACGTTCGCGAAAGGTTGATCGCACACAATAGAGTTCACACCGAGTTCACACCCAAAACGGTTCGCATGGTGGCAATTTGCATGTGCTAACACACTGTTGAATCTGAGCAAGGAAAACTGTTTCTGCTTTTGTTAAACAGTATTAGTCCAAAGTGTAAAACAGTATTAGTGAAAACAAACAAAAATATTTAGGAAAAAGAAGACACTGCTGCTGAATTCTTAAATATTTTATGTTCACGTTAGGGGTTGATAACGTAAAAAATAATACTTCGAAATAGTTGAATAAATGTTTAACGATTTAAAATGTGCTCAGACGAGACTGTAACATTTCGAAATATACGGATAATATATATTATATTTTTAAATCTACTAAAATAAAAACCTAACGTTTTCGATTTTTATTATGTTTCAATATCTATACAAGAGTTGACTAAGGTTTGGTTCTTACTTTTACTGCTAGGAAAAAATTAAAAAAAAATTAATTGTGTTTCAATATCTAGTCAAGAATGACTAAAGTGAATATTCAACCCATTCCATCTCCATTACCCTCATTTTTTTTTTGCCCGTCATCACTTTAATCTTTGTTTCACCAAATCTTTCTTTTTATTTAACTTCAACTTTTCATGAAAAAAAAAACCTTGTTTCGGGGAAGTTTCCGATTCTGCTTTTATAGCACAAGCATTAGCCTCGTCTAATTCTACTAAATTGTTACACTTTTAAAATTATTTTTTTATGGGTAAAATATTAAAATGATAACTAAATTTTATTTAAAAATTTAAAATCGTAATCAAACTTTTAAAAGTTATAAAATATCAATTAAATTTTATGTTTTGTTACAAAACGATAACTCGATCGTTAAAGGCCGTTAAGTATTTAACATGGCTGTTATAAAACTTTGTATAATAACACATTTAATCGTTCATATTTACACATTCAATCAATTTAGTCCTAATTAAAAAAGGGAAAATTACACGGATGGTCATCCAACTATTATCTTTTTCCTGTTTTGGTCACCTAACTAATTTTTTCATCAAAATTCCCTCACGTTAGATACATTTCCTGTTTTCGCTCTCTTCTATTAAAAAAACTAACGATAGCTGATTTAACATTTTTTATATTATTTAGTTATTTCTCTCTCCTCCTTATATTATTTTTGTTTAATTTTATTCGACCCAGATTAAATGAAGAAAATCAAAGAAAATTGGAACAAAGAGATTTGCAAAGGCCGAGACTCAAACTCCCGTCCCGCAACATAAAAGGCAATGCACAAACCAACTGTGCTAGGCCAAGATTTTAATTCATTCCCACTAAAATATATATTTAACGTATATTAAGGTACTAACAACAAAAATAAATTATTAAAGTTAGGGGAGTGACTCGAATACAAGAATTCATTGATACAAATTTATATGTTTAACCACCAAGTTAAAATAAGAAGTTGTTAAATTATATTTAACTAAACTGTAATTAAAATTAAAAATCAAAGTAAATTTAATTTTTTTCACTTTGTTCGATAATGAAAAAATTAGTTAAATAATCATTTATTTTTTAATAAAATTTATTAAATTAATAATATTTATTTATGATATAATATAAATTTATAAATTATATTTAATAATTATTTTAAATGATTTAAAATTTGGATCTAAATAATTATTATGAAATAATTATCTAAATTTTAGCATAAAAATATCATTTAAAATAATTATTAAATAAAATTTACAAATTTAAATTATATCATTTATGTCATTGTTATTAGTGAGTTGTTAAACCGGGATTGGGAAGTGGTGATTCAGAAAATCACTAGACGGGCTAACATAGTAGCGGATCGTTTGGCGTCTTGGTCTGGTGGACAACCAATGCAAGAGATGACTTTCACAGATGTTCCAGAGCCATTGCAGGAAACTATTTGCAAGGAGAAGCAGATTAATGTGACTATTAGCTAGTTTGCTTTGTTAGTTCTTTTTATAACAAAAAAATAAATATTATTAATGTAATATTAATTTTATAAAAATAAATAGATGACTATTTAATTAGTTTTGTTATTAGCGAACAAAGTGAAAAAAAAATTAGTTTGATTTTTAA
The DNA here is from genome assembly GCA_019671005.1 of Hibiscus mutabilis. Lineage (NCBI taxonomy): Eukaryota > Viridiplantae > Streptophyta > Magnoliopsida > Malvales > Malvaceae > Hibiscus > Hibiscus mutabilis. Next base: position 23,620,953 of record CM033719.1, on the reverse strand, counting down.
TTTTAATCACAATTTAGTTAAATATAATCTAGAAACTTCTTATTTTAATTTGGTGATTAAATATTTAATTTCTTATCAATGAGATCTTGTATTCGAGTCACTCCCCTAGCTTTAATATTTTATTTTATGTTGTTGGTAACTTAATATATGTTAAATATATATATTTAAGTGGAAATAAATCAAAATCTTCCTAGATTAGTTGGTTTTTGTGTTGCCCTTTTTCATGCTGTTGGGCAAGGGTTTGAGTCCTAGCCTTTGTAAATCTCTTGGTTTTAATTTTTCTTTGATTTGCTTCATTCAATCCAGTGGAGACACATGTCACCACTTGATTGGTCGAATAAAATTAAACAAAAATAATATGGGGAATAGAGAGAAATGGTTAAAATAATATAAGAAATGTCAAGTCATCTGCCGTTAGTTTTTTAACGGAGGGGGACTAACACAAGAAAGGTATCTAACATGAGGGACAATTTTGACAACAAAATTAGTTGGGTGACCAACACAGAAAAGGGTGATAGTTGAGTGACCACCTGTGTAGTTTTCCCTTAAAAAATCACTAAACTTAGTTCTTGTTATTTACACATTCTTTCAATTGGGTCCTTAAAGCAAAATTCAAAGTTGTTTCTTATTGTTTCTCTCGGTAGATTCATGTTACCTCTTTGTCTTAAATGTTATTTGCTTGGTTACCGAGAAAATATCGTAAAATAGAAGAGGGGATATTGGAACTTTAATCTTTTAAATTGTTTGTGAGAGAAAAAGTGTGTATTATTGATGGAACCATGTATTGTATTTGTAGGTTGGTGGATATAGAGTAATGGGCAGCAGTGAGATGGATAAAACTGCTCAAGAAAAGGAGCCAGAAACACAACATGCGCGGGTATTGCTTTTATTATTGTTTTAAAATTTTGATGTTGTTCTAACGAATTCTATTTTTCCTTTTTTGGTCCTGGTTTTTCTAATGCTCTGTTGCGTAGGAGCCAATCCATCTTCAAGTGGTGCTGTAAATGCAGACTGGTCAGGATTTCAGGTTCGGTAGATAAATTTCTTTAGCTTATATGTTCTGTATTCGGGTCATATGTTTGCTAGCAGGCATATTCTCCCATTCCACCGCATGGGTTCTTGGCGTCAAGTCCTCAAGCTCCCAATATATGTGGGGCGTTCATGCATTTATGTTTTTGAATTGGTATTTTAGGATGATGGAGTGTTTTACATTTGATTTGTTACGGCTTTGAGATTTGTTGCCACCATTAACTACTAAGGTTTAATGATTTCACTAGCTGGTCACTGAAGCCTTCATGTAATTCTCTCTTTCTAGCAGCATATTATGCCTCCCTATGGTACCCCGCCACATCCTTATGTTGCAATGTATCCTCATGGTGGAATATATGCCCGTCCATCTAGGGGCGGAACTAAAAATTTATAAATCGAGGACTATTATGAGATTAAAATTTTTGAAGGGACATAATAAGATTTTAAAAAGATTGAATGGATTATAAAATTAATTTACCTTTTTTCTAAAAATTATTCCATCACTATTAGAAAGAAGTTGGCAAGGACCCACGTCCCCAAAACCCTCCCCTTTTGTTCCGCCCCTGCATCCATCCATTCCTCTGGTTTGTTCTTTCCCACTGTTCCTATTTTCGTTTCCAATATCATAATAACTCAATATTTGGAGCCATCTTCATGACATGGTTTGGTTTTGGAATTTTGCTTTAAGGGCCAAATTAAAAGAATGTGTAGATAATTAGGGCTAAATTTAGTAAAAATTTTTAAATTAAGACTAAAATGATTGAATGCATAAATATAAAGAATTAAATGTGTGATATTATACAAAATTTTATAACAGTCCCGAAAAGTATTTAACGACCGAGTTACTGTTTTGTAACAAAATATAAAGTTTAATTACATTTTATAACTTTTGAAAGTTTGGTTATCATTTTAAATTTTAAACAAAGTTTAGTTACTATTTTGGTATTTTACCTTTTTTATTGAGGGCGGAATGAATTTAAAGTTAATGCAGACTATAAATATATTTAAAATTTAAGTAATTATGCGATATTTTTAATAAAGTATGTGATTCTTTTTAGTGGAATAATGCGATATTTTTTAAATAATTTATGCGATTTTTTTAGTGGAATTATGCGATATTTTTAAATAATCATTAAAAAAAAACTACGAGCATAAGTGGGTTGGATATGATCCAAAGCAAACCCTTTTTCAGCATCTCACTTTTTCAGCAAACTTTTTACCAATAAAGAGAGGCTTTTATTATTAAAATTAAATAAAAATATTTTTCATTAAATTTAAACAAAATGGTAATTATAAATCAACCCATGAACAACTCAACGATCAAAATTTGTACCACTGAAGTTGAGTACCCATGGGTAGCGAACAAAAACCCTCCTTTATTATCAACAATTTATTGATCTAATAGGATAAGACACTAAATCTATTAAGCAAGGTTATAGATTCAAATTATGATGTTGTGAATGTGTAGCGACCTTTTCAAAATTCAAAAATTGCTAAGAGGAGTTCTTTTTCTTTTTTCTTTTGGAAAATATAAAGACGATGTATTCTTTTCATATTTTTAAAAATGAAAAAACTTGGAGTATCCACTGGTCACTAAGGTAGGTCGGACACCTTAAAAACTAGAGATTCTTTCAAAATACGGGTTCGGGAGTTGATTACGTGTGGAGAAAGATTAGCACCCTCATCACGCCCAATACCAAAATATGTGTTGCTTTTAATTGATGGAAGTTATCAAAATTTAAATTGAATTTAATTAAATGGTTCATGATTGAATATAGACTTTAATCATACGAGCTTTGTCAAATTGATAAATTCGAATTAATTAAACATTTGATCAATAAGGGTAACGACACCTCGGACCATAAATTAAACTAACATCGAATAAGCCCGACTGTCGTGTTAATTTATGGTTAAAACTTCGTTCATCACCTTTATGCATAATGCAAGCAGTTAAGTATGATGTTATGACTTTTCAAATTTTAATATGAAATTATATTTACCTTTAGACGGTAAGAATTAATTCGAATATTTGGTCAACATCCAATGAGCCAGGACTGTTGTGACACAAATATCGGAATTAATAAATACCTCCTTTTTATAATTTGAGTTAATTAACCATATGCATGCTCATTAAAATATTAGTCATATGAATGACAGATAAAATGCATGACAAGGAAGTGCTTGAAATTAAAACCTAGGTCCGCTAAAGTCATAACCTAAAAAGGCCCAAATTATGAAAATTCAATTAATGATCTAATTATTAACTAGGCTAGTCTAATATTAATCCAAAATTAATTAAATCCTAAAAAACTAGAAAATTCTAATAATTTATAGATTATCTTGAATCATAATAGTTAATTTGATTAATTTTAAACTATTATCCTAATAAGACTGTGATTCTATTTAAAACGAATCGAATTAATTAATTATGATTTTAATTAGGTGTCCACTTCAATCAAATATCAATTTTATCTTAAAGGGAAATTAAGAGATGCTCAACCAATTTAATGAATTTAACATTTATCCTAATAAGCCGAGTACACAATTTAAATTAATTAAGTTAAATTACGCTAAACTAACCTAAAACCTAAACTCACGCAAGAAGAAAAAAGAAAGATGAAAACTAATATATCGAATATAATAGCAGGACATACGTGTATATTATAAACTAATACATACCATAGCTACTAACATACTGTATAATAATAATAACATGCTCTATTGATCAAATAAAAACTGATACACATAAATTTAAAAGAGTATACGCAAAGTATAAGATATTGGACTTAATTCCAACCGACCCAATCCTGGTTTTGGGCTTAGTGTGTGGATCTGTTTTCAAGCCTGATCTGCTTCAAAAGATCCGGTTCAAACGCTGGTCCGGTCTGGTAGGGTGAACCGCCCGGTTCGCCAGGCTAGGGATATCAGGTCCCCCTTTCTCTTTCCTTTGTAGACATCAAAGAAAAAACATCTCTTTCTCTAAAAAAAGCCTTAGCGCCGCCGCTTTCACACCTGACGCCGCCACTGCTCTAGTGGTTGTTCTGACGAACTGAGACCATCACTCGAAAGGTCTCTCCCCTCTTTTCCTTCTGGTCTGATTAGCTTCACCAGAAACCAACTCAAGCGTCTCGATGGATTCCCCACACTTTTGACACTTCTCTCCCGTGTTTGAGCCGTCGACCGTTGGATCTTCATGAAGTTGAAGTATGTTATCGCTACGGTGAGAGACCTTTTTTCACCGTTAGGATCGCCGGCTCGAGGCTCCAGACGTTGGCGACCGAGGTAACCGAAATGGGTAAGACCCTTTTCTTCCCCTTTTCAGTTTCAATTTCCCTGATTTCTTGCTACTGTTTTGGTTGGCCATTGATATTGCTTATATGGGTAGAGGCTTCGACTTTACAGTTCTGAGGCATGATTCTCGGTTTGAGTGGAGTTGTGGGTATTTGGTTTAAATGGATAGTTTGGGTGAGTGAATAAAATGGTGAGGATGACGATCTTGAGGTTGTTGTGATGCCAAACTTAAGGCGGTGGGTATTTGGGAATGGTGAAGGCAGTGAATGAGTTGGGGCCGAGGAACTTAGTTGCCGAGTGATGGCGATGTGCCACTACCTTGGTTGGCTTAGTAATGGTGGATTTGGTGAGTGGTGTTTGGGGCTTGTAATGTGATTTCAGTTATGGAGAGTGAAGGGTGTTTTGGTTTGGGTAAATGGATGAAAAGAAATGGCCAATGATGGGAAGGGGTTGATCGATTAGGGGAAGTGACAGTCGCCTATGGTGTTGTTGGGTGTTGAGACAGATTTGGATTGAGGGAAGCTAGAGATGGTGTAGAGTGAGTGGAAACGATGATGTTGATGCTTAGGTGAAGCTTGGTGAGCTTGGACAGGGATGGTGAAGAAGAATCGAAAAAGAAAATCCCCTTTCCCTTGGTTGCCTTGGTCTGCCTTATTTAAGGATCATTTCCTCCGATCACCCTTGTCTCTTTGTGTAGGTAGAGCGTGGGAAGCAAAAGGCCAAGCTTGGTAGCAGCTGCCTGGAGAAGTGGGGACCCTGAATGTTGGTTGTTAAGGCAGCAAAGCATGGTGCCTGGCAGATGCAGAGATGGGGCAGGCAAGCATGGTGCTACTAGGTTTAGGGGCTGCTCCAGGGGTGCGGAGACTGGTCCGGCGTGAAGCTGGTTGGGGCAGCTTGGGTTTGAATGGTGTAACTAGGATTTAGGACATTTGGGGCTCCAACCGGGCTTTATGTAATATATTTATATATAATTTAATTTTTGGGCTCAGTTTTTTTAATTATAACTGACTGAACATAAATAATGGGCTTCTTCTTTATGTACTTGTTTTTATAATAATAATAATAATTAATTATACTAATAATTAATTATAATAACAGCTAGTAAAATATAATAATAATACCATACACTAAGATAATAATACGATACATATTACCACTACTACCTATAATACGTAGTAACAAAAGCATGAAAACCTAATAACCAATAATAATTAATAGTAATAAGGAAATAATAATAATAATAATAATAATAATAGTAATATTTTTTGTTTTTGAGTTTTAATAATAATAGTATTACTAGTAATATATTAACAATAATTATAGAAAATTAATGATATGGTATATTAATACTACTAATAATATTTTTTGGGTTTTGCATTAATAAATAGTAATTATAATATTAATTAATAATATATAAAAAAGGTAATAACAACCAAAGCCCATTATTTTAAATATTCACAAAAATAAAAACAACGGGTTAATACCCCGGATAAAATTAGTGATTACAGCTGTCCCTCTTTGCTTATCCTTGTGGAACAAGAATAAAGCAAAGACCATAAACACTAATTTTATCCAACTTCCCTGTCCGAAGATTCCGAGCTGCGAGTTCCTCCTAGAACTGTTCACCCTTCCTTTTCCTGAAATCCCGGTGCTGCGAGTTTGAAACTCCTCACCTAGAATCCCTGAGCTATGAGAAACATCCTTAAGAAAGGATAAAATCGAGAGTTCCGAGTTTTAATAAATCATCGTTAAGAAAGTATTGAGTTAAGAACTGCTTTGTTTTAGAAAAACACCCTTAAGAGCGAATTAAGAAATTCGTTGCTTTAAGAAAAACACCTTTAAAAAAGGATCGAATTAAGAAATTTGTTGCTTTAAGGAAAACACCCTTAAGAAAGGGACAAAATCGGGGAATCCGGGTTTTAAGAAAGACATCCTTAAGAAAGGAATAAAATCGGGGAGTCCAAGTTTTAAGAAAAACATCCTTAAGAAAGGATCTAATTAAGAAATTCGTTGCTTTAGGAAAACATCCTTAAGAAATGATCGAATTAAGAAATTCGTTGTTTTAAGAAAAAAAACATCCTTAAGAAAGGATAAAATCAGGAAATTTGAGTTTTAAGAAAAACATCCTTAAGAAAGGAATAAAATCAGGGAGTCCAAGTTTTAAGAAAAACATCCTTAAGAAATGATCGAATTAAGAAATTCGTTTTAAGCACAACATCCTTAAGAAAGGAATAAAATCGGGGAGTCCAAGTTTTAAGAAAAACATCCTTAAGAAATGATCAAATTAAGAAATTTTTTTAAGCACAACATCCTTAAGAAAGGAATAAAATCGGGGAATCCAAGTTTTAAGAAAAACATCCTTAATAAAGGATCGAATTAAGAAATTCATTTTAAGCACAACATCCTTAAGAAATGATCAAATTAAGAAATTCGTTGTTTTAAGAAAAACATCATTAAGAAATGATCAAATCGAGAAATCTGAGTTTTAATATGAAATGGTATCTTGCTTTGAGACTACCAAATACCTTATAAAAAGTGGTGTCTCACTTAGGGACTATCGGAATACCTCGACTGAATGCCTTAACTTAGGATCCTTTTGTCATAAAAAGATGCTTGTCGTTACCAAATAACCGAAGATTGGAAGACATTTAGAAATCATACTCATGTAAGTTGAATGAATCTTGATTCTTTGTTGGGATCTAGTTCTCCTCTCATGAAGCTATAGATCAAGTCTTTTATCAATCTTTAAATACATGTTTAAAATAAACAAAATGCTATGGTGGTATGAGTTAGCATGCTCATAACATAAGGACGTCTAATTACAAATGATGCATGTGTGGAGTCATTTTTAGAATTGTTGGGGAAAAACCTTTGCTTTCCGATCGACCACCCTTAATTTCCATAGGTTTTTTGTCTCTGAATCTTTTGTCTCATCTCGAAGGAGATTGCTGAGTTACACTAGTCAGAACAAAATCTATCATTTCATAAAGCTCAATTCTGAAACACTGCCCCCACTCCCCTTGGGCTTAATCTTAACACTAGGGTGAACACATGCCCCAAAATCCCCAAGCTTTCATTTCCTTAATATGATTTAATCTTTATTTTTCTGAATCAGCCAAGGCATTTCGACGGACACTCACTTTGAGCCTTTGAACCGTGTAGCATACCAAGGCTTGCTACTATTCTTTTCAGGATCACTAACGGGTTATTCCTTCGTGTTAGGTCGATCATATACATCGTTAACCCCGACTTCTAAACTCTATTCTTAAAACAATACAAAGAAACCCTATTCTTTCTATTTCTTTTTCTTCTTTTTTTCTTTTATTTTTTTCTTTTCTTTTTCATTTACATGTCAGTTTTCCAATAAACATTTCAACATATGATGCTTTTTGGATTAATATACAAAATCAAAATCAATATAAAAGGAATAGAATGCCCCGAATATCAGATGCAAGCGCGTCTTAGATTCAATCCTATGGTGATCAACAACTTGCCCTTGAATGTTGTGGCGATATTTGAAGTTGTGAAATTCCTCCTGGATTGCTCGGTTCATCCTCATGATTATGGTATTTGCTTGATCTGTTCGAAAACTACTCTTTCTAGTTCTCATTATTTTTCTCCAAAATATTCAAGGTTTCCAAATTTGTTTAACCCATAGAGTGCAAAAAATATCATTCTGAGAATTCTAAGTACAAGGGTATTCTTCAAATTACGATTAATATTGTATTAGTGTCATCAAGGATTCATCTTTGAAACTAGGGTATTGAACAGGTGAAGCATAGCTCCTTATTAGATTTGTTCTCCCCCCACAGCTCCATCAGGATGCTCCGAGACTTATCTGATTGTTCATTTATTTCTTAATTTTTAAAATTTTTCTCTTTCTTCTCGGGAATTCAACTCATCACAGTCTTTTGTCTTGAGAATAACAATGGAGCATACAACAATAACACGAGTTACTCGACATAGTCATGATTTGAAAAATTACCCATATAGCCAAGGCTTTCGACTCAATTAGAGTAAGTGGAGCAAAGCATCCTTATTTAGCCTTTTGCTATAACAGAGTACCCTTCTAATGATTTTTTTTCGTTAAAAGAATTCTCACATTCAAGCAACTACATTGAGCTTTTTTAGGAGATTTTCTTATCATCGAATATTATTAGAGGAGTAGTAATCTTACGTTTCGCGCTTTACCGACTAGAGCGGGCTGGGCAGGAAATCATACTATATCGTGATCACAACATTTGATTGATCTTTTTATTAGAATCAATCTCACACCATGCACGTGATATCTGGGGATCTACGAGGTTAAGAAAGAATATACACATATTTTTACTTAAAAGATGCATCCTTTCATTGAAATGAAAAAAGGCAAACATAAAATATGCCCTTACAAAATGATCATTGCTACTTTCGGGAAAATAGTAGCAAAGTTAATTCCACGCATTAACTCAAAAAATGCAAAATGCAAGGACATGTAAACAAATTAACTCCTATGAAGGAAAACGGGGAAATCAATACCTCCTAAAAGTCATGTTCACCATTCTTTGTTCTTAAAACCACAAAAGGCTGGTCTCAATCAGACTTTGAACCTTGTTTTTTAGGGCTCCACAATCCTCCGTAGTATGGCTCGTACTTCCCATATGGTATTCACATATGAAATTAATATCATAACCTTCAGGATAGGGATGATCTTTTAGTTTGGATCGAACCAGGGTCAGAAGCTTCCTCTCGATAAACATTGAGAGTAAATCAGTGTATGAGATTGAAACTGGATGAAGAACCTTTGGAAGCCATAATGATTGGTTATGGTAGTGGCCTCGAGGATGATTGGTTGAGTGAGAACCCACCATATGAATGTGAGAGTTATCTCCTTTCTGCAGGTAGCGGTCGTTTATCTTTCCCCTTTTTATAGCATCCTCGATGCGCTCTCCAGTCAAGACTAATTTCGTAAAGCTAACTTTAGGGCGGCTTATCAAGCGATCATACAACACTTCTTTTAGAGTATCCATAAACATTAGAGTGATTTCTCTTTCCTGAATTGGGGGTTGAACTTGAGCTGCCATGTTTCGCCATCGTTGAGCATATTGGCGAAAACTCTTGTCAAGCGTCTGTTCCAAACTTTGTAGTAGGAATCGGTTTGGGATCATCTCTGTTATATGTTTGTACTATTCTGTGAAGGCTTTGGCTAAATCCTTCCAAGACTTGACCTGAGCCCATGTTAACTGATTATACCACCTTATGGCAGACCCTACCTGTAACACCCTTAACGCATACTCGTAGACTGAATATACACTAAAGATGTTACATAGTTGTTAAGGAAAACTTGACTTGATTTTTTTCTAAACTTTACCTTGTAGTCTAACCCTTTTCGGTTTTAAAATTAAAAACTACATCAGTCTATAACATCTAGTTATAACCCTGAATTGTTTTATAAAATTATAAATGTGTTATTGAAATAAAAATATGATTTAGGGAGAAAACTATGTACCCTGCCTAGACCCTTTCTTGATTTTAAAATTACTACACGATTAGGGTTAAACTATACTTAAGTATATCGAGAAAATATAATTACTTATAGCAAACCATTTTCTAAATTCATACATTCGTAATAATGCATAAACACATTATAAACTTAAGTTTACGAAATATTTTGTCTCTTTAAAACTCACATACATACATGTACATGCCCACTAGACATCAACCATGATTTAAGATGTACGTACCGTGATTACTAATGTAACTTGATTTTCCAATTTAATAGCTCATTCTTGCCATTCTTCGCGGGAAAACCTATGTGTTAAAGAACACACGCTAAGTACGAATTTAGTGAGGCAATTAAACTTATTTATTTACACATGAAGTGACAATATATATATATATTACTTCATATAAGAGTGCATTTCATATTTCTCTACGACAAGGCAAGTATATCACAATGATCATAATTATCATGTATCTAATATTTCATAAATTTCATATATCATTTTCATGATTTTCATCATATATATATATCAAACTTTCTTAATATCATGTAATCATCTGTATAGCATGTATCATCATTTTCATATAATTCATGTAGCATCTATCATATACTGCATGTATCATGTATCATATAGATCGTGCATCATCAATATCATGTATCATCACTATCATGTGATGCATATATCCTCATTATCATGTATCACCACTATCATGTGATTCATGTATCATCATTATCATATAAATCTTGTATCATACTATCATATAAGTCATGCATCATCTCTAACATGTGAATCATGTGACATACTGACATATAAGTCATGTATTATCTTTGTCATGTAAATCATGTATCATGTCACATTTCTATCATATGTCATGTACTTCTTTTTCATGTAACATGTAACTATGTAACATATGTATCACGTAGATCATATATCACTTCTATCAGATAAATCATGTATCATCATGCAGTCATTTGCATGCTCAGGATCTACCATGTAATCATCTTGTTATTATTAACATCGTGTCTAGATAGAGGCCCATGGAAACCCCGTAGCCTATCTGCACCGTAGTGCCTTGTAGAGTATGTACTCGGGAGGACGCTCTTTGCACCTCATATAAGGATGCTCTTTGCTCCTTATATTAAAAATACCTCGCTAGTGCCATTTGCACCCTAGGGTGTATCTTGTTTCATTTTAATCTTGTTTCATTTTCCATTTCTCATGTATGCATAATGCATCATCATTTATGCAAACAATAATTCGTACCTGGTATTCCATCAAGCTTGCCAAGTCGAGCAATGTATCATATCAGGTATCATAGAGAAATGCAATGCCATTTTCAATGTAATGCAAACATTTAAAAATGCATTCACCTGAGCCATGAATAGTATGCCTCACTAAGCTTACTCGAGGTTCTTATCTTTCTTTTTATCACTGGTTCTCTTTCGATCTCTTTTAGAACTAAATAAACTTTGCTTGAAACTAGTCTTGAATTCTTCAAATTTGAGCTTGAAAATTTGAAACTTCCTTTTTCCTTCTTTGTTGCTGATTTCGAACAGCCTTAGAGATGATAAGATGATTTTTTATCATCTTTTAATCCTTTTAATCCATGTGTAATATTAAATGAATTTTAAAATTCATTTAATTAGTGAATTTACCCTTTTGCCCTTTTATTATAATGGCCAAGATTCAATCTCATCAAAATCAATGGCTAAGATTTAATCCATGTGTAAATCTTCTTCCAAAATTACCCTCAAAGTTTCAAAATATTTTAAAAATACCATCCATGACAAATGTCCAATATGCCCTCCAACTAGACTTTGTTTACAACAAGTCTTGAAAATTGCCATTCCATCACGATCTAACTAAATCTAGTTAGAATCCAACTAAATGTAATAAAATATTCATAAAATAATATTTTATGAAATTTCCATAATTTCTTGGAACTGCCTTTAAAAATTTCAATTCGATCTGATATACCGATATCCATAAAATACTTCTACATCGATTTTACCTTTTTCGAGCAATTGAATTTATTCTGAAAATTCTTTATTTCCATATTCAGAAAATAAACTCTATTATCCCATAAAACTTCCTTTTTGCAATGACTTAGACTGAATTTTCCTAACTCAATCTATTATTCCGATAATTATATAAAATCTTCATAGAATAAATTTCTCTTAATATTCCTTTATCGATAATCCATACAAATTTTCTCTACTCTTACCGAGTCCAAAATATCGATCAGAAACACATTTATGAGACCTTTTCAGAGGTCACCCATCTTAATATTTCTCTGGCCTGAGCATGCTTAACAATTTTATTCGATCCAATTTTGAATAATACGAGCCTCGTATGAAAAATCCGATAACACAGAAATACCACTCTTGGGGGTGAACTATCCATTTACGGGGTTAAATTACATAACTTTTTAAAATTACACTTTGGTCCCTAAACTTTTCCAAAGTTTACACTTTAACCCCTAAACTTTCAAAAATTACAATTTAGTTGTGAGGGACCCCCGGTTACACCCCATGGTGCAGCAGAAAATTTATTTCGGTGATCTCACCAATGATCCATGCACGATTAATTGAAATCGGGAATAAGGATGTAGAAAAACTACCTTAGTTCGTCTGGAAAGAGGTAGAAGAGAACGGAGATGCAATCACGCGTTTTGAATCCTTAGTCGCAACGAAAACGTCCCTTCCTTTACTCAGTTCACCTGGTTGTAAGAAAATAATTTTCTTCTTTAAACTGTTTAAAGAGTTTCGCAAAAAGCATAAGTGGCTGCTAGACCCTTATATTCCTTTTATGATGCAAATAACCCTAATTCAACTTGAATTAGAGTTGTTGACTATTTCTAAATTTCATGCATTAAAGAGTTATAGTTACATTTAATTACTCTCCTTTAATGCTTATCCTTTAAATTTGGAATAATTTAAATTCTATATATATCAAATATATATAAACTTTAAATTCAAATAATCAAAATCTATATATATCAAAATATACATAAATTTTAATTATATCTTCATTTATGTACAACAACTTTGTAAGTGTATTATTCGTTTAACATTTGCTTGATCAAACCATAGGGTGTGACCCTGTAGGTTATTGTAACATTAGTAGTAAATATTAGAACAATTCTAATATTACAAACAATGAGTGACGTCTAGCAATGTATCATTGTCAGCTAAGTTACAAGAAGTCATGATTCGACATAACCTCTATGTGATTAACTCTCTTTCTTGCATTATATCCTTTTGTCCTTTATATCTAGATTGGACACAAGTCATGGAATAGGCACACTTGTATAGTCCATCTAATGTTTCTTGATATCTTGAGTAGACTATAACAAACGAATAATTTATGATATCTCATATCAGCTTATTTGAGCATGGCCATGCGTTTCTAGTATCACTCGATCAAGTGGCCTGCGATATTACTCCTATTATGTAGGAGGGACAAATCCTATGTTGATCAACTAAATCTCACTACATATATTATGGCATGTCCAATATCAGTCTTTATGATGCAACCAGTTACGACACACTTTTAACTGTATCAAAACATGAGACTATAGATGTCGAGATAATAATGATCTCAAGTCTGAGGATCATACAATTAGTCATCACTATGAACATGTTTGTGACTGTCACATAATAATCCAAGAAGCATGCTCATAACGGGTCATTTCAGTATGTTGTTCTCTAAAACATACTCATGTGTTGATTTTGACATCTCCATGGCAATGACAACACTTTGCCATCAATCAACTACACAATAGCCTTTAATGTATTATCGTTGTCCAAGCCTACATAATACTTGGCTATGGACCTTTTAAGAATAATCATATTATTCTATAGACTTTATTATATACAGCTTATATATAAGAACACAGAAATATAACCGAAAATAATAAATGGCAATGCCTTAATAGAACTGGTAAAGTAAGTATGTGGTTACAATCATCTCGTGATTGGTCTTTGGGCATACTCTAACATTAGTCACTACACAAAAATTGGGATATTACAATTCCTCCCCCTTAAAAAAATTTGTCCTTGAATTTTCAACGTATACTATTTTCAAACAATTTTGGATACTGCTTTTAAATTTTCTCTTTGGTTTCCGAAGTAGCTTCCTCAACCTTATGGTTCCTCCAAAGGACTTTAACTAGTGGAATTTTCTTGTTTCTTAATTCTTTAACTCCATGTGCTAGAATTTTCACTGGTTCTTTTTCATAAGTCAGATCCGGTTGCAACTCAATTTTCTCAAGAGAAATTACATGTGAAGGATTTGATCGATACCTCTGAAGCATAGACACGTGAAACATATCATGAATCTTACTCATATCTGGAGGTAATGCTAGTTGATAAGCCACTGGTCCATCTCTTTTCAAAATCTCGTATGGCCCAATAAACCTGGGACTAAGCTTTCCTTTCCGCCCGAACCTTAGTATTTTCTTCCAAGGAGAAACCTTTAGGAACACTTTTTCTCTCACTTCATACTCAATATCCTTTCTTTTCTTATCCACATAAGCTTTTTTATGTCGATCTGCTACGGCCTTGAGATTATGCTGAATAATTCTTACTTTATCTTCCATGTCTTGCGTTAAGTCAACTCTTCTAACATCTGAGTTATTCTGAACATTTCGATCTTGTAATTCGAACCAATTAAGAGGAGTTTGACACTTTCTTCCATATAATGCCTCGAAAGGTGCCATTTTAATACTTGCTTGATAACTATTGTTGTAAGCAAATTTAGCTAAAGGCAAGTACCTTTCCCATGATCCCGCAAACTCAAATGCACAAGCTTTTAACATGTCTTATAGAATATGTTTGATCCTTTCAAAATGCCCACCTGTTTGTGGATGAAAAGCTGTACTAAAATTTAGTCTAGTACCTAAATTTTCAAATAACATACCCCATTACCTTGAAGTAAACCTTGAATCTCTGTCTGACACTATCGATACTGGAACACCATGTAGTCTTACTATCTCTCAAACATAAAGTTCTGCATATTTATCCATTCGAACTGGGATAAAATGAGTAGACTTTGTTAAGCGATCCACAATGACCCAAATTGAATCCTTTTTACTTGGCGTAGTTGGTAATCCAGATATAAAATCCATCATTATTCGTTCTCATTTCCATTGAGGAATAGAGATAGGCTGGAGCAATCCAAAAAGTACTTGATGCTCAGCTTTTACTTGTTGACATGTCAAGCATTTTACCATGAATTCCGAGATTGCTCTTTTCAGACCTGGCCACCAGTATCGAATCTTCAAATCTTGATACATCTTATTACTTTCTGGGTGCATAGTCAATGGACTATAATGGGCCTCTGTTAAAATATCTTTCTTCAGATTGTTATCGTCAGGAATATATACTTTACCTTTATAATATAGACAGTCATCAGGCTTGATCTCATAATCTTGTACTTCTCATACTTTAGCTTGTCCTTTTCTTTCAAGACATTCTCCATTTATAGTCTGCAATTTCTTGATTTGATCCAATAAAGTTGGCCTTAATTTAAATTCTGCTATCAAGGAACCATCTCGTTCCAATGACAATTGTGCATTCATCATGCGCAGAGCAGAAAATGTTTTCCGGCTAAGAGCATATGCAACTACATTAGCCTTTCCAGGGTGGTAATCGATAACAACATCATAATCCTTTAAAAAATTCAACCTACCTTCTTTGCCGCAGATTCAGATCCTTTGGCGTCATCAGATACTTTAAACTCTTATGATCCGTGTAAATGTGACATTTTTCACCATACAAATAATGTCGCCAGATTTTCAAAGCAAAAATCACAGCTGCCATTTCCAAATCATGCGTTGGATAGTTCTTTTCATGAGTTTTGAGCTGCCTTGATGCATAGGCTATCGCACGACCTTCTTGCATCAGTATGCAACCCAAACTACAATAAGATGCATTACTGTACAAAGTGTATTCCTTTCCTGGTTCTGGTTAAATTAGAACTGGTGCTTCAGTCAGGACTTCCTTTAATCTTTCGAAACTTTCTTGGCACCTCTTTGTCCATATAAATGGAATACCCTTTCGTAGCAGCCGGGTAAGAGGCATAGCAATGATAGAGAAATTCTGCACAAAGCGCCTGTAATATCCAGCTAACCCCAAGAAACTCTAAACTTCAGAGACATTTTTTGATACCTCCCATTCAAGAATAACTTATATTTTCTTGGGATCCACTCTTATTCCTTCTGATGACACTACATGTCCAAGGAAAGTTACTTCTGACAACCAGAACTCGCATTTAGAAAACTTAGAATAAAGTTGCTTATCTCTTAAAGTTTGCAATACCACTCGAAGATGGTAGTCATGTTCAGATTCGGTCTTCGAATAAACCAAAATATCATCTATGAATACCACAACAAACTGATCCAAATAGGGTTGGAATACCCTATTCATCAGTTCCATGAATGCAACAGGGGCATTCGTCAATCCAAACGGCATTACCAGAAACTCCTAGTGTCCATAACGAGTTTTGAATGCTGTCTTTGGTACATCTTCTTCTTTAACTTTGAGCTGATAATAACCCAATCAAATATCTATCTTTGAAAACATTGTTGCACCTCTAAGCTGGTCAAATAGATCTTCAATCCTTGGTAGTGGAAACTTGTTCTTAATGGTTACTTTATTTAACTACCGGTAATCTATACATAATCGTAGGGAACCATCCTTCTTCTTTACAAATAGCACCGGAGCACCCCATGGTGATACTTTGTCGAATGTAACCCCGGTATCAATTCTTGTAATTGAGCCTTTAGTTCCCTCAGCTCCGTAGGCCCCATTCTATATAGTGCCATTGATACCGGCTCAGTTCAGGATAAACATCAATCCCAAACTGTATTTTTCTATCCGGAGGCAACCCTGGTAGTTCTTTCGAAAATACATTAGGAAACTTTCTCACAGTTGGGATATCTTCAATCTTTTTAGGTAACTTTTGCGTATCTTCCATATAAACCAAACATGTTTCATATCCATTGTATAACAGCCTTTGAGCTGTCGTTACAAAAATTACTAACTCTAAATAGTCAGTTCTTTCTCCTTCAAAGATTACTTCAAAACCATCGGGTCCTTGAAGTACTAACCTTTTTCTCTTACACTTCATATATGTATCATATGTAGATAGCTAATCCATTCCAAGAACGACTTCAATTTCATGGAATGGAAGTTTCATTAAATCTGCCAGAAACTTAATTCTTTGAATTTCTAATGAACCTTTCTTGTATATTCTAATTACTTATGCATTGTCCAAGAGAATTATTGACAATCACATTACTAAATATTCTCCATAGAAGTCTTTCTTTGTGTTACTATCTTAATACCAATATATATTAATCGAACCCGAATCAATTAAAACAATTTTAGGTTCTTTCCATAACCTTCGCTCTATTCATAGCCTCTTAAAAATTTTGATAAATTCATGCCCAATAGAATCTCCTTGGGCCTTGGATAAAACTTCTCTATAAACCATTCACATCAGAACCTTTCGATCGGTATCAATTTAACTGTGTACCGACTCAGTCTATTAAAATCTAACTCGTACTCATAGACAGTACGAGTACCTTGTTTCAAACTTAGGACTGCTGCACATTTCTCTTTTAACTAGTTGCCAACATACTTGGCTTTAAACATTCTTCTTTCTTCTCTTGATTCCCATAATTAAACATTTATCGCAGTCCATCAATACTTAACATCATCTATTTCTACTGAAACTTATTCGTATTATTGAGGAGCATAATCAAGTTACACGGTATTACATCAATAACATGACATCCTAGGGGCATGTACTTAACTTTAAATCACATTAAACACGGTTTAGTCTCCAGAATCGGCTAAACCTGTACCTCTGATACCAATTAAATGTAACACCCTTAACGCATACTCGTAGACCGAATATACACTAAAGATGTTACAGAGTTGTTAAGGAAAACTTGACTTGATTTTTTTTCTAAACTTTACCTTGTAGTCTAACCCTTTTCGGTTTTAAAATTAAAAACTACGTCAGTCTATAGCAGCTAGTTATAACCCTGAATTGTTTTATAAAATTTATAAATGTGTTATTGAAATAAAAATATAATTCAGGGAAAACTATGTACCCTGTCTAGACCATTTCTTGATTTTAAAATTACTATGCGATTAGGGTTAAACTATACTTAACTATATCGAGAAAATATAATTACTTATAGCAAACCATTTTTTCTAAATTCATACATTCGTAATAATGCATAAACACATTATAAACTTAAGTTTACGAAATAGTTTGTCTCTTTAAAACACGCATACATACCTGTACATGCCCACTAGACATCAACCATAATTTAAGTTGTACGTATCGTGATTACTAATGTAACTTGATTTTCCAATTTAATAGCTTCTTCTTGCCATTCTACGCGGGAAAACCAATCGTGTGAAATAACACACGCTAAGTACGAACTTAGTGAGGCAATTAAACTTATTTATTTACACATGAAGTGACGACATATATATATATATTACTTCATATAAGAGTACATTTCATATTTCTCTACGACAAGGCAAATATATCACAATGATCATAATTATCATGTATCTAATATTCCATAAATTTCATATATCATTTTCATGATTTTCATCATATATATATCAAACTTTCTTAATATCATGTAATCATCTGTATAGCATGTATCATCATTTTCATATAATTCATGTAGCATCTATCATATACTGCATGTATCATATAGATCGTGCATCATCAATATCATGTACCATTACTATCATGTGATGCATGTATCCTCATTATCATGTATCACCACTATCATGTGATTCATGTATCATCATTATCATATAAATCTTGTATCATACTATCATATAAGTCATGCATCATCTCTAACATGTGAATCATGTGTCATATTAACATATAAGTCATGTATTATTTTTGGCATGTAAATAATGTATCATGTCACATTTCTATCATATGTCATCTACTTCTTTGTCATGTAACATGTAACTATGTAACATCTGTATCACGTAGATCATATATCACTTCTATCAGATAAATCATGTATCATCATGCAGTCATTTGCATGCTCAGGATTTACCATGTAATCATCTTGTTATTATTAACATCGTGTCTGGCTAGAGGCCCATGGAAACCCTGTAGCCTATCTGCACCATAGTGCCTTGTAGAGTACGTACTCGGGAGGACGCTCTTTGCTCCTCATATAAGGATGCTCTTTGCTCCTTATCTTAAAAGTACCTCGCTAGTGCCATTTGCACCCTAGGGTGTATCTTGTTTCATTTTAATCTTGTTTCTTTTTCCATTTTTCATGTATGCATAATGCATCATCATTTATGCAAACTATTCGTACTCGGTATTCCATCAAGCTTGCCAAGTCGAGCAATGTATCATATCAAGTATCATAGAGAAATATAATGCCATTTTCAATGTAATGCAAACATTTAAAAATGCACTCACTTGAGCCATGAATAGTATGCCTCACTAAGTTTACTTGAGGTTCTTATCTTTCTTTTTATCACTGGCTCTCTTTTGATATCTTTTAGAACTAAATAAACTTTGCTTGAAACTAGTCTTGAATTCTTCAAATTTGAGCTTGAAAATTTGAAACTTCCTTTTTCCTTCTTTGTTGCTGATTTCGAACAGCCTTAGAGATGATAAGATGATTTTTTATCATATTTTAATCCTTTTAATCCATGTGTAATATTAAATGAATTTTAAAATTCATTTAATTAGTGAATTTACCCTTTTGCCCTTTTATTATAATGGCCAAGATTCAATCTCATCAAAATCAATGGCTAGGATTTAATCCATGTGTAAATCTTCTTCCAAAATTTCCCTCAAAGTTTCAAAATATTTCAAAAATGCCATCCATGGCAAAAGTCCAATTTGCCCTCCAACTAGACTTTATTTACAACAAGTCTTGAAAATTCCCATCTAACTAAATCTAGTTAGAATCCAACTAAATGTAATAAAATATTCATAAAATAATATTTTATGAATTTTCCATAATTTCTTGGAACTGCCTTTAAAAATTTCAATTCGATCCGATATACTAATATCCATAAAATACTTCTACTGCGATTTTACCCTTTTCTGAGCTATTGAATTTATTCCAAAAATTATTTATTTCCATATTCGGAAAATAAACTCCATTATCCCATAAAACTTCCTTTTTGCAAGGACTTAGACTGAATTTTCCTAACCCAGTCTATTACTCCGATAATTATATAAAATCTTTATAGAATAAATTTATCTTAATATTCCTTTATCGATAATCCATACAAATTTTCTCTACTCTTACTAAGTCCAAAATATCGATCAGAAACACTTTTATGGTACCTTCTTCTAAGTCACCCATCTTAATATTTCACTAGCCTAAGCACGCTTAACAATCTTATTCGATCCAATTTCGAATAATATGAGCCTCGTATGAAAAATCTGGCAACACAGAAATACCACTCTTGGGGGTGAACTATCTATTTACGGGGTTAAATTACATAACTTTTTAAAATTACACTTTAGTCCCTAAATTTTTCCAAAGTTTACACTTTAACCCCCTAAACTTTTAAAAATTACATTTTAGTCACTACACAAAAATTGGGATATTACACTACCAAACTATCTTGGAAACAATGAATCAACAACTTCTCATTATCAGTATACCCCGTCATCTTGCGACAAAACATGGTTATATGGGCAGTGGGGCAGGTTGTTCCATCAAATTTCTCAAATTTTGGGATCCTGAACTTGTACATGATCTCCACATCTGGGACCAAACTGAGATCCCTAGCATTCAGCCCATAGGAACCATCCTTATCCTCCTTTACCCGAAACTTCTCTTCGAGATCTTTTCTATTTTTTTCCAAATATTTCAAGAATTTCGCCTTCATTTTATTCAATTTTTCCAATTCATCAAAATCCAGGATGCTATCCCCAACATTTTTGATATTCTCAAAGGTCACACCCGTTTAGGCTTGGGCAGAGGCATCGGCCTAATTAGATGAGGATACCCCTTACGGGGGGTCAATGTAGGGTTGATGAAGAGAGGGTTTTTTAAAGATTGAGGAATACGAATGGTCTCTCGAATTCTGAGTGGGATTTTTAACAATACCTTTTCCATTAAGGTTCTCATTTCGCTTGAGCTCTAACAGTTTAGACAACTCCTTCATCATATCTTGTTGGAATTTGACTATGGTCTCCCTCAATTCTGACTGAGCCCGCTCTAATTGCCCCCTTAGGTCAGCTTCTATCTTGGCAAAACTTTCTTTCATTTGCCTTTTTTGATGTCGGGGAAGTGTGAGCGCAGGACCCTTGATCACTGGCACGGGATCCCCAATAATTAATTTTCTTGTTTCATGAATTAATGCATGCAATGCATCGTATGCATGGTAGAAATAAATGATTACAGGCAAACACTTAAAAATGCACAGCTGAATACAAATATATGGCACCAAAGTTCTTTCATATGTGTAGCGACCTTTTCGAAATTCAAAAATCGCTAAAAGAGAGTTATTTTCCTTTTCTCTTTTGGAAAATATAAAGACGTGGAATTCTTTTTGTATTTTTGAAAATGAAAAAACTTAGAGTCTCCATTGGCCACTAAGGTAGGCCGGACACCCTAAAAACCAGAGATTCGTTCAAAAGATGGGTTCGGGAGTTGGTTACGTGTGGAGAAGGATTAGCACCCCCATCACTCCTGAAAATCGGCACCAAAATATATGTTGCTTTTAATTGATGGAAGTTATCAAAATTTAAATCAAATTTAATTAAATGGTTTATGATTGAATATAGACTTTAATCAGACGGACTTTGTCAAATTGGTAAATTTGAATTAATTAAACATTTAATTAATAAGGGTGATGACACCTCGGACCATAGATTAAACTGACATCTAATAAGCCTGACTACCGTGTTAATTTATGGTTCGAACTTCGTTTATCACCTTTATGCATGATGCAAGCAGTTAAGTATGATGTTATAACTTTTCAAATTTTAATCTGAAATTATATTTTCTTTTAGACGGTAAGAATTAATTTGAATATTTGATCAACATCCAATAAGCCATGACTGTTGTGACACAAATAGCAGAATTAATAAATACCTCCTTTTTATAATTTGAGTTAATTAACCATATGCATGCTCATTAGAATATTATAGTCATATGAATGACAGACAAATGCATGACAAGGAAGTTCTTGAAATTAAAACCTAGGTCCGCTAAAGTCCTAACCTAAAAAGGCCCAAATTATGGAAATTCAATTAATGATCTAATTATTAACTTTTTTTGATCGGCAAAAGCTTATGATATTATTAGAAAGAATCATACAGTGCCATCACATTCAAAAGCCTCATCAAAAACCTCCCTAAGCCTAAGTGAAGGAAAAGAGTACCGATGAATGTGATAAAAAGGATGTACGCCCACAAACAAAGCATAAGACAAATGGAAACAATCACACAAGTGCACAAAATCAAGCTACCATACGAATTCAAGAGGATCGATCCACGCCTCCCTTCGCAAGAGCATCCGCCACACTATTCACTTCTCGATAAACATTATTAAAGCAAACACCCTGCAACGTTTCACACACCTCATCAATTATTTGAAACCATTTTCAGAACCTCTATGGACGATGCTCGGCACACAAAATCCATGACACAACAACTGTAGAATCCGATTAATCACCACCGATTTCACCCCCTGCCCAATTGAAGTCACCTAGCATCAACAACGCATGGCAGATTGCCTATAATTCCTCTTCATTGAATTCGACAATACCAATGGGGCCAGAGAAAAGAGCTAATATATGGCTATACGAGTCACGCAACACACCTCTGCACCCTGCCAAGCCCGGCTTCCCGCGAGCCGTACCATCCACAATAAATTTCAAAACTCCTAGTAAAGGGGGAACCCATACAACTAGAAAATCCTAATAATTTATGGATTATCTTGAATCATAATAATTAATTTGATTAATTTTAAACTAGTATCACAATAAGCCAAGGATTCTACTTAAAACAAATCGAATTAAATAATTATGATTTTAATTAGGTGTCCACTTAAGTTGAATATCATTTTTTTCTTAAAGGGTAATTAAGAGATGTCCAACCAATTTAATGAATTTAACGTTTATCCCAATAAGTCGAGCGCACAATTTAAATTACCTTAAACTAACCTAAAACCTAAACTCACGCAAGAAGAGAAAAGAAAGATGAAAACTAATTATATCGAATATAATAGCAGGACATACGGCATATTATAAACTAATACATACCATAGCTACTAACATACCGTATAATAATAATAATAATAATAATAATAATAATAATAATAATAATAATAACATGCTCTATTGATCGAATAAAAACTGATACACATAAATTTAAAAGAGTATACCCAAACAAAGTATAAGATGTTGGACTTAATTCCAATCGACCCATTCCTGGTTTTGGGCTTAGTGTGTGCATCTGTTTTCAAGCCTGATCTACTTCAAAAGATCCGGTTCAAACGCCAATCCGGTCTGGTAGGGGCGAGCCGCCCGCTTCACCAGGCTAGGGATATCAGGTCCTCCTTTCTCTTTCCTTTGCAAACATCAAAGAAAATAAATCTCTCAAAAGAGCCTTAGTCGCCGCTGCTTTCACACTGATGCCGCCACCGCTCCGGTGGTCGTTCAGACGAACTGAGACCACCACTCGAAAGGTCTCTCCCCTTCTTCCTTCTGGTCTGATTAGCTTCACCAGAAACCAACCCCTACATCTCGATAGATTCCCCACACTTTCGACGCTTCTCCCCCGTGTTTGAGCCGTCGACCGTTGGATCATCGTGAAGTTGAAGTATGTTGGTCGCTACGATGAGAGATCTCTTTTCATCGTTAGGATCGCCAGTCCGAGGCTCCAGTCATCGGCGACCGAGGTACCGAAATGGGTAAGACCTTTTTCTTCCCCTTTTCAGTTTCGATTTCCCTGATTTCTTACTTTCTTGCTACTGTTTTGGTTTTCCATTGATATTGCTCATATGGGTAGAGGTTTCGATTTTATAGGAGTTTTGAGGCTCGATTCTCAGTTTGAGTGGAGTTGTGGGTATTTGGTTTAAATGGATAGTTTGGGTGAGTGAATGAAATGGTGAGGATGACGATACTAAGGTTGTTGAGATGCCAAATTTAAGGCGGTGGGTATTTGGGAATGGTAAAGGCAGTGAATGAGTTAGGGCTGAGGAACTTAGTTGTCGAGTGATGGCGAGGTGCCACTGCCTTGGTTGGCTTAGTAATGGTGGATTTGGTGAATGGGGATTTTAGTTATGGAGAGTGAAGGGTGTTTTGGGTAAATGGATGAAAAGAAATGGCCAATGGTGGGAAGGGGTTGATCGACTAGGGGAAGTGGCAGTGGCCTATGGTGAAGATTGTTGGGTGTTGAGACAGATTTGGATTGAGGGAAGCTTGAGATGGTGTAGAGTGAGTGTAAACGATGATGTTGAAGCTTAGGTGAAGCTTGGTGAGCTAAGACAGGGATGGTGAAGAAGAATCAAAAAAGAAAATCCCCCTTTTCCCTTGGTTGCCTTAGTTCTGCCTTATTTAAGGATCATTTCCTCCGATCACCCTTGTCTCTTTGTGCAGGTAGAGCATGGGAAGCAAAGGGCCAAGCTTGGTAGCAGCTGCCTGGAGCAGAGGGGACCCTGAATGTTGATTGTTAAGGCAGCAAAGCATGGTGCCTGGCAGATACAGAGATGGGGCAGGCAGGCATGGTGCTGCTCAGTTCAGGGGCTGCTCTAGAGATTGGTCCGGTGTGGAGCTGGTTGGGGCAGCTTGGGTTTGAATGGTGTAATTAGGATTTAGGACATTTGGGGCTCCAACCGGGCTTTATGTAATATATTTATATATAATTTAATTTTTGGGCTCAATTTTTTTTTAATTGTAACTGGACTGAACATAAATAATGGGCTTCTTATTTACATACTTGTTTTTATAATAATAATAATAATTAATTATACTAATAATTAATTATAATAACAACTAATGAAATATAATAATAATAATACCATATACTAAGATAATAATACGATACATATTACCACTACTACCTATAATACGTAGTAACAAAAGCATAAAAACCTAATAACCAATAATAATTAATAGTAATAAGGAAATAATAATAATAATTTTTTGTTTTTGAGTTTTAATAATAATAGTAAACATAATTACTAGTTATATATTAATAATAATTATAGAAAATTAATGATATGGTATATTATTACTACTAATAATATTTTTTGGGTTTTGCATTAATAAATAATAATTATATATATATAAGGTAATAACAACCAAAGCCCATTATTCCAAATATTCACAAAAATAAAAACAAAAACAAAGGGTTTACACCTCAGATAAAATTAGTGATTACATAATGGAACAGTTGGGTTGGAAGGGCCACCCAATAATTAGACTTTACATCTATAATATTCGATCTAGATTAGTCAACCAACAGATGAATACATGTGGCTATAAAAAACCCTCTTTTATAACTGGTGCTCCAGCCCACCAATATTAAAAAAATAAAGGCATAAAGTCAAAAAAATGTCCCCAACGTTTGATTGAATAGTCACTTTGGCTCTTATTTTTTGGGAGCAATTTAACTCTCAACGTTTCATTTTGAGTCAAAATGGCCCCTATACGGATGAAAACTATCAGTTAACTGACGACAAATGGCTTGAAATGACGTGACAAACCTACATGGCAATGCACGCTGACATAACATTATCATATAGATAAATGTGTTAGACTTGAAAAAATGTTACATCGGTCAAAAAATAATTTTATAAAATTATATAAAATATAAAATATTTTTTCTGCTGACTTATCATTCTGCCAAGTCATTTCAAACTGTTCAGCGTCAGTTTTCTAACAATTTTAATCACAAAGGGGCCATTTTGACCCAAAATGAAACGTTGAGGGTTGAATTGCTCCTTAAAAAATATGGGCCAAAATAACTATTTAATGAAACTTTGGGGGTACTTTTTACTTTATGCCAAAAATAAATAAAACATTGTTGCTCTACTAAAATCCAACAATGTATTATGTATCACACCTACATACCATGTCTGCCACCTTGTATTAAAATAAAACTAGTGACTTGTATGGAGAATTTACAAAAATATGGCACATAACTTTTTTCGCCAAATATGGCACAAACCATTTTATTTTCACAAATATTGCACTTTCTACAGTCGAAGTGAAATTGAAACCATTAGAATCTGACTATGAACAATGTTTTTATTTTTCGAATAAAAAAGTGAAGTCGGAACCATTAGAATCCGACTATGATGGTAAAAAACATGAAAGTCGGTGGCAATAAGCTCCGAATTTGAACAATATTTCTATTTTTTTAATTCGATAAATAGTTGGCAAACTTCCATGAATTGCTTCAAGTGTTGCCTTGGGTCTCCAATAGGTGATCCATGAAATTGACCTACATTCAATAGTGTCTGAATCATTATCGATTTAAATTCAAAATTAACTGCATTTACCTCTAGACCAATTAGTCTTGGCATCAAATTGTCCATATTTGGTGCCAAGTGTTCTCTAATAAGTTGCTCTTCAGGATTCTCTATAGTAACAACATGAGCGGGTGGTATCTCATCATGTATTGTTGGATTCTCCTTATTGTTTAGGACACCAGCTACTCTACCATTTCCGTTTAGAGCCATTTCCCGAAGTTTTCTTTTTAACCTGTGTAGGGTTTTTTCAATCTCTGGGTCGTATAATAAATCTTCCTTCGCAGTGCGGCTCCTGGTCATACACCAAATGAAACAAAATAAGTAAAATAAACAAAACAAGTAAAAATAAAAACAATAAATTCTGTTGCAATCCTTGACAATGTGGCCAAAAACTTGTCTACTGACTAAAGCTTGGCAAACAAATGATGAATTAATATAAATATGCCAATAAAGAATACCAAGTTTAGGTCTTTTTGTGTGCAAGTATACAAGGTCAACAAGTAATACATCAATAAGCTGAGTATCGTATCCACAGGGATTATCCATGAATTAATGCCACGATATTTACTTATGAATTGAAATGAATAAATTGGTGATTGAGATCGGATAATTAAGAAAATGAATAAGGAAAATAAAGTGAAAATTTAGGAGTATTGGCAATGAATGTATTCAAGATGGATGGTTGGCATTGGCAAGGGATTATTGGATTTTACACTAACGAAGACAACAATTAATAACTTTCAGCCTTGGTTTTATTGCCGAGCAGATTTTAAGTTAGTATTGTCTCTGTCGATGGCAATACTCTAAGTTAATTATAATTAACCTCTATATGTCTATATTGATGTTTTTAATATTTAACTTGGCAAAGTTTTAATACTTACTCCTAAGGGGCAGATTCACTTCCGAAGTAAGCTCGTCTACTTGAACATCTTATGTCGATGTTTCTCTCCTTAGTATTTGGCAATTAATCCTTATCTCCTAAGTTTGTTAAGATATTAAGGGATAATGGGCATGCAATGCCAACTGTCATATGTCAAAGAATATAAGAAAATTACGCACTAGCAAAATAGATAAAAAATGCCAAGGCATTCAATTATTAAAACCCCAAAAATCTAAGCGTTCATCTCAAAAACACCCCTAGCCAACTTAAAAGAATTAGTTCATGGCTGGAGAAACCATCAACACCATATTGTTTTAAAACATCACCATCAAATCAGACTTAAAAACTAAGAGAAATGGACAAAGATAGAGATTTGTCGATGCAACCCTTTAATGGGTCCAAAGCTCTCAGTCTCGACCTGGTCGAATCACGGGTTGCCCTCTACCTTCAATTTCTTTTCACGGTGCCGCCCCTTGGCTCATCGACGGACTTTCTTTAAATAGGCACTCGTGAAAACCCTCGATAAGGTTTTGATTTGAAAGTTTGTTACACACCAATGTAGGTGCGTAATCTGCTTATCCTCTTTTTGAGTTTGGGCTAACCTGGCTCTAACTAACAGTTATGACCGAGCATCGATCGTCTTTCTTTTTCCAACCGAGTCTGGCAATCCTCGTCATGCTTTTTCCAACGGCACCTAGAAGTTCTCTTCTGCCCATCCGCTCCTGTCAAACCTACTCTTGTCTTGCCTATCACAACAAGGAAATAACCTTTCACTCTGGTATTAAAAACTATACATTCCTTAAGTTTTAGATGCAAATGTATAAATCTACTAGCGAAATGCACATATATGTACTCAAAGTCAAGCAAAAGCATGGCAATATATACATGAAAAATAGTACTTTTGAAGAGTTAACAATATTCACATGTGAACCTCGAAGAATGTGCATGGTCGGTCTAAATAGGATGATGTAACTCATCAGCCTCAGAGACGTAAAAAGCTGAGCACACAAATATTTCGAATCAGATTCCAAAATCCATTACTCTTTAGATACTAATTACAATATAATTGTAAATAGAAAATGGGGCTTTCGGGTTCAAAATAGACAAAACGGCAAGGGAATTCAGACTTAAAACATCAAAAAAAGTCAAGATTTGTCCAAAAAAGTCAACTTTGATCAATGGTCAAAGTCAACCTTAGTCAATGGTCAACTTGTCAAAGATCAACGATCAATGGGTCGGTCCACAATTGTCGGATCAAAACTGGTTCAAACAACTCAGTCCAGTTCAGGTTCTCGTATTCAGATCTAGTTTAGTTCACTTGGGTAGTTCAGCTTCATGGGTTTGGTTCACATGCTCACGTTTGGGCTCTCTATCTTCCTAAAATCTGATCAGATCACTCACAAGACTCAAAGGTCTTGGGCACTCTCGATTGGGCTCAACTGACTCAAGATACACACACAAAACTCAGCCCAACTCCTCTTTACCCCTTTCAACAGAAATAGTGCTGGGATTTCTAGAACAAAAAATTGCGACGGCTAAGGATGAACAATGGCAGCAGAGAAGTATTGGCAGAGGCGGCGACAGTTTGTCGACAATACAAAATGAGGACCAATGGTCATTCTAGCAAAACAACAATGGAAACAAAGGATTAAATGACAAATACCAAAAAGCCAAGAATGAAAAAGTGAATTTCTTACCCCCAAACCAATATCGGAGCTAAAATTGAGTGGTGACAGAAAATAGAGAGGAACCAAGTGGTTCTATCACCGTTTTTGAGCAAGGATAATCTGTGTTGAAAACTAATGGGTGGGCTTTGATCGAAATGCGATGGGGAGTTAAACGATAATGGTGGTGGTCTGAACGGATGACGGTAAATCCCTTAATCAGAGCTTGAACTAAACTAAGAGAGATAGGGGTGGTTTATTTTGTGAAAAGGGATGAGGGATATCGGGAGAGGTAGAGACTAAGATAGGGAGAGCAATATTCAAATGGAATGTCAACTGGCTACTAGGGATAAAAAGGTTGATTATAAACCATAACTGAATGGTTTAATCGCAAGGTAAGGGTCTCAAGATACTCTCATTTACAAAAAGGTCCAAAACTTTCTATTTTTTTTCTCAATTTAGCCAGTAAATTCGTTTTAGGATAATAAATTCCCAACATCTTAATTAGGGTTTCAAATTTTAAATTCTCAAATCTTAGGGATCTGAATTAGGGATTTCATAAATTAGGGATTTTGAATTAAGTATAGTTTTGGTGTGTTACAACTCGCACACCCTTAAAAGAAATTTTGTCCTTGAAATTTTCAAACTTAGCAACAAATCCCAAAATGAACCAACACATACTTATTGTCTCATTCTGAATTCATAATCCATCATAAGCAAAAATAGAACTGAATACATCAAAATATACGTGCAATGTCCTCAGATTCATCCTCATAACCATCACAAGCTCTGCTTGCATATACTAAATCTGGTCGTCTAACCTCAGATCCAACTGATCCACCACTCTAAGCATGTCTTCCTCTGGTAACAGTACTAGAAGTGGCAGACCTAATCTGCCCTCTACCTTCATGAGCCGTCTGAACTGATGCATGTGACTGACTCTGCACAGTTGTATCGGTAGGTGGACATAGACAATTTTTTAGGTAATAATCTTGGGAACCACATCTAAAACACGCTTCTTTCTTCCATATGCACTATCTATTATGCTTCTTGTTATAGAAATTACATATAGAAGTTGGGCAAGGAACTTTTAAACTACCCACGCTACTATCCGAAATTATCGATGTTGGAGGTCTCACATTCTGATAACTCTGAGAAACAAACTCAACTCGAGCCATTTTCCCAGATGGGTTGACAAAGCTTGGTTGAATAGTTGTATCTGGTTGTTTCTCGACTTGATCAGTGTTTTGAAGTTCCTCGACTTTTTTCATAAGTGCATCAATTCTCTTAGCAGTCTTAGATCAACCAACCAGATTGTTGAACACCTTATCATTATGTGTAGCAACTTCTTTCTGAATCGCTAGTTGAAGTTCTTTCAAAAACCAGTTATACTTGTCTTTCTCATTCGCAACTAACCCCGGAGCATACTTGATCAGCCTCGTAAATTCTATCTCATAGTCATTCACTAACATATTATTCTGCTTTAGGTTCAAAAAATCATCGCGATACTTTGCTAGAAACTCAGCTCCCACAAATCGATCCCAAAATACCTGTCGAAATTATTCCCACGTGATCTGACTAGATGGAAAAATATCTACCACTGAATCCCACCAATTCTGTGCTTTACCCTCTAACAATTATACGACGGCCCTCAATTTATGATTGGCAGGTAATTCATATCAACAAACAATCATTGTAATTTCTTCAGCCAATACTCTGTATTAGCTGGATCTGTACCAATTCTACTGATAAGTGTTCAAAAGTACTATTTTTATTACCCTTTTTACTCATATTATTGTTAGACTTAAGCTCATATTAGTTGCATAATTAGTTATTCATGCATTAATTCATGTTTCTTTCCACTGTTGAGCTTGATTACATAACTTGGTGATTTTTGTGGAAAAAGATGCTGCTTTGGTGTGTGTATGTGCAGGATCACTTGCCAAAGCAATGCCGAGCTAGTTGCCAGGGCAATGCATGAGGATATGCCGAGCTAGTTGCCAGGGCAATGCATGAAGGAGACGCCGAGCCAGTTGCCATGACAATTGTCGACAAAGAGAAAATGCAATAGGGATGTCGAAATTGATGACTAGACAAGCCCAAGATGACGTGGAGCAAAGCCCAAACCCAAAGGAATTTGATTTCCATGCAGAGATTAAAGAAGAATTAAATTCCAAGAAGATAAGAGAAGTTCTAGTAGGAATACAATTATAATAAAGAATTATATTCTTTAAAGATAATTTAATTCCAACTTAAACTCCTCCTCAAAGAAGGACTTTGGCCTAGCCCTATAAATAAGAAGGAGATTTCAACAATTCCAGAGAGAGCAAGAGGAGAGGATTTTCGATAACTCCAAAGGGCAAGAAGGAAGAGATTTCGACAAGATAGCAAGGTGGGGAGGGTTCGATTTCTTCTTCTTCTTTGCTTCCATTAGATTCATGGTTTGGGGATTATTCTTTGTATATCTTTTGAACCCAACCATGAACTAACTTGACTGGTTGGGGTTATTGTGTTTTGTTGTTGTGAGAAACAATTGGATTTTGTTTAGGTAATAAGAGTTTGCACTTTTCTATTCAAGGTTTACTCATTCTTGGCTTTTATTCTTGTTTGCGAGTGAATTGGGAGAGGATCTCGTAACTTCATCTATTTATCTAATATCAGGAGAGTTAGATTCAAGAAACGAATGAGTATGATCTTTATTCAATCTATTGATGGTGAAGATTAATCCGGCTTAGGAATAAGTTAAGGATTTCAACGGCTAAGAGGAGCACAAGATTGGTTGTTGTTCACCCTTGATTCACGCAGGGATGTATTATCAAGGCATGCACAAGTAGCTAGAGTTTCGACTTAGGGATAAGAAGAAACCATTGAAGAACGCTCCGCCGAACCTTGAAGTTGCTGCCCAGACGCCCAAGTAGTTGCCCAGGCAACCATCGATTAGTTGCCAAGGCAACCCCGCTGTGCAAGTTGCCACGGCAACTGAGTTGCCCTTGCACTCTTTTACCAAGACGATCCAATCGGCTATCACACCTCAACTCACAATAACCTGGCCTATTCTCTCTTTTTCTTTCATCTATTCTTTTAGTTTATTGCTTTTACTTTTCTCGTTAAAATCAACTCCTACTATCAATTGTGTTTTTATTTTCACAGTGCAGTAACTTAAGCAAAGTGGGCCCAAACCAATCCCTGTGGAGATAATACTCAATACTCATATCACTTTATTACTTGCGACGTGTATACTTGCACAATTGCGTAGCACTTATTACACGCAACAAGTTTTTGGCGCCGTTGCCGGGGATTGGCAATTGGTGTTAGTTGTTTTTGTTATTGCATTTTTTTTCTCTTAGTTTTACTAACTTTTCTTTTTGTTTGTTTATCAAAAAAAAATTTTAGGTGCGCTACAAGTTAAGGGACATCAACATGTCGGGAAATAAAAGCCGATCTATTCGAGAGATGATGTTGGAAGATATGAATCAATCCAATCAAGAGTTTCTCGCACCCTTTGATGATTACCTATACCAACCGAGAAAAGCTCAAAGAACTTATACTGTGGAAAAATCTTGTGCTATGTGTGGAGAACATCATGTGTTTGAAAATTTCCCTCACATTTTCGGTGCATATAACTACATGGAGGACCATAGAGGGAACCAACAACAAAATTCTTCATGGTATGGTCAAAAAGCTCAATTTTTTTTACCATAACAATTTTGCTGCAGCAACAGATATGCCATGACAATGTAGTCCTTTTCAAGAGCATTCCAATTCCTTGGAGGAAACGTTACTAGCTTCATTGGCTAGACTTGACGGATCAATTGAAGAGATTCGAGAGCTATCAAAATCTATGGATACGAGGATAACTCAGTGGGATGCAACCTTAGGGGATTCAGAAGATCAATTGGGGAGATCCACATATGTCATGGATAACATGCACCAACAATTCATTCTTAGGGATACTGACGTCCTAAGGCAAGAGGATAAGGAGCAATGCAAAGAAATCTCTCTGATGTGTGAGGAACAACTAAAACCTCAAAGTCAAGAGGATGCCAATGAAAGAGATTGCCCAACACATGATGAGCCTGAACAACAAATTGCCTCGGCAATGATTGAGGAGCCTAAACAGAGCAATGCCGCGACAACACTCAGTGAAGCTGAGAACAACAATACTACAGCAAATTCTGAGGAACCTGATGCCCAGAAAGTTATAACGTTGATGTTGAAGCAGGAATGTGTAGATTGCTCTCATCTACAATTGCCACGGCAATTACACGACCACATGCAAGATCAACGAGATGATAATACTTTGCCAATGGAATATGAGCAGGTAATAGTTGAACGTTTTGAATTCTTTAAAACTCACCTCGTCCATTGCAGGTATGTCTTGAGGAACCGAGGTTGGTAAATTTGAAGCCATCGAAATCTCTACTGATGGAGATGTTTGAGAGGGCAAAAGAAAAAGGTGTTTGGATTCATAAAGCTCTTCAGAAAGTTGATTCTTCCCTTGACTTAAAGCAAAATTTGACAACTGATTGCCACGGCAATTGGCTTGAGCAGCAATTGCCACGACAACAAAGGCTACATCCAACCATGATAGAAGTCGACAAGAATGAGGTAATTGAATGGTTGAGAATGGATATAATTTTTCCTATTAATATATTTGTGCCTTCAGGAATAGTAGCAAGGTGGAGAGTATACATGGACTACAAGCGAACAAAGAAGAAAGACACCTCCACCATGGTAATGCAAAAGGGAGTAGCGGGGAGCACATTGGCCCAACTCTTTTTGGGCAATATTGTCACCCGATGGAGGGTACAGATGGACTATAAGAAGTATCGGAAACGACTCTCCTCAAGTTTTCTCAGATATGCAGTAACATTAGAAGTGGTCAACTTAGGAGATGCATGAGCATGCTCTCCTTTCAATATTTTCTTTTTCTTTTTCTTTTTATTTTCATTTTTATTTTTAGGAGATATTTTATTTTTCTTCATTATATTTAGTTTTCAGGTTTTCTTTGTTTTCTTTTTCACAACAAGACTCACAACTACTATGCTAAGGAAATTCACTGCCGACTACTTGCCACAACAACCACAACAAAAACTGGTGATGCCTAGGCAACAACAATGGCTTCGGCAACTACTGATGCCCATGCAAGTGAACCTGTATCGGCAAACATAGATCAAATCAAAGCAATGCTATTCACGCGGCACCAGCATTCAACCACCGACTGAAAAATGAATCAAGCAAACGGCTCGAAGGAAACTTATCACTCGAGGTGACGACCTCTCCGACTAACTCATTTCATTTAGTTTCTTTTAAATTTTATTTCACTCTTACATGCATTGAGGACAATGCTTCTCTCGAGTTTGGGGGGGTGTTGGTTTCTAGTTAGCTTCATGTTTAGTTGCATTCATTTTTAGCAATCACATATAGGTTGCATATGTTACTTGCCATTCCTTTAATTGGATTTAATTGCTTAAGACTTGTTGAATACCCAATGATGAATTTTCGCCACTGCACTTAATTGAAAGAACTTTTAATTTTAGGATTGCATGAAAAGAACTTAAAATTTTACTATGATGCTGAATTTTTTTACACGGTTGTGGGTTGTTGATTGAAAGAAACTTAGTGAACTTAGGTTGCTTAAAATTTGGGTAAATTTAAAATTGAAAATTAAAAGTTAATTTCTTACTAGAGGTGCCCAAAACTGGCTCTAGTAGTAAATGCACTTTCTTGCTAGAGGTGCCCGAAACTGGCTCTAGTAGTTAATGCACATTAAAGAATCGCTAGAGGTGCCCGAAATTGGCTCTAGTCGACTAAAATAAAATGAGAAATTGCTTACTTTACTAGAGGTGGCGAAATTGGCTCTAGTGAAAATTAAAATAAATGCCCGATAATTAAATTGATAAAAGCCTACTATTCACATAGAATCTTGAAAATCAACTTGTACACAACTACGCACACACATTGTCACGAGCACTATAGTTTGGTTAGGGTAATTTTTGTGTTATCGAAAAAAATTAAAAGGTGATCATACTTTGTGCCACGGTTCTGAGGTTTGAATTCAAGTTTGAAGCATGTCTTTGATGATTAAAGTCTTGGCAGGTAATTGTTAGTTTGCATTGCTTGAGGACAAGCAATAGTTCGAGTTTGGGGGCGTGATACGTGTTTAAAAGTACTATTTTTATTACCCTTTTTACTCATATTATTGTTAGACTTAAGCTCATATTAGTTGCATAATTAGTTATTCATGCATTAATTCATGTTTCTTTCCACTGTTGAGCTTGATTACATAACTTGGTGATTTTTGTGGAAAAAGATACTGCTTTGGTGTGTTTTTGTGTGTGTATGTGCAGGATCACTTGCCAAAGCAATGCCGGGCTAGTTTCCAGGGCAATGCATGAAGGATATGCCGAGCTAGTTGCTAGGGCAATGCATGAAGGAGACGCCGAGCCAGTTGCCATGGCAATTGTCGACAAAGAGAAAATGCAATAGGGATGTCGAAATTGATGACTAGACAAGCTCAAGATGACGTGGAGCAAAGCCCAAACCCAAAGGAATTTGATTTCCATGCAGAGATTAAAGAAGAATTAAATTCCAAGAAGATAGGAGAAGTTCTAGTAGGAATACAATTATAATAAAGAATTATATTCTTTAAAGATAATTTAATTCCAACTTAAACTCCTCCTCAAAGAAGGACTTTGGCCTAGCCCTATAAATAAGAAGGATATTTCGACAATTCCAGAGAAAGCAAGAGGAGAGGATTTTCGACAACTCCAAAGGGCAAGAAGGAAGAGATTTTGACAAGATAGCAAGGAGGGAGAGAGTTCGATTTCTTCTTCTTCTTTGCTTCCATTAGATTCATGGTTTGGGGATTATTCTTTGTATATCTTTTGAACCCAACCATGAACTAACTTGACTGGTTGGGGTTATTGTGTTTTGTTGTTGTGAGAAACAATTGAATTTTGTTTAGGTAATAAGAGTTTGCACTTTTCTATTCAAGGTTTACTCATTCTTGGCTTTTATTCTTGTTTGCGAGTGAATTGGGAGAGGATCTCGTAACTTCATCTATTTATCTAATATCGGGAGAATTAGATTCAAAAAACGAATGAGTATGGTCTTTATTCAATCTATTGATGGTGAAGATTAATCCGGTTTAGGAATAAGTTAAGGATTTCAACGGCTAAGAGGAGCACAAGATTGGTTGTTGTTCACCCTTGATTCACGCAGGGATGTATTATCAAGGCATGCACAAGTAGCTAGAGTTTCGACTTAGGGATAAGAAGAAACCATTGAAGAACGCTCCGCCGAACCTTGAAGTTGCTGCCCAGATGCCCAAGTAGTTGCCCAGCTAGTTGCCCAGGCAACCATCGATTAGTTGCCATGGCAACCCCGCTGTGCAAGTTGCCACGGCAACTGAGTTGCCCTTGCACTCTTTTACCAAGACGATCCAATCGGCTATCACACCTCAACTCACGATAACCTGGCCTATTCTCTCTTTTTCTTTCATCTATTCTTTTAGTTTATTGCTTTTACTTTTCTCGTTAAAATCAACTCCTACTATCAATTGTGTTTTTATTTTCACAGTGCAGTAACTTAAGCAAAGTGGCCCAAACCAATCCCTGTGGAGACGATACTCGATACTCATATCACTTTATTACTTGCGACGTGTATACTTGCACAATTGCGTAGCACTTCTTACACGCAACATCTACCCTTAAAAAATTGCATCCCAACAGCTAAAAATTCTATAGATATGGGTTTCCTCGAACCCTTTGATTGGCAAATATAACGTAACAACTCTTAGTTTACCGTAGCACTGTCTGGCTGAACACTCTCAATATCCTCAAAGTCAAGTGAGTCATCACTTCCAGTATATAGTCCTCCCAACAGCCATTCCTCATTATTTGATATCTCGTTCTGATTTTTTATATGATCTATAGGGGTATATGAACACTATCAGAAGCGGCAGTTTGGTCTCAACCTCGACCAATAACAAAACTAGAACTCGCGGTGGCATAGTAGACTATCTACAAAAGGTAATAACCTAGATTCAGATTCGGTACCGGAGTCTCAGATTTAAAACACATTAGAAAAATAGTCAAGTAAAATTCAAGTGAAATCGTAGTAAGTTTTCAGAAAAATCTCATTTACCCCAAATTACTTTAGATGCATACAAAAGTCAAAAATATTTTGAAAACAACTATCGAGACCCTCACTCTGATGGTTGAACTTAGCTATGATATCGCTAATTGTAACCCTCTAAACCCGACTTAGAAGAAAATGCCAAGTTTAGAAAGTCACAATTAAATACTTGTCCCTCAAGAAATAATTTTAGGTTAAAATAATTTATAACTCAAGGTAATTGATTAAACATGTAAAGCTCAATAAATATTCAAATTATTATAACTCAATATTTTTAAACAATGTCCTGATGGTTGACAAAATATCTGTAAACAAATTCGTAAATACATACGTCCAACAAATCCCAAATTATAAACAGTCTCAATGTATGAATTATATAAATATCGCAAAATGAAATTAAAACAATAGTCTAAAACAATCAAATGAGAGTTCATACTGAATGATAAAAATTATTTGAATTAAAGAGAGATGCTCCAAGTACCGAGTCACCAAAGAGAGTACGAATATATGAAATAAAAACTATGGGGGTATAAGCTAAAGAGCTTGGTGTGTCTCTAAAGTACAATAAATAATAAAAACAAAACAATATTTTTATTTTCAGGTAAAGTCTTTTGAAAACACATTAAATCCAAATCTTGATGATATGATGTCTGATGTACAACTCAATACCCAACTGATAGAAAGCAGACAAAGTCGAGGTTTCCTCACATTTTTCGATCACAATTTTGATCTCATGATTCAATGATATGATTTGAAAATCATAAATATGAACTCAACTCGTTGTATTAAATACGTTTTTTTACATTTTTAAAAATTTGATGCTTGATTTAAAAATATAGTTTAATATGTCATGCATGATGTTTCAAAGTATTCTTAAATCACAATTCAGATAATAAATCAAGCAAGTATAAAACATCATTTCACAAAATATATAGCACAGTAAGAAACACACCTCAATCAAGCAGTAGCTCTAATGTCGTGGAGGAAGCATGTCAATCTCAGGTCGTGTTGAATCAGAACCTATGATGATAGCTCTACATTAATAATTATTTCTCACTAAGCCACCACTAAAAAATCAGAACTAATATGAAGGTATACCCACGCGTGTACCTAAAAAAACTTGTATGGTTGGTCTAAACAGGATGAGGTAACTCGTCGGCCTTAGAAACGTAAACAGCTGAGCACAAGAATATTCCTAATCAAATTCCAAAATCCATTACTCTTAAGATACTAAGTACAAAATAATTTTAAATAGCAAAACGAGGCTTTCGTGTTCAAAATTGAGAAAATGGGCAACAGATTCGGACTCAAGACGTCAAAAAAGATCAAAATAAAGGTTGTCCAAAAAAGTCAACTCTAGTCAATGATCAAAGTCAACCCTAGTCAACGTTCAACGATCAGCTGGTTAAATGCCAACAATCAACTGGTCGTGTCTTCGGTTCTTGGGTCAAAACCAGTTCAGGCAACTCAGTTCGATTCGGGTTCTCAAATTCAGATCCGGTTCGGTTCACTTTAGCGGTTCAAATTCATGGGTATGGTTCACATCCTCCCGTTTGAGCTCTCTCTCTCTCTCTCTCTCTCTCTCTCTCTCTCTCTCTCTCAAATCTAATCTGATTACACACAAGACTCAAAGGTCTTGGGATATCGATGTGGGCACCCACGATTGAGCTCAACTCACTCAAGATGCGCACACACAACTTAGCCCAACTCTTTTTATCTCTTTCAACTAAAATGGTGCTACAGTTCTAGCACCCAAAACGATGGCGGCTAAGGATGCACAACGAAGGCGGAGAAACACAAATGCTGTAAAGAAGTAATAGCAGAGCCGACGGTGACTCACCGACAATACAAAATGAGGACCAATGGTCATTCCGGCCAAACAACAACGAAAACAAAGGATTAAATGACGAATACCAAAAAGCAAAGAATAAAAACGTGAATTTTTTACCCCCAAACCAATATCAGAGCCAAAACCGAGTGGTGACAGAAAATGGAGAGGAACAGTATGGTTCTATCACCATTTCTGAGTAAGGAGGATCGGTGTTGAAAATTAATAGGTGCAATTTGATCGAAACGCAATGAGGAGTCAAACGATGATGATGATGGTCTGATTGGACGGCGATAAATCCCTTGATCGGAGCTTGAAAGGAACTAAAAGAGACGGGTTGTTTATTTTATGAGAAGGAGATGAGGGAGATAGAGACTATCGAGAGAGATGGAGACTAAGATAGGGAGAGCGGCTGCAATGTTCAAATGGAATATTAACCGGCTACTAGGGATAAAGAGGTTGATTATAAACCATACCCAAATGGTTTAATCATAAGGTAGGGGCCTCAAGATAGTCGTTTACAAAAAGGTCCAAAACTTTCCATTTTTTCTCAATTTAGCCAGTAAATTTGTTTTAGGATAATCCAATTCCCAACTTCTAAATTATGGTTTCAAATTTTAAATTCTCAAATCTTAGGGATTCGAGTTAAGTTTTTTAAATTAGGGGTACTTTGGGTGTTACAAATCACTTACTCTACGTCGTTTGTGGCTCTCGGCCCTAAGTCAACCTGGGGTGAATCGTGAGATTATACAATCCCACCTCGCCTCTTGTGGCTCTCCTCCTGTCCCATGACGGGTGATCCACCAATCCTCGTCTTTCAGCAACTCTTCGATAACCGTCTCTACCTCATTGTATGGCGTCCCCCAAAATCTTCATCAACAAAATTGAATCAGTTAAGCCCTTCGATTAATTTTGACCACTAAATCTTGACAACTTTTTTAGATATTATAGACACATGATACACTACAGTTCTATCATGTTGCATTTACATATTTTTTCAAAAATATTTTTTTTATCAATTTTAAAAGTTTTTATAGAATTTTTAGAACTTTTAAAGAATTTTTTAAATAAAAATTCTAAAAATGTCAAATATAAACACTGTGACACTACTCACTACACTAACAGGTCTAAAAAAATTGTTAAGATTTAATGGTAAATTTGGTCAAAAGACTGAAATGATTCAATTTCTTGGTTTAAGGACCTAGGGCCAATTTGGCATTGCTTTTAGAAAATATGGTGGGAAAGTGATTTTGAAAAGTGTAAATGGATCGTTTGGTTTAAAATATGAGTTTTTGATATTGCTGTCAAAGAGTGCTTTTAAAAAATGTCTATTTTAGACATTCTTTTTGAAAATATAAAATGATTAGTGATATAAACGAGGATATATGAGTAAATTTACTTAAAAGTACTTTTGGAAAATATGAAAGCTAGAAAATTTAGCTTTTGAAAAGAAATTTTCAAACTCCTGAAAAGCTACAAGTTTTTCATTACGGTTTGAAATTAACTTCTCCAAAAGTTGGTTTGAAATGCAATGCAAAACATGGCCTTAAATGGATAAAAAGAGTTTAAAAACTTAATTGATTTTCTTCAAAAGTTCAAGGACTTCTTACACCATCCCGAGTAAAAAATAAAAGGTTTCAATGATTGTTGCCCCTTTTTTTCCCTTGTAATTTCTGAACATATTGCTATGATGACGGATTTTGAATAAACTACAATAAAAGGAATGGTGCTTGGTGAAAGACAACAATTTTAGCAATTAAAATTTAAATAAAAGAGATGTGGAACATAGCTATCATGACAAAGGAAGGCCAACGCATCCAAAAACCCTTATACAAGTTCAAATTTGAATAATTTTGTTTTGATGAATTTAAACCGACCCAAATTCTTATTCAATAATAAAAAGAATTTTATTTTATTTAATTATATATTTATATAAATACTAATATAAAACTAATTTCTTTTATTTAAAGAAAAACTAATTTCTAACTTTTAATATTATTTTACAACGAACCAACTCAAATGGACTTTGCCAAAAATACTAAACATGGAACCATTTAGGGGTGTTCATTTTTAGATATTAGATCGGTGATAAATCTTTAAACAGCATGTATTTTCCCTAGATTCATAGATCTAGTTGTCCCCACATCTGTGTTTATTGCATCCATTTCTGCATTTTCATGTCTATTTCTTGCATTTTATCTAACTTAGTCTTTTTTGCTCTTGTTTCACATATTTCTGCCTATTTTTACTTGTTGTCGTTGTATTTCTAATGTCCCTACAGAGGAAGTCTCACCACTGTAGCCAGGTCGACAATGTATCTGTCCGGTGTCCAGTATGCTAAAGGATAAGGACGACCCTGTCAGCTATTTTATTTATTGTAACAAACTCTATACGGCCTTGGGTCACGCAAAACACATGAAGGACAAGTGTCCTTTATTGGGCAATTGTTGGGATGAACAATCAATGCAAATGGCCAAGAGGGGTATGAATTGGCAATTAAAAAATTGGTGGAAGCAAAGGGAAAGGCAATAAGAAATGGGAAACACAATTTATAGTGGTTCAACCTTCTCAACAAGGTTTACATCCACTACCTTAGCTATCCACACTAAGGATTTCTCAAATCTACTAGATTTGATTTCCTTTTGAGGCTAAAGGAGATAACCTTACAACCCTCTTAAGGTTTATACCCCAAAACCTTAAGAACTCTCACAAAGAGAAATACAAATGTAGCAAATAAAGAAAACCCTCACAAGGTAGAATGTTTGTACAATTCTAGGCTCACTAAAATCCAACACTTGAATAAAAAAGAATCAATTAAGATCACTTAGGTGGGTTTACACGATTTGACAATAAATGCTCAAAGATTGTTGGATGTGTGCTTGAATGTTTTAGACTTGCTGAAATGTAGATGAGGAAGCTTTGGAGACTTGATTTTATACTCCTCATTGGTTTCTAGCAATTTGGGTTGTTGGGATATTGTTTATAGCCGTTGGGCTACATTTTTCCCGTAATAAATGATGTCTGCCAACACTGGGCATCAGTACTCGAACACTCATATTGGTACCTGCCATAAGAAGAAATAGCCGTTGCAACAAAGGGGTATCGAGATGCGAGATGTTGTATCGATGCGGAGTGTGAATTTTACAAAGGGTATCAGCACGTTCCGTACCATATTGGCACTTATTTTGCTCACTGGAATCCTTGTAAGTTTTGCTCAAAAATTCGTATCGATACACCTAAAAGGGTATCAGTACGAGTAACCGTTTTTCAAAATTTATGGTTCCAATAAACTGACAACGCAACAGTCAAAAATTAAGTACAAAGATTTGGGAAATACTTAACCCCCGTACATGTATGCTATAAGCCATACCGATACTCATAAGCAAATTTGCTTTACAGGTTTAAAAGGGCGTACTAATACGCGGCCAGCTGTATCGGTACCCTATAGCTATTAAGTATAAAATAGATTTCCAGTAACAAAAATTCATAGATATGACCTAAGGAATATCGGTACTCTTGTACCAGATTGTTTATTTTGAGTACCAAAACACTTAGAAAAACTTTTGGGTTTAAGGTTTTGACTTAGAAAATATTTAAGTTCGAATGCTTGTCAATTTTATGAGTCAATTGAGTATTTAAAAATTTATTCATTTTTACAAAATAAACCTTGTTATATCAAAATCAAATATATTTTAACAATCCCCCCTTTTTTGATATAACAAAATCAAAATAAATTTTTAGTTCACTCCCCCTTTCTTTAAAGCTAAACGATAGTTTATTTTTGAAAAAAAAACTTTGAAAAAATTTATATCCCATACTTCTCCCCCTTTTGTTAAATCAAAATCAATTAAGGAAAAATAAACACAAGTATAAAGAATATAACTCCAAAGATAATCAAACAACATAAATCTTATAAATTCAAACCTTAACATTCAAAGCATCATAGAATCCAACTTAAAATTAAAAACATAAACCAAAGCATAAAGCATAAATGTCATAGGAAATCAAATAAAACAAAGGTGCAAAAACTCAAATCCTAATAGGTAATATGATATGATATGAATAAGATGCAAAGCCTAAGAGTTGTCCTATTCATCTTCATCCTCATCTTCGTCTTCCTCATCTTCATCACCAAGAGCATGACCACACCATTTGGTTTGAAAAGCAGTGAGAGTCATATCCATCGAGG
Source organism: Hibiscus mutabilis (assembly GCA_019671005.1). Lineage (NCBI taxonomy): Eukaryota > Viridiplantae > Streptophyta > Magnoliopsida > Malvales > Malvaceae > Hibiscus > Hibiscus mutabilis. The sequence goes on along the minus strand of CM033719.1, from coordinate 23,577,940 downwards.
TCACACGATGCTCAACCAAGGTCAATCTAGCATCCATGGAAGTCAAACGAGCATCTATAGCATCAAATTGGGTATCCATGGTAGCAAACTTCCCATCAAGGTAGGCCATGAGAGCATCAAGGGAAGGTGGAGCAACTAGAGCAATCGGAGCAACGGGAACATTCTCCACTAGAGCAGCACCACCGAGAAGATCTGCATTATGAATCCATTCTCCATTGTAGAAGGTGAACTTGGCTCGCTAGAGAGACTTATTATCGATGGGGTCGGTGAGAGGCACTCCAAGATTAAGGGAACAATCTATCCCAAGCTTGTGAAACATGAAGCTAAGAGCAGTGCCATAGGTAAAGGAAGTTGCGAGGGTGGTATGATGGTTTTGGACAAGATGGACTAACTCGGCAAACATGATTTGGGCAAGGTTTGGACGTTTTTCCTCATGAAAGTAGTGGAGCCAAAAGTCATCCACCAAGCGAATGGTAGGACACTTACCACTGGATGTTCGAAACCACCAAGTGATGAGAAATTGAAGAAAACACTCATGGGCATCGAGCACGGTTACTGAACCACCATAGATTTGAGAAAAAGAATTTTCATCAACAATACCCACATCTTCCATCCCTAAAAGATTGACAATTTTAGTAGAATCAAGAAGAAATTTCTTTCCCATGAGATAAGACTCCATAGCTATGACTTCGGTGTTCTCTTGATTTAAAATACACCGGGCATTTGAGTAGAAAATACAGACAATATTTTTGTAAATAATTCCAGGTATGTTTAAAAAAGTCATGAATTTTTATTGCCTCATTAAATCAAGATAACAGAAGTTAAACGCATCGGTGCACATAAAAGTATTATCAACAACTCATTCACGATAGATTTTAAAAGTTTGAAATTGTTTAAAATACTTCATAGCATTGGGTTATTCCGGCTCACTAAAATAATGGATAAAAAGTTGGTTAAGATTGAGTTTTGTACCATTGTTTTCAGGATTGGCATTTGGATTGGGATTGGAAGAGCTATCACTCAAATCTTTTCTAGATCTTTCTTAGGAGGCATGGTTAAAAACTTGCAAAATTCAAACCACAAAAACACATGTATGCATATACATCAAATTCAATCCAATGATCAAGGTAGCATAAAAAATTTATATTGTATAGTTTAAAATCATATACAAGTATAAACAAAAAAATTGGTATAATTAAAACTTGAAAACAATAAAATAAAATAAACAAGTATAATAGTATATTCGAATGAAAAAAATTAAGTTTTGAAAATGTTTTTGTAAAATTTTTGAAAACGTGGATATATACATCCTAAATATATACATTTTAAACCTAAAACTTATACAAATATAAAAGAATTCAAAATATAAAGAAAATAAAGTTTTTACCTTGAGTATGGATGAATAAGGAGATGATTTGCACAAAGATTTATGAGAATAGCTTGGGTTTGAAGTTGAAATGAAAAGCCCCCAAAGAGATTTAATAATTTTTGAAAAATTGAGAGATTTGAAGGGTTTAAATAGATTTTTCGACTAGGGTTTTTAAGAGAAAGAGTTGGTATTTGATTTGAATAAGGAAACCCTTATTTAATGGCTCTAGATCACACGTACCGATACGCATAAAGTGCGTACTAAAACCGCATACCGGTATGAGTTTACCCCTACCGATCCTCGATCCATACTGGTACAGACCAAATTGTACCAAAATGCTGCCCTTAATACCCCGTATCGATACGACTTATGTCGTATCAATACCCTTTGACCAAAAATGATAGTTTTTCTACAAAGGACCAAGAAATTCGATTTTATTTGAATCGATAAGCATGCTTATGATATGAGATCATCATGAATGGGAAAAAACAAATGCAAACTCCCCATAACAATATGAATATATGCATATAGGAACAAAATTACACAAAAATGAATATCAACCAAAATCAAGCAAGATTTAAGATAAAAAACAAGGCTCTAAGGTTCAAGAGAGGATAGTAAGCCCTAACTCTCTCCTAAGTGGCCAAAAGCGCTCCTTATTTAAAGGTTTGGTAAAGATATCCACTAATTGGTTCAATGTGTCTACATACTCTAGAACAACATCATTTTTAAGACATGATATCTAATGAAACAATGTCTTACTTCTATAATCTTGGTTCTAGAATGTTGGATGGGATTTTTAGTGAGACAAATAACACTAGTATTGTCACACTTTAAGGGGATGATACCTACATCAATTCCGTAATCTAAGAGTTGTTGCTTCATCCAAAAGACTTGAACACATAAACTACCGGTCAAAATATATTCTGCCTCAGTGGTAGATAGCGCTACACTATTTTGCTTCTTAGAAAACCATGATATCAACATGTTACCTAGAAATTGACAAGTTTCGAGGTACTCTTTCTATCTATCTTGCAACATCCATAATCCGTATCCGAATAAGCATGTAAACTAAAGGATGAATCTCTAGGATACCAAAGACCAAAATAAGGGGTGTCTCTAAAGTATCTAAAGATTCTCTTAACGGCTTGTAGATGTGATTCTCTAAGACTAGCTTGAAATCTAGCATACAAGAAAACACTAAACATGATATCCGCTCTACTTGCATTTAGATAAAGCAAAGATCCTGTCATAGATCTACAAAGCTTAAGAGCAACACATTTACCTCCTTTATCTTTGTTAAGCTTTGTAGATGAGCTCATTAGAGTAGCTTGGGGCTTTACATTCTCCAAGCTAAACTTCTTGGCATATCTGTTAACTCCTCAAAAGTACTAATTTTTATTCTTATTTCATAATACTTTTGCTTGCCTTTGATTAGATATGTTTGCATTTAGTTGCTAAAATTCATGCATTTGCATAGGAGTTAGGAGCTATTTTGTTGCCAGTGTGAAGGTTATTTTGCTAGTTTTGATGCAGGACACAGGCAGACAGGCATGGCAGAGAGGCACTGGTAGAGAATGCAGGAAAAGAAGCAAGAGAATTGCCGAGTATTAGTTAGCATAGATGGACCAAGCAATGCCAAGCTCGGCTGGCAAAGGATTGATGTTCGATGACCGGTCAAAGTAGCCGTTGGACCCTGTACATGTCAGCCCTAGGATTCAAATAAGGATAAAAGGATACCACATCTTATCCCTTTGCACATTCAAATTTTAAACTCAAAAAGCTTATCCTGGGGTTTCCACGCAAGCCTATTTAAAGGAGCTCAAGCCACCACTTGAGGGGATAAAATCGAAAGAGAGGCTGCACTGTGGTGAACCGAGAGGCGACCTGGTCTGACCAACTAAAACTGAGAGCTCTGGAGCAACCGAAAGGCTGCATCGATGGATCTCCTTTGTGCTCATTCTCTTAGTTTTAATTTTATTTGAATGGTGATATTAAGATACAATAATATTTTGTAGATGGACCCCCAACCATGAACTAAGCTTTTACAGTTGGTTGGGGATGTTTGCGATGAACGCTAAATTTATGTTTGGTTTTTAATAATTTAAAATGCCTTGGCATTATTTTCTATATGCAAATACTTAATTTTCTCAAATCCTTTGCCATACGGCAGTTGACATAGTGTGCTTATTTCACCTTAATATCTTAACAGACTTAAGGGGCAACGATCAGTTGCCAAATACTAAGGAGAGAAGCTTCGACAGAAGATGTTCAAGTAGATGAACTTACTTCATAAGTGAGTCTACCCCTTTGGAGTAAAGGTTGACACTTAATCGAGTTAATTAATGAAAAGCTTCACTATAGACATATATGGGTTTATTCATGGTTAACTTAGGGTATTATCATCGACAGAGGCAATACTGCTTTTTAATCTGCTGGACAGTAAAACCAAGGTAGGACATTATTAAAGGCTGGCATAAGTAGCGTAAAATACAGTCATCCCTTGCCAACACTCATCATTCAATTAAACACTTTAGATGCCAGACTGTTTTTATTTTTCAGTACGTTGTTTTTACTATCTTTCGATAAAAACCCATGTCATTCCAACTCTTTCATTTTTCTTGCAAACAAGTAAACATTAAGCAAATAAGTTCTTGGTCAATCCATGTGGATTCAATACTCAACTTACTGCTGTATTACTTGCTGATCGTGCATACTTGCACGCATAAGACTCACATTGGCATTGTTTTCTTGCACTTTTACACTAAATATTCAATCGTTTGCCAAGTGGTAGCAAAAGTCGACAAGTTTTTGGCGTCATTATTGGGGATTGCGACAGAATTTATTGTTTTTATTTTTACTTGTTTTGTTTCTTTTATTATTTCATTTTATTTACTTATTTTAACTGATGTATGACTAAAAACTGTTAAGTGTTCAAAATTACTATTTTTATTACCCTTTTTACTCATATTATTGTTAGACTTAGGCTCATATTAGTTGTATAATTAGTCATTAATGCATTAATTCATGTTTCTTTCCACCGTTGAGCTTGATTACATAACTTGGTGATTTTTGTGGAAAAAGATGCTGCTTTGGTGTGTTTTTGTGTGTGTGCAGAATCACTTGCCTAAACAAGGCTAGAACCAGTTGCCAGGGTAGTGCATGAAGGAGATGTCGATGAAGTTGCCAGAACAATGCATGAAGGAGATGCCGAGCTAGTTGCCAGAGATATTTTCGATAAGGGATAAGATGATATGGTAGTCGAAATTGATGACTAGATAAGCCCAAGATGATGTAGAGCAAAGTTAAATCCCAAAGGAGTTTGATTTCCATGAAAAGGTCAAAGAGAAATTAAATCCCAAAAAGATAAGAGAAGATCTAGAAGGAATTTAAATATAATAAAGAATTATACTCTTTTAAAGTATTTAATTCCAACTTAACTTCCTCCTCAAGAAGGATTTTGACCTAGCCATCTCCTATTTAAAGGAGACCAAGCCGTCAACTCCAAGGAGAGCAAGAAGGGAGAGATTTCGACAAGAGAGTTCAAGAGGGGAGAGTTTGATTGGGAGAGAGTTCAAGGAGGGCTGATTGATTTCTTCTTCTTCTTTGCTTCCATTAGGTTCATGGTTTGGGGATTATTCTTTGTATATCTTTTGAACCCAACCATGAACTAACTTGATTAGTTGGGGTTATTGTGTTTTGTGGTTGTGAGAAACAATTGAATTTTGTTTAGGTAATAAGAGTTTGCACTTTCAATTCAAGGTTTACTCATTCTTGGTTTTTCTTCTTGTTTGTGAGTGAATTGAGAGAGGATCTCATAACTTCATCTATTTATCTAATATCGGGAGAGTTAGATTCAAGAAACGAATGAGTATGGTCTTTATTCAATCTATTGATGGTGAAGATTAATCCGGCTTAGGAATAAGTTAAGGATTTCAACGGCTAAGAAGAGCGCAAGATTGGTTGTTGTTCACCCTTGATTCACTCAAGGATGTATTATAAAGGATTGCACAAATAGCTAGAGTTTCGACTTAGGGACAAGAAGAAACCATTGAAGAATGCTCCACCGAACCTTGAAGTTGCTACTCAGCCGCCCAAGTAGTTGCCCAGGCAACCGTCGATTAGTTGCCAAGGCAACCCCGCTGCGCAAGTTGCCACGACAACTGAGTTGCCCTTGCACTCTTTTACCAAGACAATCCAATCGGCTATCACACCTCAACTCACGATAACATGGCCTATTCTCTCTCATTTGATTACATCTTCTTTTACTTATTTGTTTTCTAGTTTAGTTGTTAGTTAAACTCTTACAATCTTCTACTTGTGTTTTTTTTACTTTTTATAGTGCAAGAGATTAGATTTTTGAAGTGGCACCAATCCTTGTGGAGACGATATCTTTTATACTATAACTTGCGACATGTACACTTGCACAATTGTGGAGCACTTATTACGCGCAACAAGTTTTTGGCGCCGTTGCCGGGGATTGGCAATTGGTGTTAGTTGTTTTTGTTATTGTATTTTTTTCCTCTTAGTTTTACTAACTTTTCTTTTTGTTTGTTTTATAAAAAAAAAATAGGTGCGCTACAAGTTAAGGGACATCAACATGTCGGGAAATAAAACCCGATATATTCGAGAGTTGATGTTGGAGGATATGAATCAATCCAATCAAGAGTTTCTTGCACCCTTTGAAGATTACCTATACCAATCGAGAAAAGCCCAAAGAGCCTATACCGTGGAAAAATCTTGTGCTATGTGTGGAGAACATCATGTGTTTGAAAATTGCCCTCACATTTTTGGTGCATATGACTACATGGAGGACCATAGAGGGAACCAAAGAGCAAAATTCTTCATGGTATGGTCAAAAAGCTCAAAATTTTTTTTACCATGATAATTTTGCCGTAGCAACATATATGCCATGGTAATATAGTCATTTCCAAGAGCATTCCAATTCCTTGGAGGAAATGTTGCTAGCTTCCTTGGCTAGGCTTGACGGATCAATTGAAGAAATTCGAGAGCTATCAAAGAAAATGGATGCGAGGATAGCTCAGTGGGATGAAACCATGGGGGATTCAGAAGATCAATTGAGGAGATCCATATATGCCTTGGATAACATGCACCAACAATCCATTCTTGAGGATACTGACGTCCCAAGGCAAGAGGATAAGGAGCAATGCAAGGAGAGATCCCGATGTGCGAGGAACAACTAAAACCTCAAAGTCGAGAGTATATTGATGAGAAAGACTGCCCAACACTTGATGAGCTCGAGCAACAAATTGCCTCGGCAATTATTGAGGAGTTCGAAGCAGAGCAATGCCGCAACAACACTTAGTGAAGCTGAGAATAACAATACTACAACAAATTTCGAGGAACCCGATGCCCGGAAGGTTACAACGTTGATGTTGAAGCAGAATTTGTAGATTGCTCTCATCTATAGTTGCCACGGCAATTGCACGACCACATGCAAGATCAACGAGATGATAATACTTTGCCAATGGAATATGAGCAAGTAATGGTTAAACCTTTGAATTATTTAAAACTCACCTCGTCCATTGCGGTATGTCTTGAGGAACCGATGTTGGTAGATTTAAAGCCATCAAATCTCTACTGATGGAGATGTTTGAGAGGCCAAAAGAAAAAGGTGTTTGGATTCGTAGAGCTTTTCAAAAAATTGGTTCTTCCTTGACTTACATCAAATTTTTGCAACCGATTGCCACGGTAATTGGCTAGAGCAGCAATTGCCACGATTAACGAAGGCTGCATCCAACCATGATGGAGCCCGACGAGAATGAGGTAATTAAATGGTTGGATGTTGATATAATTTTTCCTAATAGTAAATTCATGCCTTCAGGAACAGTAGCAAGGTGGAAGATGTGCATGGACTACAAGGGAACACGGAAGAAAGACACATCCACCATGGTAATGTAAAAGGGAGTAGCTGCGAGCATATTGGCCCAACTCTTTTTGGGCAATATTATCACTCGATGGAGGGTACAGATGGAATATAAGAAGTATCAGAAACGACCCTCCTCAAGTTTTCTCAGATATGCAGTAACATTAGAAGATGCATGAAAAATGCTCTTTCTAAGAATCTTTAATTTTTGTTTTAAATTTTTTGGAACTTTATTTTATTTTTGTTTTTTTTCTTTATTTTTTTTGGAATTTTTAGGAGATATTTTATTTTATTTTTCTTCATTATCTTTAGTTTCCAGGTTTTCTTTGTTTTCTTTTCTTTTCCACAACAAGACTCACAACCACCATGCGAAGGAAATTCACTACCAACTACTTGCCACGACAACTGCAACAGAGGATGCCCCGACAAATACCTTAGTAGTTGCCATGACAACAGAAACTGGCGTTGCCCAGGCAACAACAATGGCTTCGGCAACTCATCGATGCCTGTGCAAGTGAACCTTCCTCGCAAACATGGATCAAATCAAAGCAATGCTATTCACGCGGTACCAGCCACAAGCATTCAACCACTGACTGGAAAATGAATCAAGCAAACGGCACAAAGGAAACTTATCACTCGAGGTGACGACCTCTCCGACTAACTCATTTCATTTAGTTTCTTTTAAATTTTGTTTCACTTTTACATGCATTGAGGATAATGCTTCTCTCGAGTTTGGGGGGTGTTGGTTTCTAGTTAGTTTCATGGTTAGTTGCATTCATATTTAGCAATCACATATAGGTTGCATATGTTACTTGCCATGCCTTTAATTGGATTTAATTGCTTAAGACTTGTTGAATATCCAATGATGAATTTTTCCACTGCACTTAATTGAAAGAACCTTTAATTTTAGGATTGCATGAAAAGAACTTAGAATTTTACTATGACGCTGATTTTTTTTACACGGTTGGGCTTGTTGATTGAAAGAAACTTAGTGAACTTAGGTTGCTTAAAATTTGGGTAAATTTAAAATTGAAAATTAAAAGTTAAATTCTTGCTAGAGATGCCCGAAACTGGCTCTAGTAGTTAATGCCCATTAAAGAATCGCTAGAGGTGCCCAAATTGGCTCTAGTCGACTAAAATAAAATGAGAAATTGCTTACTTTGCTAGAGGTGCCCGGAATTGGTTCTAGTGAGTGAAAATAAAAATAAATGCCCTAGTAATTAAATTGATAAAAGCCTATTGTTCACATAGAATCTTGAAAATAAATTTTTACACAACTACGCACACACATTGTCACGAGCATTATAGTTCGATTCCTGGTAATTTTTGTGCTATTCGAAAAATTAAAAGGTGATCATACTTTGTGCCGCGGTTCTGAGGTTTGAATTCAAGTTTGAAGCATGTCTTTGATGATTAAAGTCTTGGTAGGTAATTGTTAGTTTGCATTGCTTGAGGACAAGAAATAGTTCGAGTTTAGAGGTGTGTTAAGTGTTCAAAAGTACTATTTTTATTACCCTTTTTACTCATATTATTGTTAGACTTAGGCTCATATTAGTTGCATAATTAGTCATTCATGCATTAATTCATGTTTCTTTCCACCGTTGAGCTTGATTACATAACTTGGTGATTTTTGTGGAAAAAGATGCTGCTTTGGTATGTTTTTGTGTGTGTGTAGAATCACTTGCCTAAACAAGGCTGGAACCAGTTGCCAGGGCAGTGCATGAAGGGGATGCCGATGCAGTTGCCAAGACAATGCATGAATGAGATGCCGAGCTAGTTGCTGAGGCAATTTTCGATAAGGGATAAGATGATATGGTAATCAAAATTGATGACTAGATAAGCCCAAGATGACATGGAGCAAAGTTAAATCCCAAAGGAGTTTGATTTCCATGAAAAGGTCAAAGAGAAATTAAATCCCAAAAAGATAGGAGAATATCTAGAAGGAATTTAAATATAATAAATAATTATATTCTTTTAAAGTATTTAATTCCAACTTAACTTCCTCCTCAAGAAGGATTTTGACCTAGCCATCTCCTATTTAAAGGAGACCAAGCTGTCAACTCAAAAGAGAGCAAGAAGGGAGAGATTTCGACAAGAGAGTTCAAGAGGGGAGAGTTTGATTGGGAGAGAGTTCAAAGAGGGCTGATTGATTTCTTCTTCTTTTTCTTTGCTTCCATTAGGTTCATGGTTTGGGGATTATTCTTTGTATATCTTTTGAACCCAACCATGAATTAACTTGATTAGTTAGGGTTATTGTGTTTTGTGGTTGTGAGAAACAATTGAATTTTGTTTAGGTAATAAGAGTTTGCACTTTCAATTCAAGGTTTACTCATTCTTGGTTTTTCTTCTTGTTTGTGAGTGAATTGAGAGAGGATCTCATAACTTCATCTATTTATCTAATATCGGGAGAGTTAGATTCAAGAAACGAATGAGTATGGTCTTTATTCAATCTATTGATGGTGAAGATTAATCCGGCTTAGGAATAAGTTAAGGATTTCAACGGCTAAGAAGAGCGCAAGATTGGTTGTTGTTCACCCTTGATTCACTCAAGGATGTATTATAAAGGATTGCACAAATAGCTAGAGTTTCGACTTAGGGACAAGAAGAAACCATTGAAGAATGCTCCACCGAACCTTAAGTTGTTGCTGCACCGCGCCAAGTAGTTGCCAAGCAACCGTCGATTAGTTGCCAAGGCAACCCCTGCCGCAAGCAAGTTGCCACGACAACCGAGTTGCCCTTGCACTCTTTTACCAAGACAATCCAATCGGCTATCACACCTCAACTCACGATAACATGGCCTATTCTCTCTCATTTGATTACATCTTCTTTTACTTATTTGTTTTCTAGTTTAGTTGTTAGTTAAACTCTTACAATCTTCTACTTGTTGTTTTTTTTACTTTTTATAGTGCAAGAGATTAGATTTTTGAAGTGGCACCAATCCTTGTGGAGACGATATCTTTTATACTATAACTTGCGACATGTACACTTGCACAATTGTGGAGCACTTATTACGCGCAACAAGTTTTTGGCGCCGTTGCCGGGGATTGGCAATTGGTGTTAGTTGTTTTTGTTATTGTATTTTTTTCCTCTTAGTTTTACTAACTTTTCTTTTTGTTTGTTTTATAAAAAAAAAATAGGTGCGCTACAAGTTAAGGGACATCAACATGTCGGGAAATAAAACCCGATATATTCGAGAGTTGATGTTGGAGGATATGAATCAATCCAATCAAGAGTTTCTTGCACCCTTTGAAGATTACCTATACCAATCGAGAAAAGCCCAAAGAGCCTATACCGTGGAAAAATCTTGTGCTATGTGTGGAGAACATCATGTGTTTGAAAATTGCCCTCACATTTTTGGTGCATATGACTACATGGAGGACCATAGAGGGAACCAGCAGCAAAATTCTTCATGGTATGGTCAAAAAGCTCAAAATTTTTTTTACCATGATAATTTTGCCGTAGCAACATATATGCCATGGTAATATAGTCATTTCCAAGAGCATTCCAATTCCTTGGAGGAAATGTTGCTAGCTTCCTTGGCTAGGCTTGACGGATCAATTGAAGAAATTCGAGAGCTATCAAAGAAAATGGATGCGAGGATAGCTCAGTGGGATGAAACCATGGGGGATTCAGAAGATCAATTGAGGAGATCCATATATGCCTTGGATAACATGCACCAACAATCCATTCTTGAGGATACTGACGTCCCAAGGCAAGAGGATAAGGAGCAATGCAAGGAGAGATCCCCGATGTGCGAGGAACAACTAAAACCTCAAAGTCGAGAGTATATTGATGAGAAAGACTGCCCAACACTTGATGAGCCTGAGCAACAAATTGCCTCGGCAATTATTGAGGAGCCTGAACAGAGCAATGCCGCAACAACACTTAGTGAAGCTGAGAATAACAATACTACAACAAATTCTGAGGAACCTGATGCCCAGAAGGTTACAACGTTGATGTTGAAGCAGGAATTTGTAGATTGCTCTCATCTATAGTTGCCACGGCAATTGCACGACCACATGCAAGATCAACGAGATGATAATACTTTGCCAATGGAATATGAGCAAGTAATGGTTAAACCTTTTGAATTATTTAAAAACTCACCTCGTCCATTGCAGGTATGTCTTGAGGAACCGATGTTGGTAGATTTAAAGCCATCGAAATCTCTACTGATGGAGATGTTTGAGAGGCCAAAAGAAAAAGGTGTTTGGATTCGTAGAGCTTTTCAAAAAATTGGTTCTTCCCTTGACTTACATCAAATTTTGGCAACTGATTGCCACGGTAATTGGCTAGAGCAGCAATTGCCACGACAACGAAGGCTGCATCCAACCATGATGGAGCCCGACGAGAATGAGGTAATTAAATGGTTGGATGTTGATATAATTTTTCCTAATAGTAAATTCATGCCTTCAGGAACAGTAGCAAGGTGGAAGATGTGCATGGACTACAAGGGAACACGGAAGAAAGACACATCCACCATGGTAATGTAAAAGGGAGTAGCTGCGAGCATATTGGCCCAACTCTTTTTGGGCAATATTATCACTCGATGGAGGGTACAGATGGAATATAAGAAGTATCAGAAACGACCCTCCTCAAGTTTTCTCAGATATGCAGTAACATTAGAAGATGCATGAAAAATGCTCTTTCTAAGAATCTTTAATTTTTGTTTTAAATTTTTTGGAACTTTATTTTATTTTTGTTTTTTTTCTTTATTTTTTTTGGAATTTTTAGGAGATATTTTATTTTATTTTTCTTCATTATCTTTAGTTTCCAGGTTTTCTTTGTTTTCTTTTCTTTTCCACAACAAGACTCACAACCACCATGCGAAGGAAATTCACTACCAACTACTTGCCACGACAACTGCAACAGAGGATGCCCCGACAAATACCTTAGTAGTTGCCATGACAACAGAAACTGGCGTTGCCCAGGCAACAACAATGGCTTCGGCAACTACTGATGCCCAGGCAAGTGAACCTTCCTCGGCAAACATGGATCAAATCAAAGCAATGCTATTCACGCGGTACCAGCCACAAGCATTCAACCACTGACTGGAAAATGAATCAAGCAAACGGCACAAAGGAAACTTATCACTCGAGGTGACGACCTCTCCGACTAACTCATTTCATTTAGTTTCTTTTAAATTTTGTTTCACTTTTACATGCATTGAGGATAATGCTTCTCTCGAGTTTGGGGGGTGTTGGTTTCTAGTTAGTTTCATGGTTAGTTGCATTCATATTTAGCAATCACATATAGGTTGCATATGTTACTTGCCATGCCTTTAATTGGATTTAATTGCTTAAGACTTGTTGAATATCCAATGATGAATTTTTCCACTGCACTTAATTGAAAGAACCTTTAATTTTAGGATTGCATGAAAAGAACTTAGAATTTTACTATGACGCTGATTTTTTTTACACGGTTGGGCTTGTTGATTGAAAGAAACTTAGTGAACTTAGGTTGCTTAAAATTTGGGTAAATTTAAAATTGAAAATTAAAAGTTAAATTCTTGCTAGAGATGCCCGAAACTGGCTCTAGTAGTTAATGCCCATTAAAGAATCGCTAGAGGTGCCCGAAATTGGCTCTAGTCGACTAAAATAAAATGAGAAATTGCTTACTTTGCTAGAGGTGCCCGGAATTGGTTCTAGTGAAAATAAAAATAAATGCCCTAGTAATTAAATTGATAAAAGCCTATTGTTCACATAGAATCTTGAAAATAAATTTTTACACAACTACGCACACACATTGTCACGAGCATTATAGTTCGATTCCTGGTAATTTTTGTGCTATTCGAAAAATTAAAAGGTGATCATACTTTGTGCCGCGGTTCTGAGGTTTGAATTCAAGTTTGAAGCATGTCTTTGATGATTAAAGTCTTGGTAGGTAATTGTTAGTTTGCATTGCTTGAGGACAAGAAATAGTTCGAGTTTAGAGGTGTGTTAAGTGTTCAAAAGTACTATTTTTATTACCCTTTTTACTCATATTATTGTTAGACTTAGGCTCATATTAGTTGCATAATTAGTCATTCATGCATTAATTCATGTTTCTTTCCACCGTTGAGCTTGATTACATAACTTGGTGATTTTTGTGGAAAAAGATGCTGCTTTGGTATGTTTTTGTGTGTGTGTAGAATCACTTGCCTAAACAAGGCTGGAACCAGTTGCCAGGGCAGTGCATGAAGGGGATGCCGATGCAGTTGCCAAGACAATGCATGAATGAGATGCCGAGCTAGTTGCCAGGGCAATTTTCGATAAGGGATAAGATGATATGGTAATCAAAATTGATGACTAGATAAGCCCAAGATGACATGGAGCAAAGTTAAATCTCAAAGGAGTTTGATTTCCATGAAAAGGTCAAAGAGAAATTAAATCCCAAAAAGATAGGAGAATATCTAGAAGGAATTTATATATAATAAATAATTATATTCTTTTAAAGTATTTAATTCCAACTTAACTTCCTCCTCAAGAAGGATTTTGACCTAGCCATCTCCTATTTAAAGGAGACCAAGCTGTCAACTCCAAAGAGAGTAAGAGGGGAGAGATTTCGACAAGAGAGTTCAAGAGGGGAGAGTTCGATTGGGAGAGAGTTCAAAGAGGGCTGATCAATTTCTTCTTCTTTTTCTTTGCTTCCATTAGATTCAAGGTTTGGGGATTATTCTTTGTATATCTTTTGAACCCAACCATGAATTAACTTGATTAGTTAGGGTTATTGTGTTTTGTGGTTGTGAGAAACAATTAGATTTTGTTTAGGTAATAAGAGTTTGCACTTTCAATTCAAGGTTTACTCATTCTTGGTTTTTCTTCTTGTTTGCGAGTGAATTGGGAGAGAATCTCGTAACTTCATCTATTTATCTAATATCGGGAGAGTTAGATTGAAGAAACGAATGAGTATGGTCTTTATTCAATCTATTGATGGTGAAGATTAATCCGGCTTAGGAATAAGTTAAGGATTTCAACGGCTAAGAAGAGCGTAAGATTGGTTGTTGTTCACCCTTGATTCACGCATGGATGTATTATCAAGGCTGCGATTCCAGCCACCTTAACTCACTGCCAAGCTGAGAAGCGAGATCATTACGTTTAGGCAGGCTGATGATAAGACCCTATATGATGCCTGAGAGAGATTCAAGGACCTGTTGAGAAGGTGTCCCATGTATGGATTCCCAAATTAGACCCAGATGGAGACATCCTACAATGGACTCAATACTCATGCAATAACTATTATTGATGCTTTGACAAATGGTTAGCTACTGGACAAGAACTATATAGAGGCAGTTGGTATCCTTGAAAGGATTTCAACTAATGATTTCGAGTATCCTACTGCCATACTAGGGACTGGAACTAAAACTGGAGGAAAATTAGCACTAGATGAATTAACATCCATCCACGCCGAGATTTCCATCTTACTAGCATGGTGAGAACTTTGCAAAAGAGTAAAGAATCATAAGAGATTAAGGTGTTAGACCTGTTTTGTACAATATATAGGGAATACTATTACATAGAAGATTGCCCTGTCAACCCTGAGTTGGTAAACTTTGTTGGCAATTTTAACCGTAATATAATGCAAATTTCAATTCCTACAATGCATGATAGAGGCAACACCCAAATTTAGCTTGGGGAAATCAAAGAGGCAATCAACATAATACCCAGTGTCAGAATAATAATGTCCAGTAAGGATTCTATCAGAATGCCATGCCATAGAAGGCGCAAAGCAACTTTTATGTAGGACAAAGAAATAACTAGGGGACTTTGACAAAATACATGGAGAGGAATGATGTATCTGTTTAGAGTTGGTAGTATCTATGTGAAACTTGGAGATCATATTGGACAGATTGTCAATGCACTTAGCAATCGATCCTAGTGAGCATTGCCAAGCAATACAGAAGATGCTTGACAAAGAGGCAATGAACAATGCAAAGTTGTAACTCTTTGGAGTGGCAAACAATGCAAGGCTAAGATACCTGTCAAGAAGTCAACCAATTACCAAGAGAAATAACTAGTAGATAAACCAAAAATAAGCAAAGAAGCAGACATAAGCGATGATAAACCGTTGTTTGATGCCAGACTTTAGTTAGTATTTGCTTACCCACCTCTACCGTTTCCATAAAGACTACAAAAGCACAAGCATGGTTAGTAATTTAAGCGTTTCTTGGAAGTTCTTAAGCAGTTGTAGATCAACATATCGTTAGTAGAAGCTATTGAGCAAATTTTTGATTATGTTAAATTCATGAAGGATATTCTGTCCAAAAAGAAGAAATTGAGTGATTTCAAGACTGTAGCTCTCACTGAGGGATGCAGTGCAATGATACTTAATTGATTGCCACCTAAGCTGAAAGATTCGAGAAGTTCTACTATTTTTTGTACCACTGGCAACAGATTCATGGGTAAGACACTGTGTGACCTGGGAGCCAACATCAATTTGATGCCAATGTTTGTTTTCAAAAAGCTCAGCATCGAAGCAAGGCCTACCACCATAACACTTCAGTTGGCGAACTGATCTTTTGCACATCCTAAGGGTAAGATAGAGGATGTGCTGGTAAAGGTAGACAAATTTATATTTCCAGCTAATTTTATCATTTTAAATTATGAGCAGACATGAATATCCCAATCATATTGGGTAGACCATTCCTTGCCATAAGTAGAGCCTTAATTAATGTTCATAATTATAAACTTACCATGCGTATGAATGACCATCATGTTATGTTTAATGTATTTCAAGCTCTTAAATGTGCAGATGAACTAGAGGAATGCCAAGTTGATAAGATGATGGAATTCATTTTCACTATAGACGTGGCACAGTTGTGCTAAGACACGAAAGATGAAGCCAGAGAACGGGATGATGAAATTAAGATGAATGAAGACACTGGAGGACCAACATTAGAGAATAAAGTTGCTAATTACTTTGGCCAGCCAGAGCCATTGAAGCTGGTGGGTAGAGAAATCAAGGCACCTAAACCATCTGTCGAGGAGCCACCAGAATTAGAGCTAAAATCGTTGCCAGACCACCTCAGGTACGCCTACTTAGGTAAACACTCTACTCTGGCAGTGATCATTGTTACTGATCTATCTAATGATCAGAAGGAACTGGAAATCTTAAGCAAATATAAGCAAGCTTTAGGATGGACCTTGGCCAATATCCGAGGAGTAAACCCCACTATTTGTATGCACAAAATAATCTTGGAGGAATATCATGCAAAATAATTGAGGGCCAGAGAAGACTAAACCCGAGCATGAAAAAAGTATTTAAGAAAAAAATTATCAAGTGGCTAGATGTCGGGATAGTCTATCCCATTTCTGATAGCTTGTGGGTCAGCCTAGTGTAATGTGTGACAAAGAAAGGTGACATGACAGTAGTTCAAAACGGCAAGGTTGAATTGATTCCTTCCAAAACTATTATCGGATGGAGAGTGTGCATGGACTATAGGAAGTTGAATAATGCCACCAAAAAAGATCATTTCCCTTGTCCTTCATCGATCAAATGTTGGATAGACTGGCAAGTAAAGCGTACTATTGCTTCTTAGATGACTATTCTGGTTATAATCAGATTGCCATCGGTTTAGAGGATCAGGAGAAAACCACATTCACTTGTCCATCTGGGACATTCACCTTTAGGAGAATGCCCTTTGGACTGTGTAATGCTCTGACAATATTTTAATGATGTATGTGTCTATTTTCTTTGACATGATTGAGAACAACCTAGAAGTTTTCATGGATGACTTCTCAGTGTTTGGCAAACACATTCGAGGAACGCCTTCAGAGTCTAGAGATTGTTTTAAGGAGATTTATTAAGACTAACCTGGTCTTGAACTGGGAAAAATGTCATTTTATGGTGAAGGAAGGCATAGTTCTCGGTCACAGAGTAATCAAGAGATGCCTGAAAGTAGATAAGATGAATGTGGAGGTAATCAAGCAGTTGCCACCTCCTACAAGTGTAAAAGGCATCAAAGGTTTTTTAGGACATGCAGGTTTTTATCGTTGGTTCATTAAAGATTTCTCAAAAATTTCTAAACCTTTATGCTTGCTTTTAGAACAAAATGCCACATTTGTGTTTGACGATTCTTGTTTAAAAGCATTTTAGGAACTTAAAGACTGATTGATTAATACCTGCATACTCGTGTCATCGATCTGGAATGCGCCTTTCGAGCTCATGTGTGATGTCAACGATTATGTCGTTGGAGCTATGTTAGGACAAATGTGTGGCGAGATTTTCCATACCATTTACTATGCCAGTCGGACATTAAATGAAGCCCAACTCAACTACACCACTACCGAGAAAAAAATTATCTTGTTATATTTGCATTTGATAAGTTCAGATCTTACTTAGTAGGTAACAAAGTTGTGGCGTATACATATCACTCAGCATTAAAATACCTTTTGGAAAAAAGGATGCCAAGCCCACACTGATTCGATGAACACTTTTGCTATGAGAATTTGATCTCGATATTAGAGACAAGAAGGGGAGTGAGAACTTGGTAGCTAACCATTTATCACGATTAGAGCATCATCTTGAGGAAGAAAGAGCCACGATTATTAGAGATGAATTCCCTAATGAATACGTACTTACAGTAGAATCTTTGCCATGATACGCAAACGCAGTCAATTACCTGGTAAGTAATATTTTGCTACCGAATCTGCCAAGTAATGCCATGAAACATTTTTTGTGTGATGTTCAGCAATATTATTGGGATGAGCCAATTTTGTTCAAACAATGTGTAGACCAAGTGATCCGTTGATGTGTGCTAGAGGAGGAGCAGTGCAACATTTTGCAGTTATACCATACAGCACCATATGGAGGACACTTCGCTGGAATCAAGACCGTTGCCAAGGTGTTGTAGTCCAGATTCTTTTTGCCTACGCTGTTTAAAGATGTGCATTACTTTGCCAAGGCCTGTGATTGATGCCAACGAACGGGTAACATCTCTAACAGATATTAATTGCCACTCTAGAATATTATGCAAGTGGAGCTATTTGACGTATAAAGTATAGACTTTATGGGTCTCTTTCCCTCATCATTCGAGAACCTATATATCCTGGTGGCTGTTGACTATGTTTCAAAATAGGTAGAAGCGGTGGCTTTGCCAACAAAATGATGCCAAGGCTATTGCTAAGCTCCTTCACAAGCATATCTTTATTAGATTCGGTGCTTCTAGAGCCATAATTCATGATGAAGGTATACATTTTAAGTGCAATTTAATCTCTAGAGCTCTGTATAGGTACAGAATCTAGCAACGTATTGCCACAGCTTACTATCCTTAAACAAACGGCCAAGCGGAGATCTCAAACAAAGAAATCAAGAACATTTTAGAAAAAAACTGTGAATCCAACGATGAAGGACTAGTCTTTGAGACTAGATGATTCCTTGTGGGCTTACAGAACATCCTTTAAAACTCCGTTAGGAACTTCTTCTTATAGGCTCGTGTTTGGGATGGCATGCCACTTGCCAGTGGAATTAGAGTATAGAGCTTATTGGGCAATCAAAATGCTTAACATAGAGTGGAGAGTTATCGGTGTAAAAACGTTTATTAGACATAAACGAATTAGAGGAATTCAAAATGCAAGCTTATGAGAATATCAGACTATACAAAAAAAGAACCAAATAATGGCATGACAACAGGATATTGCCAAGGCAATTTGTGGTAGGCCAACGTGTCTTGTTATTTAACTCGAGGCTAAAGTTGTTTCCAGGTAAGCTCAAGTCTAGATGGTTAGGACCCTTTGAAGTTGTGAAACCATATGCTCACGGAGCAGTTGATATCAAAGATTTGAAAATGGGAACAATTTTTAAAGTAAACGGCCAAAGATTGAAACACTATTTGGAAGACACTCACAATGATGCCAAAGAGGTTGTCTTCTTGGTATAGGTTCCGTGAACGTCATCATCATGGTTTGATTTTTGTATATATTAGGTTAGATGTTCTTATATTTTAGCATTTTTCATTTTTTTTCTTTTCTTTTTTTTTAATTTTTATTTTTCTTTTGTTGCGTTGAAAGGTTTTTGTTGAGTGGATACAAGAATTTGTTGTCAGGCAGAATGCTAAGGAAAAGGATTGGCATGAGGCGATAAGAAAAATTTGAACATGAGGTTTATCCTAGCTGCCCAAGGCTTTATGAAGCTCGGCCCAAAAGAGACTAAATTTTTTTGCTAAGTATTGAATTTGACCGTAGCCGCCGTGAAAAGTTGAAATTCAAAATTTTAACCTAATCACCTTATCTTTCCCGCATCGTCTTATCACTTTAACCCTTATCACATCACTGTTTATCTTCCCCAAACAATCTGAACCCTTATCATTATCCCTACTCAACCGGCCAAATTAAGAACACCATTTAAAATAATCAATCGTTTTACCCCTTCATCTACTTAAACCTTAATCGATTCTTAGCTAAAGACTTTTCACTTTCCTTTCACCGTCTTTATCAAGAAAGAAAAGCAAGATTTAAATCTATGTCTTCAAAAAAACCACTCGAGTTTTCAAGAAACTTTTATGGCATCTTCTTTAACACCCTTCAAGATCTTTTTCAATGAAGAGATCTGCAAAAAGTATGAGGAGAATTTCGCATCAAGAACCTTCTGCTATGAGAAGGTTTTCAAGTTCAAGAACGAACCCAACTTGGGCTATTCCCCAGAGTTTGTCAAGGTGATAAAGATGCATAAGTAGGAGAAATTTTGCCAACCACCAGGGGAAGTCCATGCCAACGTTGTTCGAGAATTTTGTACTCATCTTACGACCAAAGACTCACCATTCTTGATGGTGCGAGGTAAGTTTGTTCGTTTTGATAAAGGTTATATAAATGGTATGTTTTATTTGGATGGAATGGAGGATGAACACACCAAGTTTACAGAATCTTTGGATGATGCTAAGAGGAAGACGATATTGAAAGAACTGTGTAAGGCTAGCACCCAATGGAATGTGTCATCAAAAGGACATCGGACTGTGAAACAGATTTCATTAAAGTCTCAGCCACGGGGCTGGAACCACTTCTTGAAGGCAAACTTGATGCTGACTACCCACAATAAGACAGTTTCGGAGGAAAGATTGGCACTACTGCACTCTATCATGACTGGTCGCAAGATTAATGTTGGATGGCTTATCATCGAAGAGACTTTTAGTGTACTGGTAAGAGCAATAGAAGTTTACTTTTTCCCTCTCTAACTCTACCATTTGCATACAGCATGACGTGCCATAGCTCTATTCAGACATCATTCAAAAGAGTATGGGGACCACCATAACTCTTGCCCTGTAGAGATAGTTGACTGCCACGAAGGCAAAGGAGAAGGGCAAGCAAAAGATGGCCGAGTCGGTGTCGAAGGCATAAATTTTGAGAAAAAAAGAGAGAAAACTCATCTAAAACTAAACTCAAAAAAAGAGAGAAAAAATGCCAAGGTAGAAAGAAAGAATAAGGCAACAATGTTTTGTCAAAAGCTAGAATTTTTTTTTGAGAACACTCCTCTGCCTTAGGGAAAATAATTAACTTGGGTCTTCGTGGTTTGCTCTTTCTTAGTTCTCAACCCAACATAACTTTAGGGTATGAGTGTAATGGGTTAGCTTTGTGATGTAGTCTGGATTAACGTGGGTATTTGTAGTTTGCTCCCTCTTATGTCTCACGCCAAATAGTACATGACGCGACCCTAATCAATTGCCAGTGTAAAAACACCCTTGGCAAATAAAGAAAAAAAAAGAAAAGATGTTATATATGTAAAAATTCTGAGTTTGGGTAGTAAAGTTGATTAAGGGAGTTGAGTAAACTTGATGCATACTGCCCACACTTCATGCACACTTGATGACCTTAGACTAGAACTATATAGTTGCACCTGAATGTGCTTATCTGCTTGGCATTGATACACTAAATATCCGAGGACAAACCTAGGATATTATTTTGCTAGCTGGTAAGTGTTGGGAACCATGACAATTTTTGCCGAGGTGCTTTTCCTATTTTTTTGTTTCTCTAGATTTTTAGATGCATTACTTGAGGACAAGCAATGAGCTAGGTTTAGGGGTGTGCTAACTCCTCAAAAGTACTAATTTTTATGCTTATTTCACAATACTTTTGCTTGCCTTTAAGTAGATATGTTTGCATTTAGTTGTTAAAATTCATGCATTTGCATAAGGAGTTAGCAGCTATTTTGTTGCCAGTGTGAAGGATAATTTTGTTGGTTTTGATGCAGGACACAACCAGACAGGCATGGCAGAGAGGCGCTGGCAGAGAATGCAAGAAAGGAAGCAAGAGAATTACCTAGTAGCAGTTGACATAAATGGACCAAGCAATGCAAAAGCTCGTCTGGAAAAGGATTGATGTTTGATGACCAATCAAAGTAGCCGTTGAACCTTGTACGCGTCAGCCCTAGGATTCAAATAAAGATAAGAGGATACCGCATCTTATCCCTTCCTGCATTCAAATTTTAAACTCAAAAAGCTTATCATAGGGTTTCCACGTAAGCCTATTTAAAGGTGCTCAAGCCACTACATGAGGGGATTGAATCAGAAGAGAGGTTGTACCGTGGTGAACCGAGAGGTGACTTGGTATGACCAGCTAAGACGGAGAGCTCTAGAGCAATTGAAGGGATGCCTCGACGGATCTCTTTTGTGCCTATACTCTTAGTTTTATTTTTATTTGAATGGTGATGTTAAGATATGATAATATTTTGTGGATGGACCCCCAACCATGAACTAAGCTTTTACAGTTGATTGGGGGATGTTTCTGATGAACGGTAAATTTATGTTTGGTTTTTAATAATTTAAAATGCCTTGGCATTATTTTCTATCTACAAGTACTTAATTTTCTCAAATGCTTTACCATACGACAGTTTGCATAGTGTGCTTATTGCACCTTAATATCTTAACAAACTTAAGGGGCAACGATCAGTTGTCAGATACTAAGGCGAGAAGCTTCGACAGAAGATGTTCAAGTAGATGAACTTACTTCGGAAGCGAGTCTACCCCTTAGGAGTAAAGGTTGACACTTAATCGAGTTAATTAATGAAAAGCGACACTATAGACATATAGGGGTTTATTCATGGTTAACTTAGGGTATTGTCATCGACAGAGGCAATACTGCTTTTAATCTGCTCGGCAATAAACTCTTCTTTATTTAGATGTTTGTTGGAGATTACTTTTGTATTGACGACGATTTAAACTTTTGAGCTTTATGAACTTGTTAAAACATGCTATTCAGATTAATATATATTTCTATTAACTTTTTCTTGAACTTTAATTATTGGATCTGATTACTGTTTGCATAAAAATGTTAAACTAGTCACTGACATCGACGGATGCAGTGACAAATCAGGTTAACGATTATTACAACGAGAGTTGAACGGATACAATGAAAGTTGATCCGCTCGTTCAAGGGGTTATAATTCTGACTCATAACGAGAGTTTAGCCGGTCTATGTCCCTGCGTCAGCAGTTAAAGATTAAATAGAAGCTAGTACTCAAGCTCACTCTCTATTTGCTAATTGAACCATCAAACTTCTTCGAAATGCACTTGATCTTTTTGCCAAACTAAACCAAGGAGATCCAGGCTTTATTCTATATTTCTCCACTCATTATATATTCTGTTATTGCTACTACAATTAATCTATTATCCATTACCTTTTCCTCTTATTGCAACTACACTTACAATATCTATTTTTACAGAATTGCTTGTGGCCATATAATACTTAAACCGAATGCATCATCCCCGTGGGATTGATATTCAAATAGGATTCCCCTATTTCTATTCTCGCATTGACAGTGTTGCTTGCACTTAGAGTATGACGCTTTCACACCGATCAATTAGATCCAATCGAAAAAATCAAATATCCAAAATTTTAGATCGATAAAATAGCGATCCGTATATGATCCGAAAAAATTGAATATGCAGATATTCAGATATCGAATACTCGAATCAAATATTCGGATATTCAATTATCTGAATATATAATTTGATTTAAGTATTTTTTCGGATTTGATAGTCGTATTCATGAAAATTTTGAAATTTCAAATATAACAAGCAATAAATTGCTAAATATAACAAGATTCGAATATATGAAATTTTTTTTTTAAAATTTTTGGATATAACAAGCATCAAATTGCTATATATATAATAAGATTCATATTCATGAAATTTTAAAATTTTAGATATTCAAATTTTTGGATAATCTGAAACTTGAAATATTGTGATCCGTATCTGATACGAAAATTAAAAATTGGATCAAAGATCAAAAATAAAAATCAAATCATATATTTAAATTTTCAAATCAAATTAAAGGATAATTAGAACGAATGGTCGAATCGAATATTTTTACGCACCCCTATACTCAACCCCAAATGATGGACGCCTATAATATCTTTCAACTATAAACAGAAATGCAACAGCACAGAAGGTACTAGATCTCGAAAATAGAATTTTCATCAATTTTATGAATATAATGTCTGTTCATTTTTGTCTTTATTCATATGTTTGATCAATAATTTTATGCTGCGTGTATTAATAATTTTTCATTATTTTATTTATTGTTTTTTATTTATAATACACATTATGTAAAATTATTTGTGGGACAAATTTTGTTATCTCATATCTTGAGAGGTAAAATTCAAAAAGGCAAAGAGAACATGTTTTTGCTTTAGAAAGGAGCTTTTAGGTATATGTAATTGTAATCTTTGCACCAGTCTGTAATTTTACATTCGATACGATTATACAATGCAAAAAATCTAAAATAATATACGAAAAGTTGGACCTGTTCACATGCTTTGAGCCTTGGTCGATCATTCCATGGTTTTAAAAATATAACATCAATATTCATGAGCTTATACACAGGCTTTGACCAAGGACCTTTGTTGGGAAGTCCACCGCAAAGGACCTTCAATTTTTACTAATATATATACGGATATAAAAAATATAAAGAAATATATGTCACATATAAAAAAATGAAGAAATATGTATGCATGTTTTATATGATTAGAGAAAGTCGTTTAAATTAAAATCAAATTATACTACAACATGATAAATAATTACAATTAAATTTGTATAGTAACTCGAAAACTCAACTCGACTCGACTCAATGAAACGCTCACCTAGCTCCACCCCACCAATATTAAACAAATAAATAAAACATTGCTGCTCTAAAAAATCCTCCAATGCATCACACCTAGATATCATGTCTGTCACCTTGTATTAAAATAAAACTAGTGACTTGTATGCGTAATTATTATATGTTGCGTTCAACATTATCATATATTCATATATATTACGTTATTCCAAACGATTTATTCAAATAATTTCTTAAAATTATGTCTCAATATTTAAATGTTAAATATAAATACATTAAACATTCATTTTTGAAAAGTTAAAGTCGATGTAATATATATTGTTTAACTATTATATATGTATGATATAACTTTAAAAGTAAAATACGAATATCAGAAAACAAAGATAATAAAATTAAACAAGTGTATAAAAGTTATAATATAAAAATGCATTATTAACTTGATAAAATATTATTGAACAAACACATTTGGCCGGTTGGCTAAGCTGTTCATCTTTGTTCCCTTTGATTCTACTTAACTAGGAGCACTCTCATTCCTTCCTTAAAGTTTCCCTTCACCTCTTCTAAAGAGGATTAGGATTAGATTTAAAATTTATCAAAAATATTTAATAAAATATTATTTAAAAAAGGCTTAATGCACAATTTATTCTCTAACGTTTATCATTTTTTTAACTTATTATTTAATGTATTTTTTTTAACTTTTTTACCCCTAAACTTTGTACCATTACCTAATTAACACCGTTTGTTAAACAAATTTGGACCAGTAATATCACACCACATCATCATCTTTATATATATTTTAATTTTCAGATTAAATTTTAAAAATGTTAAAATAAAAGAAAAATGATTATATTAAAAATATTTATTAAATTAGTTTTAAATCCAAAAAAATCAACCAGATTGTCTTCTTTCTTTCCTTTGATTTCTTTCAATCTAGGGTTCATGAGTTTGGTGGCCATGAATCAAGCCTTTTGAAGCACTGGGTTTCATCGGTTAACTAACCCCGTTTCCCAAACTAACCCCGATTTACCCAGCTTTTGTTCGTTCATATCTGCACTCGATTCCCTCTCTCCTTTTGATTTTTTCTCTTTGAGGGTTTGGTTTTTTTTCTTGGTTTGCAAGTTTGGGTTTGAAAGTTTGAAGAATCAGCTATGTCGATCGCGTGGGAAAGGATCAAAATATTGGGGTTCGGTCGCGTGATGAACCGCGATGAATTTCCTTGAACAAGTTCTTCCCATGAGATAAACAACACAAAAAACCTTTCTTTTCGTTGATTTTTTTTTAAATGTAGTGATTTTGATAGAAGAATATGCTGAAATAAAATCCAAGTTTTGCTTCTTCTTTTTTTGATAAGAAGAAGTATTAGCACAAGCAATCTCAGTTTCCCCATTAAAGACATAGCAAAACCTGAGAATGTCTATACAAGGAAGAGAGCTCCGTTGAAGATTAGGGATGGTTTGGGGAAATTGGTTTTGATGAAGATTGGGGCTGGCTAAATGGGGTTGTTTTGGGGGAGATGATGTTTTGTTAACTGAATATTTTATTATATTATATTAAATTTATTTTATTTATTTTTGGTTTAAATGAAAAATAAGTGTCTAAAGTATATTATTTTTGAACTTTAAGTGCTTAAAATATTTTTTTTATAAAAATAGGTACATAAAATTTCAAACGTTATAATTTTAAGTGTCCGATTATTAAAAAAATTGACAAAAATCGTTAACCAATACAAAACTAACACGTGACATTTTTAATTTCTTTAAATTATTATTTTTTAATAATTTAAAATTTTACCAAAAAATCTTGAAATTCTAAAACTTTCTAAAATAGTCTCCAAACTCTCACCGCTATCGCTGTCTCCGGTCTCACCCTTTCGGTCGTCAGACCTAGTCGACCATTTCTCCTCACTCGTCGTCGTCGAAAACCGGCGAATGGTGTGCCAACCGAATATTGAACGTCGAATGTGAAATAACTATTCGATTGGCGCACCATTCGTCGGCGAGTGAGAAAAAATGGTCAGCTGGGTCCGACGACTGAAAGGGTGTGGTCGGCGGTGGTGAGAATTTGGGGATTTAGGATTTAGGGACTGTTTTGAATATTTTTATAAATTTTGGGATTTTTTTAAAAAATTAAATTTTAAAGTTTTTTTTTCAAAAAAAATCAAATTCATGCCACATGTCACATTTTAAATAGATAACGGTTTTTTTAACAGCCGAGCACCTAAAATTATAACTTTTGAAACTGTAGGCACCTATTTTTACAAAAAAATACTTTAGGCACCTAAAGTTTAAAAATGGTATACTTTGGGCACCTATTTTTCATTTAAGCCTTTATTTTATATATATATTATTTTTAATTAATTTAGATATTAATTCCAAAAATAGGAAAAAGAAAATAAATTGGGTGATGTGGCGTGATTTTATTGGTTAAGATGATTTTTTTAAAATGATGTTACTTTTTGGGTATTTTAGATAACGGCGCAAATTTTATAGGACCTAAGAACCAAAAAATACTTTAAGTATTAAGTTGGAAAAAATAATAAACGTTAAAGGGGCAAATTGTGTATTAAACCTTTAAAAAACAAACAAACAAAGGGTCAAATGTAACATGGAGAAAGATAGGGGAAAATGGAGTATATTAATAGCAAGAGGGCAGGCTCAGGCTCAGCTCCAAATAAGTTCAAGAACCGGTTGGTAAAGCAGTTATGGGAGGCCTCCTATTTTAGACCTCTGTAGTCAGAGAGACATAAGCATAACGAATAAGTTGGTTTTGTAGAACTAGATGGCGTGCCTCATTGTTCTCTTGGTGCTTCAGCTTCAACACCAACAACTTTTTCCATGTTTCATTTGCTCTTGAATCTTCTATTACTTTCACAGATTTACTCCTTTGCCCCTCCTTGTCAAGCTGTTCGTGATCAAAACAATAGCATTTTTCTCTTGGCGTTCCTTTCCGACATAACAGTGCCATCTTCATCCCCCTTGAATTGGTCATCTTCTACAGATTGTTGTTTTTGGGAAGGAGTAGTTTGTGATATTGATCGAGTCACTCAGCTATGGCTACCCTCTCGAGGCCTTACTGGTCATCTTTCAACGTCTCTCGTAAACCTCACATTTTTAACCCATCTTAATCTTTCCCATAACCGGTTCACTGGATTTCTGCCCCCTGGATTTTTCTCTTCCCTCAGTCGCCTCCAAGTTCTTGATCTCAGCTACAACAATCTAACCAGACAGTAGATTTATCAAGCAACCGCTTCTCGGGAACCATTCAATCCAATTATCTTCTTCAACCAGCCCAGAATTTGACTGTTTTCAATGTGAGCAACAATACTTTAACAGGTCAGGTTCCGTCCTGGATCTGCATCAATAATTCCCTCACCATATTAGATTTGTCTTACAACAAACTTAATGGTGAAATTCCCACTGGACTTGACAAGTGTTCCAAGCTGCAGATCTTTCGCGCGGGTTTTAATAATCTTTCGGGGACACTTCCTCTTGATATATACAGGGTTACCTCACTTGAGCAACTGTCCTTATCGCTCAATCACCTTTCAGGAGGAATCCGAGATGCCATTGTCCAACTCACCAAGCTCACCATCGTTGAGCTCTTTTCCAATGAATTTGAAGGCCCTATCCCGAAAGACATAGGTCGACTTTCCAAGTTGGAAAAACTTTTGCTTCACATCAGCAACTTCGTTGGTTATCTTCCACCATCTCTCATGAACTGCACCAATCTTGTCACTTTGAATTTGCGGGTTAACCATCTGGAAGGAGATCTCTCTACCTTCAATTTCTCCACCCTTCAACGCCGTAACACTCTTGATCTTGGCAATAATAACTTTACAGGTACCTTGCCTTTAAGTCTTTGTTCTTGCAAGTCATTAACTGCATTAAGACTGGCTAGTAACCAGCTAGAGGGACAGATATCACCAGCCATACTTTCACTGCAATCTTTATCATTTCTTTCGATTTCTACTAATAAACTAACCAATTTTTCTGGGGCAATAAGGATTTTAATGGGATTCAAGAAGCTGACTACTCTCATCCTTACTAACAACTTTATGAATGAAGCAATACCCTATGATGAAAATATAATAGGAGAAGAAGGTTTCCAAAATCTACAGATTTTAGGCCTAGGAGGATGCAACTTCACTGGTCAAGTCCCCAACTGGTTAGCTAAGCTGAAGAATCTAGAGGTGTTAGACATGTCCCAAAATAGAATCAGTGGTTTAATTCCCAGTTGGCTGGGCGGCCTGCCAAACCTTTTTTACATAGACTTGTCGTCTAACTTAATATCGGGAGGGTTTCCCAAGGAACTAGCAAGTCTGTATGCACTGGCAACACAAGAGTCTAATAATCAAGTAGATAGAAATTACCTGGAGCTCCCAGTGTTTGTTATGCCTAATAATGCCACCAGTCAGCAGCTGTATAACCAGCTCTCCAGCCTTCCGCCAGCTATTTATCATAGAAACAACAACCTCAGTGGAAACATCCCTGGGGTGATTGGTCAATTGCAGTATCTTCATGTGTTAGATCTCAGCCAAAATGACTTTTCTGGCAACATTCCAGAACAAATATCAAATCTCACAAACTTGGAAAAGCTGTATCCATCTGAAAACCGACTTTCTGGCCAAATTCCCGAATCATTAAGAAGCCTTCACTTCTTGTCTTCATTCAGTGTGGCATATAACAATCTTCAAGGACCGATACCACTTGGAGGTCAGTTTTATACTTTTACCAGTTCTAGTTTTGAAGGGAACCCAGGTCTGTGTGGTGCAATTGTGCAGCGCATTTGCCCCAATAATTCGAGTAGTGCTCATTCTACCACTGTACCAAAACTCTTCAACACTAAACTTATCATTTGGCTTGTACTTGGAATATGTGCTGGTACTGGTTTGGTTATTACTGTTCTAGCATTGTGGATATTGTCCAAGAGAAAGATTATTCCAGGAGACACTGATAAGATTGAACTTCATTCACTTTCTTGCAACTCTAATTCTGTAGTCCATCCACAGACTGACAAGGATGTTAGCCTTGTTATGATGTTCCCGAACAAAACCAATGAAGTCAAGGATCTCACAATATTTGAACTCTTGAAAGCAACTGACAATTTTAATCAGGAAAACATCATTGGCTGTGGAGGTTTTGGTTTGGTTTACAAAGCAATATTAGCAGATGGGACCAAACTGGCAGTTAAGAAGCTCTCAGGAGATTTGGCCTGATGGAGAGGGAATTCAAAGCTGAGGTAGAAACTCTATCCACCGCTCAACATGAAAACTTGGTTTCTCTGCAAGGTTATTGTGTACATGAAGGATTTCGGCTGTTAATATATTTATATATGGAGAATGGAAGTTTAGACTACTGGTTACATGAGAAAGTAGATGGTCCATCCCAGTTAGATTGGCAAACTCGACTGCAGATTGCTAGGGGAGCAAGTAATGGACTGGTTTACATGCATCAAATATGTGAGCCACACATTGTTCACCGAGATATCAAGTCGAGCAATATCCTTCTCAATGACAAGTTTGAGGCACATGTTGCAGATTTTGGATTGTCGCGACTGATTCTTTCTTATCACACTCATGTTACAACCGAGCTTGTTGGTACTTTGGGTTATATTCCTCCAGAATATGGGCAAGCATGGGTAGCCACTTTGAGAGGGGATGTGTACAGTTTCGGGGTTGTCATCCTTGAGCTGCTTACTGGTAAAAGGCCCGTGGATACGTCTAGGCCTAAAACATCAAGAGAATTGGTTTCATGGGTGCAGAGATTGAGGAACGAGGGGAAGCAAGATGAAGTCTTTGATCCACTCCTAAAAGGAAAAGGTCCAGATGAAGAAATGTTGCAAGTGCTAGTGTGGCCTGTCTGTGCATCAACCAAAATCCTTTCAAGAGGCCAACTATCCAAGAAGTTGTTGATTGGCTCAAGAGTGTTGGAACAATCACAAGAAATCAAAATAAAGATTCGTGAAAAGTGCACTTCTTCACTTTTTACGAAACAAACACGTATAGTTGCACAAAATGTTTGTATGCATAATTTCACGTTTTTGTTTTTAACATGTAAACAAATTTATCCAATCATACTACTTCAGCTGTACAAAAAAAGATATCGCAATTAAGTAGAGATATAGTTTTAGGGTTGCAGCTGTAACCTTTTGTCATATAGGTAAATTAGTAGTCTGTTAAAAGAAAGTTTCCATGAAGCATCATTTGCAAAGAAAACACCATCTAGTTTTTGGCTACTAAACATAATCTAGGATTCCTAGCTGAAAAAAATATATATAAGCAGTTGCATTTTTAGCTTACATTATATCTTCTCAATCTCAAGCTTTTATTTATCACACTCAAGCAAATTCCTAAACAAGATCATTAGCTATAAGCATGTAGGCAACAAAGCTAACATTGAAAACACATATAGGAAACATTAAAACAACAGTCTGAATTGTAGAAATGTTAGGCAGCCACTTGAACCAAACTTAAGACTTCAAATAAATTAAAATTTTTTGACGAAATACCAAGAAATGCTCCTAACGTTTGACTAAATAGTCACTTTGTCTCTCTTTTTTTGAAATTTTGGGACAAAATAGTCCCTCTGCGAATGAAAATTGTTAGTCAACTAATGGTAAATGACTTGAAATGACGTAACAAACCTACATGACAATGTCATATAGAAAAATTTATTGACTTGAAAGAATGTCACATCCAGTGGCAGAACTTAGAGTAAAAGTTTGAGGGGGCCAACTTAATTATTTTTAAAAAAATTGGAGGCTTAAACGATTTTTTTTTAAAAAAATTGAGTGTTTAACTAAAATTTTAATAATATTGAGAGATTTAACTAAAAAAATTTAAAAAATTGAGAGGAAATTTAATTAAAAATATTTGAAATTTTGAAGCTTAATATGAATTTTTAAAAATCTTAAGAGGGAGAACTTAAAATTTTAGGGGCAAAATTTAAATTTTCCAAAATTTTAAGGTGGCCGTGACCCCATCGTTCCTTTAAAGGATTCGTCCCTGGTCACATCAGTCAAAAGATAATTTTATATAAATATGAAATTATTTTTTTTGTAAAAGTGTCATTCTGTCAAACAATTTCAAATTATATGCCAAAGTGATAATTCAATCAAACGTTAGGGGCATCTCTTAGTTTTATGCCAAAAATTTTGGTTTCTTTAGATAAATGGGGTGTTTAGGGATGAATATTTGGTATATAGGGTATGTTAAAGGATATTTTTGAATCTATGGCATTTTCTACAATGTCGACTGAGAACGCCAGGAGGCGTTCTCCATTTTTTAATATTTTTTGGACAAAAAACGCCGCCGAACGTCTCATGCAGGAGGCGTTCTCTATTTTTTTTAATATTTTTTGGACCAAAAACGCCTCCTGCAGAAGGCGTTCTTCTTGACACTGTAGAAAAATGCCATTAATTCCTAAATTTTTTCCAACACACCATATTTTCTAAAAAAATTTCTAACTATTTTTTTTCTAATTTCTCGAAAAATTTTAGATGAAAAACTATCGAGAAAATAGAAAGCGAAAGATTAAAGAACTTCTATTGGCCCAATTATAAATTTTCTCATTAGATGGGATATTTTTATCCTTTAAATTTCCTATTCTTTTCTTTTGTTTATTTTTTCTTTTGACACGAGGATAGAAAAGTTGAACTTAAACTAACAGCATAATCCTATCATACATGGACAAAAGATCATGCCATTTAACAAGATACTTTTTTTCTTTAATTATGATGCAAGAATCACAAAAGTTAATCAAAGTTTCATATCTGAAGTTCAAATATATATATGATCCACTTACACAACTGCATTTTAACATATGATAAACATATTTGTTTTTACAAGATACTTTGCTCCGACTTCATTTTCGTAAAAGCACCGTTGGTGTTCAACACCCTTGTCCGGTGAGTAACTAAACATGAGTACAGAGAAATGATACTCCAAAAATCCTTCACGGACAAGGAGATTTTAGGATAATTTTATGCATACATGTATCGAGAACATATTCTGATGCAACACTCGCAGCTGAGTTCGAATAAGGAAAACTGTTTCTAATCTTGTTAAACAGTGTCTGTCCAAAGTGTGAAACAATATTAGTGAAAACAAACCTAAACAGTTAGAAAAAAGACACAACTACTCAGACAACATCCTTAACTATGTAAGTAGTTTCTGTAATCTGTCTAAATGCAGATATTGACTTGCAAAGTATGAGTTTGAGTAAAACAATAACTCAGTTTCTGTTAAACCTATGTTTTTTATTTTGATATAACAAGTATTTGAAGATAATAAATTTTTTTTAAGGTTATTGAAATCACTCACAAGTGACAAGCATTCGAACAAAACTGAATTGCTTTAAAGCTAAAATTATTTATAAATAAATATATTTTAAGTTACAAATTTTCTAGTGTTTTGCTACTCAAAGAGACCGTTTTGGTAAGTGAATACCGGTCCGACCCTTTGCGTACCAATACATACTTTTGAATATGTTTTCCAAAATGGTAAATGAGAACCGGTATGACCCTTAGCGTACCGGTACAGACTTTTAATTTTTCCTTCACAAGTGCTATGTCAGTACCGATCGGTGAACCACGATACGCCCTGGAGCCTGTGAAATTTTTTAACATAGTGAGTACCGGTACGGTCTGTTGCATGGTCATATATTTTTCACTGTGAGTATCGGTACGGCCTCAAGCGTACTGATACGCAAACCTCTACCAAAATTCTAGTGAGCAATTTCAATACCAGTACGGCCTTTAGAGTACCGGTACCCCTAACTCTGTACCGATACACGGTCTAGTGATCGGTGTGAAAACGTCACACTTTTAGTGCAAGCTACACTATCAATGCAATAATAGAAACAAGGAAATCTTGTTTGAATATCGATCCCACAAGTATTGTGTATTACGCTTATACTTATGTGACTACAATACAATACTATAAAAGTGGTAGTTGTGGGTGCAATGGTGGTTGGAATAACAGGATTAAAAGGAGAGTAAATGATTCAATGTGGTAGCAATAACAGAGTATAGTAAAAGATAGAGAAATGTGAGATTAAAGCCTGAATCTCCTTGGTTCATCTTGACAGAAAGATCAAGTACCCCTCGAGGAGAAATGATGGTTCAATCAGCGATGTAGTGGTCACCTTGAGTATTAGCTTCCATTTAACCTTCAACCGTTTTCTCAGGAATGTAGATCGGCTTCAACTTTCTCTGTAAGTCAATATTATGGCCCTTAGAACAAGTGGACCAACTTTTGTTGCATCTAATCAACTTTCATTGTAAAAACTCGTTAATTTGACTCGTCACTGCACCCATCGATGTCAGTGGTTGGTTTAACATTCTCATGCAAAACGTAAATAAGATCCAACAATTAAAGCTTAAGAAAAAGCTAACACTGATATATATTAAACTAAGAAAATAGTTTAAACAAGTTCATGAAGCTCTAGAAAATTAAAATAAGCACAAATACAAAGTAAATCTCCAAAAAATTCAAAATAAAGAGAAGTTTAAAAAGATAAAAATATATTTCCTCGATTCAGCACTTGACTCCTCATTTCCTTGGATAGATTTGCCTTACTTCACCTCGGATCTCCAGAAATAAGCTTAAGTCGACATGGAAGGAGGTAGAAAACTCAGAGGTTGAAGATGGTATAAAAAATAAAAATAACGTGACCATCTATCTCCTCCAAAATAGTCATTTTATAGGCCACCCAAGGAAGGACACATATCCTGTAGGTTATTTGCGTGCCCAGCGTCGTACAGAATTTGTTATAACAAATTGGATAGCTGGCATATTCGTCCTTATCCTCTAGCAGACTAGATAGCTAGTAGATTTAGTGTTGAACTGGCTGCAGTGGCGAAAACTTCCTCTACAGGGACATTAGTAATGCAGCGACAACAAGGCAAAAATATACAAAACACGACCCACTAGAACTGAGTTAGAATAAATACAGAAATAGACATTAAAAATACAGAAATGGATGCAATGAGCATCAATGTGGGGACAATTAGACCTATAAATCAAGGGAAAATACATGCTCTTTAAAGAGCTATCACCTAGCGTACCGGCACACAAAAAATGTTAAGGCCAGAAATAGTATTGAAAATCAAAGAGGATGTACAGAAACAGATCGAAGTAGGGTTTCAACAAATGGCTAAATATTCAGAATGGGTAGCGATATCTCTCTTAAGAGCACGTATTTCCTCTTTATTTATGGATTATTTTGTCCCCACAATAGTGTGTCATGCATTCATTTCTGCATTTCATGTTTATTATTTGCACTTTATATAACTCAGGTCATAGTTGCTCTTGTTATACAATTTTCTACCTTTTTTATTGTCGTCGTATTATTAATGTCCCTGCAGAGGATGTTTCATCACTGCAGCTAGGTTCGACACTATAGCAACTAGCTGTCCAGATTGCCAAGGATAAAAACGAATCTGCCAGCTGTATTTTCTATTACAATAAATTTCGTACGGTAGAATGTCAAGCAAATCACCTAAAGGACAAGTGTCCTTACCTCAGAAGCCTATAAAATGGTAGTTTTGGAGGAGAGAGAAGCACCATTAGGTGATTATCATTTTTCTTATCATCTTCAACCTTTCGAAGCTCTCCTCCCATGGCAGCTTAAGCTTCCTTTCTGGAGAACCAATGCGAAGCAAGATAGAAATATCTGAGGAAACGTGGACTCGTTTGCTGGAACAAGAAGGAATATGTTTATCTTATTTTAAACTTCTTAAAAATAGATGTTTATCGAAGCTTTATTATATTTCTTATGTTAATTGACGATGGTTTATCTTTTTAGCTGTGTTATGAACTTGTTTAAACTTGAATTTTAAGTTCAATATAATCTTATTAGCTTTCTTCTTATTTCAATTTTTGGATTTGAGCTTTGTTTGCATGAGAGTGTTTAACATCATCATTGACATTGAGAGGTGCAATTACAGTTCAGATTAACAAGCCATTACAATGAGAGTTGATCCACTTGTTTAAAGATGTGTGATTTTCACGAACAACGAGAGATGTGGTTGATCTACATATTTGAGTCATCAATTGAGAGTTGAATAGAATGGAGTAAGCGAGCTTATTATTTTATTTGTCAAATGAACCATCGTATCTTGTTGCCTTCTTACACATGGTAATATGCCAAGTTGAGCCAAGGAGATCCATATCTTTACTTGATATTTATTTTAACTTCATTAAATATTTTCTTTTTGCTTGCACAATTATCTTATATTCAATCATTTATTTTTTTTCTATTACAGCTACAATTACACAATCTTTCATTTTTAGAATTGCTTGTAGTGACATAAGAATATAACTAAATACCTAACCTCGTGGGATCGATATCTAACAGGATCTACCTGTTAACTATACTTACATCGGTAGTGTATGCTTGCGTAGTTTGTGTGACGATTATTCACCAATCAAGTTTTTACGCTGTTATTGGAGATGGCGTTATTTAGTGTTTATGATTTTATTTGCATAAGTTCTGCCACACCACTCTTCGTACCTGATCCATAAGTTGTATGACCAGAAGTTCTACCACACCATTCTCTTCGTACCAATCAAGTTCTGCCACACCACTCTTTGGTGTTGTATGACCAGAAGTTCTTCCACACCACTCTTCGTACCTGATCCATAAGTTGAACAGACTCTTCGACAAAGGCTTAGAGAACAAAGTAAAATGGAAAGATAGGTCAACAATGAGGATATTTCGTTAGTGCCACCGCAAGATCCTGAAAACCCATCGCTGAGTATTGAATACGCTCATAATTCTGAGCTTCATGTTACTCTTCCCAAGAGACATGTCATGTCAGATCCAGGGCATCCCAATTCGATTGAATGTGATGACAATTTCTCATTCCTAATCTGTAAAATAAGAATTTCGATCAAATCACACATCACAGTATACTAGACCCTCTAATTCTTTAAGAGGTTTATCTAAAAGATTCGCAATATAACTAGGAAGACGTTTCAAATACCATACATGAGTTACTGGACATGCTAACTTTATGTATCCCATTTGGTATCTTCGTATCCGTTGCAACTAGGAGTGGTTCTACCACCCATTTAAGCTGGAAATTTTGAGTTGAAGACGATCATGTTCCAAATTCTCAACTCAAATGGGCAGTATGCGGGGTTACCATATGAAGATGTTAGAGAGCATCTTCAATCATTTCTTTTAATCTATGCTTCTTTTAGTCAACAAGATGTTCCTGATGATGCCTTACGTATGCAATTATTCCTATATTCTTTGCAGTGAAGAGCTCACACGTGGTTTCGTAGACTCCCTGCCAGATCTATCACGCCATAGAATGATCTCGCAACGCAGTTTGTATTATGCTTTAATCCACCAACAATGAACTTTCGCCTGAGGAATAATATCACTACTTACTAACAGTTGGATGATCAAACTCTCTATTCTATATGAGAAAGATACAAGTGGTTGTTATGATGATGTCCCAACCATGGCCTTCAACAAAAAACTCAAATTGAGATCTTGAATAATGGGTTGAATGAGTCCACAAGACATATTGTCGACAGATCATCTAGTGGACCTTTACTTGATTGCACTTACACTGCTGCTGTTAGAGTGTTGGAACAATTTGCACAAAATGATCTTAATATCTTATTTTTAGAGCTACTTCATGCAATGCTACACCAAGAGTTTTCAAGCTGAATGATATTTCTTCTCCAAAGGCTCATATTTCTTCTTTAGAGAACATAATAAAGAATACAGAGGCCACAAGTGAAGTTGCTCCTATTCAGCTAGCTCAACAAACTACTACTCCTATGTTCTCTTGTGAGATTTGTGATAAGAACCATAGCTATGAAGATTACACATAGTATGTAGAAAACGCGAGCTATGTAAGCAACATACGAGGTAATACCATGGGTACTTCTTACAACACAGCTAATAGGCAATCTTGGGTAACTCTAATTCTGCACAAAATTCAAGAGTATTCCGCTCTAGGAATAATTCTTTTCAAGAAAACTCTAGTGAGCGACAAGGGAATTTCAATTATCCACAACAAAAATATACACCATAAGCTTCATTGCATCCACAATAAAACAAGATACAACCCCAATATTCTTCTTCACAACAAAACAAGATGCAATCACAATATTCTTCTTCACAGACTCAACAATCGTAGTATGGTGTGCAATCATAGTATGGGGCACCGTCTCAGATACAATCATAGACTAGTCACTATACTCTATCATCTATAGCTAATCCATTTGCTTTCTTTGAGGAAATGATGCGCGACCATTTCTCTCAAACTGAAGCTATAGTATAAGGTCACTCTTCATCGATCTGTACTCTAGAAGCTTAACTGGGGTAATTAGCTACTGATATGAATTCTCGATAATCGGGTATACTTTCTAGCAATACTAAGAGCCCGATAATCAAGGTTAAAGAACATTGCAAGGCTATTATTCTTCGCGTGGAAAACAAACTGATGATTCAACGTAACAATCACCCATATATATTCAAGAGCGAGGGGAATCCTCAAAAACCGACCCACTGTTAAAAGATATAATTGAGGATGGCATGGCGGATGATGCTCCTTCAGTTATTATTCCGCTACCATAGTTTTGCAATATAAGTTGTTAGAGCAATTTTAACCGTCGATGCAATCAACATATACTCTATCTCCACGTTAACCTTAGAGATTCAAAACTACTGAGTTTGACAATCAATTTCAATTCTTTCAAGATACTTTACTACATCTTACGGTACAAATCCCCTTGATGGATGCTCTTACGCAGATTCTAAACTATGCAAAGTTCATGAAAGAAATTCTATCTAAAAAGAAAAAGCTAAGCGTCATAGAGACCATTGCGCTCACAGAATAGTACAATGTACCTATATCCACTCCTTTACTAAGAAAAATGAAAGACCCTGGTAGCTTCATCATTCCCTATTCTATAGGAAATCACTACTTCAGCAAAGCTCTTTGTGATCTCGGAGCTAGTATTAATCTAATGCCATTGTTTACTTTTCAGAAGTTGGGTATTGGATAAATGAAACCCAATGCGACCACATTGTAACTTGTAGACAGATCTTTAACTCATCCAAATAGACAAATTAAAGATGTGCTTGTTCGTGTGGATAAGTTTGTATTTCTAGCTAATTTTATTATTCTTGACTGTGAGGCAGACAATGACGCCCCTCTTATTATTAGCCGGCCATTCTTAGTAACCGAGAAGGCTATTATTGATGTCTCCAAAGGAGAACTCACAATATAGGTCGATAATGATCAAGTTACTTTTGGGATGTTTAATGCAGACCTTGGGAGATATACGAAGGAATGTTATCATTTTGATGTTCTAGATGATCTCATCCAAGAAGACTTAAATCACCTTAGTATACTCATTGCTGAGGACGCTATACTGACAACTATAGAAGACGATTTCCCAAATTATGACAACATTGTTGAAGTGCACATTGTTGTTGTTCAACACAAATGGCAGGTTAAATATTTAGATCTTGACCACCGTACAATTTTAACTTTTAAACCATCTATTGAAAAATCTCATGCTCTATAACTGAAGCCATTACCAGCTAATCTCAAGTATGTATTCCTTGAAGATGCAAATACACTCTCAGTTATTGTCTCCATAACTCTGGATGGAATTCAAGAAGCTAAGTTGATAAATAATATGAATTAGCACAAACATGCTATTGTCTGGACCATTGCAGACATAAAAGGTATTAACCTATCTCTGGGCATGTATAATATAAAGTTGGATGATGATAGCAAACAATCTATTGAGCTGCAACGTCAGTTTAACAAAAGATGACAAAATTCGTCAAGAGAGAAATTCTCAAATGGTTAGACGCGTGTATTATCTATGCAATATCTGATAGTGCATGGTTTAGTCCAGTCCACTGTGTTCTAAAAAAAGTGGCATCAATGTCGTCCATAATGATGTTGATGAATTGATTCTGACTCGTATTCCTATAGGGTGGCAAATTTGTATGGATTATTGTTGCGCGTAATAAGTGCTACGCAAATGTGCAAGTATACACGTCGCAAGTTATAGTATAAAAGATATCGTCTCCACAGGGATTGGTGCTACTTCAAGAATCTAGTCTCTTGCACTGTAAAAATAAAAACACAAATAAAAGATTATAGAAGTTTAACTAATCTAGAAAGCAATTAAGTAAATGAAAAGATAAGATCGAATGAGAGAGAGATAGGCCAGGTTATCGTGAGTTGAGGTGTGATAGCCGATTGAATCGTCTTGGTAAAAGAGTGCACGGGCAACTCAGTTGCCGTGGCGACTTGCACAACGGGGTTGCCTTGGCAACTAATTGATGGTTGCCTGGGCGACTAGTTGGGCAACTACTTGGGCGTCTGGGCAGCAACTTCAAGGTTCGGCGGAGCGTGCTTCAATGGTTTCTTCTTATCCCTAAGGCGAAACTCTAGCTACTTATGCATGCCTTGATAATACATCCCTGCGTGAATCAAGGGTGAACAACAACCAATCTTGCGCTCCTCTTAGCCGTTGAAATCCTTAACTTATTCCTAAGCCGGATTAATCTTCACCATCATTGGATTGAATAAAGATCATATTCATTCGTTTCTTGAATCTAACTCTCCCGATATTAGATAAATGGATGAAATCACGAGATCCTCTCCCAATTCACTCGCAAGCAATAATAAGAACCAAGAATGAATAAACCTTGAAATAGAAAAGCAAACTCTTATTACCTAAACAAAAACCAATAGTTTCTCACAACCACAAAACACAATAACCATAGCCAAGTAAATTTAGTTCATGGCTAGGTTCCAAAGAAACACAAGATAAACAATCCCTAGCATGAACCCAATCGAACAAGAAAAAAGATGAAGCTTGTCGAAAATTCCCCTTTGCTTCCTCTCTTGGTCTTGTCGAAATTCCCTCTTGCTCTCTCTATTCCTCTTGTCGAAATCTCCTTGATATTTATAGGGCTAGGCCAGAGTCCTTCTTTGAGGAGGAGTTTGAGTTGGAATTAAATTATCTTTAAAGAATATAATTCTTTATTATAATTTTATTCCTATTAGAACTTCTCCTATCTTCTTGGAATTTAATTCTTCTTTAATCTCTGCATGGCAATCAAATTCCTTTGGGCTTGGGCCTTGCTCCATGTCATCTTGGGCTTGTAAAGTCATTAATTTCGACATCCCTATTGCATTTTGTCTTTGTCGACAAATGCCATGGCAACTGGCTCAAGCATCTCCTTCATGCATTGCCACGGCAACTAGCTCGGCATATCATTCATGCAATGCCACGCAACTAGCTCGGCATTGCTTTGGCAAGTGATCCTGCACATACACACACAAAGCACACCAAAGCAGCATCTTTTCCACAAAAACTACCAAGTTATGTGATCAAGCTCAACGATGGAAGGAAACATGGATTAATGCATGAATGGCTAACTATGCAACTAATATGAGCCTAAGTCTAACAATAATATGAGTAAAAAGGGTAAGAAAAATAGTACTTTTGAACACTTATCACACCCCAAACTCGAACTATTGCTTGTCCTCAAGCAATGC
The DNA here is from genome assembly GCA_019671005.1 of Hibiscus mutabilis. Lineage (NCBI taxonomy): Eukaryota > Viridiplantae > Streptophyta > Magnoliopsida > Malvales > Malvaceae > Hibiscus > Hibiscus mutabilis. The sequence continues at coordinate 23,537,112 of CM033719.1, read as the reverse complement.
AAACTCATAATTACCCGCCAAGACTTCAATTTTCACAAACTCAGCTTTGAACTTGATTTCAATTCTCTCAACCGGGGCACAAAGTATGATTGGCTTTTTATTTTTTAAAAGCGAGGAATTACTCAGAATCAAACTATAATAATGCTTGTGAGTGTGTGCGGAGTTGTGTGCAAGTTGATTTTTCGGATTCTATGCAAACAATAGGTTTTCAAATTACTTCATTGGGTTCTTTTTAACATGTTTTAACTAGAGCCAATTTGGGCACCTCTAGTGTTTTATTTTTAGTTTTCTTAAGTTAATTTAATCGATTAGAGCGGTTTGGGCACCTCTAGTTAATTTTTTTACCTATACTAGAGCCAGTTTGGGCACCTCTAGTGATCCTAAGTTTTAGCACATGCTAGAGCCAATTTGGGCACCTCTAACATTCATCCAATTTTTATTCTAATCCCCAATTTGTTAATTATCAACCTAAGTTTACTAGAATTCCTTAAATCAATCAAACCACAACAGTGTTTCATCAAATTTAGCATCATAGTAAAATTCTAAGTTTTTCCATGGTTATCCTAGAATAAAAATTCTATCAATTAAGTGCATTGGCAAAGTCATCATCGAATATTCATCAAATCTAAGCAATTCTTGTTCCAATTAAAGGCATGGCAAGCAATTTATGTATCCTAAATGTAATACTTAAGATTAATGTAACTAAACATGGTAATTACTAATAACAATCCCCCCCAAACTCGAGTGAGGCATTGTCCTCAATGCATGCATAAAAATAACGAAAAATAAAAATAAAAATGCATACGAGGACTTACTCCGAGAGTTCGTCATCGTAGATGATTAGTTTCCTTCTAGTTGGCGTCTTGATTTTCTTGCTTGAACGCGATGGTTGTTTTCTTGTTGCCGGTGGTGGAATCGATCCTCGTACGGGGTTGTCCTCATCATCCTCTTCATCAATGTCAATGGCTTTTCGCTTGGAGGATTCAATTGGTGCAGTCTTTATTGGTTCAATGGAGGACTCGTCCGAATCTGAAAAATCAGAAAATGATTCCGTAGGAGTTGATTCGGGCATAGGTGCTTTACCTTTGGCTTTTGCAGTGGTTGCCGGGGCATCTTCAGGGTTGGTTGCCGTGGCGTCAGCTTCTTTGGTTGCCGTGGCGACTGCTTCATTAGTTGCCGGGGCAAGAATCTCGGCGGGAAAGATTAGGAACGGCACACGATTGTCCGGGTACTTTTCTAGGATGACTTGGGTGATGGCATTGTTGTGCTCCTTCATGTACCGTATGAACATTAGTTGCCGATCTTCAATTTGTCTTAGGCGGCTTGCCAATGGGTACAAAAGTGCTTCAAAGTGTCCCGGGATTAATGGCCGAGTTGCCCTGGCGTTAGGTGCTTGGGCATTAGGGATTGCCGCGGCGGTAGGGGTTGCCGTGGCAATTGAAGGCTTTGAAGAATCTCCCGGTGCCTCTCCCATTAGCTTCCGGATTAGTGCTTGATTCCAACCAGACTTGGGTAGGGCCTTTTCATCGGTGGACTCACTCGGGACATGCATCTCCTTGAAAAGATTAGAAATTAAGCAAGGGAAGAAAAGATAACCCTTATCTTTTGAGCTGCATACAAAAATCTCATCACAAATAATTTTTCCAATGTTAATGATGCGATTATGCAAAATAGAATGTATGAGCAAAAGACGTGGTATATCAACGGTAGTATTGTGTGTGGAGGGCATTAAAGAAGTTTTAACAAACTTATTCCATAATTTTGCCTCGGGTTTAAGCCGAAGGCGATTTACCGTGCCCTTGTATTTACCGTCGTTCCAATGAGTTCCCGGTTGAGTGAGTTCTTGAAGCACCTTGTCGAGTTGCTTGGGATTGATTTGGTCAACGAAGGCTTGATGCTCGTCCTTCTCAATGTAAAGTCCGTAAAAGGTGTTGATGCTTTCGGGACTTATAAGTATGGCCTTGTCACGAACAAAAACATAAGGATTATCCGGGTTAGGTGAGTGAGCATAGAATTCTCTTACCCATGAGATGTTACCGGTTCGGTTGATGGCAAAAGATTTGCCACTTTTGATGTGCAATCCTCTTGAAGATGAATGGTTCAAGGCCGAAATCTTGATGAGAGTTGGAGTATTCAAAGCCTTGTTCTTCATGAATCTTCCGGCTTTCAAACTTGGATTGAAATCTTTCTTGAAACGGTGTAGCAAACTTCTTGTATCTTGGTTCTTTGGAGGAACTTGGATGAACTAAAAGTTTAATCTTGGATGCTATGTATGATCTTGGTTGTGAGTAAAAACAAAGAAAAGAAAAGAAAAGAAACTAAAAAGTTGCAAGATATAAAGTAGGAATAGGTTAAGGGTGATGGGTTTTATAGAAAAGATAGGTGGTTGGGATTGGGGGAAATCGAAAAAGGGTTTAGGGTTTGGTAGGAATTTTCGACAAAGGGGTTTTGGTTAGGATGAATTGGAGGCTTTATATAAGCCTTAGATTCAGCCAATTAGTTTCCTTGTTGAAGATGTTTTCCTACTTGGTTTAGAATTCCTTCTTTATCTTGAACTTTCTTTCCTACAATTCAAAAACAAATCAAATAAGGATTAAAATTAAAGATAAACTAATAAAGAAAATAAATAAAGATGTGTAATAGGATTCTTAAACTTGAATAAAAAAAATCTATCCTAAAACTACTAATAATCGGGAAAAAAATAAAATAAATAAAAAAAATCGAAAAGAAATAAAATACTTAAATAGTCAAAAAAAATAAAAAATAAAAAAAATAAATATAAAAATATAAAAAGGGAGAGCATGCTCATGCATCTCCTAAATTGACCACTTCCTTGTTACGTTCCACATGGGCACCATTGTAGTGCTTCAATCTTTGTCCATTAACTTTGAATTCATGGTTGTCAGAGATGGACTTGATTATCACGGCACCATGAGAGAATGGTTTGACGACTTCGAATGGTCCCGACCATCTTGATTTCAGCTTTCCCGGGAAGAGTTTTAGCCGAGAATTGAATAGGAGAACTAGTTGCCCTGGCGTGAACTGCCGTGGCAATAGTTTCTTGTCATGCCATCGCTTTGTTTTCTCCTTGTAGATTCGTGCATTGTTATAGGCTAGTGCACGAAATTCTTCTATCTCATTGAGATCCATCAAGCGTTTTTGTCCGGCACTTTCCCAATCCATATTCACGGTCTTGATTGGCCAGTACGCCTTGTGCTCGATTTCCACCAGTAGATGACATGTTTTACCATAGACAAGCCGGAAGGGGGACATACCTAATGGTGTTTTGAATGCAGTGCGATATGCCCAAAGTGCGTCATCTAGTCTTAATGACCAATCATTCCTTGAGGGATTTACAACTTTCTCGAGTATTCCCTTCAACTCCCGGTTGGAAATTTCTGCTTGCCCGTTGGTTTGTGGGTGATATGCCGTGGCGATCTTGTGTGATATGCGAGCGTTGCAACATCTTGGCAATTAGTCATTGTCAAAATGCTTGCCCCCGTCGCGATAATTGCTCTCGGCATCCCAAACTGTGTAAATATGTTTTTTTCGCAGGAATCGTTGCACGGTCTTGGAATCGTCGTTGGGAACTGCAGCTGCCTCTACCCATTTAGACACATAGTCGACGGCGAGTAAGATGTAGAGGTTGCCGAATGAAGATGGGAAAGGTCCCATAAAATCGATCCCCCATACATCGAACAGTTCCACCTCGATGATGTTCTGGAGTGGCATCTCATGTCGTCTCGAGATATTGCCCGTCCTTTGGCAACGATCACATTGCTTGTAAAAGTCTTGGGCATCTTTGTACAATGTTGGCCAATACAAACCGGATTGCAAGACTTTGGCCGCGGTACGAGTTCCTCCAAAATGTCCTCCATAGGGTGAAGAATGGCATTGCCGGAGTACATTCTGTTGCTCTTCTTCAGGGACACATCGGCGTATAACCTGATCTGCACATTGTTTAAACAAAAGAGGCTCGTCCCAAAAGTAATGCTTAGCATCATGGTGGAACCGCTTCTTCCCTTGGTGAGTAATGCCATAAGGAAAAATACCACAAACAAGGAAGTTAACTAAATCCGCGTACCAGGGTATTGTCGAGGCATGTGCTACCGTAGTGACTGCTCCCAGAATTGCCGCGGCGTGTGCGTCAAAGACTGCTGCGGCGTCGAGAGTTGCCGAGGCGTGTGCATCCATGGTTGCCGAGGCGTCTAGGGTTACCGAGGCGTCGAGGGTTGCCGAGGCAACTAGAATTTTTTCATCCGGGAATACATCGCATATCTCAAGATTCGCGTCCTCCTCCTTATTGCATTCCAAACGTGATAAGTGATCGGCCACTTGATTTTCTGTTCCTTTCCTGTCCTTAATTTCAATATCAAATTCTTGTAAAAGTAATATCCAACGAATCAAACGAGGTTTAGCATCCTTTTTAGCAAATAAGTATTTGATTGCTGAATGGTCCGTATGAACAATTACCTTTGTACCAATTAAATAGGATCGGAACTTGTCAAATGCGAAAACTACAGCTAGTAACTCTTTCTCCATTGTTGTGTAATTCACTTGAGCACCATTAAGAGTTTTACTAGCGTAGTATATCACATGAAAGGTCTTACCTGTGCATTGGCCTAGGACTGCTCCTACCGCGAAATCACTTGCATCACACATGAGCTCAAAAGGTAGCGTCAAACTGGGTGGAACGACAATGGGTGCGAGGCAAGCTTTTTCTTTAGGGTTTGAATGCTTGAGTGCAAGAATCATCAAAATCGAAGACTTTATCCTGCTCAAGCAGATTACACAAGGGTTTAGTGATTTTAGAAAAATTATGAATGAACCTCCTGTAAAAAAACCGCATGTCCAGAAAACTTGAATTCCTTTAACCGAATTTGGTGGGGTAATCTCTCGATCACACGTCCACCTTGGCTTTGTCTACTTCAATTCCCTTGGATGAAATCTTGTGGCCGAGCACTATTCCTTCATCTACCATAAAATGGCATTTCTCCCAATTGAGGACTAAATCCGTTTCTTCGCATCTTGCTAACACCTTCTCTAAATTGCCAAGGCAGCCGTCGAAGTCATTACCAAAAACAGAAAAATCATCCATGAAGATCTCAAGGAAGTCTTCGACCATGTCGAAAAGAGTGCCATCATGCATCTTTGGAAGGTTTGCGGGCGTTACACAATCCGACGGCATCCTTCGGAAGGCATAAGTACCGTATGGGCATGTAAAGGTTGTCTTTTCTTGATCTTCTGGTGCTATGGCAATCTGATTGTAACCTGAATAACCATCAAGAAAACAATAAAAGGGTTTACCTGCAAGACGGTCAAGCATTTGATCAATAAAGGGTAATGGGAAGTGATCTTTCCTAGTGGCTTTGTTTAGCTTTCTATAGTCCATACAAACCCTCCAACCGGTCTGATCCTGGTTGGGATAAGTTCATTATTTTCATTGCTTACCACTGTTATACCTCCCTTTTTCGGTACACATTGTACCAGGACTTACCCACGTACTATCGAGATAGGGTATATAATGCCAGCGTCAAACCACTTGATGATTTCTTTCATTACAACCCCTTTCATGGCATGATTCAGTCTCCTCCGGGCCTCAATTGAAGGTTTGTGATCATCTTCCAACAAGATCTTGTGCACACACACCGCGGGCTAATTCCCTTCAGTCGACAATTGTCCACCCTATTGTCTTTTTGTGTAGCTTCAACATCTTGATCAGCTTCTTTTTTCTGCTCAGGCTGTAACTTAGAAGAAATAATTACAGGCAATGTATTATCGGTCCCTAAGTATACATATTTTAGTTGCTCGCAATTGTTTCAACTCAAGAATTGGTGGTTGTTCAATAGAGGGTTTTTTGAGCTTACCTTCCTTACCGAGTAGTCCGTGGTTCAAAGTATGTACCGGTCGATTGACTAGCCAATTTGCCTATTCTGGTTGTTCCTCATCGATCGGTTCTTCATACTCCTAATGTTCCTCGTGTTCGGCAATGTAGTTGCCGAGGTAACTAAATTCCTCATCGAAGTTAAACTCTGTCGTGGCATAAAGTAGTTGGCATTCTTCTGGATCATCGGCATGCCTTAGTGTTTGGAACACATTTAGTTTAACTTGCTGGTCATTCACCCTCATTGTGAGTTCTCCCTTTTCAACATCAATCAAGGTTCTCCCTGTTGCTAGGAATGGTCTCCCGAGAATGATAGGTGCATGCTCATCTGCTTCACAATCTAAAATAATAAAGTCAGCGGGAAAAATAAATTTATCAACTTTTACCAATATGTCCTCGATTTTTCCCTCTGGATGCACATAGGATCTATCGGCTAGCTGCAGCATGACTGTTGTAGGTCTTGCCTTCCCGATTCCTAGTTTTTGGAAAACCGATTTAGGTATCAAGTTTATGCTAGCCCCAAGGTCGCATAATGCTTTCCCAACATAGTGATTTCCAATGGAACAGGGTATTGTGAAACTTCCGGGATCCTTCAACTTAGGTGGCATACGATTGTGCAACATTGCCATGCATCCCTCTGTCGCGGCAACTGTTTCAAACTCTCCTAGCCTTGTTCTCTTGGACACAATGTCTTTAAGAAACTTGGCATAGTTTGGCATTTGTTCAATTGCTTCCACCAATGGCAAGTTGATGTGGACTTGCTTTAGGATATCAAGAAACTTCTTGAATTGGTATTCTTGCTTTTGTTGCTTCAACCTTTGTGGGAATGGTGGTGGAAGTCGGATATCTTCGATCCTTTCATTAGTTTGAAACCTGATTGACGGCATTACCGGGACATCTGGAGTTGTCGAGGCGTTATCACTTGGGGTTGTCGAGGTGTGCTTATCGCAAGTTGCCGAGGCGTCTTTATCGTCGGTTGCCGAGGTATGCTTATTGCCGGTTGCCGCGGCAATTCTTGGTTCAGCATCTGAGGCTTTGCCGCTAGGTTCGTCTTGATCTTTTTGTGGAGTTTTGTTTGACGAGCGGGTTTGAACCTCTCTAAGTTGTTGGCCACTTCTAGTGGTGATCGCCTTACATTGCTCATGGCGGTTCCTCTTGCGACTTGATATCGCTAGGTAAACCTCCTTGTGGTCTAGTAATCAGATTTTGAGCAAATTGTCCGACTTGATTTTCCAATGATTTGATTGCCGCCTCTTGGTTTTGCAATCTCATCTCGGTCCTGTTAATAAAAGCATCAGTTGTTTTTATGAAATTACTATTCTCAGCCATATAAGATTCAGTTTTCATCATAAAAGCATTTAGAGAATTTTCCAAAGAACTAGATGTCGTCGGTTGTTCTTGCGGCATCGCTGTCGTGGCATATTCTCTTTGGAACCCGATGCTTGTGCATTCTGATTGTTACGGTTTAGAGCATTGTTGGGATTACTCCATGAAAAATTCGGGTGTTTCTTCCAAGCTGGATTGTATGTATTTGACATCATGTTATTGCTCGATTGTAATTCCCCACATAGAAGTTGGATTCGGATTCTGCATACATTGAAGAATTATTGTTATCACCACATAACTCACAAAAAGAATCCATTACCTTGACTTCATGTGTGTTGTTTGGTTTTTGCATGTTCTGGACCATCTTGGTTAAAGCGCCAATTGTGCGAAATTGAATCTGATGATCCTAGTTCATGTATTGTGGCTTAGCGTCTAACTCCTCCTCTTCTAGTAGATGGGAATTGATAGTCATTCTTGGCCAGCCTGTTTAAGATTTGCATTGCTTCCTCCGCGACTTATCTAGGAGTATGCCGTTTGCCGAGGCATCTAGCATCATCCTTGTTGGTGTATTCACGGTGTTGTAAAACATTGTTACTTGAGTCCACACCGGGAATCCGTGTAGGGGCATTTGTGTAGAAGTTCTCTATATCGCTCCCAAGCCTCGTACATGGATTCATCATCCCCTGCCGAAAAGAAGTAATGTCGTTACTGAAGCTTATCAGTCAAATTGGAGGGATAAATTCAAGCAAGGAATTCACGACAAAGATCGGCCCAAGATGCTATGGATCCGGCAGAATGCTATTCAACCATGCTTTCGCCCTATCCCTCGGTGAATAGGGAATAATCTTAATCGTAGGACATCGGGGTGACCGTGTATCTTGAACGAGTTGCAAATCTCGAGGAAAAATTTCAGATGTTGCCGTGCATCTGCAGATTCTTTGAGCCGCCAAATTGACCAATTGTGTTGATCATATTAAACATTACGGTTTCAATTCAAAGTGGTCGGCTTCAATTTCAGGTGCGACAACTCCGGGTTAAGTCCATCAAGATCTTCTTCAAGATAGTCTCGAATAGTTCTGTTTCGTGCAAGAATCACTCCTCCTCCCGCTCGAACATCTTGATTCATATTGCCGTCTTGATTTGCCATTGCTTCTCTTATCCTTCGTCTAAGTCTTTGTAAGGTTCGTTCGATTTACGGATCAAAAGGATATTCTGGTGAAGTCGGTCTCATACTGGTCATATACCAATGCAAAACCAAAGTTTGTTAGCCCTTTGAATTGTAAACAAAAAAAAAAAAAGAAAGTGCAAGAAAATAAAAACAAAGTCGCTATTGCCAATCCTAAACAACGGCGTAAAAAACTTGTTGCGTTGCGTAATAAGTGCTACGCAAATGTGCAAGTATACACGTCGCAAGTTATAGTATAAAAGATATCGTCTCCACAGGGATTGGTGCTACTTCAAGAATCTAGTCTCTTGCACTGTAAAAATAAAAACACAAATAAAAGATTATAGAAGTTTAACTAATCTAGAAAGCAATTAAGTAAATGAAAAGATAAGATCGAATGAGAGAGAGATAGGCCAGGTTATCGTGAGTTGAGGTGTGATAGCCGATTGGATCGTCTTGGTAAAAGAGTGCACGGGCAACTCAGTTGCCGTGGCGACTTGCACAACGGGGTTGCCTTGGCAACTAATTGATGGTTGTCTGGGCGACTAGTTGGGCAACTACTTGGGCGTCTGGGCAGCAACTTCAAGGTTCGGCGGAGCGTTCTTCAATGGTTTCTTCTTATCCCTAAGGCGAAACTCTAGCTACTTGTGCATGCCTTGATAATACATCCCTGCGTGAATCAAGGGTGAACAACAACCAATCTTGCGCTCCTCTTAGCCGTTGAAATCCTTAACTTATTCCTAAGCCGGATTAATCTTCACCATCATTGGATTGAATAAAGATCATATTCATTCGTTTCTTGAATCTAACTCTCCTGATATTAGATAAATGGATGAAATCACGAGATCCTCTCCCAATTCACTCGCAAGCAATAATAAGAACCAAGAATGAATAAGCCTTGAAATAGAAAAGTGCAAACTCTTATTACCTAAACAAAAACCAATAGTTTCTCACAACCACAAAACACAATAACCATAGCCAAGTAAATTTATTTCATGGCTAGGTTCCAAAGAAACACAAGATAAACAATCCCTAGCATGAACCCAATCGAACAAGGAAGAAAAGATGAAGCTTGTCGAAAATTCCCCTTTGCTTCCTCTCTTGGTCTTGTCGAAATTCCCTCTTGCTCTCTCTATTCCTCTTGTCGAAATCTCCTTGATATTTATAGGGCTAGGCCAAAGTCCTTCTTTGAGGAGGAGTTTGAGTTGGAATTAAATTATCTTTAAAGAATATAATTCTTTATTATAATTTTATTCCTATTAGAACTTCTCCTATCTTCTTGGAATTTAATTCTTCTTTAATCTCTGCATGGCAATCAAATTCCTTTGGGCTTGGGCCTTGCTCCATGTCATCTTGGGCTTGTAAAGTCATTAATTTCGACATCCCTATTGCATTTTGTCTTTGTCGACAAATGCCATGGCAACTGGCTCGGCGTCTCCTTCATGCATTGCCCTGGCAACTAGCTTGGCATATCCTTCATGCAATGCCCTGGCAACTAGCTCGGCATTGCTTTGACAAGTGATCCTGCACATACACACACAAAGCACACCAAAGCAGCATCTTTTCCACAAAACTACCAAGTTATGTGATCAAGCTCAACGATGGAAGGAAACATGGATTAATGCATGAATGGCTAACTATGCAACTAATATGAGCCTAAGTCTAACAATAATATGAGTAAAAAGGGTAAGAAAAATAGTACTTTTGAACACTTATCAATTATAGGAGACTCAATGCTACCACAAGAAAAGATCACTTCCTCTTCTTTTTATTGATCAAATGCTTGATCGGCTTGCTGGCAACGAGTGTTATTGTTTTCTAGATGGGTATTTTTGCTACAATAAAATTGCTATTGCACTTGAGGACCAAGAAAAGACTATGTTTACATGCTCATTCGGTATATTTGTCTTTCGTCGCATGCTTTTTGGTCTTTTCAATGCACCATCTATATTTGAAAGGTGTATGATGGTAATATTCTCTGATATGATTGACAATTCCCTAGAAATCTTTATGGATGATTTTTTGGTGTATGAGAATGACTTCAATCATTGCTTTGACAATCTTGAAAGAGTATTGCAGCGATTTGAAGACACTAATCTCGTTTTAAATTAGGAGAAATATCATTTTATGATAACAAAGGGAATTATTTTGGGCTATTAAATATCTAAAGCATGAATTGAGGTCAATAAAGCTAAGGTGGATGCTATTGAAAGATTGCCTCCACCAACTAATGTAAAGGGCATTAGGAGTTTTATGGGACATGCTGGATTTTATAGAAGACTTATCTATGATTTTTCGAAAATCACAAAACTGTTATGTTTATTGATGGAGCAGATTATGAAATTTGTCTTTGATGATACATGTCTAGATACATTTAATAAAATTAAAAAGCAGCTTGTGAAGGCACCTATCGTCGTTGCACCCAAATAGGAGCAACCATTTAAACTCATGTGCGATGCCAATGATTTTGCTATTGGGGCGGTTTTAGGCCAACAGAGAGACAATGTATTTCATGCAATCTATTATGCTAGTAAGACTCTAACTGAAGCTCAGTTTAATTACACCACTACTGAGAAATAGTTATTAGTAGTAATCTTTTCTTTTGATAAATTTCATTTCTAACTTGTTGGTGCAAGAATTACAGTATTTACTAATCATTCCACCTTAAGATACCTCTTTGCTAAGAAAGATGCGAAACCAAGATTGATTCGATAGATTTTGTTGTTGTAAGAATTTGACATAGAGATAAAAGACCGAAAAGGTTTAGAAAATCAAGTTGCCAATCATCTCTCAAGATTAAATTCATAGAGCGAAGATGGAAATAAAGTCCAAATTGTCGATGCATTTCCTGATAAAAAGCTTTTTGATATGGATGTAACACCTTGGTATGTTGATTTTGTCAACTACCTTGTATGTGAAAAACCCCTTTAGGTGTCACTAGACACAGGAAGGCAATATTCCTTCACGATGAAACTCTATATCATTAGAATGAACCTTATTTTTGAAGGTTTGCAATGATAATATCATTCAACGTTGTGTCTTTGAGGAAAAAATGATGCCAATCTTACATCATTGTCATGATACCCCAATGGAGGATACTTCAGCGGTATGAGAACTACTGCAAAAGTCTTTCAATCAGGATTTTATTGTCCCTCATTATTTAAGGATGCCCATGAGTTTGCCCAACATTGTGATTGTTGTAAGCGCACAAGGTTAATATCCAGAAGAAATAAGATACCATAATAATCAATTATGGAAATTGCGCTATTGTTGTTTAGGGCTTGGATTTTATAGGTCTCTTTTCGAATTCTTTTAGTAATCTCTATATTTTAGTTGTTGTGGACTATGTTTCTAAGTGGATAAAAGTTGTGACTGTGCTGAAGGATGATGCCAATACACTTTTAAAGTTCTTCTACAAACATATACTCACTCATTTTAGGACACCAAGGGCATTAATCGATGACCAGAGAAAGCATTTTCATTGCAGCCAGATGGCTATTGTGTTAAAAAAGCATGGAGTGAATCATAGAAGCGCTACAACTTATTATCCTCAGTCTAATGGAAAAGCTGAGATCTCTAACGGGCTATCAAAAATATCTTAGAAAAAGTGGTGAATACCACTAGGAAAGATTGGTCCTTACGTTTGGATGATGATTTGTAGGCTATTCATACTACGTACAAAACTTCACTTGGGATGTCATCGTACCAACTGGTCATTGGAAAATCATGTCACTTACCTGTAGAGTTAGAACACAAGGCTATATGGGCTTTGAAATAAGTGAATCTAGATTATGAGGTCGCGGGAAGAAACAATTGTTGGATATCACTAAGCTGGAGGAAACTCGCCACAATGCTTATCAAAATACCTCTCTTTACAATGACAAGAGTAAACATTGGCATGACAAGATCATATTGCAGCGACAATTTGAAGTTGGACAATTGGTTTTTCTATTTAATTCACGACTGAAGTTGCACCCAGGTAAATTGCGATCACGTTGGTCGGGACCTTTTGAAGTTGTAGATTCTAAAAGTGTTGAGACCATTAAATTGGTCGAATTTTTTTGTTTGTTTTCTTTACTTTCTTTAATAGATGTAGATTTAGTTTCTTTCTTTTTCTTTCTTTGTTTATTTTATAAGCTTTTCTTTTCTTTTTGCAGAATAATTCTCCCATGTTTTGGTATGGAATCTTTTTTCCTTCAAAGGATTATAAGACAAGGGAAACACATGTTATGCATACTTTTAGGGGTATTTCAGGTAGTTTAATTACACTGATTTGTCCACCCAATCATAGCATTTGATTTGTGAAAGTGAGAGATGTGTCAAATGGGTGTGATTTTTGCTCTAGAATCAAAATCGTCGAACCTCATCGCATTAGACGGTAAAGATTACAATTTTCATTTCCATCTTTTCTTTTTCATTTATTTAATAACCCTGGATTCGTTGATCTTCTTTAGTGAAGTTCTTCTTTATTTTCTTCTTTAATTTTACAAAGCTCTAATTTTTCTACAAAGTTTTTCTTTTTCTTCTTTATTTACATTATCTCATGACAAAGATAAGAGATGCCTAAAAATCTCCTTAGATACATTTGCCAAAGAGACGCAATGTTCAATGTCTAACCTATAAGAAGTGGAACCAGTTACACTAGTGGAGAAAACTGATTATGAGGTATTTCAAACGATAATGGCACAAGTGCAGCACAAAGAACACATCCTCAAGTGGAATATACTTTTGGAATAAGGGATTGCGCTACTTAGGAAAAGGAACCTGGAAAGTTGACTTATCAAACCATCAAGTTTCGCAAATGAAGACCTTATGCATTCACCCCAGGAAATTTCAGGGATGCTCTAGTAAGAAAATTCTACTCTAACCTTTTTGAGCCATCATTGAAGTTGGTTTTTCTGGGCCACAATTAATAAGGTGTTAAGGACCACTGTAAATGTAGATGAACATTCTCTGTTTGTGAAAGAGATAGATGATGCAAAGCTGGATTTGCTGGTTAGGTTTTGTGTGTTGTTGATGCATTTTGGTCAGGGACCAATGTGGGAAATTTCACCATGTATAGGAAATTTTTAAACTTGCTTGGGAAGATTTAGTTTCAATTTGTAAATTTTAGGCTGCTACCATTAACTCATAGCACCACGGTCTCCTTGGATAGAATGTGTTTAACACATTCTATTGTCAAGGGAAGGAAGATAGACGTGGGTGAGATTATCCACAATGAGATTGCTGACTTTACCAAAAGCAATAAGGGGATTTTGGCGTTTTCATAATTAATCATGTAATCGTGTAGTCTGAAGGGTATTAAGCCCTTGAAAAATAAGGAGATGACAACCAACAAAAGGCCACTTAATAAGGTCTTCATTGAGAGAATGGTGAGAACCATCGAGATTCCTACAACCAAGTTGGACACTGCAATGAGGCAAGACAAAAGGAAGCCAAGGTGGAATATGTTGTTGATGACATCCCTACTAGCAATAAAGTATGGTTGGAAGTTCTAGAGATTGAGGACAAAATTGATGCTATCACAAGCACATTGGGGAAAGTTGAAGCCATAGTACAAACTCTTAACTTTGCACAGAAATTGTTATATGCATATGTCAAGACATGGTATAAATCTACCCTCGCTGCAATAAGTAGAGTTGCTCCATTCACTTTGCCAAAATTCCCAAAATTTCCACCAATCATCCGCAGCTATGATTTTTCCTATGATGTGCCCACAAAAGAAGCACCAGCTAAATTTATCAATTTTGAGTGAGACCGAAGACACACCAAAAGAAGAAGTATCGAGCAAGATCATCAAAGATGACCTATTTGATTTGAATGTCACAATAGAAGCGGATGAAACCCTTACCTTTCTAGAAAAAGAAGAAGTTCTTGTAGAAGATATTGATGAAGAGAATGACGAGACTACCTAAGTTGAGAAGATTAATTCTGAAGAAGTTGTTGCTGAAGAAATGTCTGTTGCATCCAAGTTTTTGGATGCAACATGTGAATGACCAAAGATGGAGTGAGCTACAACAAGACTGTCGGAAGCGGTCATTACAACAGAAGAACAAGAGAGCAATCCTCTTACAATGGTGGTTTACAAAGCACCATCCCAATTTATCTCTATTGTAGTCACGACCAATGATACCGGGAAAGAAGATGAGCCTTGAAATACAGAGGATGCCACTCTGCAAAAGAAAGAGAAAAAAATGAAAGTACTCTAAATCCAAGGACAAGCATAAGAAGAAGCGCAAGGAGAAAAAGATGGGAAAGAAGAAGAAGCATAACTCTAACTCCTCTACTCATGCACCATGAATGACTAAGTTAGTGTTTAGATTTTGTAGGCATGCATACCATGCAATTTAATTTCATCTTGTTAACTGTATTGTCATTACATCTGTATTGTCATTGTAATTGTATTTAGTTTTATTGTCATTGAATTCATCATTATAACTGCATTCTATTTTGCATTGGGGATAATGCAATCTTTAAGTTTAGGGTATACACCTAGGAGTTGAAATGCACCCCCATTTCAAAAAAATTAACCAAAAGCAAAGTTTATATGTGTCAAAAATATTTTGCTTACATTCGATGTGTAAATCTCGAATCATACTAATTGTTGATGATTTGGTTGGATATATATGTTGGATTATTGCATTATAGCTCTGCATGAATACATGTACTTGTTTGAGTAAAGGATATCTAGTATCATCCCTTTGATTTTAGATGAATTTTGCCTTGTTCAGCTTTTTTTATATGTGTTATTAGTGCTCATTATGTGTATTAAAATGCATTCCAATGTGAGTGTAATAAGATAGTAGCTTAAGGAGGAACACTCCAATGCATGCGTTAGAAAAATGAATTTGGCCAAAGGCTGCCGCTACATCAGTGTGTGTTGAGGCAATGAAGTACTTCCTAGGGGTTTGTTTCATAACATCTTACTTATCAAGTTTTAGGGTGCATTCATTGCTCGATATCCATCACTACAAATAAATAAAAATAAAAAATAATTAAATATATATTATTTGTTTGTTGTTATTTGTTAAATAAATGTTGTTAGGTGAAAGAATCCAAGGTGATAGGCATGATGCTTTGTATTATTGAATTACTTGTTCATGTACCTATGTCAGAGATGTGGATGCAATCCTCCATCCTGTCGATGCATTTCATTCAATATTGGTTGGAATGATTCAAGTAGCTAGAATGTCCTTAAACTTTTGCTATACCTTGCTATTTTCAATTTTACTTGTGAACAAGCAAAAAACTCAAGTTTGGGAGCGTGGTAGCTCTCTAAAGAGCACGCATTTTCTCTTTATTTATGGATTATTTTGTCCACACAATAGTGTGTCATGCATCCATTTTTGCATTTCATGTTTATTATTTGCACTTTATCTAACTTAGGTCATAGTTGCTCTTGTTATACAATTTTTTGCCTTTTCGCTTTGTTGTCGTTGTATTATTAATGTCCCTGCAGAGGATGTCTCATCACTGCAGCTAGATTCGACAATGCAACAGCTAACTGTCCAGACTGCCAAGGATAAAGATGAATCTTCCAGCTGCATTTTCTGTTACAACAAATTTCATACGACAGATTGTCACGCAAATCACCTAAAGGACATGTGTCCATACCTCAGCAGCCAATAAAATGGTACTTTTAGAGGAGAGAGAAACACCACTCACACAAATATCATTTTTCTTATCATCTTCAACCTTTCAAAGCTCTCCTCCTATGGTGGCTTAAGCTTCCTTTCTGAAGAACCAAGGCGAAGCAAGGCAGAAATATCTAAAGAAACGGGATTTCATGTGCTGGAGCAATAACGAATATGTTTATCTTATTTTAATCTTTCTAGAAATAGATGTTTATCGAAGCTTTTTTATATTTCTTGTGTTAATTGATGATGGTTTATATTTTTAGCTGTGTTATGAACTTGTTTAAACTTGGATTTTAGATTCAATATAATCTTATTAGCTTTCTTCTTATTTCAATTGTTAGATTTGAGCTTTGTTTGCATCATAGTGTTTAACATCATCACCGGCATTAAAAGATGCAGTGACAGTTCAGATTAACAAGCCATTACAACTAGAGTTGATCCAACTGTATGAGGATATGTGGTTTTGTCGAACAACGGGAGTTGTGGTTGATCTACATATCTGAGTCATCAATTGAGAGTTGAATGGAAGCTAGTAAAAGAGTTATTTTTTTTTTTTCAAATGAAACATCATATGTTGTTGCCTTATTGCACAAGGTAATCTGCCAAGTTAAGCCGAGGGGATCCAGATCTTTACTTGATATTTCTTCTAACTTCATTAAATTGTTTCTTTTTGCTTTCACAGTTGATCTTATATTCAATCCTTTATTTTTTTGTATTACAACCACAATAACACTCGCAATCTTTTATTTTCATAATTGCTTGAAGTAACATAAGAATATAACTAAATACATATCCTCGTGGGATCGATATCTAACAGGATCTACCTGTTAACTATACTTGCATCGGTAATGTATGCTTGCAAAGTTCGTGAGATAATTATTCACTGATTAGGTAGCCAATATAGTCCCAGTTTCGAAGAAAGGTAGGAAGGTATTGATGTGAGTGGACTATAGGGATCTCAATAGAGCAAGTCTGGAGGATAATTTTCCTTTGCCCCACATAGACGTTCTGGTTGACAATACTTTATAAAGACAACTTGGGCTAGAAATAAAAGGAGTTGTAACAGAAACACAACCTTTGTCTTCAAATATCGGAGAACCACTGTAGTCGAGGTTTTAAATGAGCACTGCAGCATAGTTAGATGACTTGGAGGAGACATCGAGAACGCTTGTTTTTTCTTTCTTTTTGCTTGATAAACTGCCATATTTTTTAATTATTTTTATTATGGATTATATTAGCTTAGACATGAGCTATATACTCTCTTGTTGGGTTTATTGTTTGTAGGAACTTATGTTTAATTACTTGTTCAATGTTATAACACATTTTCCTATATCTATTTTGTTCATTGCTCTTCATGCATAATTATTGTAAGAGCTATCGAGGGAGGACTTTTAATTAATGATATGTGGCTTAATATCGAGATAGTTGAGTTAGACAAACGTGAAAAGTGGAGCTTAAGCTGTTAACTTAGGTTCTAATCTGGCTTAGACATAAGTTTAAGATTTCAGCGACTAATAAGAGGAACTTGAATAGATAATGAGTTGTTAGGGTTAACGCATACATGTATTGTCATAGCATTCTTATTATCAACTTCTAAGGTATCGAGAGAGTCTAGAAGTTAATTAGAAAAATGTGTCGAATAGATAAAGATATAATTGGCTTACGCATACATGTATTTACAACTACTATAGCATTCGAATGGCAATTAGCATAATTCTTAGACAATAAACTCAGTATCCATAATTACTTGAATCTTTGCTACAAAATCTATCTATCTTTAATCACAACTACGATTATACTTCCTTGTTTTTTTAGTTTAATCAAACCATTATCACACCAATATTATTTCAACTAACTCTTAAGTGTAATTGCTTTGAGTTTGTTATTTCAATTCATGTTCGACACTCTACTTATCATTATATTACTTGTTTGATGAGTATATTTGCTCTAATTACATATTAGTTACGAGCCTGTCAAGTTTGACCTATATATTCAAGTAATTCAACCAATTTAGGATATAGAGAGAGATATTTTCATGAAGAAAACAATTTACACATTAAGTGGAAAAGTAATGTATGTGAAAATTAATTTGATAGGATTCTTGAAATACTTATAAGAAGATAAATTCAAAATTTTTTAACAATTAATATCTTACAGTAATAGTGAAATGAAAATGGTGGGTTTTTAGATTAAAACGAATACTTAGTAAAAACTGAACAAAAATACATTAACCCAATTAGTTACAGGCCAGGTCAATATCAGTTAAGGTCATTTAACAAGCCGGGTCAATATCAGTTCAGGTCAATTAACATGTCGGGTCAACAACAAGTCTATCAATTTTGGGTTCAGGTTCATATCAGGTTGGATTCGATTATCACATTATCAAGTTCAACTTGAGTTTGGGTTATTCTTAGGGTGGTTCAGATCGGGTTCTGATATAAAATAATTAGATCTAACTCGAGTTTAGGTTAACATCAAATTAGATACGAGTTAAGTCTGCGTAATTATCACCTAATGTCACAATCAGTTCAGACATGAGTCAATTTCGGTCAGATTTCAAAATAGGATAATTTTTTTACACACCTACCCCACCCCAACAGATTGAGTTGGGACCTCATATATCCTTTCACTTGATATTTCCCTCGCCAAATAATTCTGATTTCTTTTCTCCCTGTTCCAAAGATAATTTGGGTTTGTGGTCTCAAACAACCGGTTTATCAACCAAACTTATCAACAAAACCAATTATAAGGGACACAATGTTAGATGTTGGGAAAGGCAGAGCATCATGTTTACTTTTTGGTGCTTTCAATTTCCTTGTTCTAAAGAAATTGGCTTAAATGAAAAATAAGTGCCTATATTATATATTTTTTGAACTTTGAGTACTTAGAGTATTTTTTATAAAAATAGGTGTTTAAAGTTTCAACTGTTACAATTTTAAGTGCACGGCCGTCAATGACCGTTTAAAAAAAACATTATCCAATCAGGACGAGACACGTGGCATGAATATTATTTTTTTAATATTTTGAAGAAAACAGCTTTAAAATTTTAATTTCTTAAAAAATCTCGAAATTCTCAAAAATCATCAAATCAGTCCTAAATCCCTAAAAATAAAAAAAATCCAAAATCCTCAAATCTTCACTGCTGCCACTGCCAATTATCGACCCCACCCTTTTGGTCGTCGAACTCAGCTGGTCATTTCCCCCAACGTGTCGTCACCTGAAATCGGTGAACGATGTGTCAATCCAACGACTACTTTACATTTGTCGTTCAATGTTCGGCTGACATACTGTTCGTTGATTTTCGGTGACGATATGTTAGGGGAAATTGCCGGCTAGGTTCGACGATTGAAAGGATGAGGTCGGAGACAATATCAATGAAGATTTGGGGTTTAGGATTCCGGGATTTGAGGACTATTTTAGAAATTTTAAGAATTTCAAGATTTTTTTGAAAAATTTTAAATTATTAAAAATAAAAATTAATTAAAAGAAATTAAAAATGAAACATGTCGAATTTTTATTGGTTAACAGTTTTTTAACGGCGGTTAACTACCATGCACCTAAAATTATAACGGTTAAAACTTTAGGCACCTATTATTAGCAAAAAATACTTTAAACACCTAAAGTTTAAAAAGATATAATTTGGACACTTATTTTTCATTTACGCCAAAGAAATTTGATGCTCACAATTTATAAAGGAAAGAAGAATAAAGAAAACCCAGATAAAAGAATCCAAAAAACAGATCAATCAAATGTTTGGAATTGGAAACACTATCAGGATCAAGCCAATGTCATATAATCTCAAACTCCTTTATGTACATTTCCCATGATTACCTTTTATGTCAACATCTACCAGACAACAGGTCCCCCCTTTCAAATTTTTCTAATCATAAATTTCCCTTTGATTTTAAGCTACAATAAACGTATGTACGTTTTCCATGCATAATTGCTAGATTTTTATATGAAAAAAATGTTTCTCCATGTAGATTCCATTGCTACACTCCAATGGTATAAGCATTGTTGTTGTCTTCATATCTTTCAAATATTCCAAACAAACCCATATGGTATAATGCAAAATATAAGGACATGATGTGAATTTGCATCAAACTATGGTTTGAACCAGGATGAAACAAACAAAAATTCGAGTGTCTTTATTTCCGATTGTGGGCTCGGTTCATGTGAGGTGGTGGGCAAGGGCATCCTCATGTGCTTGTACTTATGTGTGTTAAACCATTGGCCATCTACCACCGAATTGAACCCGGGGAAGTTAAAGAGTTGAGAGCCTAAACTCGAACCAGACCTGGTTGGGAGCACACATAAATGCATGTACTCTGCACACAAACAATGCATCAATAATGTCAAATACTGTTGTAATTATTGGTCGTTTAGCATTGGAAGATTATACCCATTGTTGGTGAAAGAAAAAAAAAAAGTTGCAAAACTTCTTATGAACTGAACAAAGAGGTTTATTTTTCGGTAAGCAACCCAAAAAGAGTGGACGGATGCTCTTATTAATGAAGCTTTATGAGAAGAAAGTACAGAAGAATATGAAAAAAAATAGATATTAGATTGTGTTACACCAATCACTGCAAAATATACATGGTAATATTGGTCTAAAATTTTCTCAACAAACGGCTTCACTTTTGAAACAAAAGAGAAGTATATGTAATACTTAACTACACTTGTATGGTCATAAAGTTTTCTCAGGGAAAGTCTAAAGTACTATATATATATATATATATATTTCTTTCATAGCCCTAATGTAACTGGGATTTAGCCGGTGGAAACAGGATTCAAAGCTCTAGCTAAGCCATTCATGGTACCATACCCTTTGGAAGTGAAACTCAAACACCCAAATAAGCCTTGTTTGTAAGGCAAAAATGTCTTCTTCCTCATTTCTTCAGCATGTGCTCTATTTGCAGTGTAGTGCAACTCATGTGGTGATGGTGGAACCCTCCTCTTTCCTTTCCCTTTCCCTTTCCCTATCACATTCACAGGCTTACTCTTAATGCTCCTTTGATTCTCTGACACATTGCTTACCTTATGTTTGGACTGCTGAATCCCATTCCCAGGTTTCTTTTCTTTGGTTGGGGTTGGGGAGAATGAAATGGTTGACCACAACTTATTGTTGCTTCTCCCTTCACTTTTGCTCCTCAAAAAGTCCTTCAAAAAAACCCATCTCTTTGAGCTTCTTCCAGCCGAAGAAGAAGCACTCGTTTCATTACACATCTCCTCCTCATCATTCTTCCCGTCTGATTTCTTGTCTAAATCTTTATCGAAGCCCAAGGACATGTTTTGGTCATCCACACCAAAACTGGCGTTTCTTAAAGGGGACATGGATCTCGTTCTTCTCCTTAAAGACTTGTCCCTTAACCTCAGATCTCTGCCTCTTACTTTGTTATCACCAACATCTCCATTTTCTTCATCATCCTCGTTTACAAGATCCAGCAAAGGATCCAAAACCTGAGGCCTTTCCAAATGGGTGGATAGCTTCATAGGCCTGATCTGTCCATTCAAGAAAAGTTCATCAGCTGAGCTCATGGATCCTGTTTGACCCGACCCCGAAGACCCGAATCTCCCAGAGAACTCAAACTCATAACCCAGAGGCACCGAGTTATCAGGAGAGGATGGTCGGGTCATTGAAGCTACTGAGGTCATGGCAAAGTGCATAGGGCTAGCCGGTGCACTGTAGAAAAAGCCACCATTAATGGATCCTGGTCCAGCTGCCCTGCCAGGGCTTGAAGGAGCACTGACATAGGGCGTGGAGCAAGTGCTATCATAATCTTCAGTCAAACCTTGGGGCTCATGGGGATCTAAAGCTCGGCCATCTGGGATTGATTCATTGCCATTTGGGGTTTGAAACTTCATTTTTAGGATGGAGAGTTTGTTTTTTGTTGTGAAAAAATAAGATATAAACGAGAAAGGAAGTGGGATGCGTTTTTGTTACGAGATTTGTATTGTCATCCGTGTGATGCTTTTATAGCAAAGCGTTAATAACCAAAAATGTCAATTTTCACTTCCATTTCTCCCTGCTTCAAAATTTAAATCTATTTTTCCCTAATTTATTAAATTTCACCGGTTAATCCCCTTTCCAATGATTGATAGTGTTGACAAAACCAAATTATTGTCATTGTCATTTCCTTTTTTATAATATTATCTAGATTAATCTCCATAATTAATTTAAATTTAATTCAATCAATTATTATGAATCACATTTATAATTATAACATTTAATTTTTTAATGAAAAATATAATATTCAAATTATAACATTTATAACCAACAATCTGTTGGTTTAACGGGATAAAGCGTTAGGTTCCTTAACCAAAGTCAAGAGTTTGGACTCTACCGTTGTAAATGGAGAAAATTAGGTTGAGGTGGTCGGTTGCCACATATTAAATATATATAAAAACCGATTTGGATTGGTTGTCCAACGAATCTAATACCGATAGTTAAACAAAAAAAATACTATAACATTTATAATTTCTTTTCTTATCTTCGTATTAAAAAATATTTTTATCGAATAAAAAAGATCTCTTTCATTTTCAATGTTTTAACTCTTTTTTTATTTTGATGTCCCACTACAAAAATGAAAGCAAACCATAAAATTTTAGTAATTAAAACTATTATTAGGGACATTAAATAATAGTTCTAATTTGCCTGATCGTTTACATTGACAAGGACTTTGAAAGGCATTCAGTAACCATGGTAAAGTGGTGGTCGTTTTTATCCCGCAAAAGCGTTCAAAATAGGGTCATCGTTTTGATTTTATGAGAGTTGGTACGAGAAATGATGCTTGGCGTATGATCGGGAGGCTGGATGGATTTCGATTATTCAGATCATTTATTTCACTTTTTTTGCTAGATATGGGGGGTGATAGGCATACTCGAAAAAGAAATGCCCAAGTGTGAATTTAGAAGAGACCGCGTCAATTGCAATTGTCACGGCCCGCACATTTGGGTCCGAGACAAATGCGCAACAAGCAACCCAAGAGGTTCTAGGCTTGCCAAGAAGACCACCAGACTTGGTCCGATCGTTGGAGACTAAAAGAAAGCCCAAATACATTGAGCCTGGTAAATTAATAGATGGCATCTTACCGGGGAATATTCCAAGGGATAAGAATATCTCTCAATGTAAACACAAACTTAAGGAAAGAATTTCATAGTGATAGAGTTTCTTTAGTTAGTGTAGATTTGGTAGGTGGCTTTCTATCTGGGTCGTTAGTGTGATTCGATCTCGTCCGTTCATTGTATGGGGATTCAACTATAAATAGAGGCCTCCCCACCTCACTTGCAATCATCCATCATTTGAGTAATACACTTGGCATTTACTCTAAAAACACTCTGTAGTGTTCTTCGCGTTCTTTCTTTTGTTCTTGTCGCCTTTCTCTTTTGTTCGGTTCCTCTTGGAACGATATTGTGTTTGTGAGCATTGGAAGTATTCGATCTTTCGGAGAAGGATTTTAGGCTTACTTAGTCGTTTGTCTAAGAACATCGACTAAGGCCGCACGTTGGGTTGGTTCAGAAGTCTAGCCCCGTGACAGTTGGTATCAGAGCGAGTGTTCGAGCGCAAACACTGATTGGAGATGGCAAAGAAAGGAGGGAATGTTGCAGCACAAAAGGGTGCAGAGACCCAGGCTGACGATGGAAAGCGAGACAGTCCGAGTAACACTGTGTCTACGTTGGAAGAAAGGGTGGGAAAGCTCGAAGGATCCATGAAGGATGCATGAGAGGAGATTGACGTTGTGAGAGTA
This sequence comes from Hibiscus mutabilis, assembly GCA_019671005.1. Lineage (NCBI taxonomy): Eukaryota > Viridiplantae > Streptophyta > Magnoliopsida > Malvales > Malvaceae > Hibiscus > Hibiscus mutabilis. The sequence goes on along the minus strand of CM033719.1, from coordinate 23,513,352 downwards.
CGTCTGGACGAGCTGGACTCTTCGGGAGAGGAGCTCGAAAGAAACGTGCAGGATCTAAAGAACGACGTGCGAGACCTTGACCAGTGTGCTGACAGTGCGGATAGACGGAGTGATGCACTCGAAGCCGAGCTAAAGGCTTTGAAGGCGGAGATGATGGAGGAAATCAAGGGGCTCAGAGGAGAGCTTCAAGTTTACAAGGCTGTCGTGTCTGGTATGTTAAACACGGCAACAATCAAACCAAAGTTAGACGTGCCAAAGCCGAAGGAGTTTAGCGGAACTAGATCGGCCCAGGACGTGGAGAACTTTGTGTGGAGCATGGAACAATACTTTCGTGCTACAGGCGTCAAGGATGATGCGGATAAGGTAAACATTGCTTCTGTTTACTTAACTGACGTTGCACTTTTATGGTGGCGACGCAGATGCTCTGAGGAGAAGAGCAAGGATATTTCCATCGGGACTTGGGAAGAATTTCAAGCTGAGTTCAAAGAACAGTTCTACCCAAAGAACGCCCAACAGGAGGCTCGGGAGAAGCTGCACGAACTCAAGCATGAAGGTTCCATCCTGGAGTATGTCAGACGGTTCACTGAACTCAAACTTCAAATCACGGACATCACTGAAGCCGAAGGCCTCTTTATCTTCAAGAATGGGCTTAAGCGATGGGCCAAAATGGAGCTGAAGAGGATGGGAGTCGAGGAACTCTCCAAGGCTATGGCCGCAGCTGAATCCATAGCCGAGTTCGAGATGGCGGAGTCCCTCAAGCCCCGAGGCAAGGGCCATGGTGGGGGAGTCAAAGATGGGGAAGGTCTTGTGTGTTGTATCTGCGGAGGGAAGCACATGATGAAAAATTGCCCCAAGAATGATCGCCTTAATGCTGTCAAAAGTGATGAGTGCGAGGAGTCGGATGAAGAAGTGACGAGACTTGGTGCGATTGCGAGTGTCAAAGCAATCAAGCCGAGGGTAGAGAAGCAACTAAAGTACTACCAATGTAAGGGGCCACACAAGTTGCGAGCATGCCCACATCGAGTCAAGCCATCCAAGGGGGTGGACGGGCCCGAACAGAGCGAGGCTACGAGACTTGGTTCGATGATACTGAGTTCTGCTAAGGCGAGAGTACGCAAGCAGAAAGGGTTGATGTTTGTCGACATCAACATTGCGGGACGATCGAGGAGTGCTCTAGTGGACACCAGAGCAACTGATTTATTCATGTCCAAGAAGGCTGCCGATAAACTTGGTCTTAGAGTTGTGGGTTCAACTGGAAAGATCAAGACTGTGAATGATAAGGAAATTCCAATTGTTGGAACGACACGGAAGGTTGAGCTGCAGATTGGTGAATGGGAGGGCAAGGAAGATATCAAGGTAATCAATTTAGATGACTTTGATTTTGTTTTGGGACTAAGCTTCCTTGACTGTATAGATGCTCTTATCGTTCCTTGTGTCGACGTCGTCTGTGTTTTGGATCGCAAACAACGTTGCGTTGTGCCCACGTACCGAGACAAGGGTAAAGGAACCAAGACGCTGACTGCCATTCAGCTTGCCGAGGATGCTCCAAGCCAAGGAGACATCGCTTTGGGAGCTACTGTTGGAGGGACTTCTTTAGTGGGGCAAGAGTTGCCCAAGTCAGCTAGCGACATGAGGCCCGTGGAAGAAGCACCTTTGGGCGAGGTGGAAGAAGCATTGAACTTTAAGTGTGAAGAATGGTCAATGCGGGAAAAGTTGCCAATGGGCAACGAGGCACCAAACTTCAAGAGGGAAGGGTTGATGTCGGTTAGAGTGAATGCCACGAAGGAGGCGCATCTCAAACTTCATCGAGATATGCGCGATGATGCAGAGCGAGAAGTTACACGGCGGAAGGAACCAAGGCGAGCAGTCTGTATGGGAAGACAACCCAGTCCGAGTCGAGCGCTCCTTATGGGGGGAGCCGTTCTTATGGGGGAACATCGTTGCCCGATTCTGAGTTGGGTGTAAGACAAGGTACCATAGAAGATCCAAGATCAACCAAGAGAAGTCTTTTCTGAGACAATGATGAGGGCATCGCCGGATTTGGTGGGGGAGAATGTCACGGCCCGCACATTTGGGTCTGAGACAGATGCGCAACAAGCAACCCAAGAGGTTCTAAGCTTGCCAAGAAGACCACCAGACTTGGTCCGATCGTTGGAGACTGAAAGAAAGCCCAAATACATTGAGCCTGGTAAATTAATAGATGACATCTTACCAGGGAATATTCCAAGGGATAAGAATATATCTCAATGTAAACACAAACTTAAAGAAAGAATTTCATAGTGATAGAGTTTCCTTAGTTAGTGTAGATTTGGTAGGTGGCTTTCGATTTGGGCCGTTAGTGTGATTCGATCTCGTCCGTTCATTGTATGGGGATTCAACTATAAATAGAGACCTTCCCACCTCACTTGTAATCATCCATCATTTGAGTAATACACTTGGCATTTACTCTAAAAACACTCTGTAGTGTTTTTCGCGTTCTTGAGCGTTTTTTCTTTTGTTCTTGTCGCCTTTCTCTTTTCTTCGGTTCCTCTTGGAACGATCTTGTGTTTGTGAGCATTGGAAGTATTCGATCTTCCGGAGAAGGATTTCAGGCTTACTTAGTCGTTTGTCTAAGAACATCGACTAAGGCCGCACGTTGGGTTGGTTCAGAAGTCTAGCCCCGTGACACAATGCATAAATTTGGTGTTGTAAATGAGGTTTCACCAACGATTCGTGAGGTTTAAGGGATTGCGAGTGAGGATAATTTTTTTATTCTCCATAGGAGCGCCATTGTGCATTATAATCAGTATATCAAGCTTGAGAAATTGAAGGAGCACTTGACATTGGTTGGCCATATGGGGTTCACTTTTGATGTACGTATCGGGTTCTTCAATATTATTGACATTTGAGTCGACTGAAAAAAGGACATAGGAGTTACAAGATTTGGCTAACAATTTTCGGCCATGGTTTATTGAATTGAAGGAGTGGTCGGAAAGTGTGGGCTTTATCGACATGAGGGTCTAGTTATCAGTATAGGGGTGCATCTTCATGCAAGGTCCCATGAGACTTTTTAGAATGTAGTTTCCTTATAGGGTTCGCTCATTGATTTGGATGCGAATATGTTTCCATTCACTTTTGAACGTGGTAATGTACAAATTGTAACATCGATTTTACTTAAAATTGATGAGTTGGTGTCTTTGTGTGTAGGTGACAAGTGTTTTTGAAGTGCGAATTTGTTAAAAAGAACCTGTAATTCTTTCAAACTTAAGGTGCAATTGTAAACTTGAAAATAATTGGGGTGAGGTGTCTACGAAAACGAGTGAGGACAAGAGGGTATTAGACCGTGAGATATGCAATTTAGAGGATGGTGGTATTGAATTTTTTGCGTTCTAGCCTAGTTAGAGTGAGGAGGGTAAGACCAATAATGGGGTATACAAACGAGAATTTCGTTCAGAATGATATTGGTAATGATTTTATGGCTTTGGTGTTGCTTCAATTTTGGGAAGATATTATGCAGTTGGATGATGTCGTGGAATAGGTGGATAGGGAAGGAGAGAATTTACGCGAAATTTTAGCGGATGAGCCTTATCTTGAGATGGTTATGAGCCGTTCAAACGAAGAGATTGTATCGCTTCCTTCATAGCCATGTAGGGTGGTTGATCATGAAGTTACTTCCATTGATCCGACTTCACCAAATAGGACACAAATTATAGTCCATAATGGAGTTGATCGCAAGGCACGTGTTATGTTAGAAATTGTGTTGAGTTTATTATCCCATACTAAAAACAGACTACTTCTTATACCCGAAAGAGCGAAAAGTTGTTGCAGAACGTATGAAGAAGAGAAATCATGGTCGATCAAAGTCGCAAAAGAGTAAGGTGTTTGCTGAGTTAGGGGTATTTTGTTAGCTTAAAAAGGTTCGGTATGCATTAAGTTGGGATGGTTTGCTGCTGGTTGTGCTATGTAAGATAGAGGTGGAGCAGGTTCAAGGATTGATTTTCTTAAGTAGGTTTAGTATGCTAGTGTGCGTGCACAAGGTCTATGTGTTCATGGGGATGTTGTGTTGATATTGGTTAGTGTGGTTTATGTGATGCCTTGTTTAATCTAGATTTGTTTATTTAACTCACTTTTGGGTTTTGTTTGGGGTTTTGTTTCGAATTATTTTGTGGTGTCTTCTTTTGATTCTAGTTGTACTTTTTTTCTCTATTTAGGTTTATAGAGGATTTTAATGAGACACGTGTTCATTATATAGTATGCATGATGACCTTTCAATAAATTCATACTACTTTACCGATAAAAAAAATTAAAGAAATGCCATTATATATGATAATACAAAGATATTTTAATGTACTTTAACATGAGAACTTACGGAATGGTCTCAATGAAAAAGATGGTCTCAATGAAAAAGATGATGATATTTATCTTAAGAAATTTAAGTACGAGCAGTTTTATTTCAAGGTGTTAGTTATCAGAAGATTAAGAAAAAATATGATCAATACATAATACTCATTTTTCACCAAGATATCAAGACCGAAAAAAAAATTGAAACCAAAAATATCCTTTAGATTAAAACCAACATTCCAGTTACAGGTACCCAAACTAGCCACATCATATGACCCAACTTAGACGCCCAAAATACATACCTTGCCCGTGAGGCCCACAACCTAAATTCTCAAGCAGCCCTAATTTTCCTACTACCGCCGCCAGCCTGTTAGAAGTTTCCATGAAAATGACCTTTGGGTTACCAACAGCCAACCCGTGACCCTTCACTCACCATACCACTTCACCTCCCACGCCAACGCCACGTTTGCACCACCTCACCATGTCTGCTCCATCAAGGCCTCACATGCAACTGATTCAGAGCTGACCCTCGCTCGTACAATACAAGACAACCAGAAATCAGAAATTTCAGCAAATTACAACAAAAATCAGAGAAAAACAGCTTTAGTGAAAATAAGTGTATGAAACCTTTTTCATCCGGGCATAAGCCCAAGACTCAAAACCAATGCCAATTACCTTAAACTCGTTTAAAACCAAACCCGATCCAGATTCTAAGTCGGCCCAGATAAAAACTTAAATAACCAAAAAACCTAACCCTAATATCATTAACCCTAACCACCGCCTCTACCCTACTGCCGCCGCCGCCGCCTTCATCTGTCGCCACTCCCTCCGGGGATCCATACAAAATCCTAAAATTGATCCTTTAACCCCAAACTGAATCAACATTAAAATAAAATAAAATAGCCCACCTTATTTCCCAACCACCATATCTGCCTAAATCAACCAAGCCATACCCTTATCCTTAGAAATTCGGCCACATCTCTCAACTAACAATCAACTGCAGCAAGCAAGAAAGTTTTTTTAATATTTTTTATTGTATATAACCCGAATCAGATCTGTAAAAAAGGGGGACATTTTTCTGAAAATAATCAGAGAAACAAAGGGAGAAATCGAATAAAAAAGAGAAGGATTTTCAGATCCAACAAAATTTCGTTTTTTTGAACATCAAGAATCATATCAAAGAGGAGAGTTCTTCAAATTTTTTTAAATTTTTTTTTAAATTTTTTTTAAAATCTTTGTTCTTGTTTCAAATCTCATTTCGAAACACTAAAAGGGAAATCCGAAGATTACCTACGGCATCCCTGCTGCTGCCGTTCGTTGCTCCGCCGCTGCGAGGCTACCGTGCTAATGACAGGCCCGTCGGGAGCAGGAAACTTGGACGCCGTTGGCCTAAGTTGAGAGAAAGAGATGAGGGAAAGTTTTGTTAGGGTTTTATTTTATTATTTGGTTCGAAAGGAAAAATTATAACCCTTTAATGTTGTTTAAAGGGTTAATTACCCATTCGGTCCCTCAACTCTTCTCCTGCCTCCAATACTGTCCAGGGTATAATCCCTTTTACGGTCCTTCCTCTGTCTTTCCTTTTTAATTTCAGTTTGTTTAATTTTTTTCTTTCAATTTTGGCTCCCATATCCTGCATGTTTTGCATTCCGGTCCCTCTGATATTATATATATTTGTTATATTAAATATGTATTTTTCATATTATATATGTATTATGTATCATGGTATATAGTATGTATATGTTATGTAATATATGATATCTTATTATATATTATATTTTTGTATATTATAGAGTATGTATACATTGATGTATATATTATTTATATTTTATATTATATTTATATGTATATTTAGTATATATATATTATATAGTATGTTACATATAATAAAGTTTTATAATATTATTATGTTATGTTATGTGTTTATATATTTTATATATATTGTTTCATGTGTTTTTCAAATATAAGTGTTTATTTTTATAATGCACATAATTATAAAAATATATGTATATGTTTTATAGCGTTTATACAACCTTGTTTATTATTTTTTTATTATGTTTTTTAGTATATGTAATAAAATATTTTATTTAAAATACTTATTTTTTGTACACATAGATATCTTAGTAGCTAACATATGATTATAATTAAATATATTAAAATGTTTTTATGTATTTAAAATACATATGTTACTTTTATAAGTTATATAAATAAATGTATAAGTATATAAAATATTAGTAATATTTTACATGCATTCATATTCAGTTTTCACAAGTTATTTTTTACAATTCAAAAATCATTACTTTATTTTTAAAACCTCGAGAAATCATATCCTGGGCGTATAGGGATGTGCTTTCCTCGAATTTTTCCAAGAAAACTAGAAACCGTGTCCCGGGCGTATAGGGGTGCGGTTCTCTCAATATTTTCATGCATTTAAGAATCATATTTTAAAATTTAATCGAATTTGCAATTTCCAATCCCAAGACATTAAATAATCGACGAGGTACCAATTTTGGACGGTGTAGGGTTGCTAATCCTTCCCCATCCGTAACCCACTGCCGGACCCAAATTATTTTGAATCTATGGTTTTATTTTGGTGTCCAGTCTACCTTTTTTAAAATGATCGATGGCGACTCCATATTTTAATTTCAAAATCGGGCGGGGTTTTCCAAAACAAATTAAAATCAAATAAAAAAATTAAAAGAAAAAGGAGAGGGCCGGACGGATTTGGGTGATTACAGCTAGCGACTCCATTGGGGACATTTTTTTGAAAAAGAGAGTCAAGCCACGAGTCGATTATCTTTTAGTCTTGGTCGTTGGAAATTGACGAATTCGATTTTAATTTATAATATGATTATGTCTTTTGTTAATAAGACATGTATTTTATTTTCTCTAAATATTACTAATTTACTTTTACTGCATTCCATGAGCTTTCTACCCGAGCTTCGTCATTTTTAAGTGGAAGTGTGATACTGCCTTCGTGTGGGTTACCAACGTATAGGTTGGTGAATCGCTTTCGGGATATATTTCTTATGCTTTCGTGTGGGTTACCTCCGTATAGGCATAAGGGATGTATCTCCCTGAATTGAACTTGGTTCGTTTGAAACCTATAATGGGTGAGGATCAGGGGCCTTGCTACCTTAAGTAAAGGACAACGAGGACAATTCGGGTACCCTTCCCTAGAACCAAAACCCGCATATAATGAGCCGTATGAGCCAACCTTTTTAGAGCCATGCGAAACTCTGCCCGTTTAGCGGTTACCCTTTTAGGCTTTGATACATCTTTCTATGTACACTTTTTTTATCTGTTTTATTTTTACCCTAATTACCATTTAATTTGTTCATTTGATTATTTTAAATTCAAACTGGCCCATTTATTTCTTTGTGATCACATCATATTAAATTTGTTCATTTTGGCATTTACTGCATGACATATTATAACATTTTTATTTTTTACCAGCATGAAATGCTGATTCACAATTGGTTCTCAATTTAAAAACTATCATCGGGGAAAATCTAGTACTCTAGATATCAAGGCATTATTCAAAGTTGCAAATGAATCCTGCGAGTTCAAAAATTTAGGACATGGGAACCATTTTCAATCAGTATTATCACATCTAGGACATGCACTTCGCATTTGCATGCATACATTTTGAAATTTTGAAATTAGTCCCTGGGTTACCCTATTTGATACAGCAAAGTTGGTCGATCTAGCACTTTACAGAACCTTTACAAGAGCCCGATCTTGGGGCATATCCGAAAGCATCTGCCGCAAACACCATGCCTCTAACAAGGCTTTAATTTGGGGGCATTCTCCATCAAGGTTCAGAAACAAGCATTCGAAAGCTACATATCATCACCGCTCCGTACTGATACAAAAAAGATAAGTTGCCATGAACCGACACAGCAAATTTGTGAACCTGACCTATGGGGCTATGTAATACCTTCATGAGGATAATGAAAACTCTTCAGAAAAGGCGAACATGCAAGTTAAGTTTGCTACAAGAGCAATTTCAGACGATGGTATAGAACGAACAAAATTTTAGGGCATATACCCAGATGAAAGCTGATTCAAAGAAAGGTGATCAAACTCGAAGGAGGTTGGGGCACCAACACACACGAAAGACTAAGAGCTTGATTTGACCAGTCAAGAGTCAGGGGCATCCCTTTGGGGAGTAAAAAAAATCAGATCACCTTCATATATTTAGCAGCATTCATGAAATCATCTTGCATTTAGGATAACTATGTACATTAAATCATCTTTTCATACATAGACACATGCATTAAAGATGCAATAATTTTTGCTTGCACATACAAACAGGTTCGAAGAAGAGATTGAACATCCTCAACATGGGGGCAATCATGATAGCCAACATTAGTCTTGGAGGAGGCTAAGCACACACACAAAAAAAGGATGCTGAAACATCTAAATAAAAGGTACCAGTGACAAAATTTTTTGAACAATTATTGGCAAATATTTTTTTCCTTTGTAGGATTTGATTTCTCCGACAATGGTGTGGCAGACACCAACGTTTTCCAGATTCTCACTTCTGCCAACAAAAATAACTCATTCCAGATCTTACCCTCTGTTGATAGAGAAACAGAGCAAAATTTTCTAAACATTGTCTCGCTGTCAATAGCACAACAATTCAACATCTTGAAAATCATGCATCCGTCAGTGGTGGTAGGCCAACTTAGTATAGATCTTGCCTCTGTCGGTGGTGTTGTAGATCAAATTTTCCATCCAGATCCTATCTCTCCGTTGGTGGTGCAGTGAATCTCACGTTTTACTGATTTAGCCTCTTCGTCAGTGGTGTAGCAGATCAAAACCCATCTAGGTCTTGCCTTTTCGACGGTGTTACAGCTAGACCAAACTTTTCCTCAAAATTTACCTTTTTATTACAGTTGTAGCAAAATCCAAACAAAAAGAAAGAAAAAAAAAACAAGAACAAAAAAATTCAAAAAAGATCAAAAAAAGAAATCAAAAAAAATCAAAAAAATCAAAAAGGATAAATCAAGTTGTTGTCATTTATCGATCTTGCTCCCCCTTTGATGGTGTAGTAAGATCCAAGTTCCTGTTATTCGATCTAGCCATTCCGTTGATGGTAAGGCTAATTTCAAGTTGCTGAAATCCAGTCCTGCTCCTCCGTTGATGGCGTAGTAGGATTCATATTGCTGTCATCTAATTCTGCTTCTCCGTTGATGGTCTAGTTGAATCCAAGTTGCTGTTATTCGATCTAGCCCTTATGTTGATGGTAAGGCTAATTCCAAGTTGTTGAAATACAATCCTGCTCCTCCGTTGATGGCGTAGTAGGATTTATATTACTGTCATCTGATTCCTCTTCTCCATTGATGGTCCAGTAGAATCCAAGTTGATGTTATTCGATCTAGCCCTTCAGTTGATGGTAAGGCTAATTCCAAGTTGCTGAATCTAGTCTTGCTTCTCTATTGATGGCATAGTAGGATTCATATTGCTGTCATCCGATTCTACTTTTTCGTTGATGGTCTAGTGGAATCCAAGTTGTTGTTATTCGATCTAGCCCTTCCGTTGATGGTAAGGCTAATTCTAAGTTGCTAAAATCCAGTCCTACTCTTCTGTTGATGGCATAGTAGGATTCATATTGTTGCCATCTGATTTTGCTTCTCCGTTGATGGTCTAGTGGTATCCAAGTTGCTGTTATTCGATCTAGCCCTTCTCTTAATGGTAAGGCTAATTTTGAGTTACTGAAATCCAATCCTACTCCTCCATTGATAGCGTAGCAGGATTCATATTGTTGTCATCCGATTCTGCTTCTCCGTTGATAGTCCAGTAGAGTCCAAGTGCTGAAATTTGATCTTATCCATCCGTTGATGGTGTGGATAGATCCGACTTAATTAACTTTCAGTTCTGCCTCTTCATCGGTGTTGTAGCTGAACCAAATTTACCAAATTCCGATCATGCCTCTTCGTCAGAGTCGTAGCTTGATTGCAAAAAAACCAACCCTCTGATCCTGCATCTTCATCAGAGTTGTAGCTGGATCAAATCCTCAAATCTTGCCTCTTCGTCGGTGTTGTAGCTTGGTCAAATTTAACTTTCGGTTCTGCCTCTTCGTCGGAGTTGTAGCTGAACCAAATTTACTAACTTCTGGTCTTGCCTCTTCGTCGGTGTTGTAGCTAAACCAAATTCACTAACTTTTGATCTTGCCTCTTCGTCGGTGTCGTAGCTGGATCAACATTACTAACTTTAGACCATGACTCCTCGTCAGTGTTGTAGCTTGGTCAAAATTTACTAAGTTTTAACTGTTTATCTTTCTAAAAAACAAAAAAAAACAAAAAAAAGAGAGAAAAAAAATAAAAAATAAAAAAGCAAAAAAATAAGAAAAAGAAAAAAATAAGAAAAAGGAAAAAAAAGTTATCAATTTTTTGATCTTGTCCCTTCGTCAGAGTTGTAGCTAGATCAGACATTAGAACTTTTATCCATCGATCATGCATATTCGTCAGTGTTGCAACTGGATCGAATTTTGTAGACCATGCCTCTTCGTCGGTGTTGCAGTAGGGTTGAATCTTCTTTAGGTATTATCGCCGTCAATAACGTAGTGAGTCGCACTTATTTTGCTTCCCCAACAGACAACCCCCTATTCTGAAGATGTTGTTTTCCCGAGAGTGACAAAGTGGATCAATCAAGTTAAGAAAGAAGACATGCATTAAAGAGAAAGAAGATCTACTGAAGAAAGAAGACATATTTCAAGAGGGGATGACCAGCCAGACCGGATGAAATGGGTCATTTTTAGTCTTTGCTTTGTTGCCGTTACACAACAACGAGCAAAGAGGGGCAGCTGTATAAACCCTTTTTCATCCGGGCCAAAGCCCAAGACTCAAAACCAATACCAATTACCCTAAACCCGTTTACAACCAAACCCGACCCGATCCAGATATTAACCCGACCCAGATAAAAACCTAAATAACCCAAAAACCTAACCCTAATATCATTAACCCTAGCCTCCGCCTCTACTTTCAAGCCACCATCGCCGCCTTCGTCTGCCGCCACTCCCTTCGGTATACAAAACCCTAAAATTGATCATTTAACCCCAAACCAAATCAACAATAAAATAAAATAAAATAGCCCACCTTATTTCCCAACCACCATATCTGCCTAAATCAACCAAGCCATACCCTTATCCCTGGAAATCCGGCCACATCTCTCCACTGACAATCAACTGCAGCAAGCAAGAAATTTTTTTAAATATTTTTTGATTGTATATAACCTGAATCAGATCTGTAAAAAAAGGGGGGACTTTTTTTCTGAAAAAAAATCAAAGAAACAAAGGGAGAAATTGAATAAAAAAAGAGAAGGATTTTCAGATCCAACAAAATTACGTTTTTTTTAACATCAAGAGTCATATCAAAGAGGAGGGTTCTTCAGTTTTTTTTTTTAATTTTTAAACTCTTTGTTCATGTTTCAAATCTCATTTTGAAACACTAAAAAAGGGAAATTCGAAGATTACCTACGGCATCCATCCTGCTGCCGTTCATTGCTTCGCCGCCGCGAGGCTACCGTGTCGATGACCGGCCCGTCGGGAGCAGGAAACTTGGCCACCTTCGGCCTAAGTTGAGAGAAAGAGATGAGTGAAAGTTTTGTTAGGGTTTTATTTTATTATTTGGTTCGAAAGGAAAAATTATAACCCTTTAATGTTGTTTAAACTGACTCTTGCACACTATGGTGCCGTTTTAAGGCCCGATCCACGCGGTGACCCGGTAACCCGGGGAAGATTCGCGTTTTTTAATGGGTTAATTACCCATTCGGTCCCTAAACTCTTCTCCCGCCTCCATTACTGTCCAGGGTATAATCATTTTTTACGGTCCTTCCTCTGTCTTTCCTTTTTAATTTCAGTTTGTTTAATTTTTTTTCTTTCGATTTTTGCTCCCATATCCTGCATGCTTTGCATTCCGGTCCCTATGATATTATATATATTTGTTATATTAAATATGTATTTTTCATATTATATATGTATTATGTATCATGGTATATAGTATGTATATGTTATGTAATATATGATATCTTATTAATATCATATTTTTGTATATTATAGAGTATGTATACATTCATGTATATATTATTTATATTTTATATTATATTTATATGTATATTTAGTATATATTTATTATATAATATGTTACATATAATAAAGTTTTATAATATTATTATGTTATGTTATAGGAAAAAACTTCAATACACAGTCTGTGTGAACTTTAGTTTACACAGACCTTTTAGTTTTAGGGGTTAGGGGTTTAGTTTAGGGTTTAGAGTTTAGGGGTTATGATTGCAGGGTTTAAAATTTAAGGTTAGTATTTAGAATTTAGAGTTTAGGGTTTTGTTTTTTAAGGTTTAGGTTTATTTTTGATTTATAGTAGAAATAGACAACCTGTGTATCAAATTTAAACTCTATGTTATATGTCTATATATTTTATATATATTGTTTCATGTGTTTTCAAATATATGTGTTTATTTTTATAACGCACATAATTATAAAAATATATGTATATGTTTTATAGTGTTTATACAACCTTGTTTATTATTTTTTATTATGTTTTTTAGTATATGTAACAAAATATTTTATTTAAAATACGTAGTTTTTGTACACATATATATCTTAGTAGCTAACATGTGATTATAATTAAATATATTAAAATGTTTTGATGTATTTAAAATACATATGTTACTTTTATAAGTTATATAAATAAATGTATACGTATATAAAATATTATTAATATTTTACATGCATTCATATTCATTTTTAACAAGTTATTTTTTACAATTCAAAGATCATTACTTTATTTTTAAAACCTCGAGAAATCATATCTCGGACGTATAATGATGTACTTTCCTCGAATTTTTCTAATAAAATGAGAAATCGCGTCCCGAGCGTATAGGGATACGGTTCTCTCAATATTTTTATGCATTTAAGAATCATATTTTAAATTTTAATCGAATTTGCAATTTCCAATTTCAAGACATTAAATAATCGACGAGGTACCAATTTTGGGCGGCGTGAGAGTGTTAATCCTTCCCCATCCGTAACTGACTCCCAGACCCAAATTATTTTGAATCTCTGGTTTTATTTTGGTGTTCGGTCTACCTTTTTTAAAATGATCGGTGACGAATCTACATTTTAATTTTAAAATTGTGCGAGTTTTCCAAAAACAAATTAAAATCAAATTAAAAAAATTTAACAGAAAAAGGAGAGCGCTGGGCGAATTTGGGTAATTACGATAAGAATAAGGACAAGATATCAACGACCAATAAAAAATGGGACATTCTTGTATAAAATGAAAATGAATAGACGATCGAGAGATTTTTTGGCACATTTTATAGAGAGCAAAATCAGGGATTATGGAAAGGAAAAATACAAAAGAAGAAAAAGAGAGCTTAGAAAAAAAATTACTTATAGGCTTGAGGATCGTTGAAATCCTCATCGGAGAGGTAAACCAAGGTCTTTCTTTGTAGATCTACGGGTTTAGGGTGGGTTTTTGGGAGAACCACTTGTAAATCGGGTCTGAAGGATGTGAGATCTTGAGAAAAGGGGGAGTTTTGAGGAAGTTCCACCGATGACAGACGTTGGCTGGCGCGACAAAGCCTTTCGATTTTTGAGAGTAGGGTTAGTTTGAGAGAGATTTTTCATTTTCTTTTTATTTGTCTCTTTTACCAAATGAATGAAACGAAGGCTTTTGCCTTTCTCTTTCTTTTATATGATTCTTTTAAAACGGCATCGCTTTAGTTTCCCTACACCCCGCGTGTGTGACCCGATCCAATGGCAAGCATCCGCGCAATTTGGGTTTTGGGTTAACCACTATTTTGGTCCTTAAACTTTCTTCCCTTTCATATTTTTGTCATTTATTTCAATTTTTTTATTATATTGTTGCCTTTATATTTTTATACATGCGTAAGGTACATTGTATTTTTATTTAATTTTTATGTTCTCTACTATATGTATGTATGTATATTTGTATATAATGTTATTTTTTGCTTAGCAAAATTATCAATATTATTAATGATAAAAAAGGCAAGTAAAGCTATAACATGGCAAATAATTCCATGCATCCAGAAGAAACCCCAAATTGCTTGCCCTTTGGCTAGCTCCAAGATCACCTATCTCAAGTATGACAAACACCTTACAGACCCTACCGCAAACCAAGAATCTACTACACCCTCGGCCTTTACAAAAGAACAAACAACGCTTGCCATAAAAAAATATGAAACTCAACCCAAGGCAACGACACTCCTCCCTATATTCATCAACACTACCACAGTCTAACAGAGATACCATAATCACTGAATCAAATAATAAAATAACATATCACACACACTAGTAAAACAACATTACCAAAACCTCCTTCCCAATCAAACGCCTCCCAGGGCTTCAGCTATAACGAACCACAAAAACCCAATGGAGAAAACCCTCAACAAACCATCACTACACCATGACATCAAACGCCTTCCCCCTCTATAATATATCTAAGTCTACAGTATTCTATATTATTATATGTACTCGTATGTTTTTTTTGTTCTTATCTATATATTATTTTTATTTCGCACCTTTAGTTAATTTGTTTACACATTGGTCCTACGACTTTGCGGTGACCCACCCCAGCGTACGACCTGCATTATCTATGGTCCGGGTAACTTGGTTAATAAATTCTTTTAATTTGTTTACACATTAATCATACGACTTTGTGGTGAGCCGCCGGTGTATGATCTGCATTATATATGGTCCGAGAAATTTGTTTATATAAATTCCTTTATATATATATATTATTTCTCCTAATATCTTGTTCATGTTGCTTGCCCGGACTTAAATATAATGAAGATGTGGTGTTCCATTATTAGAGGGTAAACTCGGTTAGTATCTAAGACGTGGATGGTGATCTTTGTTTATTCATCGAAATAATGGGACCCTTAAAATGAACTCGCTTCATAAACGGATTTTAATTTAAATTTCACTCGAACTCGTAAGTTTCAATATTAAGACAACTTGTAATCGACTAGGTACAAATTTTCAGGTGTTGTGGGGGTGCGAAACCTTCCACGCACGTAATCGACTCCTGAACCCTAATTTTTCTTTAGTTATCTTTTAGTTTCCACTCTACCTAACCCAAGTGACCGGTGGTGACTCCATTCTTCCTGATTTCAAATTAAAATCATATTTTCCAAATGAACCCCAAATTTTTTGTTAATATAGCTTGACAACTCCACTAGGGACAATTTTTTGTTTTTACAAAAAAAAAAAAGAAATTCAAGCCACAAGTCGATTACCCTTTGTCTTAATAATTGAAATTGTGAGTTCGAGCTCAATTTAATTTAATATACGTTTATGAATGCGAGTCCATTTTACGCATTAAAAAATTTGGCACAACATAAACTCTATACCTGAGCTTCAACCCGTTCGTTTAAGTGGGGGAAATGCTATTGCTTTCCTGAGAATATTGTTTTTACGTGTAGGCCACACAAGTACCTATGGGCTCATATATCCTTTGTTTTCATGAGAATATTGTTTCTCTATGTAGACATAGGAAAATATGTTCTCCTTAATTAAACTCGATTGAAAGGAGTCTACAATGGTGGATGGGTCTTGTTACCCTTAGTAGGGGACAGTGAGGACAATTCGGGTGGTTTTTAAAACCCAACCGCCATATAGAGAATCATAAGAGCCTACCCCATTAGAGGCATGCGAAAACCCTAGAGAACTAGATATCATACGGATAGGATTTATTTTATGTCAAAGCATGAGTAGATACCATGATGGGGTAAGTTTTATTTTTCGTAAATAAAGAATGTTGGATAGAATGAATGTCGAGTAGGATTTTCTATAAAATACAATTTTGACGTCCTTGTGATTATTTTATACGTACTAATTTTTGTGTTCTTTTGACATTTGATTTCTGTATCACTTAGCATAGGACATCCATTTGCAGTATCTAGAAGAAACGCCAATCAAATTGAGAAGCAATTTTTCCAAGGGTCACCCATCAAAGCACCTAAAGTGGTAAAGACGAAGAAGAGTCAAAACCAAGCTTGGAGGTGACCGAATCGAGATAGAATGTCGATCCAATATTAAGTCATGAAGAGGAGCGAACTTGGCACTTAGATCAAGAACCAATGAGTTTAGGGTCAGCATTATTTGTAAAAATCTTATATTTGATGTATCAAAACCTTTTATTCAATGAAAGTTGTTTTATGATGATCACTTTTGGAGCCAATACCTTGTTGCATACATATTTATATTTCAGTTCAACATTGCACTGCATTTCTAAAAAAGAGGGGGAAAGCATGACATGCATGGTTTGAATCATTAATAAGGGTTCAATGACGATTGGAACTAACAAATTAGAGAAATAAGGTCATGGATGCAAAGATGGAAAAAAATTCAATGATCTTAGAAAGAGTTGCAAGAATAATTGACCAAATATCAACAAGAGATTAGAGACAAATCTCAAAGTCTCAACAGAGTATGGTGCACACGATCACCTTGATGTTGTCAAAAGACGAGAAATATATTGTATGCAAGAAGTGTCCATCAATAGTGTCTTGTACTACAAGGCAACACTGCCAACATTACACATTGACTCCAACGAGTTAACTTGGGGGCATCTGGTTCGAAGTCAAGAAGTACTTTGCTAAACTTGTGGTCTTAGGCTTTAGTGATCAAAAGAAAATTAGAAGATCAAGAGAATAGAATGACTGATGTTGATTTTGTCTTTATTTATGCTAAGAGTCTTCAGCCTTCTACGGCACCTCTACTTTTAAACTTCTTCCAAAGTAATGCACAGAACAAACCTTATTTTTTAAGCCGAAGATAGTGATGGACCTTTTGTTAATGACAAAAGCCTACTTGTTATCATTTCAATAAAAAGATGCATCATTTTTGTAAACATTGTTTTTAAGAATATGTTTGTCTATTGGGTCATCGTATATCAATTACGTGAGGGACTTTGATTTTCACCCAAATATTGATTTTGAGCAGCCCATGCCTAGAAGAAATCATAAACTGCGAAGATATGGAAGTTGTGACTTGCTTTCCAATTTACTTTGGTCAACAATCAATGAAATTATTAAGGACCACACATGGGGATAATGCGCTTGGGAGAGCGATAAAAGTCTTCCACAAAAAAAGAAAAAATATAAAAAAAGAAGAGAAAAAAAGAAAAGAACAGAACTTCAATTTTTAGTTTACTAAAAGGAATTCCTCGGTAAGAGTGTAGAATAAAAACTTTGGGGGCACTCCGTTGAAAAAATAGGCCAAATAAGGTAGTTATGCTTCATCCAAATCAAAAACCTTAGCTTCATGAGTGATAGTAATATTTTCAAATCATGACAATGTCGATTAATTAAGGGTTTTTTTTTGTATGCTCCATCATTTATCTTGAGCCAAAATATTATGATGAGTTGAATTCCCCTAAAAGAAAAAAGGGTAAAAGAGAAGAAAAAAAGAAAAGTAATAATGATTTAAGGTGAAACCTGTGAGAAATAGCTCAAAAGTTGGTTAATAATAAAAGTAATTTGAAATGGACATCACATCTTCAGATATCGATACATCATTCAAGGTTTCCTATACACATGGTACACTTGGGGCAATCTCTGGCAAGTCATTTCAGTTGAGCTCTTGCACTTGATATTTAAGGTATCTAATTTAGCTTGATATACTGTAAACACCAAAAGAGAAAATCTAGTTTTCTTTAATAAGCATCTCACATTGAAATGAGAGCAAATAGACTAAGATTTATGGTGAAAAAAGGTTGAAAAGTATAGGGACCTAAAACAAATGTACCCTCCGATTACACGAGAAGATGTTATTTTGACTGAAGAAAGCTTACATAAATATCACATGAAGTAGATCCTCAAGCAAATCTACAGCCAGAATAAGAAGTTTTCTGTCATCTCAGGATATAGATTGTAGAATTTGAAAACAAGCCTAGAGATGACAAGGCATCATTGTGCATGAAAACTTATAGAAATCACTCAAAAATTGATACTTGCTCAGATGAGCAGTTTTAGAAAAGATGGTCAAACCAAGTAGAGGTAGGGGTGAAACCAAATAGAGGTAGGGGGATCAGTGCCTACAAGATAACAAGAACTGTTTAATCAGTTTGCAAGACGAAACTCAAAGCATGAAGAAAAATGAGAATAAGCAACCGATGTAACCAATGGGAAGTTGAGGGCATCCATTTGAAAGCCAAAATTATGGACAATTGAATTGCATGTCACATTCATTAAAACATCATGCATTTAGGTTAAATACTTACATTAATCACAAACTTAGGTGCATCCAACATAAGTGCATTTACGCATACATGAAAACAAGTTCAATAAAGATGAAAAAACCTCTAAGAATGAAGCAGATCAAAAATGGTTAATCCTCAAGCATTGAGGAAGCCAAAGACGAAAAATCTCAAAGCACAAAGAAAACCAAAGATGAGAAATGTTGAGTTGATCAATAGATAAGAATGGCTGAGAGAGAGGTGAATTGGTAATTAAAAATTTGGTGGGAGCAAATTGCAAAAAGGAAGAAAATTTTGGAAGATGATTTATAGTGGTTCAACCTTCTAAACAAGGTCTACATCCACTACCTTAGCTACCACACTAAGAATTTCACATACTCACTAATTTGTCTTTCTTTTTAGGCTAAAGGAGACAACCTTACAAAATCACCTAAACTTATACCCCAAAGTTTAGTGACATCTTTTCTAAAATTGAGAACAAAGAAGCAAACTTTGAGAATCCTCCAAAGGAGATTGTTTGCACAAATTCAGCTTACTAAAACCCCAACACTTGATGAAAATAAAATTACAAGAAGTTCACTCAAGTGTGTACAAGATATTACAATGAAAGCTCTCAAACACTTTGGATTTTTGCTTGAATGCTTTTGGATGGTTGTCTTGTTGTTGAAGAAGCTTTGGAGACTTGATTTTATACCCCTTCATTGATTTCTAGCCGTTAGGGTGGTTAGGGAATTGAATAGAGCCGTTGAGCTGCATTTTTCTCGCAATAAATGTTATTAGGCAACTGTGGGTATCAGTACACGAGGGCCCGTATTGGTACCTGCTAAAAGAAAAAATAGTCATTATATAGATAGGGCGTACCAGTACATAGGCTTGTGTATTGGTACGAAGTAAGGGGTACTAGTACACTAAGGTCTGTATTGGTACTGAAATTGCTCATTGGAAAACTTATAGAGCTTGGGTATCGGTAAGCTCGTGGCCGTACCAATACTTGGTTTTTTCAAAAACATTTTTTGCTCCATTGCGTATTGGTACGAGGTTCACCGTACCGGTACTGACAAGCATTTGTAAAAGAGATTTTAAAACCTGTACTGGTACACTAGGAGCCGTACCAGTACTCACTTACCATTTTGAATTCCAGTGTTGAGAGGCATGTACCGGTACTCATAGGGTCGTGCCGGTACTCACTGACCAAAATGGTTTAATAGAGTACCAAAATACTTAGAAAATATTTTCCTTTGAAAAGTTTAACTTATACAAAATATTTTCTTCAAAATAAGTAAGTTTGGTTGAATGCTTGTCCATTGTGAGTAATTTCAAATACCTTAAAATTTTATTTATTTGCATATTAATCCTTGTTATATCAAAATAAAAACATAGGTTTAACAAGAAACCCCAAGAAGAAGAGTTGAAACCTCAAGATTGAGGATAACATAAATAAAATAAAACAAAAAAATGTAAAAGAAATGCAAATAGTTCAATTATGAACGAATGTCCAATGATAAAACCTTTGATTTTTCCAGAATGGCGAACACTTAAGATGAGTGTAGCTGAACCCACAAAAAATTGAAACCTCAATATGGATGATAACAACAAAAGAAAAAATAAACAAAGGAGGGGGAAATGAGTCTCATTTCAAGAAAGAAGGATTGCAAACATTACATCGTTTTAGGAAAGAAAGAGCGATGTACCATTTTTAAAAGTCTTAGTTTCTCAAGACGGAGGACTGTAGGCATTTCATCATTTGAAGAAAAAAGGAATGATACCTTAAAAAACAAAAGATAGAAAAATGAATCTCATTTCGAGAAAGAAGAATTGTAGACATTACATCATTTCAAGAAAAGAGAAATAATATACTTTTTCAAAAGTCTTAGTTTCTCAAGATGGAGGATCGCATGCATTTCATCGCTTCAAGAAAGGCAGAATGATGCCTCTAAAAAATAAAAAGAATGCAAATGGGTCTCGTTTAAGGATAAGAGGAACGATGTCCCTAAAAATAAAAAACAAGCACAAAATTAAAGCATTTTATCTTCATATCTTGCCTCTCCGTCAGTGGTGTAGCGGATCAAAACTTTTTTCTCTGATCTTGCCTCTTCATCAGTGTTGTAGCGGATAAAAAAATTTATTCAGATCTAGTCTCTCCGTTCGTGGTGTAGCGAATCAAAACCTTTATCTTCATATCTTGCCTCTCCATCAGTGGTGTAGTGGATCAAAGCTTTTACTCATAACTTGCCTCTTCGTCAATGTTATAGCTAGATCATAACCTTTATCTTCATATCTTACCTCTCCATCAGTAGTGTAGCCGGCCAAATTTTACTTCCAAATCTTGTCTTTTCATCAGTGGCGTAGCAGGTCAAACTCATTTTCAAATCTTACCTCACCGTCAATGGTGGAGATGATAATGCCAATTTACAGATTCTACTTCTCCAAGATGGGCAGAATGGATCAACCAATTCCCAAATATATCATTTGAATTAAACATTTTCATGTTATAGTTTTAAATAAAACAATTTGAAACATAATCTGACATAATGTCCATTTTATTCTTGTATGTCTTATTCTTCCAAACTAAAGATGAAATAGATGAGTTGATCAGATCTTTTTTCTCTATCAATGGTATAGAATTTAATAGATGAGTACTATTTCTCAGAAAAGATGGAAGAATGAATCAATTAGATCTTAAAAGGAGTCGTGCCAAGAAAGATAGCTCTAGAATGATCGGATAAAAATGTCTATCTTTTAGTCTTTGCTCTATTTATATTTTAGAACAATAAGCAAAGAGAGAACTATAACACCTATTTTCGCCCAGGCGCCTCAAGACCCCAAAAAATCAAAACCGAAGTTGTCCTTTTACATTAAAACTATCATTCTAGTTACATTTACCCAAACTACCCACTTCATATGACCCAACTTAGAAGCCCAAGATACATATCCTAGCACCTGAGGCCCAAAACCTAAACTATCAAGCAACCCTAATTTTCCTACTACCGTCGTTAGCCTTTTAGAAGTTTTCATGGCAATGACCTTTAGGTTACCAACAGCCAACTCGTGACCCTTCAGTCATCATGAAACTTCACCTCACACGTCAATGCCACGTTTGCATCGTCTCACCACGTCTGCTCCATCAAGGCCTCACATGCAAGTAATTCAGAGCCGGTCCCCCCTTGTACGATGCAAGAAGACAAGCAAAAAATCAAAATTTTTAGCGAATTAAAATAAAAATCAAAGAATTACAGCTTCAGTGAAAATACAAATAAGGACAAGATATCAGCAATCAAATAAAAATGGGGACATTCGTGTGTAAAATGAAAATGAATAGACGATTTTAGAGTTTTTTTGGCACATTTTTCAAAGAGCCTTTCACACAAAAAAACAGGGATTATCGAAAGGCAAAATACAAAAGAAAAAAGAGAGCTTAGAAAAAAATGACCTTTAGGGCTTGAGGGTCGCCGAAATCCTCATCAGAAAGGTAGTACCGAGGTCTTTCTTTGTAGATCTATGGTTTTATGGTGAGTTTTTTGGAGAACCACTTGTAAATCGAGGGTGAAGGGTGTGAGATCACGAGAAACAGAGTGTTTTGTGGAAGCTTCACCGACGAAAAATGATGATCAGCGTGGCGGAGACCCTTTCATTTTTTAGAGTAGGATGAGTTTGAGAGAGATTTTCCCTTTTCTTTGTACTCCCTTGTCCTATTTATTTTGTCCATTATTGACTTTTTACACAGTTTTAGGAAGAAAAAATTTGTGTAAGAATATGATGTAAAATAATTGAAACAACAATTTTATCCTTAAAAAGTTGAATTTTGTTTTGTTGAAAAACTAAAAAAAATATAAAGGAAAATGTGCCTTATAAACACGCGCAAGTTGGGTTTCAGGCTAATCACCGATTTGGTCCGTGAACTTTCTCCCTTTTATATTTTCGTTAATTATTTCATATTTTTATTATCTTTTTGTCTTTATATTTTTAAACACGCATAAGGTACATTATTTTTTATTTTCCATGTTCTCTACTATATTGATATCTATGTGTATATAATGTTACAGATTAGTTTATAATATATATAACACTATCGTATGCTATATTGTTATATGTATATGTACTCATATGTTTTTTTCGTTCTTATATATATATCAGTTTTATTGCACACCATTACTTCATTGGTTTACATATTGGTTCTAAGACTTCGCGATGACCCACCCTGGGGTATGACCTACATCATATATGGTCCGAGTAACTTGGTTAATAAGTTCCTTTAATTTGTTTACACATTAATCCTACGGCTTTATGGTGACTCGCCTCAGGGTATAATGTACATTATATATGGTCCAGGTAATTTGTTTATATAAATTCCTTTTATATATATGTTGAGATATTTTATTTTGATATAACTTAAATGAAAAATATTTTTGGCCTTAAATTAATTTGCAAAAATATTTTAGAAGTCCATTAACTTGAAAAATATGTTTGAAAAGTTTTCAAAGAGTTCTTGACATGTTTAACTACTTTCAAAATAGCCCAACTGTCAAAATCAGTTTTTGAGTACCGATATCCTTTCCTCGGTATTGATACACAGACAACCGTATTGGGACACCTTTTATTCGTATCGATACAATTTTTATTCCACAAGGATTTCCAAATTTCCAAAAGCAAATGCCATTACCGGTACAAGTTTAGCTGCACCGATATGAAAGTATCGCGTTCCGGTACCCCTTGCTTAAATGCTTCAATGGCTTTTCTATTTAAAGCATGTACCGATATCGAAGCCTGCATACCAATAACGACATACCCATAAGTGCATTTAATGCTAGAAATAAAGTCCCCAACGGCTCTTAGCAACCCTCAATGGCTAGAAATGGTCATGAAGTCCTTAGAGGGTTTTAAAGCAAGCTTCAAGAAGCTATGAAACAACAAGAAACATAATGCCAATATTCCTTGTATAGAGAAATTGTGTTTGAGCTAATACTGCCAATTTTCCTGTAGAAAACACTAGTGAGGCAAATTATCATATTTGCTTAAGTGTTAGATTTTGAATGAGAGCTTAAAATTGCAAATATATTTGCCTTGTGAGGTGTTCCTTTGTTTGCTAGATTTGTATTCTCTTTGTGAGTGTGTCTCAAAGCTTTGGGGTATAAGCTTTGATGGTTGTAAATGTTATCTCCTTGAGCCTTGATAAAGGAAAGACAAATTAGTGAATTTGTGAAAAATCCTTAGTCGAAAAGCTAAGGTAGTGGATGTAAACTTGGTTTAAAAATCAAACCACTATAAATCATTGTGTATTTTTTTAATTTCATATTTCTTCCACCAATTTCACTCAAAGACCAATTTACCCCCTCTTTGCTTATTTGGTTGATCATTCGAACCTAACAATTGGTATTAGAGCTTCGTCTCTGCTTTGGATTAACATCCTAGAGTCGATCCTTGAAGTGCTCAACCTCTCTACACCAACCGATTCAAATGGCACAATCTATCTCTAAGCTTCCATACTTCAATGGTGCCGACTATTCTTGTTGGAAGAATAGGATCAAAGCTATGTTCAATCGGTTCTCCGTCATAGTGAATGAGCTTAAAAGATTCAGAGAGATAATCCTGAAAGACAAGCTTGTGAGGAAGTTAATTTATTCACTTCCCGATTCATGGGATTTCAAGAAGACCTTAATCATTGAAGCAAAAAACTTAAAGATGCTCAAGCTTGACAAGCTAATGGGATCTTTTTCTCACCCATGAAATGATGATGCAAAGAGGAAGAAGAAAGAAGAGGATATTGAAGAAATGAATGTTGCTCATAAATCCTCCATAAGCCAACAAGAAGATTCAAGTGGAGAGGAAGATGGAGATGGAGAAATGACCAAGTTCTTTAAGAAGCTCAAAAGATTCATGAAGTATGAGAAAGAAGAAGCTAGACCTGAATCAAGAATGAAGAGAAGGGATCCTATCATATGCTTCGATTGCAAGAAAACGAGACAATTCAAGTACGATTGTCCAAAGATGAAGAAGGGATCATACCATAAGAAGAAAGACATTTGTGGCTACATGGACTGATGAAGAGGACTCCACCGATGCTGAGGTGGCCAACCTTTGTCTCATGGCCATCGAAGATGTAACGACCCAGATTTTAGAATTTGAGGGTCAGGTTAACCTAAGAGTTGGGCCTCGTGTTGGGCTAAAATTTTGGGCCTTGAGTGCCTAATTGATCCCAAATTGGTGTTGGGTTTTTCTGGAGGGGTAGTAGAGTAATTCCTCCCCCAAGCATGTGAAAAAGAGAGAGGGGAAGACGTTAATTTTTGCAGAGGGTGTAAGGGTGAGATCACCATTGTCTCTATCTTTTTCATTTTCCACCCCCATTGTTGAGGAGTGAGTTCTAAACTTAAAAGAGTGATCTTTGTGGTTTAGAGTAGAAATCCCAGATTAAGGATTGAGGAAAGAAGTTTCAGCATCAAGAGATCTATCATTTGAGGTAAGAATGTCAAAGTTTGGAGTTGGATGAAAACCATAGGTTTTGGAGGGGTTTGGTGAAGAAGAATAGGATTGAGGAGTTTAATCTCGTTTTCTTGTTATGTTAAATCTTATTTAGTTCCCTTTTATTCCTTTATAGTGTTGTAATTCGTTTTACAATATTTGGGTGTAGTTAAGGAGCTTGGTGAGCACTCTAAGGCTCAAGGAAAAGAAAAAACTTGGAGCTGTTGGAATCAAGATTTCCTGGTGATTCAAGGAAGGTTAGTACAATTCCAATTCCTTGTTTTCTGCATATCATAAAGATAATTGCTTTGTATGTCATGGTGATTTAAGTATGCTTGAATGATCTTGATGGGTGTTAATGGAAAAATCTAAAATTGATGTTAATAATTCGTAAAATTGGTAGAAACCGACCCTAAACACCTTTCATAAGTTGTAGGATGAGTTTAGGGGTTATCAAGTTGGTTTGGGGGGCTGAAGATGAGAAATTCGAACCCAGACCTGGAAATCTAGGTTCACATAACGGTACGGGGTGGTTGATTTCTGATACCCCTCTCTAGAGAAGAAATCAAGCTATGAAGGGCCTATCGGCATAGGTTCTCGAGTATCGGTACCCCTTGCTTATTAGGAATTCCAGTAGACTTTTCACGTACCAGTACGCTAGGGGGCGTATCAGTTCCACTATTCCATTGCCTGAGGAAGGCTTTCGCGTATCGGTACGCAATGGTGAGGGTACCGATACGGGTGAGAATCGATACGAGGTGATTCATGTACCGATATCGAAAACTGATACGGAGGTGAGCGTATCGGTAGAACTTGGGGATTTATTTATTTCGAACCTAAAACAAGTATTGGTACTCGTGGAAGAGTACCAGTACCTAGAGGGTCGTACCGATACCCATATAAGAGTACCGATACTTGCTGGGCAATCTGCCCAAGAAATTTGAGGTTTAGTTCGGGGGTTTCATAATTCAAGGTAAAGGTCTTAATGGGTCCCTGGAGGTATAAAATGAATTATAAAACTGAGAAACCGATGTCCAACCCCGTATATGAATAAAAAAGAATAAAGTCAGACTTAGACTTGTGTAATCCCTATAATGACTAAAGTTATTGATGAAATTGATACTGTAATGATGTTGAGTCATGCCGTGTGAGCACTTGGTTGATGGGATCTGGATGCCCGAGAATATGTTGCAACACCATGGTAAGTTAAAGGGATGGAGGTTACCGATGCTATGTGACCCGGGCCTCATCCGTATTTGCTCGAGGGATGATTTCGAGCAGGGTATATGTTTCGATGCTGCGTGACCTGGCCCCACCCGGAGTGTATGTACCGATGCTATATGACCCGACCTCACTCCTGTATTGTATGACACGGTATGGTACGTGGGGCCTTGTGAGCTCTTAATTGATTTGATGATTTATTATGTTGATCCCATGCGTTTAGGTGATCTGAGTAGCGCCACTTGATATTCATGCTTGCTTAATCATTGTTTGACTACATGCTTATGTTTATGATCTGCATGAAGCATAGTAGAACAGAGGTGTATCCACTGAACTTTCGAGCTCAGCCTTTGGAATTGTTATTTCCTTACGCAGGTCTTTAGGTTGCTGCGTACTTTGCAAGGAGCCATCAGAGTAGGACTTCAGTACATCGATATGCGAAGAGCACATTACTTAGATTTGTAGGGGCAATGTATTCATATGACCCTTATGTTTTGTATCTGTAACTCCTATTGATTTATTTCCTTATCGAATGTTTTTAAATTATTATGTTTTAAATTGGAGCTCCAAAGTAATGCTTGGATATTTGTATAACTCTTTTTAAATTAATATGGTTTATGGAATTATGGATTTAGGCTAAACTCGCTCGCAAATTTTTATAAATGGGTTTGGGCTGGGGGCCCAATGTGACACTGGGTTTTTATGGTGTTACAGAAGAAGATTCAATGGTAACTTCTAATTCATCACCTT
The DNA here is from genome assembly GCA_019671005.1 of Hibiscus mutabilis. Taxonomy (NCBI): domain Eukaryota; kingdom Viridiplantae; phylum Streptophyta; class Magnoliopsida; order Malvales; family Malvaceae; genus Hibiscus; species Hibiscus mutabilis. Next base: position 23,486,359 of record CM033719.1, on the reverse strand, counting down.
CAATTTCATATACTTTTGATAAATTATAAGATGCCTACGATGTTTTGGTTTTAAAATTTGAAAACCATATTTTGAAAAACAAGAAAATGATTTCAAAATAAAAAATTCAAAATGTTTTGATTTCTAAACCCAAAGATGAACTCGAAGCAAAGCTCAAGATTTTGACAAAATAATTTTGATTTACAAAACTTGCTTCAAAAAGTTCAAAATGATCATCAAAGAGAAATTGATGATCTTAAAAAAAGTTTGTTTAACAAAGATTTTCAAAGAAGTGAAAATGGAGATAGCTCCAAAATAAATTTTGTTAAAACAAATTTTTACCAAAGACAATCTAGTTCCCCTAAATTTTTGAATGGAAAAATGCTTAAAAATATTTGGGTCCCTAAGGGACTTATTTCTTCAAATAAAAAGGAAGACATTGAAAAATGGATTCCAAAGGGAACTAAAATTTATGAGACTAATGTCAATGGATCCAAAGCAATTTGGATACCAAAACAAAATTGATTATCTTTTTGTAGGTGTGCTTGAGCATTGATGAGCAAAGTCGACCTTTGGAAGCTCTTGACACACAAAGGAGAAGGACACTTAAAGAATGAGAGGCTTAACATCCTACCTTGGTTCAAGTGGTAAAATTTCGTGTTTTATGCAATTTCGTAATCATGTCTAAATTGTTTAATCTCTTTTATGATTCAAGCGTGTTTGTGTTACTCCATGTGGCCTTTAATTTCATAGAGTAAGGGGAGTCTCTAATTACATGAGTTACATGTTTTTGGCCTTTTATGATCATATCTATGTTTTTGGCCTTAAACTTGTAATGTTTGGTTGAATCTTGGTGAAACCATGTTTTATATGTTTAAATGTTGTGTTTGGAGAAGCATGTTGTTAATTTGTAGCAAAAATGATCAAAATGTATATCAATGACCCTCTTAGAGCCCTTGTACGAACTTAAGACTAAGTTGTAAGGCTTTTTGAGTTGATTTTGCTGCATATTTTCACCAGTTCGTGCAATCAATACTGATACATTCATACTGTACCGATATGAAATTCAACAAGTACCGATATAAAAGTCTACGTACCGGTACGTATTGTCAAAAAGGGACAAGTTTGTCTCCTTTTTGCCAGGCCTTGTATGCCTATTGATTTAATTCATATTTATGGCATGTTTAATTAAATTTCTTGTGTTTAATTTTCATTATTTATTTGAAATTCAATATTTCTCTTGAATGTTTGGACTAACATTCTTTTGTCGCTTGATTAAAGGGGAGCTATTTTTAAAATTATTTCATGTAAAATTTATTTTTGGTCTTTTCTCCATTGTTATCTTGAACATAAATATGATTTCAAACTTTGTTTTGAATAATTTTTGAAATAACAAAAAAGGGAGAGAGATAGGTTTGAAAAACTAAATTTCAAAAAGAAAAAAGGGAGCTTTAAAATTTTTCTAAAAGATTCTCTTTTTCTAAAATTATTTTTCTAAAGGGGGAAATTTTCAAAAAAAAATTTTCAAGTGGTTTCATTATATCAAAAAAGGGGAGATTGTTGAGATGTTTGATTTTGATATAACTTAAATGAAAAGGTTTTTGGACTTAAACTAATTTGCAAAAATATTTCAAAAGACCATTAACATGAAAAATATGTTTGCAAAGTTTTCAAAGAGTTTTTGACATGTTTAAATGCTTTCAAAATAGCCCAAGTTTCAAAAACAGGCTTTTGAGTACTGGAACCCTTTATTCCCCAAGTCTTTCCAAATTTCCATAAGCAAATGTGATAAGTGTTCAAAAGTACTATTTTTTTACCCTTTTTACTCATATTATTGTTAGACTTAGGCTCATATTAGTTGCATAATTAGTCATTCATGCATTAATTCATGTTTCTTTCCATCGTTGAGCTTGATTACATAACTTGGTGGTTTTTGTGGGAAAAGATGCTGCTTTGGTGTGTTTTGTGTGTATGTGCAGAATCACTTGCCAAAGCAAGGTTAGAACCAGTTGCCAGGGTAGTACATGAAAGAGATGTCGACGCAGTTGCCAGGGCAATGCATGAAGGAGATGCCGAGCTAGTTGCCAAGACAATTTTCGACAAAGAATAAGATGATATGGTAGTCGAAATTGATGACTAGATAAGCCCAAGATGACGTGGAGCAAAGTTAAATCCTAAAGGAGTTTGATTTCAATGAAGAGGTTAAAGAGAAATTAAATCCCAAGAAGATAGGAGAAGTTCTAGAAGGAATTTAAATATAATAAAGAATTATATTCTTTAAAGATATTTAATTCCAACTTAACTTCCTCCTCAAGAAGGATTTTGACCTAGCCATCTCCTATTTAAAGGACCAAGCCGTCAAAGAAAGAGAGCAAGAAGAGAGGAAAGAAATTTCGACAACTCCAAGGCAAGAAGAGAGGAGAGAAATTTTGACAACTCCAAGGCAAGAAGAGAGGAGAGAAATTTCGACAACTCCAAGGCAAGAAGAGAGGAGAGAAATTTTGACAAACTCCAAAGGAGCAAGAGGGGAGATATTTCGACAAGGGGGAAAGCTTGGAGAGAGAGTTCGATTTCTTCTTCTTCTTTTTTGCTTCCATTAGATTCATGGTTTGGGGATTATTCTTTGTATATCTTTTGAACCCAACCATGAACTAACTTGATTGGTTGGGGTTATTGTGTTTTTGTGGTTGAGAAACAATTGGATTTTGTTTAGGTAATAAGAGTTTGCACTTTCAATTCAAGGTTTACTCATTCTTGGTTCTTATTCTTGTTTACAAGTGAATTGGGAGAGGATCTCGTAACTTCATCTATTTATCTAATATCGGGAGAGTTAGATTCAAGAAACGAATGAGTATGGTCTTTGTTCAATCTATTGATGGTGAAGATTAATCCGGCTTAGGAATAAGCTAAGGATTTCAATGGCTAAGAGGAGCGCAAGATTGGTTGTTGTCCACCCTTGATTCACGCAGCGATGTATTATCAAGGCATGCACAAATAGCTAGAGTTTTGACTTAGGGATAAGAAGAAACCATTGAAGAACGCTCCGCCGAACCTTGAAGTTGCTGCCCAGCCGCCCAAGTAGTTGCCCAGGCAACCATCAATTAGTTGCCAAGGAAACCCCACTGTGCAAGTTGCCACGGCAACTGAGTTGCCCTTGCACTCTTTTACCAAGACGATCCAATCGGCTATCACTCCACAACTCACGATAACCTGGCCTATTCCCTCTCTTATTTGATTTCATCTACTCTTTTAGTTTATTGCTCTTAGTTTACTCGTTAATTAGAACTCCTATTATCAATTGTGTTTTTATTTTCACAGTGCAGTAACTTAAGCAAAGTGGCCCAAACCAATCCCTGTGGAGACGATACTCGATACTCATATCACTTTATTACTTGCAACGTGTATACTTGCACAATTGCGTAGTACTTAAAACACGCAACAAGTTTTTTGGCGTCGTTGCCGGGGATTGGCAATTGGTGTTAGTTGTTTTTGTTATTGCATTTTTTTCTTTCTTAGTTTTACTAACTTTTCTTTTTGTTTGTTTTATCAAAAAAAATTAGGTGCGATACAAGTTAAGGGACATCAACATGTCGGGAAATAAAAGTCGATCTATTTGAGAGTTGATGTTGGAAGATATGAATCAATCCAATCAAGAGTTTCTTGCACCCTTTGATGATTACCTATACCAACTGAGAAAAGCCCAAAGAGCCTATACCATGGAAAAATCTTGTGCTATGTGTGGAGAACATCATGTGTTTGAAAATTGCCTTCACATTTTCAGTGCATATGACTACATGGAGGACCATAGAGGGAACCAGTAGCAAAATTATTCATGGTGTGGTCAAAAAGCTCAAAATTGTTTTTACCATAACAATTTTATCGCAACAACATATATGCCATGGCAATGTAGTCCTTTTCAAGAGCATTCCAATTCCTTGGAGGAAACGTTGCTAGCTTCCTTGGCTAGACTTGACAGATCAATTGAAGAGATTCGAGAGCTATCAAAGTCCATGGATACGAGGATAGCTCAGTGGGATGCAACCTTGGGGGATTCAGAAGATCAATTGAGGAGATCCACATATGTCATGGATAACATGCACCAACAATTCATTCCTAGGGATACTGAAGTCCCAAGGCAAGAGTACAAAGAACAATGCAAGGAAAGCTCTCCGATGTGTGAGGAACAACTAAAACCTCAAAGTCGAGAGTATGTTGATGAGAAAGACTGCCTAACACATGATGAGCCTGAGCAACAAATTACCTCGGCAATGATTGAGGAGCCTGAACAGAGCAATGCCGCGACAACACTCAGTGAAGCTGAGAACAACAATACTACAACAAATTCTGAGGAACCTGATGCCCAGAAGGTTACAACGTTGATGTTGAAGCAGAAATCTGTAGATTGCTCTCATCTACAGTTGCCACAGCAATTACACGACCACATGCAAGATCAACGAGATGATAATACTTTACCAATGGAATATGAGCAAGTAATGGTTGAACCTTTTGAATTCTTTAAAAACTCACCTCATCCATTGCAGGTATGTCTTGAGGAACCGATGTTGGTAGATTTGAAGCCATCGAAATCTCTACTGATGGAGATGTTTGAGAGGCCAAAAGAAAACGGTGTTTGGACTCGTGAAGCTTTTTAGAAAATTGGTTCTTCCCTTGACTTACAGCAAATTTTGGCAACTGATTGCCACGACAATTGGCTTGGGCAGCAATTGCCACGACAACAATGGCTACATCCAACCATGATAGAAGTCGACAAGAATGAGGTAATTGAATGGTTGGGAATGGATATAATTTTTCCTAATAATATATTCATGCCTTCAGGAATAGTAGCAAGGTGGAAGATGTGCATGGACTACAAGGGAACACGAAAGAAAGACACCTCCACCATGGTAACACAAAGGGGAGTAGCTGGGAGCACATTGGCTCAATCCTTTTGGGGCAATATTGTTACTCGATGGAGGGTGCGAATGGACTATAAGAAGTATCGAAAACGACCATCCTCAAGTTTTCTCAGATATGCAGTAGCATTAGAAGATGTATGATGGCACTTTTTTCAGACATGGTCGAAGACTTCCTTGAGATCTTCATAGATGATTTTTCCGTTTTTTGGTAATGACTTCGACATTTGCCTCGACAATTTAGAGAAGGTGTTGGCAAGATGTGAAGAAACCGATTTAGTTCTTAATTGGGAGAAGTGCCATTTTATGGTAGATGAAGGAATAGTGCTCGGCCACAAGATTTCATCCAAGGGAATTGAAGTAGACAAAGCCAATGTGGACGTGATCGAGAGCTTACCCCCACCAAGTTCGATTAAAGGAATTCGAAGCTTTCTTGGACATGCAGGTTTTTACAGGAGGTTCATTCATAATTTTTCTAAAATTACTAAACCCTTGTGCAATTTGCTTGAACAGGATAAAGTCTTCAATTTTGATGATTCTTGCGCCCAAGCATTCGAAACCATAAAGGAAAAGCTTGCCTCGGCACCCATTGTCGTTCCACCATATTGGATGCTACCTTTTGAGCTCATGTGTGATGCAAGTGATTTCGCGATAGGAGTAGTCCTAGGCCATTGCACATGTAAGACCTTTCTTGTGATATACTACGCTAGTAAAACTCTTAATAGTGATCAAGTGAATTACACAACAACGGAGAAAGAGTTACTAGCTGTAGTTTTCACATTTGACAAGTTCCAATCCTATTTGATTGGTACAAAGGTAATTGTTCATACGGGCCATTCGGTAATTAAGTATCTATTTGCTAAAAAGGATGCCAAACCTCGTTTGATTCGTTGGATATTATTTTTACAAGAATTTGACATTGAAATTAAGGACAGGAAAGGAACAGAAAATCAAGTGGCCGATCACTTATCACGCTTAGAACGTAATAGAGAAGAGGACGCGGATTTAGAGATATGCGATGCATTCCCAGATGAGCAACTTTTAGTTGCCTCAGCAACCATGGATGCGCACGCCTCGGCAACCATGGATGCGCATGCCTCGACAACCATCGACGCCGCATCAACCCTTGACGCCTCGGCAACCATGAATGCGCATGCCTCGGCAACCTTCGACGCCGCAGCAACTCTTGACGCGCACGCCTCGACAACCATGGATATGCATGCCTTGGCAACCCTCGATGCAGCAACAGCTCTTGACGCACACGCCTCAGCAACTCCAGACGCGCACGCCTCGGTAACCACCGATATGCACGCCTTGGCAACCATGGACGCATATGCCTCGGTAACTCTAGACGCACACGCCTCGGCAATCTTGGGAGCAGTCGCCACGACATCACATGCCTCGGCAATACCCTGGTACGCAGATTTAGTTAATTTCCTTGTTTGTGGTATTTTACCTTATGGCCTTACTCACCAAGGGAAGAAGTGGTTACGCCATGATACTAATCATTACTTTTGGGATAAGCCTCTTTTGTTTAAACAATGTGCAGATCAGGTTATACGCCGATGTGTCCCTGAAGAAGAACAACATAATGTACTCCGACAATGCCATTCTTCACCCTATGGAGGACATTTTGGAGGAACTTGTACCGCGGCCAAAGTTTTGCAATCCGGTTTGTATTGGCCAACACTGTACAAAGATTCCCAAGAGTTTTACAAGCAATGTAATCGTTGCCAGAGGACGAGCAATATCTCTAGACGACATGAGATGCCGCTCCAAAACATCACCAAGGTGGAATTGTTCGATGTATGGGGGATCAATTTTATGGGACCTTTCCCATCTTCATTCGGTAACCTCTACATTCTACTTGCCGTTGACTACGTGTCTAAATATGTTGAGGCAGCTGCAGTTCCCAACAACGATTCTAAGACCGTGAAACGAATATTGCAGAAAAATATATTTACACGGTTTGGGATGCCGAGAGTAATTATCAGTGATAAAGGCAAGTATTTTGACAACATGGTTATTGCCAAGATGTTGCAACGCTTCGACGTATCACACAAGATTGCCACGGCATATCACCCATAAACCAATGGGCAAGCAGAAATTTCCAACCAGGAATTGAAGGGTATACTCGAGAAAGCTGTAAATCCCTATTGGAAGGATTGGTCAGTAAGACTAGATGACGCACTTTGGGCATATCACACTGCATTCCAAACACCCTTAGGTATGTCTCCCTTCTGACTTGTCTATGGCAAAACATGCCATCTACCGGTGGAAATCGAACACAAGGTATATTGGGCAACAAGACCGTGAATATGGATTGGGAAAGTGCCGGGCAAAAGCGTTTGTTGGACCTCAACGAGATAGAAGAATTACATGCACTTGCCTATAACAATGCACGAATCTACAAGAAGAAAACAAAGCAATGGCATGACAAGAAACTATTGCCGCGGTAATTCATGCCAGGGCAACTAGTTCTCTTATTCATTTCTCGGCTAAAACTTTTCCCGAGAAAACTGAAATCAAGATGGTCAGGACCATTCAAAGTTGTCAAACCATTCTCCCATGGTGCTGTGATAATCAAGTCCATCACCGACGAACATGAATTCAAAGTTAACGGACAAAGATTAAAGCATTACAACGGTGCCCATGTGGAACGTAACAAAGAAGTGGTCACCTTAGGAGATGCGTGAGCATGCTCTCCTTTCAATATTTTCCTTTTCCTTTTCTTTTTCTTTTTATTTTTAGGAGATATTTTATTTTATTTTTCTTCATTATCTTTAGTTTTCAGGTTTTCTTTGTTTTCTTTTCCACAAAAAGACTCACAACCACCATGCTAAGGAAATTCACTGCCGACTATCTGTCACGGCAACCACAAAAGAGGATGCCCCTGCAACTACCTCAGCAGTTGCCACGGCAACAGAAACTAGCGATGCCCAGGCAACAACAATAGCTTCGGCAACTACTGAAGCCCAGACAAGTGAACCTACCTCGACAAACATGAATCAAATCAAAGCAATGCTATTCACGCGGTATCGGCCACAAGCATTAAACCACCAATCGGAAAATAAATCAAGCAAACGGCACGAAGGAAACTTATCACTCGAGGTGACGACCTCTCCGACTAACTCATTTCATTTAGTTTCTTTTAAATTTTGTTTCACTTTTACATACATTAAGGACAATGCTTCTCTCAAGTTTGGGGGGTGTTGGTTTCTAGTTAGTTTCATGTTTAGTTGCATTCATCTTTAGCAATCACATATAGGTTGTATATGTTGCTTGCCATGCCTTTGGTTGGAACAAGAATTGCATAGATTTAATGAATATCCGATGATGACTTTGCCAATGTACTTAATTGATAGAACTTTTTATTCTAGGATAAACATGGAAACACTTAGAATCGTACTATGATGCTAAACTTGATGAAACACTATTGTGGCGTGATCGATTTTAGGAATTCTAGCGAACTTAGGTTGATAGTTAAAAAGTTGGGGGATTAGAATAAAAATTGGATGAATGCTAGAGGTGCCCGAAATTGGCTCTAGTATGTGCTAAAAAGTGATCGCTAGAGGTGCCCGAAATTGACTTAGTATGTGCTAAAAATTGATTGCTAGAGGTGTCTGAAACCGGCTCTATTCGAATAAATTAATTAACTTAAGAAAACTAAAAACAAAACACTGGAGGTGCCCGAAACCGGATCTAGTTAAAACATGTTAAAAGAACCCAATAAAGTAATTTGAAAACATCTTGTTTGCATAGAATCCGAAAAATCAACTTGCACACAACTCCGCAAACACTCACAAGCATTATAGTTTGATTCTGAGTAACTCCTAAGTTTTCCGAAAAATGAAAAGCCAATCATACTTTATGCCCCGATTCTAAGAATTGAAATCAAGTTCAAAGCTAAGTTTGTGAAAATTGAAGTCTTGGCGGGTAATTATTAGTTTGCATTGCTTGATGACAAGCAATAGTTCGAGTTTAGGGGTGTGACAAGTGTTCAAAAGTACTATTTTTATTACCCTTTTTACTCATATTATTGTTAGACTTAGGCTCATATTAGTTGCATAATTAGTCATTCATGCATTAATTCATGTTTCTTTCCATCGTTGAGCTTGATTACATAACTTGGTGGCTTTTGTGGGAAAAGATGCTGCTTTGGTGTGTTTTGTGTGTATGTGCACAATCACTTGCCAAAGCAAGGCTTGAACCAGTTGCCATGGCAGTGCATGAAAGAGATGTCGACGCAGTTGCCAGGGCAATGCATGAAGGAGATGCCGAGCTAGTTGCCAAGGCAATTTTTGACAAAGAATAAGATGATGTGGTAGTCGAAATTGATGACTAGATAAGCCCAAGATGATGTGGAGCAAAGTTAAATCCTAAAGGAGTTTGATTTCCATGAAGAGGTTAAAGAGAAATTAAATCCCAAGAAGATAGGAGAAGTTCTAGAAGGAATTTAAATATAATAAAGAATTATATTCTTTAAAGATATTTAATTCCAACTTAACTTCCTCCTCAAGAAGGATTTTGACCTAGCCATCTCATATTTAAAGGACCAAGCCGTCAAAGAAAGAGAGCAAGAAGAGAGGAGAGAAATTTTGACAACTCCAAGGCAAGAAGAGGGGAGAGAAATTTCGACAACTCCAAGGCAAGAAGAGAGGAGAGAAATTTTGAAAAACTCCAAAGGAGCAAGAGGGGGGAGATTTCGACAAGGGAGAAAGCTTGGAGAGAGAGTTCGATTTCGTCTTCTTCTTCTTTGCTTCCATTAGATTCATGGTTTGGGGATTATTCTTTGTATATCTTTTGAATCCAACCATGAACTAACTTGATTGGTTGGGGTTATTGTGTTTTTGTGGTTGAGAAACAATTGGATTTTGTTTAGGTAATAAGAGTTTGCACTTTCAATTCAAGGTTTACTCATTCTTGGTTCTTATTCTTGTTTGCGAGTGAATTGGGAGAGGATCTCGTAACTTCATCTATTTATCTAATATCGGGAGAGTTAGATTCAAGAAACGAATGAGTATGGTCTTTATTCAATCTATTAATAGTGAAGATTAATCCGACTTAGGAATAAGCTAAGGATTTCAATGGCTAAGAGGAGCGCAAGATTGGTTGTTGTCCACCCTTTATTCACGCAGGGATGTATTATCAAGGCATGTACAAATAGCTAGAGTTTCGACTTAGGGATAAGAAGAAACCATTGAAGAACGCTCCGCCAAACCTTGAAGTTGGTGCCCTGCTGCCCAAGTAGTTGCCCAGCTAGTCGCCCAGGCAACCATCGATTAGTTGCCAAGGCAACCCCGCTGTGCAAGTTGCCGCGACAACTGAGTTGCCCTTGCACTCTTTTACCAAGATGATCCAATCGGCTATCACTCCACAACTCACGATAACCTGGCCTATTCCCTCTCTTATTTGATTTCATCTACTCTTTTAGTTTATTGCTCTTAGTTTACTCGTTAATTAGAACTCCTATTATCAATTATGTTTTTATTCACAGTGCAGTAACTTAAGCAAAGTGGCCCAAACCAATCCCTGTGGAGATGATACTCGATGCTCAGATCACTTTATTACTTGCGAAGTGTATACTTGCACAATTGCGTAGCACTTAAAACACACAACAAAATGCATGTACATGCACAGGCTTAGCCGTACCGATACGAGAGGCACCATACCGATACAAAAGTATCACATACCGATAACCGTTGCTTAAATGCTCCAACGACTCTTTTTATTTAAAGCAAGTACCGATACCGAAGTTCGCGTGTCGATACCAAAATGCCCAGAAGTGCATTTAATGCTGGAAATAAAGTCCTCAACGGCTCTTAACAACCCTCAATGGCTAGAAACGATCATGAAGTCCTTATAGGGTTTAAAAGCAAGCTTCAAGCAGCCATGGAACAACAAGAAACATAATGCCAACATTCCTTGTATAGAGAAATTGTGTTTGAGCTAATATTGTCAATTTTCTTGTAGAAAATACTAGTGAGCCAAATTGTCACATTTACCCAAGTGTTAGGTTTTGGGTGAGAGCTTAAAATTGCAAACATATTTGCCTTGTGAGGTTTTCCTTTGTTTGCTAGATTTGTATTCTATTTCTAAGTGTGTTTGAAAACATTGGGTATAAACTTTGAGGGTTGTAAAGGTTATCTCCTTGAGCCTTGAAAAAGGAAAGACAAATCAGTGAATTTATGGAAAATCCTTAGTGGGGAGTGGATGTAGAATTGGTTTAGAAGTCGAACCACTATAAATCCTTGTTCAATTTTTTTAATTTCCTATTGCTTCCACCAATTTTACTCAAAGACCAATTCACCCCCTCCTGGCTTATTCAGTTGATCGTTCGAGCCCAACAATATATATATTATTTCTCCTCACATCTTGTTCATGTTACTTGCTTAGTCTTAAATATAATGATGATGCGGTGTTCCATTTTGAGAGGGTAAAATCGGTTAGTATCTAAGATGTTGATGGTGATCTTTGTTTATTCCTCAAATTAATGAGACCCTTAAAATGAAATCGCATTCATAAATGGATCTTAATTTAAATTTCACTGGAATTCGCAAGTTCCAATATTAAGACAACTTGTCATCAACTACGTACCAATTTTCGGGGTTGTGGGGGTGTGAAACCTTCCCCACTTGTAATCGACTCCCAAACTCTAATTTTATTCCAGTTATCTTTTGGTACTCGGTCTACCTAACCCAAATGACTGGTGGCGACTCTATTTTCTCGATTTCAAATTAAACCAGGTTTTCCAAATGGCCCCAAAATTTTTTGTTATTACAAATGTTAAAAAAATATACTCTAACATGAAGTATTGAGCACATATTTCCTAATACAACCATAATGAATCTAGCATTAAACAAGCAAGTATATTTGAAGTGACATTGTTTTTTAGGAAAATAATGCACTGAAAATAAAAGATTAAGACTATTAGGAGATTTGTTACAGTGAAAGGAGAACTCGTCTTGTGTTTCTAATGAGTTCCATGCATTTATTACTTTTTTAAATGGGCAGGGAGAACTCGTCGGGTGCTCTTGACGAGTTCCCCAAAATATTATATGACAAATTTTCCCTACCCCATTAAAAAATAAAAATACAAGAAACTCGTCAAGAACACACGACGAGTTCCATTCCACTGTAGCAAATGCCTCGGTTTGCTAAATATTCTCCAACTTACCCTATATCCCTAATATTATATTTTAATCGCATTATTTCTCTAAAAAACCTAACTTTGAATCCATGTACTCCTTTAAAACTTTTGAAAATTTAACTTCACCCATAAGCTCAAAAGTCAATGGCAATAATGAGTAAAAAAAATTACCGGACCTGGAAACCCTACTTGAGTTTGAACTGATTGTAAATCGAGGAGGTGATGACCTTAACTCGACCTGAGTCTCACCTGATGTTGACCTGAACTCGAGTTGGAACTGATTATTTTGGATCTGAACCAGACGTGCAGCCGACCTGAGAATGACCCGAACCCCAATTGAACCCAATAATGTGATAACTGAAGTCGACCTAATACGAACCCATAAACAAAATTAACCTAGTAAATATTCGATATAACTCGACTTGAAATGACGTAAGATCCAATTTTATCTGACACGTTATCAACCCGACTTGTAATTGACCTGACTTGTTATTGGCCCAACTTGTTAATTGACTCAATCTGTATTTGACCCGACATGTAAATGACCCGACTTGTTGTTGAGACGACATGTTAATTGAACTGACTTGTAATTGACCCTATTTGTTAATTGAGTCAACCTGTAATTGACCCAAACTGATATTGACTCGACCTGTAATTGATGGACTTAAAGCTATTGACTAATTGATTTACTATAGTTTTTCAATGTTTTTAATAAGTATTCGTTTTAATCAAAAAATTCAAAATTTTCACTTCACTACTACTACAATATATTGATTGTTAAAATTTCTTGAATTTATTTTTATAATTATTTCAAGAATCCTACGAAATTAACTGTCACGTACACTACTTTTTCACTTAATGTGACAATTGTTTTCTTCATGAAAATATAACTCTGTATATTCACTATATTCTAGATAGGTTGAATTACTTGATTATATATACTTGAGACTTGTGAGAGTTGTGATTTGTGAGAGTTAAAATAGTTGTGATTATTTTAAGGAAGTAAACGAAGTTATAATATATATACTTGTGACTTTGTGAAAGTTGTGACTTGAAAGTGTTAAGACTTGTGAGAGTTGTGAATTGTGAAAAAGAAAAATTTCTTGATGTGCATGCAACAATATATATCAAAGAAGCAAACTAACTTAGAAATTATTAACTAATAAATTTACAAATTAAATTTAACGAATAGGCTAATATTGTATTTATTACATTTATAAATATAAATCTTAAAACCAAAACTACTAAAATTCCTAAACTTATTATACATAATATGAAGAATTAAAATTATGTTTGAAGGGATAAACTCTAAAAAAGAATTTAACCTAGAAGCAGAACTTATAATAAGCCTTTTTAACTTCTAAGTTTTTGTCTCCGCTGCACAATTTGAGATTTCAAAGTGCCACTTCTTGTCTTCAATTTGATGTAACTTCCAAGTCTTTGTCTCCGCTGCACAATTTGAGATTTCAAAGTGCCACCTCTTGTCTTCAATTTGATGTACTGAGTCAGACCTAAACTTAATCTGATACCCGAAATGATTCAACTTAGAGTTCATCCGAATCCGATTAAGACCTGACCTAAAGTTCACCCGAAACTGATATTATTCGACCTAAATTTATCCGAAACTGACTGATTCGACCTAAACTTCACCCAATATTTCATCACTCAATTGTCTTCTCACTCCTATTTTAGTTGAAATAAAAAGAGATAAATCTCAAAACTATGCATGAACATTTATTAAATATGCAGTTGTATACATTAAATTTAATTTGGTTAATTTTTCACAAATTTCTCACAATTATCAACATTACATTTTTTGATTACCTAATGCAAATACAAAATAATTATATTAACCCGATATAAAATAAATAGATGTATTTAATTTTTAAAATGTGTACAATTGAATCAAGATAAAAGCTCTATGTTTATAATTGAAAAAAATCAAACTTTCACGTGTACAATTACATCAAATTAAAGTCCATGTATAACATTACGCATTACATCAAAATTTACCTATAAATTTAATATTTATCTCAAATAAAAAGATCAAAGGTTTAAATTCTTAAGATCAAAATATTTTTAGCTATTTTTAAGCGTAAAAATACAAAATAAAGAGAATACGAGGGACTAGGGCCCAACTTGCTGCACTTGATATCTTTGTCTATGGAAATATATTGCATCCAAAATATGCTGGATTTTTTATAACCACCGTGTATAAGTTAAAGAAAAAAAATTATATAAAAATTATTTATAAAAATCTAATCAATGAACGTTGTAAATGGAGTGGTAAAAAATTTATATAAAAATTATTTATAATTTTTTTAATAGTTATGTGAACTTTAAGCATTAATTTTTAATTTTATCATTTAAAAATAATATAGAAGTATGAAAAGAAAAGAATACCCATGAATAATATTTGTTGTCTATTTAATAGTTTTTTCAGTTTTTTTTTAAACAAAGTTGGAACTCAGTTAACTGGTAATACTAACTGAATCAATAATTTAAATAATAATATAGGTAGGGGTGAACCTTTGATCGAGTTGAATAGAGTCAAAAAATTTCGAGTTATTCGAGTTGACGAATCATAGTTTTTTTTGAAAGAAAACAAAATTCAAATTGAAATATTCGATGGTGGCGAGACATTTTGTTGTGGTTACACTACAGTTTTATTGTGACTTTTAGTAGTTTTGTCACAAATGTTATATTTTTGTGACAAATACTTTTATGACACTATTGATATAAAAAATTGTGACATATTGATATTTGGTCACTGATATAACAATAGTTGTGACCATTGCTTTTCTTTTAACAATTAAATTGTCACTACAATGAATAATTGTGACATGATTTTGTTTGTAACTAAAATTTCGTCATTGATAAAGTACACATATTAGCATCAACATGTAGGTGGGAATACAATAATATTGACAATATACGAAGTTATCACTATTATTTCAAATTGTTGTGTCAAAAAAATTAATTCACTTAAAAATTCACTTTCTGTCACAACTTTTTTGTCACTATTGTCGAATTGATTTTGTCCCAATAATAAACTTGTTTTTGTTACCATTAAAATAGATTTTATAACAATATAATTTTTTTACAAAAAATATTAATAAGTAATAAAATCATTTCAAACTCGTCAAAATATTAATAAAAAATTGATGACAATCTATAAAATTTAATTTTATTATAATAAAAAATAGAGAATAAAATACTTCAAATTAAAAGAATTTGGATTATGGAAGACTTTCATTGTTGTATGGTGTTAGTAAGTATATGTTTCATGTACATATGAGGAGCAATTTGTGTTGTGGGAGGATATTAAGCAGCGTGTGTCAACAGAAATGATTCCATGGTATCTAGGGGAGACTTTAATAGGGTAAGAATAGAGATGGAGAGAAATGACTATCAGAGCTCTTCGAGAAGTATGTTGGAGTTTTGTGATTTTATTGAAGATCTGAATTTGGCGGATTTACTGCTAAATGACAAACAATTTACTTGGTTCGGTGTCGCGACCATTTTTTGAAATGAGCGTGTAAAAATAGCCTGACGATCGCTTTTAAAAAATTAGGGTTTTTTAGCCATTTTTAATTTAATTTTGAAAATTTAGGGTTTTTCATATTAAATTGGATTTTCCTTTATTTATCATTTTAAAAACATTTTGGAGTCGTCACCGATCACTTCGAGGTAGACCGGACACTGGAAAACAAACCAGAGATTCTTATCTTAAAAATTGTGTTCGGGAGTCGGTTACGTGTAGGGAAGGATTAGCGCCCCTACGAACGCTCGTTATCGGTACCTTTAATTTTACGTGGCATTTTGGCATTTCAAATAATTATTTGAATTTAATTTATCCCATAATTATTAATTGAATTTAAATTCCAAATTCAGATATCCTTTTATAAGAAAATTCATTTTGTTCGAATATGAGATTAAAAGCACCCCGTTAGGTGGCACCCCAATTCATATTTTAAAATGAATTTCCAACATAAAAGGTTTTTAATGAATGTCCTTTTATTGTCTTGTTGATTTTAAGTATTAACCTAAAAAGGCTCTAATTAATTAGTTGTTTAAAACTATGAATATTAATTAATTTAACAACTTTCATGAGAAAATGCCAATTTCTTGAACACCTTCCATATATTTAAAGCCCTTAAATTAATCATATTCCTAATTAATTAATTAATCCTTCTAATTAATTAGAGTTCTAATCCTAATTAAGGCTCTAACAATTTATTAAGTCAATATTATAAGTGGAAATGTATATTAAATGTTCACCTTTAAAACCAATGTTGAGATAACACCCAATTGTAAACAATGGAACACCATCCAAATTTGGGTTCCAAAGGTTCAATTTAATATACATTTAATTATCTACAATGTATTCTAATTAATTGTTTAATTTTAATTAAAGACTAAATTATTATTCAATTTTAAGTGAATTATGTATATTAAATATAATTTTTTTGAAATCCATATTGTGATAACACCCCATTGTAAACAATAGAACACCATCCAAATTGGATTCTAAAATTATACTTAATATACATCTAATTATACAATTATCTACCTATTTAATTATTGAAATCCTAATTAGAGAAACCTAACTAAGGCTCTAATAATTACTAAATTAAGTGAATTTAATTATCTAACATATAACCTATATGCTCAATTTAAAACATTCATAACACATATAAATTAATGGCATTTAATTAAAGTAAACAAATAATTAAAAGACCAAATTGAAAACAAATGAAACAAAGCTTATTTTTATTATAAGGACTAAATTGAAAAGATTACAAATGCTAATGCCCAATTACAAAGCAATGGTGACCCAATTGAAACAATACAAACCTAAGGGGTACAAATCATAGGGTTCGGGGACTAAATTGGGAGAATTATAAAACTTTGGGGTCTATTTAAAGGGAATTAAGGACTTAATTGAAAGAGGGACAAAGCTTTGGGAAAAAACCAAAGGCTATCCGAATCAAGGGACGCAGATCCTTTGTCCGACCCGATTGACCCTCGCGGGTCTGGGTTGACCCGATGACAAAACGGCACTGTTCTGCAATGGGTATAAAAACCCCAAAACTGAGCCAACTCGGTTATTATACACATTCACCCTCTCTCTCCACTTCTTTCTCCCCAAGATACTCTGTACACCAACACCTTTTAAACCTAGAAACAATCCCTAAACCGATCAAAATACACACTTTTCGGATAAAGTTCATCCGTGTTCTTCAAGAACCGGATGAACTTCAAACTTCCCGGCCAAACTCTGCCGCACAGTCTACCGTTCGATCCTTAACACACCTCTTCGATCACCATTAGGTGTTCGTCGGCCACCATTCCTGAGTTCTGGCCTTCGCCTCACTTCGGCCGGCCACCATAAGGCAATTTTTGGCTGTCGTGAGGTTATTTCCAGCCACCACGAACTGCCGTACCAAAACACTAACCTACCTAAATTTTTCCCGTTTTCAATCTTAACCCCTAAAACCTAACCTGTTTCATCAAAAACACATGATCTTCCCCAATCTAAACCTAAATCTACCCAACCCGAGCCCTCTTCAACTCCAGTCGTTCTCTAAAACCAAACTCCGGCCACCGCAAGATAAAAACTCCACCACAAAAAGGTTTTTTGAACTTTTATTTATTGTTTTTACTACTGTTTTGTTAAACTAAAATGTTTATTATTTTTGCAGAAATGAAGAAACGGGAAAAAATATACCTCCGTTGTGATTCTGACGACCGATGATCTTCCAGCGACTCTACAGCTTCCGACGACAATTGGGCTCCTGCGACGACCGTCGGCTACTGGAGGTTCACCTCCACAAAGTCAGTTCAGCTTCCCCGAGGTAAGCTTTTCTCTCTTCTTTATTAATTATTATTATTATTATTACTTTATTTATTTATTATATTATTAATGACTGACAAATTTCTCTATCTTCAGGTATTTATAGCATGGCAGGTGGATGACGTCAGGGACTAATGAACTGTTGACAATTGGCTTGGGCTGGGTTTAATCCGGGTGAACTCTAAACTATCTTTGGGCCTCTTTATCTGATAATATGTATTTGGGCGGGAACTTAATTGTAAAATGGGTTGAAAAAAAACATGGGCCTTGTATGTTTGTAATTTGGGTTTGAAGGCTTTTGGAATGTAATGGATACGTAAATATGGACTGTTGGATATTATTTGGGCTATTTATTTATTTATTTATGTATTGTATATTTTAGACTTATTTATTTATATATTCGAACCCCGGACAAAATACAGGTATTACAGCTGCCCCTCTTTGCTCATTGCTGTGGAACAGGAAGTGGGAAAAGACTAAAAAGACACGAATTTTTTCCGAATCGACTGGCCATCTTCTAAACTACTGAAGCTTGAAGCTGTTCTTCTCATTTCGAAATTCTTCAAACTTCTGCCAAACTATGGAATTTGAAGCTGTTCTTCTTATTATGAAATTCTTCATCTTCCAAGCCTTGGAGCTACTTTTGAAATTCTTCATTCTCTGAGGTTTGAAGCTGTTCTTCTTATTATGAAATTCTTTATCTTCTAAAGTTTGACATCATTCCTTGAAATTCTTCACCTTCTGAAGTTTGAAGCTATTCTTCTTATTATGAAATTCTTCATCCATCTATCGAACTATAGAATCTGAAATTGTTCTTCTTATTACGAAATTCTTCATCTTCTAAAGTCTAACATCATTCCTTGAAATTCTTTACCTTCTGAGGTTTGAAGCTGTTCTTCTTATTATGAAATTCTTCATTCCTCACTCTTTTACTACTCTATTTTTTTGGTAAAGGCACTGAATAAGTAAGCTCTTCTTATTAGGAACTTCCTCATTCTTCAAAAGGGCGAACTCTTCTCATTAGGAGATCTTCTTTCTTCATCAGGTGAGTTCTTCTCATTAGGACTCTGTGGTGAATTCTTCTCATTAGGAATTCTTCATTTTTTGCTGGATGAATTCTTCTCATTAGGAATTTTGGGGCAAACTCTTCTCATTAGGAATTCTTCAATTTTATTGATCCACCTCTCTGTAAAGCCACAAACAAGTAAGCTATTCTCAATAGAAACTCTCTTCATTCTTCAACAAACGAACTCTTCTCATTAGGAGCTCTTCAATCTTTCTTGGCGAGTTCTTCTTATTATGAACTCTAAATTCTTTTCTAGTTGATCTCTTCTTACTAAGAACTCTAAATTCTAGATATGTTGATTCTGCTCCCCTCTGGGGAACAATCCTGCAAAAAGAAGCATCATCAATTAATTCAAATTCAATCTAAAATATCATGAAATATTTTCAATTTCTCGCTTGAAGCGCTGAGTTCTTTGATGTCATTGTTTTTCTGTCTAAGGTATTTTAATCTTTCTATCTGAAGCTCATATGGGATCTCATCTCCTGTTTTTCTTCCTTTGTTGATCAACCTTCTTCTATGCATGCAAAAGTCAAATTTATCATTAATTTTCCAACAGTAATTGTAAAAATGTACAATTTGGTATATCATTAAGAAATTTCAAGTGCTTCAACAGGAGACACTGAAACTATGAATCTTCCTCGTTTGAGCCTGAAGTTGGTCTATCTTGCTTTTCAATATGGCAACTTGAATCATTTTTTCTTCTTCTTTTTTCCTTTTTTCCTTTTTCTCTTTCTTTTTTCTTTTTCTTTTTCTTTTATTTTCTTTTATTTTCTCTTTTTTCTCTTTTTCCTTTTTTTGTTTTTTGTTTTTCCTCTTTTTTGTTTTTTTTGAAACTGAGGGCCTAAAGGATTAATATTTATGCTGATATCATGCCCATCGTCTTATTGCAATAACATTCAGAAAGTTATCATCATTTCAGAAGGTATCAGCCCGAAAGACTTAACATCATGCCCGAAGGACTTACTGATGACCCGAAGGATTTAGAATCGTAATGCGCTTTCTTTCCCGTGCACACAATTAGAAAATCTTTGCTGAAATCTGCCTCTGCAAATGGATCGAAATTGTTGCTAAGATCTGCCTCTTCAAACAGATTGAAATCTTTGCTGGGATCCGCCTCTTCAAACATATTGAAATCTTTGCTGAGATCCGTCTCTTAAACAGATTGAAATCTTTGTTAAAATCCGCCTCTTTAAACAGAATCTTTAGCTAAAATTTTCCTCTACAAACAGAATATCTTGCTGAAACCTGTCTCTACAAACATAATGTCTTGCTGAAATCCACCTTTGTAAACAGAATATTCGTTGAAATCCATTTCTACAAACATAATATCTTAAGATCCGCCTCTGCAAATGGAGTTTTGGAGAAATCTGCCTCTGTAATCACAATATCTTGAGATCTATATCTGCAAACAGAAAATAATGAATTAATATATTTGCTTTCTCATAAACACAACTATAATTTTTGCTAGATCTATTTCTCAAAGATCTATGCTCGCTCGTTGTCGAATTTTCTCCTCCGAGATTTCTGTTCATTTCTTGTTGGATCTTCCTCTTTAAGATCTTTATTCTTTCTTAACTGGATCTTTTCTCTGAAATATCTGCTCATTCTTGCTTGAATCTACTTCTTCTGGATCTTTATTCATTCCTAACTAGATCTTTTTCTCCAAGATCTTTGCTCGTTTCTGCTTGGATCTACCTTTCCAAGATCTTTATTCTTTCTTAACTGGATCTTTTTCTGAAATCTCTGTTCATTCTTGCTTGGATCTTCTCTTCCAAAACTTGAAGTTATAAATTGACTTTCACCTTTCCCTGATTAAATTTACAAATTCTTGCCAAAATATGCAAAAATGCTTTGAATGTATGAATTATCATGCTCCTTCTTATGGATGCCTAACTATATGATGTATGAATATTGTCAATTGAGGATCACTTGGATAAACTTTTATCTGCTAGGGAGCTCCAAATTTCTTCGCTTCGTCTTTCATTAAAACTTCTTCTACCAACAGCATAACCCGTCTCACACTCAGGTTCAATCTTCAGGATCTCTGCATCTTTTTCTCTAAAATGCCTTTTTAGGTTTTCACTTTAGATTTTTCTTTTTTTTCTCAAGGCGCCCTTTCAGGTTTTCACCTCAGTTTTTTTCTCTTTTTCTTTCTTTTTTCACTTCTTTTTCCTTTTTTTGCAACAATGTTTCCTTTTGTTCATTCGGATAGAGCTTCCCCTTTCATGGACTAAGCACATAAACCACTTTTTTGCCATATTCCACCATGTATATCTACCGAGGATCACTCTTTTCTTAAAAAGCTGCTCTTGTTATATCTTTATTCAGCTTCTTTGACAAAATTCTTTCTCATAGCTTGAAAGAGATCATGATTCACTGTTGTTCTAGCTTGCAGACTTTATTTACCGGCATGAGATGTTCTTGTAAGGTTCTTTTTGCAACATTGCCCCACTCTAGCTTGACTTTAACTACTATATTTGCCTACATTCGCCTCGCTTTCTTACTTTTGAATAGCAAAACCCTTAACGGATTAATCTGACTGCATATTTGCTCCCAAAAGATAGCTCATTCTTTCTCCTTTTGCCCCATAATTACTTGTGTCATTTTCTTGCAGCTTTTGTTTGAATGTTGTTGACACTCTGAGCTGTGTCTTTTCCTCGTCATACTTTCTATCATTAAACAAGTATCGAGGCCACCTCCTATTCTGCCTGCACTTAAAGGATTAGTACATCATAATAATACCCACGAAATCCTTTGCTTTTCTAGTATCTAATCAATTTATCTGCAAGATGCTTGTTGAAAAGATAAGCAAAAGGCTCAAAATATTATTTTACTAGATTTGAGAAATTGGAATAACTTGATAAGTCATAGAAAACATAAGAAAATAAAAATTAAGATTAGGCCCCTAAATATCAAGTGTAATAGAGCCCTTGAACCAAATTGCAAAGATCAACTCCAATGTGACCCCTTCTGAATTATTAAACATCTGGGAGAAACATTTCCCATATGCCTATTTCTATCCCATTTAATGTACCACTCTTTACCTCACTAACTCACCATGGCCCAATCCTTCCCTCTTTTCTGATCTCGATCAAGGATTAGAAGTCTGGAAGTCCTTGAAGAAATGTTAACCCTGATAAACGGGATGTATTCGGAAGACAAACTCACCTTGCTCCAATACCCATATATGGTCAAAATGGTCTTTTAAGGCTTGTAATGTAGGCTATGGTTCACGACTGCCAAAGAAAGGATATATAGGATCAAATAAATACTTAAGGGTGATGAAACCAAGGATCATTTTCCAAGTGAAATATCATTTTTCACTCATTGATCTGAATATATTCGGATGAAATACTCTTTTCTTTTCTCTTTTTTCTTCTTCTCCCCTTTTTTATGGATCACTCTAGACTGCCCATTTCTGGGTTTTCACCATAGAGTTCATTTCCTTTCCTTGAAATCAATCTTCCACTGCTCCTTTAGATAGATACTTATTTGAGTAAAAGATCTCACATATATGTATTGCTCTTTTTTCAACTTTAATGCATTATCCAGCTTGATTCCGCTGACTTTTTGAACACGAACTTCCACTGTTTTCTTTTTCTTTATTTTCTTCTACTTTATTTTACTGAATTCAGAGTATTTTTTTTCATTCATCCTGTCTTTCCTACTTGTGTGCTTGATATATTCACTTTCATTTCTTTAGCCCCTGATTCACAAGGCATTACTATCATAGCATGATCAAAACCGGACAGTTTTCACTTGCGAACAAACTTTTATCCTCTTTGCCCCCAGTGTAGGGGTGATCCTTTGTTTAGGTTGAATTGAAAGAAAATCCTCAGGCTCAAAGGGGACAAAAAATAATATTTTCTTATTTTCTTTCTTTGTGAAGGGATATAAAGGAATGCAAAATGTCCTTCCATACTTGGATATCTTCGAAGGAAAGCCGTCTTCAGGTGGAAGATGTTTTGGGTTATCACTTCATTCAAAGACCTTAGCCAACAATGCTTGAGAGGCAATTCACTCAAAATTTATATTTGGGATTTTCCCGTGATTCTTGAGCACTCATTAATGTCTTCCCACTGGCCTAAATAAAGTATAAAAGTGTCACATTTTTGAAGTTGATCTCTGAATTTGATTCAAGGTCACTCTTACAATTAATATCCAGGGACCTGGAAAAATGTTAGTGAAGATATATACATATATGTATGGGAGAACAAAAACTAACCCATAAGAAAGAATGAATGAAATATTAAAAATCAAAGAATGCAAAATGTTTGCCATTTGAGAAAAATATATAGGAAACAAGCATCATAAAAAAATAAATTGAAATAGCCTCTCTTACAAAGGACCCCCAATGCTCACGGGCAAAAGTAATTGGGATGATTCAGGGTATTACTCCGTAACAGTCCTAAAATTGTAGACAGGTCTCTCGTAGTTCATTGTTGACCATTAATCAAGGAAGGCTTGAGCTAAATTTGGTCACTCTGCTTCTATCGTCGATTCTTTTTCTTCTTCACCATTAAAAAGTGTAGCGATGGTCTTTTTATCGCTAAAAAACGAGGCGGTTTTCGAAGGTGTTTTTGAAAGGTGTTTGTGATTCTTTTGGATATAGAATATTTATTCTGTGGGGTTTTAAAAGAAACCGCATTTTAAAAAAAATGGAGTCACCACCGGCCACTTAGGTAGGCCGGACACCATAAAACCAGAGATTCATAAAAATTGGTTTCGGTCTAAAAGAGGGGTTTATATAATTGTTATTATTTTTGAAATGGGTAAATCACACACTTAATCCCCCCGCGTTTCCAATATTTTCATTTTTGTCTCGCCACATGGTATAATTACAATCCCAGTCCCCCTGATATTTCAAAATCTTGCAATCCAGTCCCTAAATTACACCGAATCAGTTTTTAAATGGTAAAATTACGCCTTTAGCCATCCCGCGTTTTTGAACTTTTCATTTTGGGTCTGCCCCTTGGTCTAATTACAGTTTTGATCCTTTTAGGTTCTGTTTGTTTCGCAATTTCGTCCCTAAATTACATATTATTGTTCTTTAATTTCTGCCACTGACTTTTATTTTTCTTTCATCTCAGTCCTGTTTTCTTTGTAAATACTCATGTTCGTATTATAATCGTATATGTTGATATTCTATTGTTTTATTTTATGTCCCTCGTATATGCCTCGTATTTTAATGTTTACATGTATATGTGTATTAAGCTTATAATAGTCATGCATCTTTTTATCCGGTTATTCATATTAAGCATGTTATGTTTTAGTTGATTCGTACATGGTATATTTTGTATTTTTGTATGTGTGTATGTTTTTTTAAGGATTGCATGCTAGTATATTTACTTTTTTTGTATGATATATTGTCTCATATATGTTGAAATATGTTTTATTACTAGTATGCATGTCTTTTTGAAATATTTGTTCGTCTATACGTACTTATTCCTGCCTTGTTATTCTGACATGTTACAATTGTTTTTATCTATTATTTAGATTAATATGTATATATGCATGATCCAGTCTAATATATTATTTATGTTAGATTAGTATTTTGTTATGTCAAAATTTATTGCATTTAAATATTTTGCCATGTTTTATATTTTTGCCACTAAAATCGCATATGATATATAAATTGTTAATGCGGTGTCCTTTTATCCGAACGTAAACGGGGCCAGTATCAGGCGTAGTGATAGTGGTTGGGCGTTTACTCTCGGATAACGGGGCCCTTAAAATTAATTCGCAATTATAACCGAATTTTAAAATAATCGTCACTTTAACCCGGAAAATCCAATATTAATAAAGCGGTAATTATTAAAGTACCAATTTTGGGCGGTGTGGGGGTGCTAATCCTTCCCCATCCGTAACCGACTCCCAAACCCAATCTTTATGAATCTCTGGTTTTATGGTGTCCGGCCTACCTAAGTGGCCGGTGGCGATTCCATTTTTTTTAAAATGCGGTTTCTTTTAAAACCCCACAGAATAAATATTCTATATCCAAAAGAATCACAAACACCTTTCAAAAACACCTTCGAAAACTGCCTCGTTTTTAGCGATAAAAAAGACCATCGCTACAGATGGTGACTCTGCTGGGGAATATTTTTGTTTTTTTTAAAAAAAAAACAAATGAGAGTCAAGCTTTTGAAATAATTACCGCTTTACTAACATTGGA
The DNA here is from genome assembly GCA_019671005.1 of Hibiscus mutabilis. Lineage (NCBI taxonomy): Eukaryota > Viridiplantae > Streptophyta > Magnoliopsida > Malvales > Malvaceae > Hibiscus > Hibiscus mutabilis. The sequence goes on along the minus strand of CM033719.1, from coordinate 23,461,222 downwards.
AGTTCCGGATTAAAATGACTATTAAATTAACATTCGGTCATAATTGCGCGTTTATTTTAACGCATTTAAAATATGGCATATAAACCCGTTTTTCTAAGTGGGGGGAAAATGCTAATGCTTTCGTGGAGATATCGTTCTCCCGTATGGGCCTAGAAAGTACCTTCGGGGCTCGAGTACCTTATGCTTTCGTAAGGATATCGTTCATTCGTACGGGCATAAGCGAATGGGTCCCCCTGAATTGAACCCGGTTGAAAGGAGCCTATAATGGGTGATGATCGGGGGCCTTGCTACCCTTAGTAGGGGACAACAAGGACAATTCGGGTATCTCCTAGAATCAACACTGCATATAGAGAACACATAGAAACCCACCCTGTTAGAACCATGCGGATAACCTAGATGGAACGTAAATAGGATTGCCTTGTTTGCTTATCGCATTTAATTTGCCCTTTTATTATGTACTTATCATTTTTGTCCGGTACTGACTTGTTTTCTTTTGCTTTGTTTCTGCATATCATCGCATTCGCATTAGTGTGGGGCATTGATTCCCGAGTGATTTCTCCCATAATAGAAGATTGTTCATGATGGACCAAAGGTTCTTTGACCTGAAGGAAGGGGGTCCAATCCCAAAGCTCCATCCCGAGACTAGACCAGGGACATCCGAAGAAGAATCATTCAAGGACTTCAGAACAGTTTCGGTAAGCAGTGTCAATTATGGGGACAAACAAGATGAAATACAAGAACTAAAGAAGCAGATGTCCGAGATGATGGACCAGATGAATGCCATGATGAAAGGCAAGCAGCATGTCGAACTCAAAAAAGATTCGGTCGGGGAGCAGAATGTGGAACAGAATGGTCAGAATGTCAAATAGATAACACCGTTAAATATGACAAATCAAATCCCTTTGTGATCAATCTCAAGAAGCAGACAAGTAGCGTATCTGGGGTAGATACCCAGGGAACAGAGGTAAAACCAGGGGAAGTTCGAGAATCTAATGACATCAGAAGACATTATCCTATACCCATGAGATACACCGAGTTACTTCCGTTGCTTGTCGAAAGGAACCTTATCATACCAATGAAGTCTGTACCAAGAAAACCTCCTTATTCGAAAGATTACAATAGTCGTGTCTGGTGCAGCTACCACATAGGCGATTCGAGTCATCACACTGAAAATTGTAGGGCCCTGAAGGACAGAGTTCGAGATCTTTTCAGAATGGGAATTTTTGATTTCGAAGACGGACAACCCCGATTCTTCAGCCAGCCGTTGCCCGATGGGCAAAGTCGAAGGGAGGTCAATACCCAGACCAAGGTTCGGATAACACAGAAGTGGGTCACTCAAGCGGGATAAAATTAGGAGTCAAGAATAAAAGCGTCTCAGAAGGTGAACTTGCACGCAAGTGCGGCCAGCTCGAGCATGAGAGGCACAATCTGAGCATGAAATTAAAGAACGTACAAGACGAGTACCAGAAGCTGCACTTTGAATTCAAGAGTTTCGGTCTGGGTGACACCGCGGAAGAGTGGGTCAATGGTATGATTCAGCTGAGGAACGGTTCAGAACGCTGGAAGCAGAAATGCAAGAATAGTAAGAATAAAGTCAGATCATTATCACAGAAGCTGGAAGAAGCTGAGGGCCAACGCGACTTTCTCCAAAATGAGTTGGAAAGCAGTCTGGCCATGGAAGATATCCTGAAATCAAGTCTGCAGCAGGGAAAGGAATGAATCACAAGCCTTTCAAATGGAAAACGCAACACTCAAAGAACAGATAGCGAGGCTCGAGACTGCTTTACATACCAGTGAGATCCGTGCTGAGGCAATGACCGTTAAGCTACAAAAGGCTGAGCAAACAATACGGGAGAAAGACCAGGACATGAAGATGGTTATGACTCAAGACCGACAAGTAGCTCAACAGGTAGCAGATTTAGCCGATGCAGCAGCACTAATAAGCCAGAATATGGATCCAGCATTGGACCACGAAGGAAAGCTGACGGGACTGTTGAATGAGGTCAAGACATTAGGTGCCAGGGATCACCGCTATCTGTAAAACCCTAATACCGGATGTAATAAAACCTCTTGGTCTGAATGAAAGATGTCCTATAGGGACAAATCACTTGCGGAATCGATGCTTTATTGCATTCATGCATTGCATTTGCATCACATCCTGTGCATTGTTTAATAATTTTATCATCGTATGACACTTCATCATCTAATACTTGGGGTTCGATGCCAGTGTGTGTGTTAATTAATCGGAAAATAGAACGAATTGAAGAGTCAAGGCTTGACCAGTTAGAAGAAAGAATCGAGAAAGAGTTTAAGAAGAAAGAAAAAATAAATGCTTTCAATACGAGGGAACTCTGCCTAGTCCCTGATTTGGTCATTCCTCCGAATTTCAAGGTTCCTGAATTTACGCAGTATGACGGAACCAGCTGCCCGAAGATTCACTTAACCATGTTTTGTAGAAAAATGGAAGGATACATGAAGAACGAAGAATTGTTGATCCACCATTTCCATGATAGCCTGACGGGACCAACAGCAGTGTGGTATAACCGTTTGAACAGAAACCAAGTTAGGTCATGGGGTGACCTCGCTAATGCCTTCTTGGGTCAATACAAATATGCTTTAGATTTAGCACCCTGTCGGTAGTTTCTTCAGAATGAGAAAATGAGACCAAGTGAAAGCTTCAGGGAATATGCATTAAGGTGGCGATGTTTGGCGACCCAAGTCCAGCCTCCTATAGCAGAAGAAGAGTTGACTCCCCTATTCCATGCAACGCTTCCCTCTCTCTTTTTCGATGTGATGTTGGAGAAATCGAGAAATGGATTCAAAGATTTCATGATGATTGGAGAGAGGATAGAATATGCAATCAAAGAAGGAAAATTGGGCCTAAAGTCTAAGGACCGAAGCGAAGATAAGGTAGATAAGGATGGAGAGGTAAATGAGTGTCATCTCCAAGGTTCGCGTGGCCGTAAAAGAAGGAGACAGACTGACAAATCGGGGTCATCAAGGAAAATTCCTCGGACGAGCGCAAATTTGGAAGTGTTTGGGACATCTATCTCAGACATTTGGCCTCATCTGGTAGGGGGTCACTATCTTGTTCCTAGGCCGATGAAGATTGCACCTGATCCGTATGCCCATAGTTTTGACTCGAGTAGCACATGCGAATTCCATATGGGGGCACCGGGGCATCCCACCATAAAATGTAGACCTTTACTGGAGGAAATCAAGAAGCTGGTCAATGATGGAACCCTGACACAAGAGCTGATCAAGCAGTGGAAGACCAAGGATGAGAAGCAAATCTACATAGTGCTGAAGAAGCCATAGATGTCTCTACATTAAAATACCTTCCTGAAGTAATACAAGGAATCAATTCTATGTGGCCCCCATGTGGCAAAGATCTTTTGTGATGGGGCATGTTTGTTGATTTTTATTTTCAATAAAGAACACATTTCGCTTAACATATAATGTTTTTGAAAGCACATAGATATTTTCTCGCCGTTGTAGGACGTTGGATATCAATTGCAAGATGTGACATTAGATAAATGTCGTGACAACGATGATGTGTGATCTTCCCCACCGGACTCTGGTCAGCAAAGCGAGATTATTACTCTTTCGATGATATTCAAGGATAAAAAAGCTCTAAATGTCAACCATGTAGAGTTGCTTGAAATTGAAACTCTAGGCATAATCTTCTAGGTAGTAAAGAAAAAATAAACAAAAAAGGAAGAGAAAAAGAGAAGAAAGAAAAAAAGAAATGAAAATAAAGAAATGAAAATAATAATAAAAAGTACTCCTATGTTCGAAACCTGGTAATAGGCTTGTTCGGATAAGAGTATGGAAATTTTGAGGCACTCCGCTGAAGCGATAGGGTGGAGATACATCATCCAATTCAAGAAACCTTAGCTTCATGAGTGATGGTAATATTTTCAAATCGTGACTATGCCGAGTAACTTGGGGCAGTGTTGTTTGCTCCATCGTTGTCCTCAAGACAAAGGACTGTGACGAATTGATTTCCTCAAATAATGATAAAAGCAAAAAAAAAAGGAAAAAAGAAAAGAAAGAAAATAGGCGATATCATGGGAAAAATTAAGACTCGCACCACCCAGAACTCTATTCCTAGAGTAATATTTTTGTGCTCAAGTGGTTATACAAGCCTACCCTTTTGGGGGCGGAGTAGATAATGAGAATTGAGAAAGAGTAGCACTCTGCAGCAACGCGGTAATCATGAGGATGAACCGAGTCACCAGGGAAGACTTCACATCTTTAAATTACCAAGTGGTTGAATCTAAGCCACTCTTGCACATGATATCCAGAGCTCCTATGCTGTGTTTTCAAAATCTTGTATGTTAATCTAAATGATACCCTTCAGTGGAACACCAATCAACAAATTGACAAGTTAAAGCAACAAAAATTTCCATGTATTACTTCAGGGGTAAGATCCAGAACACAAGGTTACGGATACTATTGGAGCCCCTAACCAGAAATAACCTCACAATGCATAGAATGAAGATGATAACAGAGGTATAGGTGTCAGACAGCTCAAGAACAAGAAACGAATTCCAGCCACGATGCCTTGTTTGGTTCAAGAAAATGAAGGACGAAACATGACAAGAATGAGCTTACAAAGTGAGGGGACGGAAAAAAAGTAAACATTGAGTCTCCAAAGAATTGAAGCACAGAGATCGATGAATGGTGCCCGTCAAGAGGCAACAAGAAGATTGAGGTTAAGAAGCATTCCGCTCACCCCGATGACGAAATTAGCAAATACTCAGAATGTTGGGTCAAAAGAACTGGAAAGTAGCCGAGCATGATCGAATGGGGCAATGCAGAACAGAAAGAATAATAAGAATCTCTGCACACGCATGATATAGTTGGTGAAGCAGGCAGAGACCCCGAAGAAGAAAGACGGGTGCCCGTGCAAAAGAACAAGAGCGGGTGCTCATTGAACAGAATTTGACAGAAATGAAGCACATAACAAAAGGAAAGGAAATAGAGAAATCCGAAGAATGACTTTACAGGACATAAGATAAACAAAAAACAAAAAAAAGGAAAAAAGGAAAAAAAGGAAAAAAAAAACAAGAAAAAAGAAAAAAATGAGAAAAAAAGCATAATATTCGGGTCATTGATAAGTCCTTCGACCACGATCTTAAGTCCTTCAGGCCACTAATAAGTCTTTCGAGTGTGGTAATAAGTCCTTCGGGCCATCAGTAAGTCCTTCGGGCATGATGCGGCAGCATATCGGCGTGAGTCCCCAAAGAACAACAGCCATAGCGGCGTGATATCCAGATATTAAATCCCGGGTCATCGATAAGTCGCCGGGCACGATGTTAAGTCCTTCGGGCCACCAATAAGTCTTTCGAGCGTGGTAATAAGTCCTTCGGGCCATCAGTAAGTCCTTCGGGCATGATGTGGCAGCATATCGGCATGAGTCCCCAAAGAACAATAGCCATAGTGGCGTTACATCCAGATGTTAAATCCTTCGGGTCATCGATAAGTCCTTCGGGCACGATGTTAAGTCCTTCGGGCCACCAATAAGTCTTTCGAGCGTGGTAATAAGTCGCCGGGCATGATGCGGCAAAGATATCGGCGTGAGTCCTAAAAAAAGAACAACATCCATAGCAGCGTGATATCCGGATATTGAATCCTTCGGGTCATCGGTAAGTCCCGGGCACGATGTTAAGTCCTTCGGGCCACCAATAAGTCTTTCGGCGTGGTAATAAGTCCGGGCCATCGGTAAGTCCGCCGGGCATGATGCGGCAGCATATCGGCGTGAGTCCCCAAAGAACAACAGCCATAGCGGCGTGATATCCAGATATTAAATCCTTCGGGTCATCGATAAGTCATTCGGGCACGATGTTAAGTCCTTCGGGCCACCAATAAGTCTTTCGAGCGTGGTAATAAGTCCTTCGGGCCATCAGTAAGTCCTTCGGGCATGATGTGGCAGCATATCGGCATGAGTCCCTAAAGAACAATAGCCATAGTGGCGTTAGATCCAGATGTTAAATCCTTCGGGTCATCGATAAGTCCGTCGGCCACGATGTTAAGTCCTTCGAGCCACCAATAAGTCTTTCGAGCGTGGTAATAAGTCCTTCGGGCCATCAGTAAGTCCTTCGGGCATGATGCGGCAGCATATCGGCCTGAGTCCCCAAAGAACAACAGCCATAGCGGCGTGATATCCAGATATTAAATCCTTCGGGTCATCGATAAGTTCTTTGGGCACGATGTTAAGTCCTTCGGGCCACCAATAAGCCTTTCGAGCATGGTAATAAGTCCTTCGGGCCATCAGTATGTCCTTCGGGCATGATGCGGCAGCATATCGGCGTGAGTCCCCAAAAGAACTACAGCCATAGCGGCGTGAGGTCCAGATGTTAAATCCTTCGGGTCATCGATAAGTCTTTCGGGCACGATGTTAAGTCCTTCGGGCCACCAATAAGTCTTTCGAGCGTGGTAATAAGTCCTTCGGGCCATCAGTAATTCCTTCGGGCATGATGCGGCAGCATATCAGCGTGAGTCCCCAAAAGAACAACAGCCATAGCGGTGTGAGACCCGGATGTTAAATCCTTCGGGTCATCGGTAAGTCCTTCGGGCACGATGTTAAGTCCTTCGGGCCACCAATAAGTCTTTCGAGCACGGTAATAAGTCCTTCGGTCCATCAGTAAGTCCTTCGGGCATGATGCGACAACATAGCGGCGTGAGTCCCTAAAGAACGGTAGCCATAGCGGCGTGAAACCCAGATGTTAAATCCTTCGGGTCATCGGTAAGTCCCTCGGGTACGATGTTAAGTCCTTCGGGCCATCATTAAGTCTTTCGAGCATGATGATAAGTCCTTCGGGCCGTAAATAAGTCCTTCAGGCATGATGCGGTAGTCTTAGTAGCGTAGGTCCAAAAATGGCAACAGCCTCATAAAAAAAAGGGAACCTGCATTTTCAAGCCCCAGTGAAAGGTTCCATAGAGGGAGAACCCTAAATCCAGAATCTCAAAAAGAACTCTCAGTCGAAGGAATTCACCTATGACACAAGGTTATATAGGAAACCTTTTGTGTCGAAAGCGAAGAGTCTTATATAGGAAAGGCTCCGATCTTCACTGTCTTAGAATGAAAGGTTCTATATAGGAAGAACCTGTAGCCCTGAGATTTTAGACGCCAAAAGTTCTATATAGGAAGGACTGACGGCTCCAAGGTTTGAAGACTAGCAGTTCTATATAGGAGGAACTCTCAGTCGGAAGAATCCATCAGCGGCGCAAAAGGTTTTATATAGGAGAAACCAGCGTTGAAGACGAAGAGTTCTATATAGGAAGGACTCCAAGCTTTACAGTCTCGAAGTGAAAGGTTCTATATAGGAAGGACTCATAACTCGAGGCTTCGGAGTGAAGGGTTCTATATAGGAAGAGCTTGTAGCTCCAAGATCGGAAGGTGACGAAGCTCTATATAGGAAGAACTTACAAGCCCGAAGATTCAGCTAAGGAAGAGCGGAGATGTCCAAAAGAACACGTTTTCCCAAAGCTACAAACAGGGAAGTCTGATAAAAATGAGTGCTTATGAATCTTTGCTTTGTTTCCCATTCCATGAGAACAAGCAAAGAGGGGCAACCTGTAATCACTTATTTTTACTGTAAATACATATTAGTGTTGCATGTATATTTATTATATTATATGTTTATTGTTTGCATGAGTATTACTAATATATATATAAGGTGTGGTGTGCATGTATATTATAAGCTATGTATGTATACGTATTAAGTGTGTATGTATGTCGCGTACGTATCTATTAAGTACGAGTGTATTTGTTTAATGTGTATAGATGTTAAGTCAATTATGTGTATGATTATATGTACGTATGCTAGAATGTTATATTAATTAATGTTTGTATAATATAAGTATACGTTTGCGTATGTATGTGTATTGCTATTATAATACTAATTATATTATTATTAATGGGCTGATATGAAATGAAATCTAAAAAATATATATATATTAAAACCAAATAAAATAATTGAAGTCCAAGTCCAATTACAAATAATTACAAGGCCCGGTTGGCCCAAACCCAAACCTTATCTAATTACAACTGTGTGTGCAGGTGACTGTGGGCCGTTGGATCAAGATGTGATCCAATGGCCACGATCCAACCAGGGAGCCAAAATATCTGCCAGTCGCGTGTTCCACACGTATGGACCGTTCGAGTGCCACGCGCGCGTGCAATCCACGCGCGCGTGAGCCCCACGCGCTCTGACTCCTCGACTGCGGAGCTCCACGTGGCAAGATCAAGAGCTGTTTCACCAAATTGAGGCTTCATCCAGGCCGTTCGTCCCTCAAGCCATCTTGACCGTTAGATCAGATCTGATCTAACGGTCGAGAACGCATCTGGCCGCTGGAAGAACACCCACACCGCCACCATGCCGATCTTCAACCACCGTGCTCAGAACATGCCAAAGACAACAAGTAATAAGTTTGTCAGTCCAGATCTGAAAGAACAAGTAATATACAACTTGTACCAAAAAAGACAGGGATATATGAAGCGAAATATTTTGTAACAGAGAGGTGGTAACAAAAAAAACAAGAGGGTGGTAACAGAGATCTTGTAACAAAAAAAAACTGAAAGTTGTAACCAGTCAAGTGATAATCGAAAGTCAGTCCAGTGGTAAACACTTGTTTCCTTTTCTTATTTGTTTTCTTGCATGCATATACAAAGGGATAAACAAAAAAAAGAGAGAGAAGAGGTCTTACCGTCGCCGTCCGTGGGTCTCCCTTCCTCAGTGACAAGCCTTTCGGCTTCCCCAAGCCAGAGATGGTGAACTCGAGGAAGGGGAAGGCCCCCTTTGTTGTTTTGTTTTTGGTTGAAAATGTTTTTTTTGGTTCGTATTTCCTAGATCTAGGGCGAATAAAGGTGTATCTTCTGAATCCAACCTCGGATTTGTGTCGAGGATGGAAAGGGGGTTATTTTGGTAGGTTTTGGAGGCTCGCCGGTGCCGGTTAGCGGCAGCCGGTGGCGGAGAACATGGCATCCGTCCGCCGGATTCTGGGTTTCATGGGGGATTTGAGAGAAAATGAAGAACACGTTGAGTTATAAAAACCGAAAAATGAAGGAAATGGCTGAAAAATTGGTTTCGGTCTAAAAGAGGGGTTTATATAATTGTTATTATTTTTGAAATGGGTAAATCACACACTTAATCCCCCCGAGTTTCCAATATTTTCATTTTTGTCTCGCCGCATGGTATAATTACAATCCCAGCCCCCCTGATATTTCAAAATCTTGCAATCCAGTCCCTAAATTACACCGAATCAGTTTTTAAATGGTAAAATTACGCCTTTAGCCATCCCGCGTTTTTGAACTTTTCATTTTGGGTCGCCTTGGTCTAATTACAGTTTTGATCCTTTTAGGTTACATTTTGTTTATAATTTCGTCCCTAAATTACATATTATTGTTCTTTAATTTACGCCTTTGACTTTTATTTTTCTTTTTTATCTGATCCTGTTTTCTTTGTAAATACTCATGTTCGTATTATAATCGTATATGTTGATATTCTATTGTTTTATTTTATGTCCCTCGTATATGCCTCGTATTTTATGTTTACATGTATATGTGTATTAAGCTTATAATAGTCATGCATCTTTTTATCCTGGGTTATTCATATTAAGCATGTTATGTTTTAGTTGATTCGTACATGGTATATTTTGTATTTTTGTATGTGTGTATGTTTTTTTAAGGATTGCATGCTAGTATATTTACTTTTTTGTATGATATATTGTCCCATATATGTTGAAATATGTTTTATTACTAGTATGCATGTCTTTTTGAAATATTTGTTCGTCTATACGTACTTATTCCCCGCTTTGTTGTTATTCGACATGTTACTGATTGTTTTTATCTATTATTTAGATTAATATGTATATATGCATGATCCAGTCTAATATATTATTTATGTTAGATTAGTATTCTGTTATGTCAATATTTATTGCATTTAAATATTTTGCCATGTTTTATATTTTTGCCACTAAAATCGCATATGATATATAAATTGTTAATGCGGTGTCCTTTTATCCCAGCGTAAACGGGGCCAGTATCAAGCGTAGTGATAGTGGTTGGGCGTTTACTCTCGGATAACGGGGCCCTTAAAATTAATTCGCAATTATAACCGAATTTTAAAATAATCGTCACTTTAACCCAAGAAAATCCAATATTAATAAAGCGGTAATTATTAAAGTACCAATTTTGGGCGGTGTGGGGTGCTAATCCTTCCCCATCCGTAACCGACTCCCGAACCCAATCTTTATGAATCTCTGGTTTTATGGTGTCCAGCCTACCTAAGTGGCCGGTGGCGACTCCATTTTTTTTAAAATGCGGTTTCTTTTAAAACCCACGGAATAAATATTCTATATCCAAAAGAATCACAAACACCTTTCAAAAACACCTTCGAAAACCGCCTCGTTTTTTAGCGATAAAAAAGACCATCGCTACACAAAGACATGCCCATTCTTGCTCATGCTCTGATTCTTTCATTTTTCTGAACAGTTTTTTTAATTCTTCAGTGATCAAATTCCTCAATGTTGCTCCACTGGTCTCTTGCCATATTAAGTTTGTCCCACCTTTATTACTTAGGGCAATCAAATGCTTCAAGTACTTGAACTTTTATCAAGTTCATCTTTAATTTTAGAGAACCACCAGAACTCTGCGGCAAAACTTGCTAAGTCCTTGAACTAGCTGACATGTGTATTTTATCATCACCACCATAACCTCTGATAGGCGATTTTCCTAAATAAAAAATACCAACTGAATATGATTGCCTCATACTCAGTCATATCCTCCTCATAAGTGACCGAACATTTGCAACCATGACCTTATATCTTGAAATCATTTCTGAAACAATTCAAGCGAATCTCTGGGCTTGAAGTAACTTAGTTGATTTCATATACTACTTCAGAGATAATTCTTGCAAACTGTAACCTATTGATGCTTAGACATGAACGAACAGACTTCTCAACCCTCTAAACAATCTTGGAAGCATTTATTATGGATCTCTGACTAACCAACTTCTTGATTTCCTCCATTAAGGACCTATATTTCTTGTAGCTCATCCTGGTGTCCCATGTGAAATTTGCAAATACTATCGGGATCATAACTATAGGCAAACAGGCTTAACATCTTGTTCGCCGGTCCAGGGATAAGAGATTAATCTTTGATAAGGTAAGGAAATAAATCTGAAATGGGCATTCCAAATATGTCAGAATTTGCATTTGTTCGAGGAATTTTCCATGATAGACCTGGTGAGTCAGTTGACCTTTCCTTATGGGAATCTGATCACTGCATTCATTCACTTCTTCCTCTCTTTCACTTGACATTTTCAACACTTGTTTTCTGAGCAATCCAATTGCATTTTCTCCAATCAGGGGGCTATTTTTAAGTTAGATATCTTAATAACTGATCTTCAGTGTCAACTTCCAAGATCTTCCACTTCAGAAAGTTTTGAATTTGCAGCTTGAAGATGTAGCAATCTTCAATTTCTCAATCATAACTCAGAATAGCCTTGATATTATAACAACTTAATTAATGGTTCTATGATAGTTTCTTCTAATACTGCGAAGCTTCGAGCAATTTGAAATGTATCTCACAACATGAATGAGATCCAGCTTAGATTTCGACTTTCCACTGACAGGAGCATCTTGAGCATATGATCTTATGACATTCTTCTAGAGAGGAAAAGTCGAAGGGATAGATACCAAAATATTATTTTGACTCTAGTTGGTCTTGAACTGTTGTAGGTTACCCACAAAAGTATGTTATAGATTCTGTACTTTCTCTTTTATCTCAACTCTTCTAGAAAACAATGATCTTCAATTAAACTAAGGCTCTTCATAAATACCCAGTATTGAGGAGACAAAAACTTCAACGGGCCATTATTAGAAAGTGATTTTGGATAGCCACAAATCTGAACATGACATTAGATAGGAATAATTGTCTCCCTTATCTGACTGAACTCTTCAACTTCTTTGTCTTGTGTCTGTATTCTGTTCTTCCTGCAATCAACTCCTTTGTAAGCAAACTTCAATCGTCAACTGACCTTGGCATTCTTCGCTTTTAGAGAAAACCTTTTTTGCCTCTCATCTCTATTAGGATCATTATGTTCCTTGACTGTCACTAAACCATCGATCGACAAGACTTTTAACTAAACTCCAGAATCTGAATTTGTTCAATCTTCCTATGCCTGTCCACTGAGCTTCTTCATTTTAGCATTTTCAAGATCCACCAGTGCTCTAAGTCAAGCACTCTACTGTTCTCTTCACGATCCAAACTCAAAACTTCTACATTCTTTACGGATGCCCCCGACTACATTGGACCAAACTTACTCATCTTTTATTTGGCTTTTATTCTAATCTCTCTCTTTTTTGACCCTTTTTTTACTCTCTTTTTTGCATACAGAGTCCTTTCAGATTGAACCTTTATGTGAGATGAGTTTTTTTTCTTGATCACCCATGTTGATGTTTCATCTGGAATATTTCCTTTCTCAACTTATCTGACTCCAAGAAATGTGGTAGCTCATGTTTTCCTTTTTTTTCTCGGACTGATAAACCTTTTTCTTCATTCGACCCAAATGGCTCTCAACCACCTTTGAAACTGTTCAACCTTAACAGATCTGTTACCCGCGCTTTTCAAAACATAAATTTTAACCCATGCCATGTTACAAAAAATGCAATATTTTAAACAAAGGTGCAATATTTTTTTAATTTACATAATGTTTAAATGTTGTAATGCATGAATGCATGATGTATCAATTTCAAGAACTAGTCATTAGAACAACACCCATTTCACTAAAAGGTCGAATACAAAGAAAAGGCAATATGTTCACTAGCTTCAGCTCTTTCGGTTGTTCACTTTGTTCAGTCTTTGAGTCAACATTTGTCCTAGATCGGTGATATCAAAGTGTTGTTGCAGGCTCATGAATTCATCGAATAAAATCTGTACATACTACTCGTTCCCTGCTCCTAACTCTAAAAGTACTATTTTAATGCCAATCTTACAATGCTTTTGCTTGTATTTAGGTACATTTAGTTGCATTAGGATGTTAAAAGCATGCATTTGCATAAGGAGTTTAGAATTCTATCTATGCCACTGTGAAGGGTTGTTTTGTTGGCAATTTTGCAGGATTGGCGTAGGATTTGGCCCAGAAAAGCAACACAGGCAGGAATGCCAGAGAGAATGCCGGGTGCTATTCGCACAGATGGACCAAACAATACCAAGCACTGGCTAGAAGAGAAGTGAACTTGATATCATGCCAAGAAGCTGTTGGACCCCAAAAAAATAGGACATGATCAAGCTTTGAAAAGATAGTAATTGGATCAATCTCCGAAAAATAGTGGATAAGATGGTGCAAAGACTGGTTGGCATATTTATGCCAAGCTTGGACACCAAGGTAGCGTCGGTGTATGATGTCAGCCTTAGCCTAATCAGCTCTTATTCAAATTGGGATAAGATGATTATCTCTTATCCCCTCAGCATTTAAAATTCAAATGAGGACCTTATCCTATCCTTTCCTTGCACGCCTATTTAAACACCAACCAAGGAAGATCTTGAAGGGTGATTCATAGACAATCGGAGTGAGGAGTTGGTGTGCAATGATTGACAACCGGCTGCACCTTGGAAGGGTGGTTCGACCAACTTGGCCGGGGAGCCTGGATCTTGAAGGTCTGCATCGAGAGACCCCTTCTAGCCCATTTTCTCTTTCAAGTTATTTTATTTTGTTTTAAATGATGATGTACTTGGGAAACTTTTGTGGTTTTTTGGTTAAGTCCCTCACCATGAACTAATTTCATAGTTGGTAGGGGATGTTTGTGTTGAACGCTAATTTATGTTTTAGTTTTTAATAATAAATCTGCCTTGGCAATGTTTTATCTATTCGGCATACTTTAATGTTTTCTAAATACTATACCAAGCGAGAGCTGGCACTGTTGGCTTATTTCTCTTTAATATCTTAACAGACTTGGGGTGGCAACGATTGAGTTGTTGAATACTAAGGAGAGATCTTCGAGAGAAGTCGTTCAAGTAGATGAACTTACTTCGGGAGTGAAATCTACCCCTTAGGAGTATAGATTGGATCTTAATCAAATTAGTTTATTTAAAAACATGCACTATAGAGATATAGGGGTTTTTACATGATCAATTTAGGGTAATGACCATCGAGAGAGGCTTTGCTAATTTTGAATATTCTCGGCAAACAATGCCAAGATAGGTTGTTATTAAAGGCTGGCACGGCATGAATAGTGTGAAAACCAGGCATTCCCTGCCAACGCTCATTATTCATTAAAGCACCTTCCTTGCCAATGTCTTTACTTTATTTTCTTTCTTTTATTTTATTTCAATTATTTCCAAAACCACTTAAAACAAACAATTTTTCCTCAAGGCAAGTAACAATCAAATCAATTGAATTCCAAGTCAATCTCTGTGGGATCGATACTCAGCTTACCAGTTGTATTACTTACAGACCATGTATACTTGCACGCAAAAGACTCATCTTGGCACTGTTTTACACTTTTCCAATACATATTTTCTGATCCTTTTGCCAACATTCACTTAGAGAGTCTACAAGTTTTTGGCGTCGTTACCGGGGATTGCAACAGAATTGATTGTTTTCAAATTTTTACTTGTCTTTCTTTTAATTTTATTTTTGTTTTTATCGGTGTATGACCAGAAGCCATCCTGTGGTGGACGAGTGGCCATACGATCCGAAAATTGAGAAAACCATACAGAGGTTAAAAAGAAGATTTCGAGAGATGCAAAACCAGTAAATGAAGGAAATGGTGTGGTGAACAATGGAGGAAATCCACTTAACAATAGGATACCACCACCACCTGCGGTCCCAGTTGTTAATGAGATACCTATTAGAGAACATTCGGCACCAACCATTGACAATTTAATGCCAAGACTTGTTGGCACAAGGTAAACGCTGTTAATTTTAAACTTAAGCCGGTAATGATTTAAACTCTTTTGAATGTAGGTCAATTTGATGGAGCACTTACTGGAGATCTGAGGCAACATGTGAAGCAGTTCATGAAGATTTGCCAGTTATTTCAACAAAATAGAGTACCTGAAGATACCGTGAAGCTGAAGTTATTCACTTTTCCCTTGAGAGATAGAGCTAAGGCTTGGCTCAATTCCTTGCAAACGGGCTTAGTCACTTCATGGGCAGACCTATGCCAGAAGTTCTTGACAAGATTCCAGCCGCCAGCACTCACTGCCAAGCTACGAGGTGAGATCATTACATTCAGACAGGCTGAGGACGAAACCTTATATGATGCCTAGGAAAGATTTAAAGATCTACTGAGGAGGTGTCCTATGCATGGATTCCCGAATTGGACTCAAATACAAACCTTTTACAATGGATTAAATGCACAAACAAATACTGTTGATGATGCTTCAGCAGCCGATTCGTTGCTTGACAAGACATATACCGAGGCTGTTGACATTTTAGAGAGGATTGCAATTAACGATTTTGAATATCCTGTTGCCGGACTTGGGACCAGAACTAAAACCAATGGGAAATTTCAGGTTAATGAACTAACGTCTATCCATGCCGAGATTTCCAGCCTTACTAGCATGGTAAGAACGTTGCAAAAGAACAATGAGGCCCAAGAAGTCAAAGCATTAGACCCATTTTGTACAATTTGTGGAGAAAGCCATCACATGGATGAATGCCCTGCCAACCCTGAATCGGTAAATTACGTTAGCAATGTGAATCATTACCGTAATCCTAAATCCAATACTTATAATGTAGGATGGAGACAGCACCCTAACCTAGCATTGGGAAATCAAGTAGGTAACCAGTACAATGCCCAGCGCCAGAATACCCAAAGGCAAAATAACAATGTCATGACAACTTTCAACAACAATGGCATGCCAGCATTCTATCAGAATGCCACACCGCAGAAACCTCAAAACAATTTCCAGCAAGGGTAGAGATTCAACCAAGGAGGCACTCTCACAGAGTACATAGAGAGGAATGATGCCACAGTCCAGAGTTTGGCAGCATCAATGAGGAACTTGGAAGTTCAGATTGGCAATGCACTCAATAATCGACCTTAAGGGGCATTGCCAAGTGACACCAAAGATGCCCAACACAAAGAAATGAGCAATGTAAAGCCATAACTCTTTGGAGCAGTAAGAGTGTGAGGTGGAGAAGGCTACCAAGCAGCTAATTAACTACCAAGTCGAGAAGCCAGTGCTAGCAGAAAACCCCAAGGAAGTAGAGAAAGAGGGACCAAACATAGATGATGCCAGTGGCAATGCCAAAATAGATGCCAGAACTGATGCCAACACTTCCTTGGCAAAGCCAGCAGCGCTGACATATGTTTATCTGCCACCACCATTTTCAGCGAGACTTCAAAAGCATAAGCAAGACCAGCAATTTAAGCATTTCTTGGAGGTTCTAAAGCAATTGCAAATAAACATTCCATTGGTAGAAGCCTTTGAGTAGATGCCCAACTATGTTAAATTCATAAAGGACATCTTGTCCAAGAAAAGGAAGTTGAGAGACTTTGAAACTGTTTCTTTGACCGAGGGATGCAGTGCCATGATCCTAAACTGATTGCCACCAAAGTTGAAAGATCCGGGAAGTTTTACCATTCCCTGTACCATTGGCAAGAAATTCATGGGCAAGGCACTGTGCGACTTAGGAGCTAGCATCAACTTGATGCCAATGTCAGTTTTCAAGAAGCTTGGCATAGAAGCCAGACCTACCACAGTGACACTCTAGCTGGCAGACCGGTCCAATGCACATCCCAAGGGTAAGATTGAGGATGTGTTGGTAAAGGTAGACAAAAAAAATTTTCCAACTGATTTCATCATTTTGGATTATGAGGTTGATATTAATGTCCCGATTATTTTGGGTAGACCTTTCCTTGACACGGGTAGGGCTTTGATTGATGTTCATAAAGGGGAACTAACAATGCACATGAATGATCAGCATGTTACATTTAATGTGTTTCAAGCTTTGAAATGTGCAAATGAACCTGATGAATACCAAGCAGAAGAGATGATGGAATCCATCTACACTTTGGACACGACACATTTATGCCAGAATACAGAATTTGATGCCAATGAATTAGACAGCATAGCTGAATTGTTCGAGGAACCAGAAGAATTAGTCTTGGAGGCTGAGGATGTGAGTTATTTTGAGCCACTACAGTTGGTCGGCAGAGAGATCAAGGCACCTAGACCATCAATTAAGGAGCCATCGGCATTGGAACTAAAACCACTGCCAGATCACTTAAAGTATGCTTATTTAGGTGAACACTCAACTCTGCCAGTGATCATTGCCACTGATCTCCCTAATGATCAGGAGGAAAGATTGCTGGCAATATTACGTGATTATAAGCAAGCATTGGGTTGGACCTTGGCATATATCATAGGTATTAGCCCAACCATTTGCATGCACAAGATTATCTTGGAGGAGTACCATGGCAAGGCCAAAGGAGGCTAAACCCAAGCATGAAAGAGGTTGTGAAAAACGAGATCATAAAATGGCTCGATGCTGGGATTATATATCTCATCTCCGATAGCTCTTAGGTTAGCCCGGTGCAATGTGTGCCAAAGAAGGGTGGCATGACCGTGGTACAGAATAGTAAAGCTGAATTGATTCCCTCCAGAACTATCACAGGATAGAGAGTGTGCATGGACTATAGGAGGCTGGACAATGCCACGAGGAATGACCACTTCCCATTGCCATTCATTGATTAGATGCTAGACAGGTTGGCAGGTTAAGCTTTCTATTATTTTTTGGATGGTTATTCAGGTTATAATCAGATTGTTGTTGCCCCTGAGGATCAAGAGAAGAACACGTTTACGTGCCCTTATGTGACATTTACGTTTAGAACGATTCCATTCGGCCTATGCAACGCACCAGTAACATTTCAACGTTGCATGATGTCTATTTTTTCTGATATGATAGAGCACAATATGGAAGTATTCATGGTTGACTTCTCAGTGTTTGGCAAAACATTTGAGGAATGTCTTCAAAGTTTGGAGCAAGTCTTGAAGAGATGCATAGAGACAAACCTAGTGTTGAACTAGGAAAAATGCCACTTCATGGTAAAGGAGGGAATTGTTCTCGGGCACAAGGTAACTGAGAGAGGATTAGAAGTTGATCAAGCAAAAATTGAGGTAATTGAGCAATTGCCGCCCCCAACGAGTGTCAAAGGTATAAGGAGTTTTTTAGGATATGCCAGTTTTTATCGTGATTTATTAAATATTTTTCAAAAATTTCTAAACCTTTGTGCTTGTTATTAGAACATAATGCCACTTTTTTCTTTTGACGATTCTTGTTTGAGAGCATTTCAGGAACTTAAAATAGAAGTTAACCAATGCCCCTATAGTTGTCGCACCAGACTAGATTAAGCCCTTTGAGCTCATGTGCGATGCCAGCGATTATGCCGTAAGGGCAGTCTTGGGACAAAGGCGTGGCAAGGTTTTCCATGCCATCTACTATGCCAGCCGAACCTTGAATGAATCACAATTACTCTACAACTGAGAAAGAATTTCTCGCGGTTGTATTTGCTTTTGATAAATTTCGATATTATTTAATTGGTAACAAAGTTGTGGTGTATACAGATCATTCGGCATTGAAGTATCTCTTGGCAAAGAAGGATGCCAAGCCAAGACTAATACGATGGACGCTCTTACTTCGAGAATTCGATCTTGAGATCTGAGACAAAAAGGCAGTGAAAACTTAGTAACTGACCATCTCTCACGTTTAGAGCATCATCTTGAAGATGGTAAGATTGATTTTATAAGAGATGAATTTCCTGACGAGTATTTTCTTGCAGTTAATATCGTGCCATGGTATGCTGACATTGTCAACTACTTGTTGAGCAACATTTTACCACCAAACTTGGTATACAATGCCAAGAAGAGGTTCTTATGAGAAGTTAGGCATTACTATTGGGACGAGCCAATATTGTTTAAACAGTGTACCGACCAAGTGATCCGCCGGTGTGTGCCCGAGGATGAACATCACAACATATTGCACTTGTGCCATGTTGCACCATATGGAGGTTGCTTTGCTGGGATGAAGACTGCAGCCAAGGTGTTGCAGTCGGGATTCTTTTGGCCCACACTATATAAGGATGGCCACGAGTATGCCAAGGCATGTGATCGATGCCAACGGACATGGAACATCTCTGGCAGACACCAACTACTACTCCAAATCATTATGCATGTAGACTTATTTGATGTATGGGGGATAGACTTTATGGGTCCTTTTCCACCCTCACCTGATAATGTATATATTCCTGTGGCTGTTGACTATGTATCTAAGTGGGTAGAGGCTATCACCCTACCAGCAAATGATGTCAAGGCCGTTGCCAAGTTCTTGCAGAAAAATATTTTTACTAGATTTGGTGCCCCTAGAGTGATTATTCATGATGAGGGCACCCATTTTAAATGTAATCTAATCTCTAAAGCTTTGTGCAGGTATGGTATACAACAGAGAATTGTCATGGCATATCATTCACAAACGAATGGGCAAGCCGAGATTTCAAACAAAGAGATTAAAAACATTCTAGAGAATACTATTAATCCATCAAGGAAAGACTGGTCCTTGAGACTAGATGAGTCCTTGTGGGCTTACAAGACTGCATTTAAAACTCTTTTGGGTATTTCACCGTTTAGACTTGTTTCCAGAAAACCATGCCATCTGCCAGTAAAGCTTGAACATAAAGCCGATTGGGCCATCAGAACACTTGGCATAGCATGGAGAGCTGCTAGAGAAAAAAGGTTGCTATACCTAAATGAGTTGGAAAAATTCAGAACACAAGCCTATGAGAACGCCAGGATCTATAAGGAAAAGGAAAAACGCTGGCATTACAGTGGGATAATGCCAAGACAGTTTGAGGTAGGCCAACACGTTTTGTTATTTAACTCACGGCTTAAATTGTTCCCAGGGAAACTCAGATCAAGATGGATGGGCCCTTTTGAAGTTGTGAAGCCCTATGCCCATGGAGCTGTGGACATTAAGAATTTGAAGACATGAGAAATCTTTAAGGTAAATGGTCAACATTTAAAGCACTACATGGAAGGTGATCATAAAAATGCCAAGGAGGTGATCTCTTGGCAGAGGTAACATGAAAGCACCATCAGGTTTGAATTTTTGTAAATATTAGGGTTAGTTGTTTTTCTTTTTTTTAGGTTTCAAGGTTTTTAGTAGTTTTATTTCTTTTAAATTTCATGTTTTTATTCTTTTACTGTGTTGAAAGGTTTTCTTTGAGTCAATGCAGAATCAGTATGCCATGAACCATGCCAGGATCGATGTCAAAAGCAATGCCAGAAACGATGCTAGGATTATTGGAATGAACTGATGTCTCAATAGAGAAATCTGCCAGACATAGTGCCATAATATCTTGGCATGCAGCGGTGTAAAAGACAGAAGGATAGGAGAAACCCTAGCTTGATCGGTCCATTTAATAAATAGAGAGTATTTTTCCTTAAATTTAAAACCTTAGCCACTAAAAAAAGAGAAAAAACTAATTAGGTTAAAATTTAAATTTAAATTTAACCTAATCACCTTATCACTTTAAATCCTTACCCTATCCTATCACCTTATCACTTCACCCTTATCACTTTACCCCTTTCAAATCAATTCTTTTTATTTTTCATCATTATCCCTAATTACCCCCCATTAAAACACTCAACCGACCTAAACTTTCCATTTTCTCATCTTAGCCGGTTAAATAACCAAACATCTATCTCATTTTTTACTTTTCTTTTTGACGAACAAGAATCAAAACTCCAAATCATCTCTTTTTCTTCATCTTGCTCAGCACCGGTTCAAATTTTTCAACGATTTTAATGACTTCCTCTTCTACTTCTTTCAAACGATTCTTCAACAAGGAGATTCAGAAAAAGTTTGAAACCAAATTTGCCTTGAGAAGTTTTTACTATGAGAAGCACTTCGACCTCAAAATAGAGACGAGCAATGGCTTCCCTTAAGAAGTCATGTCAACGATTAGCATGCACAAATAGAGTCTGTTTTGCCACCAAAAATGAGAGATCTATGCCACCATCGTTCAAGAATCTTATGCGCACCTTGTGACCAAGGATTCGCCATTCTTGATGATTAGAGGTAAATGTGTTCGTTTCGATAAAGGGTATATTAACACTATGTTTGAGTTGGATGGTGTAGGGGATGAATATTTTGAATATGCTGATTCGATGAATGATGGCAAAAGAAAGAGGCTACTGGCAGATCTGTGTGAGCCTGGCACGGCATGGACAGTGCCATCCAAGGGCACCGTACGGTGAAGAGGTTGGCATTGAAACCCCAATAGAGAGGATGGAATCACTTCCTCAAGGCAAATTTGATGCCTACATCCCATAACGAGACTGTGTTAGAAGAAAGGCTAATCTTATTGCACTCCATTGTTATGGGGCGCAAGATTAATGTTGGCAAGCTTATTATTGAGAAAACTTATAAGTGTGCAGCGAAAGGTAATGGCAGTTTGTTCGTACCCTTGTTGATTTCTAACATTTGCATACTCCATGGTGTGACCAAGCTTGATTCAGATAAGGGACAAACAATCAAGGGAACAACAATTACAGCTGCTATATGGAGAAATCTCGTTGCTGCCGAGCCAAAAGATAAGGGCAAGGGGAAGGCCAAAGTGCCCATGCCAAGGCCGAAAGTGTCAAAGGCCGTCCTAGCAACCATGCCGGAAACCGTGCCAGATAGTTCACTGGAAATGCTGTCCCAAATTCACCATCGCCAGGAGATCATTCTCTAAAAGCTAAAAAAAGCTGAAGAGCTCAATGTCAAGATGCGACATTACATCCAGGCCAGAGATGTTGTAATCAGGGAGGCTCTTACAAAATTATCAACTGATTTTGTGCCATAATTTCTAGACTTCCATGCCGAGCCCTCTGCCAGTGACAATGCCATGCTAGCTAGTCCAGTTATACCTCATCCAATGCCACAGTCCCATTGTCTCCAGTTCAAATCGAGTAAGCCAGTTCTGATTCTTCATTTGAATCAAAGGAAACCAAAGCCAAGTTTGCCAAAGCCAAGTTGCCAGTGACACATGCTATACATACGTCATCTGAGGCCACTGATGCACCTGCCGCGTCGAGCCTGCCAAGAAAATGGAGGAAGTTGGAGCCTCTACTGCCGCTTCAAAACCAAGCCTGAAAAGAAAGAAGCACATGACCCCTGATCGTGGGCCATTTGTGAGAAAAAAGACCCGTGCCGCACGGGAAATAGTCTTCGAATGGGAGTCCTCTTCTATCTAAACTCATTTACATTTCATTTCATTGCATTTACATGATCATGCATTTTTATTTTTTCTATTTTTTCTTGTATATATGTGTTGTTTCATGCATTGGGGACAATGCACATCTTGGGTTTGGGGGTGTGCATTTTCTCACATTTATTCCATGCCATACATTTCATGTTTATATTCTGTTGCCATGCCATTTAGGTCATTTAGATAGATGCATACCGAACCACTAAAAAAAGAAAAAAATGATGCCAGGCCATTTAGGTCATTTAGATAGATGCATACCGAACCATTTAAGCAAGTTTAATTTTATGTAGGTGTCTGTCCAATGAGGAAATTTTAATCTTTAGTTGTCATGCCATGCTAGTAGAGTAGTATGACGGGTTAGCTTGACAATTGATCTCTAGTTTAGGGAACTGAAACTTCACTTTACACGTAGTATGTACCTAGTTCCTTAGCAAACTTAGACTTTTTGAAACTATGCTCAGATTTAAAAAAAGAACAAATGATGCCAGGGGTAAAAGAAACTAATAAGGCAACAATGTTCTGCCAGGGTAGTGAAAAAAATGAACTCTCCTCGACCTAGGGATAATAAGTTACTTCGGGCTTCGTGGTTTGCTCCTTCTTAGTTCTCAATTTCAAACCTTAGAGTATGAGTTGAAGAGAAAGCCTAGTGATGTCTAGATTAAGGTGGGGATTCGTGGTATGCTCCCTCTTATCTCTCACGCTAAATAGTGTCACAAAGCAAGCTTAAATTAATGTCAACAGAAACCCTTGCCAAGAAAAAAATGATAAAAAAAGAATATGAGTTTAGGCAGTAATATTGGCTAAGGCAGTGAAAAGATACTTGGTGCATATTGCCTACACATCATGCATTCTTCATAAACTTATACTAGAGTTATATTGCTGCACTTGAATTACTACCTGCTTGGCATTATTGTACTAAGATACTGAGGATGGAAATAGAGCCAAATTCTGCTTGCCAACACGTGTTGGCATTCAACCAAAATTTTGTTGAGGTAACATTTTCACAACTTTTTTAATGTCAATCTTACAATGCTTTTGCATGTTTTTAGGTACATTTAGTTGTATTAGGATCTTAAAACCATGCATTTGCATAAGGAGATTAGAGTTCTATCTATGCTAGTGTGAAGGGTTGTTTTGTTGGCAATTTTGCAGGTTTGGCATAGGATTTGGCCTACAAAAGCAACATAGGAAGGAATGCCAAAGAGAATGATGGGTGCTGTTGGCACAGATGAACCAGACAATGCCAAGCACCGGTTTACAGATAAGTGAACTTGATGTCATGCCAAAAAGCTGTTGGACCCCGAAAAAATAGGACATGATCAGGCTCCGAAAAGATAGCAATTGGATCAATCTCCGAAAGAATAGCAGATAAGATGGTGCCAAGACTGGTTGGCAGATTCATGCCAAGCTTGGACGCTAAGGCAGCGTCGGTAGTATGACGTCAACCCTAGCCTGATCAACTCTCCTTCAAATTGGGGTAAGTGGATTATCTTTTATCCCTTCAGCATTTAAAATTCAAATGAGGAGTTTATCTTATCCCTTCCTTGCACGCCTATTTAACACCAACCAAGGAAGATCATGGAGGGCGATTCATAGACGATCGGAGTGAGGAGTTGGTGTGCAACGATTGACAACCGGCTGCACCTTGGAAGGGTGGTTCGACCAGCTTGGCCGAGGAGCCTGGATCTTGAAGGGCTACATCAAGAGACCCCTTCTAGCCCATTTTCTCTTTCAAGTTATTTTATTTTTGTTTTAAATGATGATGTACTTGGAAACGTTTATGGTTTTTGGTTAAGTCTCTCACCATGAACTAATTTCATAGTTGGTGGGGGATGTTTGCGTTGAACGCTAATTTATGTTTTAGTTTTTAATAATAAATCTGCCTTGGCAATGTTTTATCTATTCAGCATACTTTAATATTTTCTAAATACTATGCCAAGCGAGAGCTGGCACTGTTGGCCTATTGCTCCTCAATATCTTAACAGACTTGGGGTGGCAACGATTGAGTTGTTGAATACTAAGGAGAGAAGCTTCGAGAGAAGTTGTTCAAGTACATAAACTTACTTCGGGAATGAAATCTACCCCTTAGGAGTATAGATTGGATCTTAATCAAATTGGTTTATTTAAAAGCATGCATTATAGAGATATATGGGTTTTTTAGATGATCAATTTAGGGTAATGACCATCGAGAGAGGCTTTGGTAATTTTGAATCTGCTCGTCAAACAATGCCAAGACATGTTGTTATTAAAGGCTGGCACGACATGAATAGCGTAAAAACCAGGCATTCCCTGCCAACGCTCATCATTCATTAAAGCACCTTCCTTTCCAACGTCTTTAATTTATTTTCTTTTATTTTATTTCAATTATTTCCAAAACCACTTCAAACAAACAACTTTTCCTCAAGGCAAGTAACAATCAAAGCAATTGAATTCCAAGTCAATCTCTGTAGGATCAATACTCAGCTTACCAGCTGTATTACTTGCAAACCGTGCATACTTGCACGCAAAAGACTCATCTTCGCACTAATTTTACACTTTTCCAATATATATTTTCTGATCTTTTTTCCAGCATTCACTTAGAGAGTCTACAGGCTCTCAACCACCTTTGAGACTATTTAACCTTAATAGATCTGTTACCCGCGCTTTTCAAAACATAAATTTTAACCCATGCCATGTTACAAAAAAATGCAATATTTTAAACAAAGGTGCAATATTTTTTTTAATTTACATAATGTTGTAATGCATGAGGTATCAATTTCAAGAACTAGTCATTAGAACAACACCAATTTAACTAAAAGGTCGAATACAAAGAAAAGGCAATATGTTCACTAGCTCCAGCTCTTTCGGTCGTTCACTTTGTTCAGTCTTTGAGTCAACATTTGTCCTAGCTCGGTGATATCAAAATGTTGTTCCAGGAACATGACTTCATCAAATAAAATCTGTACATGCAGCGATCCCCGCTCTTAACTCCTAAAGCTAATCATTTCGCAACTATATTTCTGGATAGCCTAGATTATTGGCCCAGCTTTATTTTTGGTGTTTTATCTTTTATTACGGTACCAATTCGAAACTGTCAAGCCGATCTTTCAATTGTTGTATTGTGTTTCCTGATTTTGCCGCTTTCTCAGTTCCTCATTTTTATCAGCATCTTCCTTAATTATGGTATCCTTCGGTGAATTTCATCATTTGGTAAATTTGAATATCACCTCTGAGTTCAAAGCTTTCTATTCTCCCTTGGGTTCTTCTTTGCCAACAACATCCCTTGAATGCCCCTTTAATTTATCTGTTATTTATCCCTCCTCATTATTTTTTCCAGATACTGCATCCTGTTTATCTCTGTAATTGCTACTGACTCTATCTTGAAATTTGATCTATTGTTAAGCCTTGTATGAACCTTGTTCTTTTCTCTTTTTTACCCCAAAAATCCTCGTATTTCTCTATTGTTAGTGTTACATATATTCTCCCGAAAAGTAAGCAATTATACCGGCTTCATAAATAGGTTACAACTCTTGATCTACTTGACTGTCTAGCTGCAATACTATAACCCATGAATCTTACTGGAAAAGACTCTTCATATTCCCCATCCTATGGTTCTCAAATTAAACTTGATTCTAGCAAACCTTCATCACGCTCAAAATTTTCGGTATAACCTTGCATTAATGACACCTAGCCTCCATGCATATTGTCTTCATTCTTATATTGAGCCCTCACGAATCCGGTCCACAGTGATATATTGTCCCCACTTGTCTATCGGGCCCTTCAGTTCTTATGACCACTGCCTATTCGACTGATCCTTGAACCGATACCTCTCATGAATGCAATGTGATGCAACATTAATCAAACAAAACACACCCACACAAAACAAAAAATTGTGTTAGTATAGTGAAATAATATTGTAAGCAAAAAATTTATGTAAAAATAACCATAGAATAATTTATTTTACACACAAAAAAAACTAGAGAAAAGAATTTAAATTAGCAACACCCTGTCCTAGGTCTTTGTCTGGCTCTAGTGGGGTAGACTTCTATTACAGCATGTGGGTTTCAATCTAGACTCTAGGTACCCAAACTGTCGTTACTGGACTAGTAAGACATCGATTCAGGAGTATACGGCCCCTTATAGCAGAGGCGTAACCTCACGGTGTATAAGGTTGGTATACCGGAAGGAGGACGAAATTCTGATCACGGAACTGAATAACTCGCGTAAGATCATGCCTCACTCCCACTTAAGGGTGAAAAGCCCGGGTAGAAGGCTTGTGCATGAATGACAATTTATAACACACACGAAAAAGCTATTTGCATTCTTTCTAAAAATTCATCCAACAATTATGGAAAAAATTAAATTCAAATTACTGTCCTAAAATGCCACATAAAATTATTTAGGTCCGACTCTCATTTTTTAAAAAAATTTCTCCAGCAGAGTCGCCAAGCTATCGCGACCATTTTTTGAAATCGGGTGTGTAAAAATAGCCTGACGATCGATTTTTTTAGAAAATTAGGTTTTTAGCCATTTTTAATTTAATCTTGAAAATTTAGGGTTTTTCATATTAAATTGGATTTTCCTTTATTTATCATTTTGGAGTCGCCACTGATCACTTCGAGGTAGACCGGACACCGAAAAACAAACTAGAGATTCTTATCTTAAAAATGGGGTTCGGGAGTCGGTTACGTGTAGGGAATGATTAGCACCCCTACGAACGCTCGTTATCGGTACCTTTAATTTTACGTGGCATTTTGGCATTTCGAATAATTATTTGAATTTAATTTACCCCATAATTATTAATTGAATTTAAATTCCAAATGTAGATATCCTTTTATAAGGAAATTTATTTTGTTCGAATATGAGATTAAAAGCACCCCGTTAGGTGGCACCCCTATTCATATTTTAAAATGAATTTCCAACATAAAAGGTTTTTAATGAATGTCCTTTTATTGCCTTGTTGGTTTTAAGTATTAACCAAAACAGGTCTAATTAATTAGTTGTTTAAAACTATGAATATTAATTAATTTAACGACTTTCTTGAAAAAATGTCAATTGCTTGAACACCTTTCATATATTTAAAGCCCTTGAATTAATGATATTCCTAATTAATTAATCTTCTAATTAATTAAAGTTCTAATCCTAATTAAGGCTCTAACAATTTATTAAGTCAATATTATAAGTGAAAATGTATATTAAATGTTCACCTTTAAAACCAATGTTGAGATAACACCCCATTGTAAACAATGGAACACCATCCAAATTTGAATCCCAAAGGTTCAATTTAATATACATTTATTTATCTACAATGTATTCTAATTAATTGTTTGATTTTAATTAAAGACTAAACTAATATTAAATTTTAAGTGAATTATGTATATTAAATATAATTTATTGAAATCCATATTGTGATAACACCCCATTGTAAACAATGGAACACCATCCAACTTGGATTCTAAAATTATACTTAATATACATCTAATTACTACAATTATCTACCCTATTTAATTATTGAAATCCTAATTAGAGAAACCTAACTAAGGCTCTAATAATTACTAAATTAAGTGTATTTAATTATCTAACATATAATTCTATATGTTCAATTTAAAACATGCATCAAACATATAAATTAATGGCATTTAATTAAATTAAATAAATAATTAAAAGACCAAATTGAAAACAAATTAAACAAAGCTTATTTTTATTATAAGGAATAAATTGAAAAGATTACAAATGCTAATGCCCAATTACAAAGCAATGGTGACCCAATTGAAACATTACAAACCTAAGGGGTACAAATCATAGGGTTCAGGGACTAAATTGGGAGAATTATAAAACTTCGGGGTCGATTTAAAGGGAATTAGGGACTTAATTGAAATAGGGGCAAAGCTTTGGGAAAAAACAAAAGGCTATCCGAATCAAGGGACGTGAATCCTTTGTCCGACCCGATTGACCCTCGCGGGTCTGGGTTGATCTGGTGCCAAAACGGCACCGTTCCGCAATGGGTATAAAAACCCCAAAATCGAGCTAACTCAGTCATTATACACATTCACCCGCTCTCTTTTCACTTCTCTCTCCCCAAAATCCTCTGTACAGAAATACCTTTTAAACCCAGAAATAATCCCTAAACTGATCAAAATACACACCTTTCGGATGAAGTTCATCCGTGTTCTTCAAGAACCGGATGAACTTTAAACTTCCCGGCCAAACTCCGGCGTTCGATCCTTAACCACCCCTCTCTGGTCACCATTAGGTGTTTGTCGGCCACCATTTCTGAGTTTCGGCCTTCACCTCACTTCGGCCGGCCACCGTGAGGCGATTTCTGGCCACCCCAAACCGTCGTACCAAAACCCTAACCTACCTAAAAATTTCCCTTTTTCAATCCTAACCCCTAAAACGTAACCTGTTTCATCAGAAACACCCGATCTTCCCTAATCTAAACCTAAATCTACCCAACCCGAGCCCTCTTCAACTTCGGTTGTTCTCTAAAACCAACTCCGGCCACCGCAAGACAAAAACTCCACAACATAAAGGATTTTTGAACTTATATTTTTTTTACTACTATTTGTTAAACTAAAATGTTTAGTATTTTTTGCATAAATGAAGAAACGTGGAAAAATATACCCCCGTTGTGATTTCGGTGCCCGATGATCTTCCAGCGACTCTACAGCTTTCGGTGACGATTGGGCTCCGGCGACGACCATCCGACTACTGGCGGTTCACCTCTACAAAGGCAATTTGGCTTCCCCGAGGAAAGATTCTCTCTCTTCTTTATTAATTATTATATTATTATTACTTTATTTATTATATTATTAATGACTGGCAAATTTCTCTCTTCAGGTATTTTTAGCCTGGCAGGTGGATGACGTTAGGGACTAATGAACTGTTGACAGCTGGCTTGGGCTGGGTTTAATCTGGGTGAACTCTAAACTAGCCAATGACAGAGAGCTACGTGGCTATTTAGGAGGCAAAAAGAAACACAAGTGTGTTTCTTTACCTGATAATATGTATTTAGGCGGGAACTTAATTGTAAAATGGGTTGGGAAAAAATGGGCCTTGTATGTTTGTAATTTGGGTTTGAAGGCTTTTGGAATGTAATGGATATGTAAATATCGACTGTTTGGATATTATTTGGGCTATTTATTTATTATGTACTGTATATTTTGGCCTTATTTATTTATATATTTGAACCCCGAACAAAATACGGGTATTACACATCTTGATAGATTTTAGTTGATGGATGCATGGGTAGTGCCAAATCTAAAACAGGTGAACTTCCAAAGAATGATTTTGGATCACACACCTCTATTTTTTATAACTGACAACTTAGATTGGGGACCCAAGTCATTTCATTTTCTCAATTGTTGGATGGATTGCAACAGTAATGTGCAAAAAATAGAAGAATAATAGGAGAGATTATAGTCAATTTATGGTTCAAATATGAGAATTCTAGAGAAATTAGGAGGACTAAAAATGTTATTGAGAATATGGAATACAAATGTCTTTGGTGATATTGATACCAAAATCACTCAATTACAACATTCAATTGATAAACTAGATGATAAAGCATGTGTTAACTTCTCAAAATATGTATTTTCCACGCATATATTGCCATGATATTTCTTGACTTTAGGTATATATTAGTCTATTTTGCCATTAGTTTCATGCATTTGCATCTAGGAGTTGAGGAATGTATAGTTTTTATTGTCAGAGTGAAAGGGGTGTTTTCATGTCGTGGTGTGTAGGATCGGCAGGACTGAAGCAAGTGGACGCAAGAAGGAAATGTCGAGCTCAGTTGGCAAATACAAGAGAAGAATTCCGAGCTTGTTTGGCAAAAGCAGGGAGAAGAATTCCAAGCTTGTTTGGCAAAAGCAGGGAGAAGAATGCCAAGCTTGTTTGGAAAAAGAATGACGATGCCCGAAAAAATTGCACTAACTCAGAGCCACGTCAACCCTAGTTAAAATAACGTGTGGATGTCACATTCGAAGGGTGCGACTCCAAAAATTCAGGATTCAACCCTAACCCTAATTAGGGCTTCACTTGCGCCTATATAAAGGAATTCAAGAATGAGCCAAAGGAAAGCTAGAGCCATGAGGAAAAGTGAAGGGTAGAAGCAACCTATGCAGTTTTGCTGAGAGCTCTGGATCCATTGAAGGGATGCATCGAAAGAACTTCTTCTTTTGTTCATATCTCTTGATTTAATTCTGGTTCTTGTGATGATAAATCAAAATGATGATTTGTTGTTGGTTTCCCTAGCCATGAACTAATCTTTTATGTTGGCTAGGGGTGTTACGATGAACGTTTAGTTTTAGATTTTAATAATTGAATGCTTTGGCATTATTGTCTATTTTGCATATGCTTTATAGTTTCATATTTTATGTCGTACGACAATTGGTGTTGAATGCTTGTTATCCCACAATATCTTAACAGACTTGGGAGATAAGGATTAAGCGTCAAATATTAAGGAGAGAAACTTCGACAAAAGATATTAAAGTAGATGAACTTACACCTGAAATGAATTTACCCATAAGGAGTAAAGATTGAATCTTCACCAAGTTAATTGTTTGAAAACTCGCTATAGACATATAGGTGTTAAAAGTAATTAACTTAGGGTATTGCCATCGACAGAGGCAATACTAACTTAAAATCTGCTCAGCATTAAAACCATAGTTTAGTGTTATTAGTTGTTACCTTTGCTAACGTGAAATCCAAACATCCCTTGCCAAGCCTTCCAATCATCATTACACTAGTTGTTTGACAATCTACCTGGATCTTTACTTCAGTTTCCTTTATCATTTTAATTTCTTTAGTTCTTTTATTTTACTCATTCTCTCAATCAATTGCCATTACCTTTATTTTCCAGTTCACAAGTATTAATCGTGGCAATTAAGTTCTGGACAATCTTTGTGGATACGATACTCAACTCACTACTATATTACTTGCTGACTGTGTATACTTGCAAGCAAAAAGACATATTTTTGGCATTATTTACTTGCATAAGTACACTGAAACATCAACCTTTTCCCAAGCATTATATCACCAACAAGTTTTTGGCGGCATTCTCAGGGATTGCAACGATATTAATTATTTTGAAAGAACCCTACACAAGATAAGAAGAGAACGTCAAAAAATGGCTCGTAACGGGAATGATGGAGTATATGGTGTTCTAAACAATCAAGAAAATCTAGCAATACATGATGGGATATCGACCGCTCCTACTGTTGCTACAGAGATGCCCGTAGAACGACCTATCAGAGAACACTTGGCACCAAACATGAATAACTTGATGCCATTATTGATTGGTTCAAAGGTAAATACAACTAATTTTGAGCTTAAAACTTTAATGATTTAGACGTTATTGAATGTAGGTCAATTTGATGGATCATCTAC
This sequence comes from Hibiscus mutabilis, assembly GCA_019671005.1. Classification (NCBI taxonomy): domain Eukaryota; kingdom Viridiplantae; phylum Streptophyta; class Magnoliopsida; order Malvales; family Malvaceae; genus Hibiscus; species Hibiscus mutabilis. Next base: position 23,429,584 of record CM033719.1, on the reverse strand, counting down.
CAGAGACCCAAGGCAAAACTTGAAGTAATTCGTGGAGGTTTGCCAACTATTTTAGCAAGCTGGTGTGACTGAAGAGACAGTAAAGCTGAGACTTTTCTCATGTTCTCTAAGAGATAGAGCAAAATTATGGGTAAGCTCTTTGCCACCTGGTTCAGTTACTTCGTGGGCAGAATTATGCCAGAAGTTTCTTTTGAAATTCCAGCCACCTAAACTTAATGCCAAGCTACAGAGTGAAATCATTACTTTTAGGCAAGTTGATGATGAGACTCTATATGATGCTTGGGAGCTATTCAAGGATCTGTTGAGAAGATGCCCCATGCATGGATTTCTTACATGGACCCAGATGGAGACCTTTTATAATGGGCTCAATGCTCATGCTAGGAATGTTGTTGATGCCTCAACAAATGGTTTGTTGCTAGACAAGAATTACATGGAGGCATATGACATCCCTGAAAGGATTGCCACGTATGATCTCCAATACCCTACTTCCAGATTGGGAACTGGAACAAAAGTCGCTCAGAAATTAGAGCTTGATGCACTTTCATCTATCATTACTTAGAACAAGCAATGAGCTAGGTTTGGGGGGATGTTAACTCCTCAAAATATGTACTTTCCATGCATATATTGCCATGGTATTGCTTGAATATAGGTACATATTAGTCTATTTTCTGGTAGTTTCATGCATTTGTATCTAAGATTTGAGGAATGTATAGTTTTTATTGTTAGGTGAAGGGGTGTTTTCTTGCCATCGTGTATAGGATCGGCAGGACTGGAGCAAGTGGACACGGGAAGGAAATGTCGAGCACAGTTGGAAAATGTAGGAGGAGAATGCCGAGCTTGGTTGGCAAAAGAATGGAGAAGAATGCCAAACTTTGTTGGCAAAAGTTGAGAGAAGAATGCCAAGCTTGGTTGGCAAAAGAATAGAGATGCCCAAAAAAAGCGCACTAAGTCAGAGCCATGTCAGCCCTAGTTACAATAACACGTGGATATCGTCTGAAAGTGCGGCACTAGAAATTCAAGACTCAACCCTAACCCTAATTAGGGCTTCTCATGTGCCTACATAAAGGAATTCAAGAATGAGCCAAAGGGGAGCTGGAGCCGCGAGGAGAAATGAAGGGTAGAAGTAACTTGTGCAGTTTTGTCGAGAGCTTTGGATCTATTGAAGGGTTGCATCGAAAGAACTCCTTTTTTTGTTCATAACTCTTGATTTAATTATGGTTCTTGTGATGATGGATCAAAATGATGATTTTTTGTTGGTTTTCCCAGCCATTGAACGCTTAGTTTTAGGTCTTAATAATTGAATGCTTTGGTATTATTGTCTATTTCGCATATGCTTCATGGTTTTATATTCTTGTCATTATTTACTTGCATAATTACATTGAATCGTTAACCTTTTCCAAGCATTATATGGTCAATAGCATGCAAGAAGAATATGTCACCAATGGACAATGATAAAAGCAAAGTATTGATGACTAACCTGTGTAAGGCGATTCGCTATTATAGTCATTTAATTTTATCCGTCCTTATTTTTATTTTTGTTCAGTTTTGTTACTTATATACATATATATTATGGTAATTGATTATTATTATTATTAGATATAAAACCCAATAAGAAAAAAAATAAAAAAACAACCCATTAAACATAAAAAAGAGTCCATCTACATCAGTGGCCCATTTGACCCAAATGAAAAAACCTAGTTGATATCTTTTTCCTCATGCGTAACCCATCCACAACCGTTGGAATTGGACAAGATCTAACAGCTCAGATTGATCCAGAAAAGAGACCGTTTGGTTGCCCTCTACGCGTGTGCAGATGACACGCCATCTCTACCACCCGTTCAGCTCCCCTTTATGCGTGTGCAGACCACGCGTTGCTTTACCGCCCGTTTAACTCCTTGGCCGCAGATCAACGCAGGTGACTTTCACACTTCCTTCCCCTCACCACTCGACCAAACTATTTGGGAAAACACAAAAAAAGAACCCAATCACCAAATTGAATCAAATAAAATAGGAAAGACAAATGCCAAATCGGATAAAAAAGAAAATGGGGAAAGCCAATCACCAAATCAGATTGTTTTAAAAAGGGAAGGGATTCACAATGTAATTTAGGAAAGAAATCACAGATTCTGTCTTTCCTTTTCTTCTTTCTAGCATTGTATTTGGATATAAAGGCCCGAACCTATTCATTGTAAACACAATGCTTATTTTGGTAATAACAAACAAAAAAATAAAATTTTGAGGTATACTTCTTTGATATTTCTTTTTTTATGCGAATTAAAAGGAAAAGGATAACTCTTTTTTATCTTGTATGTTCTTTGAGTCGCCGCCATGTGTGGTGTTTGAGGCCTCATCCCCGATGATGGATGCTTGCTTATCGAAAAGCCAAAACATTTTTTAAAAGAAGTGGGATTCAAAAGGTTTTTCTTCTATTCAAGTTTCTCTTAAAAAAATTGATAGAGAATTTGGGTTAGTGGTTGAAAAAAGGCACCAGAAAAAGTTTTTTAGCCCCGACGTTGAAGAACGATGGCCGACGCTGACGAACGATGGTCGACGCCGACGCTGATAAGCACGATGAACATTAAGAACAAATTTAGAGGAAATTAAAGGAGCATGTTTGATCCATTTTTCAAATGAAAAAGAAAATGAAAGGTGGATGTAAGATTGAGCTTTATACCCACATGTTCTAAAATTAAATAGGTTAATTGTGTTCATTAAACCCCTCCACCCAACTATATTTCTCTTGACCATCCCTCTAGTTTTAAAATTATTCGATTTAGTCATTGTTTCATAATTAATTTAATTTCTCTTTGGTTTTATCATCATTTTGATCGTAATTTTATTTATTGTTCTAACTAATAACCCCTCTAACTTTTTAAATTGTTGCACCTTTTTATAGTCTTTTTTTATTTTTTATTTTTATTCCTAATTTGAATTTTCTTTTAAGCTCGGCTCGCCAATTAATTGTTGACTCAATTAAGGGAATGATGCACATTTGAAAAACTACCCTTTTAATCTCTTTTCTTAGTATTTTTTAATCTTTGTACATGTCTAATTCTATGTAATTTAAATTCATGTACTTACAGTTTTTTATTATTTCGTTCATGTATTATGTTTTATTTCAGTACTTTAGCGTAATCTTCTTTTCCTTGATAACCATGAGTGTAAATATCTTTTATTTAGATCTCTAGGTTAGTTTAGAACCTTTAAGTTAGAATCTCTTTAATTTAGTTCTTAATTTAATTTTAAAATCTTTAGATTAGATTCCTAGCATAGCTTGGTTCCCTTTTTGCCGTAGATTTAGTTTTTTCTAATAAATTGGCTCTAAATAATTTGTGCACTTTTTAGATAAAACTTATTTTAGGGTGAATAATTTTTAAATTAGGTTAATAATAATAAGTTTAGAATTGTTAGGGAAAACATTAAATTTCAATTTAAGTAAATCTGTCCTTTTATGCCTTTTTATGCCATGATTGGTCTATGTTCATCAGATATATAAATTTTAAATGCGATGTTCCAACAAAAGGGGGTAAACTTGGTTAGCTCCAGAAGTGTTGGCGACTCAGTGTGTGTTTTTTTATTTATGTCGAGTCCTGGCTGCGAAGCTTGGCAACTCCGCTAAGAATATTTTTTTACAAAAAAGAGTCTAGCCACAAGTCGATTACACCTTGTCTTAATGTCGGAATTTGCAAGTTCTTGTAAGATATAATTCAATTATCCATTTATGAATGCCATTTCTTTTTACGCATTTTTAAACTTGGCATAATATAAGCTCTATACCTAAACTTTGACTCGTTCGCTTAAATGAGGGAAAACGCTATTGTTCTCGTGGGAATACTGATTCACCGTATGGGCCTAGCAAGTATCTTTTGGGCTCATATGCCCTATGTTTTCGTGAGAATATTGATTCTCCGTATAGACATAGGAAAAGGGGTCCCTTGAGTTGAACTTGATTCAAAAAAGCCTATAATGGGTGAGGATCAAGGGCCTTGCTACCCTTAGTAGGGGACCACAAGGACAGCTCGAGTACCTTTCTAGAACCAAACCTTTATTTGTGAATTTAAGAGCCTACCCCAATAAAGCCCTGCGAAAAACCCTAGAGAACTAGATATCATGTTGATAGGTTTTTATATCCAAAATTATTTTGTGAGAATGATTTGTGGAGATGTCTCCAAAAGTGTTGGAATCCGCTTCCCAATTATTATTTGAACAATGAAATTATTTTGGACTAGTATTCTTTACTCTTGTTTATTTTTTAGTATACTAATTCGTTCTTTTTTTTATTTTTGTTTTTGTTTTGCATATTTGTTTTTGCATCCACATAGCATAATTAAAAGGGGTTGATTCTCGAACTGATCACTCGGTTAGAAAGATTTTACCATCGATGAAAGGTAACTTAAGAAAGAATGAGACAATGTGAATGTGCGTCGTTGGTCTGAGGTCATCCAGCAGGGAAGCATGGATAGTTTACCGGTTGATTAAGTATCAGACATGTTAGAGTATGCTCACATCAATGTTAAACAGAATAATGTGCATGAATTGTGAGTGGTATGGGACCGCTTTGACTATAAAATCAAGCAGTTATTCTACAATACCTGTGGCGATATAGCTCATGTGTTGCATATGAAGGTGGATGAGCCATTGCTCAAAGCATTAATCCAATTCTGGAATATGGGGTATTATTTTTCACTTTCACTAGCGAAGACATGATGCCCACAATTGAAGAGTATTTGGTATTGTTCAATCTGAGCAAGGTAGTGAAGAACCAGGTTTATGCAAAGCCCTCTAAAAACAAGAACAATCATGTTAGGCTCAGGCTTTTGTTGGAATGAGTGAAGAATGGGTTAAGGGTCTGATTCATAAGAGATGAGGTAGTTTTTTCTTTGTCTGGTCAAGTATTCGTGATGTAATCCCAACTCATCCAGACAGGATGAAGAGAGTTGATCTCTTAGCCATAAGGATCTATAGTTTAGTCATCTTCCCAATAGTTATGGGTAATATTGATGTGGCTATGCTTGACTTATTTGAGCAACTGAAAAGGGAGACTAATCCAGTGCCAGTTGTTCTAGTAGAAACCTTTGTTTTCTTGAATGCTGATGAAAGTTGGAGGGTGTACGCATCAGAGGGTGAGCTCTTTTGCTCCAGGTTTGGGCTCTTAGCCATTTCTGGAAGACATCAACTCTGGTATTGCCTAACATCTTCTCTCCAAACTTTTCTCCACTATGTAATCACTCATTTTTATCCGGTTTGTAAATATTGCTAATATAATAATAATTAATTAATGTTAGTATTACATGATTACGTATATACGTGTGTAGCGCGTATTAAGTGCTCCATAATTGTGCAAGTGTACACGTCACAAGTTATAGTATAAAAGATATCGTCTCCACAAGGACTGGTGCCACTTCAAGAATCTAATCTCTTGCACTGTAAAAAGTAAAAGAACACAAGAAGAAGATTGTAGGAGTTTAACTAACAACTAAACTAGAAAGCAATAAAGTAAAAGAAGATGTAATCAAATGAGAGAGAGTATGCCAGGTTATCGTGAGTTGAGGAGTGATAGCCAATTGGATCGTCTTGGTAAAAGAGTGCAAGGGCAACTCAGTTGTTGTGGCAACTTGCGCAGCGGGGTTGCCTTGGCAACTAATCGACGGTTGCCTGGGCGGCTGGGCAGCAACTTCGAGGTTCAACGGAGCGTTCTTCAATGGTTTCTTCTTATCCCTAAGTTGAAACTCTAGCTAATTGTGCATGCCTTGACAATACATCCCCGCGTGAATCAAGGGTGAACAACAACCAATCTTGCGCTCCTCTTAGCCGTTGAAATCCTTAACTTATTCCTAAGCCAGATTAATCTTCACCATCAATAGATTGAATAAAGACCATACTCATTCGTTTCTTGAATCTAACTCTCCCAATATTAGATAAATAGATAGAGTTACGATATCCTCTCCCAATTCACTCGCAAACAAGAATAAAAACCAAGAATGAGTAAACATTGAATTGAAAGTGCAAACTCTTATTACCTAAACAAAATCCAATTGTTTCTCACAACCGCAAAACACAATAACCTTAGCCAAATAGATTTAGTTCATGGCTAGGTTCCAAAGAAACACAAAACAAAGAATTCCTAACATAAACCTAATCGAACAATAAATAAAAAGATGGAGAATAGTTGAAGCCTCTTTGTCAAAATCTCTCCCATTTTCCTCTCTCTTTCAAACGAACTCTCCCCCTTTGCTCTCCCTTGGAGTTAACGGCTTGGTCTCCTTTAAATAGGAGATGGCTAGGTCAAAGTCTCTCTTGAAGAAGAAGTTAAGTTGGAATTAAATACTTTAAAAGAATATAATTCTTTATTATATTTAAATTCCTTCTAGATCTTCTCTTATCTTCTTGGGATTTAATTTCTCTTTGACCTCTTCATGGAAATCAAACTCCTTTGGGATTTAACTTTGCTTCACGTCATCTTGGGCTTATCTAGTCATCAATTTCAACTGCCATATCATCTTATCCCTTATCGACAATTGCCCTGGCAACTTGCTCGGCATCCCTTTCATGCATTGCCCTAGCAACTGCGTCGGCATCTCCTTCATGCACTTCCCTGGCAACTGGTTCCAGCCTGATTTAGGAAAGTGATTCTGCACACACACAAAAACAACTATCGACAGCACCCTTTTCCCACAAAATTCAGCAAAATATGAAATCAAACTTGTCCATCAAGAAAATAATGCAAACATGCATGAATGGCTAATAATGTAACTAATATGAGCCTAAGTCTAGCAATAATATGGATAAAAAGGGTGAATAAAATAGTACTTTTAGACACTTAACACACCCCCAAACTCGAACTATTGCTTGTCCTCAAGCAATGCAAACTAATAATTACCCGCCAAGACTTCAATTTTCACAAACTTAGCTTTGAACTTGATTTCAATTCTCAGAACCGTGGCACAAAGTATGATTGGCTTTTCATTTTTTGGAAAACTTAGGAGTTACTCAGAATCAAACTATAATGCTTGTGAGTGTGTGCGGAGTTGTGTGCAAGTTGATTTTTCAGATTCTATGCAAACAAGAGGTTTTCAAATTACTTCATTAGGTTCTTTTAACATGTTTTAACTAGAGCCGGTTTTAGGCACCTCTAGTGTTTTGTTTTTAGTTTTCTTAAGTTAATTAATTTATTCGACTATAGCAGGTTTCGGGCACCTCTAGCGATCAATTTTAGCATATACTAGAGTCAATTTCGGGCACCTCTAGCGATCAATTTTTTAGCACATACTAGAGCCAATTTCGAGCACCTCTAGCATTCATCCAATTTTTATTCTAATCCCCCAATTTTTTTAACTATCAACCTAAGTTCGCTAGAATTCCTTAAATCAATCAAGCCACAACAGTGTTTCATTAAGTTTAGCATCATAGTAAGATTCTAAGTGTTTCCACGTTTATCCTAGAATAAAAAGTTCTATCAATTAAGTACATTGGCAAAGTCATCATCGGATATTCATCAAATCTAGGCAATTCTTGTTCCAACTAAAAGCATGGCAAGCAATTTATGTATCCTAAATGTAATACTTAAGATGAATGCAACTAAACATGGTAACTAACTAATAACAGTCCCCCCCAAACTCGAGTGAGGCATTGTCCTCAATGCATACAACAAAGAAAAATAAAAATAAAAATAAAGAAAAGTAAAATGCAAATGAGGACTTACTCTGATAGTTCGTCGTCGTGGATGATTAGTTTCCTTTTGGCCGGTGTCTTGATTCTTTTGCTTGAAAGCGGTGGTTTCTTCCTTGTTGCCGATGGTGTAATCGATCCTCGTATGGGGTTGTCCTCATCGTCCTCTTCATCAATCTCGTTGGCTTTTCGCTTGGGCTTGGAGGATTCGATTGGTGCGGTCTTTGTTTGTGCAATGGAGGACTCGTCCGAATCTGAAAAATCAGAGAATGATTCAGTACGAGTTGATTCGGGCATAGGTGCTTTACCTTTGGCTTTTGCAGTGGTTGTCGGGGTGTCTTTAGCTTTGGTTGCCGCGACATCTTCAGTGTTGGTTGTCATGGCAACTGCTTGGGCAGGCGCAGTGTAGGTTGTTGCAGCATCATCTGTTGCGGTTACCTTGGCAACTGCTTCATTGGTGACCGTAGCAAGGATTTCAGTAAGAAAGATGGGGAACGGCATGCGACTGTCTGGGTACTTTTCCAGGATGACTTGGGTGATGGCATTGTTGTGATCCTTCATGTACCGCATGAACATTAGTTTACGGTCTTCAATTTGCCTAAAGCGGTTCTCCAACAGTTGTAAGAGTGCTTCAAGTTGTCTCAGGGTTGCTGTCCGAGTTGCCCGGGCATCAGTTGCTTGGGCATTAGGAGTTGCCGAGGCGGCAAGAGTTGCCACGGCAATTGAAGGCGTTGGGGATTTTACCGGTGCCTTTCCCATTAGCTTTCAGATTTGTGCTCAATTCCAACCGAACTCTGGTAGGGCCTTTTCATCAGTGGACTTACTTGGAACATGCATCTCCTTGCAAAGATTGGAAATTAAGCAAGGGAAGAAAAGAGAACCCTTGTCTTTTGTGCTACATACAAAAATCTCATCACAAATAATTTTTCCAATGTTAATGAAGCAATTATGCAAGATAGAATGTATGAGCAAAAGACAAGGTGTATCAACGGTGGTATTATATGTTGTGGGCATTAGAGAAGTTTTAACAAACTTATTCCATAATTTTGCCTCGGGTTTAAGCTGAAGGCGATTTACCATGCCCTTGTATTTACCGTTGTTCCAATGAGTTCCCGGTTGAGTGAGTTATTGAAGCACCTTGTCGAGTTGCTTGGGTGTGAGTTGATCAACAAAGGCTTGATGCTTGTCCTTCTCAACGTAGAGCTCGTAAAAGGTGTTGATGCTTTCGGGGATTATGAGTATTGCCTTGTCACGAACAAAAACATAAGGATTATCCGGGTTAGGTGGGTGAGCATAGAATTCTCTTACCCATGAGATGTTACCCGGTTCCATTTGATGGCAAAAGATTTGCCACTTTTGATGTGTAATCCTTTCAAAGATGAATGGTTCAAGGCCGAAATCTTGATGAGAGTAGGAGTATTCGAAGCCTTGTTCTTCGCAAATCTTCTGGCTTTCAAACTTGGACTGAAATTTTTCTTGAACCACCGATGTAGCAAACTTCTTTTATCTTGGTTCTTTGGATGAACAAAAAATTCGATTTTGGATGCCATGGATGATCTTGGTTGTGAGTTTGGTAGAAACAAAGAAAAGAAAGCAAAAGAAACTAAAGATTTGCAAGATGAAAAGTATGAATAGGTTTCTTGGAAGTTAAGGGTGATGGGTTAAATAGAAAAGATAGGTAGTAAATATGGTGGGTGGGATTAATTGGAAATGAAGAAAACAAGTGTTTTGATTGGGGGAAGGGGACGGCTAGGGGATTTGGGGAAGGAGAAGGGTTTTGCCGGCTATGTAGGGTTTATTTAGGGTAAATTGGAGGCTTAATATAAGCATTAGATTTAGCCCATTAATTTCCTTGTTGAAGAAATTTTCTTCTTGAATCAATTTCCTCTTTATCTTGAACTCTTTTCCTACAATTCAAAAATAAATAAAATAAGGATTAAAATTAAAGATAAACTAATAAAAGAAAATAAATAAAGATGTGCAAAGAAATTCTTAAACCTAAAATTTAAAAACAATTAGATAAATATGAAAGAAAGATGTAGTCTTACTCTTAAAGAAAATAAATAAATTTATCCTAAAAAGAAAAATAACCGAAATTAATAAACAAAAATTAAATAAAAAAATAAATAGTTTGAAAAAATAAAAAGAAAAAGAAAATATCGAAAGGAGAGCATGCTCATGCATCTCCTAAGGTGACCACTTCTTTGTTACGTTCTACATGGGCACCGTTGTAGTGCTTCAATCTTTGTCCATTGACTTTGAATTCATGTTCGTCAGTGATGGACTTGATTGTCACGGCACAATGGGAGAACGGTTCGACAACTTCGAAAGGTCCCGACCATCTTGATTTCAGTTTTCCCGAGAAAAGTTTCAGCCGAGAATTGAATAAGAGAACTAGTTACCCTGGCATGAATTGTCGCGACAATAGTTTCTTGTCATGCCATTGCTTTGTTTTCTCCTTGTAGATTGGTGCATTGTTATAGGCGAGTGCACGGAATTCTTCTATCTCGTTGAGGTCCAACAAATGCTTTTGCCCGACACTTCCCCAATCCATATTCACGGTCTTGATTGCCCAATATGCCTTGTGTTCGATTTCCACTAGTAGATGGCATGTTTTGCCATAGACAAGTCGGAAGGGAGACATACCTAAGGGTGTTTTGAATGTAGTGCGATATGCCCAAAGTGCATCATCTAGTCTTACTGACCAATCCTTCCTAGAGGGATTTACAACTTTCTCGAGTATACCCTTCAATTCTCGGTTGAAAATTTTTGCTTGCCCATTGGTCTGTGGGTGATATGCCGTGGCAATTTTGTGTGACACGCCAAAGCGTTGCAACATCTTGGCAATAAGTTTGTTTTCAAAGTGCTTGCCTTCATCACTGATAATTTCTCTCGGCACCCCAAACCGTGTAAATATATTTTTTTGCAAGAATCGTTGCACGGACTTGGAATCGTTGGTGGGAACTACAGCTGCCTCAACCCATTTAGACACGTAGTCGACGGCAAGTAAAATGTAGAGGTTACCGAATGAAGATGGGAAAGGTCCCATAAAATCGATCCCCCATACATCGAACAATTCCACCTCGATGATGTTTTAGAGCGGTATCTCATGTCGTCTAGAGATATTGACCATCCTCTAGCAACGATCACATTGCTTGTAAAACTCTTGGGCATCTTTGTACAGTGTTGGCCAATGCAAACTGGATTGCAAAACTTTGGCCGCGGTACGTATTCCTCCAAAATGACCTCTATAGGGTGAAGAATGGCATTGTCGGAGTACATTCTGTTGCTCCTCTTCAGGGACACATCGGCGTATAACCTGATCTGCACATTGTTTAAACAAAAGAGGCTCGTCCCAAAAGTAATTCTTAGCATCATGGCGGAACCGCTTCTTCCCTTGGTGAGTAAGGCCATAAGGTAAAATACCACAAACAAGGAAATTAACTAAATCCGCGTACCAGGGTATTACCGAGGCATGTGTTGCCGTGGCAAAAGCTTCCATGGTTGCCGAGGCGTGCGCGTCTAGAGTTGTCGCGGCATGCGCATCAAGGGTTACCGAGGCATGCGCATCAGTGGTTACCGAAGCATACGCGTCTAGAGTTGTCGAGGTGTGCATATCAGTGGTTGCCGAGGCATACGCGTCTAGAGTTATCGAGGCGTGCGCGTCAAGGGTTGCCGAGGCATGCGCGTCAAGGGTTACCGAGGCGTGCGCGTCAAGGGTTGTCGAGGCATGCGCATCCATGGTTGTCGAGGCAACTAACAGTTGCTCATCCAGGAATGCATCGCATATCTCTAAATCTGCGTCCTACTCCCTATTGCGTTCTAAGCGTGATAAGCGATCAGCCACTTGATTTTCTGTTCCTTACCTGTCCTTAATTTAAATGTCAAAGTCTTGTAAAAGCAATATCCAATGAATCAAACGAGGTTTGGCATCCTTTTTAGCAAATAGATACTTAATTGTCGAATGGTCCCTACGAACAATTACCTTTGTACCAATCAAATAGGATCGGAACTTGTCAAATGCGAAAGTTACGGCTAGTAACTCTTTCTCCGTTGTTGTGTAATTCACTTGAGCTCTATTAAGAGATTTACTAGCGTAGTATATCATATGAAAGGTCTTACCTGTGCGTTGGCCTAGGACTACTCCTGCCGTAAAATCACTTACATCACACATGAGCTCAAAATGTAGCATCCAATCGGGTGGAACGACAATGGGTACCGAGGCAAGGTTTTCCTTTAGGGTTTCGAATACTTGGGTGCAAGAATAATCAAAATTGAAGACTTTATCCTATTCAAGCAAATTACACAAGGGTTTAGTAATTTTAGAAAAATTATGAATGAACCTCCTGTAAAAACCTGCATGTCCAAGAAAGCTTCGGATTCCTTTAACCGAACTTGGTAGGGGTAATATCTCGATTACGTCTACCTTGGCTTTGTCTACTTCAATTCCCTTAGATGAAATCTTGTGGCCGAGCACTATTCCTCCATCTACCATAAAATGGCACTTCTCCCAATTAAGGACTAAATTGGTTTCTTCACATCTTGCCAACACCTTCTCTAAATTGCCGAGGCAACTGTCGAAGTCATTACCAAAAACGGAATATTTATCCATGAAGATCTCAAGAAAATCTTCGACCATCTCTGAAAAGAGTGCCATCATGCATCTTTGGAAGGTTGTCGGGGCATTACAATCCGAACGGCATCCTTCGGAAAGCATAAGTACCGTATGGGCATGTGAAGGTTGTCTTTTCTTGATCTTCTGGTGCTATGGCACTTTGATTGTAACATGAATAACCATCAAGAAAACAATAAAAGGGTTTACCTGCAAGACTGTCAAGCATTTGATCAATAAAGGGTAATGGGAAGTGATCTCTCCTAGTGGCTTTGTTTAGCTTTCGATAATCCATACAAACCCTCTAACCGGTCACATTCCTGGTTGGAATGAGTACATTGTTTTCATTACTTACCACGGTTATACCTCCCTTTATCGGTACACATTGTACCGGACTTACCCATGTACTACCAGAGATAGGGTATATGATGCTGACGTCAAACCACTTGATGATTTCTTTCATTACAACCCCTTTCATGGCATGATTCAGTCTCCTCTGGGCCTCAATCGAAGGTTTGTAATCATCTTCCAACAAAATCTTGTGCATGCACATTGCCAGGCTAATTCCCTTCAAGTCGACAATTGTCCACCCTATTGCCTTCTTGTGTAGCATCAACATTTTGATCAGCTTCTTTTCCTGTTCAGGCTGTAACTTAGAGGAAATAATTACAGGCAATGTATTATTGGTTCCCAAGTAAGCATATTTTAGATGCCCTAGCAACTGTTTCAACTCAAGAATCAGTGGTTGTTCAATGGAGGGCTTTTCGAGTTTACCTTCCTTACCTGAGTAATCCAGTGGTTCAAAGTGTGTACTTGGTCGATTGACTAACCAATTTGCCTCTTCTTGTTGTTCCTCATCGATCGATTCTTCATACTCCTCGGGTTCCTCTTGATCGGCAATGTAGTTGCCGAGGCAACTAAATTCCTCGTCGAAGTCAAACTCTGTTGTGGCTTGAAGAAGTTGGCATTCTTCTGGATCATCGGCATGCCTTAGTGTTTGGAACACATTTAGTTTAACACAGTTTTTGCAAAACCCCCACAGAAGACATTATTTTCAAAACAAAGCAAAATAAAAATACGTTTTTAGCGAACACAAAAAGAAGTACATCGCTACAGATGGCGACTCCGTTGGGGAACCATTTTTTGTTTTTTCAAAAATAAAAAAAGAGAGTCAAGCTTTTTAAAATAATTAACTCTTTACTAATATCGGAAGTCTCAGATTAAAGTGACTATTAAATTAACGTTTAGTTATAATTGGACATTTATTTTAACGCAATTAAAATTTGGCATATAAACCCCGTCTTTTTAAGTGGGGGAAAACGCTAATGCTTTTGTGAGGATATCGTTCCTCCTTATGGGCCTAGCAAGTACCTTCAGGGCTCGAGTACCTTATGCTCTCGTGAGGATATCGTTCCTTCGTATGGGTATAAGCAAATGGGTCCCCCTGAATTGAACCCGGTTGAAAGGAGCCTATAATGGGTGATGATCGGGGGCCTTGCTACTCTTAGTAGGGGAAAGCAAGGACAGTTTGGGTACCTCTTAGCACCAACACTGCATGTAGAGAATATAGAAAACCCACCCTTTTAGAGCCATGCGGATAACCTAAGTGTTTAGACAGGATATATAAGGTTATTCTGTTTGTTTGCTTTATTTAAATTTGCCCTTTACTTATGTATTTATTGATTTTAACCGTTACTGACTTGTTTTCTTTTTTTTTTGCATATATCTTTGCACTCACATCACATAGGGTATTGATCCCCGAGTGGTTTCTCCCGTAATAGAGATTGTTCATGATGGACCAAGAGTTCTTTGACCTGACGATAGGGGGCTCGGTTCTAGAGTTCCATCCCGAGGATAGATCAGGGACAGTAGAAGAAGGATCGTTCAGAAACTTCAGGTCATATTCGGCAAGCAGTGCCAGTCCTAGTAACGAGAAAGGTGGAGTAAAAGAGTTAAAGAAGTAAATGGCCGAGATGATGAACCAAATAAATGCTATGATGAAAGGTAAGCAGCCTATCAAACTTAGAGAAGAATCGATCAAGGATCATAATGTAGAACAGAATGGGAAGAATATTAAGATAGACAACCCCGTTAAATACGACAAGTTGATTCCTTTTGTGATCAATCTCAAGAAACAGACAGGTGGCGTATCTGGGGCAGATACCCAAGAAACAGAGGCAAGACTAGGATAAACCCGAGAATCAACTGACGTAAAGGGGAATTGTCCTATACCTATGAGATACATCGAGCTACTTCTATTGCTCATTGAAAGGAATCTTATCGTACCGGTAAAGTGTGTACTAAAGAGGCCACCTTACCCGAAAGGTTACAACAGTCGTATCTGGTATAGCTACCACATAGGGGGTTCAAGTCATCACACTGAGAACTGCGGAGCCCTGAAGAACAGAGTTCAAGATCTTATCAGGATGGGAGTTTTGTGTTTTGAAGACCCTGATTCTACAATGAGCCAGCCATTGCCCGAGGGGAAAAGTTGAAAAAGGGTCAATACCCAGTCCAAGGTTTGGGTGACACAGAAGTTGGACACTCAAGTGAGACCAATTCAGGAGCCGAGAGTAAAAGCATCTCAGAAGATGATATGGAATTCGAGTACGGCTAGCTCAAGTAGGAGAGGTGTGATCTGAGAAAAGAACTGAAGAATATACAAGACGAGTACCAGAAGTTGCACTTTGAATTCAAGAATGCCGATCTGGGTGACACCTCTGAAGAATGGGTTAATAGCACGATTCAGCTGAAGAACGATTTGGAACATTGGAAGTAGAAATGCAATACTAGTAAAAATAAAGCCAGATCATTGTGATAGAAGCTGAAAGAAGCTGAGAGCCAACGCGACATCCTCCAGAGTGAGCTGGAAAGCAGTCTGGCTATGGACGAGATCCTGAGATCAAGTCTGCAACAGAAAGGAGAGGAATATCAAACCCTTCAAATGGAAAATGCAGCACTCAAAGAACAAATAGAAAGACTCAAGACTTCTTTGCATACCAGCGAGATTCGAGCTGAAGCGTATAAGCAGGCCGGGTATGAAAGTTTCAAAGAAATGACTGTCAAGCTACGAAAGGTGGAGCAGAAAATGCAGGAGAAAGACAAAGACATGAAGATTGTTATGACTCAAGCGCAACAAGTGGCCCAACAGGTAGCAGACTTAGCCGATGCAGCAGCGCCGATAAGCCAGAATATGGATCCAGCGTTGGACCGCGAAGGAAAGCTGACGGGACTATTGAATGAGGTCAAGAAATTAGGAGCTAGAGCTCAGCGCTACCTGTAAACTTTTAATACCTGATGTAATGAAAACTTTTGGTCTGAATGAAAGATGTTTTATGGGGACAAATCACTTGCGGAATCAATACTTTATTGCATTCATGCATTGCATTTGCATCACATCCTTTGCATTGTTTAATAATTTTATCATTACATGGCACTTCATCATTTAATTTCTGGGGTTCGATGGCAGAACTAGTTGAGAAAATGAAACAAGCTAAGGAGTCGAGGCTTGAACTGCTAGAAGGAAGAATCGGGAAAGAGCTAAAGAAGAAAGAAAAAATAGATGTTTTCAATATGAGAGAACTATGCCTAGTCCCTGATTTGGTCATTCTTTTAGATTTCAAAATTCCTAGATTTGCATTGTATGACGGAACTAGCTGCACAAAGGTTCAATTGACCATGTTTTTGCAAAAAATGGAGGGATACATAAAGAATGAAGATTTGTTGATCCACTACTTCCACGATAGCCTGACGAGACCTGCAGCAGTGTGGTATAACCGTTTGAGAAGAAACCAATTTCGGTCATGGGGTGACCTTGCTAATGCCTTATTGAGTTAGTACAGATATGCTTTAGACCTAGCGCACTGTCGTCAGTTTCTTCAGAACGAGAAAATGAGACCAAATGAAAGCTTCAAGGAGTATGGTGGTGATGTTCGACAACCTAAGTTCAGCCTTCTATAGCAGAAGAAGAGTTGACTCCCCTGTTCCATGCAACGCTTCCCTCTCCTTTCTTCGATATGATGTTGGAGAAATCAAGAAGCAAATTCGAAGATTTTATGACAATTAGAGAAATCATAGAGTACGCGATCCAATAAGGAAAATTAGGGGCTAAGTCTAAGGACCGAACTGAAGAGAAGTCAGATGAAGACAAAGAAGTGAATGAGTGTCATCTCCAAGGTTCTTGTGGCCGTAAAAGAAGAAGACAGACTGACACTTTGGGATCATCAAGAAAAATTCCTCGGACGAGTGCAAATTTGGAAGTGTTCAGGAAATCCATCTCAGACATATGGCCTCATTTGGAAGAAAGTCACTATCTTGTTCCCAGACCAATGAAGATTACGCCTGATCCATCCGCTCATAGCTTCGACTCAAGTAGCACATGTGAATTCCACATGGGGGCACCAGGGCATACCACTAGAAAGTGTAGACCTTTACTGGAGGAGATCAAGAAGCTGATAAATAATGGGACCTTGACACAAGAACTGATCCAGTATTGGAAAACCAAAGATGGGGGGCAAGTTTGCATAGTGCTAAGAAAGCCAAAGATGTCTCTGCATTAGAAGACTTTCTTGAAGTAATACAAGGGACCATATTTGCTACCTGTGGCCCACCTGTGGTAAAGATCTTTTGTGAAGGGGCATGCGTCATGTTTGTTGATTTTCATCCCAATGAATAACCCATTTTGCTTAACATACAATGTTCTTGAAAGCACATAAATGTGTATCTTTTCTCACCGTTGTAGGTCACTGGATATCAATTGAAAGATGTGATATTAGTAGGATGTTGTGATAACGATGAAGTGTGATATCCCCAACAAACTTTGGTCAGCAAAGTAAGACTGCTACTCTTTCGATGATGTTCAAGGACGAAAAAGCTCCAAATGTTAACCATGTAAAGTTGCTTGAAATTGAAACTCTAAGCATAATCTTCTATGCACTAAAGAGTTAATAATAAAAACAAGATACGTGTGTATGGAGTAAAAGAAAATAACAATGTTAGGTGGATTAAATAAATAACACTCCTATGTTCGAAGCCTGGTAATAGGCTTATACGGATAAGAGTGTGGAAATTTTGAGGCACTCCGCTGAAGCAATAAGGTTGCAATACACCATCCAAGTCAGGAAACCTTAGCTTCATGAGTGATGGCAATATTTTCAAATCGTGACTATACTAAGTAACTTGGGGTAATATTGTTTGCTCCATCGTTGTCTTCAAGACAAAGGACTGTGACGGGTTGATTTCCTCAAAAACAATGATAAATCCATGTTAAAGAAAGAAGGAGAAAGAGAGAGAGAAAAAAGAAGAAAAAAAGAAGAGAGAGAGAGAGAGAAATGAACAATAGAAAAAAAACCCACCTAGAACTTTATTCTTAGAATGATATTTCTGCACTCGAGTGGTCAAACAAGTCCATCCTTTTTAGGGCAGAGCAAATAATGAGAATTGAGAAAGTGTAGTATTCTGCAGGAACACGGTAATTATGAGGATGAACCGAGTCATATGGGAAGACTTCACAGCCTTGAATCACCGCAACATCTGAAATCCTTAAAGATCCAAGCTATGCTTGAAATGATCGTTGAATAGTTGAATCTAATACGCTCTTGCACTTGATATCCAGAGCTCATGTTCTATTGTTTGTTATACTAAGATGTTGATTTGAAGATCCTGTATGTTAATCTAAATAACACTCTTTAGTGGGATACCAATCAACAAATTGACAATTTAAAGAAACAAAGATTTTCATGTATTGCTTCAGAGATAAGATCCAGAACACAAGGTCGTAGATATTATTGGGGCACCTAACCGAAGAAACGAACCCTCAATGTATAAGATAAAGATGATGACAAGAATATATGTGTCAGACAGCTCAAGAGCAGGAAGCGGGTTTCAGCTATGATGCCTTGGTTGGTTCAAGGAAATGAAAAATGGACTGGGGCGAGAATAAGGTTGCAAAATATGGGGGAAGGTAAGAGATAAACATTGATTCTCCAAAGAGTTAGAGCATAGGAATTGAGAGATGGTTCCCGTCAAGAAGTAGAAAGAAGATTGAATTTATAAATTAAAGTTTAGAGCATCGAAGCATTTTGCTCGCCCTGATGATGAAACTGACAAATGCTCTGAATGTTGGGTCAAGGAATTGGAAGATAATCAAGCTCATGATTGATTGGGGCAATGCAGAACATGAAGAATAGTAAGAATTCCCACAAAAGAGTGATATAGAGATGTAGGTAGAGACCTCGAAGAAGAAAGACAGTTGCTTGTGCAACAGAGTAATAGCGGGTATACAGATAATTAAAAAAAGATTGATGAAGTTGAAGATCAAAAACTGAGCATATTGAAAGGAAAATGGAGAAATTTGGAAGATGACTTTTCAGGGCATAGAAAAAAGAGGAAAGAGAGTAAAGAAGAGAGAGAAGAAAAAGAAGAAAAAAGAAAGAGAGGAAAAAGAGAGAAAAAAAAGAAAAAAGAAAAAAAAGTAGAAGAAAAAAAAGAAGCATGAGAAAAAGGAAAAAGAAGAAGAATGAGAAGAAAGCCTTACGTTGCATGCATCATATAGATAGAGGCATGTCAATTTTGTTGCTTCTTTTAGACAAGTATTGGAAGGATTGTCAAAGAGTTAAGAAGAAGATTTCATTAAAGAAAGATGACGGCAGCCATAGTAGCGTGAGGCTAGATGACGGTAGCCATAGTAGCGTAAAGCTGGATATTAAGTCCTTCGGTCCATCAGTAAGACCTTCGGGCATGATGATAAGACCTTCAGGCCACCAGTAAGTCTTTCGAACATGTGATAAGTCCTTCGGGCCATCAATAAGTCTTTCGGGCATGATGCGGTAGCCATAGTAGCGTGAGGCCAGATGACGGTAGCCATAGTAGTGTAAAGCCGTATATTAAGTCCTCCGGGCCATCAATAAGACCTTGGGCATGATGATAAGTCCTTTGGGCCACCAGTAAGTCTTTCGAGCATGGTGATAAGTTCTTCGGGCCATCAATAAGTCCTTCGGGTATGATGCGGCAGCCATAGTAGCATGAGGCCATGTGACGATAGCCATAGTAGCGTGAAGCCAGATATTAAGTCCTTCGGGCCATCAGTAAGACCTTCGGGTATGATGATAAGTCATTCAGGCCACGAGTAAGTCTTTTGAGCATGGTTATAAGTCCTTCGGGCCATCAATAAGTCCTTCAGGCATAATGCGGCAGCCATAGTAGCGTGAGGCCAGATGTCGGCAGTCATAGTAGCGTGAGGCCAGATGACGATAGCCATAGTAGAATAAAGCGAGATATTAAGTCTTTCAGACCATTAGTAAGACCTTCAGGCATGATGATAAGTCATTCGGGCCACCAGTAAGTCTTTCGAGCATGGTGATAAGACCTTCAAGCCGTCAGTAAGACCTTCGGGCCGTCAGTAAGACCTTCGGGCATGATGTCAAGTTGTCCTTTTGAATGTCGAGACAAGTATGAATCGGGGCATCAAAGGGAATAAAGCTTGAATAGGTGGTCGAGGAAAAGCGGAGAGTTCTAGAAGAACACATGATTTCGAAGCTACAAACAGGGAAGTCGGATAAAAATGAGTGATTTTGGTCTTTGCTTTATTCTCGTTCCACGAGAACAAGCAAAGAGGGGCAACTGTAATCACTCATTTTTATTCGGTTTGTAAATATTGCTAATATAATAATAATTAATTAATGTTAGTATTACATTATTACGTATATACGTCCATGTGTGTTATTAATATATATATACAGTATATGTGTGATATGTGTACGTGTTAGTGATTATTATGATATATGAGTGTCGTATGTGTGCATATTATGTATCCCTTAATTATTTGTATGTATAATGTGTGTACGTTTATATTATGTTAGAACCTGTGATTCGTATATGTGATATATACACGTGTGATTAATGTGTGAATGCATGTATGATATATATGTGAAAATAGTGGTAATTATTATGGAATGTGTGTCATAGAGTGTATTGTATGTTTATATATATATATATATATATGGGTGTGTGCGTATATGTATTATTTATTAGTCATTATTAATATTACATGTATTATATAAGGTATGTATGTGCATGTATTAAATTATGGTTATTAGTATATTATTATTATTGATATTATTATTGGAATAATATAAAATAAAAATCTAAAATATATAAAACCCAAAAAATATTATTAGAGTCCAGTCCATATTACAAAAACCCCAAAAAACAATTACAAGGCCCAATCGGCCAGCCCAGACCCAATATCCTAAAACCCTATCTGATATTTAATATCATTTTTCTTTACAGCAGCCGAGGGAGGGCCGTTGGATCAGATCCAGATCCAACGGCCATGATCAACCTGAGATGATCTAGCTGTCGTGCGTGAGGCGTACCCCCAGGACGTACGAATTTTCACTCGCGCATGACTGTTCATTTTCCACGTGCCACATGTCAAGATCCCATGCAGCCTCGTCTTTCGCAGATGGAATCCTGACCATTCATTGTCAAAGCAATCTCAGTTGTTGGATCAAATCTGATCCAACGACCAAGATTAGAACCGGCCGATTGAAGCCCTTTCACCTCCAACCACTCTCTGCCGCTGTACAACTCTCCCTCACCCACCCAGCATGGCCAAAACAACAAAAAATATGGAAAATGTCGGTCAATCAAACCACAATAGTATATACATTAAATGATGTTTGTAAACAAAATGGAGAAAGATATATATGTAAGAAGGCAGATCCAGTTGTAGGCAGCTTTTTTATGACAAGAAATAAAAAAAATCAGAAGTTCAGTGGTATTTTCCATCTCTTTTTCTCATTCTTGTATGCAAATATTCGAAACAAAAATAATACAAAAAAGAGATATTCAAAATTTACCCTTGGCCATTGGCTTTCCTTCGCCGGTGATAAGCCTGTCGAAAGGTGAATCGGTGAAGGTGAGGGTTTTTTGTTTTAAAAAATGAGGTGGTTTTTCTTCGTTTTTTTAGATCCATTAAGGGAGGGGGTTTTCTCTTAAATCTAAGGCTAAATGTGGGTTTAGAGTGAGAGGATGAGTATTTTAGGTCTTGGTTTGAGGTTCACCGGCGCTGGTGAGCGGCGGTGGCGGTGGTTTGAAGCGGTCGGTACGACGGCATTTGGCCGGATTCTAGGTTTGAACCCATATGTTTTTTCAGAGAAATATTTCAGAGAATTTTAGGGAGTGCTTAATCGGTTCAAAAAATGAGAAAGGGTTTAAAGGTTGTCTGAAGGGTGTAATTTATAGATTGGCTTTATTTAAAAATGGTCTAATTAATTCATAAAGACCTCCGTGTTTGTGTTCTTTTCGTTTTGAACTCGCCGCATGGGAATATTGCATATTTGGTCCCTCTTTCTTTTTAAAACTTTTTAATTTGGTCCAAAAATTATCCAAAGTCAGTTTCTAAATGGTAAAATTACCTTGTTAGTCCTTCTGTGTTTTCGTTATTTTCAGTTGGAGCTTGTTGTATGGTCTTTTTATAGTTTTGGTCCTTGTAGGTTTATTCCAGTTCTTAATTTGGTCTCTAAATGTTTTTTTATTTATTTAAATTTCTGCCCTCTCCTTTTATTTTATTTTATTTTATTTTAGTTCTTTTTTATGTCTTTAAATGTCCATACTCAATGCATTTGTATTTCTTGTTTTGATAGCATGTTTTTATGTATGCCTCTTTTTATTTAGGTTTCTTAGTTGGTTATTTATACGTTATTATTATGTTTTTTAGCTTATTTATTTCATTCCTCATGTCTTTATTCTATATGTTGCTTTTGATATATGTGTTTATGTTTTTTATAGTTATTACCATGCTAGTATGTCACATAGTTCTTGTTTGTTCACGTGTTTATATGTTTAGCATATATTATGATTATTGTGCATTTTAGGTAATATGTTAGTGCGGTGTCATTTACTATTTGTAATATCATGATATGTTTTAGTGTATGAATATAAAATGTGTCATATGTTAAGTATCAAGCATTAGCTTCTTTATGCTAGCTTGTCGCTTTGATTTATTAGTTCAACATCATATTATATGTAAGTCATGATATTTTGCATTGATGTTTTCTTTATGTGTTTAAGCATGTTAGATTTAATTATTTAGTTTTAGAAGCATGCTTTTTCTTGTTCATGTTTTGTTTTTTTATATTAGGATGGGTTATATTTTATTCATGTATTTTATTATTATTTTTGTCTAATATAATAATATTTATGCTTTCTATATTTTAATACCATGTCAATATGAATGTTTAATATTTTATTTGATAAGATTGCATAACGAGATATTAATTGTCAATGCGGTGCCCTTTTATTCGAGCGTAAACGTGGCCAGTATCAAGCGCAGTGATAGTGGTTTATCAGTTTACTCTCGGATAACGGGGCTTTTAAAATTTACTCGCACATGTAATTAAATGTTAATTAAATCGTCACTTTAATCCGGAAAGTCTAATATTAATAAAGCGGTAATTATTAAAGTACCAATTTTGGGCGGTGTGGGGTGCTAATCCTTCCCCATCCTTAACCGACTCCGGAACCCAACATTTTTAAAATCTCTGGTTTTATGGTGTTCTGCCTACCTAAGTGGCCAGTGGCGACTCCATTTTTAAATAAAACACGGTTTTTGCAAAACCCCCCACAGAAGACATTATTTTCAAAACAAAGCAAAATAAAAATACTTTTTTAGCGAACACAAAAAGAAGTACATCGCTACACACTACGAGAATTTTTAGCAAAAGAGTGGCAAGTAGTCAAGAGAAGAAAGTGGATGGACATCTTTAGATACCGCCATGATCAAGAAACCGTGTGGAGAGTTCCTTGGATGGGCCATACCAAAGGCCTGTACAAGTATGGGGATTATAATTGGTTGATGCTACTAGGCCTCTTGGGTGAAATTGGTTTTGCTCCTCTACTAGTATCACGACAATTTGGCTCTCGTGTAACCCCCTAAACCCGACATAGATGCCCGTCCGAACCGAGTGAGCTACATTACGTTTGCTGAAGCAAACCGAAGAAAGATTACGAAAACCGGTCCATTTTTCCTTTTATCTTGTCTAGATGCGTATTATTAATCCTAAGTGATCATGCTCGAAGCGGGTGAGATTACAATGAAAAAAGACCACGAAAAGGCAACCGATTGCGTACAATACGTTTTAGGGACTAAAACAAAAATCATGTAAAATTAAGGACCATTTATGAAATTAAGGTTACCAATCCTTAATTAGACAGATTACATATGTGCATATCAATTTCTGACTCAATCTAACCATTCAAACTCACACAATTGACAAAACAAGATTTAGGGACTAAACTGGAAGAAAACATAACTGAACTTCTATGACATTAACTGAATTAACAGCCAGCCGTATCGATACGCGGGCAACCGTACTAATACGGTACTTAATATTGACCAGCCCTGTTTCGGTACGCCGTGCACAGTATCAGTACGCTTGACTGAATTTGAAACCCAATTTAAAAAGATTAAACAACAGTACCGATACGGATAACTAGGTGTTCTGGTACGCGGTTTTGTCTCAAAAAGCAACTTTCCAGTGGGGCAAAACCATACCGGTATGCCATAGCCCGTATCGAAACCCAGAGCATGTTCTTGCCTAGCGTACCGATACGGTCCCCCGCTTATCGGTACGCCTGGGCCTGTAATATCATATTTAGCTGGTTTTTTACTCGAATCTAGATGCAATTGGGTCCTAATAACTCACATACATGCATATAATCATTCATCATAATATACTATATCACTATCATCAGGATTTAGCAACTATAACAATTCAATTACTTTCAAAAGATCAATCTATAGGCATGCTCCCTAAAACACTCACCAAACATACCTAAACATTCAAATGAACATTTCCCATCCTATGCAACATTCCAACATATTTCTAGTACCATACTCAACATGTTAGATTCATCAAAGCATAGCATTCAACTAAAGCTATCTAGATGCATACCTAGGTAATTACCTAGCATCAACCATAGGCAAAACTATTAACATACTTCTGAACCACAATCCAACTCCAAAATACAGCATTAACTATGCTCAAAAACAGGGAAAAGCATAATTACATATCCCAAAAACATGGCAAACACATTGTCTTATTAACTGAAAACTAAAACCGAGTTCGTACTCAAAGTAGTCTAGTCCTTGGATCACCTAAACTTTGCCTTTGCTGCCACAAACCTCAATGCTCTGCATCATTAGGAAAAGAGAGCGTAAGCTCACATGCTTAGTGAGGATGCTCATAAACAATGATGCATTTAAACCGTTTGAAACCAAACAACTGTTTTCAAAACCATGCTTTCGACCAAAGCATTTTTATTGTTTCCAATCAATCATGCATAACAATCCTTATGCAACAATATGTATAAGTTCCATGCTTAAATCCCAAAGCATTAAAATCAATTACCATGCTTAAAAACAAAGCATTATAAAATAGGTTCGACACAAGAACTTTCATAAATTGGCTATTATAGTGACCCTGGATAGTCAACCACTATCCTTGATTAGCCGACAACTAATTATTGGTTAACCGACTGTTAACCATACACATCAGATACACGGATCTCCCTTAATGACCGACCACCATCAAGACCCATACCATACCGACCGCAAGATTAACATCAACAAGGGGAACCGACCGCTCAACCCAAGTGATAACATCATAGTCCGAGTAGCTGACCGCTATACCTCAAGGGCCTCTAACCACGATCAATTTTAAACATATTATACTACATTGTATCCTATAGCATGCCAACTATATCCGAATGTTTTCTCACCTTGTCACATAACCAATATATCATTTACAAAACCATTTACTCATTGTTTTACAATGCATTACACAAAATCACCACATTTGCAAACCACATTGCCAAAGCAATACCCTATTCCTGACAGGAATGAAAACCAAAGCTCACTAGCATTTCATATACCTTTAAACCACTGCATATGTACCCAAAATCATGCATTTACAGTAAGTAAAACAAACCATGTTTACGACTAAAACATGAATTACACATGCTCATATTCGAACTGATATTAAAGAGCAAAGAGGGAAACTTAACTGATATTAAAGAGCAAAGAGGGAAACTTACTTCCGAGCTTAGGTAAGTGTTTCAAACTTATCCTAAACTCTCAAAACCACTTTCAATCCTTTGAAAGACCTTTTATACTGTTTCCACTCACCGATTTCACTTTGCTTTGCTTGCCAACGCAAAACAAGCTCCCGACAAGCTTCGATCCACTTCAAGCAACTTTTCCTTGATTATCCTCGGTTTCGATCACATAAAACCAGGGGAAACATGCATCAAAATGCATTCAAACCCCTGCCTCAAAGCAGATTCCCGCAACTCACAAGTTGCTCACTCAAAAACCATCCGAAACTTATCGAAATCAACCTCAAACATCCTACAAACTTAGCCCAGCCACAATACAACAATTCGATACATCAAACTGCATCAATAAACATCTAAAAACCCTTTTATAACATCATTTTACTTCCATCAATGATTAAACACCAAAAACCTCACAAAAACCCTTAACTAACAACCTTTAATATTATAGATTTAACTAGTTTCGGGATTACAATGTTAATTCCATAACTATTAACATTATTAAACATCAAAGTCATGATCTAACCTGATCAAGAACCCAGCAAAACAGATCCAATTCGAAAATCTACCAATTTCACCAATCTAACACAATTAAACCAATTTTCCTCAATTTAATTATCAACACTTATTAGAAAACAATTGTAAAGGATCAACAACTTGGGAATTTCAGTAAAGAACCTTTCATTAGAGGAGAAGAATGAACCTTACCTCTAATGGATGAATATCCTCTCAATTGGATGATTTGTTCTAGAAAAAGAAAAGAATTAATAAGATTTTTTTGGAAAACAAATTAAAGAAATCATTTAGGAATCAAAAGAAGATCAAATCAATAATTTATCTAAGATTTTGGATGAAAAAGAAAGTGTTTGGCTGAAAGAATTTTGAGAAAAAATTTGGTCGAAAAAAAAGTTAAGTCAAAAGTTGTTTTAATCCAAATAACCCATTTCCCTTTATTAAAACCTCTTATCCTTTAATTAAAACCCAATAAAATAATTTCAATTAAGAGGAAATTCTGATAAAACATTTAGGTCAAATAGCTCCTTAAAGATTCTAAGTTTTGACCCTTTACAAAATAGTCACTAAAAATAGTTTTCAAAGTTTGCATTTTGGTCACTAGTTTAAAATGTTCGAATTCCAAAACACATTTTGCCAAAAATGATTTTACCACAATCATTAATATATTAAATAATATTTTTTAGAACATTTTCCATATTTTTATTACCTTCAAAAATATTTAATCCGATTTAATCCCGAAACTAACTCGAACCTCTAATATCGGTCCACCGGACCCTCAAGCCGAACCCCGAAACAACTAGACCCAAAACTGAGGCATTACAACTATCCCCCTCTTAAGGAATTTAGTCCTTGAAATTTACCTCAAGGAAATAAATGCGGAAATTGCTCCAACATATTCGTCTTACTCTCCCAAGTGGCTTCCTCGACACCCCGATGTCGCCACAAGACTTTAACAAGTTCTATCGTCTTACCACGAAGAACCTTGCTGCTAGAACCAAGGATTTCCACCGACTACTCATCATAGGATAAATCCAGCTTTAACTCAATATGCTCTACAGGCAAAATATGTGAGGGATCCGACCAATACATCCGCAACATAGATACATGGAACACGTCATGTATTTTCTCTAACTCGGAAGGCAACCTCAACCGATAAGCTACAAGACCAACACGCTCCACGATCTCTTATGGTTCGATAAACTTCAGACTAAGCTTACCCTTATGTCAGAACCGCAAGACCTTCTTCCATGGTGACACTTTCAAGAACACACGATCACCAACCACGTATTCAATCTCCCTACGCTTCAAATCCGCGTAAGATTTCTGCCGATCCGCAGCCGCTTTCAGGCGATCACACACAAGCTTTACCTTTTTATTTGTGTCTTTCAACACATGCGACAAGGAAACATGCTTTTCCCCTACCTAGGCCCAGCACAACGGTGTACGACGCCTCCGGCCATACAAAGCCTCATACGGAACCATTTGGATACTTGCTTGATAGCTATTATTATAAACAAATTCCTCCAACGGTAAATGATGCTCTCAGGTTCCTTGAAACTCAATAATACAACACCTCAGCATATCCTCCAAAACCTGGATGACTCACTCAGACTGTCTATCCGTCTGAGGATGATACGTTGTACTGAGACTCAACCTCGTACCCAAAGCCTGATGCAAACATCTCCAGATCCTCACTGTAAAACGCGTGTCTCTATCAGAAACAATAGACTTAGGCACCCCGTGCAAACGCACAATCTTAGCGATGTACAAGTCCGCCAACTTATCTAAGGTATACGTCGTATGCACTGGTAGAAAATGTGCACACTTCGATAACCAATCAGCAATCACCTAAATGGAATCCTTTTTAGCTGGTGTTAGTGGCAACCCTGAAACAAAATCCATAGTGAATCTCTCCTATTTCTATTTCAGAATTCTCAACGGTTGCAACAACCCTAACAGAAACTGATGTTCAGCTTTAACCTGCTGACACATCATGCACTTGGAAACAAACTCCGCCATATCCTTTTTCAACCCAACCCAATAGTACACTTCCTTTAAATCACAATACATCTTGGTACTACTGGGATACATAGCAAAATGACTAGAATGTGCCTCCGCCAAAATAGTATGCCTAAGCTTCGAATCTTCTGGCACCACTATTCGGCCCTTGAAGCACAAAATACCATCATCATCAAAATGAAACTCTGATGGATTACTATCCGATATGTCCTTAACATGAGGAACCAAAGAATCATCAAACGGTTGCTTAGCTTTAATCATTTGTGAAAAAGTAGGCTTAACTTGCAACTCTGCCAACAACCCACCTTACCGTGTCACGCTCAACCTTGCAAACATTGCCCTAGACTCAACCGTAACCTTACGATTCAACGCATCTGCAACCACGTTAACTTTTCCAGGATGATACTCGATCATCAGGTCATAATCCTTAAGCAACTCCAACCATCTACGTTGCCTAAGGCTCAGATCCTTTTGAGACATCAAGTATTTCAAACTCTTATGATCCGTAAAAACCACACACTTTTCACCATAAAGGTAGTGTCTCCAAATCTTCAAAGCAAACACCACAGCCGCAAGCTCCAAATCATGAGTTGGGTAGTTCCGCTCATGAGCTTTTAGCTGTCTCGAAGCATAGGCCACAACCTTGTCATCTTGCATCAACACGCAATCCAACGTACGACGCATCACTATAGACCACAAACTCCTTCCCTGGCCCGAGATGAATCAACACAGGAGCATGTGTCAAAACTTCCTTCAGCTTCTTAAAACTCTGATGTTGTTTCTCCGTCCACACATACAGAACATTATTCTGTAACAACTTTGTCAACGGTGTCGCAATACTAGAAAACCCCTCCACAAATCGTCGATAATAACCAGCTAATCCAAGAAAACTGCGAATCTCAGACACTTAGGTTGCTTCCAATTGAGAATAGCCTCAACTTTCTGTGGATCAACTAGGATACC
Source organism: Hibiscus mutabilis (assembly GCA_019671005.1). Taxonomy (NCBI): domain Eukaryota; kingdom Viridiplantae; phylum Streptophyta; class Magnoliopsida; order Malvales; family Malvaceae; genus Hibiscus; species Hibiscus mutabilis. The sequence continues at coordinate 23,400,690 of CM033719.1, read as the reverse complement.
CTTCGCGAAACCATATGACCAAGAAATATCACCTCCTTGAGCCAAAACTCGCACTTGCTCAACTTAGCATACAACTGATTATCCTTCAAAGCCTACAAAAGAATCCGCAAGTTCTGATCATGTTGTTCCTCAGTACAAGAGTACACGAGTATAACATCGATAAAAACCACCATGAACTGATCAAGGTACTCATGAAACACCCTATTCATCATGTCCATGAAAGCGGCTGGGGTATTCGTCAAACGAAACGGCATCACCAGGAACTCATAATACCCGTACCTCATACAAAACATCGTCTTATGTACATCCACATCCTTAACCTTCAACTGGTAATACCCCGATCTTAAATTAATCTTTGAAAACACCGCTGCCCCACGAAAATGATCGAACAAGTCATCAATCTGCGGTAATGGGTACTTGTTCTTCACCGTCAACTTATTCAACTGGCGATAATCAATGCACATACGCATCGACCTATCCTTCTTCCTCACAAAAAGAACTAGAGCACCCCAAGGCGAAACACTCGGTCGAATCAACCCATGATCTAACAACTCTTGGAGCTGCGTCTTCAAATCTTTCAACTCCTTTGGTGCCATCCGATAAGGAGCAATGGACACAGGAGTCGTACCCTAAAACATCTCAATACTGAATTCCACCTCTCTATCCAGTGGTAAACCTGGTAACTCTTCAGAAAACACCTTCAAAAATCCACACACAGTCCGAGTGTCCTGCACTCGAACACCCTTGGCTTCTGATTCATGAAAATAGCCAAATAAGCTTGGCAACCATCAAACATCATTTTCTCCTCTTGAGTAGCTAAAACAACATTGGACAAGAATTTCACACTCTCGCCAATCACCACAACTTCATAATCATCAGCTAACCTAAAGGAAATCCTTTTGGATTCATAATCCACCACCGCCTTGTGCTCACTCAACCAATCCATACCCAAGATAACGTCAAAATCATGGAATGGCAATTTCATTAGATCTACGGCAAACTCATGACCTTGCACTACTAAAGGACAACGCTTTGACAACCTTTTAATCGTAACCGTCTCTCCAAAAGAACTAGTTACTAACATGCCAACGTCTAAGATCTCAACAGGAATATTCAGCAAAGATGCATGCTCACTTAAGATATATGAATGAGTAGACCTCGAATCAATCAAAGAAAATAATGACAAAGATTGCAAGGTAAAGGTACATGTGATCACATCGGTGTCATTGCGCCCCTCACAAAGAGCATAAACCTGAGCTGGCCCACCATTCTTTGGTCGTACAGAAACTGCATGAGCTATAGCCCTTTGACCATCCTCACGTTTCTAAAAATTACCCCTACCACGGCCTTAGCCCCTAGCAGGTATAGCAGCCCGAGCCGGTGCACCCTCACAGTACGAGGACAATCACATTTCATGTGATCAGGAGATCCACAAATCCAACAACTCATAGTATTTCCCCAACACGTACCCATGTGACATCTACCACGTCGTCCACACTCAGCTACAACCCGAGTTCCTGAATTACCCTGGCCGACACCACCACCACGCTTATAATCTGGCTTATGCCTCCTATCCCGAGATCTCATATTTTGCTTCCCAAAATAGCCAAAATCAACCGCTCTCTTACTCGAGCCCATACCCAAGCTTGTCTCGTCACACCCAAAGACTACTCAATATCCTTAGCATGGTTGACCAACACATCAAAATCTGTATAATTCGTAGCCAACAGATACGTCTTGATGTCCTTTACAAGACCATAGCAAAACCTCTCGCACCTCTGTTGATCATCGGGAACCAACTTTAGGGCATACTGACTTAGGTGGACAAACTTTACCTCATAATCAGCAACTGACATGCCACCCTACAAAAACGACATAAACTCGCACTGTTTCCCAGCCTGATACTGGAACCAAGATACTTCCTCTTAAAAGCTCTCCGAAAGAACTCCCAAGTCACATCTACCTCTGGGACGCCTGCAATCGTGGTCACCCATAAATGATAAGCACCACCTTGCAATAAGGACACGGTGCAATCCAACTTGCACGCATCATTACAACCCATCTGGTCCAGAATACGAATTGTCTTTTCCAGCCATCCCTTGGCTGCTTCAGGGATCAGACCCCTAAATTCCTCACCTCCCAAACTAAGAAATCGTTTTAAGGGCAAACCTTAATTAACCACTACAGCAGGTGTCGGTACTTGCACTCGTACTCCAGCCATTGTCGCCTAAAAATCCCTCGTCATTGCTTGGATTAACGGAGTCAAATCCCTAAAAATTGGCCCTTGAGGAGCATGGGGTACACCACCTACCCCAAAGTTAACAGAAGGAACTAACGGAGGAGGAGGGGTAAGGTAATACGAGGATTCCCTCTATTTTTATTATTCTGCCCAGAACTGGCATTACCAGCCATCGAACGAGTCTCGCGTCGAGCCATGCTAACAAATACATCAAAACATATTAAAGTCAGGCTAACATAAGACAAAGGATCCAAGGCAACCTTATAAAACATTTTAAAACCTCGTTAATAGGCAATGTGTTCCCAATTCATACTTCAACCTGATATAAAACAATCATCGTACATATACACAATCACCATGCATATCAAACAATAGAAACCAATCAACAACAACATTCCAACCTTTTGTAACCTGGCTCTCTAAAACCAAAAAATATAACCCCTTCGACCCAACCTAGATTCTTGACCGAACCGAGTGAGCTACATTAAGTTTGCCGAAGCAAACTGGAGAAAGATTATGAAAACTGGTCTATTTTTTTCTTTTATCTTGTCTAGATGTGTATTATTCATCCTAAGTGATCATGCTTGCAGCGGATGAGATTACAATAGAAACGGACCACAAAAAGGCAACCGATTACGTACAATACATTTTAGGGACCAAAACATAAATCATGTAAAATTAAGGACCATTTATGAAATTAAGGTTACCAATCCTCAACTAGACAGATTACATACGTGTATATCAATTTCTGACTCAATCTAACCATTCAAACTCACAAAATTGACAAAACAAGATTTAGGGACTAAACTGGAAGAAAACATAACTGAACTTCCATGACATTAACTGAATTAACAGCCAACCGTACGATACGGTACTTAATATTGACCAGCCCTATTTCGGTACACCGTGCACCATACCGGTACGTTTGATTGACTTTGAAACCCAATTTAAAAGGATTAAACAACCGTACCGATACGGATAACTAGGTGTTTCGATACATGGGTTTGTCTCAAAAAGCAACTTTTTAGTGGCGTAAAACCATACCGGTGCGCCATAGCCCGTACCCAAACCCAGAGCTTGTTCTTGCCTAGCCCGTACCCAAACCCAAATAACCAATTTCTCTTTATTAAAACCTCTTATCCTTTAATTAAAAAACCCAATAAAATAATTCCAATTAAGAGGAAATTCTGATAAAACATTTAGGTCAAATAGCTCCTTAAAGATTCTAAGTTTTGACCCTTGACAAAACAGTCACTAAAAATAATTTTCAAAGTTTGCATTTTGGTCACTAGTTTAAAATGTTCAATTTCCAAAACACATTTTCCAATATTGATTTTACCATAATCATTAATATATTAAATAATAATTTTTATAAAATTTTCCATATTTTTATCACCTTCAAAAATATTTAATGCGATTTAATCCTGAAACTAACTCGAACCTCTAATGCAAGTCCACTTGACCCTCAAACCGAACCCCGAATTGAGTAGACCCAAAATCGGGGCATTACATATCGATAATTCGTCCCTATCACCTCTGGTCTTGACTTATATGAGTTCGAGTTCCAAACATAGTGTAAGGAGAAAGTCTAGATTATTAATGATTCATGGAAACATTGTTACCTTACGAAGGTGGTTCATGATGATAAGTGCATGTTCACCGCTGACTATGACTTTTGAAGGAGTGTAAGGGTGAATGACAGAATTCCATTGCCTACCCAAGGGAAAACCAAGTCCTTGGAGGAACATTTGAGGATGGTCCCGTCTAAAGTCAATATTTTGAGAGACGAGCTGAAAAGAGCCAAGGTAGAGGCGTTACAAGAAAAATATATGAAATACTTGTACGAGGCAAGTTTAGACATAGACAAACATAAAAGGAGAGGCTGATTAGGTAATAAAGATGTACAAGGGGTTGGAAGAAAGGTTTGAAATCTAGAAAGTTGACTTCCTTAAATTCCAGACTTTGGTCTGAAATGGTGATTTAAGGAAGACTCTAGGGCAATGAAAACGAGATATTGAACAAGAAGTTGAAGAAGAAAAAGAGCGCAGTAAAAAGGAGATTGAGTGATACAATTGGATGCTTGAAAGCTATAAAATAAAGGGCAAACAAGCGGTTGAGAATGAGAAGGACAAGTGAGCCCTTGAAGGATAAGAACAACAATATTTCGACTTTTCGGTAAACAAGCATCCATCATCGGAGATGAGGCCTCAAACACCACTCATGGATGTGGCTCAAAGAACATCCAAGGTAAAAAGGAGTTATCCCTTTCCTTTTTATTTGAATAAAAAAAGAAATATCAAAGAAATATACCTCAAAATTTTTCTTTTCTTGCTTGTTATTTCTAGAATAATCGTTGTGTTTACAATGAATGGGTTCAGGCTTTTATAGCCAAATACAATGATAGAAAGAAAAAAAGAAAGAAAGAATATTTGATTTTTTCCTAAATTACATTGTGATTCCCTTCTTTTTCGAAATAATCTAATTTGGTGATTGACTTTCCCCTTTTTCTTTATTTGATCTGATTTGGTGATTATCTTTCCTCTTTTTTCGATTTGATTCAATTTGGTGATTGACTTTCTTTTTGTTTTTTATCGGATATTATGGCCGAGTGATGAGGGGAAGGAAGTGTGGCAGTCACTTGTGTTGACTTGCGGCCAAGGAGTCAAACGGGTGGTGGAGTGGCGCGTGGTCTGTACGCACGTAAAGGGTAGCTAAACGGGTGGTGAAGTTGGCGCGTGAGCTGCACACGCATAAAGGGCAGTCGAACAGTCTTCTTCCTAGATCAATCTGAGCCGTTGAATCTTGTTCAGATCTAATGGTTGTGGATGTGCTGGGCATGAGGAAAAAGATATCAACCAGGCTTTTCATTTGGGCATAATGGGCCACTGATGTAAATGGACTCTTTTTTATGTTTAATGGACTTTTTTATTTTTTTGCTTCTTGGGTTTTATATCTAATAATAATAATATTTACCATAATAATAATATATACATATATATATATAAAGTAACAAAACTGAATAAAAATAAAAATAAGGACGGAGAAAATTTGATGACTACAGTTGTCCCTCTTTGCACATTCCGGTGAAACAAGAATAGGGCAAAGAACAAAAGGAATTGATTTTATCCTGCCGGACTATAAATCGGTTGTTGGGTTTGCCCTCACTCTTCTACGGAGAACAAATCGAATCTCGCTCTTTCAAAACTGAGATAGCAAAAAGAAACTCGGATCTTTCAAACCTGAGGACACCGAGCTGAAAAAGTGATTTGTTCCTTCAAACGCGAGGAGGACAAACCGGACTCCACTCCTTCAAACCTGATTTTAGGTGATCCAATATCACCTCGAAAAAGATTAGAGGCAACTCCGTGTGTGTTTTTTATTTGTGTCGAGTCCTGGCTGCGACAGCTATAAGGTGTCGATTTGGTTGTAATAATCAAGGGCGACGTGGTTGAAATTAGCTGATAAAAATAAAACTATTTTTATCGGGCAGCTAAAATTCGCTCAATGAAAAACTCTCTATTGTAGGGATACGTATCGAAGTAGATGGGTGACTGATCCTACACCTATTAAAAGTTTCTTATTTAAGGAATTTCGAAAGCAATTTGATGGAAATTCTCGAATGAGGTATTTGGCAACTAATTTTGAGTTTAGGTAACTAGGGGAGGAGGATATTTGACAACTAATTTTGAGTTTAGGTAACTAGGGGAGGAGGATAAATTGAATCTGGAAAAAGCTTTTTATGAGGAGGAAACTTATGATGTAATTAGAAGTTGTAACGGACCTAAAGCACAAGGGCTGGATGGGTTCAGTTTTGAGTTCTATAAAAAGGGATGGCATTTTCTTAAAAATGATGTGTTAGTATTTTTGAGAAATTTCTACGAGGGAGGAAACTTGCTTAGGGGTGAACTCAACTTTTATTGTGCTAATACCGAAGAAAGATGTACTAGAAGGAATTGGAGACTATATGCCAATCATTCTGGTAAACTCTGTATACAAAATTCTTGCAAAAATTTTGACAAGAAGATTGCAATTGTTGATAGGAAAGTTGATAAGCGGCATTCAAAGTGTATTTGTTAGAGGCAGGCAAATTATGGAAGGTATTCTTTTCACAAATGAAGTGATCTATTCTTTGCAAAAGAAGAAATTTAGTGACGTTGGATTGATCTTAAAGTTAGATTTTTTAAAGCATATGATTTTATTAGTTGGGAGTTCTTGGATCATGTCATGTTGAGAATGAATTTTTCTATGCTATGGAGGAAATGGATATCTGAATGCATTAGCTTGGCTAAGGTCTCTATTTTGGTTAATGGTAGTGCTACGAAAGAATTTTGCAATGCGAAGAGGAATTCGATAAGGTGACCCTTATTTCCGCTTCTATTTGTCATTGTGGATGAGGCTCTACATTAACTTCTTGTGAATGCAAAAATTGTTGGATTGATTAAGGGGTTTACGTGGTAAAAGATTTGTGTTTATCACATCTGCAGATTGCAGATGATACAATTATTTTCTTGGAAGGCAATGTTGAGTATGCACAAACTCTAAAGCTACTTCCGACATGCTTTCAAGTATGCACAATATTAACCTTTTGTTGTTAATATTGATGAAGGTATTGTGAATGAGGCGGTGAAGATTTTCGGATGCACCGGAGGTCATTTATCTTTCACTTATCTTGGTATCTCAATCGGTTTAAACCAGAATTGTAAGCAAGTATGGTATCCAATTATACATAGATTTCGACAAAGTTATTAAGTTGGAAGATGAATTTGTTGTCATTTGCAGCAAGAATAAATCGCGTAAACTCAGTTCTTTCATCTTTACCTATTTATTATATGGGTGTTTTCAAGGTTTCAAGGGGGTGATTGAAAGAATAGATCGGATCAGACGTTCGTTTTTGTGGGGTGGTTCCGGAAAGGAACGTTGGATGAGTGAAGTTAATTGGATCAAGGTATGTATGCTTAAGCGACATGGGGGTCTTAGTGTGATGGATTTTTTAGATTAAGAATAAAGCTTCATTGGTAAAGTGGGTATGAGAGTACGCAATTGATACAACAGTTTTGTGGCGGACGATTACTGTAGCGAAATATGGTGAAAAGATTCGTTGGTGGCGATTTAATACTATGATGAAAAATTGATGTCAATTGTTTGGAGGCACATTGTAACCCCCTTTGGTAGACCTAGAAAATATAGTCGAATTTAAAAGTTCACAATCGAAACTTCACCCTCAAATAAGCTCAATATAGATAAATTATTCTTTAATTTGAAATATAATAACCGTAACATTTCATAATATCTCAAAAGTTTAATTCCAACGTTCAATGTAACTCAAAATTAACTACATAAACTGTATGAAAATATATGAGGATGCATGCTTTTGACTAAAATCACAAAATTATTCTCAAGTCAAAAATTACATCAGTCTCAAAACAGTAACCATAATCTGAAAATTAGTACAAGTCCATACTAAGAAATAGCATGCAGAAAAACACGAGAGAAGCTTCGAGTACCGACGCCTATAGTCTAAAAATATCTGAAAGAGAAATTAAAAAGAGTGAACTAAAGAGCCCATTGTGTCTCTAAAATGCAAGCAATCATAAAAGACAACTGTATTTTCCTAAAAATCCTTCAAATCATATAAATGTTGTGATATCACAAGCAAAATGCAATGCACCCAACTACAACCAACATAAGAAGTGAAAAGTTCCTAAGAACCCCTCACTATAATCTCTAATCACATAGTGATAAAATATCATCCATTTTAAGGGGTGATAACCATAATTTCCTCCATACAACCTCAACTCATGCTCATACAGTGATATGATGATTAAAAATTTGAATCTTACAACATAGTTCCTTAACATAAAATCTGAGGTTCATAATTCCATAGTCTGATGTTTCACAGTTTCATAAATCAAAGTTCCTTATGTTTGATGTTTCGTAAATCTATAAACCATAGTTTTATTAATCCGATTTTTATAGCATAAAACATATTATGTAATAGTATGCATGTGATGACAAACATACAAGTCATAGTACATATAATAATCATGCAAGGTTGTAAAACACCAACACACATGAAAATATGTAGCATATAAGAAACATACCTCAAAAGGCAGTAGCTTTAACGTTGCAAAGGACGCCTCCCACGCTCAGATTTAACACTAGGTCTAACCATGGGCGAAGCCACATCTACAAATGGTGTCTATTGACACCCAATTTTTTTTTTTTTTGAAAAATGTATTTTTCTATATAATTTGTATATAAAAAAATTAGAAATATATAAAATTGACACCGTTTTATAAATAAAATGACACCCATTTATAAATAATTAACTCCTCTTAATTATCATTCAAGAAAATGACACTCCTTAGATAAATTTTTGGCTCTGCCTTTGGGTCTAACTAAATCAAAACCTACAAAAACAAAAATCTACATCAATATCTATCACTATGCCACCAGCTAAAAACACATACACTAATATGAATAGTCATACTCATGTGGCTCTCGTAGATTGACTAGGAGTGATCTGCATAGGCAGGGGATGAGGTAAATCGTCGGTCTCGCAAATAGGAGAGTCATGGTCACCTTTAACACAATAATAACTCAAGTAAATATCTAATATTCAATTATCTTAAAATATCAAGTACATATAACTTGAAAATAATAAAACATAACTTTTAAGTTCGAATTTGACGAAATGGGCTGCAAATTCGAACTTTAGATGTTGAAAAACATCATGGCAAGATTGTCCGAAAAGTAAACTCAAAAGTCAACGCCGCTCAAAGTCAATGACGGAGTAGAGAATTTCGAATGAATTTTTGGCGTTCTCTCTTAAACGGTAGATGATACCGAGACAAGGGACGCGGGATTTTGCTCAAAACAAGATGGACTGTCTCATGGCTTTGGTTCACTGAACAATAAAGATTGGGATTTTGCTCAAATCAAGCCTTTTGAGCACTGGGTTAAAAACTGAACAAGACTTAAAAGAAAATAGTGTGCAACATTAAACATGAAAGTCAGTTTAGCTCGATTGGTAAGTAAAGGTCTTGGGTGCAAGGGTTATAGGATTGAAACTCGGCAGATCCCTTTGCCAATTTATTATTTTTACTAAAACGCATTTTTAGGTAGGAAGGTAATAAGGGAAAATTACACACGTGGTCCCTAAACTATAAACAATTTCAAATTAGTCATTGAATTCCCTTTAATCAGTTGGATAAAATTCCCAATTGCTAATATTTCCAATTAGGGATTTGAAATTGTCGGGTATTCGATTTGGGAAAAATTCAGTGTGTTACATAGTGGAGAACATTGAAAATGATTCAGTGAAAAATTTTATGTCAGTTTCTTGTTTCTCTTGGAAAGTGGGTAGTGGTGATAAAGTCCTTTTTTGTGTGATCCATGTTGTGTGGAAAAGCCTCTCGAGAAGGTGTTTTTGAGGCTTTTTGCAAATGCGTGTAATGAAATGGCCTTGGCTCGGATTCTACTATAAATGGTCGATGTTGCATGATAATTAGAGGATGTTTTTACTTGATATCTTTGGGATTTTTAGATGAAACAATTGCGCCAAACTAGATCTTTAGTGGCTCATATCAAACTTATCCCAATGGTAAATGACAAACTTGTGTGAAGATTTAACGCTTTAGTTAAAAACTGTCGTTGATTCTTTTTTCGTTGGGAAAGAACTTTGTATGGGTTTGGGATTTATTTGGAAGCTTGAGGTATCGCCTTAAGTTCAATGTTTTTATGGTTGATATTTTTAAAAGGGTTCCAACAATGGTGTTTTTAAAAGACAGGGGGTTAAACATATGTTCTGTAAGTGGTGTAATGTGGTGGTGGAGGATTGTGATCCTATTTTTTATTCCTTTAAGGTGATTAGTGTTGTTTGGTATTGGGTGTTTAGGTGGTGGAACTTGTTATTTGTGTGTCCATGTTTTTTGGACGATTTTATAAATCAATTGTATCATTGCTCGTTTGATGGGATGGTCAAGAAGTGATGGTTCATTTGTTGCTTGTCGGTGTTTTGGTCATTATGGCCAGGACCGTTCCTGGAATTTAGTGGCCTTAGGGTAATTTTAAAAAATTAGGCCCTAAATTGAGGATTTAAATTGCGGTTGTGATCGTATATTCGGTCATATTGCATTTATCACGGTTGCAGATATAACAAATGTTATTTCTATCACTGCTGGTATCGCAGTTGTAAAAACTTTTAATAACATATGCTATTGTGGACATAACGGTTGCAGGTATTGTGGTTTTGGATGGTATCTCTACCACTATATAACGATCTATGTTGCGTTTACATACTCCTATTTAAATACATGTCTATAATATTAAGTATTGAAAAAAATAATTTTAAGAGTACGTTTATAATAACAAGTATTGAAAAAATAAATAAATTTTAAGAGTATGCTCATAATAATAAATAGTGAGAAAATAGATCCATAATAACAAGTATTAAAAAATTTAATGTTAATATTTGTTAATATGAGCATACTCTTATGATTTAATTTTTTTTAATACTTGTTATTAGGGCCCTCAAAACTTATCCAGCTATATATATATATATATATATATATATATATATATATATATATATATATATCACTGGTTTTTTTATCTACCGGTAAGAAGTAAGAGCTATACTTTTATTTTTTTTTAAGCGTGGGCCCTGGGCAGAGTGAGGGCCTGGGCGGGCGCCCTTATTGCCCTGGTCCAGGGACGGCCCTTGTTATGGCTGCCTAAGAATGAGCTAACTTTTAATAAAAGGAAATTGACCATTGAAGAGATTTTTTCTTGATTAAACTTCGATCGTTGTATTAGGTAAAGGTTTTTAAAGAGACGCATTTGATTTTTGAATTATAATGGTGGGATTGTCTTTGGAATTGTGAATTGTTGGCTAAGGAGGAGATTCATCGCCTTGGTGTACGATGGGTTCCACCACAAGAAAATGTGCTAAAAAGGATAAACCGGGATCAATGGGTTGTGGTGGTGTTCTTCGAGATTGCCAAGGTAATATTCTGGCTATCTTTTCTTTCCATTTGGTGATTATTGAATCGAATGAGGCCAAATTGCAAGCAATTTATCATGTCGTATCCTTGTTCATGCGTTCGAAGTGGATGGAGACACCGTGTCTAATTATTTAATCGAATTCTACTGTGGCAGTTTCTTGGTGTTCGAATCTAGTACGATGACCTTGGACATATTTAGATTTGTTTAAACAGATTAATTTCGCTTGTACCACGTTGCTTTATGTTTGTTTCTCTCATATGTATAGGGAAGCAAACAACCTTGCAGATGCACTTGCAAATGGTGGTGTAGCTCAGTTAACTTGGTTTCAGGTTTCCTAGTTTCCAAGATTTACTATCATGGTAGTGGAGGTTTCGTCTCTTCTGTTTTTTTCACCAAAATTCAATGTTGATTTTGATGTATTTTGGTGTTTTGTTGTCTTTTCTGTTGTTGTGTTTCTTTCTACTTTTGCTTGGCAGGTTGTATTTGACTTCTAGGCAATTTTGCTTTCCTTTTTAATAATACCAACCATTTGCTGAGAAAAAAAATCAAATCAAATTAAATTGAGTTTTAAGTGTTGTTTTTAGGAAATTATGTTTTTGAAAATAATATACTAACATTAAATTGGGGTCACTTTGAATTTAGGTTTAGATTTGAGTTATTTTAAGTTTAAGGAGTTTTAAGTTTGGGTTAGTTTGGGGTTCAATTCAATTCGAATTTGAGTTATTGACTTTTGATTGCCAAATTGAGTTTGATCAAGTTCAAGTTAATTGGTTTGGTTTTCGACGGTTAGAATTGATAATTATAGTGTGTCTATCTATATATAGAGAAATATTCTTCTTATAATATAGAGAAATATTCTTCTTATAATAATTATAGTGTGTCTATCTATATATAGAGAAATATTCTTCTTATAATATGTAAAACTTTTAGTTTATACTAATTTAAGACCATGGGATGAGTGTAAATTAGTAGTTAAAAGTTGACAATGCAAAATTTTCAAGAGAGACAAAAAAAAAAAAGTTTAATCTCAGCCATTAATTTATATTTATCTAATGATATCAGATTAGTGTTGAACTTCTGTTATAAAGCTCGCTTTAGGCAAAGCAGAACCCTGCAACCTCGCCCATAACCTTTTAGTTCCTTACTTTTGGAAGGAATTTAGTCTTGGAAAGATAACAACACAAAAGGAAGGGAGTAATTAAAGAGAATAGGTGGAATTCAGACATGGGAATGAAATAGAGACTGAAGAAAACTGATAGATGGAATTAATGCCCACCAGGTGTTCGATTAAATGACCAGCTTACAAGTTGATCATATGCAATCACAGCAATCGCAGCAATCAGGGCTTCCGGAGGGAAGACGCCAGTACCGTGTTTGGATGTGCTTCGTTGCAAATGTCCCACCTCTTTTTCATTGGCAGGGTTTATGGAGGGCGTTTGATCGTCATGGGGTTGTGGTGGATATTTTTGCACTGTCCAAACGAGAGAGAGATGATAGGCATTTTGGTTTTGTATGAATGGCAACGAAAAGGAATGCGTTGCAGCTGATTGAGCGTTTGGATGGTTTTAGATTCATGGGTTGAAAATTCATGTGTCGTTGGCGTAAAGGGAGGCGAAGGATAATTTCTAGAGGTGTAACGCGAGAACCCTATTCCTTAATCTGCTGTGAAGGACAAGAATATGCAACAAAACTTACTAGAAAAAAAATTATGGGTGAAATTGATGCCAATAATGTCGAGATCCTCAAGACATATTTAGTGGGGTGGACATATCAACCAAGAAAGTTATCGAATATAGCAGCAGATTTGGAAAATGAGGGGTTGAATGGTTTCTCTTTAATGTATCTTGCAGGATCGTTGCATCTTTAATTATGTGATTGAGTGAATTAGCAAACAAAAAGCTCGAGTGTTGTTTCTAAAGGGTTGAGGGCTGGTTGTCGGCAATTACGATGAAATCAAGGAAGGTTTTGTTGGCTATTAGCGGTATTCCAGTACATGCTTGGCCGAGGGCATCGTTCGAAAACATTGCGAGGATTTGGGGCTCTATGGTTCAAATTGATGTGGATTCTAAAAATCCGACTACGTTTGAAAAGGGAAGGGTACAGATTTTTACCATTACAATTGAACAAATTGAAAGAGTTGTTTCTCTAAAAGTGGAGGGGCGATCTTTTCCCATTAGAGTCCATGAAGTAGAGGTCTTTGTTGTGAATACGGATGAAGGCAGGTTGACGTATCGGCTAATATGGATAATGAGGTGGTTAAGCCTCCACCTTTGGGGTCGTTTCAGAAAGCGCAGGGGACAGTTTAGATAGAATGGCTTATAGGGATGCGACGTCCTTAGGTATTGTTGTTTCGGAGTCTAGTGAGATTATTGAGTCGGTGATGAGGAAGGAAAATCATCTGTGGGAGGTGTCACGTATGCTAGATTTGGGCGAGGAACAGGCATGAGGCGATAGGAGTGTTGGGATATCGGATGAAAAGGCTGGCCTTGTGTTCCGATTTGAGGAGGAACATCGACTAGAGACTGAAATTGTAGATTGCATTGTTCAAAATTGTCAACACTCAGGTCCAAGTCCGAATAAGGAAGTGTTAGGAATTTGGTATGCGGCAAAATAACCCAAGTAATAACGACATAGACCAAGACATGCACAAGAAACAAGATTTAACGTGGTTCAGCATAGCCTACCTCCACGGACGAGAGAAATCAATCCACTATCAACGTAAATAACCCGAAGAGTACAAATACATGATAACTCATGTAATCCCAAAACTCGGTGTACAAATCCCATGATCCGGTAGAACTAAAATACTCTTCCCAACATCCTTACAATACACATCTCTACAACGTAGGCACAATAGTTGTAGAGAACCTAAAAGTGGTTACATCTCTCCAGAGTAATTCATTCTCCTCTCTCTCTCATTCTCTCATAATTCAAAATTTAAAAGGTTAAACATAGTTTATATTTATAGACTCAAATATTTGGTCACCAAAAAATCTTATCCAATAAGATCTCCTACCTAAAATATATATTTACTCATTAAAGTAAATCATAATTACCAAGTAATCTTTAACTACTAGAATTACAATAAAACTAATTTAATTACTAATTAAAATTTGAGTCAAAATATAAAAGAAAAGGGTCTCACCAAGTGATTGTTCAGTGTGTGACTTGAAGGGAATCTCGAGGGGCGTGTAGAACATTAATGGGGTTAGGTTCTCAAAGGCAGATATTATTTAATATGAAGGCAAGTCCAGGAAAGTTAGACAAGTTTTCAAGATAGTTCATAGTTTTTTTATCGTCAGGGGAAAGAATTGAAGTAGAGAATCGACTGAATAAGAAAGGGAAAAGCTGTCCCCGAAAGAATCTGAAACCTCCAGAAATTTCAAATGGCTCTTTATCGGACTCTAATTTTTTGAACCGTAAGAAAGCGATATTAAAGGAGGCAATGAAAACTCTAGAAATGGGCTAACTTGCAGGCATATCAACAATCAGAAATGAGGAGAATGTTATTAAGGATTTGGCTTGTATCATTGAATCCCGAAATCATTAACGGATAGCATTGCAACTGTTAAATTGGAATGTTAGAGGATACATGATATGATTAATAAGTGGGGTGTCGTGTACTGTGTAATTGATGTGGTTGGATGTGGTTGGATTGTGTTATTAGCCAGTGATGGGTGTGTGCATGCTTTTGAGATACATAAGTTGTTTTGTAGGGTGTGGTATTGCCATTTCTTCTTCGATGGTGGTTCGATTGGGCCTGTGGAAGTCAGAGTAGAGTTTGAGTTATTTTTGTCGTGGAATTTGACTTGGTGGTGGTTGTGTCGTGGATACAATATCGGGAGAAAAGGCAATGGCATTTATGGGTATATTTTTGCAACATTGAGAATGCGTGTGCTGCCTTACAATGTGTATGCTTCCATAATTATTTTCGAGAGACTATTCGAATAGCCTTGCGGATGCCCTAACGAAAAAGAGGGGTAAAGCATTCGACATGGTTTCAATTACTGAGTTGAGGAAGGGGCTGCTGGCATTTTTGGAGCTCGCTTTTTTGGAATGATGTGGGTTAGAAAGGATGGGGTGCTATGCGTTGAGTTGTACTTGGGGGGGATGTTCTTTTGTGATCGAGGGATGCAAGTGTTTAGAATACATGTGCTGATTTATTGGTGTTGTTTCCTATCGTTTTTTACCTCACAGTGTACTCTTTTCCTCCGACTATGTTTAAGGGGGTTTTAATGAGTCACTGGATCGTATGAACTTGTATGATTTTTTGTCTTTCAATAAAATCGTACATATTGATCCAAAAAAAATAGTATTGAACTTTGTGAAATTTACATAATATAAGTGGATCCTAACCATATATGAGATAGAATCCCCTTATATTATGTAAAACCTTTTTTAGTTTTACACTAATTTAAGGCCATTGGAGGAGTGTAAATTAGTGGTTAAGATTAAAAGTTGAAAATATGAAGATATGTAAATGGGGAAAAGAGGAGTTTAATCAACCATTAATTTATACTCATTCAATGGTCCTAAATTAGGGTAAAACGTTTTGGGTTTTATACAAGGTAAGTGAATCCTAACCATATATGAGATGAGCTTTTGTTGGATTGGTGAAAATCGATGGATAATATTAAGAATATATAATGAGAAGATTTTTACCGTAAAAAATAAGTGAATTATACTTAATTTAAAAGGTTTAATCTCAACCATTAAAATCAGTTAATCCAACAATCCAAAAACATGTGTAAATTTTAAAAGTTTTATACTATGTAAAGGGATCCTAACACACACATGAAATAAGATTCTCTTACACCATGTAAAACTCATCTAATTTTACACCTTTTTGGACCATTGGATGGGGTTGAATTGATAGATGAGATTAACAATAAGAAATGATAAGATTTTTATAGAAAAAAATAAAGAAATAATCTTAACCAGTAATTCAACCTCATTCAACAGTCCAAAAATGTGTAAACTCTATTAGTTTTACACTAATTTATGACTAATGAATGAGTGAAATGGATAAATAAGATTAAAAGCTAAAACTAAGGTAAATTTTAAGAGAAAAAAAGGAGATGATTGTTTAAACGTATTCATCCATTTTACTCGTCCAATTGTCATAAATTAATGTAAAATTAATTGATTTTTACACAGTGTAAGTGGATCATAACCCATATATATAGGGATATGATCCACTTACATTGTGTAAAACTCAGTTAGTTTTACACTAATTTATGACCAATGGATGGGTGAAATGGACGAATAAGATTAAAAGTTGAAAATGACGAGACTTTTAAGGGGGAAATTATGAGACTTTTAAGGGAAAAAGATGAGTGTTTAATTTTATACATTTATTTCACTCATCCAATAGTCATAAATTAGTGTAAAACTAATTGAGTTTTACACAATATAAGTAGATCTTGTTAAATATTGACAAATTTTAATTAATAATTATGTTGCATTTTATTGTAATTTTAGTGGTTGAAAAATACTATGTAATTAGGTTTATTTAATACCTAGATATTTATATTTGGTAAGAAATCTTGGAATAATGTTTCTTGGTGGCCAAGTATTTTGCTCATATAGATCAGGTCTTAACCCTTAGAATTATGATAGATAATTATTATAGAGAGATGTAATCCCTTTTAGGATCTTTGTAACTATTGGGTTACATTGCAAAGATAAGTATTGTAGAGAGTTGAGAGAGTGTTTTGGATACACTAAGTTTGAGATATATATACAAGTTTTTGAGATACATGAGATATCTTGTATTTGCATTCTTTGTGATCTCCATGTTTATATTGGATTATTTGTTTTTCTCTTCTGTGGAGGTAGATAAGGTCGAACCACGTTAAATCTCGTCTCTTTTACATGCCTTATTTTATGTTAATCTCGTTTTGATTATATTTTTGCATAAAAAATCCTAACATTTCATATTTTATAACTCAAACTTTATTTGAAATTTTATAACTCAAACTTTATTTAAAATTTTTATTTAAAATTTCGAGTTAGTCGAGTTTGCAAATCTTATTGTATAAATCATTCGAATTGTTTGAATTTCTATTCAATTTTTTTTGTCAGAAAAAGTATGATTTTGATAGATAAGAATCATATAAAAAGACCAAACGAATGTCTCGTTAAAAACCTCTCTAATTTAAGGATGGATGAAAAGAGTGCATCCATTGATCACATAACCAAACGAACCAAAAATACCACAAAATCAACACCAAACCAAGACCAACCCCAAGCACCAGACCAACACTCGGACATGCACCATAATGCCGCTAGCCATCCCCATGCATACTGTCCCCTAACCAGCCCCAACGCTAATCCCAGACCTGCATCCAATCCCTCCCATCAACACCTCCCTTGGCCAATACATCTGCCACTTCATTCGCCTCGCGCAGCACGTTACAAAAACAAATACACGAGATACTCGTCATGGCCAAGTCAATCAACCGAAAACATTGCCAAAGCCGCCACGGTTGTTTCTCCAAGTGCAGCACCCAAGAGATAACCACTCTTGAATCCGACTCAATCACTATCGAATAGCCTTCCATCTTGTCTTCAACAATAATTCCAGCGCCACCAAGACTGCCCTTAACTCAACCTCGTTCGAGTCCATAACTTCTAACGGTCCTGAAAACATTGCTAAAACAATGACTGCCGAGTTTCTCAAGACCCCACCGCGCTGAGCCAACACGTTGAACTTTAACACCCCTTACGCAGGAGGTTGCCATACAATCCCCGAACGAATCGAAACGACACATAACATTGCCACGTACAAGACCACCATTGAGACTCAATAATCGTCACGCCCAACTTTGTCATTCTAACCCAATATAATGTCCGCAATTTGACCGTGAAAAATAACTCGGATAACGGTCGCCTCTTCTGCTTAAACAACTCGTTTCGAGCGAGCCATGCCATCAATAAAATTGCAGCACAGCCCGCGATCCACCAGTCGCACACCACGCCAGCAAACATCCCAGCCGCTTGCACCAAAAAGCTCGTTAACGAGCGCGGAAAAATCCAAGCAACACCCCACCATTCAAAAAATAGATGCCATAAACTTAGAATCATCTCGCAAGCATATAAAATATGGTCACTCTCATCCCGTCTCTCGTTGCACCCCACACACACATCCTCCTTATTGGGCAACGAAACACATCGCTCCAACAACAACGAGACTGTCGGCAAAACATTCAACGAAATAAACCATAAGAAGCATTGTATTTTCGGTGGAACATCCACCCCAAACAGAGAAAGCCTCAAAGCTCTCATCCGCAACCCCGAAAGAGCTCATCAATCGTGATAAATCCTTCACCAAAAACTGCCCATGTGCGTTCGGTCTCCATACAAGCTTATCCGGAACAGTCGGCACCACTTGCTAGCCCGAGGTAATGGAGATTAGCTCCTTTAGCTGCTACTGCTCATAGACACGCAATCCCCTACTAAAGAACTGCGACCATCCAGCATGCTCAAACCTCCCCTCGTGCGCGTAATCAGCCACTACCGCCATCTTACACAAGGCCACTCGAAACAGGCGCGGACATAACACTCGGAGTGTCTCGTTAAAGCACCATAAATCGTACCAAAACATTACTTTCGAACCAGCCCCCACCACCCACGAGAAACAGTGGAATCCCATGAAACACTGCTCCTTCTCATATTCTTGAGCCTCAACTATTTGACGCCATACATTGGACATCCTTCTCTTCCCATTAGCATTAAAACGCCATTTAAGGATCGCTTCATCATACTTAGCAACTATTAGAGACTTCCACAAAGAACTATCATCGGTCGAAAATCTCCACGCCCATTTAGACAATAATGTTGCATTTCTCATACGCAAGTCCCCCACCCCCAATCCCCTAAATGTTTCGGACAATACATTCGTTACCAACCCACACGACTCATACGCCTTCTGTTCAAATTTTAATCGTAAATGTTTATAATATTATGATAATAATTGATTTTTATTACATAATTTTCTATATTCATAAACTATATATGTATATATTTCTGAAAATATATATATTTCTGAAAATATATATATTTTTATTAAACTGAGACATAAGTTCGGGAATTTCAGAGCCACTGATTTTTCCATGAAATTCTCCCACATGGTGGAAATGAGACCGTAAATGCCATGAAGTTGCCAAGAATCTACGTGAAATAATAATAATAATAATAATAATAATAATAGTAATAATAATAACAATAATAAATGCAAAGGCAGTCTAAACTGGAAGCTAGACATAACTGCTAAAAATCACTATTTAAAACCTGCATAAATAAAGTTTTCGTATGAAAATATATATATATATATATATATATTTTTATTGAACTGAGACATAAGTTCGGGAATTTCACAGCCACTTCCATGAAGTTCTCCCACATGGAGGAAATGAGACCGTAAATGCCATGAAGTTGCCAAGAATCTACGTGAAATAATAATAATAAATGCAAAGGCAGTCTAAACTGGAAGCTAGATATAAATGCAAAAAATCACTATTTATTTAAAACCTGCATAAATAAAGTTTTCGTCTGTTTAAGTTTTTTTACAGAATTCGTCTGTTTAAGTTTAACAATGAAAATAAAGGGCGGTGGAAGACTGATCCGAGATTTTAGTGGTCCTAGGATGAATCTTAAAATTAGGCCCTTAATAATAATTATTAAATAATTAAATTTTAAAATTGAGTTTTAAACATTAAATATTAGAAAAATAGGTCTCTAATAATAAATATTTTAAAAAATATGCCCTTAATAATAAATATTAAGAAAAAATTGGATTCCTAATAACAAATATCAAAAAATAACAAGTATTGGAAAAAATAAATTTTAAGAGTATATGCCTAATAACAAATTTTGGAAAAAATAGGCCCCTAATAATAAATATTGAGGGAAAATTGAACTCCTAATAACAAATATTAGGAAAAATAAATTTTAAGAGTAGACCCCTAATAATAAATATTGAAAAAAATCGAGCTTCCAATAACAAGTATTGATAAAAATTGAGCTCATAAGAACAAATGTTAAAAAATTAGAACCTAATAACAAGTATTGAGAAAAAAATTAGACACCTAATAACAAATATTAGAAAAATAAATTTTAAGAGTAGACCACTAATAACAAATATTAAAAAATTGAACCCCTAAATGTTAAAAAGTTGGACACCTAATAACAATTATTGAAAAAAATTAAACCCTAATAACACATTAAAAAATAATATTTAAAAGTAAATTTTAATAATAAATATTAAAAAAAATAAATTATAATACTAATATTATAAAAAATAAGCCTTGGACGGACGCTCTTCTTGTTCATGCACAAAGACCCGCTCAAGGCCCAGGGACGGCTCTAGTGGAAGATTATCATGAATTTTAATTCAGACGTCAAAAAGCACCATCGGCCAACTTTTTTTAAGAAAAAAGAAACTTCGACCCGCTCTGAAAGTGACGTAGTGAAACTAGTTAGTCCAACTGAGTGAAAAATTTAGAATTAGTTAAATCGATGAGTATAATTTTATTATTTAAAATTTTTTAAGTCAAGTCGAATTAAATATATTTATTTAAATTTATGTTTAGATCTAATTATAATTATTTAAACATTTTTTTCTAATTATATACGGTATACACATATATTTATTCTTATTCTTTTTCATATGTGTAAATAAAATTTGTAAGGTTATTTAACAAATCAAATACTATATAAAATTATACATTA
This sequence comes from Hibiscus mutabilis, assembly GCA_019671005.1. Lineage (NCBI taxonomy): Eukaryota > Viridiplantae > Streptophyta > Magnoliopsida > Malvales > Malvaceae > Hibiscus > Hibiscus mutabilis. The sequence goes on along the minus strand of CM033719.1, from coordinate 23,379,713 downwards.
TATTTATAAAGTTGTTTTTAAAAGAAAGGATTTTTAAGGACAAAATATTGATTGTGTATGAAAGAGTCAATGAATTGATGAGAATAAAGATTTTGAAAGAGTTGTAGTCATAGGACCAAATTGAATAAAACACAAAGCCGATGGATTAAATTATAGAAAGAGAAAAATTGTTATAAAAAGAGAATTGAAGTTAGACACTATTTCTAATGTGGTCAAGGAGCATGTGGTTTAAATTTGGTCTAATTTTACTTGAAACAAATGAGTATTTAGAAAAGAAATCAAATACTAAATCATAAACCAATCAAATTACTTGACTAAAGACCAAAAACTGCATAGGTTTAATATTTGATTTTTCTTTTATTTGAACTTTTAAAATTCAAACTCGATTGGAACTTAAAATCCATACTGCTAATTTGAATTAACTCAAATAACTCAAACAATTTGATTAAAATAACTAAAAATTAAAAAAAAATCATTTTCAAATTCAAATCAAGTTGTGCTTACCCTAACAATAGTGGGACTACTTAATGTTTTAGCCTACCTAATAGAGTTTTGAGACTTCTAATAATTAAAGATAGATTTTAGGGAATTTTTTATACATGCAGTGTAAAACTTTGACGTCATAATCATGCTTATTTAAATGTCATTTGTCATAAACTTTAAATAAGACAAATGCCATTCAAATAGATATAGTTGTGAAGTCTAAAATCTACACAATCTACATATAAAAAAAATCCTAAAATTTATCATCTTTGTTTTCATTGAAAACAACTATTGTTTTCGAATTTAAGAAATTAGCTTTTGCAATTAAAATAATTATCTTCCTATTTATACAATACTTAAATTACTCATATTCTCGTATGTTATTAAATCCGTTGGAGACTATTACTTGTTTAAATAAGCTTGAATCTATTGTCCTTAAAATGTTATAACAATAAATATTCTAATCGAGCTAAAAATATATAATTACTTTTACGGTGAAAGTACAAATTTACCACCATACCATAGGTATATATTGAAATTTGACACATTTTTTAATTAAAATTTACTATTCAATATTAACTTCAGATGGTTTGGAGAAATAATTTAACCCAAAAAAATTACTTCAAGTCTTTTATTTTAATTAGTAAAAATAAAATATTTTTTTATAAAATATTAAATTAATAGATTAACATAAAAAATTTAAAGGAAGAAAATACTTGAATAATTTAAATAAAAACATTAAAAATTACGTTTATATCAAATAAACATTTAATCAATTTCTAATATATTGTTATATTAATTTATTATTTATAATTATTAAGTTAAAATAATACATATTAGGATTTTTCATGAAATCATTCAAAATTAAAATAGCAAAATTTAATAAAAAATCAAATTTAGTGGTAAAATTTAACCAAAGAAAAATAAATTGGCAAAATTAAACATTAAGTTAAATTATAGTGGTAAAATTACCCTATTCTCAAAAATACAATGACCTTGTTTGGTAAATAGCTTTTTGAGCTAAAATTAGAGGTTTGAAGTATTTTTAGAGGTTTGACCAGTCAAATCCGCTAATTTAGATGTTTGGTAAATAGAATATTGTAATAGCGGATTGAGGTGAAACCTCTCATTTTTTTAAAAAAAAGGTCCTTTTAGGAACTTTTTGAGTTAGAGGTTTGGGTAAATAAATTATAAAGACTATTTTGTCCTTGATAATTATAAAAAATTATCTAAATAACATAAATTTGATTAACTAATAAAATTAAAAAAATAATTTCATAAATAAAAATTAATATATAAATTAATAAATCGATCGCCAATGTTCATTTTTCTATTTGCGTTTTCATATCCTACTTTAGTTTCTTATTTTATTTATTTTTTATCCTAGTTTTATCCTAATTTTTAATAATAAAAAATTTTGTTTGACTTCTTTCTTTTAGCATATTTTGCGCATGTGTGTCTGTCCTTGTGACACGCTTTCGTATGCTCTTGTGGCACGTCTCTTCTGAATTATGGCACATTGTTCCCTAACTCTATGGTAGATCTGTGATCGTGCAGAGATTCTCACGTTGCTCGTATCTGATTTGCGATTGTCGGTGGTCTTTCAAAGATTAGATCCCTTTCTGTGATTGTTTTTCAATGTAGTCAGATCTGTTTTTGCGATACGGCCCAAAAGTTTGCTTTGATTCGCTCGTCACTCTTTCATCATCTCAAAAGCGTCTAGATGGATAGAGACAATGGAGTATTATTGACGATTATTGTATTATTATGGAAGATGGGCGTCAGATTCAGAAGAAGGCTTCAACTGTCATTATGACTTTAAGTTTTTCTTTTTTCTTGTATTCTTTGTTTAGGTTTTGGGGGACATAGACCCTCAATTCCTTTCTTTATGTAATTGTATTGTTACAGTTGTACCTTCTTTTGTTTTAATAAAATTTAATATTGTTTCAAGATTAAAAAAAATCAACTTCAAGGTAAAGTGTGGTTAGTAAATGCCCACGAAGGCAAATACTAAAAATAATAATAAAAGAAGAAAGAAAAAGCGAGAACAAAAATAAGAATTCCAAGTCTTGAAAGTCATTGATTAAATGAAATTCAAATAAAGTTGTATGTTTTAAAAAGGATTTGTTGGATAAGCAAGTTATGTCACATTATTATTTAAAATAAATATAGACATTTTTAATTGAAAAAGAAGGCATCTAGTAATAATTTATAAATTTTTATATTATTTTTTGATATAATCATCGATATTTAATACATTGGTTGAATAATTTAAATCGAATATTATAAAGGTTTATTATAGAGTGATTCTACCAACCCAATCTTCTAAATTTAAAACGTTAAAACTTAAATTCTAACCTTGCTCAAGGAACTTAGCACATTTTCTCACTAGATTAACTTGTAGTTGGTTATAATTTTTTATACTATTAATATATCAAATATGATTTTTTTTAAATAAATCCTAAAAAGATTAAAAAAAGATGTGTAACCTTATTTTTTTAATATACTGGTGTGATTACAAGGTAGTATCTGTTCAATTTTTTAGCTCTTTAATAACGCACACACACCGATGAAATACATCATCCTTTACCATTAAAACCACTCCACGAGTTCTTGTGTAACCTTATTTTAGTGACCATGTATTAACCATGTACAGGGGCGAAGCCAGGAATTAAAATTTAAGGGGCCGAAAAAAATTAAAGGTATAAAAAGCCATTGAACCTTTGGAAAAAAAAATCAATTAAGCCCCTAATTTTTTTTGCACCCAATTAAGCCCTTGAACCAAGAAATTGAATAAATTAAGCCCTCAAACCAATTTTGACCATTAAATCTCGATAGTCTTTTTTTGGATCTGTTGGTGCAGTGCGTTGTGTCAAAGTGTCTCGACTAGATATTTTCGATATTTTATTTTATTTAAAAAAATTGTTTAAAAGTTCTAAAAATTCTAAAAAACGTATATAATATATAGAAAAACATTTTTTAAAGAAATATGTAAATGCAATATGATAGAACTGTAGTGTATCATGTGCCAGTAATATCTAAAGAAAACAATTGTCAAGATTTAATGGTCAAAATTGATCAAAAGGCTTAATTAATTCAATTTCATAGTTCAGGAGCTTAATTTAGTGCAAAAAGTTCAAGGGCTTAATTGATTTTTTTTCAAAAATTCAATAGCTTTTACACTTAAGCCTAAAATGGACAAAATACTAAAAAAATGTCATCAACAGGATTCGATTCACTAACTTCAAGTAAAACAAATTTAATTTTCTGTACACACTTTACCACTAAGACAACACTTACTCTATAATATTAAAACAAGTAAAAAAATTATAATTTAAAATTTTACAGAGACTAAATTAAAAAAAGAATAGACCGTAAGGGTAGACTACGGGCCTGGCAGAGCCCTCATATGGCTGCGCCCATGACCATGCATGTACATACATACTTTCAACTAAGCAAATATATAAAGTTATCTATTCAAAAAATATATAAAAAGTTATATCTATAGATATATTAGTATTAATGTATCCAAACATTTTTTTAATTATTTAATACATTAGAGATTTTAAACCCTAAAAAGAATAAAGACATGTGTATTTTAAGGGTATAGTACATAAATGGTTACTAAACTATCTCTAAAAATACAAAATGGTTATCAAATTTTAAAAAATTATATAATAATCATTAAACTTTAGTTTTTATTATAAAATGGTCATTGGGCCGTTAAGACGTGAGAGTGACGAAAATTTGTATAATAACATATTTAATCTTCAGTATTTACACATTCAATCAATTTAGACATCAATAATGAGGGTTAAATTAGGAATAAATTGATTAAATGTGTCAATAATGTTATTTTATTCAAATTTCTTTAACTGTCACGTCACCCAATTAACGATAGTTAACAGCTCAGTGACCATTTTATAATAAAAATTAAAGTTTAATACCCATTATGTAATATTTGAAAGTTTGATGACCATTTTATATTTTTAAAGATAGTTTAGTGACCATTTGTGAACTTTACCCTTATTTTAATGTCGCTGGTGAAGTTAATATAATGCTTCAAATATTATTTTTTAAATAATAACATAAATTAATTGACTATCTTCGTACATGCATTCTTTCATCTAATCACATATATAATTTTTTTTTATCAAAACATATATAATTATATCTATACTTATATGTGAAAATAATACACTAATGGAGTAATTGTTTGACACATAAACCTAATAATCTATATTTAATTTATTTTCTTTCGTAATTTTAATTTTTTTATTTTAAGTAATTTTATTTAATTTGGAAAAAATGTTAAAAAGATTATACTTTGACATGTGCGTATGCTCTCTCCCTGATACATCGCAAGTTATATTTTAGTTATATCTTTTTCCTTTGTAATTTTAAGCTTTCTTTTGTTTCAGTTTAAACCAATAATGGATTTATAAATTAATTGCAGATTTAGTTTTGGGTCTATTTTTAAGATGTGTAGCCAACATATTTTCAAAAATCTTGAGGGCCTTTGTATTCAAAAAAAAATCTTGAGGGTATTTTCAGTAAAAGATTTTAAATTTAATTCTATATTTAGGTATGAAAATTATTTTCAAATGATTTATTTAACAACATTTGTTACAATTTTCACTCACGAGTTGATTTTTATGATATATGCCTAATCCGCTTGAAATATATATATATATATAGTTTTTAATTTTTATTCTATTTTTATGTGATCTATCTAAATGGTCATTGGTTAGTCAACATGTTAACATGGTATTGAGTTGGAATACTTACTATCCAATTCGTCTTAATAAAAATTAAAAAAAAATATTTTAGTTTAAATTATGTATATGAAAGTTGAAATAAAAAAAATTATAAAAATCTATCTAAACCGGTAAATTCAAAAACTGATGGTAAAGCCTGTTTTTTTATTAATTTTGAATTTTTAAAATAAAATATCGTTCTTATAATTATGTTTTAGTTAATTTTGATCTTTAATTTTATAGATATATTTATTTTTAAATTATATTAAATTCTCTATTTATACATTTCTTAATTATTATTAATCTTTATCCAATAAAATAAAAATAATGAACTTACTACTTATGTAATGTAAGAAATTTGATTAAAAAAAAACTACTACTATATTTTGTTGCATTGTTTGTTTACTTTTTATATTTAAATTTAAAATTAAGATATATTTTTAAGTTAAAAATATTCTATGCACTAGTTGTGGAGAATTTGTTTTTTTCGTCTATTTTTTAAGGTTTAGAAGTTAGGGTTTAGGGTTTGAAGTTAGGATTTAGTGTTTTGTAGTTATGTTTTAAGGTTTGAGAATATATTTTATGATTTAAAGTTTAGAGTTTAAGGTTTAGAATATAGGGTTTAGGGCTCCTAAAAAAGATACATGACAACTTTAAAAACCTGCTTGTGGAAAAAAATCCAACTGACGATACATTAAATAATTACCCTATAAATATTATATATAAATAAAAATATTTTAAATTCAGATTTTTATTGCCTAATTAAGAGTATTATAATAAAATTTAAAGGTCTAATGACATTTTTGACCCTCCAACTTTTTGTTAAAAAAGCCACGTTAGTCCTTTAATTTTTTTTTGTCTCTTTCGTCCCTTGATTTTTTTGTCAAGTTGAAACAATAGATAAAAAAATAAGGTAAAAGTATTGTTTGACAAATAGCGGTTTGAGTGGAAATTAAAGGTTTGTGCTAATATTAAAGGTTTGACCGATCAAATTCGCTAATTAGGATGTTTGGTGAATAGAGGATTGAAATAGCATATATGGTGAAATTTCTAATTTTAAAAAGATGCTAATAGGAAATTTTTGACATAAGAGTTATAAAGACCATTTTACCCTTAACAATTATAAAAAAAATCTTCAAATAACCTAAATTTAACATTTTCTATTTTAATTCTTTACCCCATGTATTTACATTGTGACATTTGTAAATTAATATTTTTATTTTTATTATCACACATTTATATTGCATTTAAATTTAATAATTAATTAAATTATATTAAAAATAATTATATAAATAATAAATTAATATATAGATTTTTCAAATATACTTAGTAATGTTATATTAAAATATTAATTTTCATAATCTAATTAATATTAATAGATACAAAATATTGATAACTAATAAACTATTCAAACAAGTATCGAATATAATTATGTCCTTATATGTCATTTTTCTTGTTCAAATAATCAAACAGCTATCGACTATCAGTTAATTTTACCAAACACTCCCATATAATCAGCTAATGCAATCAACTATCAGCTATCAGCTAATGTAATCCCGCTATAAACTATCAGCTAATGAAATTAACTATTTCGCCACTTTTCTTAATTATTTTACACTTTTTTGATAAAATTCTTTTGCACTTTTTAATAATTTTTAATATTACAATTATTAATAATTTAATTTTTTTCTTCAATTTTCTAATATTTTATCATTTTAAATGTGTTATCATTTTTAAAATTTTTCTAAAAGTTTTGCAACAGAATAACCAACATTAGCATTGACAAAAAGGCAAAATAAATTATGTTAGCTTAACATATATGCTACTTTTATTGTTAATTCGTTCATGTTGGCAAAAAAGTTCGAGGGCCAAAAGAGATTAAAAAGGTGAAAAAAAGCTAATATGACTTTTTTAAAAAAAATTGTGGGCAAAAAGTGCAAGTATTTTGAGGAATAATGTAAACCCAAACAATATTTTGGGTTTTGGGGACGTTGAGGTATATTTTGGGATAGGGGGAAGTCGTCATCTGCAGATGACGATTTCCCCTGATTTTATCTTAAATCGATAAGAAAAAATATTAAACTATTATAAATCAAGGGAAAATCACCGCCTGCAAATGGCGTCTTCCCCTAAGTCGTCACCTGCATATGGCGATTTCTCCCTGATTTTGTCTTGAATCGATAAAGAAAAAAACATTAAACTATTACAACTCAAGGGAAAGTCACCACCTGCAGATGACGTCTTCCCCATGCACTGTAAAATTTACCGTAAATTCCAAAATATCCCTTAAGGTGCTCTATTTTCCTAAATATTTAATCTATTTGGATTATTTTCCCAAAGCTGCCCAAAAAATGTTATTAGGCCAATTTTTAAACCTCCAAATAAGTTTTGCAATGGTTTAAATATGCCAAAGATCCTTGTACTATTTTAAAATTTATTCCTTATACCTTTAATTTTGCAACATTTAGTTATTGTACTATTTTTGTTTGAAAATCTTCGTCCATAAACTAACTTTTATTCATTTTTATCACTAATTGCTAACTTGACAGCTTCAAAATAATTTTTTAGTTTTTTACGTTTACGATTTTTATCAAATTAACCCTTAAAAGGTGTACACATAAATGATCCAAAAATGATATTGTTAAATTAATGATAACTTCTTTATTTTTTTAAAGATAACTTCTTTATTTTTTAAAGATAAATTGTCAAATTAATGATAACTTCTTTATTTTTTTAAATTAATGATAACTTCTTTATTTTTTTAAAGATAAATTGTCAAATTGATAAAAAAAACTATAAACATAAAGGAGTAAAAAGTGATTTTTACCATTTTTTTACGGATATCAAGTTAGTAGTTAACCGTGTAATTGAATAGAAGTTAGGGAGTGACCAAGATTTTAAATTAAAAATAATATATGGAATCAACATCGTAAAATTTAGGGTAAACTACACATGTAGTCACCGAACTATGGTTTTTTTCCTACTTTTGTCACCGAATTATTTTTTTGGCAAAAATATCACTAACGTTATGTTTCCTTCCTATTTTGGTCACCAAACTATTTTTTTGGCAAAAACATCACTAACGTTATGTTTCCTTCCTATTTTGGTCACCAGCTGTTATTTTATTTTAATTTTCCATGTCATTTCTTATCTCTTCTCGTAAGCAATATATGTTATTTTATAATATTTTTATTTAAACTACCAGGATGGTGACACGTGTAACTGCCTATTAGAGGAATAAAAGGAATGAAAAATCAAGCCCCTTATACAACCAGAAAGATGGTGACACATGTAATTGCCTAATATGATGGTGACACGTGTAACTGCCTATTAGTCGAATCTCTTTCGCTGCATAAGGGGCTTGATTTTTCATTCCTTTTATTCCACTAATAGACAGTGACACGTGTCACCATCCTGTTAGTTTGAATAAAAATATTATAAAATAACATATATTGCTTACGAGGAGAAAGAAGAAATGACATGAAAAATTTAAAAAATAAAATAAAATTCTATGTCAGCAAAACCGTTAAGTTTTTAACAGCCGATGACCAAAATAGGAAGGAAACATAACATTAGTGATGTTTTTGCCAAAAAAATAGTTCGGTAACCAAAATAGGAAGGAAACATAACGTTAGTGATGTTTTTGCCAAAAAAATAGTTCGGTGACCAAAATAGGAAAGAAACTATAGTTCGGTTACTACTGATGTAGTTTACCCTAAAATTTAAGAATAGGGACTAAAATATAAATTTTAAATTAGTACAATGACTCTCAACATATCTAAACTTTAAGTAATACATGAAAAGGTAAAATTTAAAACAGTCGCTAAACTATAAAAAAAAATTATATTAAACTTTTGAAAGCTATAAAATGAGCATTAAACTTTAGGGAAAACTATATATTAGTACTTTAATTATGTTCGCGTTATTGTTTTGGTACCCCAACTATTACTTTTGGTAAAATGGTATCTAAAGTTACGTTTTGTTATGTTTTTGTACCACTGCCGTTTAAAATTAACGGAAATGGTGACGTGGCTTGGATTAATAATAGTTTTAGTCCAAAAACTTATACAATCTATCAATTTAGTCTAAAATTCTATCAATTTAAATATTATTTTAATTTTTGGATTAAAAGTGTAAATTCCTCAATTTTCTTCTTTTTCCAATCGAACATGTTTTTGGGTTTTGGAGTTTAAAAAATACGCTAGGGACAATAAAAATTTTAAGATTTGTAGATCAATGGGGGGTTAATGCAGGGTCCATTGGAGGACCCAAATTCCACGATCGGGATACCGACGAGAATACGAGGGGTGAGAAAGGGATGAGACAAAATTCAATTAAAACTAATATAATATTTTAAATTGATGGATTTTGGACTAAACTGGTAATATATATAAGTATTTTGGACTAAAACTATTATTAACCGAAGCCATGTCATCATATCCGTTAGTTTTTAACAGTTGTGGTACCAAAACAGAACAAAAACGTAACGTTAAGTACCATTTTGTCAAAAATAATAGTTTGGGTGTTAAAATAGTAATACAAGCATAATTGAGGTACTAAATATGTAATTTTCCCTAAACTTTAAATTTTTTTATAAAATGAGAGCTGATTTGATAGAGGTCGTTAACAGTTCAGTGGTGTGCCGACCGAACACATTTACTTAATTAAAGTAATATATTAGTTATTACAAAATAGTCATTAAAAATTGTAAATGTTAAAATATGATCATTGAACTATTTAATTGTTACAAAATGACCATTAGACTATTTAATTGTTATAAAATGATTATTGGACAATATAATTGTTACAAAATAATTTATTATTACAAGTTATAGCGCAAGTGATTTTTTGAAGTTGATTTCAAGATATTTTTTTCCTAAAACGTTTTAAATGAAAAGATGAAAGAGTTTTTTCTTATTTCTAGAAACGTTCCTTGAAAAACTCATTTAATTCCTTTCATTTAACTAGTTTTTAGAAAAAAAATCTGTAAGTCCTTTCATTTGAATTTTTTTTTGAAACAAAAGGCTTTAAATCCTTCCCTTTGAAACGTTTGTGAAAACAAAACAATTTATTTTATTCTTTTATTTAAAACACTTATGAAAATAAAATTCCATAAAATCAACTGAAAAAACCTTATATTATAACATGTAAATAGCTAATATTTTGTAATAATTAAATAATTCAATGATCATTATGCAACATTTACAAAGTTTAATAATCATTTTGTAATAATAAATATATTATTTTAATTAGATGAATATTTATGATCAGTTCGTGATTAGATTGTTAATAACATTTAACGAATTAATATTAATTTATACTAAAATTTAAAATTTATTTTTTAACCATTAAAAATTTAATGCGAAAAAAATTAAAATAATTTGATAATCATTTATTAACTCACTATAAAATTATGATTAGATTCACTTCCGATCAATTTACATGGAAACTTCAGTAAAACAAAAAACAAAAAAGAAACCAAAAAGTGAGCGACCATTTCAAATTTCAATACATATCGATACGCAACAGTCAAAGCATAACCCAACGCGGTTTATGTGGAAAAAACAAAATCTAAATACATTGTTTTCCTCTCTCTCAATCGCACGATCTCAAATCCAAAATTTCTCTCAATCGCGCGATATCGATCGATCCAAACCGTTTTTTGTCATAATTTCCTTGCCAGAAAAACTAAATTCAAACACATGCAATTGTCCTCTTCTGTTTTGTCGGATGACTCATTTCGTGGTGCATTTTGTTTCTTTTATGAACATAAAATTATGCAGTTGGTGTCAATATAATCACCATTCTTTCAATTGTATCATTATAAATATTTAACTATTTAAATAGTATTAATTAGATCACTTATCGTTAAAACTTAACGAGAAAGGTGATATGACAGTTAACAAAATTTGTATAATTATATATTTGGTCTCTGTTATTTATAAATTATATAAATTTGATATTAATTTTAATTTTATAAAATAAATTAATTATTCAATTAAGTGGTGACATATGTCATCACCTTTTTGGAGGACTTGATTTAATAATTTTATTTTCTACCTCGAATCAGGTAGTGACACATGTCACCTAATTGGAGGAGGAAAATAAAGTTCAACAACTGCTAGCTTTGGCACTGGCGGAGCCGTTGGGCCAAGTTCAATTTTGTCATATGTATTGCAAAATTTAGTATATGTCTTAATATGTATGCTATTAATGCCAGAAAAAATATAGATTAAGGGGACTCGAACATCATGCACTTGAGATGCATAAAACATCTAAACCACTTAAATAAATTTATTAATTAAATTAAAGTTGACATACTTGTATTTCTAAACTAAATTTAATATATGTTTTCTTTCCACAATTATTTGTATAATTTAACATATATAATCATTGAATTGTTTTTCTAACTTAATTAATAATTTATTTTTATTAAAAATATTTAATTAAATTATTATATATGTGAAATTATATTAAAAATTCAAAATTTTAAAATTATATTAAAAATTTATTTAATGAATCTAAACTCACGAACATAATTCAAATGAATTGATATAATTTTAAAATTTTAATATAATTTCACATATATAATAATTTAATTAAATATTTTTAATAAATATTAAAATTATTAATTAATTTAAAAATTAATTCAATCACTGTACATGTGAAATTATAGGAATAAACGTGGAATAGAAAAAATATATTAAATTTAGTTTAAAAATACAAAAATCTTAAAACCATTTTTATTTTAAATCATGTACTTACTATAAGGACCCGGATTACAAAATCTGTGGGTCGGTTCACCCAAGTGGTGGACTATACGTGTTGGGTTGAGTCTCAGGGCCCATTAGGTGCTTAAGAGAGCCTTGATGGGCCTTCCTTTTGTTGTTAGGCTTGAATGCCTTAGTTGAGTGGGTGATTATGAGGATGATGGTGGGGGCAGAAGGATCATTTCCCTCATGTTTGAAAGGGGAAATGAGGGCTGGTTTTATTGCCCCTGCAGAAAAGCTACAAGGGTGATATCACCCTTGTCTCCACATCACTCCCATCTCTTTCTACTTCATCTTTTCTCAAAGACCCAATGACAAAGATACAACATTTGTCATTTTGAGTAGTAATATCAAAATTTGGCTTGAAAGAGTTGTAATCATCATCAAAGGATTTATCTTTTAGGGTAAGAATTGTTGGAAATAATGATAAATAAAGAAAATGAGTTTTTGGTGGTGGTTAGAGAAGATGAACGAGAATGGAAGATTTAACGTGGTTAAATCTTCCTTAGTCATCTTTATTTTTTTAGCGATATTGTAATTTTCTTTTACAATATTTGGTAGTAGTGAAAGAGGTTGAAGAGCATTCCAAGGAACAAGGAAAAAGGAAGGCTTGAGGTTGGCAAAAGGGCTATTTTTCCAGCTTTAAAGGAAGGTTAGTACGCATTCAACTCCTTTTGTTTCATGCACATCCTAAGAATGCTGCTTATTTGCTAGATTTGATGTTCTTGGCTGTTGTTTGGGTGTTAAGAGCTTGAGACTCTTTTTAATGGTAAAACTCGAATATGATGTTAATAACATGTAAAAATGATAGCAAACCACCCTAATAACTTTAATAAGATGTACGTTTGAGTTAAGAGGTTAAAGATTGCATTTTGGGGGCTTGAGAAGTGATTTCCCTAGCCTATGAAGCTGTTTCTGGGCTTTGATACCCGTACACGGAGAACCAGTACCGGTACCCTAGTGTTCTGGGTTTAAGAATACTATTTTATTAAGATAAACTTTGAATGAGGTATCGATACGGTGTTCAACCTATATCAGTATGCCATGTAAAGTGATATCGGTACGAGTTAACTCGTACCAGTACGAGAAGGCTGGATAAAAATTCCAGTGAGCTAATTTCGTATGGGTATGCCATGAGTACTAGTAGCAAAGGGTAATGTACCAGTACGTGAGAGCTAGTACCGATACCCATTGGGCATTTTTCCTGAAAAGTTAAATTTGAGTCTGATGGGCTGAAAATTATAATACTCGATCCAATATACTTCAAATGAGGTAACATGAGATGTAAAATTGAGAAAACGAGGATTTACCCACGTACTCCATCATAATTTGTAATAACTTGGTAAATAGCTTGCGTGGCTTAAATGTTGCTAGCAACCATAGGGTTGGATGTTGTAGTATGATGTTGTGTTTCATATGGGCATTTGATTGATGGGATCCAGATAATCGAGACGTGTTGCAACATAATAGTTAGAGACACCGGATAAAGGTTACCGGTGCTATGTTACCCGGACCTCATTTGAAGATACTCTAGGGAGATTCTGAGTATGGGTGTATGTTTTGATGCTATATGACCCAGCCTCACCAGGGTGTATATTCCAGTACTGCATGACCTGAACTCACCCATAGAGTGTAAGTTCTTGATGTTGTTTGACCCAGGCCTCACTCTAGTGTTGTCGTTGTGTGGTATAGTTGGGTCTTGTATGCCGCGTATGATGATTGCTATGATGTTAGCATATGTTTAGGTGACTAGTGGTAACGTCATGTATCATTTTATTGTCATATCATCTTATCTAACTACATACTTATGTTTATGATTTACATGAAGCATAGTAGAGTAAATGTGTATCTACTGAGCTTTATGAGCTCAACGTTCATAATTGTTGTTTCTATTCACATGTTGATAAGTTGTAGCATTGCATTGAAAGAGCCCCATCAGAGTAGGACTTCATCTCATTGATGTGATCAAGAGTACATATCTTAAACTTATCGGGTAATTTATTTATAAGACCATTGATTTTATGCCTGTAACTTATTTGGATCTATTTGATCATGTATAATGTTTTAAACTATTTTGTTTTAAATTTGGAGCTCCCTAACTTTGATGGATTTATGAAAATGATAATGGATTGGGCTAAACTAGGTTAAAAATTTTATACTTGTACTTTGGGCTTGAGGCCCAAATGTGATGTTGGGTTTAGGGTGTTACATTTAATCGTATCAAAGCGTAGGTTTAGCCGATTCTAGGAAAATTAGGGGCAGTAGAGAGTTGTAAAAAGGGTGTCTAGTGAATACATACATATAAGTCAAAGTTATACTTATTTAAAGCTGAATATCTAATAGAGTAATCTTATTTGTTTATCTGTGCAAAATAAAATTATGCCTAGAAAAATGCGTGATCATGACGAAAGTTAGGGCTCTAGAGAGAAGAGTTATGATGAGGACTATGTTATTGACACTGCTAAAATATCGGGGATTGAGAGGGGTTAAATGGCCTATTACTTCACCCACCTGCATCAGGCCCTTCACCGTAAAGTGAGGTCCATTCTTAGGCCTTTGGCTACCCCTCGTGAGGCCCCAATTGAGATGTTTCACCGTCAAGATGCAACAAATTTCCTTAGAATGGGATAAGCTAATCTAATTAAGACATATCAGTGTTTGAGGGATGCCCGTTGGATTTTGTGACAAATAGGATTGAAACCCAAAGATAAGCTGAAGCACATCATTTTTTCTATTAAAGAAGAATGCTCAAGAGTGATGAAAAACTGTAGAGTTAGGATGATACCCTAACCGACCCACTTGGGATGACTTTCTGGATAAGTTTGAAAGAAAGTATATGGGTAAAGCCCATATGGATAGTTTATGGGATCAGTTCACACACCTGGTTCAAGGGGGCTAACCTATTTTCGAGTATAAGCAAGAGTTCCTGCAGCTGAGCAAGCATGCCCTAGAGTTGGTTGCTATAGAAAATATGAGATACAAGAGGGTCCGAAAGGGATTGAGGAAAGAGATCTAAACATACTTGATGGCCGATCCATCGAAAGTGTTTTCTGATTTAACCACTAGTGCCAAATCCCTTGAGCAAGTACAAAGGCTGACCTATGGCCATGCGGGAGGTCATAGAGATTCAAGTAGAAGGAATCATTCTTACTCTAATCAGTCGCAGTCCTATTTTAAGAGGTATAAAGGTAATTAGAATTAAGATAGAGGATTATTGAGTCAATATGCAAGATCAGATCGTAAGTCTGAGTCTACTTTCTATCAGAGGCCAAATCTCATATCATCAGCTATGAGTTCTAAGGGTTCAGCTAGAGGGTTGATTGCACTTGTTTTTGGTCAGTGTGGGCATAGTCACCATGGGGAGTGCTATGAGATGCTAAGGTTTGCTATGGTTGTAGATCACCTGACCCTTTGTGAGACACTTCCCAAATGCCATAGATGTTACCCAGTTTAGAATCAGCGAACTTCCTTAACAGCTGAGAGAGGCTGAGGCTTTGCTAGGGAAGGAGTAAGCCATATATCGGGACAATAGAGTAGAGGCACTTTCTAGTCGAATATAAGGGCACCGACAAGAAAATATGTAGTCAAGGCTTAAGAGGATTGTAAGGCTATCGATGTCATCTCATGTACCTTTACCTTGTTTTATGTTCCTAATATTGGTTTGGTAGACTCGAGGTCTACTCATTCTTATATTTTTAGTGGGATATCCCACCAATAGAGTATTCTTACTGAAGACCTAGAGGTTAGGGTTCGTGTAACTAGCCCTTTGGGGTATGATATGTTGGTAGACAAGGTTTATCATAGGTGTCCGATAGAGGTTCAAGGTTTGATATTCCTTGCAGATTTGATGGTTCTGCCCTTTCAAGAATTTGATGTTATCTTGGGCATAAATTGGTTGTTTGAGCATAACGCAAGTTTGGGATGTAAAATGAAGAACCTTAAGCTTTGTGGTTCTGATGGGGCCAAACTTATAGTAAAAGGTGAGAAAAATCCTTGCATGTCCAATATGGTGTCAGCTTAGCAGCATAAAAAAGTGATTCAATAGGGTTATGAGGCCTTTTTAGCTCATGTGGTTGATACAAGAGTTGAGAGTTCAATGCTCAAAAAACTTTAGACCGTTAGAGCGTTCACTAATATTTTTCTAGAATAGTTACATGGTTTACCCCTAGATCGTGAGCTAGAGTTTCATATTGAGGTGATGTCGGGTACAACACCGGTGTCTATTATACTATATCGCATGAAACTAGCAAAATTAAGAGAATTAAAGAATCAAATTCAAGAGTTGTTAAAGAGAGGCTTCATCTAACCGATCATATCACCTTAGGGTGCTTTGGTCTTGTTCGTCAAAAAAGAAAGATAGTTCAATGAGGTTATGCATTGGCTATAGCCAACTCAACAAGTTAACGGTGAAAAACTGTTACCCTCTTCCAGTAATAAGTGATTTGTTTGACCAATTGAGAGGTGCTCGTGTGTTCTCAAAGATTGATATAAGATCATGATATTATCAGTTGAAAGTAAAAGATGAGGATATCTAGAAGACCACTTTTAGGATGCGATATGACCATTATGAGTTATTGGTTATGCCCTTTGGGCTTACCAATGCACCGATAGCTTTCATGGATTTGATAAATCAAATTATCTACCCCTATTTGGATCATTTTATAGTAGTTTTTATAGATGATATCTTGGTTTACTCAAGCTCGAAAGATAAGCATGATTATCATTTTTGTGTCATCTTTCAGATTTTGAGAGATAGACAGTTGTATGCCAAGTTTAGTAAGTGTGAGTTTTGGCTTTCTGAGGTGGTATTCTTTAGCCATATTATGGTGGCAGATGGGATTTGTGCGAATCTGCAATAGATTCAGGCTGTGTGAAATAGAAACCACCTAGAAATATCTCAGGAGTTCGTAGTTTTCTTGGAATTGTCAGGTATTATTTTCATTTAATCAATGGCTTTTCTATCATAGCAGAGCCTATAAAAAGTTGTTACAAAAAGGTTTTCATTTGAGTGAAACGAAAAAAGACAGTAAAGTTTTAAACAGTTGAAGGCTTACTGGCGGAAGTCCCAGTGTTAACGTAACCCAAATTGGAAAAGATTATGTAGTTTTTAGTGACGCTTCCTTAAATGGGCTTGGTTGCGCCTCATGCAAGAGGGTAAGGTGGTTGTTTACGCCTTGAGACAACTTAAGCCTTACGAACGGAATTACCCTATACATGATTTAGAGCTTGCGGCAGTTATTTTTGCATTAAAGATTTAGAGTCATTATTTGTATGGGAATAAGTGCTATATCTACACTGACCATAAGAGCCTTAAGTATCTGTTCACTCAGAAAGAGTTAAACTTGAGACAAAAAAGATAGATTGAGTTGTTAAATAATTATGATTGCATCATAAAGTATCATACCAATAAAGTTAATGTTTTGGCTGACGCTTTGAGTTGAAAATCTATGTCAGACTTGAGGGTAATGTTTGCCCGCTTGAGAGAGTTGTAATCAACATCAAAGAATCTATCTTTTAAGGTAAGAATGGTTAAAAAAGGTGGTAAATGAAGAAAACGAGTTTTTTGTAGTGGTTGGAGAAGATGAACAAGAATGAAAGATTTAACCACGTTTCTTGTTGTTAGATTCTATCTTAGTCATCTATATTCCTTTTAGCAATGTTGTAATTTGTTTTACAATATTTGGTTGTAGTGAAAGAGGTTAGACATCATTTCAAGAAGCAATGAAAGATGAAGGCTTAAGCTTGGGAAATGATTGTTTTTCAGCTTTAAAGAAAGGTTAGTACACTTCCAACTCCTTTTGTTTCATGTACATCTTAAGGATGATGGTTTGTTTGCTAGATTTGATGTTCTTGGTTGTTGTTTGGGTGTTAAGAGCTTGAGACTCTCTTTAATGGTAAAACTCAGATTTGATGTTAATAACATGTAAAAATGGTAGCAAACCACCCTAATAACTTTCATAAGATGTAGGATCGAGTTGAGAAGTTAAAGGTTGTGTTTTGAGTGCTTGGAAAGTAATTTCTCGAGCCTAAGAAGCTATTTTTAGGCTTTAATACCGGTACACAGGGAGCCAATACCGGTACCATAGTGTTTTGGGGTTTAAGAACACTGTTTCATTAAAATAAACTTTAAAGGGGTACCAATATGGTGTTCAACCTATACCGATACGCCATGTAAAGCGGTATCGGTACAGGTCGACTCGTATAGGTATGGGAAGGCTGAATAAAATTCTATTAAGCTAATTTCGTATTGGTACGCTATGAGTACAGGTACCCAAGGGTATCGTATCGGTACATGAGAGCTAGTATCGGAACCCACTAGACATTCTGCCTGAAAAGTTGAATTTAATCCTAGGGGCTAAAAAATTATAATAAATGACCCAATAAACTTCTAATGAGGTAAAATGAGATGTAAAATCGAGAAATCGAGGATTTACCTACGTACTCAATCATAATGTGTAATAACTTGATAAATGGCTTGTGTGGTTTAAATGTTGCTAGCAACCATATGGTCGGATGTTGTATGATGATGTTGTGTGCCATATGGGCATTTAATTGATAGGATCCGGATACTCGAGACATGTTGCAACACAATGGTTAGAGACATCAGATGAAGGTTACTGATGCTATGTAACCCGAGCCTCATTCGAAGATACTTGAGGAATGATTTCGAGTATGGGTGTATGTTCCGATGCTATGTGACCCGCCTCACCCAGGGTGTGCGTTCTGAAGCCGCATAACCCAGCCTCACTCATAGAGTATAAGTTCCCAATGTTGTGTGACCTAAGCCTCACTCGTGTTGTCGTTGTATGGTATGGTTGGGCCTTGTGTGTTGCATATGATGATTGCTATGGTGTTAGCATATGTTTAGGCAACTAGTGGTAGCGCCATGTATCATTTTTATTGCCATATCATCTTATCTAGCTACATACTTATGTTTATGATTTGCATGAGGAATGGTAGAGTAGAGGTGTATCCACTGAGCTTATGAGCTCAGCGTTTAGAATCATTATTTTCGTTCACATGTTTTTAGGTTGTTGCGTTGCGTTGCATTGAAAGAGCCCCATCAGAGTAGGACTTTACCTCATTGATGTGATCAAGATTACAATACTTAGACTTGTAAGGCAATTTATTCATAAGACCCTTGATTTTATGTTTGTAACTTTTATTTTGATATATTTGATCATATCAAATGTTTTAAACTATTTTATTTTAAATTTAGAGCTCCATTGTAAACGTTCTAACTATTTGCCTATCATATCAATTTAAACTTTGATGGATTTATGAAAATGATTGTGGGTTGAACTAAACTAGGTTAAAAATTTTATGCTCGTGGTTTGGGCTTGAGGCCCAATTGTGATGTAAAGTTTAGGCGTCACATTAACAATAATTTAAAAATATATATTAATTATTTCCAACTTTATTTTAATTAATAGTTTTATTTCAGTAGTTTAGATGTTTTTATGTATTCCAAGTGTATGATGTTCGAGTCTCCTTCCAAATTTATTTCGTTTTTTTTCTGGCATTGACGACATATTAAGACATACTATATCTTGCAATCAATATCATAAAAATAAACTTGGCCTAGTGGTAAGGTCACAACATTCATTCTATGCTTACTAGGGCTTAAACCACGCCAATGCCAACTTGCTGGAATTTATTTTCTTCCTCCAATTAGATGATGACACCTGTCACCACCTAATTGAATAATTAATTTATTTTATTAAATTACAATTAGGACCAAATTGATAGAATGTGTAAATAGCGGGGACCAAATATGTAATTATATAAAATTTTGTTAACTGCGACGTCACCCTCTCTGTTAGATTTTAACGGTAGGTGGCCTGATTGATACAATTTAAATAGTTAAGTGGTCATAATGATATAATTGAAAGTATAGTAGTCATATAGACACTAACCCTATAGTTAAATGGTCATTTGAGTAATTTACCCTTTTCTTAATGTACTTTTCAATGATGATCACGCGTTTGTTGTATTTCCACATCGTTAATTCGTTATGCCCTTAAATCCCAATGTGTTTTTTTCTCTAGTTTTTAGTTAAACTCTCGCATAGTGATGTGTACAATTTAAGTATCTTACAAAATTTGCATAATTTAATGCTCTTTTTTTCTTATTTTTGGGATATTTTTGTACCTTTCTATCATTTAAATACAATATTTTCTTGACTTGAGCGACATTACGTGTTTTAGAACAGTGGTGTTGAGGTTGTAATTTCCAGGTACCTTCCATGACTCGAGAGTTTTACAAGTCAACGAAAGCAATGCTATATTTTGCTTTGCGTTCTGGGTATTTATATGAACCAGCTGGAGAGCCTTTGGGTTACCAAGTGTTTGCTTTTGGTTTTTTTCTTCTGATTTATTTCCATTTTCTACTTATTTTTTTTCATGATGTTGCCTAGTAAGAGGCCTGCTCCTGATGATGATGAGGGGTTGGAACTCATGGCTCCTGAGCCTAAAAGAAGAGCTAACCTGAAAAAGTGAGTTGGGTATTTCTCGTTAAAGGTTAATAATTCTGCATGTTCTTTAATTTCTTGGTTTTTTTGCAGTGCTGTTAGAAATTTAATGGGTGTTGGAGGGCTTTCCTTCAGCAAAATTGTGCTCAACCTGGAACCAATGCTTCGATTATGGGTAAGCCCTGCTTTATATGTTGATTCTACTTCATGTGAACGAATTTATTAGCTGAAAATGCATCTTTACATTTGAATCTTGGTTTGATTTGCCTGATTCTCTGTTTATATCACTATTTTAATTTTTCTACATATCATCCGTGATTAGGTTCGGGAGGCGGTCGAGACCACAATTATGTCCTCCATTCCTCCATCTTCAAGGTCAGCTATTTTTACCTCAATCATTTTGATGTCTATCTTTCATGTTTATATGTATCCTTGTGCTGCATGTTTATTGTCTATCCATTAAAAGTCTAAGTTGGTATTTTGTTTATTGGTTTAGATCCTCGTTTAATCAGATTGAGCCACCTAGAGGACGAAGGCTGCACTTGCGTTTTGTCGATAAACTGCCTTCGACCATATTTACAGGCAACAAGGTTGAGGCTGAGAATGGAAATCCCATTAGGATTGTCCTAGTTGATGCAACTAGCCAGACAATGGTCTCATCTGGTTCACTGTCGTCCATTAAGATCGAGATTGTTGTCCTCAATGGTGATTTCGGTGCTGATGAACGACAAGATTGGTCGGACAATGAATTCAGTGCCAGTGTTCTTCGTGAACGAGAAGGTAGAAGGCCGTTGGTAACGGGGGATCTCAATGTTACGTTGGTAGATGGTATAGGTACCGTTGATAATGTGGTTTTCACCGACAATTCGAGCTGGATTAGAAGTCGGAAGTTCCGTTTAGGAGCTAGAATTGTACAAAAATTTCCCTGTGAAGTGACGATCAGGGAGGCTACAAGTGAAGCATTCATGGTGAAGGATCATCGTGGAGAATGTAAAAAGCTCAAACACTATTTTTTCAACTTCAATCCCATATTTAGTATAATCTTGAGAACTGACCTGGAAATTTATTCATATGCAGTGTACAAGAAACACTACCCTCCTCACCTACTCGATGAAGTATGGCGTCTCGAAAGGATAGCGAAAGACGGCGCCTTCCATGCACGTTTGGCTTCTAAAAATATTCGTAACATAAAGGACTTCCTGCGGCTGCAAGTTACCGATCCATCCACACTACGCAATGTAATAAATCAAGAATTCTTCATGTCAATCACAACATTTAATCGTTTTTTTCTTCCGTCTGCTGAACCTGTCTGAATTGTGACATAAATGCAGATACTAGGTGGTGGGATCTCGAACAGGGTATGGGATACAATCATAGAACATGCCTTAACTTGTGTTCTTGATGATGATGAGTGGTATACCTACTACGGAGCTGCACAAAGAGTTGGTCTCCTATTAAACTCCATTTACCAGGTCGTTGAAGTAACATTTGATGGCCAAAATTACATGTCTGTGGAAAAATTAACCTTTTCCCAGAAGGTTTGTGTCATATCCATGAATTTCGCAATTACTGTACTTCACCTTATTATGTTCCATATAAGATAAGAATATAAGATTGAACGATTTGCCTCCAATTCATTTTTGCAGCTTCTAGTGGAAGATGCAAAGAGGCTAGCTTACAAGAATGTTCAGGACCTGGTCTTGATCGATCGGCGAGCAATTGCGGCCGGCCCTTCAATGCTCTTTACAGATCTGCTGCCTGAACCTGTAGGGACCTCGAATTTACTTCCGCAGCAACCTGATTTCTCAGCTTCAAACCAAGGTAAAGGACCATACATACCACTTGGGTTCAACCAGTTTCAGACTTCGAATTCCTTATTTATTAATTGAAGTGCAAAACACGTGTCTCATATGCTTATGAAATCCTCATATATGCAGATCAACCGGACATGTCACTGGGATTCAACCAATCCTCAACATCCTATGCCTATGAAGTGGAAGATCCCAACCAATTCCAGGGAATTGAAGCATTTAATCCAATGCTAAGAAACAGTTTTCGAATGGAGGGAATCTTCCCTTACAATGGAGACAACGGTTTTTCACTTTTCACGGACAATGGTTTCGGTATAAATCATGATAATCCCCAGGCTCAAATGCTAAGCTTAACGTCAGCTGCTCCTGCATGGGCACAAGGAAATGGATTTATTTTGACTCCAGACTATGAATCATCATCTATAGGCTTCCTTGCTTCTTCCCCAGGCTTCAATGTACTTAACCGAAGCATAGGAGAGGCGAGAGATGTGTGTCCCAAAGCTGGGTGGTTAAAGTTACGAGCTGTTATCCAATGGAGGTCAATTAGGCGCGGTGCTGCAAGAAGGCGGCACTGGCTGCCACAAGGTATATGTATATAAATAAGTAGGTACAATTGCACAGCAATTAGCCATCTCCAACATGTTTTATGCAATCTGGAGACAATAATCTCCTAGATATCTTTTACCGTTTCTACATCTTATGTAGTGCTTTTATTAAGGAAATGTGTTGTATGTAGTGTGAGGTTGTAGGAGTGCAATCAGTACTATTCTCCTAGGTTTATTATTATTTAGCTCACGATTTCACCTTTGTAACTTGTAACCAACAATTGCAACAAAACAAGGGTGTTTGCAAACAGTGTTTGTAAGTTAAAAATATTAGTATAATAAAATCATTCTGATTTGTGAGATTTTCAGTAGGATCTGTTTATCTAATAATTCTATGGACCCATGAAATCAATTTGTTCTTGAAGCATCGTATATAAAAAATGGTTTAATGGCAGCCGAGAGTCCTGAACTTTTGAAAAAAAAT
This sequence comes from Hibiscus mutabilis, assembly GCA_019671005.1. NCBI lineage: Eukaryota > Viridiplantae > Streptophyta > Magnoliopsida > Malvales > Malvaceae > Hibiscus > Hibiscus mutabilis. The sequence goes on along the minus strand of CM033719.1, from coordinate 23,356,393 downwards.
CGATGTGCCCCCGGAAAAAAAATCGATGACATATATTTTAATAACACGGGAGAGGTTCTCAATTCTGATGTGGTTTAGAAGGGTTGAGAGTTGATATTTATAGCATTAAAAATAGCACAAGTGGTTGAGAAAATTAAGGTAACTATTTTTTCTTTACTAAAAATAGTTTTAAAAACTTAGAAAAATAAGGTTCCAATTCTACATTAGTTAAATTTAAATATTATCGATCAAGTCATTTATTATTTTTGAAATCTCTCATAAACTCTGTAAAATAAAATCACTATATGGGTTCTCTAAAAAATATATATGAGGTTTGATTTTTTTGAAATATCTTAATTTTCACAACATTTACTATCTCTTGGAATATGCAGAATTGTTCATGACACTTATCGAGAAAAAACTTGTAACCACAATTTAGTCCAAACCAAAGGAGCCCACCTGCAACTATTATTTGTGGAGTTCAGGCCATGCCAAGGAAAATTGTAATACTTCGAAAACAAGGTCAGAGTTCTTATCAAGGCAAGGTTGTTGAGTTTTAAGGAAGAAAAAACTCAAATTCTCCTGAAGTCCAACATTTACCATAAAACCCAAGTGTGCAAGGATAAAAAGAGTCAAAACTCAAATTTTATAATATAGTGCTCAAAATAGGGTTTGAATTCTTGTATCTAATCCTAGGAATCACAGGACTTATTGCCAAAAATCAAAAGCTAGTGGTCCTCATTCTGATCCAATTTCCATTTTGTATAGAGAATTGTACTTTGAACTATTGGAGGCTCGACTGGTGGCCCTATATTACCACACGCCTCTATAACCTTCATAGCCTAAGTGGTATATCATCAGGGCACATTGTGAATATCATGCTTGAATTCCGGGGCATCAATTGAAAATTGAAGTGCCCCCAAATGCCAAGTTCAAAACTTTTTGGACCTCGAAAAATGGAAGTTTGAGATAGAAGGTCAACTTGATTCGACGACTGATTGTTCAGCTAGAAAAAAGCCAAAAGAGTGTGATTAAAGAAGATGATGTCCAATTAAGCGGATTAAGGAAGGAAAGAGATGTTATGAGTAGAAAACTGAAAAACTGGCAAGATGATTACTAAAAACTTCAACCAACTTTTAAGAATTTTGGTTTGGGTGATACTGTAGAGAAATGAAAGAGATGAGTCAAGGAGCTGAACAATAATATCAAATATTGGAAAAAAAGTTTCAAGGCAAACGAAAACCAGGCCAAGATGTTATCTCGTAATCTGAAAAAAATGGAATGTAATTCCCTAGACTCAACCCATACATTACAACTGAATCCCGAAGGACACGATAGCCACCGAAGTGAAGTGAAAATATTTTAGAAGTTGTAGCTAGAAAACAATGATGAAGCTGATGATGATGAATGGATAATGTGATTATAAAAAATGCGGAAAACTTGAAATATCATAAAGAAATATAATGAATCTTGTGCCCTTTCTGTAATATTAAAATAAAGAAATATCGTGATGTCTCTCTGAGAAAGTTGATACTTGAGATTTCGATCCTCTAATTTTGAATCAATCCAAACACTTGAGCTATCTAGAAAGAGAAAAAAAAAAGGCTTGTTGAGATAAAAATTTTGATATAACTTTTATGAAAAATATTTTTAGACTTAAATATATTTCAAATATATTTCAAAGTCCATAAAACTTGAAAATATATTTAAAATGTTTTGACTAAAATCCTATATCGAATATATCTTCACAAAGTTAAAATCTAGCCATTTTTTCAGTGTTTTAATGAAGGTTTCGATACCCCTTTTGGTGGTTTTGAAACCATTCGGGCAATAAGGTTTGAAATCAAGAACTGAGCTTAAAGTTTCGAAAACTTTCATAAGGTTTCAAAACCCCCAGGCATGGTTCCGAAACCATGTCCTGTAATGACTAGTTTATTTTTGAAAATCCCCAAAGGTTCGAAACCTCTGCAAAAGGTTTCGAAACTTCTGTGCCGATGAGCAATTAAAGCTTGACTTTATGAGTTCCAAACGGCTCCAAAACACCCCCAACGGCTAGTAACAATTATGAACTCATTATAGCGCATAAAAGAGTCTTCAAGTAGCTATGGAAGATCAAGAAACATATTGCCAATATTCATGTATAGAGAAATCAAGTTTTGTACTTAAATTGTCAATTTTCTTGTAGAAAAATACTAGTGAGCCTAATTGTTCTATTTGCTCAAGTGTTTAGGATTTTGGGTGAGTGCTTAAGAGTGCAAACACATTGCCTAGTGATGTTTTCATTTGTTTGCTCATTTATATTTTCTCTTTGAGACAGATTAACAAGACTTTGGGGTATAGGTCTTGGGTTTGTAAGGTTATCTCCTTTAGCCTAAAAGAAAAGATAAATTGAGTGAATTTGTGGAAAATCCTTAGTGCCGAAGCTAAGGTAGCGGAGGTAGATTTAGTTGAGAAGTCGAACCACTATAAATCACTGTGCAAATTCTTTAATTTCCATTTCTTCCATACTTTCATTACAAAGTCAATTCACCCTCTCTTGGCAATTCGGTTGACGTATTTGAGGCTAACAAAGCGAGGATCAAATTGAAAGCTCAGTGTGGTTGGAAAGGTACGATAACATTACAAAAAAACATTAACAAATATTTAGTAACAATAATGATATCAACTGTCGTAGGGTGTTGCATTTTCCAAACAATTGCTTAGAAGCAAGCCTAGGGCTTTAGACTCAATGAAGAAGGCTAGGCGTAAGTTCTTATAATTTCAAGAAGAACTAGTTTGGCGTTTCTTGCAACTTTTGTAAAACAGGAACAAAATTCAAAGAAACTAAGTTAAGAACGATTATTGGATGAATAATATGAAATAAGAATGAAAAAAACAAAAACAAAATAAAAGGATGGATAAATATCAAATCTAAAGAATTCAGATTTGCTTATGGATGTGTCATCAATGGATGATGCTTGAACATGTGCAAATGGCATGCTGAATATGTAGATGTCCTATGGAACCCTTCTAACCAAAATTAGCTAGACAAGCTCCACAATACGGCTTTAATTGAACCCCTAATTGCAATTGACTAGGCAACCCAGAGTGTAAAGATTCTCCTTCGCAGAAACTAGTTGAAACACGTTGAAGAGGACTTCGAAGGCACAAGCTTTATCGATACTTGCAAACATTTACTCAAAGAATACTATTTATTAATCAAGAAGGTAATGAATAACAATGAGAGAAGCATCATTCTTTTATAGGTGAAGGATGGCTTCAAATCTAACCTAATAATGAATAAAAATATTTCAAAGAAATCAACATTTAGAACTCTAAATATGGTGGCAATAATTGAGACCCTTAGATGAGTTTAATCCGATGGTTGAGATGAATTCAAGGGATTTAAATAATATGGAAAATCTAATCCCTTGATCTTGATTTAATCAACATTTGGGAGGAGTTCTAAATAAAGTGGGCAACAAGTATGTGTGGGGGTGTAATATGATCCATTGGATTGAATTTGATTCAATGGTGTAAGAAAGGTGGTGTCATGAAAGTAGGATTTTAGGACCACTTGGGCGGAAAGTTTAGGGTATTTGGGGCTGATTACACGTGTTTAATTATGTAATTAAGGCCTAAAATAAAATAATACTAATTGAGCTTAATCCTAAAATTGACCCCAACTTTATAAATTAGTATTGAGTCTAATTATTACAAATAATACCTATATAGTGGAATTCAAATATATTTTAAGATTCTCTTTTAAGGACTTGAGCATGTGGAGCAGCAATTTGGACTTGTGTGACCCAATTCTTGAAAGATGAATAATGAGTCTTGTCTTGAAATTCTTGGCTCTTCATGAAGGCTTGTAAGTCTTTTATCACAACATCTTGGACAATTGAATGGAGTCTATCTTTGAGTAGCTTGGACTTGGCTCGTGTGATTGGGCCAAGTGAGAATGTGAGTTCATGTTCATGGCTTCTCTGGTGCATATATCATCTCATCACTTATCAAAACGATTCATCCTCAAATTTGAAACATAAAATATAGAAAGGCCATAAACATTAAAGGATGCACTCACATTATACTCATCGAGAAGGTCAATGTGATATGCATTACCATTGATTCTCTCTAAGACTTTAAAGGGTGAAAGGGTTCATCTCCTCTTGGATCCAACTTAGTTTTTTTGTTTGGAAAATATTCTTTCCTCATGTGACCCAAACCCAGTCGCTAGGTTCAAAGACAACATGCTTGCAGCCTTTGTTGATTTTTTCATTTTTGGATTGGTAAATCTTCTCCATCATTTGCTTTGCTTCTAATTGGATGGACGGACCAATTTTGCTTTCTTTTCACCATCTAAACGGTTGAACGGAGAATAACTAATGAAAGAATGAATAAAACGATTATAAGCAAATTCAACAAAAGGTTTGCATTCTTACCAACAACGATTTGGAGTAGTGCTCCCAATATCTGGTTGATTACCTCAGTTTGTCTATCGGTTTGAGTGTGACAAGTAGTAGGATATAAAAGTTTAGTACCTATCTTACCCCATAATACCTTCCAAAAAATGGATAAGGAATATGATATCCCTATCAGAAACAATGGTGCGTAGAATCATATGGAGTCTAACTACTTCTCAGAAAAAGGTACGCCACATGTGTTGCATCATTGGTTTCATGACAAGGAATGAAATGAGTCATCTTGGAAAACTTGTCCACAACAACAAAGATACTATCTCGACCTTTCTTGGTACTAGATAATCCAAGAATAAAATCCATCGAATGATTAACCCAAAGTGAAGAAGGAATATGGAGAGGAGTATACAAACCGTGAGGCATTACCTTAGACTTGGCTTGTTTACAAGTTATGCAAGATGCACATTCCTTCTCGACTGTTTTGCACACGTGTGGCCAAAATAGTGTTCTATTACCACATCTAGGGTTTTTTAATGCCAAAGTGGCCCATTAAGCCATCACTATGTTTCTCGAATCAAGAATTTCCTTAGAGAACCTTATGGGACGCATAACGTGTCGTTTTTGAAAAAACCTTTATACAAGATAAAACTTGTTAAAAAAACACCCTAAGAACAATGGATATATATTTGCAATAAGTCTGGACCATTGAGATACAAGTAATTAATGTGTTCAAACCCTAATATAGTAGCATGTATATTAGTAATCAAAGTATACTTGCGAGATAATGCATCTGCTACTACATTCTCCTTACCTTGTTTGTACTTGATCACATGAGAAAATGTTTTAATGAATTCAACCCATCAAGCATGGCATTTACTCAACTTACTTTGTCCATTTAACCACTTTAAGGACTCATGATCTATGTGAATGGCAAACTCCTTTTAAAGCAAGTAGTGGTTCCAAACTTCAAGTGCACGAACGAGGGATATGAGTTCCTTATTGTAAGTGGAGTAGTTGAGTTTTGATCCTTTTAATTTTTTGCTAAAGTAAGCGACAAGTCTCTTTTCGTGCAAAAGAACAAACACATATGCCTATTCTAGAGGCATCATATTCTAATTCAAAAGTATTAGAAAAATTAGGAAAACAAAAAATAAGAACAGGACATACTTTGTTCTTTAGGGTTTGGAAAGCTACCTCTTGCATGTTACCCCATGAAAAACCTATCGATTTATTGAGGATTTTGGTTAAAGGTGCTTGGATAGTAGAGAAGTCTTTGAAAAAGTAACTATAGAATCTTGCTAAACCATGGAAAGATCTTACCTCGATTACGAATGTAGGTATAGGTCATTCTTGCATCGCTTTAACCTTCTTTTCATCAACATGAATATATTGTGCATTTATGATAAAGCCTAAAAAATAAGCTTTTCACTAAAGAAAACACACTTATCTGGGTTAACATACAATCGTTCTCCTTGGAGAATGCAAAGAACCAATTCAACATAAAGACGATGTGAATTGAAAGTGGTGCAGTAGATAAGAATGTCATCAAAATAAATAAAAAATAAAAAAATTACCTAGAAACTTGTTAAACATAATTTTGATTTTGATATAGCAAGGATTTTTAAGCAAATTAATAAAATTTTAAGGTATTTGAATTACACAAATAATGACAAGTATTTGAACAAAATTAATTTTCTTTAAAGATAAAATTATTTCTAAGTCAATCATTTCAAGTATAAATATTTTTCTAAGTGTTTTGGTACTCAAAGACACCATTTTGGTTAGTGAGTACCGGTGCGACCCTATGCATATCGGTACGTTTTTTCAACATAATTTTCAAAATGGTTAAGGAGTATCGGTATGGTCCTTAGCGTACCAGTACACCCCATTGAGTTTCTAATTACGAATAGCTTTTCATTATCGGTATGGTGCACTCCGTACCGATACGCCCTGGAGTCTTTGAATTCTTTTAACACAGTGAGTATCAGTATGGTAAACCTCGTACCGATACGGTCTGCTTGGATTGTATACAAAACACACTGTGTGTATCGATACGGCCTCGAGCATAACGATACCCAAAGCTCCACCAAAATTCCAGTGATGTAATAACCATTTTCATTTGGTTATTTGAGTCGAACATGCCAAGGATTAAATCCAAAATCCAAAAATAGTTAAACATAAAAAACAATCCAAAAAAAAATTAATTAATCCAAAAAAGAAAGTCCAATTTAATGTCCAAAAATACCCAACTGTCCATTTACATTATTCATGCCCAAATGTTCATATTTACAAACCAGCCCACTGCTAAGCCTAACTACCCAAATTACAACTAAACCTAAACCCATATGCTAAACTGGTTTACCCAATAACTCGGTTCACCATACCCTAAATCCTAAATCCATTTATCTGACCCGGGTACCCACTTGACTCGGCTAACCAAAAACCCTAAAAAACTTAATACCCTAGCTTCAGCCTCCACCCTTTGGCTTTCCACTCTTCAGACGCTTCTAGAAGCTTCCCTGACCCCTTGGCCGTCCTGCATCAGACACCACCTCAGCTGCCACGTCTGCTACCTCGGGCTCCACAATAGCAGTCGCGCCACGAGGGACAACATATTCATTCTCTCATGCGCATTCGGCCAAACCAAGACTGGCTCCCTTCAACCGTACCATGCACCTACAAGAAAACAACAAAGGATTTCAGAGAAACACATGAGGACAAAAAATCTCAGAAAACCAGCAACCAATCGAAGATTTTTAGGGTTTTATTTTCCTTTTATTTCTTGTAATTTTCGTCTATAAAGTCCTAAGCAAACCAATGTAAACCCAGAGGGGATTTATCAAAAGCAATACAAAAAATTCGGCAAAAGTAGTCTATTCCTTTTTTTTTACATTTCGAAGATAAAAAACCCAAAAAATAAGGTTTTGGGTTCTTACCGGTCGGGATAGCCTCATCTACAGTCTCCTTGTTGGCGGTTCGTCTTTCTCGTTTAGGGATTTAAGTGCTCTGAATGGGTTTTCAGAAAAGGATCTAGGGTTCGTTTTTTAAAAATCGAAAGGAGATTTAGGTGTTTTTACAAATCAAAGAGAAAAAGGGTCGTTTCTTTTTAAAATTAGTCTTAGATTCGATTTTTAAAAAAGAAGAAGAAGAGGGTTTTTACGGACGTCGGCCACCGCTAATCGGTGGCCGAGGTGGCAGTTGTTTTCTAGAAATTGAGAGGGTGAGGGAAAGGGAAAGAGAGCTCTGATGTAAAAAAAAAATTGGGTACAATAATTTTTTGTTTTGTTTTTTTGGCTTTTAAAGCCACCCCAAAATTCAACGTTTTGCTGCTCCCTCGACCCGCTCAATGACCCGACCCGAGGGAAGGATCTGCGCATTTTCTTTTGGGGGGATAATTACCCATATGGTCTTTTAGTTCCTCACCCATTTACATTTTCAACCATGGGTAAGTAACCTTTTCTGTCCCTTTCCGTTAGTTTTAAAACCAATTTCGGCCTTTTGAGATTCTATTTTTGTTTTAATTCGGTCTCTTTTTTCTGTTTTTCTTCAACTTCAGTCTTGAATTCCTACATATTATATTATCATATATCAAGTACTATATAATATTATATATATTATATATGTTATACTACATTATATATTATATTATATAGTTTTTATACATTATTTATTATCATAGATTATATATTATATATTATATAATACATATTGTACATATTATAATATTTGTTCATATATATATTATTGTTTATTTATTTCGTGTTTAAAAATTGGCCTTATGGTGACCCGCAACGGGAGATGACCCATATTATTTATGGCCCGTTTAGTGTAGCCTTTAAATTTTTCGCATTTAATTTCCCGCATTTAATTTCCGCAATTTAATTTCTCGCATTTAATTTTCGCAATTTACTTTCCCGCAATTTACTTTCTCGCATTTAATTTTCGCAATTTACTTTCCGCATTTACTTTATCGCATTTAATTTCTGCATTTTATTTTATGCTCTTTTTTCGATCTAGTCCTTTTTAGGATTTCGTTTTGCTCGATCTGGTCCTTTTCCGAATTTTTATTTTCCGTATTTACCTTTATTGTTCCTTATTTATTTATTTGCCTATTTTTGCGACATTTATTATCTTAACATTCATCAAACCCCTAATTTAATTATTTATTCACCTTGTTAATTAACTAATATAACTCATAAAAAGGAAATAATTATTGACTCGATTACTTTGGTCTTAATATTGGCTTAATGGACATACCAAATATTCGAATTATTTCTTATCGTCTGAAGGTAAATATTAAAATGGATAAAATTTGAGAACTCATAACATCATTATTAACTGTTTGCATCATGCATAAAGGAGATGTACATGATTCGAACCGTAAATTAACACGACAGTCAGTCTTATTTGATGTCGGTTTAATCTACGGTCCGATGTATAGTCGTCTTTATTAATTAAATGAATAATTAATTTGAATTCACTAAATTGTTAAAGCCCATTCAATTAAAGCCTATATTCAATTAAGAACAATTAATTAAATCCAATTTTAAATTTCAGTAATTTCCATCGATTAAAAGAAAAGTTTGTTTTGGTACCAATTTTCGGGCGTGATGGGGGTGCTAATCCTTCTCCACACCAACTCCCGAACCCATTTTCAAAAGAATCTCTGGTTTTATGGTACTGGCTTACCTTAGTGGCCGGTGGCGACTCCAACCCTTCATTTTCAAAAACAACAAAAAATTCAAAACAAACAAAAATCCACCAAAACTTTTTTTCTTTCATAGTGATCTTAGAAAATATGGGTTGCTACAGCTGGCGACTTTACTGGGGACAATTTTTGAGAGTTAAGCCAAAAAACATATGTTTCCTTTATCGATGGAAATTTTGAAATTCAAATTGACTTTAATTAATTTGTTCTTTCTTGAAGATGCATTTTAATTCAACGAGCTTTGATAATTGGTGGTTTTACATTAATTGTTCATTTAATTTTAAGGCATCACCGACATATGTTGTATCATACTCATCAAGCTTTATACCCGAGCTTTTTCCCTTAAGTGGGAGTGAAACGCCATCCACGGGTCGGTAATTCACTTCCGAGATCCACACCTTTTGACACGTGAGCAACCTTCCACGTCACTAGGTTGTGCTTTCCCTCAAATCGAATATGATTCACAAGGCTGTCATGGGCCATAATCGAGGTTCTTGTTATCTTAGTAGATAATAAGATAGGTTCGAGTACCCATCTCTAGAAACCAAACCACATGTGTGAGAATCTAGGAAGCCCACCTTTTAGTGCTATGCGGACAGCCATAGAAATCTAGAATTCATGTTGTTAGGACGCTTTGGTGTGTTTGTTCAGTTCTCATTCTTTATATGTATATTTGTTACCTACAAACTCTTCTTGTCTTGCTTGATTGATCATTTTTGTGCATATTCATGACATGTTCCGCATAAAGTGTTGCTTCGAGAATAGTTCAAAATTGAGCGCTTTCGTAATGGAAGAAAGAGTCCATAATGAAGAGTTAAAGATTTCATAGCCCGAGTAGGGCAAATGCTAATCTAGATGCACATTATATGACAGTCATCATCTATCCTCGTTATAATAGGACTCAATCTTTTATTATAAAAAGCTGTTTAACGAGAATGTTCGTCGATCAATACTTTTTGCATTCCTTCGTGCATTATCAACTATTTCCCCTACTCATTTTATGGTGATTGCATTGGCATCCAACATTAACTTCACTCATTCGTACGATAGTCGCATCATACATTAATTTCATTCATGCACTCATCATTAAATTCATGCGCTTGCATCGTAGTTGCATCACATTATCTTAAAATACCAGTTATTTATCCACTTGCATCAATATCTGTACATCTATACATTAGCATTGTATTTAGATGCATGCATTTCCTTATTCACCATTACATCTAATAACAAATCTGTCAGTTCCATCAAAAATGATGCCCTAGTCGGTAAAAAAAGGACAAGCTTCATGATCCACATTTGCAGTTCAGACAGTGTAAGTGATTCTACATTGGGGGCACCCGAGCACCCATCGGTAAGTTTAAATTAAAAAACAAAAAAGGCCCAAATATGGTGTCAATCTTTTTATAATGGCCTAAGACCACATATTCAAAGTTCCAATAAAAAGATACAATCTATTTTCAATTCTCTTCATTTTGTGAATATATCTGTCTATTGGGTCCCCGTATATCAATTGCACAAGGGACATTGACTTTGACCCGAAGGTTGAGTCCGAGTAACATGTGTCTAATTGAAGTCCTAAGCTACAGAGATTACAAAAATGTGACTCGCATTTCACATTAAGGACCACAAATAATAACAAATCAGTGCAGTTTAATGTTTAAATCCTGGTAATAGGCATATTCAAAACAAGACGAAATGATTTAACTTTCAAAGCCTGGTAATAGGCATTTTAAAAAAACACTTCCAGATTCAATGCCTGGTAATAGGCATTTTTCTCAAAATTAATCAAAAATCATTCCAAATGTTCGAAACCTGGTAATAGGCATTTTAAAAAAACACTTCCAGATTCAATGCCTGGTAATAGGCATTTTTTTCAAAATTAATCAAAAATCATTCCAAATGTTCAAAACCTGGTAATAGGCATTTTCGGATAAGAGTGTGAAAATTTTTAGGCACTCCGCTGAAGCCCATTCTAATCGAAACTCTTCGCTTCACGAGTGATGGTAATATTTTCAAAATCGTGACAATGCCAAGTTGCTCGGGAATTTGTTGTTTGCTCCATCATTTATTTCGAGCCAAAGGAATGTGATGAATTGAATTGCCCAAATAAAACGAGACAGAAATGAACATGCCAAAGTAAAGATGGTCAAACACTGAAGTAGCTTTAAATGCACTTCATATCTTCAAACAACAATTCAACTTTCGAGGTCTCATAGACATAGGATTTGTTTGGGGCAATCCTCGATAAGCCATTTTAGTGTTGCTCGTGCACTTGATATTTAGTGCATTCAATATTGATAGATATATCCACAATCTGAAAGGAAAAACGCAATTTTCTTAATAAGCATCTCACATTGAAATCAGAACATGTATTATACGATAGAAGATTTCTCTACATTACTTACAAAGAAGCTCAAAAGTATAGGAATCAACAGTAAAGACCCTCAGATCGATGCTCCAACTCATGAAAGCATTAACTAGTTGACCTTTGCCTTGAAAGGTAACATTTCAGAAGAAGATGGTCAAACCCACAAGAGGTTAGGGTATCAATGCATATAAGACAATAGCCCATCCAGTCTACAAGATAGAACTTGGGCAAAAACAAGATCGAGCCACCAATATGGCCAGAAGGTCATGGGGGCATCCCCTTTAAAGTCAACATCTTGGCCAATTGCATGCCATTTATATCAACATCATGCCATTCTACTCATCATGCATACAATGCATACATTACACATCAAGTTAGATGCATTCATACACAAAACAAACAGGTTCAGGATGAGAAGCCTCAATCATGGAGGACAATAACAAATTGGCAAGCCCTCAGCCACGAAGGGAAACCAAATTAGCAAAGAAGTTGAAAACTCAAGGAGGGAGTATAACAACACCAAACATGAAGTGGCAAACCCTTAAAGTAAAAGAATCCAAATCAAAATTCAAAACTCTAAGTGAACAATCACTAACTATTGTTTACTTCTATTTTTTAGGTCTTGCCCACTGTCAGTGGTGTAGCGGATCAACCAGTCTTTCAAATCATGCCTCTTCATTAGAGTTGTAGCTTAATCAAATCTTTTCCTTCAAATCTCGACTCATCGTTAGTGGTGTATTGGATTATCTTTTTTCTTCAGATATTGACTCATCGTCAGTGGTGCAGCAGATCAATCAATCTTTCAGATCATGCCTATTCGTCAGAGTTGTAGCTTGATCAAACCTCTTATTTTAGATCTTGACTCATCGTCAGTGGTGTAGCGGATTGAAATCTTTCAGATCATGCCTCTTCGTCAGAGTTGTAGCTTGATCAAACCTTTTTCTTTAGATCTTAACTCATCATTAGTGGTGTAGCAGATCAATCTTTTTCTCTTCAGATCATGCCTCTTCGTTAGAGTTGTAGTTTGATCAAATCTTCATCTTCAGATCTTGACTTATTGTCAGTGTTGTAACAGATCAAAATCTCCCTTTCAATCATGCCTCTTCGTTAGTGTCGTAGCTTGATCATAACCTATAAACTCCTAGGATCATGCCTCTTCGTTAGAGTCGTAGCTTCTTCAGATCATGCCTCTTCGTAAGATTCGTAGCTTGATCGCCACTCTCTTCAGATCATGCCTCTTTATTAGAGTCGTAGCTTGATTGCCACTAACTCTTCAGATCATGCCTCTTCATCAGAGTCGTAGATTGATCGCCACTAACTCCTCAGATCGCCCCTCTTCGTCAGAGTTGTAGCTCGATCACCAAACTAAATCTTCAGACTATGCCTCTTCGTTTGAGTCGTAGCTTGATCACCTCTAACTCCTCAGATCATGCCTCTTCGTTAGAGTTGTAGCTTGATCACCAAATTAACTCCTCAGATCATGCCTCTTCGTTAGAGTCATGGCTTGATAGCTATCTAATCACCAGATCATGCCTCTTCGTCAGAGTCGTAGCTTGATCTAATCCAATCTCTTGATCTTGTCTCATCATCGGTGGCGTAGCAGATCACCCATATTCAAACATCTCTTTACCGAACTCTTTTAATTTCATAATTTTAAATAAAATAAGTGAACACCTAGTCTGAAACGATTTTCATTTTACTCTTGCAGGTTTTATCTTTTTGAAATAACGATTTTCATTAAAATTCGAAGGAAGGGTCGTGCCAAGAAAGGTGCTCCGGTTCAACCGAATAAAAATGGCTATCTTTTAATTTTTGCTATATTGCCATTTCACAACAATGAGCAAAGAGGGGCAGTTGTAATAACTATTTTCGTTCGGTTATTTGAGTCGAACATGCCAAGGATTAAATCCAAAATCTAAAAATAGTTAAAAATAAAAACAATCCAAAAAAATTAATTAATCCAAAAGAGACAATCCAATTTAATATCCAAAATACCCAACTATCGATTTACATTATTCATGCCCAAATGTCCATATTTACAATCTGGCCCACTCTAAGCCCAATTACCCAAATTACAACTAAACCTAAACCCATATGCTAAACCGGTTTACCCAATAACCTGACTCACCCTACCCAAAATCCTAAATCCAATTATCCGACCCGGCTAACCAAAAACCCTAGAAACCCTAACACCCTAGCTTTAACTGCCGCCCTTTGGCTTTCCACTCTCCAGACGCTTTCAGAAGCGTCCCCGGCCCCTTGGTCTTCCTGTGTCAAATGCCACCTCAACTACCACGTCGGACGCCATAACAGTAGTCATGCCACGAAGGACAACCCATTTCTTCTCTCATGCGTACTCGGCCAAACCAGGATCGGCTCCCTTCAACCGTACCATGCACCTTTAAGAAAACAACAGAGGATTTTAGAGAAACACATGAGGACAAAAAATCTCAGAAAACCAGCAACCAATCGAAGATTTTTAGGGCTTTATTTTCCTTTTATTTCTCGTAATTTTTGGCTATAAAAGCCCTAAACAAACCAATGTAAACCCAGATGGGATTTATCAAAATCAATACAAAAAATTTGGCAAAAGTAGTCTATTCATTTTTTACATTTTGAAGATAAAAAAACCCAAAAAAGAAGGTTTTGGGTTCTTACCGATCGGGATAGCCTCAACCACAGTCTTCTCATTGTCGATTTGTCTTCCCCGTTTAGGGATTCAAGTGCTCTGAATCGATTTTTAAAAAGGAATATAGGGTTCATTTTTTTAAAAATTGAAAGGGAATTTAGGTGTTTTTACAAATCAAAGAGAAAAAGGGTTGTTTCTTTTTAAAATCAGTCTTAGATTCGATTTTAAAAAAAAAGATGAAGAAGGTTTTTACGGCCGCCGGCCACCAGCTAGCGACGGTTGTTTTCTGGAAATTGAGAGGGAGAGAAAGCTCTTATGTAAAAGAAATTCTGGGTAAAAATGATTTTTTGGTTCATTTATTTTGCTTTTAAAGCCACCAAAAAACGTAACATTTTGCTGCTCCCTCACCCCGTGCGGTGACCCGACTCGAAGGAAGGATCCGCGCATTTTCTTTTGGAGGATAATTACGCATATGGTCCTTTAGTTCCTTACCCATTTACATTTTCAACCATGGGTAAATACCTCTTTCAGTCCCTGTCCTTTAGTTTAAAAACCAATTTCGGCCTTTTGAGATTCTATTTTTGTTTTAATTCGGTCCCTTTTTTCTGTTTTTCTTCAACTTCAGTCCTGAATTCCTACATATTATACTATCATATATCAAGTGCTATATAATATTATATATATTATATATGTTGTACTACGTTATATATTATATCATATAGTTTTTATACATTATTTATTATCATATATTATATATTACATATTATAATATTTATTCATATATATATATATAGTATTGTTTATTTATTTCGTGTTCAAAAATCGGCCTTATGGTGACCCGCAATAGGGATGACCCGTATTATTTATGACCTATTTAGTGTAGCCTTTAAATTTTTCGCATTTACTTTTCCACATTTAATTTCTGCAATTTAATTTATCTCATTTAATTTCCGCAATTTACTTTCCCGCAATATACTTTCTCGCATTTAATTTCCGCAATTTACTTTCCGCATTTACTTTATCGCATTTAATTTTTGTATTTTATTTTATGCTCTTTTGTTCGATCCGGTCCTTTTCTGGATTTAGTTTTGCTTGATCCGGTCCTTTTTCGAATTTTTATTTTCCGCATTTACCTTTATTGTTCCGTATTTATTTATTTACCTATTTTTTAAATTTATTATCTTAACATTCATCAAATCCCTAATTTAATTATTTATTCACCTTGTTAATTAACTAATCTAACTCATAAAATGAGATAATTATTAGCTCGATTACTTTGGTCTTAATCTTGGCTTAATGGATATAGACCAAATATTCGAATTAATTATTATCGTCTGGAGGTAAATATTAAAATGGATAAAATTTGACAACTCATAACGTCATTATTAACTATTTGCATTATGTATAAAGGTGATGTACTTAATTCGAACCATAAATTAACATGACAGTCGATCTTATTCGATGTCAGTTTAATCTATGGTCCGATGTAGATTTGTCCTTATTAATTAAACGGATAATTAATTCGAATTCACTAAATTGTTAAAGCCTATATTCGATTAAGAACAGTTAATTAAATCCAATTTTAAATTTTAGTAATTTCCATTGATTAAAAACAATGTTTGTTTTGGTACCGATTTTCGGCGTGATTGGGGTGCTATTCCTTCCCCACACGTAACCAACTCTTGAACTTGTTTTCAAAAGAATCTCTGGTTTTATGGTGACCGACCTACCTTAGTGGCCGGTGGCGACTCCAACCCTTTATTTTCAAAACAAACAGTTTTTTTAAATCAAAACCCCCAAAAAATCCAAAATTTCCTTAATCTTCAAATTTTTTTCAAAAACAACAAAAAATTCAAAACAAACAAAAATCCACCAAAACTTTTTTTTTTCTTTCATAGCGATCTTAGAAAAAATGGGTCGCTACAGTGAGCAATTCTAGCACCGGTACAACCCTTAGCATATCAGTACCCTTACTCTGTACCGATACATGACTTATCATACTGCTATTCCTTGTAATACTAAAGGCTATTTCTTCTTTAAGCATGTACCAATATGGGTCTTCGCGTACTGATACCTACAATTACCAAACAATATTTATTGCGAGAAAAATTTCTCACAATGGCTATATTCAAGTTTCCAAATACACAAGCGGTTAGAAATCAATGAGAGGGTGTAAAAACAAGTCTCCAAAGCTTCTTCAACAACAAGACAACCAATCCATAGCATTCAAGCAAAAGTCCAAAGTATTTGAGAGCTTTGTTGTAAAAATCTTGCAAACACTTGTGTAAAAGCTTATTGTATTTTTACTTTTATCAGGTGTTGGGGTTTTAGTGAGCTATATTTTCTGTAAACAATCTTATTTAGAGGATTTTCAAAGTTTGCTCATTTGTATTCATTTTTAGGAAAAGGATCACTAGATTTTGGGGTATAAGTCTAGGTGATTTTATGAGGTTATCTCCTTTGGCCTAAAAGGAAAGACAAATTAGTGAATTTTTAAAATCCTTAGTGTGGAAGCTAAGGTAGTGGATGTAGAATTTATTTATGAAGTTGCTAGGTGCATTCATCAAGACAAAAGGCATGATCGCCCACTCATATAAATCAAACTTGGTTTTAAAAGCTGTTATCCCCTTCTTTCATTTAGATTTGATGATAACCACTCTTCAAATTGATCTTTGTGAAGATACATGCTCTGTGAAGTTCATCAAACATGTCATCAAGGTGTGGGATAAGATGCTTGTATTTTGTGGTAATACGGTTAATAGTTCTACAATCAACACATATACGATATGTGCCATATTTTTTGGGCACTAGTAGAACTATACAAGGAATCAAAATATCTCGGATGTATCATTTTCCAATATCTCTCTCACTTGTCTCTTTAGTTCCTTCATCTCTTCGGGATTGTATCTATATGTTGGGTTGTTTAAAATTGAAGAGCCTGAAATTAGGTCAATTTGGTGTTTAATGCCTCCCTTAGGCACCAATACTCCTGGCGAATCATCTAGGACATCAGTAAAATCTTGTAAAATAGACATAAAAATACTAGGATTTACACACCTCCCTTGGGTTTACACACTAATGGATGTGAATGCAATCTTTTAAAAGACTTATTCTCTCTCATTTTCTCACTAATAGATTTACATACCTCCTGTGGGTCTTTTATTTTTGGCTTTTACGACTATGACCTCTTTTTGTTCAGCATTTTGTGCTTTCATTTTTATCCCTACCATCTCACAAAATTTTTCAAATCATATTTAATTCTTGTATACTTCTTTCAGATCCAATGAGGTCAATGCGTAATTTTTTCCATGGTACACAAAAGAGTATTTATTTGACTTTCCTTGGTGAGCAATGTCTCTATCATACTTCCAAGGTCTTCCCAAGAGCAAGTGTACAACTTGCATAGGGACTACATGTTAAATCTTTGGAAAACCTGTATTTTGTACCATTTTACTTGTGTTATTGTATGGATTTGAGCCCATATAGTTACGTTTAGGGTTATTTTGCATACATTTAA
Source organism: Hibiscus mutabilis (assembly GCA_019671005.1). Classification (NCBI taxonomy): domain Eukaryota; kingdom Viridiplantae; phylum Streptophyta; class Magnoliopsida; order Malvales; family Malvaceae; genus Hibiscus; species Hibiscus mutabilis. The sequence goes on along the minus strand of CM033719.1, from coordinate 23,338,792 downwards.
GGAGTTTATTCTTGAGCACAATTGATTTTATATATTTGTGCTTTTAATAAGAAAGGTAGTGTTTTTGGTGGTGTTTGTGCAGGAATCAAGGATTGAAGGAAGTGGAAGCCTGCTAGAGCATTGTTCAACATTCTCTCACAATGGATTATAGATGCTACAATATTGCTGGGAAGATGGAGACTAAATCTCTATCCTTTGAAATCATTTAATGCGTGGTCCCTACTCACATTTATTGAAGCACATTGAAAGTATGTATAGCAGTACTTGAGTCATCTCTTCCCTTTGATAAAAGCATGTGCTAAGATATTCCTTTATTTTCTAGATTTGACATTTAATGGTCCAAAAGTAGAAAACCCTAGGGTTTCTACTTATTATAAAAAGAAAGGAGAATACCATTAGAAGGAGAGTTGCACCTAACGTAAAAACACACAGAAAAGCAAGCTTGATTGGAGAAAGCAATCCTTTTTCTTCAACATAGGAGAACCATTATTGTCGAAGGTCAAGAGGAGTCTCCAAGCAATGAGATTTATCGAGAGATGCTTGAGGGGTTTAGTTGTAACGACCCAGGTTTTAGAATTTAAGGGTCGATTTAACTCGAAGCGTGGGCTTCGTGTTTGGGTCAAGTTGTGTGGGCCTTGAGAGCTTTTGTGGGCTTGTTTTTAGTTGGTGGGTTTATGAGTTGGGTTAGAAGGATGATGGGAGGGTAGCATGGTAAAATTTGTCCTTTTGAAAAGAGAAAAGATGCATCTCTTTATTTCTCCTACAAATTGGAGAATGTATGATATCATTTTGTCCCATACTTGCTCTTCATCATTTTCTCATTTTCATCCTTTGGAAACCAAGGAAAATGTGCAATCTTAAGCCTTTTCTTGTAGGAATCTTGAATTGGTTGTTAAGGGAAGGTTAATTATCAATCAAAGATCTATCTATCAAGGTAAGTATTATGAGTTGTGGTGGTGGTTAGAAAATAAGTTTTTAGTGAGGATTGAAGGGGAAAAACGAGAATGAGGGCTTTTTGGCTCCATTTCTTGTGGTAGAATATTTCCTTCTTCATATCTTAAGTTTCCAGCAACGTTGTAACTTGTTTTACAACATCTCTTTGTAGTGAAAGAGGTAGGAGAAGCTTCCAAGGCTCAAGAGAAATGGAGGGCTTGAGGTGTTGGCTTAGAGCATCGGTTACAGCTTATCATCAAGGTTAGTACACTACTAACTCCCTTGTATTCTTGGAAATCATAAATTTAGACTATTTGTTGCTTGGTTTAATGTTTTGGTTGGTTGAGAGCTTGAGACTCCATTAATGGTTAAATCCGAAATTGGTGTTAAAATGGTATAAAATGATAAGAAACCACTTAAATTACCTTCTATAACTTGTAGGTTTAATTTGGGGTTTTACCATAGAGGTTTGGGGGTGTTAGGGGTACTGATACTGGATGAACTGGTATCGGTACCACTTTGTTTTGAACGGTTAACTCAAGCAGAGTTTGGAGGGCGTATTGGTATGCCTATGAGGATATCGATACCCCATGTTCCATCCAAATTATAGTAGCTAAAATGTGTATCGATACGCTTGAGAGCATATCGATACTGCTACGGTATCGATACGCATCTTCGTGTATAGGTATAGGGTTATCGGTTGAACCCTTATGTATGTAAAGCTGTGTATCGATACCCTTTGAAGGGTACCGATACCCTAAAAGGTGTATCCATATACGTATAAGGGTATCGATACCCTCTGGGTAATCTGCCCAAAAAATATATTTTTTTGTTTGGGGGACCTATAATTCAAGGACTAAGGCCCAATGGGCTTCTAAAGGGGTAAAATGATTGGTAAAAATGAGAAACTAGATTTTAAACCCTATATACGTGCATAATGAGTAATAACATGATAAAACCTTGTATGACATGTTTTGTTGGAACAATAAGGATCCTTGATTATTAGTATTTGGATACCTAGTGAGATGAAGGTTTTTGCAACATAATCGTTATAGATTGGTGAATGTACGTTCCCAAAGCTGTGTGGCACCGAGTCTCATTTGAACATGCTCGACGAGAGATTCTGAGCATGGGTGTACATTCCCAAAATTTTGTGGCACTGGGCTTCACCCATTTAGTGTACATTCTCGAAGCTGTGTGGCACCGAGCCTTACTCCAGGTTTGTTGGTATGATGACTATGTGTTGTGTGGGGTAAATGTCTTTTCTATTGCTTGCTATGCGTTTAGGCAGCTAGAGGTAGCGCCAATGTTGTTATATTATACAATGATATAATCTTTAGCTGCATGTTTTTATTTATGATTTGCATGAATCATGGTTGAGTAGAAGTGTATCCATTGAGCTTCGTTAGCTCATCATTCGAAATTGTTATTCATGTTCGCAGGTTAGTAGGTTGACGTGCATCGTCGAAGCACCATTGGAGTAGGACCTCAGCATCGACTTGTTGTCCAAGTACAATACTTAGATTATTTGGGCTATGTATTCATAGGACCCTATGTTGTTGTAGAGAAACAGAACAAGAAGAAAAATAGAAAATTAGTTCCTGTTATTAAAATAATTATGTCGTGAAAAATTACAACTAGTTTATAGACTATTTAAAGACTAACGAATAGGACTTTTAGTACATTAGGAGTCCTACTTACAATAGACTTTTAACTCTAATCCTCTTACGAGATTAACTCTAGATATACCATTTACAGTAAGTAAAACTATAATTACACATTAAGTAAAACTCTAATACTTTTCGGATAAGCTTACACTCCCCCTCAAGGTGAAGAATATACATTGTATAATCTCAGCTTGAATAAAAACTTATAGAAAAGTGCTTTTGTAAGAACGTCTGCTACTTGCTCTTCTGTAGGAAGCTATTCCACTTGTTAGTTTTTTTGCAATAAAGTGCCTATCAATCTCAATATGTTTGGTTCTTTCATGTTGAATAGGATTCTTGGCAATCTGTATAGTAGACTGGTTATCACAGGACACTTCAAACTTCTATTCTTGAACCATTTCTAGCTTTTGAGTGGCTTTATTATCAACAAAGAAGAGTTGAGTCTATCAAACCAAGCTCTATGTGACTACTTTAACCCATAGAGTGATCTGTCAAGCTTGCAAACCTTCTGCTTAGTCTTTTCAGATTGTAAACCTGGTGGAATCTTCATATAAACCTCCTCCTACAATTTTCCATTAAGAAATGCATTCTTAATGTCAAGCTGTTGGAGTTTCCATTCATAATTAACAGTCAAGCTTAATAGAACTCTTATAGTGTTCAATTTAGCTACAGTGGCAAAGGTCTCCTTGTAGTCTACTTCATAAGTCTGTGTAAAACTCTTGGCCACCAACCTTGCTTTATATCTGTGCACACTTTCATCAGAATTGTATTTAATGACAAACACCCATTTGTATCCTACTGATTTCTTTCCTTGTGTGAGATCTGTTATGGTCCAAGTACCATTTTCTTCTAGTGCCTTAATCTCTTCTTCAACAGTTTTCTTCCAATTAGAATATTTTAAGGCCTCCTCAATAAAATTTAGAATCTGTTCTCCATCTAGGCAAGCTGTAAAAGCCTTAAGAGAAGGCATTAGATTTCCATGAGCAACATATCTCTAGATAGGGTGTTTTGTATACTGCCTTACCCTGTTCCTTTTAAAAATAGGCAAAAACCCAGGTTTAAGTAAGTGAAAAGGAATTTCATCAACAATATTACCTCCATTATCCTCACAAGCAACTGGACTCAAGTCCAATTCTCGGTAGATGTTAGATTGCAAAACAGTCTATGGAATGACTTTTTTCTTTCTGGTACAAACCTGCAATTAGTTAGGAGGTTGAACAATAGATTTAGGTGATGTATGAAGGATTGTAGGTGTAATAGTGGGTGAAGAAGGCAGATCTGTATTTTTAGGAAAGAAGTTTTTAGATGAAGAAGAAGCAAGTTTGAAAGAAGTTTGGGGTTCAAAAGAAATATCAATAGGTACAAGAGTGGAAGGTAAATAAGGAGAAGCCTGATTTTTAGGAGGCTAGAAATCATCCGAACTCCCCCTAATTTGCAGCCATAGGAAAGTATGGTACTTGTTCAAAAAAAGGTTATATCCAATGAAGTATAAATTTTAAGAGAATGAGGATCATAACATTTGTAGCCCTTCTTAAGTGAAGAATACCCAATAAAATCACACTTTAAATCCCTAGGATCCAATTTGGACCTAGAAAGATCGCAACTTCTTAGAAAAATAGTGCAGCCAAACACCTTGAAAGGAAGAATAGAGGATATAGGTGTAATCACTCATTTTTATCCGGTTTGTAAATATTGTTAATATATTAGTATAATAATTAATGGGGAATTATTATTGCATGTATACATATTACATCATATGTTTATTATATATGCATGGTTAGTGTACGTATAGGGTGTGTGATGTGTGCATGTATACTATAAGCCATGTATATGCATTAGTAAGTAATATGGTGTATGTATGTCGTGTATTTACATTCCTTACGAATGCATAGTTTGTACATATAATATGTGTGGATATTCATGATTATCATGTGTGTTATTGTATGCATGTATGTTAGTATGTTACATTAATTAATGTTTGCATGTGTATTCGTATGTTACACTTATATGAGTGTGCACGTGTACGTATGTATATCGTATTATTATTATTATTATTGGACTAATGTAAAATAAAATCTAAAATATAAAACCCAAATATTAATTAACAGTCCAATCCAATATATTACAAGCCTAAAGTTATTAATAGTATTACAAGGCCCGGTCGGCCCAAACCCAAAAGCCCTATTTAACTCTAATTACTTTGGTGCTGATAACTATGGGCCGTTGGATCAAGATCTGATCCAACGGCCATGATCAAGCAGGGACAAAATATCTAGCCGGCCGCGTGCACTACACGTCTGGACGGTTCGAGTGCCACGCGCGGACTCTTCGATATCCCACGCGTGCTTGAGTCCCACGCGCTATAACTCCTCGACTGCTGAGCCACACGTGTCACGATCTAGAGCCGTTTCACCGATCGAGGTTTCATCTGGGTCGTTCGTCCTTCAAGCCAGCCCGACCGTTAGATCAGATCTGATCCAACGGCCGAGAACGCCTCTGGCCGAAGACAGAATCCTCCACACCGCCACCATGCTTCACCATGCCGGTCTCCAACCACCGCGCTCAGACATATCAAAACACAAGAAAAGAAATATTATGTCAGTAATCAATCCAGATCTGAAAATAGATATTATATTACTTGTACCAAACCAAAAGGCAGGCATATATGTATGAAAAAAACAATTTGTAAGGGAGCTAGGTTGTAATCGAAAAGAAATACAAAAAAAAACAGTCTTCAGTGGTAATACTCTTCTTTTTTCTTACTTTGTTGCATGCATACAAAAAAAATATACGTAGTGATAACAGAGAGGGGGTTTAGAGTTATTACCCTTGTTCATCTGGGGATCTCCCCTTTACCAGTGACAAGCCTCTTCGGCCTTCCCAGGCCGAATATGGTGAACTGAAAGAAGTGGGAGGCCCCTTTTTGGTTTCGTTTTGGGTTTAATACAAAAAAAGGGTTTTTTTTTTGTTTCGTATTTCTTAGATCTAGGACGGATAGGGGCTTTTTCTCCGAATCCAAGTTCGGATTCGTGTCGAGGGTAAGGTAAGGGTCATTTTGGTGTGTTTTTTGGGGCTCGCCGGCGCCGGCTAGCGGCGGTCGGCGGCGGAGAAGACGGCAGTCGGCCGCCGGTTTCTGGGTTCGTCAAAGGATAATTGAGAGAAAAATGAGAGAGAAATTTGATATAAAAGCCGAAAAATGAATCGAAATGGAAAAATTTGAGTCCGGCCAAAAAAGGGGGTTTTTACAAGCGTTGTTATTTCGTGAAATGGGGAAATTACGTAATAAATCCTCCCGCATTTTCGATATTTTTGTTTTTGTCTCGCCGCAGGGGATATTTACAACTCTGGTCCCCCTTGTATTTCAAAATCTTGCAATCCAGTCCCTAAATTACATCGAATCTGTTTTTAAATGGTAAAATTACCCCTTTAGCCATCCCGCGTTTTTGGATTTTTCATTTCGGGTCTGCCCCTTGGTCTAATCACAGTTTCGGTCCTTTCAAGTTCGGTCCTATTTGCATTTTCGTCCTTAAATTGCATATTATTGTCCTTTAATTTCTGCCACTGATGTTTATTTCTTTTCATTTCAGTCCTGTTTCCATTTATGTTCGTATTATAATCGTGTATGATGATGTAGCCTTTTGCCTTATTATATATCCCTCTTATATGCCTTGTATTTTTATGCTTACATGTATATGTGTGTTAAGTTTATGATGATTATGTATCTTTATGTATTTGTTCGGTTATTCGTATTACACATGTTATGTTCTAGTTGGCTCGTACACAACATGTTTTGTATTTTTGTATGTATTGTATGTTCTCTTGGCCTTTAGGTTACGTGTTAGTGTATTTTCTTTTTATGTATAATATATTGTTCTATATATGTTGAAATGTGTTTTATTTCTAATATGTATGTCTTCTTGAAATATATGTTTTTGTCCATACACGTATTTATTCATGCCTTGTTATTGTGACATGTTAAATTTGTTTTTATCTACCATTAAGATTGATATGTATATATGTATGTTTTTAGTTACGTATTTTATTTGCGTTAGATTAGTATTCTGTTATGTGAATATTTATTGTCTTTAAATTATTTTCCATGTTTTATATTTTGCTCATTAAGGTTGCATAATGATATATAAATTGTCAATGCGGTGCCCTTTTGTCCGAGCGTAAACGGGGCCAGTATCAGGCGTAGTGATAGTGGTTGGGCGTTTACTCTCGGATAACGGGGCCCTTAAAATTTATTCGCAATTATGACCGAATTTTAAACTAATCGTCACTTTAATCCGGAAAATCTAATATTAATAAAGCGGTAATTATTAAAGTACCAATTTTGGGCGGTGTGGGGGTACTAATCCTTCCCCATCCGTAACCGACTCTCGAACCCAATAATTTTTAAATCTCTGGTTTTATGGTGTCCGACCTACCTAAGTGGCCGGTGGCGACTCCAATTTTTAAATAAAATGCGGTTTTTTTAAAACCCCACGGAATAAACATTTTATATCCGAAAAATTCACAAACACTTCAAAAACTTATTTTTTTAGCGAAAAAAGACAATCGCTATAGATGGCGACTCCGCTGGGGACGTTTTTGTTTTTAAAAAAAAACAAATGAGAGTCAAGCTTTTTAAGTAATTACCGCTTTACTAATATTAAAAATTCCGGGTTAAAGTGACTATTAAATTAACATTCGGTTATAATTGCGCGTTTATTTTAACGCATTTAAAGTATGACATATAAACCTTTTTTAGTGAGGGGAAAACGCTAATGCTTTCGTGGAGATATCGTTCTCCCGTATGGGCCTAGCAAGTACCTTCGGGGCTCGAGTACCTTATGCTTTCGTAAGGATATCGTTCCTTCTTACGGGCATAAGCGAATGGGTCCCCCTGAATTGAACCCGGTTGAAAGGAGCCTATAATGGGTGATGATCGGGGGCCTTGCTACTCTTAGTAGAGGACAGCGAGGACAATTCAGGTACCTCCTAGAACCAAAACTGCATATAGAGAACACATAGAAACCCACCCTATTAGAGCCATGCGGATAACCTAGGTGTCTTAGGTGGAATGTAAATAGGATTGCCTTGTTTGCTTATCGCATTTAATTTGCCCTTTTATTACGTACTTATCATTTTTGTCTGGTACTTACTTGTTTTCTTTTTGCTTTGTTTTTGCATATCATCGCATTCGCATTACACAGGGGCATTGATTCCCGAGTGATTTCTCCCATAATAGAAGATTGTTCATGATGGACCAAAGGTTCTTTGACTTGAAGGAACGGGGTCCAATTCCAGAGTTCCATCCCGAGACTAGGCCAGGGACAGTCGAAGAAGAATCATTCAAGGACTCCAGAACAGATTCGGTAAGCAGTGTCAATCCTGGTGACAAACAAGATGAAATACAAGAACTAAAGAAGCAGATGTTCGAGATGATGGATCAGATGAATGCTATGATGAAAGGCAAGCAGCATGTCGAACTCAGAAAAGATTCGATCGGGGAGCAGAATGTGGAACAGAATGGTCAGAATGTCGAAACAGACAACACCGTTAAATATGACAAATCGAATCCTTTTGTGATCAATCTCAAGAAGCCGACAAGTAGCATATCTGGAGTAGATACCAAGGGAACAGAGGCAAAACCAGGGGAAGTTCGAGAATCTAATGACATCAGAAGGCATTACCCTATGCCTATGAGATACACCGAGTTACTTCCGTTGCTTGTCGAAAGGAGCCTTATCATACCAGTGAAGTCTGTACCAAGAAAACCTCCTTATCTGAAGGATTACAACAGTCGTGTCTGGTGCGGCTACCACATAGGCGATTCGAGTCATCACACCGAAAATTGTAGGGCCCTAAAGGACAGAGTTCGGGATCTTATCAGAATGGGAATTTTGGGTTTCGAAGACGGACAACCCCGATTCTACAGCCAGCCAGCCATTGCCCGAGAGGCAAAGTCGAAGGAGGGTCAATACCCAGCCCAAGGTCCGGGTAACACAGAAGTGGGTCACTCAAGCGGGATAAAGTTAGGAGTGAAGAATAAAAGCGTCTCAGAAGATGAACTTGCACGCAAGTGCGGCCAGTTCGAGCATGAGAGGCCCGATCTAAGCATAAAATTAAAGAATGTACAAGACGAGTACTAGAAGCTGCACTTTGAATTCAAGAGTTTCGGTCTGGGTGACACCGCGGAAGAGTGGGTCAATGGTATGATTCAGCTGAGGAACGGTTCAGAACGCTGGAAGCAAAAATGCAAGAATAGTAAGAATAAAGTCAGATCATTATCACAAAAGCTGGAAGAAGCTGAGGGCCAACACGACATTCTCCAAAGTGAGTTGGAAAACGGTCTGGCCATGGAAGATATCCTGAAATCAAGTCTGCAGCAGGAAAGGAATGAATCACAAGCCTTTCAAATGGAAAACGCAGCACTCAAAGAACAGATAGCGAGACTCGAGACTGCTTTACGTACCAGTGAGATCCGTGCTGGGGCAATGACCGTTTAGCTACAAAAGGCCGAGCAAACAATACGGGAGAAAGACCGGGACATGAAGATGGTTACGACTCAAGCCCGGCAAGTAGCTCAACAGGTAGCAGATTTAGCCGATGCAGCAGCACCAATAAGCCAGAATATGGATCCAGTGTTGGACCGTGAAGGAAAGCTGACAGGACTGTTGAATGAGGTCAAGAGATTAGGTGCCAGGGCTCACTGCTATCTGTAAAACCCTAATACTGGATGTAATGAAACCTTTTGGTCTGAATAAAAGATGTCTTATAGGTACAAATCACTTGCGGAATCGATGCTTTATTGCATTCATGCATTGCATTTGCATCACGTCATGTGCATTGTTTAATAATTTTATCATCATATGACACTTCATCATTTAATACTTGGGGTTCAATGGCAGAATTAGTTGGAAAATGGAACGAACCGAAGAGTCAAGGCTTGACCAGCTAGAAGAAAAAATTGAGAAAAAGCTTAAGAAGAAAGGAAAGATAAATGTTTTCAATACGAGGGAACTCTGCCTAGTCCCTGATTTAGTCATTTCTCTGGATTTCAAGGTTCCCAGATTTGCGCAGTATGACGGAACCAGCTGCCCGAAGATTCACTTAACCATGTTCTGTAGAAAAATGGAAGGATACATGAAGAATGAAGAATTATTGATCCACCACTTCCATGATAGCCTGACGGGACCCGCAGCAGTGTGGTATAACCGTTTGAACAGAAACCAAGTTAGGTCATGGGGTGACCTCGCTAATGCTTTCTTTAGTCAATATAAATATGCTTTAGATTTAGCACCCTGTCGCCAGTTTCTTCAGAATGAGAAAATGAGGCCAAGTGAAAGCTTCAGGGAATATGCATTAAGGTGGCGATGTTTGGCGACCCAAGTCCAACCTCCTATAGCAGAAGAAGAGTTGACTCTTGTTCCATGCAACGCTTCCCTCTTTTTTCTTCGATGTGATGTTGGAAAAATCGAGAAACAGATTCGAAGATTTTATGACGATTGGAGAAAGGTTAGAATACGCAATCAAAGAAGGAAAATTGGGGTCTAAGTCTAAGGACCGAATCGAAGATAAGACAGATAAGGATGGAAAGGTAAATGAGTGTCATCTCCAGGGTTCGCGTGGCCGTAAAAGAAGGAGATAGACTGACAAATCGGGGTCATCAAGGAAAATTCCTCGGATGAGCGCAAATTTGGAAGTGTTTGGAACATCTATCTCAGACATTTGGCCTCATCTGGTAGGGGGTCACTATCTTGTTCCTAGGCCGATGAAGATTGCACTTGATCCATCTGCCTATAGTTTTGACTCGAGTAGCACATGCGAATTCCATATGGGGGCACCGGAGCATCCCACCAGAAAATGTAGACCTTTATTGGAGGAAATCAAGAAGCTGGTCAATGATGGAACCCTGACACAAGAGCTGATCAAGCAGTGGAAGACCAAGGATGAGGGGCAAGTCTACATAGTGCTGAAGAAGCCAGAGATGTCTCAACGTTAAAATACCTTCCTGAAGTAATACAAGGAATCAACTCTATGTGGCCCCCATATGGCAAAGATCTTTTGTGATGGGGCATGTTTGTTGATTTTTATTCCAATAAAGAACACATTTCGCTTAACATATAATGTTTTTGAAAGCACATAGATATTTTCTCGCCGTTGTAGGACACTAGATATCAATTGCAAGATGTGACATTAGATAGATGTCGTGACAACGATGATGTGTGATCTTCCCCACCGGACTCTGGTCAGCAAAGCGAGATTATTACTCTTTCGATGATGTTCAAGGACGAAAAAGCTCTAAATGTCAACCATGTAGAGTTGCTTGAAATTGGAACTCTAGGCATAATCTTCTAGGTAGTAAAGAAATAAAAATAAGAATTAAAAGGGGGTGAATTGAAGAAAAAGAGAAGAAAGAAAAAGAAAGAAATGAAAAATAAAGAAGGATAAAATAATAATAAAAAAGTACTCCTATGTTCGAAACCTGGTAATAGGCTTGTTCGGATAAGAGTATGGGAATTTTGGGGCACTCCGCTGAAGCGATAAGGTGGAGATACATCATCCAATTCAAGAAACCTTAGCTTCATGAGTGATGGTAATATTTTCAAATCGTGACTATGCCAAGTAACTTGGGGCAGTGTTGTTTGCTCCATCGTTGTCCTCAAGACAAAAGACTGTGACGAATTGATTTCCTCATATAATGAAAAAAGAAAAATAGAAATAAAAAAGGAAAAAACAAAAAAGAAGAGAAATAGAAAAAGAAGAAAATAAGAAAAAGAGAGAGAAAAATGAAGAAAAATAAAATAAGAAAAAGAAAGAAAAAAGAATAGAAAGAAAATAGGCGATATCATAGGAAAAATTAAGACTTGCACCACCCAAAACTCTATTCCTAGAGTAATATTTCTGCGCTCGAGTGGTTATACAAGCCCACCCTTTTCCGGGGCGGAGCAGATAATGAGAATTGAGAAAGAGTAGTGCTCTGTAGCAACACGGTAATCATGAGGATGAACCGAGTCACCAGGGAAGACTTCACATCTTTGAATTACCGAGTGGTTGAATCTAAGCCACTCTTGCACATGATATCCAGAGCTCCTATGTTGTGTTTTCAAAATCTTGTATGTTAATCTAAATGATACCCTTCAGTGGAACACCAATCAGCAAATTGACAAGTTAAAGCAACAAAGATTTCCATGTATTACTTCAAGGATAAGATCTAGAACACAAAGTTGCAGATACTATTGAAGCATCATGACCCCACAATGCATAGAATGAAGATGATGACAGAAGTATAGGTGTCAGACAGCTCAAGAACAAGAAGCGGATTCCAGCCATGATGCCTTGTTAGGTTCAAGAAAATGAATGACGAAACAGGACAAGAATGAGCTTACAAAGTGTGGGGACAGTAAAAAGTAAACATTGAGTCTCCAAAGAATTAAAGCACAGAGATCGATGAATGGTGCCCGTCAAGAGGCAACAAGAAGATTGAGGTTAAGAAGCATTTTGCTCACCCCGATGACGAAACTAACAAATACTCAGAATGTTGGGTCAAAAGAACTGGAAGGTAGCCGAGCATGATCGAATGGGGCAGTGCAGAACAGAAAGAATAGTAAGAATCTCTGCACACACATGATATAGTGTTTGTTGGTGAAGCAGGCAGAGACCCCGAAGAAGAAAGGCGGGTGCTCGTGCAAAAGAACAAGAGCGGGTGCTCATTGAACAAAATTTGACGGAAATGAAAATCAAAACTGAGCATACCGCAAAAGGAAAGGAAATAGAGAAATCCGAAGAATGACTTTTCAGGACATAAGATTTTAAAACAAGACTAACAATAAAAAGAAAAAGAAAAGAGAGTGAGAGAAAATGAGGATAAAAAAAGGAGAAAAGGAAACAAGGAAAAGAGAAGAAGAAGAAGAAGTAAGCACGACATTGCATGCATCATATAGATAGGGGCATGTCAATTTTGCTTGTTCCTAAACAGGTATTTGAAGAATTATCGAAGAATTTACCAAAGTCCCGAAAGAACGACAGCCATAGCTGCGTGAGACCCAGATGTTAAATCCTTCGGGTCATCGGTAAGTCCTTTGGGCACGATGTTAACTCCTTCGGGCCACCAATAAGTCTTTCGAGCGTGGTGATAAATCCTTCGGGCCATCAGTAAGTCCTTCGGGCATGATGCGGCAGCATAGTGGCGTGAGTCCCGAAAGAACGGCAGCCGTAGCGGCGTGAGACCCAGATGTTAAATCTTTCGGGTCATCAATAAGTCCTTCGGGCACGATGTTAAGTCCTTCGGGCCACCAATAAATCTTTCGAGCATAGTGATAAGTCCTTCGGGCATGATGCGGCAGCATAGCGGCGTGAGTCCCGAAAGAACGGTAGCCATAGCGGCATGAGACCCAGATGTTAAATCCTTCGGGTCATTGGTAAGTCCATCGGGCACGATGTTAAGTCCTTCGGGCCACCAATAAGTCTTTCGGCGTGGTGATAAGTCCGCCGGGCCATCGGTAAGTCGCCGGGCATGATGCGGCGGCATAGCGGCGTGAGTCCCGAAAAGAAACGCGACCATAGCGGTGTGAGACCCGGATGTTAAATCCTTCAGTCATCGGTAAGTCCGCCGGGCACGATGTTATGTCCGCCGGGCCACCAATAAGTCTTTCGGCGTGGTGATAAGTCCGCCGGGCCATCGGTAAGTCGCCGGGCATGATGCGGCAAAGATAGCGGCGTGAGTCCGAAAAGAACGATAGCCATAGCGGCGTGAGACCCGGATGTTAAATCCTTCAGTCATCGGTAAGTAAGTCGCCGGGCACGATGTTAAGTCCCGGGCCACCAATAAGTCTTTCGAGCGTGGTGATAAGTCCTTCGGGCCATCAGTAAGTCCTTCGGGCATGATGCGGCAACATGAATAGCGTGAGTCCCAAAAGAACGACAGCCATAGCGGCTTGAGGCCCAGATGTTAAATCCTTCGGGTCATCGGTAAGTTCTTCGGGCACGATGTTAAGTCCTTAGGGCCATCAGTAAGTCTTTCGAGCATGATGATAAGTCCCTCGGGCATGATACGGCAGCCTTAGTAGCGTAGGTCCAAAAATGGCAACAGCCTCGTAAAAAAAAGGAAACAGAAAAAACGAAAAAGAAGAAAAGAAAAGAGGAAAGAAAAATCGAAGACAATGATTATATAAAGGAGAAGCCTACGTTTTCAAGCCCCAGTGGAAGGCTCCATAGAGGAAGAACCCTAACTCCAGAATCTCAAAAAGAACCAAAGGTGAAGAAGTTCTATACAGGAAGAACATACGAGCCTGAAGATTTGGCCGAGGAAAAACAGAGAGTTCCAGAAGAACACGTGATTCTGAAGTCGTGAGCAGGGAAGTCAGATAAAAATGAGTGCTTTCGATCTTTGCTTTGTTCTCGTTTCACAAGAACAAGCAAAAGGGGCAACTGTAATCACTCATTTTTATCCGGTTTGTAAATATTGTTAATATATTAGTATAATAATTAATGGGGAATTATTATTGCATGTATATATATTACATTATATGTTTATTATATATGCATGGTTAGTGTACGTATAGGGTGTGTGATGTGTGCATGTATACTATAAGCCATGTATATGCATTACTAAGTAATATGGTGTATGTATGTCGCGCATGTATTTACATTCCTTACGAGTGCATAGTTTGTACTATAATATGTGTGGATATTCATGATTATCATGTGTGTTATTGTATGCATGTATGTTAGTATGTTACATTAATTAATGTTTGCATGTGTATTCGTATGTTACACTTATATGAGTGTGCACGTGTACGTATGTATGTAATATCGTATTATTATTATTATTATTGGACTAATGTAAAATAAAATCTAAAATATAAAACCCAAATATTAATTAACAGTCCAATCCAATATATTACAAGCCTAAAGTTATTAATATTATTACAAGGCCCGGTCGGCCCAAACCCAAAAGCCCTATTTAACTCTAATTACTTTAGTGCAGATAACTATGGGCCGTTGGATCAAGATCTGATCCAACGGCCACGATCAAGATCTGATCCAACGGCCACAATCAAGCAGGGACAAAATATCTAGTCGGCCGCGTGCACTACACGTCTGGATGGTTCGAGTGCCACGCGCGCGTGCGGTCCACGCGCGGGCTCTTTGATATCCCACGCGTGCGTGAGTCTCACACGCTATAACTCCTCGACTGCTGAGCCACGCGTGTCACGATCTAGAGCCATTTCACCGATCGAGGTTTCATCTGGGTCGTTCGTCCTTCAAGCCAGCCCGACCGTTAGATCAGATCTGATCCAACGGCCGAGAACGCCTCTGGCCGAAGATAGAACCCCCCACACCGCCACCATGCTTCACCATGCCAGTCTCCAACCACCGCGCTCAGACATATCAAAACACAAGAAAAGAAAGATTATGTCAGTAATCAGTCCAGATCTGAAAATAGATATTATATTACTTGTACCAAACCAAAAAACAGGCATATATGTATGAAAAAAACAATTTGTAAGGGAGCCAGGTTGTAATCGAAAAGAAATACAAAAAAAAACAGTCTTCAGTGGTAATACTCTTCTTTTTTCTTACTTTGTTGCATGCATACAAAAAAAATATACGTAGTGATAACAGAGAGGGGGTTTAGAGTTATTACCCTTGTTCGTCTGGGGATCTCCCCTTTACCAGTGACAAGCCTCTTCGGCCTTCCCAGGCCGAATATGGTGAACTGAAAGAAGTGGGAGGCCCATTTTTGGTTTCGTTTTGGGTTGAATACAAAAAAGGGTTTTTTTTGTTTCATATTTCTTAGATCTAGGACGGATAGGGACTTTTTCTCTAAATCCAAGTTCGGATTCTTGTCGAGGATAAGGTAAGGGTCATTTTGGTATGTTTTTTTGGGCTCGCAGGTGCCGGCTAGCGGCGGTCGACGACGGAGAAGACGACGGTTGGCCGCCGGTTTCTGGGTTCGTCAAAGGATAATTGAGAGAAAATTGAGAGAGAAATTTGTTATAAAAGCTGAAAAATGAATCGAAATGGAAAAATTTGAGTCCGGCCAAAAAAAGGGAGTTTTATAAGCGTTATTATTTCGTAAAATGGGGAAATTACGTAATAAATCCTCCCGCGTTTTCAATATTTTCGTTTGTGTCTCGCCGCAGGGGATATTTACAACTCTAGTCCACCTTGTATTTCAAAATCTTGCAATCCAGTCCCTAAATTACATCGAATCCGTTTTTAAATGGTAAAATTACCCCTTTAGCCATCCCGCGTTTTTGGATTTTTCATTTCGGGTCTGCCCGTTGGTCTAATCACAGTTTCAGTCCTTTCAAGTTCGGTCATGTTTGCATTTTTGTCATTAAATTGCATATTATTGTCCTTTAATTTCTGCCACTGATGTTTATTTCTTTTCATTTCAGTCCTGTTTCCATTTATGTTCGTATTATAATCGTGTATGCTAATGTAGCCTTTTGCCTTATTATATATCCCTCGTATATGCCTTGTATTGTTATGTTTACATGTATATGTGTGTTAAGTTTATGATGATTATGTATCTTTATGTATTTGTTCGGTTATTCGTATTACGCATGTTATGTTCTAGTTGGCTTGTACACAACATGTTTTGTATTTTTGTATCTATTGTATGTTCTCTTGGCCTTTAGGTTACGTGTTAGTGTATTTTCTTTTTATGTATAATATATTGTTCTATATATGTTGAAATGTGTTTTATTTCTAATATGTATGTCTTCTTGAAATACATGTTTTTGTCCATACACGTATTTATTCATGCCTTGTTATTGTGACATGTTAAATTTGTTTTTATCTACCATTAAGATTGATATGTATATATGTATGTTTTTAGTTACGTACTTTATTTACGTTAGATTAGTATTTTGTTATGTGAATATTTACTGTCTTTAAATTATTTGCCATGTTTTATATTTTGCTCATTAAGGTTGCATAATGATATATAAATTGTCAATGCGGTGCCCTTTTATCCGAGCGTAAACGGGGCGATGATCGAGCGTAGTGATAGTGGTTGGGCGTTTACTCTCGGATAACGGGGCACTTAAAATTTATTCGCAATTATGACCGAATTTTAAACTAATCGTCACTTTAATCCGGAAAATCTAATATTAATAAAGCGGTAATTATTAAAGTACCAATTTTGGGCGGTGTGGGGGTGCTAATCCTTCCCCATCCGTAACCGACTTCCGAACCCAATAAATTTTAAATCTCTGGTTTTATGGTGTCCGACCTACCTAAGTGGCCGGTGGCGACTCCAATTTTTAAATAAAATGCGGTTTTTTAAAACCCCACGGAATAAACATTTTATATCCGAAAAATTCACAAACACTTCGAAAACTCGTTTTTTTAGCGAAAAAAGACAATCGCTACAATAGGTTTAAAGTTGGGATAGCTCTCTAAGAAAACATCTCTCAGTGTCCTAAAGTTCAAGACTTTGGTATGTATTCTATTAATAAGATAGGTGGCTGTCAAAAAGGCTTTACCCCACAAATATTTAGGAATATTGCTAGTAAATAAAAAGGCTCGGGTAACTTCCAGCAAATGACTTTTTTTCCTTTCAACAATCTTATTCTGGTGCGGGGTATCTACACAAATGCTAATATGAACAATCCTTTTAGTATGGAAAAACTCTCCCAAGGACTTAGTGAAAAATTCTCCCCAATTATCAGATTTAAGTATCTGTATTTTGTTACCAAATTGATTAACAACCATATTATAAAATCTCTCAAAGATATGAGCAACATCAGATTTTTCTTTGAGCAAATAGGTCCAAGTAATTCTACTATGGTCATCAATAAAGGTCACAAACCATTTACTACCAGTAACATTCTTCACTTTAGAAGCACCCCAAACATCACTATAGATTAAGGAAAAAGGTTTTGAAGATTTATAAGTAGATGGTAAATATGAAGATTTTTTCTGTTTAGTAAGAGGACAGATATGGCATTTAAAAGAATTAGGATTTTTATTAATAAACAAAGCAGGAAATAGTTTCTGAAGGTAAGAAAAATTAGGGTGACCTAACATGCCATAACATAACAAAATCAACCTGTTCAGAAGAAGTAAGGCAGGAATGGGAATGGGAAAAAATAGATTGTGGTTGGCCATGAATAACATAGAGACCATTTTGCAAGCTAGCACTGCTAATAATTTTTCTCGAATCTAGTGCCTGCAAGAAACAAGTAGAATCAGTAAATTGTGAAGAGCACTTTAAGTCCTTAGAAAGCTTCTTTACTGATATTAAATTGCACGCAAGTTTAAGTACAATAACACATCCTCAAGAACGAAGTTATCATTTAATGAAATAGAACCAGTCTCTTCGATATGATATAAAGAACCATCAGCAACTTTAATGAAAGCTTTAGAAGATGAACACTCAAACTTAAATAACAACTCATTTTTACCAGTCATGTGATCAGAAGCTCTAGAATCAATGATCCATGTTAGTGCAGCCTTGCTAGAAACAATAACATTAAGTAAAGAAGGGTCATTAGTACCTTTATTCTCTATCATTGCAACATTCCCCTCACCAGAATCATTAAACTTGCTAGACAGCTTCTGAAACTCATCCATTTTCAGCTTGGTAAAATTGTAGAAAACAGTTGCTGCAGTAGAGAAAAATTCCCTAGGATTCTCTGCCTCTGAAAAATTTGCCAAACTGACAATAATATCTAGTGAAAATTGTATCTCACTAGATGTCGATTTGTTCTCCATGAATAAACAAATCCCGATAAGGATCGAATTAGACTGATACCATGTAGAGAACAGAACAAGAAGAAAAATAAAAAGTAGTTTCTGTTATTAAAAGAATTATGTTGTGAAAAAATACAACTAGTTTACAGACTATTTAAAGACTAAATAATATGACTTTCAGTGTGGGCATAAGCATAGAGGCGAGTGTTGGGGGATGGCTAGAGTTTGCTATAAGTGTGGAACGCCAGACTATTTTGTAAGGGATTATCCGGTTGTTGCTAACACCACTCTGGTCTAGACTCAGAGGATATCTTATTCAGCTTAGAGGGTTGAGGCTTTACTAGATGAGGAGTGGGCCACATGTTGAAACATTAGAGTGGGGGTACGATTCAGTCCACTACGAGAGCACTAGCGAGGCAGTACACAATCAAGGCTCAAGAGGACTGCGAGGCCACTGATGTCATATCAGATATATTTACCTTGGTTTTTGTTCCTGTTGTTGCTCTTGTAGATTCAGGGTCTACCCACTCCTACATCTGTAGTGGAATATCTCAGCAATGAGGTATTCCTATCGAGGAGCTTGAGATATGAGTCTGTGTGACTAGTCCTTTAAGGTATGATGTTCTGGTAGATAATGTATATCGAAGGTGTCCGATTGAGGTTTAAGGTTCGATATTTTCAACTAATCTAATGGTATTACCATTTTAAGAGTTTGATGCTATCTAGGGGATGTATTGGTTATTTGAGCATGATGTACATTTGGGTTGTAGAGCAAAGAGCCTTAAGCTTTGAGGTTTGGATGAGGCATTCTTTTTGCCTTTCTAATGTAGTGTCAGCCTTGGCAACACAATGGATGATCCAACAAGGTTATGAGGCCTTCTTGGATCGCGTATTTAACATAAGTGTTGAGAGTCCAAAGCTTGAAAATTTTTGAATTGTTAGAGAGTTTGCCGATGTGTTTTTGGAAGATTTACCCAGACTTTCTCTGGATTGTGAGCTAGAGTTTTGGATAGATGTGATGCTAGGCACGACTCCAGTTTCCATTTCTCTATATCGCATAGCAGATACAGAGTTGAGGGAGTTAAACAATCATATTTAAAAGTTGTTGGAAAGTGGTTTCATCCGACCAAGCATCTTACCTTGGGATACCCTAGTCTTGTTCGTTAAGAATGCATTGACTATCGCCAGCTCAATAAGGTAACGGTGAAGAACCGTTATCCTCTTTCAAGGATAGATGACTTGTTTGATCAGTTGAGAGGTGCATGTGTGTTCTCAAAGATCTACTTAAGGCCGGATTACTACCAGTAGAAGGTAGTAGAAGAGGATGTTCAGAAAACCACTTTCAGCATACGGTATGGACATTATGAGTTCTTGGTAATGCCTTTTGGGCTTACCAATGCACTTGCAGCTTTTATAGATTTGATGAAACAAATGTTTTAGCCTTACCTAGATCAGTTTATGGTGGTTTTCATCAATGACATCTTGGTTTATTCAGGCTCAGAGGAGGAGCACGATTATCATCTTCGTGTTGTCTTTTAGACCTTGAGGGAAAGATAGCTTTTTGCTAAGTTTAGTAAGTGTGAGTTTTTACTCTTCGAGGTGGTGTTTTGGGTCACATTGTTGTAGTAGATAGAATCTGATTCGATCTGCAAAATATTCAAACAATGGTAGAGTGGAAACCAACTAGAAACATCGCTGAAGTTTATATTTTCTTGGGCTTGTCAGTTATTATCATCATTTCATTAAGGGCTTTTCCATCATAGCGACACCTATGACCAAGTTGTTGCTGAAAGGAGTTCTATTTGAGTGGAACGAGAATAAACAACAAAGCTTTGAATAGTTGAAGGCTTATCTTGCAGAGGCTCTAGTTTTAACGCAACCCGAACTGAGAAAGGATTATGTTGTGCTTACTGATGCTTTATTGAATGGGCTTGGTTGTTTTCTCATGCAAGAGGGTAAGGTAGTTGCTTATATCTCAAGACAACTTAAGCCTCATGAGCGAAACTGCCCTACGTATGATTTAGAGCTTGCCTCAATTATCTTCATGTTGAAGATTTAGAGGCATTATCTATATAGGGAAAAATGTTACATCTACTCTAATTACAAGTGTTTGAAGTACCTCCTTACCTAAAAGGAGTTGAATTTGAGGCAAAGGTGATGGATTGATTTGTTAAAGGACTATGATTACATCATAGAGTATTATCCTGGTAAGGCTAACATGGTGGCTGATGCCTTGAGTCAAAATTCCATGTTAGATTTAAGGGCAATATTTTCCCGTTTGAGGATGACCAAGGATGGTGGGTTGTTAGCCAAGCTTTGTGTAGAGCCTACCTTAGTGCAATAGATTAAGAGAATGCAAGTGTTAGATGAAGAGTTGGTGGCAAAGATTGAGATGGTTCAGAGGGGCGAGGTGTCCAATTTTAAAGTGCAAGATGGTGGGATCTTGTACTTTAGAGGTCAGTTACGTGTTCTAGCTTTAGAGGATTTGCGGGACCGTATACTACGAGAGATGCACCGTAGTCTGTTTACTTTTCATTCAGGGAGTAACAAGTTGTACTAAGACCTTTGTCATTTTTATTGGTGGCCTAGTATGAAAAGAGAAGTATCCGAGTTTGTGACAAGATTCTTAGCTTGTCAGCAAGTTAAGGTCGAGAACTAGGTTCCTTCAGGCTTTCTTTAGCCCATCCAGATTCTGCAATGGAAGTGGGATCGTGTGAACATGGATTTTGTGATAGGTTTTTCATTGATGCAAAAGAAGTATGATGCCATATGGGCGATAGTATATTGCTTGACGAAGTCTTCTTATTTCTTGCCTGTGCGTATGGATTTTACGCTTGAGAGGTTGACCTGGTTGTACATCCAAGAGATTGTAAGGTTGCATGGAGTGCCATCATAATCATATCAAACATAAATTCACGTTTCACAGCAAGGTTGTGGAAAAAGACACATAAGGCTTTGGATACCAAGTTGCATTTTAGTATACTTTTCACCCTTAAACCCATGGTCAGTCCGAGCGAGTTATCCAAATTTTGGAGGATATGCTTCGGTGTTGTGTTATTAACTTCGAGAAGAGATGGGAAGAGTGGCTACTGCTTGTTGAGTTCGCCTACAACAACAATTTCCAGTAAAGCATCAAGATGGCCCTTTTTGAGGCCTTATATGACAGTAAATGTATGATGCCCTTTTGTTAGACCGAGCTTAATGAGAGAAGGATTGTGGGATCAAATTTGATTAGAAAAACTGAGGAGAAGGTTCAAATAATCAAATAATGGTTGTAAGCAGCCTTTGATCGCCAGAAAGCGTATGCGGACCAAAAGAGTAAGCACATTGAATTTGATGTTGGTGACAAGGTGTTCCTAAAGGTGTCACCATGGAAAAGAGTAATCCACTTTGGGCAAAGGGGCAAGTTGAGCCTGAGGTTTATTGGGCCTTATAAGATTCTTGAGAGGGTTAGACCCATGGCATACCAGCTATCCTTGCCATCAGAGATGGCAGGCACCCACAATGTGTTCTATGTGTCCATGTTGAAACGTTATTGTTCCAATTCTTCGCATGTTATTTTGTTAGAGGAGATTGAGATTAACACCCACTTGACCTATAAGGAAGAGCCAATAAGGGTTCTTGATAAGGGAGTCAAGGAACTTCGTAACAAGAGCATACCTCTTGTGAAGATGTTGAGGAGGAACCATAAAGTCAAGGAAGCTATGTGAGAGGTCGAGGATTATATGAAGTTACCTTATCTATATTTGTTTCCAAAAGGTAAATTTCGATGACAAAATTTTCTTAAGGAAGGCAGAGATAACGACCAAGATTTTAGAATTTGAGGGTCGATTTAACCTAAAGCGTGGGCTTCGTGTTTGGGTCAAGTTATGTGGGCCTTGAGAGCTTTTGTGGGCTTGTTTTTTGTAATCCCCTTAACCTAATCTAGCCGAAAACTGAGCTAAAAGGATCACATTAGGTTTGTTGAAGCAATCCCGAGCTAATAACCTAAACTGGGTCCATTTTATTCATTTTTTTTCTTGTCCAAATGCATCAATTTAATCCCTAAGGTGAACATACATCAACGGATTCGTTACATTGAAATCAGATTGCAAAACATGGTTCAATTGCTTGAATATGAACTTCAGGGACCAAAACATAATTTTCATAAATTACAGGGTCTTTATTAAATCTAAGATTACCAACCTTTCATTAATCCAAGTTCATGCTCAGAAGCTATATTTAAGCTCAAAATATTCATCCAAGCTCATTCAATTGCATTCATAACACCTAGGGACCAAACTGCATCATTTTCAAACTTTAACAGACAAAGTAGAAGATTGCACACTGCATACCGATACGCGCTAACCCCGTATCGATATGGTCCAACTACCTTAATAGCACTGCATACTGATATTCTAAGCTCCGTATCGATACGGTATGCTGAACAAGCCCATACCGATACAGTTCTCCATTGTACCTATCTCATATGGTTTATTTTTAAATCTCAGATTCTAGTAGCTAGAAGGTGTACCGATACAAGAGCCCGTGTATTAAAAATAGTACAAAAATTCCTAAAGGCGTACCGATACCCTTTGATAAAATTCGATGAAATAAGCCTTACCAGACCTCACGTACCGACACCAGAGAGTCCGTACCGGTACGTTAAGGCCTGTAATGACCTATAAGTCAAACATATGACACTTTGGCTCATTCTAAACACATCCAACACATATCTAATCATCGTATAACATCAGGAGCATGCTTAACAACAACAAACCAACATTTAAAGCAATCCTAACAAGTCTAACACAATCATCCACAAAAGTCTATTGGCATGCTCCCTAGTCAACATCCAAAACATAAATCCATCCATGTCTCAAGCACTTTAAACCTCTTACAAATCCAAACCAACAATTAAAGCTTGCACAAATAAGGTGTTCATCAAATAACCCTCCCAAAACAACATTTGACACATTGTCCTTATTACTACTATGTATCGTTTCAAACCATACTTTGCAAACAAGTCCTTGGATATCCTTCCTTGCTATCTTGCTGCCCTTCAATCCACTAATTTGCATTGATGATAAAAGAGAGAGTAAGCACATAATGCTTAGTGACGAGCGCTCAAAACACATGCGTTACTTCCAAATGCATCACCCCAAGTATTTCCAATGTACAACAACATTAACAAAACATGCGTTACTTCCAAATGCATCATCATCATTTCATAAATATTTTTCAGCATTAAAGCATGCTCAAATCATGCATATACAGTGAGTAACCAATTCCTTAAAACAAGTGCATTTAAACCAATTGCCAAACCAAGTTCGAGAGAGAATTCATCCTTTACTTACTTTCGAGCTTAGACCATCATTTCAAGATTGATCTAAACTCCCAAACACAACTTTTAAACCTTTGAAAAGCTGCAAATCATGTTCTCACTCATCGACTTGCAAAACCTCACTTGCTGATACGAGAAACATGCCTCCAAAGCTTTCGAAACATTCGTTTAAGCTTGAGGATCAACTTCTCCTATTTTATCCATACAAAAACATAGGATTAAATGCATCAAAATGCATTCCATAGCCCAGCAACATCAGTTCACATAAATCCTCAACATATTCTACCCAATTCCACTCCACAACAACCGAAATCAACATCAAACATCTTCCAAACTTAACCCAGTCAAAACCTAATGTTTTAATTCATCAATTAACATCAATAAACATCTAAAAACACATTAACATCATCCTTATACTTCCAACATACATTAAACTTCCACAACTCCTCAAAAACTCACAACTAACAACCTAGAAAATTAGAGATTCACCTAGTTTCAGGATTCCATTGTTAAAGCCTACTTATTAACACTATTAAACATCAAAATCATGATTAGAATCAATCAAGAACTCAGCAAAATAGAGCCTAAATGAAAGTCCATCAATCAAATCAATTAAACCTTTACTTAACTAATTTCCATAATTTAATCATCAAATAAAGTTAGAAAACATATGTAAAGGATCAATAACTTGGGAATTTCAGTAAAGAACCTTGTATTAGAGGAGAAGAACGAAGCTCACCTCTAAATTTGGCTTTTCTCCTAATTGGATGAATTTTCTTGAGAAAACAATATCAAATCAAATAGACTTTGTTAGAAAACCATTAAGGATTCATTTGGAAACAAAAGATTGTTGAAATCAAGTATTTACCTGAGAAAATTGAAGTAGAAAAGAGTGTTTGGCTAGAGAGAATTTGATAGAAAATCTTTTGGTGAAAAGTTAGCAACGTAAAGTTTTCTTTTAAATCTAATTATGAAATTAATCTCCCAAAGCCTTTTTATTTCATTTAAAACCTTTTTAAAATATCCAGTTAAAAGAGAAAAGTATGATATTAGACTTTGGCCAAATAACTCATATGACCCTTTTACAAAACAATCACTAAAAATAGTTTTAAAACTTTACAATTTGGTCACTAACCAAAATGTCCAATTTCGAGACCTATTTTTGTAAAATTGATTTTACCAAAATCATTTACATATTAAATAATGATTTTAGAATATTTTTCCATATTTTTATCTCACCTAAAAATATTCATTTCTATTTAATCCTAAAATTGACTCGAATCCTCTAACCTGATCCATCGGACAGTCTAATTAGCCTAGGAAACTCCTAGGCCCAAAACCGGGGTGTTACAACTCTCCTCCTCTTAAGAAATTTCATCCTCAAAATTTACCTAATGAGAACAAATGCAAAAACTGCTCTATCATATCCGACTTACTCTCTCACGTGGCCTCCTCAACACCGCAATGTCGCCACAATACCTTAACAAGCTCAATCGTCTTGCCACGAAAAACTTTACTACTAGAGCCAAGGATTGCCACGGGTTTCTTATCATAGGACAAATCTGGTCGCAACTCAACATCCTCTACTGGCATTACATGCGACGGATCCGAACGATACCTCTGCAACATGGATACATGAAACACATCATAAATCCTCTCCACATCAGGAGGAAAACTCAATTGATAAGCCACAAGACCTTCGCATTCTAACACTTCATACGATTCAATAAACCTCAGACTCAACTTACCTTTACGGCCAAAGCGCAACACCTTCTTCCAAGGTTAAACTTTTAAGAAAACTTTTTCACCAACCGCGTACTTAGCTTCTCTACGCTTTAAATCCGTGTACGATTTTTGCCTATTTGAGGCCGCTTTCAAACGATCGCAAATAAGATTCACTTTTTCATAGGTGTCTTTCAACATATAAGGCATGGAAACATACTTTTCCCCAACCTCAGCCCAATACAAGGGTGTACGACACTTTCTACCATACAAGGCTTCATACGGTGCCATCTTTATACGTGCCTGATAGCTATTATTGTACGCGAATTCCACCAAAGGAAACTGCCTTTCCCAAGTTTCTTGGAACTCATTAATACAATATCTCAACATATCCTCCAAAATCTGAATCACACGCTCAGACTGACCATCCGTTTGAGAATGATACCAAGTACTGAAATTCAAGCGAGTACCCAAAGTTCGATGCAAACACCCCTAAAACCTTGATGTAAACTGCGGATCCCTATCTAAAATAATCAATTTGGGCACCCCATGCAATCTCACATTTTCAGTAACATAAATATCAGCCAACCTATCCAAAGTATACATCATATGCATTGGCAAAAAATATGCACACTTCGTAAATCGATAAACAATCACCCAAATAGAATCTTTTTTAGTCGGTGTCAAAGGTAACCCCGACACAAAATCCATGGTGATCCTCTCCCATTTCCACTTCAAAATTCTCAACAGTTGTAAAAACACAAAAGAAAGTTGATGCTCAACCTTTACACGCTAACAAACTATACACTTAGCAACAAACTCAACCACATCCCTTTTTTAAACCTATCCAATAATACTATTCCTTCAAATCTCGATACATCTTGAAACTACCGAGATGCATAGTAAAAGGACTAGCATGTGCCTTGGTCAAAATCATCCACCTCACTCCACATAACTAGGCACCACAACCCGATCTTTAAAACACAACACCCCATCATCATTAAAGTGAAAATTTGTAAGATTTCTATCCATGATGTCTTTGACATGTAATACCAACGCCTCATCATAAGGTTGCTTTTCCTTAATCAACTGTGACATAGATGGCTTCACTTGCAACTCAGCAAACAAACCCCCATAACACATCACACTCAACCTCGTAAACATGGCCCTCAACTCCACAATAACTTTTCTACTCAAAGCATCGGCCACAACATTTACCTTTCCCAGATAATACTCAATTGTCAAATCGTAATCCTTAAGCAACTCCAACCATCTACGTTGCCTAAGATTCAACTCCTTTTGCGATATCAAATACTTTAAACTTTTATGATTCGTGTATACAATACACTTCTCACTATAAAGGTAATGTCTCCAGATCTTCAACGCAAACACTACGCAGCAAGCTCAAGATCCTGCGTAGGGTAATTGAGCTCGTACACCTTCAATTTCCTAGATGCATAAGTTAAAACTTTCATGTCTTACATCAACACAAACCCCAAACCAATGTAGAATGCATCGCTATAAACCAAAAACTCTTTTCTTGACTCATGTTGAATCAAGATCAGAGCTTGCGTCAAAGCTTCTTTCAACTTTTCGAAAGCTTACTGTCTAGCTTCTGTCCACTAAAACCGTATATCCTTTTGCAATAACTTGGTCAATAGAGCAGCAACCCTTGAGAACCCATCCATAAAATGACGATAATAACCAGCCAACCCCAAGAAACTATGGACTTTTGTTACAGACTTAGGTTGTTTCCACTTCACAACAGCCTCAACCTTTTTTGGATACACCTGGATACCTTCTATCGAAACAACATAACCAAGAAAGACCACTTCCTTGATCCAAAACTCATACTTGCTCAATTTGGCATAAAGCTGATTATCCAACAAGGTTTATAGCACAATCCGTAAGTGTCAATCATGATCCTCTTTGGTACGAGAGTACACAAGAATATCATCAATGAACACTACTACGAATTGTTCTAAAAATTTATGGAACACCCAATTCATCAAGTCCATGAATGCTGCAGGCGTATTCGTCAGCCCAAACGGCATCACCAAGAACTCATAATGGTCGTACCTCGTACTAAAAACAATCTTTGGCTTATTTTTATCCTTAACCTTTAACTGATAGTATCCAGATCTCAAATCGATCTTGGAAAACATTGTAACACCCTAGAACTGATCGAACAAATCATCAATCCATGGTAAATGATACTTATTATTAATTGTCAACTTGTTCAGTTGCCGATAATCAATGCACATCCTCAAAATGACATCTTTCTTCTTCACAAATAACATCGGTGCTCCTCACGGTGACATACTAGGTCAGATTAACCCATGGTCTAATAACTCCTGGAGTTGCATTTTTAACTTTTTCGGTGCCATGTGATGCGGTGCAATCGACACTAGAGTTGTATTAGCATACGTCTTAATACAAAACTCTACCCCTCTATCCGGTGGCAATCCAGGCAACTCTTCTGAAAACATCCCCAGAAAATCACAAACAGTACGGATGTCCCTGGTCTGTACTTCTTCCATATTTGGGTTCTTAACATAAGCCAGATATGCTTGACACCCACAATCCAACAACTTTCATGCCTCTAAGGCCAAAACAACATTGGACAAGAACTTAACATTCTCGTCCACAACGACCACTTCATAATCGTCGGCAAGTTTTAACAAAACTGGCTTGGTCTCAAAATCGATCATACCCGATACTCGAACAACCAATTTATACCCAAGATCACATCAAAGCCATGAAACAACAACTCCATCAAATCAGCCGCAAACATGTTACCTTGTACCATTAGAGGACACATATTAAACAACCTCGTCATAACGATCGTATCTCTAAAAGAACTTGTTACTTGCATATCCACATCTAACAATTCTATCAATATATGAAGCAAATACGCATGCTCATGCAAAATATATGAATGAGTAGAACCAAAATCTATCAGAGAAAGTAATGACATAAACTACAAGGTAAAAGTACTTGCTATCACATATGTGTTATTCCTCCCCTCACGATGTATATAAACCCTCGTTGGTCTACCTTTCTTGGGTAGAACTGCCACTGTATACGCTACAGTCCTATATCTTTCCTCATTTCTCTAGAAATTTCCTCGACCATGCCCATGGCCTCTCTGTGGTGCAATAACAGGTGCAAGAGCTCGTACACCCCTAGCTAACATCGGGCAATCATGCCTGATGTGATCCTCAGACCCACAACCCTAACAAGCATTATCTGCAACGGGCGTAGGAGCCAAACTAGCCTGTCCTACCTATAGTCAGTCATGTCTAACATGATCCTTCGATCCACAGCCTCAACAAACTTTTGACGATCTCCAATAGACCCCTAAGTGTCACTTCCCTCAATGATCACACTCGGGTGGCTATCTTTTCCCAACTCGACTCTCACCACGACTTAACTCATGTCGATGCCTTCGATCATGGTGCCTCTTATACCAACCACCACCAGAACCAAAATTTGTAGGTTTTGTTAGGAAGCCATTAAAGATCTATTTGACAAAAAAAGAAGATTAAAATCAAGTGTTTACCTAAGAAAATTGAAGTAGAAAAGAGTGTTTGGCCGGAGAGAATTTGAGAGAAAAGCTTTTGGTGAAAAGTTAGTTACGTAAAGTTTTCTTTTAAATCTAATTATGAAATTAATCTCCCAAAGCCTTTTTATTTCATTTAAAACCTTTTTAAAATATCCAATTAAAAGAGAAAAGTCTAATATTAGACTTTGGCCCAATAGCTCCTTAAAGATTCTAAGTTTTGAACCTTTTACAAAACAGTCACTAAAAACAGTTTTAAAACTTTACATTTTGGTCACTAACCAAAATGTCCAATTTCAAGACCCTTTTTTGTAAAATTGAAATCATTTAAATATTAAATAATGATTTTAGAATATTTTCCATATTTTTATCTCACCAAAAATATTCATTTCCATTTAATCTCAAAACTGACTCAAATCCTCTAACCCGATCCATCAGACCGTCTAATCAGCCTAGAAAACTCCTAAGCCCAAAACCGGAGTGTTATATTTTAGTTGGTGGGTTTATGAGTTGGGATTGTTGTTGGGTTAAAAGGATGATGGGAGGGTAGCATGGTAAAATCCCCTATTTTGAAGAGAAAATTTGTCTTTCTTTATTTCTCCTACAAATTGGAGAAGGGATGATATCATTTCGTCCCATACTTGCTCTTCATCTTTTTCTCATCTTTATCCTTTGAAAACTAAGAAAAAGGTGCAATCTTTACCCTTTTCTTGTGGGAATCTTGGATTGGTTGTTAAGGGAAGGTTAATTATTGATCAAAGATCTATATATCAAGGTAAGTATTGCGAGTTGTGGTGATGGTTAGAAAATGAGTGTTTAGTGAGGGTTGAAGGGAAAGAACGAGAATGTGAGTTTTGGCTCTATTTCTTGTGGTAGAATCTTTCCTTCTTCATATCTTAAGTTTCTAGCAACGTTGTAACTTGTTTTACAACATTTCTTTGTAGTGAAAGAGGTGGGAGAAGCTTCCAAGGCTTAAGAGAATAGGAAGGCTTGAGGTATTGGCTTGGAGCTTCGGTTGCAGCTTATCATCAAGGTCAGTACACTACTAACTCCCTTGTATTCTTGGAAATCATAAAATTAGAGTGCTTGTTGCTTGGTTTGATGTTTTGGTTGGTTGAGAGCTTGAAATCCCATTAATGTTTAAATCTGAAATTGGTGTTAAAATGGTATAAAATGATAAGAAGTCACTTAAATTACCTTCTATAATTTTAGGTTTGATTTGGGGTTTTACTATGGAGGTTTGGGGGTGTTAGGGGTGATTTGCGAGCTCAAAATTTTGAATTTTGGGCTCGTGTACTGATATTGGACGAACTGGTATCGATACCCCTTTGCTTTGAATGGCTAACTCAAGCAAAGTTTGAAGGGCGAATCGGTATGCCTATGGGGGTATTGGTACCCCCTACTGTAACACCCAATTTTTAGCCTAGGAGTTTAGCATGGATTGTTAGATGGTTCGGATGAACCAGGTTAGTGTTCGAGTTAGTTTCGGGGAAAGTAAATCGGATAAAATGGTTTTTGGCTAAAATAAAACATGGAAAATTATCTAAAATGTTTAATTAATATATTGAACATATTTGGGGAATCAATTTGGTGAAATTGATTTGGATTAAAAGACATTTTGGATTGGTGACCAAAATGTAAAGTTTTCAAAACTGTTTTGGTGACTAAAATGTAAAAAGGTCAAAACTTAAAATCTTTAAGGAGCTATTAAACCCATTTTTTTTATCAGACTTTTCCTTAATTGTGGCTATTTTTAAAAGTGGTTTTAAAGATTTAATAAATGGTATAAAAAGGGAGTTAATTGGTTTTAATTAAAATTCATCAAAATATTTTCTTACGTAACTAACTTTTCTCCAAACTTTTTCTCTCAAATTCTCAGCAACCAAACTATCATTTTCTCTCTAAATATCCTATATATTATTTCTTTCCATTGTATTCTTTATTTTAAACAATGATTCTACAATGATTTTACATTTCTACATTGGAGTTTTTCTTCAAATCAAGCCAATTAAGGAAGAAGTCAACAATTAGACTTGATTTTTGTTTCTCTCCTCTAATCAAAGGTTCTTTACTGAAATTCCCAAGTTTTTGATCCTTTACAATTGATTTTTGAGTTGTGTTAATGATTTAATCAAGAATTGAAGGTTTAATGGTGGTTTTGTTAAGAAATTTGATTAGGCTTTGTTATGGATATGATTTGTTGTGATCTTGATTAGATTGGATCATGTTTAAATTTTATTTTAGTTTCATGATTTGCAAAAGGAATCCTGCAACTAATAGAATTACTAATTTTCTAGGTTGATTAGAGTTAGTTTTTGGGTTGCTTGTGGTGTTTATGGATTGCTGGAGGTATAAGGATGTTTAGAAGGTTTTTTGTTTGGGTTTTGATAAGTATTAGATGTTTAATTCGTGGCTTTGATATTAAGTGTTGGATGTTGGATGCATAATGAAGCATTTTCATCTGGTTTTATATGTTTAAAATAGGGGATAATCGAGGCGAGGTTGCCTATTGGTGTATGTTGCTTTTTGAAGGCTTTTTAAGCTTTAACGAGCAAGGCGAAACGTATCGGTGAGTGAGTTTCACGTTTAGCTCTTAAACGGTTTGATCGATGGATCATGGATGTTTAGTTTGAGCCTAAAAAGCTTAACTAAGCTCAAGCGTAAGTTGTTCTTATTTCTCTTGGTTGATAACTCGAGATGAGCTTGATGATTCATGTTGGTATTTACATGGTTTGGATTTCATGTTTTGGTTTTAAGCATGAATTGATTTACTTACTGTAAATGCATGGTTTTGAGATTATATGCAAGGTATTTTGACATAAAGGGATGTCTAAGAGCATTGAAATTTATTCCTAAAAAGAATGGAGAGATTCCTTTGGCAATATGGTTTTGCATATGAAATGGTTTTGAGAATTGCATTGGAAATTAGTAAGTAAATGTGTTTAAAAAGGGTATATTGGCTATGTGACGTAATGAGAAACTATCGGATATAATTGGCATGCCATAGGGTTGAGTGCACTATAATATAAAAATCAATCGTGTTATTGCCCTTGAGAATAGAGGTAGTACTATTCAGGCTGGTGATACCACAGTTTATTGGTAGAGGTAGTCCTACTGAGCCAAAGGTATGTAATCGGTATAGGTAGTACCATTGGGACTCGATGAAGGTAGTATCATTAGGGAAATTTGTGTATACGATGTGTGAGTATAACATTCTATTGTTATGTTTATGAGGATAGAGGTAGTACTATCCGGGTCACCACAAATGCCAATATATGAGATTTATGAAATTCTTGAAATGGACTTAAATGTATAAGGTTGTTATACATGATATGTTGGCTTCAAACATATGAGAAAAGGTTTGTTTTGTTTTTAACAAAAGGTCACCTAAGAGTGATGTAACTTTACAAAGAGTTTTACATTAGCATCTATGTCTTGTTAAAAGTATCCTCACTAAGCATGTGTGCTTATGCTCTCTCACTTATCCTTGATGCAGAACAGTAAGGTTGGAGGGCTATTGCTGTTGGTGAGGAGGAATCCAAGTTTAAAGCATTCATTTTAGTATGAAAAACTTAGTTTAAAATTTGATTAATAAGGCAATGTGATTTCCTAGTTTTGGGGTATAATTTGGTTTCAGCTTGTGTTGAGTTTATTTTGTTATGGTTGACAGCCTATCTTGATAAATGCTTGAAGTATGCCTTTTTTTTCCTTTTTGGATGTTGAGTTGGATAAGATTAGAAAGCATGCTTATAGATCTGATTGATAAAGCATAATGCCTTCTTTTAGCTGAATTTACCATGAATTGTGGCATGTTATATACTTGATGTATTGAGGTATTGATGTATGAATGATTGAAGCATGTTTGGATTGCTAATTGGATGAAAAACCAGCTGATTTGAACATTGCAAGTCCTGAGTATCAATACTCGGGAATACGTACGATACATGTACTTGAATTTTGGTTGGGGTTTCGGTACATGGGTTGGCGTATCAATACGAGTTTTGGCTACTAGAATCTGAGTTTTTTTGGAAATCATGGGCAGTATTGATACGCGTAAGAGGCGTATCAATACCCTTCGGAAAATTAGCCCGTATCGAAACTCAGTCATGTGTAACAATACCGATGATATTTAATTCAGTTATTCTAATGCTCTGGTTTTATATTCTATCATTTTAGTCCCGGGTTTGTCATGCATTCAATTAAATGAGTTTGAATGACCAGTTTGAGTTGGAAATAGACATGTATGCTTCTCATCTGATTAATTGATGATTGGTAATTTTAAAATTAAGGAATTCCTTGTAGATTTCCAGTTTTACAAATTGGTTCTTAAATCGCGTTTGCATGCAATTGGATGTCAATTTGACGCCCAATTGAGTTGAAGATTCATCTGCTGCTAGCATGAACACCATAACACGGACCTAATTTCTCAAAGTTTATTTCGGCAAACCCTATATGACTTGCTCAATTCGGTATAACGTTTAGGCTGGGTCGAGGGGGTACACCTATTCTATCCAAATTCGAGTAGCTAAAATGGGTATCGGTATGCTTGGGAGTGTATCGATATAGTTGGGGTATTAGTACATGTCCCTATGTATTAGAACAGGGTTGATGGTTGAACCCCTATGTGTGCAAAGTTGGGTATCGATATGCTTTGAATGGTATCAATACCTGAAAGGCGTATCGATACACGTATGAGGGTATCAATACCTTCTGAGTAATCTGCTCGAAAAATACATTTTTCGGAGGACATATAATTTGAGGACTAAGGCGCATTGGGCTTCTAAAGGGGTAAAATGATTGGTAAAACTGAAAAACTTGATTTTAAACTATATAGTGCATAATGAGTAATAACATGATAAAACCTTGTATGACTTATTGTGTTAGAACAATAAGGATCCTTGGTGGATTGAATAATCATTGTGTGCCACGCAAGGGCTTACGTAGGGTTGAGTTACCTTGATTGTTGGGATCCGGATACCCAGTGAGAGGAAAGGTGTTGAAACACCATGTTTATAGATTGCCGAATGTACGTTCCAGAAGTTGTGTGACATTGAGTCTCATTCGAAGATGTTATACGAGAGATTCCGAACATGGGTGTATATTTCAGAAGCTGTGTGGCACCGGGCCTCACCCATTGAGTGTACATTCCCGAAGTTGTGTGGCACTAGGCCTCACTCCAGGTTTGCTGGTATGATGACTATGTGCTGTATGGGGTAAATGTCTTTTCCATTGCTTGCTATGTGTTTAGGCGGCTAGAGGTAGCGCCAATGTTGTTATATTATGCCATGATATCATCTTTAGCTGCATGCTCTTATTTATGATTTGCATGAAGCATGGTTGAGTGGAAGTGTATCTACTGAGCTTCGTTAGCTCTTCGTTCAAAATTGTTGTTTCCCTTCGCAAGTTAGTAGGTTGACGTGCATCGTCAGAGCACCATCGGAGTAGGACCTCAA
Source organism: Hibiscus mutabilis (assembly GCA_019671005.1). Taxonomy (NCBI): domain Eukaryota; kingdom Viridiplantae; phylum Streptophyta; class Magnoliopsida; order Malvales; family Malvaceae; genus Hibiscus; species Hibiscus mutabilis. The sequence continues at coordinate 23,304,436 of CM033719.1, read as the reverse complement.
CATCGATTTGTTGTCCAAGTACAGTACTTAGATTATTTGGGTTATGTATTCGTAGGACCCTATATTGTATTGTAACTTATTTTGGATTTTAAATTATGAGTCGAATACTTTTAATTATGTATTTTAAATGGATCTCCCATGTAACGGCTTAACTATTTGCACATATCAAATATTTGAACTTAATGAATTTTATAAAATGAATGTGTTTGGGCTAAATCTAGTGGCAAAATTTTATGGTTTTAGTTTGGGCTTGAGGCCCAATTGTGAAATCTGGGTCGAGGCTGTTATAGGAGACACTGCAGCATTATTCACGGGCACAAAAGAGAATTCTTAGGACGCTTCAATTCTCTTCTTTATTGCTTTTATATGACTGCCATGAATTTATTCTTTATTTGGATGGATGTTATTTGCTGAGACATGAGCTAAATAGTCTTTGGTTGTGTTTATTGTTTAAATATTATTTAATTCTATATCATCTTTTTCCTTATCTATAATGTTTATTGATGTTAATGCTTAATCTTGTAAGAGCTAGCGAGAGTAGCCTTTGATTATGATTTGTGGCTTAATATTGATAGAGTTAAGTTAGACCGTGTGAACAGTAGAACTTAAGCTGTTAACTTGAGTTCTAATCATACTTAGACATAAGATTAAGGTTTCAACGACTAATAAGGGAAACTTAAATAGATAATAAAATTGTTAGAGTTAACGCAAACATGTATCACCATAGCATTATTTTATCTACTTCTTGCTAGACATAGTTTAAGAGTTTTTACGAAAACCATGTCGAGTAAATAAGTCTTGTTTCATAGCTATAGCATTCGAGTAATAGTTGAGCATAGTACTTAGCAATAAAATCAGCCATCCATTCCCATTAGAAACCTGTGTGAGCCAGCATCAGTTTGTTCTTCTTCAATAATTGCTTCTATTTACTTTAGCTATAGCATTATTTTGTTGTTCTCACCACCATATATTAATATTCATTATCTTTATTCTTTTTTGGTGCAATTACTTTGAGTTTATCACTCCAATTCTTGTAAATACGATACTTTATACTCATCATTATATTACTTCTACGATGGGTATACTTGCTCTAATTGTGCATACTATATTTCACGCATCAAGTTTTTGGCGCCGTTGCAAGGTATTGACAATTGGTGATTATAGCTTAGTAGTAGCACTTTATTATTATTAGTTATATTTAATTTTTACTTGTTGTTTTTGTTAATTTTCTGTTTTACTAATTTTATTTTTAGTTTTTTTTTATTTTACGTGTGTTACAAGTAAAGGAACATCAGCATGTAGGGAGGTAAAGGTTGACCTATTCGAGAGTATCTTACACCCGCCATTGACGACCTATACACAACCACTAGAGCTTTTCAAGAGAAAAGAATGGATAATTTGTATGGAGATGATGCTTTTCCATGTCTCTTGACACAAGCTGCAGCATTGAGCAACACGATCACATCAATGCAAATGCTGAGAGCATCCCAAAGAGTTCATGCCATGAAAAATTCTTGTGTTTATTGTGGGGATATCATTTGTTTGAAAATTGCTCATACAACCCTTATGCATATTGCTACAAGGAGGACCACAAAACGAATATCAGAGACCACATTGAAGCTTAGAACCAACGGTGTAACCAACAGCAAAATCTTTCTTGGTATGATCAATGAGTTAAATTTTTTTATGACGATAATAATTTTGTTGCTCCAGCACACATATCTTGGCATTGTAGTCCTCATCAACAGCCAAGGTTCTCATGCAATGATCAAGAAGATTTTTATGCACCTAGTGGATCTTTTTCTACAACGGACTTTTATCAAGAAATGCCACCACAAGGCAATATGCTTTATGAACAATGAAATCCATTGGAGGCCACACTTCAAGTTTGTATGACTACGACAAAGGCTTCATTCCTAAATTAAGTTATATTAATTCAAAATCAGGCATTGCTTCAAGATCAGAGTGCATCATTAAGGGCTTCAGAAATTCAATTGGGTCATATTGCCAAGCATTGAGTTCTAGACAACAAGGGAGCCTAACAAGTGATACTGAAGTCACAAGAGCACCAAGAGAGGAGCATCGTGAGGCAATCACTCTTGGGAGTAGAACTCAGTTGATTAAAGAAGATAAGTTTGGGGAGACACCTTGAAGAGTTCAACCCTAACAACAAATCTATCGATGCTGAAGCATCCATACATCTACCACTGGTGCAGAATAAAGTTATGGATCTTGCTACTGAAGGCAAGGAGAGCACATAACAAAATGCCAAAGCACAAAAGGCATTGGAGAAGAGCCTCGGCCACTACCACCCTTCCCTCAACAATTGAGAAGCCTAGAGCAAGAACAATAGATGTCATTTGATGTTGTTGAACCAATGCAATCCACTTATGAAGTGGAAGAGCATAGTGAAGCTCTCTCATTGGGGAATGTGAAGCAATTTGAAAATTTTGATCAATATGATGCCAAAGCGACATAGCAACAGTTGATTAGTACTGTGATAAACAAGAAACTCGCAATGAACTTGTTCAGAATATTGCCATAACAACAATGCAGCAGCAATCTATAAATTGCCACCGACCTTTGCTACGACAGATACATGAACATAAGCAAGTTCAGCAAGAGGATTGCTCCGATATTCATGTGTTATATTCTGGGGTGGCTACTATATCAGAAAAGTCATGTGAAAATTTTGAAGACAATGATCTAGTGGCGTGCAAGCTTGCTGAAGAAGTTGAAGTGGATGCTAAGAATGCACATAAACAATCTAAGGAAAAGGTGGCTAAACTAGCAATGTCGTTTTAATCTATTGAGGATCCATACATAGTTGACTCCCACCTTTTGCCAGAAGGTGAGTTGGATGCTTGATGGCATTAAGGAAATTAGCTTTCCTTTTGGCTTGCACAGAATTCTGACAAATGAGTGCCACGACATTTTACTAGAACAAAAAAGAAAATTGAATCTGATCATGAAGAACCTCGTGAAGAGAGGGGAGCTCAAATAGTACAGTAAAAGGAGTTGGGGTTCTTCAAGGGGAGACGAATCATCTGGGAAATGAAGAAAATAATTTTACAAAGATTTAAAATGGGCCAATTTTAAGGGGAGATGAATCATCTGAGAAATCAAGAAAATGACCCAAACTTTGTATAAATCGCATACTGACCCCTAAAATTTTAAGAATTATAGTTTTCCTAAGATTTTACGTACTAGTCTATTTAGTCCAAATATTTAAAAAAAAATTAGTTCAACCCCTAAACTCTAAAAAATTTGGAATCCATATTTTCCCAATTTAGTCCCAAGTTCTAAATTTTCAAAATTGAGATTCTTATGTTTTTGAATTTACATATTAGTCCCCAAAACTTCAATTTTTTTTGCAAAAGGGTCATGAATTCCAAATTTTTTGTTTTAACATATCAATTTAAAACAATTCAAAATTCCAGTCCCGTTTTTGGGTTGTGACATGGAAAGTCAATACAATGATGCCCGAGATGAGTTGAGGAGGAGCCAAGCCAAGAACAAGGATTGAATATTTTCATAACTGATTTAGAAGGGGTTTTTTTTACAGCATTTACCCAAACACAGTGAAAAGATCCAAAAATACACTTAAAAATTTGGTTAACGTCAAAATCAACTTTTCTTCTTCTTTTTTTACACTCTTTGTATTTTCTTCACACCGAGTATCAGAAAGGTTGGGATATGTCTAAGGGAGGGGTAATTTGAAATGGAGAAGGCGTGCGGTAATTTCCATAGAGATTTTCGAACTTCGAGGGAGGCACATGGCCCCAAATGTGTTTCTCAAATTCAAATTTCTACAAAAGCAAATGCCACTAAACACACCTTTCTTTTTATTTTATTCAGTTCAAATACTGCTACATAAGCCACAATTTTACTATCATTATTAGCTAAAATATTTTGCCTTTTGTTAACTAGGCATGCCAAGTAGAAAAAATGTGCACGGTCAGCCGCACTTTTCCTATGTGGCACCCTAATTAAAAATGGTGTTGTTTTGATAAATAATTATAAGAGGGTGTTAAATTTGTAAATATTTTTTGAAGGATACTTTTTGGGTGAATAAGTAGAACAAAAAAATGCTTGAGGGTGAGATAAGAATATTTGTCTTAATAATTCAAGGGGTAAACTACACCATTAATCAATAAAATGGTCATTAATGTCTCTTATTTTCTATTATATCATCGATAGTTAAGTCATTGTTAAAAACCAACAGAAATTGTGACATAATATAATATAATATAATATAATAATATTTGTCCCCAAAACTTATACATTCTACCGTTTTCTAGAAATGTACAAAAATGAGCTCTTCTTCTCCCTCTTGAACCTGACGTTCTAGCTCCAAAACCTCTCATTTTTTTATTTTTCTTTTTAATTTCTTCATGGATTTTTTTATTCCACTTTGATTAATTGATTTCAAATCATTCTTAGATATTAAGTATTCCATTTATTAGGAAAACCTTCAAAAGTTCTCACGAAAATTGTGTTTTCTCCTCTTATTCTTGGACGAGTTTTTGCACAAATCTCCATATCAGTTCATGAAAAATGAGTTTTGAGTTAATTATCTCCTTCCTTGAATGATTTTTAACTTATTTAAGCTTTTAAATCAAAGTTTTAACTTATATTTAAAAATCACGTTGTCATATTTGAGCTTAAACTTGCTCTTGGAGCCTTAATGGCGAAACTCAAATTAGGAACTCTTTAGTTGGTTTGAGACTTCGTTTGGGTTGATTTTGTGTTAAGAATGAAGTTAGAATTGAAAGATGGGTGAAAGAATAATTAAAACGAAAATCGTGAAGAAACCTTCCTTGACTTATTCGTGAATTTTGTAAATTTGGGGTTATCTTGAAGCTTTAATTACATCCTGTAAATTGATGATTTAGATGATCAAGAAACATAGTTAGAGGTGATTCAGGTGTTCGGTTTAAAGTTTAGTCAAGTATAATGAAAGATTTCTTGAAAAATGGCTAGAAATGACTATGTCAGTTCATTAGGGAACTTAATGTTCTTAATTTTAAATTGATTAGTTAAGATGCCAATGTGTTTGAAATGCCTCTAATTAATGTTTCTTGATGATTGAATTCGAGAATTGAAAAATGAAAAGTCGGATGTGATGAAGGAATAAAGGTAAAACTAAAATGAGCTGAGTGGTTCACAACCAAGTTAAGGGTGATATATACCAAATTTATTAAATTATTTCAAAGTAAACGAGGATTAAATTGATAAAATTTATAAATATTGAGAGTTAGATTTATTTATTGAATTATTTTTGAATTAGGGTCAAAGTAATATAATGTATAAGCTTTAGATACGGTAACTATTATTATACTCGGCTACGTTAACGACTAGGGACTAAAATAGAAACAACCTAACATTAATGACCAAAATAAAAATATGTAACATTTATAACTATTCTTACAAAAAAAAATAGTTTGATAGCTAAAACAAATAAATTTCAATAGTTCAATGACCCTAATTCAAAGATCGTATTTTTTTTCCAAGACTTGTTAAAAATTTTGTTTTTTTAAGAATATGATATTATTTTTATGCTATCCGAGACGTACGGATCGGGCGATGAACATATGCTCTGAATCCGAGTCCGTGGGTGGTGGTGGGGCTCAAAAACTTCAGCTGAAAGCCCATTCCACCGTTGCTGAACCTCAATCCAAGGGGAGGACCTTAATCCCTTGTCTGTCTCCATCTACAAGAAAGATAACTGAAAAAGTAAACTGAAATTCTCTCTAGTATATCTATAGCTTCTGTTGGAGCCTTTTTTCAAACACGTAATGTGCATTTCTTCACGTCTCGGATCACTCCCAACACAAGGCACGTCTCTCTCTCTCTCTCTTGTTTGGTTGCTTGGAAATTGAAAGATAGTCGGAGAAAATTTTATGCTTTTATATTAATGTTCATTTCATAATTTCGAAAGGGAAAGTTGAAGAAATCTCACTTGAACTTGGTAAAATAAAGTTGTTTTTCAATGGATAACAAGCGAGGAAAAACTTCAAATTTGAATTTAAATTTTGTTTTTTTTAAATTCCCTTTTTTTGCTTTGGGTTTCTCTCTTTGAATTGTATTTTACGAATCCATTAGCTTTTCCCCTTTCAGATCATGTAATGTTGCATTGAAAATTCATTTAGATTGAGCTATTTGATTAAATAGTTTGTTTTGTTTTGTTAGAGTCTAAGTATTTGGATTTTTTGGTGTAAAAAGATGCATCACAGTGACTAGTTTGGTGCAAAAATAGGATTAAAGTTCACTCCTTGATCAATTGTTTCCGAAGTCCGATAATATCGGATATATAAACTTTTCCATTGAAATTTGTTTGAAGATGGGGTTGGTGCTGGTTTGTCTTCAGCTCCATTGAATTAAAACTTGGGTTTTCATATTATGTGTCTTGGGTTGATGATGTAAGAATCTTTAAATTTGGAACCGTAGTTCAAAGCAATTGTCTTGTGCAAGAATGTGGAAACTACTTGACTAGTAATCCCATTTCTAGGTTGTACTCGTATGTTATTTAAAACAGAATGAGCTACATTATGAAGTTAAATCTCTGAGTTTTAATATGAGTGATATTTTCTCTGTTTTTCTTATTTTACTAATTCAATGGTTCTTCATTTTCAGATTGAAGGCAATTGTTTGTCTGATTCAACCATTGAAATCTTGGCCTATTATACATCAAATTCAGATGAGAGCTGTCTCCATTTGCTTTTCAATGTTGCAAGCTCCCAGAGGCAGGATCCATGGCTTAGCTAATTTTTATTGGGAAAGCTTCCACAGTACAAGTCCGACTCGTGTAAATAATTCAAGCTTCAAGCCGCTTGCTTCCAATTATGGGACTGAAGGTGGTTACAGTGGGAGATGGACTAGAAGGCCTATGACAACTAAAGCAGATGGAAGAAACAAGACTAACCAGGCTGCTAAACCGAGTAACCTTGTCCGTAAAATTTTAGATGAAAAGGTTTCAAGAAGCACTGCATTGAATTTAAACAAAGAAGAAGGAATAAGTGAACATCAACAGCTTCAGTACTGTGGTATTAAACAGATGATTGCAGATAACAAAGACTTAGTTGACCTTGTAACATTTATCATGTATGATACTGAAACTTCGGGTCTTAGCAGAAAAGATGACCGAATCATCGAGATAGCTCTTCAAGATCTGTCGGGAGGTGAAAACAGCACATTTCAGACATTGGTTAATCCAGGACGCTATGTTGCAAATTCTCATTTCCATGGCATCACAACCGACATGGTGCGTAGGCCTGATGTTCCAAGGTACGATATTTTTAAAATTAGAGCACGCTCTTATTTCCTTGAGTTAAAAAATGAGAAATTATGTTTACTATATGGTATTAGTGGTTAAATTTGAAACTTTTCCACTGTTTTTTGCCGGTGGAAAATATTATTGGCAACTACTGATTGCATCTAATGCGAAATTAGGTTTTGCTTATAACCTGATATGCCGTGCTTATAGATTACTGTATGGATCTTTCACCTTTTGTAGGATGGAAGAACTAATACCAATCTTGCTGCAGTTCATTAAAAGCCGTCAGAAACCTGGGGGTTATATACTGTGGGGTGCTCATAATAATTTTGCATTTGATTTGCCATTTTTAATCAATGAATTTAATCGTTGCTCATATGAGATTCCTCCAAATTGGTTGTTTATGGACACCCTTTCTCTTGCTCGCGAATTGATCAAGTCCGGAGGTCTCTCCCTCGCCCTCTCTGTGTCTCTTTTATCGTCACGGTTTAGTTGTAAGTTAAAAGGTTGACATAAATTTTATTGACAGGATCCAACCTCCCTTCAGGAGCATCCTTACAAGCACTCCGAGAGCACTACAGAATTCCATTGGTTGGTTCAGCACACAGAGCCATGTCCGATGTAAGAACCTTAGCAATGATCCTACAGATGTTGACATGTGACTTGAAACTCTCACTCCCGAACCTTGTCACGAGATCATTCACCGCCTCGGAATATGTCAACAATAAAAGGAAAAAGAGTTGAACCTTAGTTTCAGGTTTGTAATCCTGTGCTTAAATTATTTGTTGTATTCCTTAAACCCATTCTTACCAATAAAATGCTAACCTGCATTTTCTATTCAATCTCTATGTGTATCGTGTACCTTAACTTTCCAATAAGTAAACATCATTTACTGATGCGAGTAATCATTATTTTTTACTCTTTTTTTTTTTTGAAATCCACGAAATTATACAAGTATACCTTCTATATATAATGGAAACATTAAACGGGAATGAATAAATTTCTATACCTCCTTTTGCTTCCCGAGGCACTTCAAATTAATGGATTCTTTTTCTTTCAATTCAAAGCTCTATTGAAAGGTTCTGAAGCTGTGTAAGAAAGTGACCTCTGCCATAAGAAAAACATGAAAATGAAAGAAATGCAAACTAAAAGCACTAGCAAATTACCGAATAAAATGTTAATTTATTCCATTTAATAACATAAAATCAAAAATAAAATTGAATTTATTGACATAATTCTAATAACTCACATGTTTTTTTTATATATATTTTTAATCAAAATTTAACTAGTAATATATAAAAGGATATATTTATAATTATTCTGGGTCGGTGAATTCTCCCTAAATCCAAATAAGGCTACAAACAAACCGAACGATCAGTGAACCATTCGGCGGGCAGTTCGTTTATGTTCATTTATTTATTAAACGAGCGAATATGAACAATATTTTTTGTTCGTTTAATTAAATGAACGAATACGAACAAAGGGCTCGTTCGTTCATTTACGTTTGTGAATATTCGGTAATTCGTTCTTTTATGTTAGTTTGCTTGTGTTCATTTAAATTTATTCACATATGTCCATTTATATATATTATTTTTCATAACAAAAGTATTATATTTAAAAAGGTTTAAAAATAAATTAAAAATATGAAATAAAAATGAAAAAAATTTAAACAATACTCAATATATATGACTTCGGAGTTCTTAAGAAAAAAAATTTAACAATATTATTACATGTGTAATATAAATCAAGAAGAAATGCAGAGAAAGAAGGAACTAAAAAAGAGAGAGATTAGAGAAAAATTGGTTCCCAGATTCAACATAACCTTCCTTTACAAGCTATTCATTATTTATACCGAGTACTACATAGAACCGGACAAATCCGGTTAAAGCTTTAGGGGTCTTTCTCTCTCTGGATCCTATACGCAGAACCTGCACATTCCATGCTGACTCATCCTTAGCTATTGCCTTGGTTTGCTAACTCAGCTATGGTGTTCTTGACATTGCCTTCCCCAAATTCAGGAACCTTGTCCTCAAGGTTCTGCTCATGATTTTTCTCGTTGATTTCTGCTTGGTCGAGCAAGAGAGGTTGTAGAGTGACTTGCTGCAGTGTTTTCCCTTGCATGGCTTGAGCTGGGATACATGGAAAATTGAGTGGATGTGTGTGGATTCGGGTAGATCTATCTTGTATGCCATTGGACCAACACGTTTTAGAATGTGATAGAGGCCAAAGAAACACGGACAAAATTTTCGATGACGTCGTAATCGGGGGAAAAGTTGACGATACTGCTGCAAATGGAAAAAAAAAACCCAACTCCCTTCCTCAAATTCAACTTCTCAACGATGTTTGTCTGCTTGATTCTTTGTTATTTCTTGTGCTTGAACCACATTACATTTCAATTCTCGCAGCAACACATCTCTTTCATACAACTCTCTGTCCACATGATTGTTTATAGAGCTCCCCTCAAGGTAATTGACGATAGTTGGAGGATCCCAACCATACAACGCCTTGAAAGGGGTCATCCCTGCGATGCTTGATACGTCGTATTGTACCAATGCTCTACCCATGCCAAATATTGCTCCCATTGGTAAGGTTCATCCTCTGCCAAGCAACGATGATACATCTCTAAACACCGATTTAAGGCTTTGGTTTGTCCTTCAGTTTGGGGTGGTAAGCTGAACTCATGCATAAATTAGTTCCTTGTAGCCTTGTAATTTCCGCCCACAATTCACTCACAGAAACCATGTCGCGATCACTAACAATTGAGCGAGGTATACCATGCAACACCTTGTACTATTACCTTGGCTACATAAGCATGAAGAGCAAAGAAATGTCCATACTTAGTGAGTCGATCTACCACAACTAATATTGCCTCCTTGCCACTGGATTTCAGCAACCCGTGATGAGGTCTAGGGAGATATCCTCAAACACTTGGTTCAGAATGGGGAGGGGCTGAAGCAAATCAGTTGGTGCCCGACTATCACTCTTTATTCGATGGTTGTCAACTTGCTAACACTTAGCAAAAAATTGATGAATTAATAAATATAAGCAGGGAAAATAATACCAAGAGTAGGTCTTTTTGCGTGCAAGTATTACATTTCAATTCTCGCAGCAACACATCTCTTTCATACAACTCTCCGTCCACATGATTGTTTATAGAGCTCCCCTCAAGGTAATTGACAATAGTTGGAGGATCCCAACCATATAACGCCTTGAAAGGGGTAATCCTTGCAGATGCTTGATACGTCGTATTGTACCAATGCTCTACCCATGCCAAATATTGCCCCCATTGATAAGGTTCATCCTCTGCCAAGCAACGCTAATACATCTTCAAACACCGATTTAAGGCCTTGGTTTGTCCTTCAGTCTGGGGTGGTAAGCTGAACTCATGCACAAATTATTTCCTTGTAGCCTTGTAGTGTCCGCCTACAATTCACTCACAAAAATCATGTCGCGATCACTAACCATTGAGCGAGGTATACCGTGCAACACCTTGTACTATTACCTTGGCTACAAAAGCACGAAGAGCAAAAAAATGTCCTTACTTAGTGAGTCGATCTACCACAACTAATATCATCTCCTTGCCATTGGATTTCAGCAACCCACTGATGAGGTCTAGGGAGATATCCTCAAACACTTGGTTTGAAATGGGGAGGGGCTGAAGCAACTCAGTTGGTGCCCAACTATCACTCTTTATTCGATCGCTTTTGACTTGCTAACACTTGGCAAATAATTGATGAATTAATAAATATAAACAGGGAAAATAATGTCAAGAGTAGGTTATTTTGCGTGCAAGTATACATGGCCAGCAAGTAATACAACAGCAAGCTGAGTGTCGTATCCACATGGATTGTCCAGGAATTAAATGCCATGATATTTTACTTGTTAAAGGGAACAAATGTGTCTGAATTGAGTTTCGGATTTTGATTAAGAAAGTAACTAAGCAAAATGCAGTGAAAGTGCAGATAGATTGGCAAACAAATGTATTCAAATGGATGATAGGCGTTGGGAATGGATGCTTGGATTTTACACCAGTTAAGACAATAGTTAATAATTTCCACCCTTGGTTTTATTGCCAAGCAGATTTTAAGGTTAGTATTACCTTTGTCGATAGCAATACCCTAAGTTAATCACGATTAACCCCTATATGTCTATAGTGAAGTTTTTCATAAATTAACTTGATGAAATTTTAATCTTTACACCTAAGAGGTAGATTCACTTTCGAAGTAAATTCATCTACTTGAACATCTTCTGTCGAAGTTTCTCTTCTTAGTTCTTAGTACATGGCAATTAATCGATATATCTTAAGTCTATTGAGATATTAATGGATAATAAGCATGCAACGCCAATTGTCGTCTGACAAAGAATTTAAGAAAATAAAGCACTAGCAAAAATGTCAAGGCATTCAATTATTAAAAACTAAAAAAAAAACTAAGCGTTCATCGCAAAACTCCCCCAATCAACTTAAAGAAATTAATTCATGGCTGGGTAAACCATCAACAAATCATTGTTTATCAACATTACCATCTTAAATGAAATAAAAAAGAAAAATGGATAATGAAAGAGATCCGTCGATGCATCCCTTCAATGGATCCAGAGCTCTCGGTCTAAGCCTTATTAGAAAAATATTTTGATACGCAAGTTGTGTAAACTTTAGCTTGTTATTTTTAGGGTTTAAGATGTTAGTTTAGGGTTTAGATGTTTAGGTTGTTGGTTTAGAATTTAAAATTTAGATTTTAAGGTTTAAGGCTTATGTTTTAAGGTTCTAGGTATAGGAATTTAGATTTTAAATTTTAAAAATTAAAAAAATTAGCATATTATATCATCGAGCCGAATTCGAGCTCGAGCATTGACCGACCTTTGACCGAGAACTCGAGTAGCTCGCGATTTGTCTCGCCTCATTTACAGCCCTAGCCATTAGCATTGATTTGAAGAAATCGTTGATTTCTAAGCTATTGATCAATGGTCGGATTCAAATTGTCGAGTACGGATCGTTGCCGACCATTTACTTCACTTGTGGTAAATATGGTCATACCAAAGGTTCTTGTTCGGTTACCCCCTATTGATGATTATGTTGCTAATAATGGCCAAGTTCCACATGTCCCTGCTGCTTCTCCTTATTCTGACTTATTTGGTCCTTGGATGGTTGTCAAGCGTCGTGTACGGAGAAATTCTAAAAGCCTAAATGATCACAGTAATCGAGGGTAGGGAGTCAAAATTGATGAATCCCGCTTCAACCAAATTTTTAAAGTATCGGATTCTAGCATTTATCATGCTCCAACAACGTCGAATCCCACAGCCTCATTAGTTGAAACCTTTGTTGTACCACCCTAGACTGCCCTATTACTCCTTCGAAACCGAGTTCTTCTACTCCCTCGACACGCCTCCCGACTGCTTCACCCAGGGTGCAACTAAAAGGTCTAGTTAAGGATAATGGTCAAGGTATTCAAAGCTCGAGACTTAGCACGAGTAAGGGATCAGTAGTAATCAAAAAGCAAACCCAGACTCCACAGTATCGAAGCATGGCTCCAATTCCACTCCCACACGCAAGGCTTTTGTGCTAAAGCATAATCCCCCACTTGACAAAGCGAGGCAGTCCGCTTTTGTGCTAAAGCATAATCCTCCTCTTGACAAAGCCAGGCTTTTGTGCTTTTATGTTATTAATAAGGATAAACACAATTTAAATTAATTAAATTTAATGTTTGGCACTAATAGCTTGATATAACTAGCTAGTTCAATGACAAATTATTTTGTCTTTTCATCTAAGAGTCTTGGGTTCGATTCCCTTACACATATTTTTTACTTCTTCACTATTTATAAATATAATAAATTAAATTAAAAAATAGTTGCTTAGACCTCCATGCACAAGTCCTAGGTTTAGTTCCCACTAAACACAAATTGCAATTTTGTTTCTTTCCTTTTTTTTTTAACCAAACTAATCGGATTATGCCATGTGTCATCATCAGATTGATTACAATTAATTTAATAAAAATATTTATAATTAACTAAAAATATTTGTAATGCCACATACGTGGACATTAATCTAGTCCATATGGATGCGCCACATTAGCAAAAAAGTTGACCTTTAGTCAACTAACGATTTTCATCCAAATAAGACTATTTTAACATAAATTAAAACGTTAGATGCTTAAATGCTCAAAAAAATATAATAGGGTCAAAGTGACCAAACGGTCAAACGTTGAGGGCTAATTTTAGCTTTATGCTTTTTTTTTTTCATTCTCACACATTTATATTTGTATTTAAATTTAATAGTTAATTAAATTGTACTAAAAAATTATATAAATAATAAATTAATATATAGATTTTTCAAATATGCTTAGTAATGTTATATTAAAAAATTGTTTTTTATAATCTAATTAATATTAATATATACTACAAAATATTGGTAACTAATAAACTATTCAAACAAGTATCGAATATAATCATATAATTATATGTCATTTTGCTTGTTTAAATAATCAAACAACTATCAACTATTAGTTAATTTTACCAAACACTTTTATACAATTCGCTTGTCAAATCAGTAATGCAATTAGCTATCGGCTAATGTAATCCTCCAATAACTATCCGATAATTGTCAAACATGGCCAAAATTTAATATTCAAAATGGTATTATTTTGCTAATCAAATTAATCGAGTTGAGGTATGAGGATTTTGACTAAATTTAAATTTTAAAAATACAAATATTAATTTGAATTGTCTCGAACAACTCAAAAATAAAAATTTTCAAATGAAATCGAATTTTGCTCGTATTTATCTTTAACCGCTCAGTTTCCCACCTTCCCACACCCTCTCCAATAAGTGAATTTTTAATGAGATTAGAACTGTATCACTTATTAAAAGCTTAAATTTATCAGTTCGAATAATTAAATTTATAGTATAAAACAAAATATTAGTACTGATTCCTAATTTCCAAATGAAAAAAATATTCTGTGAATTTACTCATACTTTAGTGTAATGGAAGCGGTAATATTTTTTGAAGTTTTAGTTTTTTTTTTCAGATAAAAGTTGCTAATCGTGCTTATTGACTAAACTCGTGTATTTGATAAAAATGCATGGCTATTTGACTTTTCTTCCCTGCATTTAAATCCTAAACTCAATTATATATTTAGTTGCGATGAAAATATTAATTGCATATTCTCGAGATTATAACAATATCCAAAATTTTAATGATAAGTTGAAATACAAAGGCATAGAAATAAACGTGTTTCCATGTGTCTTGGTACACATACTTAATGAAACAAATGTGTTTGAATAAAAAGATATAAATACAATGGTTACATATTTAAATGCAACAAATGATAAACATATTTATTTTTATTAAATCTCTTTTTTATAAAAAAAAGGAGAGAAATTCTTGTAACTTAAAAATTTGAAGAACTTGACTCATCCAATAATTAAAAAGGAAATAAACTCGAAGTGATAATCAAAAGATGGCGTGAATGGTTATCTGATTTTTCAAAAAACGTCTTTGTTGGATAGAAAGAAGCTAACTTGAATAAAGTGATGTGAGGGTTTACGAGTTGTGAATTTACGTAGAAGAAAGGGAAAATATAATATTAACCTTAATTTATTAATCTTCGAGATTTAATTATTTATTTACTTATGGATATATCTTTTGGCATATATATCTATCCAAAAAGGCGTGATGATATGCAACAGTTTTTAGAGTGGATCGTTTAATCTTTTTTCCAAACTCAAACTCTATAAATACCGCTGCTTAAAATTACAATCCATCAAAAATAACAAATAAGAAGATGACGCAAGTTGAAGACAAAACCGGGGCTGCCATTTCCCAAGACTCACATTTCTTAGATGTTCACAGCAGTTTGGTGAAGTCTATGCAGAGAGGAAACCAACAGAATGATGCCAGAAACGGTAGAAAGAGTTTTAGGAAAAAGGTTGGGTCAATGGTTTTCACCGTATTCGGTAAGCACAACAAGTTCCCACATGGAAATGATGAGGCCATGACGAAATTGAACAACATGATTGAAAGTCTCGACATATGCAGTGAAGACAAGGCTGAAGACGGAGATCGTGAAGGAAAAGAGGAACCGATGGGATTAGACTTAGAGGGCGGAAGTGAGACGAAAGAGGGACGGCGGATGTACTCAAAATACTTGAGAAAAAGGGTGGGAAATGCTGGCAGCGACGAGTCGAGTGTTGGAGCAGAGGCAGGTAGGCAGTGGCGGAAGGTGAAGATAGGGAGGTCGGTTAAGGGAGGGGTAAGTGGAATGATGAAAAAAGAAGGAGAAGGAGCAGTATGGAGGAAGAGGATATTAATGGGAGGGAAGTGCAGGCCTTTGAATGGGTCTGGGGTAATTCACTATGATGAAAATGGTGTTTTGATTCCAGAGAGTGACCACGTATAGTTTTCTTTATTTATTTTGAAATAATTGTTTAGATTTTGATGCCTGTAAATCTCAAGTTAGTTTGCTAAAATGGAATTCAGAATTACTATCTCAACACTATTAAAAAAAATTACTATCTCAACTCGACAATTCTTTTGAACGACTCAATAAACTCATAATGCAACTTAAAAAAGTGGAAGAGAAGATAAAACATAGTAATAATATAGTAATAATATTAAACTTATTGGGCCACTGAGTACCTATTGAACCGGTTTTAAACATCTCTAATAGATACCTCTACGAAAACATTGAGCCAAATCTTAAGCAAACAATACAAGGCCTAAGCTCATTTTGATTTCAGCGGGGGTTGAGGTCGAGGCCCGCCATGTGTTTTGTGCCTTGTCTATGTTTCCGAAGAATTCTTGAACATGTGTAGACAACTTAATTAAAGGATTTGGCAGTTGCTTATGCTCCATTATATCTTATGACAGGTGTGTCACAACCCAACACCCCATGGTCGCACTGCCCACACACCAAGGGGGCCAAGCACGCACACCACATGCTGCCAAGCACCATGGGGCCGAGTCAAGAACTGTCCAAGCACACCAAGGGGCCGAAGCCCAATGCCATCACCATCCATCCATACCAAGGGGCCGAGTCCAGCACGCTACAAACAGCCCAAGAGGTTTTGTCCAAACTCTTGGGCCTGTCCAAGTCCAATCCGCCCAAGCATGCCCACACATTGGATAGTGCTCATCCAATTGACCAAGCTATTCATGGAAAGGGACCAAGCCAACACAATCCCTCGATTCATGGAGATCCACCTCCCACCACACAAGGAAAGCATCCATGGCTATCCTTTGAGATTTCATCTATTAAGGAAGGTGATTAAGATATTATCTTTCTTCCTTAAATAGATAGAATAGGTTAATCTTAACCATTGATTCAATTCATTTGTAACCGTCGGATCAATGGGTGTTCGCCTATAAATAGAGGCTCACCCCAACCTTGTCATTCATCCAATTTTCTTGAGTAATAAGAGAAAGCATTCACTTTTCACTCGTTATTCTTCATTGCATTACGCTTCCAAGTTTTCACCAAGTTCTTTGCTTGGTTTTTCAGGCTGACCTAGCCGCCTTTCAAGTGTTCTGCGACTAGGGCCGCACGTTCTCGCTACAAGTGGTATCAGAGCCACGTTTCTTAGCAAGGAATCATTCAAAATGACGAATCCCAGTGATGATACCGTTACTGCTGCAACCAAGACCGTTGAGACTCGGTCTAACAAGGCCAAAAGGGCCAATTCGAGGGATGCCATTTCCTCTTTGCAAGACAAAGTCACTCGCTTGGATAATACCACGAGGGAGTCGATGGACAGACTCGATGTGGTGGACGACCGACAAGATGAGTTGGAAGTCAAGGGGGACCGTCTTAAGGAGGAATTCCAAAGCCTCATCGATGAGTCAATCGAGAACTTAGAACTATAAAATGGATCGCTCAAAGCTGAGTTACATGAACTCAAGAAGATGGTGGACATGCTCAAATTTGAGCTTTTCATTTACAAAACCGCCGTGACGAGTGGCGTGTTGGCTAGCCCAACAAAGGTTCTAGCCGACGTCCCAAAATCGAAGAAGTTTAAAGGGACAGGAGATGCTCAAGATGTGAAGAATTTCATATGGAGCATGGATCAGTATTTTCGCCGCATGAGTATAGTGGACGACTCCACAAAGGTAAATACTGATTTCGCTTATTTAACTGACGTTGCTCTTTTATGGCGGTGACGCGGGTGCTCAGAAGAGAAGAGCAAGGATGTTCCAATGGGGACATGGGAAGAGCTCCAAGCCGAGATCAAAGAAGCATTCTATCCCAAAAATGCTCGAGAGTTGTGGACAAAGCTACGACAACTCAAGCATGACGACACCATCCAAGAGTATGTGAGAAAGTTCACCGAGAACTTCAAATCCCGAATCTATGTGAAGCCGAGGGTTTTTCCATCTTCATGGACGGACTCCAACGGTGGGCCAATTTGGAGCTAGAGAGGAGGGGAGTCCAAGAACTCTCCAAGGCTTTGAACGAGGCCGAAGCCATAGCCAAGTTTGAAAAGAAGAGCGACTCGCCCAAGCCAAAGCCAAAACATAAAGGGAATGGTTGGGGAGACAAAGACAAGCAAGCCAATGTGGGGTTGATAAGCCTTCGAATGGCAGTGGAAAGCCATCGAGCTACAAGTCCAGCCGATTTGCATGTGGAGAAGGCAAGTGGGTGGATCAAAACAGTCAACTCCAATGAAGAACCAATCATTGGGATCGCAAAATAAGTAGATCTTCAACTTGGAGGTTGGACAGGTAAAGAGTCATTAAAGGTAATTCCTCTCGACGACTATGATTTCGTTATTGGTTTATCCTTTTTGGACAAGATTAATGCACTTTTTCTTCCATTTGCCGATTGTATGTGTATTCTCGACCCACGACATCAATGTGTTGTGCCCGTGAGTCGAGAGCAGGTGTGGGAGCCAAGGTGCTATCTGCGATCCAATTCAACAAGGGAATACGCAAAGAGGAAGCATCCTATTGCGGTGCTCAAGGACAATGAGGCCATGGACACCATAGAGATCCCCGAAGCCGTGGGACGAGTCCTTGAAGAGTTCAAGGACATAATGCCTTCAGAGCTGCCAAAAGTATTACCACCAAAGCGAGAGGTGGACCACAAGATCGAGTTGTACCCGAATGCTGAGCCACCAGCCAAGGCTCCATATTGAATGGCCCTACCAGAGTTAGAGGAGTTACGAAGGCAGTTATAAGAGCTCTTAGATGTGGGCTATATCAGGCCATCCAAGGCACCTTATGGTGCACTGGTACTTTTCCAAAAGAAGCAAGATGGCAGTTTACGAATGTGCATCGACTACCAAGCCTTAAACAAGCTCACCGTGAAGAACAAGTACGTCATTCCCTTGATTGCGGACTTGTTTGACCAGTTTGGGAGCGCAAGATGGTTTACCAAGCTAGATATTCGTTCAAGATATTACCAAGTGCGGATTGCCGAAGGAGACTAGCCAAAAACAGCCTGTGTAACGAGGTATGGTCATATGAGTTCCTCGTCATGCCCTTCGGCCTCACCAACGCCCCTCCCGCGTTTTGCACTCTAATGAACAAGGTATTACATTTTCCTTGATCAATTTGTGGTTGTATATCTTGATGATATAGTCATTTATAGTACAACTTTTGAAGAGCATATAAGGCACTTGAGAAAGGTTTTGCAGGTTCTCCTAGACAACAAGTTGTACATCAAAAAGGAGAAGTGTGCCTTTGCCCAATAAGAAGTTTCATTCTTGGGCCATATCATTGGAGGAGGAAAGGTCCGGATGGACAAGAACAAAATCTGAGCCATAAACGAGTGGGAGCCACCAACCAAGGTCACTGAGCTATACACTTTCCTTGAGTTGGCCAACTACTATCGAAGGTTTGTCAAAGGCTACTCTAACATCGCCAAACCCTTGACCGAGTTACTGAAGAAAGACAAGGAGTGGGAATGGAGTTTGAGTTGTCAAAAAGCCTTTGAAGAGCTAAATGAAGCCACAATAAGTGAGTCGGTGTTGGCACTGCCAGACCACACGAAGGCGTTTGAGATCCACACTGATGCATCTGATTTTGCAATCGAATGGGTGCTAATGCAAGAAGGACATCCAGTTACTTTCGAGAGTAGAAGGCTAAACAAGATCGAGAGGCATTACACATCTAAGAGAAGGAGATGACCGCCGTAGTTCATTGCTTGCATACTTAGAGACATTATATATTGGGTTTGAGGTTTGTCGTCTTTATCAATAATAGTACTATAAGTTTTTTTAACCCAAAAGAAATTGTCTCCTAAGCAGGCTAGATGGCAAGAGTTTCTAGCCGATTTGATTTTTCCATAGAACACAAACCAGGAAAAGCCAACACTGTAGCCGATGCACTAAGTCGAAAGTCCACATTTACCACCATCAGCCAACCCGAGGGGGAGTTGCTGGAGAGCATCAAAGAGGGGCTTTCCCATGACCTTACTGCCAAGGCATTGGTGGAGTATGCTAAGGAGGGCAAATCCAGACGATTTTGGATCGAAGAGGATTTGCTATACACGAGAGGACACCGTCTCTATGTTCCCCATTTCAACAACCTACGCAAGCAACTCTTGAAGGAGTGCCATGATTCAAAATAGGCGAGTCATCCGGGAACGTATCGCACATTAGCATTGCTAATGGAGCAGTATTATTGGCCATACATGGGAGACGATGTCGAAGCCTATGTCAAGACATGTTTGGTGTGCCAACAAGACAAGTGGATGCCAAGAAGCCGATGGGTTTGTTGCAACCATTACCCATCCCCGAGAGACCATAGAAGAGTATTTCCCTTGATTTTATTATCGGTTTGCCTAACGTTGATAATTTTTTGAGGAATTCCAAACATGCGACCTTCATACCTGTTAGCAAGGTCTGCCCAGCCGAGGAGGCTACACGTCTTTTCCTCAAACATGTGGTGAAGTATTGGGGAATTCCAAAGACGATCGTGAGCGATAGAGACACCCGCTTCACTAGTAGATTTTGGATCGAGCTTTTCAAGTTGATGGGATCCAACTTGAACTTCTCAACCAGCTTTCACCCGTACACGGACGGGCAAACTGAGAGAGTGAATACGCTACTAGAGATCTACTTGAGGCACTATGTGAGTGCCACGCAACGGGACTGGCCAAAGTTATTGGACGTAAGTGAGGTAACCAATCGAAGCCCATTTGAGATAGTGAACGGAAAACAGCCACTCACACCCAATGCTGTTGTGACCAAGTAGGAGAGACCGAATCTAGCAGCCTTTAACTTCACGAAGGCTTGGCAAGAACATAACGATTTAGCCTAAGCCTGCCTACACAAGGTCAGGAAGTGAACCAAGAAGTGGGCCGATCAGAAACGCAGAGACATGGAATTTCATGTTGGTGATTTAGTCCTTGCGAAGCTGGACCTAACACTTTGTAATTCTTCTGTCCACAGGGCGCTCGCGAGGAGATACGAGGGACCATATAGAGTCATGAAGCAAGTAGGCAAGGTGGCCTACAAGTTGGAGTTGCCGCACAAGTTACAAGCACATCCGTTGTTTCACATCAGCATGCTCAAGCCATACCACGAGGATGCTGATGATCCGGAGCGAAGTAGATCCATTCGAGCACCAGTAGGAGTGAATGTCTCCTACGAGAAAAAGGCACAAGCAATCTTGACGGACCGAGTGATTCGACGACCAGGCCATAGGCCAAGGCACGAATACTTTGTGCTTTGGAAGGGACTTCCCGAAACTGAGGGTAGTTGAGAACTTGCCGATGACCTATGGCAATTTGAGGACAAGATAGCCGAATTCTATCAACAACAAGCGACGAGGGTGTCGCTGAATTTAGTGGGGGAGAATGGCACAACCCAACACCACATGGTCCTACTGCCCGCACACCAAGGGGGCCAAGCACGCACACCACATGCTGCCAAACACGTTTTGGTCAAGTTAAACACTATACAAGCATACCAAGGGGCCGAGCCTGATGCCAGCACAACCCATCCGCACCCAGGGGTCCAGTCCAACACGCTCCAAGCAGCACACGAGGTTTTGTCCAAGCTCTTGGGCCTGTCCAAGCCCAATCCGCCCAAGGCTTCCCACACAATGGATAATGCTCATCCATTTGACCAAACTATTCACGGAAAGAGAGCAAGCCAACACAATCCCCCGATTCATGGAAATTCGCCCCCCACCACAAAAGGAAGACATCCATGGCAATCCTTTGAGATTTCATCTATTAAGGAAGGTGATTAGGATATTGTCTTATTTCCTTAGATAGATAGAATAGGCTAATCTTGACCGTCGATTCAATTCATCTGTAACCGTTGGATCAAAGGGTGTTTGCCTAAAAATAGAGGCTCACCCCAACCTTGTTATTCATTCCATTCTTTCTTCAGTAATAGAAAACATATATTCTCCCAACTTTTTATTCTTTCTTATTTTTCACCAAGCCAAGAACTCTCAAGGCTTTGAGCGAGGCGAAGCCATAGCCAAGTTTGAAAAGAAGAGCGACTCGCCCAAGCCAAAGCCAAAACATAAAGGGAATGGTTGGGGAGACAAAGACAAGCAAGCCAATGTGGGGTTGATAAGCCTTCGAATGGCAGTGGAAAGCCATCGAGCTACAAGTCCAGCCGATTTGTCTGATCATGGGAAAGAAAGGACCGGGGTCCAGTGAAGTGCTTCCATTGCGATGGGCCTCACTACATCAAGGATTGCCCGAAGAAGGCCTCTCTTTCTGCCATCAAAGAAGATGATGTCCCAACTGAGATAGTTATCTAACCCAGATCAATCGTAAGTTCCCTCTAAACCAAGTCTATCCGCAAGAGAAAGAGACTTATGTACGTTGAAGTTACAATTACAGGCAAGCAATTAAGTGCGCTAGTGGACACCGGGGCATCCGAGTTGTTTATGTCTGAGGGAGCAGCCAAGAAGCTTGGCCTTCATGTGGAGAAGGCAAGTGGATGGATCAAGACAGTCAACTCCAAGAAAGAGCCCATAGCCGAGATTGCAAAGAATGTGGAGCTTCAAGTTGGAGGATAGACAGGTAAAGAGTCCATCAAGGTAATCCCTATATACGATTATGATTTAGTAATTGGTTTATCTTTCTTGGATCGAATTAATGCACTTCTTCTACCATTTGCCGATTGTTTATGTACCGACAACATCAATGCTTTGTGTCGGTTAGTCGAGAGGCAGGTGTGCGAGCCAATGTGCTATTCGCGATCCAGTTCAACAAACGAGTGCGCAAAGAAGAGGTATCCTATTTTACCGTGCTCAAGGAGGATGAGACCATGGAGACCATGGAGATCCCCGATGCCGTGGGACAAGTCCTTGAGGAGTTCAAGGATACAATGCCTTTCGAGTTGCCGAAGGTGTTACCACCAAAGCGAGAGGTGGACCACAAGATCGAGTTGTATTCGAATGCCGAGCCACCAGCCAAGGCTCCATATCGAATGGCACCCCCAGAGTTAGAGGAATTGCGAAAGCAATTAAAAGAACTCTTGGATGTGGGCTACATCAGACAATCCAAGGCACCCTATGGGGCACCGGTGCTTTTCCAAAAGAATCAAGATGGTAATTTGTGTATGTGCATCGACTATCGAGCCTTAAACAAGCTCACCGTGAAGAAAAAGTACCCTATTCCCTTGATTACAGACTTGTTCGACCAGCTTGGAAGTGCGAGGTGGTTTACCAACCTAGATCTCCGCTCAGGATATTACCAAGTGCGGATTGCCGAAGGAGACAAGCCAAAAACAACGTGTGTAACGAGGTATGGGTCATATAAGTTCCTCGTCATGCCCTTCGGCCTCACCAACGCCCCTGCAACATTTTGGACTTTAATGAACAAGGTATTACACCCATTCCTTGATCAATTTATGGTTGTATATCTTGATGATATAGTCATTTATAGTGCAACTTTCAATGAGCATATAAGGCACTTGAGAAAGGTTTTCCAGGTTCTCTGAGATAACGAGTTGTACATCAAGAAGGAGAAGTGCACCTTTGCCCAACAAGAAGTTCCATTCTTGGGCCACATCGTCGGAGGGGGCAAGATTTGGATGAACAAGAGTAAGATTTGGGCCATAGACGAGTGGGAGCCGCCAACCAAGGTCACTGAGCTACGCTCTTTCCTTGGGTTGGCCAACTACTACTGAAGGTTTGTCAAAGGCTACTCTAACATCGCCACACCCTTAACCGAGTTGCTGAAGAAGGACAAGGAGTGGGATTGGAGTTCGAACTGTCAAAAGGCCTTTGAAAGGCTAAAGCAAGTCATGGTAAGTGAGCCGGTGTTGGCACTGCCAGACCATACTAAGGCGTTTGAGATCCACACCGATGCATCAGATTTTGCAATCGGAGGAGTGCTCATGCAAGAGGGACATCCAGTTGCTTTTGAGAGTCGAAAGTTAAATGAGACCGATAGGCGTTACATCGTCCAAGAGAAGGAAATGACCGTCGTAGTTCACTGCTTTTGCACATGGAGACATTACGTATTAGGGTCAAGGTTTGTCGTCTTTAATGATAATAGTACTATAAGTTATTTCTTGACCCAAAAGAAATTGTCTCATAAGTAGGCTAGATGACAAGAGTTTCTAGCCGAATTTGAATTTTCCATAGAGCACAAACTGAGAAAAGCCAACACAGTGGCCAACGTACTAAGCCGAAAGTCCACATTTGCCGCCATTAGCCAACTCGAGGGGGAGAAGTTAGAAAGCATTAAGGAAGGGCTATTCCACGACCCTATCGCCAAGGCATTGATCGAGTATGCCAAAAAGGGCAAATCCTGACGATTTTGGATCGAGGAGGATTTGCTATACACAAGAGGGCACCGCCTCTACATTCCCCACTTCAACAACCTACGCAAGCAACTCTTGAAGGAGTGCCATGATTCAAGATGAGCGGGTCATCCAAGAATGCATCGCATATTGGCGTTGCTAACGAAGCGCTACTTTTAGCCATACATGAATGACAATGTCGAAGCCTATGTCAAGACATGTCTTGTGTGCCAACAAGACAAGGTGGATACCAAGAAGCCAATGGGTTTGTTGCAACCATTACCCATCCCCGAGAGACCATGTGAGAGTATTTCCCTTGATTTTATTATTGGTTTGCCTAATGTTGACAATTTTTCGAGTATCATGGTTGTGGTTGACAGGTTTTCGAAGTATGCCACCTTCATACCTACCAGCAAAGTCTGCCCAGCCGAGGAGGCTGCACGCCTTTTCTTCAAACACGTAGTGAAGTATTAGGGCATTCTAGAGACGATTGTGAGTGATAGAGATACTCGCTTCACCGATAGATTTTAGACCGAGCTTTTCAAGTTGATAGGATCCAACTTGAATCTTTCAACCAGCTTTCACCCACAGAAGGACGGGCAAACTGAGAGACTGAATGCTCAACTAGAGATCTACTTAAGGCACTATGTGAGTGCCACGCAATGGGACTGGCTAAAGTTGTTGGACGTGGCCTAATTTTCGTACAACTTGTAACGAAGTGAGGCAACCAACCAAAGCCAATTTGAGATAGTGAACGGACAACAGCCACTCACACCCAACGCTGTTGTGATCAAGTATGAGGGGCCAAATCGAGCAACCTTTAACTTCACAAAGGCTTGGCAAGAGTAGCGGGACTTAGCCCAAGCCTGCCTATACAAGGTCGGGAAGAGGATCAAGAAGTGGGCGGATCAGAAACATAGAGACATGGAATTTCAGGTAGGAGATTTAGTCCTTGCAAAACTGAACCTAACACATCGTAATTCTTCTATCCACGAGGCACTTGTGAGGAGATACAAGGGGCCATATCAAGTCATGAAGCGAGTAGGCAAGGTGGCATACAAGTTGGAGTTACCACCCAAGCTACGAGCCCATCCCGTGTTTCACATCAGCATGCTCAAGCCATACCATAAGGATGCTGATGATCCATAATGGAGTAGATCCAGCCGAGCACCAGTATGAGTAAAGGTCTCTTACGAGAATAAGGCCCAAGCCATCCTGACGGACTGAGTGATTCGACGACCAGGCCATAGGCCAAGGCAATTCGAGGACCCATGGCAATTCGAGGATAAGATAGCCGAGTTCCATCAACAACAAGCGACGAGGGCGTCACAGAATTCAGTGGGGGAGAATGTCACAACCCAACACCCCTTGGTCGCACTGCCCGCACACTAAAGGGGCCAAGCACGCACACCACATGCTGTCAAGCACCATGGGGCCGAGTCAAGCACTGTCCAAGCAAATCAAGGGGCCGAGCCCAATGCCATCACCATCTATCCGTACCAAGGGGCCGAGTCCAGTACGCTACAAACAGCCTAAGAGGTTTTGTCCAAACTCTTGGGCCTGTCCAAGTCCAATCCACCCAAGCATGCCCACACATTGGATAGTGCTCATCCAATTGACCAAGCTATTCATGGAATGGGACCAAGCCATCACAATCCCCTGATTCATGGAGATCTGCCTCCCACCACATAAGGAAAGCATCCATGGCTATCATTTGAGATTTCATCTATTAAGGAAGGTGATTAAGATATTATCTTTCTTCCTTAAATAGATAGAATAGGCTAATCTTGACCATTGATTCAATTCATTTGTAACCGTTGGATCAAGGGGTGTTCGCCTATAAATAGAGGCTCACCCCAACCTTGTCATTCATCCAATTTTCTTGAGTAATAAGAGAAAGCATTCACTTTTTTCTCTCTATTCTTCCTTGCATTACGCTTCCAAGTTTTCACCAAGTTCTTTGCTTGTTTTTTCAGGCTGACCTAGGCGCCTTTCAAGTGCTCCGTGACTAGGGCCGCACGTTCTCGCTAGTTGAATCCTAGCCCCGTGACAGGTGTCAATGGCCTGTGATTTCTTGCGATTACAAATAATGTTATTCTTTTGTCTGGATTTCTTTATTGATGTTGTGATCTCTTAATAGCGTGACATGTTATAAATCAATGATATGTTTAATTTCATTCTATCATTCAATTTTAAAATTATATTTAGTATTCAAAACTTTCTTTTGGGTTGGAGAGAGTTTTTAGAAAGGAAAAACCAAAGTTTGAAAGAGCTACCATGCATCGAAATTTTGCTTGTTTCTGGTCTCCAAATGTATGTAGTTTTGATTTTTTGTTTTTCTTAAAGTAATTCATATTTGATACTTGGATCCAGCAAGAATGTTATTCCCTCCAATGGCGAGAATATTTTTTGTTTGGCGAGAATGTTTTTTTATAGTTCGTGATCTCTGTAGTTGTTTTATTGTGGAAGATCATCTAGTTGTTGCATCATGAGAGACAAACGACCAACAATCTCAAACACTAAGGAGTGGCCAAAAATTTATCTTAAGGAAATTGAGTAGCTATAGGCCTTAACTCATTTACAGTCAGATTTGTTTTTGATATTTTGTATCTATTTTTGTTCTGTTGGATTCAGTATTTTAATACAAGATTTTTATTTAATTGTTTATTTTATTCTTGGATTAATGATTTTCTAACAATTTTAAGACAAATTTTGGTTGATCCAAGATGAACATATTACTGTGTATAAGACAATGGTTTATACACGACAAGGTTGTCATACTTGGTGGCCACAATTTTATGCAGAAAGTGAAGGAAAACCTTACCTACTTGACTAGAGATCCCAAGATCTATGTTCAAAGGGACAACCTAATTGCATAAACTGTATGCGGTCAAAGTGGGGTACTTGTCCCCAAGTCTGTTCCTATGATGTAAACAGTTATCATAGTGGAATAAGTTAAGCAAAGCTTTTAAAGACCATTGCGTGCTTGGTGAGCTGAGCAACATAAGTCACCTATGTGAGAGTGAATTGGGGTTGTTTCAAGGAGACTTTTGGGCATAGATCTTTCAAACTCTTGCAGAACATGGTGGCAATGTTCACATCTTTATGGACATACCCATTAGAACTAATACTCTTGTTAGAGAGAGTCGTGTGCAATATATCAACGTTTACACAAACGAAGGAATAGTTCAAAGACATCATGTCTACTAGTCATCCATTAAAGTAAATATACTTTCACAAGTAAAGGTACAAAGGAGGACACATACCTATCCTATGCAGCTATCGTTTGTAGATTATATCACCACATCGAGTCAAAATATTTTTGATTAAATGATTAATTTCATTCATGTTGGGGATTGTTGGAAAAATGTTAATTTTGGAGCTTTGAATGAGAAATTGATTCAAACGTTGTTGAGGAAAAATGTGGAACCAGTTGTTGGTTTGTAAATGTGCAACCGTGCACGAGATGGGTAACGCGAATGTTTGAGCCGGTCGGGCCCTCCATGGGCCTGTGGATATTTTAACCCAATTATTTTCCTCAAATAGAGCATATCTTTTCCAAATTATGTTTTGGAATTAAAAGGATAAATATTAAAAGTTTCCTTTAATTTAGATAATAATTTTGGAAGTTGATCTTTAAAGGCTCATTGATTTCAATATTAAATGCTCTATTAGGTTGCAATAGTTCAGTATGTGAAACCCCTGTAAATATCATGTAAAACTACTAGGTTTAACAGACTTAAAAACACAAACAATTTTCTATTATTTTACTTTTGTGATTTTTAAAACTACGTTTTGGTGATAGAAGAAGGCAATGGTATAGTTTGTGATCTCTGTAGTTGTGCTACTGTAGAAGATCATGTGGTTGTTATACCCTAGGAGACAGACAATTGACAATCTCAAGCACCAAGGAGTGGCTTAAATCTGTCTTAAGGAAACTCTGTAGATATAGGCCTTAACTCTTTTCCAATTGGTTTTGTTTTTGTTATTTTGTATCTATTTTTGTTCTATTCGATTCAGTATTTTAATACAATATTTATAATTTATTGTTATTTTTATTCTTGGATGAACACTTTTCTAACAATAAACCCTCTGTCACACTAAAACTATCACATGTTAACATTTTTTGGTCAACTTTTTTGGACTTTGACTGTATTTTAATGTTACATGTGACAATTTTAATATGACGGATGAAGTATCATATAAAGATAAAATATATAATATAATTGATATAGAAAAACTTTAAAATTTACGTTCAGCGTCTATCCTGTACAAGCCGACGAAACACTAAGAATTAATTATTAAGCACGTTCTAGTGAACACCTAAAAAAACAAATATATATATTAAATTGAAGAGACATAACAAATATGATAACTGTTGCGCGTAATAAGTGCTCCACAATTCTGCAAGTGTACACGTCGCAAGTTATAGTATAAAAGATATCATCTCTACAGGGATTGGTGCCACTTCAAGAATTCAATCTCTTGCATTGTAAAAAGTAAAAACACAACTAGGTGATTGTAGGAGTTTTAATTAACAACTAAACTAGAAAGCAAATAAGTAAAAGAATATGTAATCAAATGAGAGAGAATAGGCCAGGTTATCGTGAGTTGAGGAGTGATAGCCAATTGGATCGTCTTGGTAAAAGAGTGCAAGGGCAACTCAGTTGCCGTGGCAACTTGCGCAACGGGGTTGCCTTGGCAGCTAATCGACGGTTGCGTGGACGACTGGCTGGGCAGCTGGGCAGCAACTTCAAGGTTCGGCGGAGCGTTCTTCAATGGTTTCTTCTTATCCCTAAGTCGAAACTCTAGCTATTTGTGCATGCCTTGATAATACATCCCTGCGTGAATCAAGGGTGAACAACAACCAATCTTGCGCTCCTCTTAGCCGTTGAAATCCTTAACATATTCCTAAGCCGGATTAATATTCACCATCAATAGATTGAATGAAGACCATACTCATTCGTTTCTTGAACCTAACTCTCTCGATATTAGATAAATGATGAAGTTACGAGATTATCTCCCAATTCACTCGCAAACAAGAATAAAAACCAAGAATGAGTAAACCTTAAATTGAAAGTGCAAACTCTTATTACCTAAACAAAATCCAATTGTTTCTCACAACCACAAAACACAATAACCTTAGCCAAATAGATTTAGTTCATGGCTAGGTTCAAAAGAAACACAAGACAAAGAATTCCTAACATAAACCTAATTGAACAAGAAAGAAAAAGATGAAGAATATTTGAAGCCTTTGTTGAAATCTCTCCCTCCTTGCTCTCCCTTGCTCTTGTCGAAATCTATCCCTTCTCTCCTTGAGTTTGACGGCTTGGTCTCCTTTAAATAGGAGATGGTTAGGTCAAAATCCTTATTGAGGAGAAAGTTAAGTTGGAATTAAATACTTTAAAAGAATATAATTCTTTATTATATTTAAATTCCTTCTAGATCTTCTCCTATCTTTTTGGGATTTAATTTCTCTTTGACCTTTTCATGGAAATCAAACTCCTTTGGGATTTAACTTTGCTCCACGTCATCTTGGGCTTATCTAGTCATCAATTTCGACTGCCATATCATCTTATCCCTTATCGACAATTGCCCTGGCAACTAGCTCGGCATCTCCTTCATGCATTGCCCTGGCAACTAGCTCGACATCTCCTTCATGCATTGCCCTGGCAACTGGTTCCAGCCTTGCTTTGGCAAGTGATTCTGCACACACACAAAAACACACCAAAGTAGTATCTTTTTCCACAAAATTAAGCAAAATATGAAATCAAGCTTGTCCACCAAGGAAACAATGCAAACATGCATGAATGGCTAATAATGCAACTAATATGAGCCTAAGTCTAGCAATAATATGAATAAAAAGGGTGAATAAAATAGTACTTTTAGACACTTAACACACCCCCAAACTCGAACTATTGCTTGTCCTCAAGCAATGCAAACTAATAATTACCCGCCAAGACTTCAATTTTCACAAACTTAGCTTTGAACTTGATTTCAATTCTCAGAACCGTGGCACAAAGTATGATCGACTTTTCATTTTTCCAGAAAACTTAGGAGTTACTCGGAATCAAACTATAATGCTTGTGAGTGTGTGTGCGGAGTTGTGTGCAAGTTGATTTTTCGGATTCTATGCAAACAAGAGGTTTTCAAATTACTTCATTGGGTTCTTTTAACATGTTTTAACTAGAGCCGGTTTCGTGCACCTCTAGTGTTTTGTTTTTAGTTTTCTTAAGTTAATTAATTTATTCGACTAGAGCCGGTTTCGAGTACCTCTAGCGATCAATTTTTAGCACATACTAGAGCCAATTTCGGGCACCTCTAGTGATCAATTTTTAGCACATACTAGAGCCAATTTCGGGCACCTCTAGCATTCATCCAATTTTTATTCTAATCCCCCAACTTTTTAACTATCAACCTAAGTTCGCTAGAATTCCTTAAATCAATCAAGCCACACAATGTTTCATCAAGTTTAGCATCATAATACGATTCTAAGTGTTTCTATGTTTATCCTAGAATAAAAAGTTCTATCAATTAAGTACATTGGCAAAGTCATCATCGGATATTCATCAAATCTAGGCAATTCTTGTTCCAACTAAAGGCATGGCAAGCAATTTATGTATCCTACATGCAATACTTAAGATGAATGCAACTAAACATGGTAACTAACTAATAACAATCCCCCCAAACTCGAGTGAGGCATTGTCCTCAATGCATGCACAAAGAAAAATAAAATAAAGGAAAGTAAAATGCAAATGAGGACTTACTCTGAGAGTTTGTCGTCGTGGATGATTAGTTTCCTTTTGGTCGGTGTCTTGATTCTTTTGCTTGAACGTGGTGGTTGCTTCCTTGTTGCCGATGGTGGAATCGATCCTCGTACGGGGTTGTCCTCATCGTCCTCTTCATCAATGTCATTGGCTTTTCGCTTGGGCTTGGAAGATTCGATTGGTGCAGTCTTTGTTGGTGCAATGGAAGACTCATTTGAATCTAAAAAATCAGACAAAGATTCAGTATGAGTTGATTCGGGCATAGGTACTTTACCTTTGGCTTTTGCAGTGGTTGCCGGGGCGTCTTTAGCTTTGGTTGCCGTGACATCTTAAGTGTTGGTTGCCGTGGCAACTGCTTGGGCAGGCGCAGTGTAGGTTGTCACGGCAAGGATTTCGGCAGGAAAGATAGGGAACAACACGCGGCTGTTCGGGTACTTTTCCAGGATGAGGGTGATAGCATTGTTGTGATCCTTCATGTACCACATGAACATTAGTTGTTGGTATTCAATTTGCCTAAGGCGGTTCGCCAACGGTTGTAAGAGTGCTTCAAGTTGTCCCGAGGTTGTTGTCCGAGTTGCCCGAGCATCAGTTGCTTGAGCATAAAGAGTTGCCGAGGCGGCAGGAGTTGCCGAGGCAACTGAAGGCGTTGGGGATTTTACTGGTGCCTCTCCTATTAGCTTTCAGATTTGTGCTCGATTCTAACTGGACTTTGGTAGGGCCTTTTCATCAGTGGACTCACTTGGGACATGCATCTCCTTGCAAAGATTGTAAATTAAGCAAGGGAAGAAAAGAGAACCCTTGTCTTTTGTGCTACATACAAAAATCTCATCACAAATAATTTTTCCAATGTTAATGATGCGATTATGCAAGATAGAATGTATGAGCAAAAGACGAGGTGTATCAACGGTGGTATTGTGTGTTGTGGGCATTAAAGAAGTTTTAACAAACTTATTCCATAATTTTGCTTCGGGTTTAAGCCGAAGGCGATTTACCATGCCCTTGTATTTATCGTCGTTCCAATGAGTTCCCGGTAGAGTGAGTTCTTGAAGCACCTTGTCGAGTTGCTTGGGCGTGAGTTGATCAACAAAGGCTTGATGTTCGTCTTTCTCAATGTAGAGCTCGTAAAAGGTGTTGATGTTTTCAGAACTTATGAGTATAGCCTTGCCACGAACAAAAACATAAGGATTATCCGGGTTAGGTGAGTGAGCATAGAATTCTCTTACCCATGAGATGTTACCCGGTTCTGATTGATGGCAAAAGATTTGCCACTTTTGATGTGCAATCCTTTCGAAGATGAATGGTTCAAGTTCAAAATCTTGATGAGAGTTGGAGTATTCAAAGCCTTGTTCTTCGCAAGTCTTTCAGCTTTCAAACTTGGAGTAAAATCTTTCTTGAACCACCGGTGTAGCAAACTTCTTGTATCTTGGTTCTTTGGAGGAACTTGGATGAACCAAAAATTCGATTTTGGATGCCATGGATGATTTTGGTTGTGAGTTTGGTAAAAACAAAGAAAAGAAAGCAAAAGAAACTAAAGAGTTGCAAGATGAAAAGTAGGAATAGGTTTCTTGGAATTTAAGGGTGATGGGTTAAATAGAAAAGATAGGTAGTATATATGGTGGGTGGGATTAATTGGAAAGAAAGAAAACAAGTGTTTTGAATTATGGGTAGGGGATGACTAGGGTATTTGGGGAAGGAGAAGGGTTTGGCCGGCTATGTAGGGTTTATTTAGGGTAAATTGGAGGCTTAATATAAGCCTTAGATTTAGCCCATTAATTTCCTTGTTGATGAAGTTTCCCTCTTGAATCAAATTCCTCTTTATCTTGAACTCTTTTCCTACAATTCAAAAATAAATAAAATAAGAATTAAAATTAAAGATAAACTAATAAAAGAAAATAAATAAAGATGTACAAAGAAATTCTTAAACTTAAAATTTCAAAACAATTAGATAAATATGAAAGAAAGATGTAGTCTTAATCTTAAAGAAAATAAATAAATTTATCATAAAAAGAAAAAACAACCAAAATTAATAAATAAAAAAATAAATAGTTCAAAAAAAAAAATCGAAAGGAGAGCATGCTCATGCATCTCCTAAGGTGACCACTTCTTTGTTACGTTCCACATGGGCACCGTTGTAGTGCTTCAATCTTTGTCCGTTGACTTTGAATTCATGTTCGTCAGTGATGGACTTGATTATCACGGCACCATGGTAGAACGGATTGACAACTTCGAATGGTCCCGACCATCTTGATTTCAGTTTTCCCGGGAAAAGTTTCATCCGAGAATTGAATAAGAGAACTAGTTGCCCTGGCATGAATTGCCGCGGTAATAGTTTCTTGTTATGCCATTGCTTTGTTTTCTTCTTGTAGATTCGTACATTGTTATAGGCGAGTGCACGGAATTCTTCTATCTCGTTGAGGTCCAACAAACGTTTTTTCTGGCACTTTCCCAATCCATATTCACGGTCTTGATTGCCCAATATGCCTTGTGTTTGATTTCCACCAGTAGATGGCATGTTTTGCCATAGACAAGTCGGAAGCGAGACATACCTAAGGGTGTTTTGAATGCAGTGCGATATGCCCAATGTGCATCATCTAGTCTTACTGACCAATCCTTCCTAGAGGGATTTACAACTTTCTCGAGTATACCCTTCAATTATCGGTTGGAAATTTCTACTTGCCCATTGGTTTGTGGGTGATATGCCGTGGCAATTTTGTGTGACACGCCGAAGCGTTGCAACATCTTGGCAATAAGTTTGTTGTCAAAGTGCTTGCATTCATCACTGCTAATTGCTCTCGGCATCCCAAACTGTGTAAATATATTTTTCTACAAGAATCGTTGCACGGTCTTAGAATCGTTGGTGGGAACTGCAGCTGCCTCAACCCATTTAGACATGTAGTCAATAGCAAGTAGAATGTAGAGGTTGCCGAATGAAGATGGGAAAGGTCCCATAAAATTGATCCCCCATACATCGAACAATTCCACCTCGATGATGTTTTAGAGCGGCATCTCATGTCGTCTAGAGATATTGCCCGTCCTCTGGCAACTATCACATTGCTTGTAAAACTGATGGGCATCTTTGTACAGTGTTGGCCAATACAAACCAGATTGCAAAACTTTGGCCGCGGTACGTGTTCCTCCAAAATGTCCTCCGTAGGGTGAAGAATGGCATTGCTGGAGTATATTCTACTGCTTCTCTTTAGGGACACATCGGCGTATAACATGATCTACACATTGTTTAAACAAAAGAGGCTTGTCCCAAAAGTAATGCTTAGCATCATGGCGGAACCGGTTCTTCCCTTGGTGAGTAAGGTCATAAGGTAAAATACCACAAACAAGGAAATTAACTAAATCTACGTACCAGGGTATTGCCGAGGCATGTGTTGTCGTGGAAACTGCTTCCATGGTTGTCGAGGCGTGTGCGTCTAGAGTTGTCGCGGCATGCGCATCAAGGGTTGCCCAGGCATACACGTCTGGAGTTATCGAGTGCGTCAAGGGTTGTCGAGGCATGCGCATCCATGGTTGTCGAGGCAACAAACAGTTGCTCATCTGGGAATGCATCGCATATCTCTAAATCTGTGTCCTCCTCCCTATTGCTTTCTAAGCGTGATAAGTGATCGGCCACTTGATATTCTGTTCATTTCACGTCCTTAATTTCAATGTCAATCTCTTGTAAAAGTAATATCCAACGAATCAAACGAGGCTTGGCATCATTTTTAGCAAATAGATACTTAATTGCCGAATGGTCCGTATGAACAATTACCTTTGTACCAATCAAATAGGATCGGAATTTGTCAAATGCGAAAACTACGGCTAGTAACTCTTTCTCCGTTGTTGTGTAATTCACTTGAGCGCTATTAAGAGTTTTACTAGCGTAGTATATCACATGAAAGGTCTTACCTGTGCGTTGGCCTAGGACTGCTCCTACCACGAAATCACTTGCATCACACATGAGCTCAAAAGGTAGTGTCCAATCGGGTGGAACGACAATGGGTGCCAAGACAAGTTTTTTCTTTAGGGTTTCGAATGCTTGGGCGCAAGAATAATCAAAATTGAATACTTTATCTTGTTCAAGCAAATTACACAAGGGTTTAGTAATTTTAGAAAAATTATGAATGAACCTCCTGTAAAAACCTGCATGTCCAAGAAAGCTTCGGACTCCTTTAACCGAACTTGGTGGGGGTAATCTCTCGATCACGTCCACCTTGGCTTTGTATACTTCAATTCCCTTGGATGAAATCTTGTGGCCGATCACTATTTCTTCATCTACCATAAAATGGCACTTCTCCCAATTAAGAACTAAATCGGTTTCTTCACATCTTGCCAACACCTTCTCTAAATTGCCGAGGCAACTGTCGAAGTCATTACCAAAAACGAAAAAATCATCCATGAAGATCTCAAGGAATTTTTCGACCATGTCTAAAAAGAGTGCCATCATGCATCTTTGGAAGGTCGTCGGGGCATTACACAATTCAAACGACATCCTTTAGAAAATATAAGTATCGTATGGGCATGTGAAGGTTGTCTTTTCTTGATCTTCTGGTGCTATGCAATTTGATTGTAACCTGAATAACCATCAAGAAAACAATAAAATGGTTTACCTGCAAGACGGTCAAGCATTTGATCAATAAAGGGTAATGGGGAGTGATCTTTCCTAGTGGCTTTATTTAGCTTTCGATAATCCATACAAACCCTCCAACCGATTACAGTCCTGGTTGGAATGAGTTTATTGTTTCCATTACTTACCACCGTTATACCTCCCCTTTTCGGTACACATTGTACCAGACTTACCCATGTACTATCCGAGATAGGGTATATGATGTCAACGTCAAGCCACTTGATGATTTCTTTCATTACAACCCCTTTCATGGCATGATTCAGTCTTCTCTGGGCATCAATCGAAGGTTTGTGATCATCTTCCAATAAAATCTTGTGCATGCACACTACCGAGGTAATTCCCTTCAAGTCGACAATTGTCCACCCTGTTGCCTTCTTGTGTAGCGTCAACATTTTGATCAGCTTCTTTTCCTGCTCAGGCTGTAAGTTAGAGGAAATAATTACAGGCAATGTATTATCGGTTCCCAAGTAAGCATATTTTAATTGTCCCAGTAATTTTTTCAACTCAAGAATCGGTGGTTATTCAATGAAGGGCTTTTCGAGTTTACCTTCCTTACCTGAGTAATCCAGTGGTTCAAAGTATGTACCTAGTCAATTGACTAACCAATTTGCCTCTTCTTGTTGTTCCTCATCGATCGGTTTTTCATACTCCTTAGGTTCCTCTTGATCGACAATGTAGTTTCCAAGGCAACTAAATTCCTCGTCGAAGTTAATCTCTGTCGTGGCATGAAGAAGTTGGCATTCTTCCAGATCATCGGCATGCCTTAGTGTTTGGAAAACATTTAGTTTAACTTGCTGGTCATTCACCCTCATTGTGAGTTCTCCCTTTTCAACATCGATCAAGGTTCTCCCTGTTGCTAGGAAGGGTCTCCCGAGAATGATAGGTGCATGTTCATTTGCTTCACAATCCAAAACAATAAAGTCAGCGGGAAAAATAAATTTATCAACTTTTACCAGTATGTCTTCGGTTTTTCCCTTTCGATGCACATAGGATCTGTCGGCTAGCTATAGCATAACTGTTGTAGGTCTTGCCTTCCCGATTCCTAGTTTCTGGAAAACCGATTTAGGCATCAAGTTTATGCTTGCTCCAAGGTCACATAATGCTTTCCCGACATAGTGGTTTCCAATGGAACAGGGTATTGTGAAACTTCTGAGATCCTTCAACTTGGGTGACATGCGATTGTGCAACATGGCCATGCATCCCTCTGTTGCGGCAACTGTTTCAAACTCTCTTAGCCTTGTTCTCTTGGACACAATGTCTTTAAAAAACTTGGCATAGTTCAGCATTTGTTCAGTCGCCTCAACCAACGGCAAGTTGATGTGGACTTGTTTTAGGATATCAAGAAACTTCTTGAATTGATATTCTTACTTTTGTCGCTTTAACCTTTGTGGGAATGGTGGTGGAAGTCGGATATCTTCGATCCTTTCATTGGTCTGGAACCTGATTGATGGCATTGCTGGGGCAACTAGAGTTGCTGAGGCATCGTCAACTGGGGTTGCTGTGGCATCCTTATCGCTGGTTGCCGAGGCATGCTTATCGTTGGTTGCCGCAGCAATTCCTGGTTCAGCATCTGAGGCTTTGCCGCTGAGTTCGCTTGTTCTTTTTGTGGAGTTTTGTTTGATGAGAGAGATTGAGCCTCTTTAAGTTGTTGGCCACTTCTAGTGGTGATCGCCTTACATTGCTCATGGCCAGTTCCTCTTGCGACTTCAGTATCGCTAGGTAAACCTCCTTGCGGTCTAGTATTCAGGTTTTGAGCAAATTGTCCGACTTGATTTTCCAATGATTTGATTGCCGCCTCTTGGTTTTGCAATCTCATCTCGGTCCTGTTAATAAAAGCAACAATTTTTTTATGAAGTTACTATTCTCAGCCATATAAGATTCAGTTTCAATATAAAAGCATTGAGAGAACTTTCCAAAGAACTAGATATTGTCGGTTGTTGCTGCGGCATATTCTGTTGGAATCCTGATGCTTGTGCATTCTGATTGTTCTGGTTTAGAGCATTGTTGGGATTACTCTATGAAAAATTTAGGTGCTTCTTCCAAGCTGGATTGTATGTATTGGACATCAAATTGTTGTTCCGGTTGTAATTCCCCACATAAAAGCTGGATTCCGAATTCTGCATACATTTAGAAGAATCATGGTTACCACCACATAACTCACAAAAGGAATCTATTACCTTGACCTCATGTGTGTTGTTTGGTTTTTGCATGTTATGGACCATCTTGGTTAGAGTGGCCAATTGTGCCGAAATTGAGTATGATGATCCCAATTCATGTATTGTGGCTTGGCGTCTAACTCCTCATCTTCTAGCAGATGGGAATTGATAATCATTCTTGGCAAGCCTGTTTAGAATTTGCATTGGTTCCTCCGGTGACTTATCTAGGAGTATGTCGTTTGTCGAGGCATCTAGCATCATCCTTGTTGGTGTATTCACAGCATTGTAAAACACTGTTACTTGTGTCTAAACTTGGAATCTGTGTAGGGGGCATTTGTGTAGAAGTTCTCTATATCGCTCCTAAGCCTCGTACATAGATTCATCATCTGTCTGCCGAAAAGAAGTAATTTCGTTACGAAGCTTATCAGTCAAATTTGTGGGATTAAATCGAGCAAGGAAATCACGACAAAGACCGGTCTAAGATCCTATTGATCCGGCAAGAATATTATTCAACCATGCTTTCGCCCTATCCCTCAGTAAATAGGGGAATAACCTTAGTCGTAAAACATCGGGGGTGACTCCTTGTATTTTGAATGAATTGCAAATCTCGAGGAAAGATTTAAGATGTTGTCGTGCATCTTCAGTTGCTGAGTCGCCAAATTGACAAATTGTGTTGATCATATTGAACATCACCGGTTTCAACTCAAAGTGGTCAGCTTCAATTTTATGTGTGACAACTCCTGGATTAAGTCTTTCAAGATCTTCTTCAAGATAGTCTCGAATAGTTCTATTTCGTGCAAGAATCACTCCTCCTCCTGCTGGAACATCTTGATTCATATTCCCGTCTTGATTAGCCATTGCTACTCTTAACCTTCATCTGAGTCTTTGCAAGGTTCATTCGATTTATGGATTAAAGGGATATTCTGGTGTAATCGGTCTCACCCTGGTCATATACCAATGCAAAACCAAAGTTTGTTAACCCTTTAAATCTTAAACAAGAAAAAAAAAGTGCAAGAAAATAAAAACAAAGTTGCTATTGCCAATCCCCGACAACGGCGCCAAAAACTTTTTGTGCGTAATAAGCGCAACACAATTGTGCAAGTGTACACGTTGCAAGTTATAGTATAAAAGATATCGTCTCCACAGGGATTTGTGCCACTTCAAGAATTCAATCTCTTGTACTGTAAAAAGTAAAAACACAAGTAGGTGGTTGTAGGAGTTTTAACTAACAACTAAACTAGAAAGCAAATAAGTAAAAGAATATGTAATCAAATGAGAGAGAATAGGCCAGGTTATCATGAGTTGAGGAGTGATATCCGATTGGATCGTCTTGGAAAAAGAGTGCAATGGCAACTCAAATGCCGTGGCAACTTGCGCAGCGGGGTTGCCTTGGCAACTAATCGACTGTTGCCTGGGTGACTGGCTGGGCAACTGTTTGGGCAGCTAGGCAGCAACTTCAAGGTTTGGCGGAGCATTCCTCAATGGTTTCTTTTTATCCCTAAGTCGAAACTCTAGCTATTTGTGCATGCCTTGATAATACATCATTGCGTGAATCAAGGGTGAACGACAACCAATCTTGCGCTCCTCTTAGCCGTTGAAATCCTTAACTTATTCCTAAGCTGGATTAATCTTCACCATCAATAGATTGAATAAAGACCATACTCATTCGTTTCTTGAATCTAACTTTCCTGATATTAGATAAATAGATGAAGTTACGAGATCCTCTCCCAATTCACTCGCAAACAAGAATAAAAACCAAGAATGAGTAAACCTTAAATTGAAAGTACAAACTCTTATTAACTAAACAAAATCTAATTGTTTCTCACAACCTCAAAACAAAATAACCTTAGCCAAATAGATTTAGTTCATGGCTAGGTTCCAAAGAAACACAAGACAAAGAATTCCTAACATAAACCTAAGTGAACAAGAAAGAAAAAGATGAAGAATAGTTGAAGCCTTTGTCGAAATCTCTCCATCCTTGCTCTCCCTTGCTCTTGTCGAAATCTCTCCCCTCTCTCCTTGAGTTTGACGGCTTGGTCTCCTTTAAATAGGAGATGGCTAGGGCAAAATCCTTCTTGAGGAAGAAGTTAAGTTAGAATTAAATACTTTAAAAGATTATAATTCTTTATTATTTTTAAATTCCTTCTAGATCTTCTCCT
Source organism: Hibiscus mutabilis (assembly GCA_019671005.1). Taxonomy (NCBI): domain Eukaryota; kingdom Viridiplantae; phylum Streptophyta; class Magnoliopsida; order Malvales; family Malvaceae; genus Hibiscus; species Hibiscus mutabilis. Next base: position 23,264,759 of record CM033719.1, on the reverse strand, counting down.
ATCTTTTTGGGATTTAATTTCTCTTTGACCTTTTCATGGAAATCAAACTCCTTTGGGATTTAACTTTGCTCCACGCCATCTTGGGCTTATCTAGTCATCAATTTCGACTGCCATATCATCTTATCCCTTATCGACAATTGCCCTGTCAACTAGCTCGGCATGCATTGCCCTGGCTACTAGCTCGGCATCTTCTTCATGCATTGCCCTGGCAACTGGTTCCAGCCTTGCTGTGGCAAGTGATTCTGCAGACACACAAAAACACACCAAAGTAGTATCTTTTTCCACAAAATTAAGCAAAATATGAAATCAAGCTTGTCCACCAAGGAAACAATGCAAACATGCATGAATGGCTAATAATGCAACTAAGATGAGCCTAAGTCTAGCAATAATATGAATAAAAAGGGTGAATAAGATAATACTTTTAGACACTTAGCAATAACCACTCTTCAATCAATTGTATAATAGTCTTCTTCTATCATTTAAATTTTTAGTTCTGAAATTCAGCTATGGGTCTCCTTATCTTTAACTAAAGTCCATATCTGCATCTTAGAAATAAAAAAGGGTTTTGAATTGTTGATGACAATTTTGGGCAATACCAAATAGGGAGGTGGAGATGGTGGCCAAAGGAAGGTTTAGGGCTGACAGAGGATGGTTCACTCGTCGTAAGATAAGACGAGAGCCAAGAAAGACCATGGTTGATCGTTGGATCAGGTGGTTCACCCTAAGTTAATTTGGGGCCAAGGCATGTTGGCCATGTCAGGCTAATGGCTAAAGCCATTTGAGGAAAAAAGAGAGTGATCGATGTAAAATGGGCATGACAACCCTTTTAGAGAGTTCAGGGAGCTTCCCTTTTGTCTTCAGCCTTGGGGTATATATAGCCCTTTAGTGTTGTAAATAGAGTGATGGCTGATGAGATCGTACCAGGCCTAGTGACGTTAGTGATGCCCTGACATGTTATAGTTTGGCTGTCAAGCTGCGAGCTCGCTCGAACTTGATAGTTGTCTCATTGTGGTGCACTGGCCGAGAGAGGGAGATCTCTGGGGATTAATAAGAAGAAGTTATGAGGGGATCTCTGAGCTTTGTGGTGCGAAGATAAATTTTGGTTGTTCACCCATTCTGATGTGGGCGGAGAGTCAGAGTAGTTTTTTGGAAGCGTTTGGAGGAGGTACAACACTAAAGTGGAAGGAATTAAGGCTAGAGATGAAGAATCTCTTTCCCATTAATTTGCTACTTATCACATGGGTAGAGATCTTTTCTTAAATTTTCCTTATTCTACTTTGTCGATCAAGATCCTAAGAGGAGCGAAGGCTATAACGATGAGGGTGGAGGAGAATCGGACCATCAATATGGTTGGGCCATGGTCGAGTGTAGTACGGTTGAGCACGAGGCAAAAAGATTACTAGAGTTTCGCAGACTACAATAGTCGAATTTCAAGTTTGAATTTGAGGTTTCAAAAGGAACTTTTTGTCTTATTGATCACGATGATGGAGAGAGTAAGGCTATGCAATGGTTTTTTTGCCTCTGTTTCTATTTGAGGCTAAGTTCTATTTACTTATGTATTCGTTTATCTATGATCTACTGACCGACTACAGTGTGGCCCCTAGGCAGCTGACGAGGGTATCTTGGTGGCTTATCATCGATTATCTTTTTAAACACACAAAGGAAATATAGAAGCCTTTTGTGAAGGTTCTGAGGAGATTGTTTACCCTTAGCCTGATTTTTCAAAATAGTTTGGGGTTATTGGCTTTCATGAAGTGGCACGAAAAGAGAGACTTTATTGCTGACCCCATCAAGGGGTGGGGCAGTTCTAATAATTTGACCCTGGACCGTTCTAAGTATATTAAGGTAGTGTAGAGGCAGGGTGAGGAGCTTGGCTTACCTCTGAGATTGAGGGAATGTGGGTCAATGTGGGGAAGGATATCACCATTCAATTGGTTTTTGAAGTGTGCCTTCAGGGGTATAGTCCCTACGGTTATAGGACTTTGCGGCTGAGGAAATGTTATGTTCTTCCTCTGGGTACTTTATCTAGCAGAACTGTATAGCCCTACAACAGTGAAGATGAATTGGCCCGAGTACTCGTCAGCGTTGAGCCTGAGGTGAGAGATTAGTTGGTTAGCTATGTGTGTTATCCTCGAAGAAAGTGGTCGTCTACCCTGATGCTTCTTTTGTTGATAGGCTGTATGCTCGGGCCAGGTGGTTCGACTTTGACCATCCCTCACATGAAAGAGGGTGATATTTTGAAAAGATAAGTTCGAATCTTGGTGCTAGTCTGTAACGATCTAAATTTTTGTGTCAATGATAAGGCGTTGACCCGGGTTATGGACCATTTGTGTTGGATTGGGTAATTGGACCATTGGGCCAAGTTTGGGATAATTTGGTTAAGCTTTAGGATATCGTATTATAATGAGGCAAACACTCTTTTTGGAGATGACACCATCCCACACCCATTTTTCTTCTCCTACACCCTTCTTCTTCTTTCCTCTTCTTTTAAGATTATTTTCCCAAACTAAAAATTAAATCTTTACCTTTTAAACTTTTATTTTGAGATTCATGATAGAAGAAGAAATTAATCTCCTCTTAAAGAGCTTCAAGAAAAGTATAAAATTATGGTAAAAAGTTAAGATGTTATCTTATGGGTTTTTTTGGGGTTCAAGGCTTTAAGGATTCTCCTTTGAAATTAATGGTGTAAATTTGTAGGTAAGCATTACCCTAACGATTATTTCATGTCTTGCTTTGTTTCCATGTTGTGTGGAAACTATAGATGGTTGGGAAGTTTCTTCAAGCTTGAAACAAGGAGGAAGCATGAGGGATGTTGAGTGACATCTTGATTTTTGGAATCTTTGCTTAAGGTTATTACACTACTAACACTTTTGGTTCTTGCACATCCTGATGATGATGCTTTGCTTGCTATTTTTGGTGTTATTGGTTATTTTTTGGTGTTAAGGGCTAGAGACCCTCTATATTGCCATAAACCGAGATTGATATTAATAACATGTAAAAAATTGAGATATAAGGTTGGGGTGTTTGATTTAGAGGCTTTAGGGACGATTTCCCAAGCCTAGAAAGCTATTTTTGGGCTTCAGTACTGGTATATGGGGAGTCATACCGGTACCCTAAGTGTTTTGGGTTGAAGAACATTATTTGAATGTGTTGAATAGAGATAAGGGTACTGGTATAGTGTTCAACCTATACCAATATGCCAAACATAGTTGTATCAATACATGTCGACCCATACCAATACGCAAAGGCTAAGAAAAATTCCAGTAAGCTATTTCGATATCGGTACACTGTGAGTATTGGTAACCAAAGGTACCATAAAAGTACGTAAAGGCCAGTACTGGTACTTACTGGGCAATTTGCCCACAAAAATAGTTTTGAGTTCAGAGGGCTGATAGTTCGAGAAAGATCATCTAATAGACTTCTAATATGGTAAAATGAATAGTAAACTTGAGATATCACTCTCTTATACGAGCATAATATGTAATAATATGGTAAAACCTTAGGTCACTTGTTGTAATAGCAATCATAGGATATCCTTAGTGGATCGAGTGATATTGTGTGTTGTATGGTTATCTTGTCTATGTTGTGTGTTGTATTAGACACCTTGTTTGGTTGGGTCACATTGGTTGATGGGATCCAGATACCCAAAGAGCATGTTGTAACACAATTAGATGAGACATCAGATGTATGTTCTCGAGGCTGTGTGACATCGAGCCTCATCCTAATATACTCAATGAAAGATTTTGAGTATGAGTGTATGTTCTTGAGGCTGTATGGGTCTCACCCAGAGTGTACGTTTCCGAGGCTGTGTGATACCGAGCTTAATTCTAGATTTGTGGTATGATGCTTATGATTGCTGTGTGAAATTTAATGCATTCATTGATTATTTTGCTATTTGTTTAGGTGACTAAAGGTAGCGTCATATGATGTTGTATTTGCCATGTCATCATTTCTAGCTACATGCTCATATTTATAAATTGCATGAAGCATGGTTGGGTAGAAGTGTATCCTGAACTTGTTAACTCAACGTTTAGAATCGTTGTTTTTGTTCACAGGTTAAAAGGTTTGGCACGTTGCTTGGTGGAGCACCATAAGAGAAGGATTTTAGCGTCTTGACTCACCAAAGTATAGTACTTAGATCTTTGGGCTAGGTATTCATATAACCATATTGTGTGTTTTGTAACTCGTATTTGGATTTAAATTGATTTAGTCGAATGCTTTTACAATATAATTTAAAAAGTTCTCCATTATAAATGCCTTAAAATATTATATATGTTTTAAATTATTGAAAAATCTAATGGATTCAAAAATTGAGCATGGATTGTGCTAAACTAGGTCAAAATTTTAAGGTTGCGAGTTAGGCTTGGGGCCTAAATGTGACATCAAGGTTTAGGGTGTTACTTTTAGTGGTATCAAAGCCTAGGTTTAGTTGGTTCTAGGAAAACCTCAGGGTGGTTAGGAGTCATGGATAGGTGTCTAGTGAATATGAGCCTTTGGTCTAAGTTTGTACACTTCCAAGACTGGAATCTAGATGGTGTGTCATGTATTCTTGTGTGTCGCTGATTGTGACATTAAGATAATTACGAATGTGGTCGTGAGGGCCAAAATGAGGGCCAAACTTCTTAGGATAATGACTCTGAAAGCAAGATTGTCCAAGACGTTAAGGATTGAATTAAAGAAGGATGTCAGAGTTAAGGATGCGTCCTTAAACTGCCACTTGAATGATACCCGTAGTTGTGTGGCATGAACTACCTTGAAGCCTTCGATTTTACCTTGAGAAAATCTCGTGGAAAGACTCTGTACGTTTGAATGAACGACCTTTATGGTACTATTGAAGATGACATGCTTTCGATCAACTAGTGGTTGTGCATCAACCAAAAGCCCCTTCATCTATGGTGAGAGATTACTGGTGACATAATATCATGTGGTGGTGATATAGTATAGCAGAAAAATGTGTGATTCCATTTAATGTTGCGAGGTATTTGATGGCTATGAGATTCTAAGTACGCTCTTAGTTAGCCGAATACTCTGAGATTTTGAGCAATATACGCTTGTTGTGAATTGATTACGATGGTGGTTGAAGAGACATATCCAAATGTGTGAAAGGCAGTACTCAATATTGGTAGATTTTAGGACCCACCTATTCATACGTCCATAGTGAGATCACCTGAGAATGAAGTATTCTAGTTAAAAACTTAGAGTTGGGGTGAAAGTAACAAACCTCCAGAATTTAAGGTGACTGTGGACAAGGTTTATTGGACATGTTCGTTTGAGGCTTGAGGTTGAATGCTTTTTGACAGACTTGGTAGAGTTGTCTTTTTGAGAATTGATATGATTCTAGACATTGGTTACTTTTCGGAACAAAGCTAGCTGGAGATGTCAAGCGTAGTTATTAAAGCTTAAGGGTTTTGAGGGAACCAAACTTTTGGTAATAGGAATGAGGAACTACCACATTTATAACGTTATTTTAGATTTGATATGGCAGATGGTGTGGTATACGACTAAGAAATTTATGTCTCTCAAACGGGAGACTTTAGTAAGAAGTCTATTTCAGATGTTGGGGACACAAGCTTTCTGAGAGATGCCAAAAGCGAAGGGGCAAACCACCTCCATGGTCTTACCTTTGGTCTCTTGGAAGTTGTGAAAGCTATTCTAAGGCCTTCTAACATGTCTCGCAAGACACATGTAGGGGGAATCCATTGATATAGACCTAAGGGTTTTAGAAGTTCGTGTGAGGATGGCTTGATCAAAGCTAAACAATGGTTGTGAGTTAATCAGAAGAATTCTGAGGCATATAAAGGATAGTCTGAAGGATGATCTTGATTTCATTGTCGTCCTCCTTAAGGGCAATGCTTATGAGTGGTTGGAGATTGTTGAGTTGAGACTGCGACCTATACTCTCAACCTAAGATTTCTTCTTGAGAAAGTTCAAAAAGAAGTACATTAGTGAGGCCCATATGTGTTTCATGTCTTACTTCATTTCCATGTTGTGTGGCAAGTGGAGATGGTTAGAAAGCTTCTTCAAGCTAGAAAAAATGAGAAAGATTGAGTAATATTGAGTGGAAGCTTGATTTCGGGAATTTTGCTTAAGCTTAGTACACTGCTAACTCCTTTGGTTCATGTACATCCTAAGGATGATGCTTTGTTTGCTAGTTTTGGTGTTATTTGGTGTTAAGGGCTAGAGACCTTATATAATGGCATAATCCTATGTTGATGTTAATAACGTGTAAAAATGGTAGTAAACCACCCTAAACAACTCCTATAAAATTTAGGATCGAGATATGAGGTTGTGGTGTTTGATTTGGGGGCTTTAAGGATGATTTTCTGAGCCTATGAAGACATTTTGGGCTTCAGTACCGGTACACGGGGAGCCATATCGGTACCCTAAGTGTTCTAGGTTGAAGAATAATGTTTAATTGTGTTGAATAGAGATATGGGTACTGGTATAATATTTAGCCTCTACCGGCATGCCAGACATTATCATATCAATACGTGTAAGCTCGTACCAGTTCGCAAAGGCTAAAAAAATTTCATTAAGCTATTTCGATATCGGTACGTTATGAGTACCAGTACCCAAGGGTAACGTACCGATACACGAAGGCCAGTACCAGTACTCACTGAGCAATATGTCCAAAAATTTGGTTTCAAGTTTGGAGAGCTGATAATTCGAGGACGATGGTCCAATGGACTTCTAATGTGGTAAAATAAATAGTAAAATTAAGAAATCAAGATACCAATCTCTTATAAGAGCAAAATGTGTAATAACTTGGTAAAACCTTGGGTGAGTTGTTGTAATAGCAGCTATAGGAGATCCTTGGTGGATCGAGTGATGTTGTGTGTTGTATGGTAGTTGTGTCTATGTTGTGTTCTGTATTGGAAACCTTGTTTAGTTGAGTCACCTTGGTTGATAAAATTCAAATACCTAGAGAGCGTGTTGCAACATCAGAAGATGAGACATGTAATGTACGTTCATGAGGTTGTGTGATACTGAGCCTCTTTCGAATATACTCGATGAGAGATTTTGAGTATGAATGTATGTTCTTGAGGCTTTTAAAACTGGGCCCCACTCAAAGTGTACTTTTCCAAGGCTGTGTGACACCGAGCCTCACTCTAGGTTTGTGGTATGATGCTTATGATTGCTATGTAAGATTTGATGCATCCAATAATTGTTTTACTATGTGTTTAGATGGCTAGAGGTAGCGTCATGTGATGTTGCATTTGCTATGTCATCATTTCTAGCTACATGCTCATTTTTATGAATTGTATAAAGCATGGTTGAGTGGAAGTGTATCCTGAGCTTGTTAACTCAGCGTTCAGAATCGTTTTTTTCCATTCGCATATTGGTATATTTGACACGTTGCTTGGTGGAGCACCATTAGAGAAGGATTACCAAAGTATAGTACTTAGATTTTTGGCTATATATTCGTATGATCTTATCGTGTGTTTTGTAACTCATATTTGGACTTAAATTGATTGAGTTGAATACTTTTATAATGTAATTTAAAATAAGCTCCCTTATAAATACCTTCAAATATTTATCTATTTTTTAAATTATTGAAAAATCTAATGGATTCAAAAATTGAGTATGGATTAGGCTAAACTAGGTAAAAAATTTATGGTTACGGGTTAGGCTTGTAGCCTAAATGTGATATTCGAGTTTAGGATGTTATAGGATTATCGTCAAGGGAGGACATTATGAACGAGAGGAGGCTGGCAGTAGGCGTTTCTCTTATTGTTGCGGTGTCGATGTGTGTTGAGTCTGTCGTGGTGCTAGCGGTGCCCTTAAAGATGGTTTTATCAGATTATTAGAAATGGAAGGAAGCACTCCTTCGGTTGATATTGGGAATATTGTGGTGGCAGATTCAAGCGTGTCGACGGGGTGGGAGTTACAGAGACAATCAAGTGTTAGGGTTGTTTTCTTGGGCAGTGTGAAAAAGAGGCCACCCTCACTTGGTGCTTCGATAGATCAGACTAGCCCAACAAAGAGAGTTAGGCTAGATAATGAGGTATCTGAATCATGGTAAAGGTGTTAGGAAGGGCGTTGATTTCCTCAACTTCGGTAGTTGTAGATGGGCCGTCAGTACCATGCACCGATAGAGAGTGGGCGACAGGTCGTCTGCTGCTCAACACAAGTACGTGCATTAAAGATATCCTACACTTTATTTACTCGTAGTGAAATAACCCTTGTGTTTCTCATGGCAGGGGTTTGTGCGGCATGATGTTTAGAGGTGATGAAGAGTAGTGCAGCTACAAGCCTAACCTTGGGTAGGTTATGGGGCATGTTTCATGAAGATGGTGAGGAGATATTTGCTGTTTTATCAATATAAAGGTGACTTGTGCTCATCATAGCAAAGAATTGACCACAAAAGAAAAGGATCTTTTAGAGGCTAGTAATAGAATTGCCTCGATGATCAAGGACTTGGTGGCTTTAAGACGAGAATTGGGTGAGACCCGCAATGACCACAAAAAGGCTAAGATGTCGGCCGCTGCCGAACTAAAAAGATTCATGCTTTCTCAAAAGTTGCTCACGAACAGAAAGAGCTGGCCATTAGGGCTACCATAGAGGTTAAAGGGGAAAACATAAGAGATTTCTTGGATACAAGATAAAAAGGAAGCATTAGAAGAAATGATCTGACAATTGATAGGAAAAGTTGGTGAGAAAGAGGTTACGAGAGCAAACTCAGAGGGGAAATCAGTTGATCTAGAGGACTTCACGAACCGATGCGAATGCAGCTTGGGGTACGCCATCTAGGTGGTTGTGAGGCCATTAAACTTGAGCAATTTGGACCTCCGCTGTTGCTAGGATGTTGAAGAAGCAAGGGTAAATTTTGATGTTTACAACCTCTCAGGCAAGTCCTAGGAGGATGCCCGTGTTAAGTTATCGCCTTTTGTGCATATGGAGGAGGTTAAGGATCCTTTGGCTCTAGTGGATGAGAGTTCAAGTTCTGGTTTGGCGGGGGTTTCAGAGGATCAACAAGAGTTTTATATTTTTGGGACCATTAGCCAAATAGGGAGTGGAGGTCCCATTTTATAATTTTGTAACTTCCTCTAGCGTTACTAAACTTATCTTCCGTTGTACGCGTTTGGTGATTTGTCTTTTAGGAGCATATTTTAATTTGTTTGGTTAGCACGTTCCCATGTTCATCATTTCTTTCAACAGAGGGGAAGGGTAGCATAATCATTATTGGTGGAGTTCATCTCAACGCCTTCGGAGGAATATGAACATTATAGGTAAAGCTCATCTCAATGCCTTTGGAGAAATATGAACGTTATAGGCAGAGCTCGTCTCAATACCTTTATAGAAATACAATTGTTATAGGTGGAGCTCATCTCAATGCCTTTGGAGAAATACAATTGTTGTAGGCGGAGCTCATCTCAATGCATTTGGAAAAACATAATTGTTGTAGGCGGAGCTCATCTCAGCACCTTTGGAGAAATACAATTGTTGTAGGCAGAGCTTATCTCAAAGCCTTTATAGAAATATTTATATGCGGGTAGAGCTTTATCGATGCCACTATTGGGAGAAATATTTCGATCACCCCTTAGCCCTTTACGTAGTTTTTTGTGAATAGGGGCGGGGCATCTTCGTGTGGAGCATCTCGTTTCCTTTGTGGATTCGCTAAAAATTGGGGAACAAGGTATCTCGCCACCCTTTTAAAATCGAGCACTAATGAGTGGAGCAATCTCGATACTCTTGTAGATTTGAGTGCTAATAGGTGAATGTATCTCCTTTCATGCCCTCGGTGGGTTTGTCCTGAGAGGAGGGAAGGTATTCTCCTTGGGGAACTCGTGTATTTGTAGAAACAATATGTGTAGACATTTCCCTTAAAGACAGTTTTTCCTTCGCAGAGACCACATGCTTCTGTCGGTATGAGGTTCAAGCTTATTCGTCCTTGTAGCATCATGACACCTCGACATCGAATGGACGAAGACATCTCCTTTTAAGGGGCAGTCATATATCCTTATGATCTAGATGCCTTGGTGGACATTGGGCTTTTAATTCCCCCTTGTAGAATCGTAATACTCTGAGCATTGATGGGGTGAAGATGCCATTTGTTTTTGTATAAGTAGCGGGAGTTGGGTTCTAATTTAGACCATTGGAGAGACAGATGCTGGCAGATCGAAGCCATGTTTGGAGCGTATGGGAACCAAAAATGATCTGTTGGGATTACACCTTCGTTTTACCGTTGCTCACAGATCGAGGTATAGCCATCTTCGTTCTATTTGTAGAAACAGACAGAGTGTAAAGATGGTGTACGTGTAATACCCTTAACGTATACTCGTAAGCCGAATATACATTAAAGATGTTACGGAGTCATTGAAAGAAATCTTGACTTGTAAATTTTTTTATACCAAAATTCATTATTGCAGTTTAACCCTTTCTCGGTTTTAAATCAAAAACTATGCCAGTCTATTGCAGCTAGTTTTGACCCTGAATTGGTTTATAAAAATCATAATTGAGTTATTGAAATAAAAATATAATTCAGGGTGAAAACTATGTACACTGCCTAGACCCTTTCTTGATTTTAAAATTTTTACGCGATCAGGGTTAAACAACATTTAACTACGTCAAAATTCATAGATATTAATAGCAAACCATTTCTCTATGTCCATACTTCTATGACAATGTATAAATACGTTATAAACTTAGACTTACAAAGCGGTTTGTTTCTTTAAATCCACTACATATATGTACATACCCACTAGACATCAAACTTACAACTTAAGATGTACATACGGTGATTACTAATGTAACTTGATTTTCCAATTTAATAGCTCCTTCTTGCCATTCTACTTGGGATAACCTACGTGTGAAATAACACAGGCTAAGTACAAACTTAGTGAGGCAATAATCTTATTTATCAAAACATAAAATAAAGCAATACATGTTATACATTAACCTAGCATAGTTTTTGTCTAAGGTAGTATCGTACTAACAAGGTTTTCATAAGCAATCAATATTCATATGCAAGTTATAATTTTTCTAACTTAGTCTAGTTTCCAATACTCCTTCATTATCAAGTAAATCATATACATGGCATTACTCACATGCAAGACGTGATTTATACATATATGACATAATTCATATACATGACATACTTCATATACATGCATAATTCATATATATATGGCATGAATTATATACATGACAGAATCCATATACGTTTCGTAATTCATATACGTGGCATGATTCATTTATGCGACGTCATTCATATACAAGACTTAATTCATATACTTAACATGATTCATATTCATGACATGGTTCATATACGTAACATGATTCATATTCATGGCATGATCCATTTATATAACATGATTCTCCTACGTGGCATATTTCATTTGCATGACATGATTTTCATACGTGGTATGATTCATATACATAACTTGATTCATTTACATGACATGATTCTTTTACCTGACATGATTCATATACGCGATTTAATTCATATACATGGCATGGTTCATATTCATGACATGATTCATATACGTAACATGATTCGTTTACATGACATGATTCATTCACGTGACATGATTCTTTTATCATTGCCCAAATTACGCTATATGAGATCGAGGTACGTGAATCATCTTGAAATGACACCGTAGTGTCTAACGTGAATGTAAAGATAAGTACGTACTCGGGGACACTCTTTGCTCCCTATAAACATGAAGCACCTCGACAGTGCACTCGGGCACAGTGGCCGTAGATCCCAGGGTGCATGTGACACAATCATTTTGTCACAATATCTGTTTGATAACATGAACATGAGAGTGCAGCTGCTAAAGACTCTATGGCATGCCAACTATACCATGGACTCTCATACACAATACTTGGGCATTTCTTTCATCATCAACTCAACATCATAATCAATCATATATATAGACATTTCATAATTCATGCTTCATCATAAATATTCATGGTAAACATAGATCATTATCATTTCTCAGATTAGCCATTTATACTTCATATTCTTTTTAATTTACCTTTATTGCAACATACATTAATTCAACATATATAGATAATGCAATACTATTTTAAATGAAGGTCGACTATTCACAAGTCTTCTAAATTGCATTTTAAAACATATAAATGCACTCACCTGGGCCAAGAATAATATGCCTCACTAAGCTTACTCGAAGTTCTTATCTTTCTTTTTATCATTGGTTCTCCTTCGATCTCTTTTTAGAACTGTATAAGACCAATCGAACATATACATTACCATTCTCGTATTTGACTTAAATCTAACATTGCTAGCTTGATTCTTAAACATAACTATTCAAATATAAAATTTTCTGAAAATTTCCCCAATATTCTTCAAAGTTGCCGAGTTGGTCTCTAGGTCCTTAGTGACCATTTTGAACATTAAACAATTGTTCAAGCCTAATTTGAACAATTTCCATAATCATTTACTAATTTTGGACTATTACCTTTTAGTCCTCAAACTTTATAAAAGTGACATTACTTCACTTTTTTACATAAATTCATGTACAATTAAACCATTTATTTATTTCTAACATCCTTATAATTTTTTCTTCAACTTTTAAACTTTATTCAATTTAGTCCTTCACTATACTTTCATTTCAAAATAGGTCCCTCATATTTCCTTTCTTGACATATCAATCCCTTAACTTTCATAACATGCTTGAATATTCAATTATATCAATTTACCATAAATTCATGACCAATCCCTAATTTTTCCTAAATTGCCGAATTGGTCCTTCAACTTCCAAAATTTTCATTTTGGTCCCTAATCATCAATTCAAGCTAAATTCATCATAAATCAATAATTCCAATACTAAAATAAAATTTTCAATAATTTCCCTTAATTTTCCAAATTTTTGAAATAGTCCCTAAATTTACAACTTGGGAAATTATTCATCGTATCATCAAAATAGGTCTTCTAACATCATAATTCAATCAGTTTCATCCTTAATTTAGCTTCCTAACATAAACCCCTAAATTTTAGGGTTAGGGTTTATAATCTCTAACATGGAATTTATCCAATTTCAACCTTAATTCCATGTTTAAATCATCAATTTAACTATCTACAAGTCTAATTCCATCATCAACTTCGATTTCCACAATCAATCTTCTTCCATAACATAACACATACTTAACTTTTGTCATGCAAAAATACTATCAAATTGAAGAGAATCAAGTGTAGTACAATTTACCTAAATAAATTTTGCTTGAAACTTGTCTTGATTTCTTCAAAATTTGGCTTGAAAGTTGGAAAAATTATTTCCCCTTCTTTCTTTTAAATTTTGAACAGCCCTCTTGAAATTAAGATGATTTTTTTCTCATCTTTTAACCTATTTAATCTACATGTCATATTAAATGAATTGAAAATCCATTCAATTAGTGAAATTACCATTTTGCCCTTTTAATCTAACGGCCAAGATTCAATCTCATCAAAATCAATGGCCATGATTTAATCCATGTGTAAATATTCTTCCAAAATTGCCCTCAATGTTTCAAAATATTTCAAAAATGCCATCCATGGCAAATGTCCAATTTCCCTCCAACTAGACTTTATTTACTAACAAGACTTGAAAATTGCCATTCCATAAAAAATTGAACCAAATTGGTTCCATTCTAACCAGCCTCCTTCCCAAAATATCATAAATTTTAATTTATGATATTTATTCGATCCAATTATTCGAATTTCACTCAATACGACTTCCAAATTTCCTTTCGTTGAGCTTTATTGCTTTATAGCCATTCCATCATAATCTAACTAAATTTAGTTAGAATCCCACTAATATTAATAAAATATTCATGAAATAATATTTTATGAATTTCCCATAATCTTTAGAGCTGTCTTTAAAATTTCAATTCGATCCGATATTCTAATAATTACTGAGAAATTTTATCAGATACATTTCCTATTAGAAATCTCATCTCCACAATCCATTACGAATATTAGTAACTTAAACTGAATCCTTTTTATCAGTCAAAATATCGAATATGGGACCTTCCCAATAGGTCACCCATCTATGTGCTACTCTGGTTTGAGCACGATTAACAATTTTTATTCGATCTAAAATTCGAATAATAGTCGCTTAACAATTACATAATTTTTTAAAATTACACTTTGGTCCCTAAACTTTTCCAAAGTTTACACTTTAACCCCTAAACTTTCAAAATTTTCATTTTAATCACCAAGCAAAAATTGGGATATTACAATTCCTCCCCCTTAAGAAAATTCATCCTCGAATTTTCAACGTTTACCCGTTTTAAACAATTTCATATATTGCTTATTCATTCTCTCTTTAGTTTCCCAAATGACTTTTTATACTTTATGATTTCTCTAGAGGACTTTAACCAGTAGAATTTTCTTATTCTTTAATTCTTTGACTCCGTATGCTAGGATTTTCACTGGTTTTTTATTCATATGTCAAATCTGGTTGTAGTTCAATCTCCTTGGAAGTAATTACATGTGAAGAATCCGACTATTACCTCTGAAGCATGTATACCTGAAACATATCATGAATCTTGCTCAAATATGAAGATAAAGCCAATTTGTAAGCTATTGGTCCCACTCTTTTTAAACTTTCATATGGCCCAATAAATCTGGGACTAATCTTTCCTTTTCGACTAAAACGTAATCACCATCACCCAAAGTGAAACCTTTAAAAACACTTTTCTCTAACTTCATATTCAATATCCTTTTTCTTCTTATTTACGTAGGCCTTTTATCAATCCACGGCGGCCTTGAAATTTTGTTGAATAATTTTTACTTTATCCTCCATGTCTTATGTTAAATCAACTCTTCCAATGTTTGAGTTGTTCTGAACATTTCGATCTTGTATCTTGGATCAATTAAAAGAAGTTCAGCATTTTCTTCCATATGCCATCTTGATACTTGCTTGATAACTGTTTTTATAAGCAAATTTGGTTAAGGGCAAGTATTTTTCTCATGATTTTGCAAACTCAATTATACAAGCTCTTAGCATGTTTTATAGAATGCGTATGATCCTTTCAAAATGCCCATCTATTTGCGGATGAAAAGTTGTACTAAAATTTTGTTTAGTACCTAAAGCTTCAAATAACGTACCCCAATACCTTGAAGTAAACCTTGGGTTTTTGTCTGACACTATCGATGCTGAGACACCATGCAGTCTTGCTATCTTTCGAACATAAAGTTCTACATATTTATCTAGCGAATAATCCATTCGAACTGGAATAAAGTGATCAAACTTTGTCAGACAATTCATAATGACCCATATTAAATTCTTTTTACTTGATGTAGCTGACAATTCTGTTATACAATCCATCGTTACTCGTCCCTTCTTTCATTGGGAAATAGAGATAGGCTGAAGCAATCCAGAAGGTATTTGGTCACAGATACTAGTCTTTAAATCTTGATACATCTTATTACTCATTGGGTGCATAGTCAATGGACTATAATGGGCCTCTATTAATATCTTCTTTCATCAGATTATCATTGTCAAAAACATATACTTTATCTCAGTAATATAATCAACCATTTGGCTTAATTTCATAGTCCTGTACTTTCCTAGTTTCAACTTGTCTCCTCTTTTCAAGACATCTTTCATCCATAGACTGTAAATCTTTGAATTAATCCAATAAAGGGCTTTAATTGACATTCTACTATAAGGAACCATCTCGTTCCACAGACAATTGTGTATTCATCATGCGCAAGACAGATAATGTCCTTCGGCTAAAAGCATCTGTCACTACATTAACCTTCTCAGGTGATAATCAATAGCCACATCATAATCCTTTATAAATTTCAACTGGTCTTCATTGTCGTAAATTCAAATATTTTTGTGTCATCAATTACTTAAACTTTCATGATTCGTATAAATATGACACATTTTTACCCTATGGATAATGTCACTAGATTTTTTTAAAGCAAAAATCATAGCTGCCATTTCCAAATCATGTGTTGAATAGTTCATTTCATAAATTTTGAGCTGCTTTGATGCATAAGCTATGGCACGACCTTCTTGCATCAACACGCAACTTAAACCATAAAGAGATACATCATTGTACCGAGTATATTCTTTTCTTGGTTCTGGTTGAATTAGAACCGGTGTTTCAGTCAGAACTTTCTTTAATCTTTCAAAACTTTCCTGACAACTAGAACTCACATTTAGAAAACTTGGCATAAAACTGCTAATCTTTTAAAGTTTGTAGTACCACACGAAGATGGTAACCATGCTCAACTTTAGTCTTCGAATAAACTAAAATATCATCTATGAAGATCACAACAATCCAGATAGGGTTGGAATACCCTGTTCATCAAATCCATGAATACAGAATGGGTATTTGTAAGTCCAAACGACAACACCAGAAACTCGTAATGGCCATAACGAGTTATGAATCCTGTCTTCGATACAGTTTCTTCCTTGGCCTTGAGCTGATAATAATCCTGATCGAAGATCTATCTTTAAAATACTACTGCATCTTTAAGCTAATCAAATAAATCATCAATTCTTGGCAGGGAATACTTGTTCTTAATAGTTACTTTATTCAACTACCGGTAATCTATACATAATCATAGGGAACCATCTTTCTTCTTTACAATTGATACCGAAGCACCCCATGGTAATTCACTTGGTCAAATGTAACACATGTCTAGCAATTCTTGTAATTGAGATTTTAGTTCCCTTAACTCAGTTGGTTCCCTCCTATATAGTACCATTGATACCAGCTTAGTTCCAGGATAGACATCAATCTCAAAATGTAATTCCCTATCCGGAGGTAACCCTGATAACTCATCCGAAATTATATCAGGAAATTCCTTTACAGTCATGATGTCTTCAATTTTTTAGGTGACTTTTGAGTATCCACCACATAAATTAAACATGATTCACATCCATTGCATAACAGCCTTTGAGTTGTCATTGCAGAGATTATTGACTCTAAACAGTCAGTTCTTTCTCCCACAAAGATTTCTTCAAAACCATCGGGTCCTTGAAGTACCAACCTTTTTTCTTACACTTCATATATGCATTATATGCAGATAACCAATCCATTCCAAAAATGACATCAAATTCATGGAATGGAAGTTCCATTAAATCTACCGAGAACTTAATTCCTTGAATTTCTAATGAACCTTTCTTGCATATTCTAATTACTTGTGCATTGTGTCCAAGAGAATTATTGACAATCACATTACAAAATATTCTCCATAGAAAACTTTCTTTGGGCTACTATCTTAATACCAATATATATATATATTAATCGAACCCGAATCAATTAAAACAATTACAAGTTCCTTCCATAGCCTTTGCTATATTCATAGCCTCTTGGAAATTTGATAAGTCCATGCCTAATAGAATCTCCTTGGGCCTTGGACGAAGCTTCTCTATAAACCATTCAAATCGAGACCTTTCGATCGGCATCAATTTAACTGCGTATGACTCATTCTATTAAAATCTAACTCGTACTCATAGACAGTACGAGTACCTTGTTTCAAACTTAGGACTACTATACATTTCTCTTTTAACTAGTTGCCAACATACTTGGCTTTAAACATTCTTCTTCTTCTCTTCCATAATTAAACATTTATCGCAGTCCATCAATACTTAACATCATCTATTTCTATTGAAACTTATTCATGTTATTAGGGAGCATAATCAAATTACACAATAGTACATCAGTAACATGACATTCTAGGGGCATGTACTTAACATTAAATCATATTAAACTCGATTTAGCCTGTAGAATCGGTTAAACCTGTAGCTCTAATATCAATAAATGTAACACCCTTAACGTATACTCATAAGCCGAATATACATTAAAGATGTTGCGGAGTCATTGAAATAAATCTTGACTTGTAAATTTTTTTATACCAAAATTCATTATTGCAGTTTAACCCTTTCTCGGTTTTAAATTAAAAACTATGTCAGTCTATTGCAGCTAGTTTGACCCTGAATTGGTTTATAAAATTTATAATTGAGTTATTGAAATAAAAATATAATTCAGGGTGAAAACTATGTACACTGCCTAGACCCTTTTTGATTTTAAAATTTTTACGCGATCAGGGTTAAACAACATTTAACTACGTCAAAATTCATAGATATTAAAAGAAAACCATTTCTCTAAGTCCATACTTCTATGACAATGTATAAATACGTTATAAACTTAGACTTACAAAACAGTTTGTTTCTTTAAATCCACTACATATATGTACATACCCACTAGACATCAAACTTACAACTTAAGATGTACATACGGTGATTACTAATGTAACTTGATTTTCCAATTTAATAGCTCCTTCTTGCCATTCTACTTGGGAGAACCTATGTGTGAAATAACACGCGCTAAGTACGAACTTAGTGAGGCAATAATCTTATTTATCAAAACATAAAATAAAGCAATACATGTTATACATTAACCTAGCATAGTTTCTGTCTAAGGTAGTATCGTACTAACAAGGTTTTCATAGGCAGTCAATATTCATATGCAAGTCATAATTTTACTAACTTAGTCTAGTTTCCAATACTCCATCATTATCAAGTAAATCATATACATGGCATAGTTCAAATACATGGCATATTTCATACACATGGCATAATTCACATGCATGATGTGATTGATATATATATGACATAATTCACATACGTGACATACTTCATATACATGGCATAGTTCATATTTATATGGCATGAATTATATACATTGCAGAATCCATATACGTGTCATAATTCATATAAGTGGTATGATTCATTTATGTGACATCATTCATATACATGACTTAATTCATATACTTAACATGATTCATATTCATGACATGGTTCATATACGTAACATGGTTCATATTCATGGCATGATTCATTTATATAACATGATTCTCATACGTGGCATATTTCATTTGCATGACATAATTTTCATACGTGACATGATTCATATACATAACTAGATTCATATACATAACTTGATTCATTTACATGACATGATTCTTTTACCTGACATGATTCATAACATGATTTAACTCATATACATGGCATGGTTCATATTCATGACATGATTCATATACGTAACATGATTCGTTTACATGACATGAATCATTTACGTGGCATGATTCTTTTTTCATTGCCCAAAGTACATATATGAGATCGAGGTACGCGAGTCATCTTGAAATAACACCGTAGTGTCTAACGTGAACGTGAAGATGAGTACGTACTCGGGGACGCTCTTTGCTCCCTATAAACATGAAACACCTCGACAGTGTACTCGGGCACAGTGGTCGTGGATCCCAGGGTACATGTGACACAATTATTTTGTCACAATATCTATTTGATAACATGAACATGAGGGTGCAGCTGCTAAAGACTCTATGGCATGCCAACTATACCATGGACTCTCATACACAATACTTGGGCATTTCTTTCATCATCAACTCAACATCATAATCAATCATACATATAGACATTTCATAATTCATGCTTCATCATAAATATTCTTGGTAAATATAGATCATCGTCATTTCTCAGATTAGCCATTCATTCTTCATATACTATTTAATTTACCTTTATTGCAACATACATTAATTCAATATATATAGATAATGCAATACTATTTTAAATGAAGGTAGACTATTCACCAGTCTTCCTAATTGCATTTTAAAACATATAAATGCACTCACCTGGGCCATGAATAATATGCCTCATGAAGCTTACTCGAGGTTCTTATCTTTCTTTTTATCACTGGTTCTCCTTCGATCTCTTTTTAGAACTGTATAAGACCAATCGAACATATACATTACCATTTTGGTATTCGACTTAAATCTAACATTGCTAGATTGATTCTTAAACATAACTGTTCGAATATAAAATTTGCTAAAAATTCCCCAATATTCTTCAAAGTTGCCGAATTTTTCCCTAGGTCCTTAGTGACCATTTTGAACATTAAACAATTATCCAAGCCTAATTTGAACAATTTCATAGTCATTTACTAATTTTGGACTATTACCTTTTAGTCCTCAAACTTTATAAAAGTGACATTACTTCACTTTTCTACATAAATTCATGTACAATTAAACCATTTATTTATTTCTAACATCTTTAGAAATTTTTCTTCAACTTTTAAACTTTATTCAATTTAGTCCTTCACTATCCTTTCATTTTGAAATAGGTCCCTCATATTTCCTTTCTTGACATATCAATCTCTTAACTTTCATAACATGCTTGAATCTTCAATTCTATCAATTTTCCATAAATTCATGACCAATCCCTAATTTTTCCAAAATTGCTGAATTGGTCCTTCAACTTCCAAAATTTTTCATTTTGTTCCCTAATTATCAATTCAAGCTAATTTCATCATAAATAAATAATTCCAATACTAAAATAAAATTTTCAATAATTTCCCTTAATTTTCCAAATTTTTGAAATAGTCCCTAAATTTACAACTTGGGAAATTATTCAATATATAATCAAAATAGGTCTCCTAACATCATAATTCAATCAATTTCATCCTTAATTTAGCTTCCTAACCAAACCCTCCAAATTTTAGGTTTAGGGTTAGGGTTTATAATCTCTAACATGGAATTTATCCAATTTCAACCTTAATTCCATGTTTAAATCATCAATTTAACTATCTACAAGTCTAATTCCATCATCAACTTCAATTTCCCCAATCAATCTTCTTCCATAACATAACTCATACTTGACTTTTATCATGCAAAAGTAGTATCAAATTGAAGTGAATCAAGTGTAGAACAATTTACCTAAATAAATTTTGATTGAAACTTGTCTTGATTTCTTCAAAATTTGGCTTGAAAGTTGGAAAAATTCTTTCCCCTTCTTTCTTTAAACTTTCGAACAGCCCTCTTGAAATTAATATGATTTTTTTCTCATCTTTTAACCTATTTAATCCATAAGTCATATTAAATGAATTTAAAATCCATTTAATTAGTGAAATTACCATTTTGCCCTTTTAATCTAATGGCCAAGATTCAATCTCATCAAAATCAATGGCTATGATTTAATCCATGTGTAAATCTTCTTCCAAAATTTCCCTCAAAGTTTCAAAATATTTCAAAAATGCCATCCATGGCAAATGTCCAATTTGCCCTCCAACTAGACTTTATTTACTAACAAGACTTGAAAATTTCCATTCCATAAAAATTGAACCAAATTGGTACCATTCTAACCAGCCGCCTTCCCAAAATATCATAAATTTTAATTTATGATATTTATTCGATCCAATTATTCGAATTTCACTCAATACGATTTCCAAATTTCCTTTCCTTGAGCTTTATTGCTTTATAGCCATTCCATCATAATCTAACTAAATCTAGTTAGAATCCCACCAACATTCATAAAATAATATTTTATGAATTTCCCATAATCTTTGGAACTGTCTTTAAAATTTCAATTCGATCTGATATACCGATAATTACCAGGAAATTTTATCGGATACATTTCCTCTTAGAAATCTTATCTCCACAATACATTACGAATATTACTAACTTAAACTGAATCCTTTTTATCAGTCAAAATATCAAATATGGGACCTTCCCAGTAGGTTACCCATCCCAGTGCTACTCTGGTTTGAGCACGCTTAACAATTTTTATTCGACCCAAAATTTGAATAATATAAGCCTCGTATAAAAATCTAGGTAACATGGAAATACCACTATTGGGGGTGAACTATCCATTTACTGGGTTAAATTACATAACTTTTTAAAATTTTACTTTGGTCCCTGAACTTTTCCAAAGTTTACACTTTAACCCCTAAACTTTCAAAAAAATTATTTTAGTCACTAAGCAAAAATTGGGATATTACAAAACGGGCATGGGGAGGCCCAAAATATGTAATATAAATATACGAAAAAATGTGTGATTACTTGTTTGAATAATGCTTTCGAATTTCCTTTGGGATTATACCAAGTTCCTAAGATGTTCGAATAAAGTGGATTTCCCAAGTACATGAAGGTTTGGATGAGCGTGCATTTTAGAGATTATTTTTGGGAGAAATATTTGTAGAATGCTTATAAGTTCTGCTTCCGTTCTGTTTGTTCAGGGAGAAAAGGTCATCCACACTTTCTTTAATCATGCACATAGCGGCAACTAAGGAGTGGAGGTTAACCTATAATTTTTATAATTTTTACATTTACAAGTTGGAGTGTTTTCCCTCTAATGCAACCTAGTCATAGGCCACCTATAGTGGTGGGCACTATCCATGCATGCGGGGGTGTCGTGCGTTGGAGATATTTGGCCGTCGGTGTTATATATGTTGTCAGGCCCAGTCATCTGTAAGGTTTTGAGTCGCTTAGTTGGCCTTTACGACTTTTGTTGATGCTCCTCCACTTTATGATCGATGGTATCTGTAGACTCTCTAGGTAAAATGCTGGCAAAAGGGGCATAAGATATGTATTGGAAAAGTATAAAACAGTGCCAAGATGAGTCTTTTGCGTGCAAGTATACATGGTCTGCAAGTAATACAGCTAGTAAGCTGAGTATCGATCCCACAGAGATTGACTTGGAACTCAATTGCTTTGATTGTTACTTGCCTTAAGAAGAAGTTGATTTGTTTTGAAGTTGATTTTGAAAATAATTGAAAAGAAAAAAATAAAAGTAAAGTAAGTGGTCAGCAAGGAATGTGTTTTAATTAATGATGAGCGTTGGCAGGGAATGTCTGGCTTTCACGCTATTCATACCGTGCCAGCCTTTAATAACAACCTGTCTTGGCATTGTTTGCCGAGCATATTCAAAATTAGCAAAGCCTCTATCGATGGTCATTGCCCTAAATTGATCATGTAAAAGCCCCTATATCTCTATAGTGCATGCTTTTAAATAAACCAATTTGATTAAAATCCAATCTATACTCCAAAGGGGTAGATTTCACTCCCGAAGTAAGTTCATCTACTTGAACGACTTCTCTCGAAGCTTCTCTCCTCAGTATTCAACAACTTAATTGTTGCCACCCCAAGTCTGTTAAGATATTGAGGAGCAATAGGCCAACAGTGCCAGCTCTCGCTTGGCATAGTATTTAGGAAATATTAAAGTATGATGAATAGTGAAAACATTGCTAAGCAGATTTATTATTAAAAACTAAAACATAAAAATAGCATTCAACGCAAACATCCCCCACTAACTTTGAAATTAGTTCATGGTGAGGGACTTAACCAGAAAACCACAAACGTTTCCCAAGTACATCGTCATTTAAAACAAAATAAAATAACTTGAAAGAGAAAATGGGCTAGAAGGGGTCTCTCGATGCAGCCTTTCAAGATCCAGGATTCTCGGCCAAGTTGGTCGAACCACCCTTCCTAGATGCAGCCGGTTGTCAATCACCACACGCTTACTCCTCACTTCGATCTTCTTCTTTCTCTCAAATGCTAGCTTGGTTGGTGTTTAAATAGGCGTGCGAGGAAGGGATAGGATTAGCTCTTCAAATTTTGAACTTCAACTGCCCAAGGGATAAGGGATTATCATCTTATCCAAATTTGAATGAGCGCTGATCAGGCCAGGGCTGACGCCATACTGCCGACGCTGCCTTGGCGTCCAAGCTCGGCATGAATCTGCCAACAAGTCTTGGCACCATCTTATCTGCTATTTTTCAGAGATTTTTCCAATTGCTATCTTTTCGGAGCTTGATCATTTCCTATTTTTTCAGGGTCCAACAGCTTCTTGGCATGGCATCAAGTTCACTTCTCTGCCAACCGATGCTTGGCATTGTCTGGTCCATCTGTGCCAACAACACCCGACATTTTCTCTGGCATTCCTTCCTGAGATGCTTTTATGGGCCAAATCCTGTGCCAAACCTGCAAAATTGCCAACAAAACAACCCTTCACACTGACATAGACAGAATTCTAAACTCCTTATGCAAATGCATAGTTTTAACATCCTAATGCAACTAAATGCACCTAAAAACAAGTAAAAGCATTGTAAGATTGGCATTAAAAACAATACTTTTGGAGAGGTAACACACCCTCAAACCTAACTCATTTCTTGTCCTCAAGTAATGCAAACAAAATAAAAAATAAAAACTGTGAAAATGTTACCTCGACAAAATTTTGGTTGAATGCCAACTCGTGCTGGCAAGCAAAGTTTGGCTCTATTGCTATCCTCAGTATCTCAGTGCATTAATGCCAAGCAGGTAGTAATTCAAGTGCAGCAATATTACTCTAGTCTAAGTTCATGAAGAGTGCATGATGTGTAGGTAATATGCATCAAGTATCATGTCACTCCCTTAGCCAATTTTACTACCTAAACTCAGATTTTTATCTTTGTATCTTTTTTTCCTTTGCCAAGGGTTTCTGTTGGCATTAACTTAAGCTTTCTTTGTGACACTATTTAGCGTGAGAGATAAGAGGGAGCATACCGCGAATCCCTACCTTAATCTAGACATCACTAGGCTTTCTCTTCAACTTATACTCTAAGGTTTTGGACTTGAGAACTAAGAGGGAGCAAACCTCGTAGCCCCAAGTAACTTATTATCCCTAGGTAGAGGAGAGTTCATTTTTTTTCTTGCCTTGGCAGAACATTGTTGCCTTATTTATTTCTTTTTACCCTAGCATCATTTTTTTCTAAATCTGAGCATAGTTTCAAAAAGTCTAAGTTTCTAAGGAACTAGATACATACTACATGTTAAGTGGAGTTTCAGTTCCCTAAACTAGAGATTAATTGCCAAGCTAACCTGGTATACTACTCTGCTGGCATGGCATGACAACTAAAGATTAAAATTTCCTCATTGGACAGACACCTAGATCAAATTAAACTTGCCTAACAAATGCTAACATTTTTCAAGATTAAACCGAGGTAAAATTTTTCTTTTTTTAGTGGTTCGGTATGCATCTATCCTAAATGGCATGGCAACCGAAAACTAAACATGAAATGCATGGCATAAATGTGAAGAAATGCACACCCCCAAACCCAAGATGTGCATTGTCCCCAATGCATGAAACAACACATATATATAAGAAAAATAGAAAAAATTAAAAATGCATGATCATGTAAATGCAATGGAATTAAATGTAAAGGAGTTTAGGAAGAAGATGACTCCTTTTCAGAGACTATTTTTCGTACGACACGGGTTTTTCTTCTCACAAATGGCCCTCAATCAGAGGCCGTGTGCTTCTTTCTTTTTAGGCTCGGTTTTGAAGCGGCAGTGGAGGCTCCAACTTCTTCCTTTTCCTTGGCAGGCTCCGATGGTTTCCTTTGATTTAGATGAAGAATCAGAATTGTAGACTCGACTTGAACTGGAGAAAACGGGACTGTGGCATCGGACGGGGTATGAACTGGACTAGCTGGCATGGCATTGTCACTGGCAAAGAGCTCGGCATGGAAGTCTAGAAACTCTGGCACAAAATTAATTGATAATTTTGTAAGATCCTCTCTGATCACAAAATCCCTGGCCTGGATGTAGTGTCGCATCTTGACATTGAGCTCCTCAGCCTTTTCCAACTTTTGGAGAATAATCTCCTGGAGTTGGTGAATTTGGGACAGCATTGACATTGAACTGTCAGGCACAGTTTTTGGCATGGTTGCTGGCACGGCCCTTGACTCCTTGGGCTTTGGTGTGGGTGCCCTTGCCTTACCCTTCCTCTTGTCCTTGGGCTCGGCAACAACTAGATTCTTCCATATAGCAGCAGTAATTGTTGTTCCTTTGATCGTTTGCCCTTTATCTGTATCAAGCCTTGGCACATCATGGAGCATGCAAACGTTAGAAATCAACAACGGGGAAAATAAGCTGTCAGTACCTTTCGTTGATCACTTGTAAGTCTCCTCAACAATGATCTTGCCAACATTGATCTTGCGCCCCAAAACAATGGAGTGCAACAGGATCATCCTTTCTTCCGTCACGGTCTCGTTATGGGATGTGGGCAACAGATTCGCCTTGAGAAAGTGATTTTATCCTCTCTATTGGGGCTTCAATGCCAGCCTCTTCACCGTACGGTGCCCCTTTGATGACACTGTCCATGCCGTGCCAGGCTCGCACAGATTCTCCAGCAGCCTCTTTTTCTTAGCCGCGTACATTGATTCAGCGTACTCGAAATACTCATCCTCTGCACCATCTAACTCAAACATATTTTTAATTTATACTTCATCAAAACGAACACATTTAACTCTAATCATCAAGAAGGGAAAATCCTTGGTCACAAGGTGCGCATAGAATTCTTGGACGATGGTGGCATAAATCTCACCTTTTTGCTGGCAGAACTGAGTCCATTTGTGCAAGTTAATCATAGACATGACTTTCGGAGGGAAGTCGTTCGTTGCCTCTGTTTTAAACTCGAAGTGCTTCTCGTAGCAAAAATTCCTCAGGGCAAAATTGGATTCAAACTTTTTATAAATCTCCTCGTTGAAGAATCGCTTGAAGAAAGTCGAAGAGGAAGCCATTGAAAGATCTTGGACGATGTTGAACAAAGAAGAAGAAGCAGCTTAGTGATAAGTGTTCAAAACTACTATTTTTCTTACCCTTTTACTCATATTATTGTTAGACTTAGGCTCATATTAGTTACATAATTAGTCATTCATGCATTAATCCATGTTTCCTTCCATCGTTGAGCTTGATTGCATAAATTGGTTGTTTTTGTGGGAAAAGATGTTGCTTTGGTGTGTTTTGTGTGTATGTGCAGGATCACTTGCCAAAGCAAGGCTAAAGCTAGTTGCCAGGGCAATGCATGAAGGAGATGCCGAGCTAGTTGCCAGGGCAATGCATGAAGGAGACGCCGAGCCAGTTGCCAGGGCAATTGTCGACAAAGAATAAGGTGATATGGTAGTCGAAATTGATGACTATACAAGCCCAAGATGACGTGGAGCAAAGCTAAATCCCAAAGGAGTTTGATTTCCATGAAGAGGTTAAAGAAAAATTAAATTCCAAGAATATAGGAGAAGTTCTAGAAGGAATATAATTATAATAAAGAATTATAATCTTTAAAGATAATTTAATTCCAACTTAACTTCCTCCTCAAAGAAGGACTTTGACCTAGCCCTATAAATAGATCACCAAGACGTCAACTCCAGAGGGGGAGAGAAGAGAGAATTTTCGACAACATCAAGGGCAAGGAGGATTTCGACAAAGCTCCATCCATTCTTCATCTTTTTCTTTCTTGTTCAATTAGGTTCATGCTAGGGATTCTTTATCTTGTGTTTCTTTGGAACCTAGCCATGAACTAAATCTATTTGGCTAAGTTTATTGTGTCTTGTGGTTGTGAGAAACTATTGGATTTTGTTTAGGTAATAAGAGTTTGCACTTTTCTATTCAAGGTTTATTCATTCTTGGTTCTTATTCTTGTTTGCGAGTGAATTGGGAGAGGATCTCGTAACTTCATCTATTTATCTAATATCGGGAGAGTTAGATTCAAGAAACGAATGAATATGATCTTTATTCAATCTATTGATGGTGAAGATTAATCCGGCTTAGGAATAAGTTAAGGATTTCAACGGCTAAGAAGAGCGCACGATTGGTTGTTGTTCACCCTTGATTCACGCAGGGATGTATTATCAAGGCATGTACAAGTAGCTAGAGTTTCGACTTAGGGATAAGAAGAAACCATTGAAGAACGCTCTGCCGAACCTTGAAGGTTGCTGCCCAGACGCCCAAGTAGTTGCCCAAGTAGTCGCCAAGGCAACCCCGTTGTGCAAGTTGCCACGACAACTGAGTTGCCCTTGCACTCTTTTACCAAGACGATCCAATCGGCTATCACACCTCAACTCACGATAACCTGGCCTATCTCTCTTATTTGATCTCATCTATTCTTTTACTTTATTGCTTTCTAGTTTAGTTATTAGTTAAACTCCTATAATCTTCTATTTGTGTTTTTACTTTTTACAGTGCAAGAGATTAGATTCTTGAAGTGGCACCAATCCCTGTGGAGACGATATCTTTTATACTATAACTTGCGACGTGTATACTTGCACAATTGCGTAGCACTTATTACGCGCAACAAGTTTTTGGCGCCGTTGTCGGGGATTGGCAATAGTGACTTTGTTTTTATTTTCTTGCACTTTTTATTTTTCTTGTTTAAAATTCAAAGGGCTAACAAACTTTGGTTTTGCATTGGTATATGACCAGGGCGAGACCGATTACACCAAAATATCCCTTTGATCCAGAAATCGAACGAACCTTACAAAGACTTAGACGAACGTTAAGAGTAGCAATGGCTAATCAAGATGACAATATGAATCAAGATGTTCCAGCAGGAGGAGGAGTGATTCTTTCACGAAACAGAACTATTCGAGACTATCTTGAAGAAGATCTTGATGGACTTAATCCAGGATTTGTCGCACCTGAAATTGAAGCCGACCACTTTGAGTTGAAACCGGTGATGTTTAATATGATCAACACAATTGGTCAGTTTGGCGGCTTAGCAACTGAAGATGCACGACAACATCTTAAATCTTTCCTTGAGATTTGCAACTCGTTCAAAATACACGGAGTCACCCCCGATGTTTTACGATTAAGATTATTCCCCTATTTACTGAGGGATAGGGCGAAAGCATGGTTGAATAGCATTCCTGCCAGACCAATAGGATATTGGACTGATTTTTGTCATGATTTCCTTGCTCGGTTTAATCCTACAAATTTGACTGATAAGCTTCGTAACGACATTACTTCTTTTCGGAATGCAGATGATGAATCCATGTACGAGGCTTGGGAGCGATATAGAGAACTTCTACACAAATGCCCCCTACACGGATTCCCAGTGTAGACACAAGTAACAATGTTTTACAACGCCGTGAATACACCAACAAGGATGATGCTAGATGCCTCGGCAAACGGCATACTCCTAGATAAGTCGCCGGAGGAAGCAATGCAAATTCTAATCAGGCTTGCCAAGAATGACTATCAATTCCCCTCTACTAGAAGAGGAGGAGTTAGACGCCAAGCCACAATACATGAACTAGGATCATCAGACTCAATTTTGGCACAATTGGCCACTTTAACCAAGATAGTCCAGAACATGCAGAAACCAAACAACACACATGAGGTCAAGGTAATGGATTCTTTTTGTGAGTTATGTGGTGGTAACCATGATTCTTCTGAATGTATGCAGAATCTAAAATCCAACTTCTATGCGGGGAATTACAACCAGAACAACAATGTGATGTCCAATACATACAATCCAGCTTGGAAGAAGCACTCGAATTTTTCATGGAGTAATCCCAACAATGCTCTAAACCAGAACAATCAGAATGCTCAAGCATCGGGATTCCAGCAGAATATGCCACGACAACAGTTGCCGCAGCAACAACCGACAATATCTAGTTCTTTGGAAAATTCTCTAAATGCTTTTATGATGAAAACTGAATCTTATATGGCTGAGAATAGTAACTTCATAAAAAGAACTGATGCTTTTATTAACAGGACCGAGATGAGATTGCAGAACCAAGAGGCAGAAATCAAATCATTGGAAAATCAAGTCGGACAATTTGCTCAAAACCTGAATACTAGATCGCAAGGAGGTTTACCTAGCGATACTGAAGTCGCAAGAGGAACTGGCTATGAGCAATATAAGGCGATCACCAATAGAAGTGGCCAACAACTTAAAGAGGCTCAAGCCCGCTCATCAAACAAAACTCCACAAAAAGATCAAGACGAACCTAGCGACAAAGCCTCAGATGCTGAACCAGGAATTGTCGCGTCAACCGGCAATAAGCATGCCTCGGAAACCGATGATAAGGATGCCTTGACAACTTGCAATAAGCATGCCTCGACAACCCCAATTGATAATGCCTCGGCAACTCCAGTTGTCCCGGCAATACCGTCAATCAATTTCCAAACCAATGAAACGATCAAAGATATGCGACTTCCACCACCATTCCCACAAAGGTTGAAGCGACAAAAGCAAGAATATTAATTCAAGAAGTTTCTTGATATCCTAAAGCAAGTCCACATCAACTTGCCATTGGTGGAAGCAATTGAACAAATGCCGAACTATGCCAAGTTTCTTAAATACATTGTGTCCAAGAGAACAAGGCTAGGAGAGTTTGAAACATTTGCCGCAACAGAGGGATCCATGGCCATGTTGCACAATCGTATTCCATCTAAGTTAAAGGATCTCAGAAGTTTCACAATACCCTGTTCCATTGGAAACCACTATGTCGGGAAAGCATTATGCGACCTTGGGGCTAGCATAAACTTGATGCCTAAATCGGTTTTCCAGAAACTAGGAATCGGGAAGGCAAGACCTACAACAGTTATGCTACATCTAGCCAACAGATCCCATGTGCATCCAGAGGGAAAAATCGAAGACATACTGGTAAAAGTTGATAAATTTATTTTTCCCGCTGACTTTATTGTTTTGGATTGTGAAGCAGATGAGCATGCACCTATCATTCTCGAGAGACCATTCCTAGCAACAAGGAGAACCTTGATCGATGTTGAAAAGGGAGAACTCACAGTGAGGGTGAATGACCAGCAAGTTAAACTAAATGTGTTCCAAACACTAAGGCATGCCGATGATCCAGAAGAATGCCAACTTCTTCATGCCACAGTAAAGTTTAACTTCGACGAGAAATTTAGTTGCCTCGGTAACTACATTGCCTATCAAGAGGAACCTGGGGAGTATGAAGAACCGGTCAATGAGGAACAACAAGAAGAGGCAAATTGGCTAGTCAATCGACCAGGTACATACTTTGAACCACTGGATTACTCAGGTAAGGAAGGTAAGCTCGAAAAGCCCTCTATTGAACAACCACCGATTCTTGAGTTGAAACAGTTGCCAGAGCAACTAAAATATGCATACTTAGGAACCGATAATACATTGCCTATAATTATTTCTTCTAAGTTACAGCCTGAGCAGGAAAAGAAGCTGATCAAAATGTTGATGCTACACAAGAAGGCAATAAGGTGGATAATTGCCGACTTGAAGGGAATTAGCCCGGCAGTGTGTATGCACAAGATTTTGTTGGAAGATGATCACAAACCTTCAATTGAGGCCCAGATGAGACTAAATCATGCCATGAAAGGGGTTGTAATGAAAGAAATCATCAAGTGGCTTGACGCCGGCATTATATACCCTATCTCTGATAGTATATGGGTGAGTCTGGTACAATATGTACCGAAAAAGGGAGGTATATCGGTGGTAAGCAATGAAAACAATGAACTCATTCGAACCAGGACTATGACCGGTTGGAGGGTTTGTATGAATTATCGAAAGCTAAACAAAGCCACTAGGAAAGATCATTTCCCATTACCCTTTATTGATCAAATGCTTGACTGTCTTGTAGGTAAACCATTTTATTATTTTCTTG
Organism: Hibiscus mutabilis; assembly: GCA_019671005.1. Classification (NCBI taxonomy): domain Eukaryota; kingdom Viridiplantae; phylum Streptophyta; class Magnoliopsida; order Malvales; family Malvaceae; genus Hibiscus; species Hibiscus mutabilis. Next base: position 23,233,580 of record CM033719.1, on the reverse strand, counting down.
ATGGTTATTCAGGTTACAATCAAATTGCCATAGCACCAGAAGATCAAGAAAAGACAACCTTCACATGCCCATACGGTACTTATGCTTTCCGAAGGATGCCGTTCGAATTGTGTAACGCCCTGGCAACCTTCCAAAGATGCATAATGGCACTCTTTTCAGACATGGTCGAAAACTTCCTTGAGATCTTCATGGATGATTTTTCTATTTTTGGTAATGACTTCGACAACTGCCTCAGCAATTTAGAGAAGGTGTTGGCAAGATGTGAAGAAACTGATTTAGTCTTCAATTGGGAGAAGTGCCATTTTATGGTAGGTGAAGGAATAGTGCTCGGCCACAAGATTTCATCCAAGGGAATTGACGTAGACAAAGCCAAGGTGGACGTGATCGAGAGATTACCCCCACCAAGTTCGGTTAAAGGAATTTGAAGCTTTCTTGGACATGCAGGTTTTTACAGGAAGTTCATTCATAATTTTTCTAAAATCACTAAACCCTTGAGCAATTTGCTTGAAAAGGATAAAGTCTTAAATTTTGATGATTCTTGCACCCAACCATTCGAAAGCCTAAAGGAAAAGCCTATCTTGGCACCCATTGTCGTTCCACCAGATTGGACGCTACCTTTTGAGCTCATGTATGATGCAAGTGATTTTGCGGTAGGAGCAGTCATAGGCCAACGCACAGGTAAGACCTTCCATGTTATATACTACGCTAGTAAAACTCTTAATAGTGCTCAAGTGAATTACACAACAACGGAGAAAGAGTTACTAGCTGTAGTTTTCGCATTTGACAAGTTCCGATCCTATTTGATTGGTAGAAAGGTAATTGTTCATACGGACCATTCGGCAATCAAATATATATTTGCTAAAAAGGATGCCAAACCTCGTTTGATTTGTTGGATATTACTTTTACAAGAATTTGATATTGAAATTAAGGACAGGAAAGGAACAGAAAATCAAGTGGCCGATCACTTATCACGTTTAGAAAGTAATAGGGAGGAGGAAGCAGATCTAGAGATATGTGATGCATTCCCGGATGAGCAACTTTTAGTTACCTCGACAATTATCGACGCCGTAGAAGCCCTTGACGCACACGCCTCGACAACCATAGATGCGCATGCCTCGGCAGCCCTTGACGCGCACGCCTCGGCAACCATGGATGCGCATGCCTCGGCAACCCTCGACACTTCGGCAGCCCTTGACGTGTATGCCTCAGCAATTTTGGGAGCAGTCGCCACGACAGCACATGCCTCATCAATACCCTGGTACGCGGATTTAGTTAATTTCCTTGTTTGAGGTATTTTACCTTATGGTCTTACTCACCAAGGGAAGAAGCAGTTCCGCCATGATGCTAAGCATTACTTTTGGGACGAGCCTTTTTTGTTTAAACAATATGCTGATTAGGTTATACGTCGATGTGTCCCTGAAGAGGTGCAGCAGAATGTACTCCGGCAATGCCATTCTTCACCTTATGGAGGACATTTTGGAGGAACTCGTACAGCGGCCAAAGTGTTGCAATCCGGTTTGTATTGGCCAACATTGTACAAAGATGCCCAAGACTTTTACAAGCAATGTGATCGTTGCCAGAGGACGGACAATATCTCTAGACGACAGAGATGCTGCTCCAAAACATCATCAAGGTGGAATTATTCGATGTGTGGGCGATCGATTTTATGGGACCTTCCCCATCTTCATTCGGCAACCTCTGCATTCTACTTGCCATTGACTACGTGTCTAAATGGGTTGAGGCAGTTGCAGTTCCCAACAATGATTCCAAGACCGTGCAACGATTCTTGCAGAAAAATATATTTACACGGTTTGGGATGCCGAGAGCAATTATCAGTGACGAAGGCAAGCATTTTGACAACAGACTTATTGCCAAGATGTTGCAACGCTTCGGCGTATCACACAAGATTGCCACGGTATATCACCCATAAACCAACGGGCAAACAGAAATTTCCAACCGAGAATTGAAGGGTATACTCGATAAAGTTGTAAATCCCTCTAGGAAGGATTGGTCATTAAGACTAGATGACGCATTTTGGGCATATCGCACTGCATTCAAAACACCCTTAGGTATGTCCCCTTCCGACTTGTCTATGGCAAAACATGCCATCTACCGGTGGAAATCGAACACAAGGCATATTGGGCAATCAAGACCGTGAATATGGATTAGGAAAGTGCCAGACAAAAGCGTTTGTTGGACCTCAATGAGATAGAAGAATTACGTGCACTCGCCTATAACAATGCACGAATCTACAAGGAGAAAACAAAGCAATGGCATGACAAGAAACTATTGTCGCGGCAATTCACGCCAGGGCAACTAGTTCTCTTATTCAACTCTCGGCTAAAACTTTTCCCGAGAAAGCTGAAATCAAGATGGTCGAGACCATTCGAAGTTGTTAAACCATTCTCCCATAGTGCCGTGATAATCAAGTCCATCACTGACAAACATGAATTCAAAGTTAATGGACAAAGATTAAAGCACTACAATGGTGCCCATGTGGAACGTAACAAAGAAGTGGTCAACTTAGGAGATGCATGAGCATGCTCTCCTTTCGATATTTTATTTTTATTTTTATTATTATTTCTGATTATTTTTTATTATTTTTTTTAATTTTGAACTAATTATTTTTTTATTTTTATTTTTGATTATTATTATATTTTTAGGATAGATTTATTTTCTTTTTTTATCTTTTTAAGTTTAAGAATCCCTTTACATATCTTTATTTATTTTCTTTTATTAGTTTATCTTTAATTTTAATCCTTATTTGATTTGTCTTTGAATTGTAGGAAAAGAGTTCAAGATAAAGAGGAATTTTGATCCAAGAAGGAAAACATCTTCAACAAGGAAATTAATGGGCTGAATCTAAGGCTTATATAAAGCCTCCAACTTACCCTAATTAAACCCCCTAGCAGTCACCCTTCCCCTAAATCGAAACCCCCTTTATTTTCTATCCAAAATTAATCCCACCCACCATATTTACTACCTATCTTTTCTATATAACCCATCACCCTTAACTTCCAAGAAACCTATTCCTACTTTTCATCTTGTAACTCTTTGGTTTCTTTTATTTTCTTTTCTTTGTTTTTAAAAAACTCACAACCAAGATTATCCATGGCATCCAAAATTAAATTTTTGGTTCATCCAAGTTCCTCCAAAGAACCAAGATAAAAGAAGTTTGCTACACCGGTGGTTCAAGAAAGATTTCACTCCAAGTTTGAAAGTCGGAAGATTTTCGAAGAACAAGGCTTTGAATACTCCAACTCTCATCAAGATTTCGGCCTTGAACCATTCATCTTCGAGAGGATTGCACATCAAAAGTGGCAAATCTTTTGCCATCATTCGGAACCGGGTAACATCTCATGGGTAAGAGAATTCTAGTCTCACTCACCTAACCCGGATAATCCTTATGTTTTTGTTCGTGACAAGGCCATACTCATAAGCCCCGAAAACATCAACACCTTTAACGGGCTTTACATTGAGAAGGACGAGCATCAAGCCTTTGTTGATCAAATCACGCCCAAGCAACTCGACATGGTGCTTCAAGAACTCACTCAACCGGGAACTCATTGGAACGACGATAAATACAAGGGCATGGTAAATCGCCTTCGGCTTAAACCCGAGGTAAAACTATGGAATAAGTTTGTTAAAACTTCTTTAATGCCCACCACACACAATACTATCGTTGATATACCACATCTTTTGCTCATACATTCTATTTGCATAATCGCATCATTAACATTGGAAAAATTATTTGTGATGAGATTTTTGTATGTAGCTCAAAAGATAAGGGTTCTCTTTTCTTCCCTTGCTTAATTTCTAATCTTTGCAAGGAGATGCATGTCCCAAGTGAGTTCATCGATAAAAAGGCCCTACCAAAGTCCGGTTGGAATCAAGGACAAATTTGAAAGCTAATGGGAGAGGTACCGAAAAAATCTTCAAGGCCTCCAATTGTTGCAGCAACTCCTGCCGCCCCGGCAATCCCTAATGTCCAAGCACCTAACGCCCGGGCAACTTGGCCATCAACCCCGGGACACTTTGAAGCACTCTTGCAACCATTGGCGAGCCACCTAAGGCAAATTGAAGACCGGAAACTAATGTTCATGCGGTACATGAAGGAGCACAAGAATGCCATCACCCAAGTCATCCTAGAAAAGTACCCAGACAGTCGCGTGTCGTTCCCAATCTTTCCTGCCAAAATCCTTGCCCCGACAACCAATGAAGCAGTCACCACGGCAACCGCAATAGATGATGCCACGGCAACCAAAGCTAAAAACATCCTGGCAACCACTGCAAAAGCCAAAGGTAAAGCACCTATGCCCGAATCAACTCGTACGAAATCATTGTCTGATTTTTTAGATTCGGACGAGTCCTCCATTGCACCAACAAAGACCAATTGAATCCTCCAAGCGAAAAGCCAATGACATTGATGAAGAGGACGATGAGGACAACCCCGTACAAGGATTGATTCCACCATCGGCAACAAGGAAACAACCATCGCGTTCAAGCAAGAGAATCAAGACACCGACCAAAAGCAAACTAATCATCCACGACGACGAACTCTCGAAGAAGTCCTCGTTTACATTTTATTTTTCGTTATTTTTATTTTTCTTTAATGCATGCATTGAGGACAATGCCTCACTCGAGTTTGGGGGGATTGTTATTAGTAGTTACCATGTTTAGTTGCATTCATCTTAAGTCTTGCATTTATGATACATAAATTGCTTGCCATGCCTTTAGTTGGAACAAGAATTGCCTAGATTTGATGAATATCCGATGATGACTTTGTCAATGCACTTAATTGGTAGAATTTTTATTCTAGGATAACCATGGAAAAACATAGAATTTTACTATGATGATAAATCTGATGAAACACTGTTGTGGTTTGATTGATTTAAGGAATTCTAGTGAACTTAGGTTGATAATCAAACAAATTGGGGGATTAGAATAAAAATTGGATGAATGCTAGAGGTGTCCGAAATTGGCTCTAGCATGTGCTAAAAAAATGGATCTCTAGAGGTGCCCGAAATCGGCTCTAGTGTGTGCTAAAAATTGATCGCTAGAGGTGCCCGAAATCGGCTCTAGTCGAATAAATTAATTAATTTAAGGAAACTAAAAACAAAACACTAGAGGTGGCCGAAACCGGCTCTAGTTAAAATATGTTAAAAAGAACTCAATGAAGTAATTTGAAAACCTCTTGTTTGCATAGAATCTGAAAAATCAACTTGCACACAACTCCGCACACACTCACAAGCATTATAGTTTGATTCTGAGTAACTCCTAAGTTTTCCGAAAAATGAAAAGCCAATAATACTTTGTGCCCCGGTTCTGAGAATTGAAATCAAGTTCAAAGCTAAGTTTGTGAAAATTGAAGTCTTGGCAGGTAATTATTAGTTTGCATTGCTTGAGGACAAGCAATAGTTCGAGTTTGAGGGTGTGATAAGTGTTCAAAAGTCTATTTTTCTTGCCCTTTTTACTCATATTATTGTTAGACTTAGGCTCATATTAGTTACATAATTAGTCATTCATGCATTAATCCATGTTTCCTTCCATCGTTGAGCTTGATTGTATAACTTGGTTGTTTTTGTGGGAAAAGATGTTGCTTTGGTGTGTTTTGTGTGTATGTGCAGGATCACTTGCCAAAGCAAGGCTAGAGCTAGTTGCCAGGGCAATTGTCGACAAAGAATAAGGTGATATGGTAGTCAAAATTGATGACTAGACAAGCCCAAGATGACGTGGAGCAAAGCTAAATCCCAAAGGAGTTTGATTTCCATGAAGAGGTTAAAGAAGAATTAAATTCCAAGAAGATAGGAGAAGTTCTAGAAGGAATATAATTATAATAAAGAATTATATTCTTTAAAGATAATTTAATTCCAACTTAACTTCCTCCTCAAAGGAGGACTTTAACCTAGCCCTATAAATAGATCACCAAGCCGTCAATTCCAGAGAGGGAGAGAAGAGAGAATTTTCGACAACATCAAGGGCAATGAGGATTTTGACAAAGCTCAATTCATTCTTCATATTTTTATTTCTTGTTCAATTAGGTTCATGCTAAGGATTCTTTATCTTGTGTTTCTTTGGAACCTAACCATGAACTAAATCTATTTGGCTAAGGTTATTGTGTCTTGTGGTTGTGAGAAACTATTGGATTTTGTTTAGGTAATAAGAGTTTGCACTTTTCTATTCAAGGTTTATCCATTCTTGGTTCTTATTCTTGTTTGTGAGTGAATTGGGAGAGGATCTCGTAACTTCATCTATTTATCTAATATCGGGAGAGTTAGATTCAAGAAACGAATGAATATGATATTTATTCAATCTATTAATGGTGAAGATTAATCCGGCTTAGGAATAAGTTAAGGATTTCAACGGCTAAGAAGAGCGCAAGATTGGTTGTTGTTTAACCTTGATTCACGCAGGGATGTATTATCAAGGCATGCACAAGTAGCTAGAGTTTCGGCTTAGGGATAAGAAGAAACCATTGAAGAATGCTCTACCGAACCTTGAAGGTTGCTGCCCAGACGCCCAAGTAGTTGCCCAACTAGTCGCCCAGGCAACCATCGATTAGTTGCCAAGGCAACCCCGTTGTGCAAGTTGCCACGGCAACTGAGTTGCCCTTGCACTCTTTTACCAAGACGATCCAATCAGCTATCACACCTCAACTCACGATAACCTGGCCTATCTCTCTTATTTGATCTCATCTATTCTTTTACTTTATTGCTTTCTAGTTTAGTTATTAGTTAAACTCTTATAATCTTCTATTTGTGTTTTTACTTTTTACAGTGCAAGAGATTAGATTCTTGAAGTGGCACCAATCCATGTGGAGATGATATCTTTTATACTATAACTTGCGACGTGTATACTTGCACAATTACGTAGCATTTATTACGTGCAGCACTTAGGTTTTGGAACTTGCTTGTCGAAAAAGAAAGTAAAATTTGAGAGAGAGTTTTGGTTATTTAATCGGTTAGGGTAAGAAAATGAAAGGTTTTGGGTCGATTGAGTGTTTTAATGGGAGGAGTAATTAGGGATAATGATGAAAAATAAAAAGAATTAAATTAAAAGAGGTGGCGTGATAAGGATGAAGTGATAAGGTGATAGGTGATAGGATAGGGTAAGGATTGGAGTGATAAGGTGTTTGGTTTGAATTTTAAATTTTAACCCAAATTTTGGGTGGCTAGGGTTTAAGGTTAAAAGAAAAATACTCTCTCTCATATTGAATGGGCCGGTCAAGCTAGGGTTTTTTTCATTCTTCCAAATTTAGCACCGCCGCATGCCAAGCTATTTTGGCACTATGTCTGGCAGACTTCGCTATTGGGACATTAGCTCCTGCATTGTTCCTAGCATGCTTCCTGGCATAACCAATCTGCGCAACTCAAAGGAAACCTTTCAACACAGTAAAGGAATAAAACTTGAAATATAAAAAGAAGAAAAACAATTAAAAACCTTGAAACCTAAAAACAAAGAAAAACTCTAACCTAATATTTACAAAAGTTCAAATCGGATGGTGTTTTCATGTTACCTCTACCAAGATGATCACCTCTTTGGCATTGTTCTGATCACCTTCCATGTAGTGCTTTAAACGTTGGCCATTCACCTTAAAGATTTCACCCGTCCTCAAGTTCTTAATGTCCACAGCTCCATGAGCATATGGCTTCACAACTTCATGAGGGCTCGTCCATCTCGATCTGAGTTTCCCTAGAAACAACTTAAGCCGTGAGTTGAATAACAAAACACGTTGGCCTACCTCAAACTGTCTTGGCATTATCCTACTGTCATGCCAACGTTTTGCCTTTTCCTTATAGATCCTAGCGTTCTCATAGGCTTGTGTTCTGAATTCTTCCAACTCATTTAGGTCTAGTAACCTCTTTTTTCCAGCAGCTCTCCATGCCATGCCAAGTGTTCTGATGGCCAAGTAGGCTTTATGCTCAAGCTCCACTGGCAGATGGAATGGTTTTCCGAAAACAACTCTAAACGGTGAAGTACCCAAATGAGTTTTAAAAGCAGTCTTGTAAGCCCACAAGGACTCATCTAGTCTCAAGGACCAGTTCTTCCTTGATGGATTAACAGTCTTTTCTAAGATGTTCTTGATCTCCTTATTTGAAATCTCGGCTTGCCTGTTCATTTATGGATGATATGTTGTGGAAATTCTCTGCTGTATACCATACCTGCACAAAGCTTTAGAGATTAGATTACATTTAAAATGGGTGCCTTCGTCGTGCATAATCACCCTAGGAGTGCCAAATCTAGTAAAAATATGTTTGTGCAAGAACTTGGCAACGGCCTTGGAATCGTTTGTTGGCAGGGCCACAGCCTCTACCCATTTAGATACATAGTCAACAACCACAAGAATATATACATTACCGAATGAAGGTGGAAAATGACCCATAAAGTATATCCCACATACATCAAATAAATCCACAGGCATAATGTTTTGGAGTGGTAGTTGGTGTCTGCCAGAGATATTTCCTGTTCGTTGACATCGGTCCCATACCTTGGCATACTCGTGGGCATCCTTATATAGTGTGGGCCAAAAGAATCCTGACTGCAACACCTTGGCGGCAGTCTTCATCCCAGCAAAGTGACCTCCATATGGTGCAGCATGGCATAGATGCAATATGTTATGTTGTTCATCCACAGGCACGCACCGGCGGATCACTTGGTCGGCACACTGTTTGAACAATATTGGCTCGTCCCAATAGCATTGCCTCACTTCCCGCAATAACCTCTTATTGGCATTGTATGCCAAGTCTGGTGGCAGAATGTTACTTACCAAGTAGTTGACAATATCGGCATACCATGGCATGGCATTAACTACAAGCAAATACTCGTCAGGAAATTCATCTCTTATAAAATTGGTCTTACCATCTTCAAGATGATGCTCTAAACATGAAAGATGGTCAACTACTAGATTTTCACTGGCCTTTTTGTCTCGGATCTCAAGGTCGAATTCTTGAAGTAGGAGTGTCCATCGGATTAGTCTGGGCTTGACATCCTTCTTTGCCAAGAGATACTTCAATGTCGAATGATCTGTAAAAACCACAACTTTGTTACCAATTAAATAAGATCTAAATTTGTCAAAAGCAAATACAACCACAAGAAATTCTAATTCAGTTGTGCTTCGTTCAAGGTTCGGCTGACATAGTATATAGCATGGAAAACCTTGCCATGCCTTTGTCCAAAGACTGCTCCAACGGCATAGTCGTTGGCATCGCACATGAGCTCAAAGGGCTCACTCCAGTCCGGTGCCACAACTATAGGGGCATTGATTAACTTCTCTTTAAGCTCCTGAAATGCTCTCAAACAAGAATCGTCAAATGCAAAAGTGGCATTATGTTCTAACAACAAGTATAAAGGTTTAGCAATTTTTGAAAAGTCTTTAATAAAACGCCGATAAAAATCGGCATGTCCTAAAAAACTCCTTATACCTTTAACACTCGTTGGAGACAGTAGTTGCTTAATTACCTCAACTTTTGCTTGATCCACTTCTAACCCTCTCTTAGTTACCTTGTGCCCGAGAACAATGCCCTCCTTCACCATTAAGTGACATTTTCCCAATTCAACACTAGGTTTGTCTCTATGCATCTCTTCAAGACTTCCTCCAAACTCAGAAGGCATTCCTCAAATGTTTTGCCAAACACTGAGAAATCATCCATGAACACTTCTATGTTGTGCTCGATCATATCGGAAAAAATGGACATCATGAAACGTTGTTGGTGCATTACATAGGCCAAATGGCATCCTTCTAAAAGCAAACGTCCCATAAGGGCACGTGAACGTGGTCTTCTCTTGATCATAAGGAGCAATGGCAATCTGATTATAACCTAAATAACCATCCAAAATACAATAGAAAGCTTTACCTGCAACCTGTCTAGCATCTAATCAATGAATGGCAATGGGAAGTGGTCCTTCCTCGTGGCATTGTTCAGCCTCCTATAGTCCATGCACACTCTCTGTCCCATGATAGTTCTGGAGGGGATTAACTCAGCTTCACTATTTTGTACCACGGTCATACTACCCTTCTTTGGCACGCATTGCACTAAGCTAACCCAAGAGTTATCAAAAATGGGATACATAATCCTGGCATCAAGCCATTTTATGATCTCTTTTTTCACTACCTCTTTCATGCTTGGGTTTAGCCTTCTTTGGCCTTCAATGGTCTTTGGTACTCTTCCAAGATAATCTTATGCATGCAAATGGTTGGGCTAATACCTCTGATGTCTGCCAAGGTCCACCCTAATGCTTGCTTATAATCGCGTAATATTGCCAACAATCTTTCCTCCTGATCAGTAGTGAGACCAGTGGCAATGATCACCGGCAGAGTTGAGTGTTCACCTAAATAAGAATACTTCAAGTGATCTGACAATGCTTTTAGTTCCAACACTGATGGCTCCTCAATTGATGGTTTAGGTGCCTTGATTTCTCTGTCGGCCAACTATAATGGCTCAAAATAACTCGCCTCTTTAGCCTCCAAGACTAGTTCTTCTGGTTGCTCAAACAGATCAGTTATGCCATCTAAATTGTTGGCATCAAATTCTGCATCTTGGCATAACTGTGTCGTGTCCAAAGTGTAAATGGACACCATAATCTCCTCTGCTTGGCACTCATCAGGTTTATCTGTACATTTCAAAGCTTGAAACACATTAAATGTAACTTGTTGGTCATTCATGAGCATCGTTAGTTCCCCTTTATGAACATCAATCAAAGCCCTACTCGTGGCAAGAAAAGGTCTCCCCAAAATAGTCGGGACATTAATATCAGCCTCATAATCCAAAATGATAAAATCTACTAGAAAAATAAATTTTTCTACCTTTACCAACACATCATCAATCTTACCCTTGGGATGTGCATAGGATCGGTCTGTCAGCTGAAGTGTCACCATGGTAGGTCTTGCTTCTATGCCAAGCTTTCAAAAAACTAACATTGGCATCAAGTTGATGCTGGCTCCTAGGTCACACAGTGTCTTGCCCATGAATTTGTTGCCAATTGTGCAGGGAATAGTGAAACTTCTCAGATCTTTCAGCTTTGGTGGCAATCGGTTTAAGATCATGGCACTGCATCCTTCGGTTAGAGCAACAGTTTCAAAGTCTCCTAACTTCCTCTTTTTGGATAGAATGTCTTTCATAAATTTGACATAGTTGGGCATTTGTTCAAGGGCTTCTACCAATGGAATGTTGATTTACAATTGCTTAAGAACCTCCAAAAAGTGCTTGAATTACTGGTCTTGCTTATGCTTTTGAAGTCTTACTGGAAATGGTGGTGGTGGATAAACATATGCCGGCGCTGCTGGCTTTGTCAAGGCAGTGCTGGAATTAGTTTGTTTAGCATCGGTATGTTGTCTGGCATCAGTACTGGCATCATTTGCTTTTGTTTGCTCTTTCTCTACCTCACTGGGATTATCTGCTGGCACTGGCTTCTCGATTTGGCAGTTAACTGGCTACTTGGCAGCCTTCTCCACCTCACACTACTTACTGCTCCGAAGAGTTATGGCTTTGCATTGCTCATTTTCTTTGTGCCGAGTGTCTTCTGTGTCACATGGCAATGTTCCTTGGGGTCGATTGCTGAGTGCATTGGCAATCTGCCCTATTTAGACTTCCAAGTTTCTCATTGATGTTGCCAAACTCTAGACCGTGGCATTATTCCTCTCCATGTACTCTGTGAGTGTGCCTCATTGCTTGAGTCTCTGCCCTTGTTGAAAATTGTTTTGGGCTTTCTGTGGCATGGCATTCTGATAGAATGCTGGCATTGCATTATTATTCTGCCTCTGGGTATTATGGCGTTGGGCATTGTACTGGTTACCTCCTTGATTTCCCCATGTTAAACTAGGGTGTTGTCTCCAACCTGCATTATAAGCATTGGAGTTAGGATTATAGTAACGATTAACATTGACAACAAATTTTACTGATTTAGGGTTGGCAAGGCATTCATCCACGTGATGATTCTCTCCCCAAATTGTACATAAAAGGTCAAATGCTTTGACTTCTTGGGCCACATTGTTCTTTTGCAACGTTCTCACCATACTGGTAAGATTGGAAATCTCGGCATGGATGGATGTTAGTTCATCAACCTGAAATTTCCCATTGGTTTTAGTTTCGGTCCCAAGTCTAGCAACAGGATATTCAAATTCATTGATTGCAATCCTTTCTAAAATGTCAACAGCCTCAGTATATGTCTTGTCAAGCAATGAGTCAGTTGCTGAGGCATCAACGACAATCCTCGTTTGTGCATTCAATCCGTTGTAAAAGGTCTGGATCTGGGTCCAATTCGGGAATCCATGCATAGGACACCTCCTTAACAGGTCTTTGAATCTTTCCCATGCATCATATAAGGTCTCATCCTCAACCTGCCTGAATGTAATGATCTCACCTCGCAGTTTGGCAGTGAGTGTAGGCGACTGGAATCTTGTCAAGAACTTCTGGCATAGGTCTGCCCATGAAGTAACTGAGCCAGGTGGCAAGGAGATAAGCCAAGCCTTTGCTTTGTCTCTCAAAGAGAAAGTAAATAACTTCAGCTTCAAGGTATCTTCAGGTACTCTATTTTGTTGGAATAGCTGGCAAATCTCCATGAACTGCTTCAGATGCTGCCTCGGATCTCCAGTGAGTTCTCCATCAAACTGACCTACATTCAAAAGAATTTGAATCATCACCGACTTAAGCTCGAAATTGACAACGTTTACCTATGTGCCAACAAGTCCTGGCATCAAATTGTCAATGGTTGGTGCCGAATGTTCTCTAATAGGTCTCTCATTAACAACTAGGACAGCAGGTGGTGGTGGTATCTCATTATTAAGTGGATTTCCTCCATTGTTCACCAAACCATTCCCTTCATTACCTTGGTTTTTCATCTCTCGAAATCTTCTTTTTAACCTTCTCAAGGTTTTCTCAATTTTCGGATCGTATGGCCACTCGTCCACCACAGGAAGGCTTCTGGTCATACATCGACAAAAATAAAAGGTAAAAACAAAAATAAAAATAAAAGTAAGACAAGTAAGAATTTAAAAACAATTAATTCCATTGCAATCCCCGGTAATGGCGCCAAAAACTTGTAAACTCTCTAGGTGAAATGCTGGCAAAAGGGGCATAAGATATGTATTGGAAAAGTATAAAATAGTGTCAAGATTAGTCTTTTGCGTGCAAGTATACACGTTCTGCAAGTAATACAGCTGGTAAGCTGAGTACCGATCCCACAGAGATACTTGGAACTCAATTGCTTTGATTGTTATTTGCTTTAAGAAGAAGTTGATTTGTTTTGAATTTGATTTTGAAAATAATTGAAAAGAAAAGAAATAAAAGTAAAGTAGGTCGTTGGCAAGGAATGTGCTTTAATGAATGATGAGCGTTGGCAGGGAATGCCTGGTTTTCACGCTATTCATGTCGTGCCAGCCTTTAATAACAACCTATCTTAGCATTGTTTGCCGAGCAGATTCAAAATTAGCAAAGTCTCTCTCGATGGTCATTGCCCTAAATTGATCATGTAAAAACCCCTATATCTCTATAGTGCATGCTTTTAAATAAACCAACTTGATTAAAATCTAATCTATACTCCTAAGGGGTAGATTTCACTCTCGAAGTAAGTTCATCTACTTGAACGACTTCTCTCGAAGCTTCTCTCCTCAGTATTCAAAAACTTAATCGTTGCCAACCCAAGTCTGTTAAGATATTGAGGAGCAATTGGCCAACAGTGCCAGCTCTCGCTTGGCATAGTATTTAGGAAATATTAAAGTATGCCGAATAGTGAAAACATTGCCAAGGCAAATTTATTATTAAAAACCAAAACATAAAAATAGGATTCAACGCAAACATCCCCCACCAACTATGAAATTAGTTCATGGTAAGCGACTTAACCAAAAAAACACAAATGTTTCCCAAGTACATCATCATTTAAAACAAAATAAAATAACTTAAAAGAGAAAATGGGCTAGAAGGGGTCTCTCGATGCAGCCCTTCAAGATCCAGGCTTCTCGACCAAGTTGGTCGGACCACCCTTCCTAGATGCAGCCGTTTGTCAATCATCACACACTAACTCCTCACTTCGATCTTGAACTTCAACTGCCCAAGGGATAAGGGATTATCATCTTATCCAAATTTGAATGAGCGCTGATCAGGCTAGGGCTAATGTCATACTGCCGACGCTGCCTTGGCGTCCAAGCTTGGCATGAATCTGCCAACAAGTCTTGGCACCATCTTATCCGCTATTTTTTCGGAGATTGTTCCAATTGCTATCTTTTCAGACCCTGATCATTTCCTATTTTTTCGGGGTCCAACAGCTTCTTGGCATGGCATCAAGTTCACTTCTCTACCAACCGGTGCTTGGCATTGTCTGGTCCATCAGTGCCAACAGCACCTGACATTTTCTCTGGCATTCCTTCCTGAGATGCTTTTCTGGGCCAAATCATGTGCCAAACCTGCAAAATTGCCAACAAAACAACCCTTCACACTGGCATAGACAGAATTCTAAACTCCTTATGCAAATACATGGTTTTAACATCCTAATGCAACTAAATACACCTAAAAACAAGCAAAAGCATTGTAAGATTGGCATTAAAAACAATACTTTTGGAGAGGTAACAGTATCTTTCATGAAATCTAGTGGCTGACACCCTCTTTGCGCTTATTCCTCATACCCTCGTAGCATCAGCTTTCAATGAGTGCATGTGAGGTGCTGCCGCTTACTGGCACTGGCAGTCCTACCAATAGGGCATTCTCGTAAGGCTTGACGGAGGGCCCAACTTCTCTAGCTACCCTCACACCTTGGTTTCTAGTGGTTTCGGCTGTCCGCGAGATAGTCGACCTTCACCTATAATTGTCTTATCGTCGTCAGCATGTGTGGTGAGATATTATTATCCCGTCGGTCCCAGCGGTGTCGCCTTCAGATGTCAGTGGTAAGATGTCATTGACTCATGTTGTTTGCTTCTTTCTCTTTTGCAGTCGGAATGGCTCGAAGTTGGGAGGGATTTCATAACTAATCATCTTGGTCGGAAAGTGCTCCACGCTCACCGCAGCAATTATTGATGTCGATTTTGGGCGATGCCAAACAAAGAGGTAGATATGATGGCTAAAGGAAGATTTGGGGCTGACGACGGGTGGTTCACTCGTCAGAAGACGAGCTGAGAGCCACGAATGACCATGGTCGATCATTGGATAAGCGGTTCACTCCAGGTTGATTTGGGGCCGAGAGCCGATAGTAGAGCCATTTAGAGGAAAAAATAGAGAGAGAGAGAGTGAGTGTGTGTGTGTGATCAGTGTAGAATGGCATGGCAACCCTTGTAGAGAGTTCAGTGAACGTCTCCTTTGTCTTCGGTCTTGGAGGTATTTATAACTCTTTGGTGCTGTATATGGAGTGATGGTGATGAGACTGTGCTAGGCCTAGTGACGACTAGTGATGGGCTGACATGTTGTAGCTCGACTGTCAAGCTGCGATTTCAGTCGAACTTGATGGCTATCTCATCGTGGCGCGTTGGCCGAAAGAGGGTAATCTTCGGGGTTAATGGGAAGACGTTCAGAGAGGATATATGGGCTTTGTGGTGCAGAGATAAATTTTGGTGGTTCACACATTTTGATGCGGACAGAGAGTCACAGTAATTTTTTGAAAGCGTTTAGCGGAGGTACAACAAAGTTTGAAGGGACGTTTTGAAAGAAAAAAGAAAGAAAAAAGTCCATACTCCACGCCTACCTAACGAATCACACCCACTGGACAACAACATAAACAGTAAAATTAAACGGAGCAGAGCCAGGGGATATCTTTGAGAGATACGCCGCCCCGCATGTGATAGTCGAGATTATTACGTTGGCTTCTGATTAGTTGAAATTCACAGCTGTGTGGTGCGCTTGATCTTACAGCGACAAATTCTATCTACGTCTTCTTCTCCCTCATTTTCCATGTGATTTTAAAATTATGAAGTGTGCTTATCAAATATTGATGTCTACCAACATGATTGAGAACCCCATTAATTAAAATTTCAAATCTGATAGACTTTTGCCATACGTATGAAAAAACTAAAAAAATAGGAGAAACTACATTATTCGTTTTAAAAGTATTAGGAAATAATATTTGTATTTAATATAGTTTAACATGAAAATAAAGGTTTAAATCAAAAAACAGTCCTCAAACTATGTTTTTTTCTGCTTTTAACCCTTAAACTATAATTTGGGCAAAATAGGCCCTTAAACTATCCTTTTTGTCACTTATGTCCCTAAACTATTTTTTGGTCAAAATAAGTACCTAAACTATGTCATTTTTCTTCTTTTAGTCCCCAAAACTATCAATTAGTCAAAAAATCTTTGTGATGTGTTAAAATCTTATTAGTCGAAATAATTTTCTTTTGACTTAAATAATTATCGGACTTAAAATGATCAGAAATGATAGTTTAGGGGCTTATTTTGATATATGATATTTTAAAATTTAAAAAGAACATAAATATTTATATATGTTAGAAAACCATGGACTTAAAGTGACAAAAAATGATAGTTTAAGGGCTTATTTTGTCCGAATCATAGTTAATGACTTAAAGTGATAAAAAAATGATAGTTTAAGGGCCTATTTTGCCCAAATCATAATTTAAGGGCCAAAAACAAAAAAAGGCATAGTTTGAGGGCTAATATTTAGTTTAAGCCATTAAAATATTAAAAAAATTATTGCTCACTAGATATATTAAAATATATTAATTTTCTAGATATATTAAAATATTTTATTCAAAATTTATTAGTAGCCACCCAGGGTGCACCCCTTTCCAACAACTGGTCCATAGCTGGTTGGAGCCAACCTGAGCCCTTGGATCGGCATCCGATCGAGCCGCTAGCAGGCTCTCGTATGCACTGTCTTCCTCGCATCTAGATACAGCATCCTTTCTCGACGAAACCCACAAGGACCCAATGAAGGCAGCCGCCACAATGCCAAAACAAACACAATCGTACCAATATACGACCAGTGCCATGGTCAAGACCCGGACTTTGGCCTTTTTGGATCAGCTTCTTGCCCTTTCGCAAATGAAGGCAAATTGATGTTAGAGCTTCTGGGAAGAAAAGTATCTAATGACTTTCACTGTAAGCCGTCGAAGACCAGAAATTTGTTTGCCAAAATTGCTAGTCACCCTTCAGTTTTCATGGTTTTGACTTGATGGAAGAGCAATTTAAAATAATTGAACAAACATTTGGTTATTGTTATTTTGACTGATAGCAAATTAATTTTTATTCTATTATCTTTCGAATGGACGTCTACCTGTTGCTTTTGCTGTTCATTATTATGGTATTGATTACAGTGATTTCATTATAATGATTTTAAACGACACAGTTCAAATCAAAACCTCAAAATCCAGCAATTATTATTTATTTTGTTTTGTTATTAAAAACTAGGAAATGGCAATCATTAATTGTTATTAGGCTTAAACCCTCAAATTCTTAAAATAATTTTTTTGTTTTTTCTCTGTAAATTATATTTCCTCGTCAAAAAATATGTAAGTTTAAATTATCATTTTTATTAGAATCTAGGAAATGTATATAGTATCATTTTGGTCACTTTAAGTTCATAAATTATTTTTTTGTCTTTTTTTAACTACATTTAAACTATATCATTTTTCTTCTTTTAGTCCCCAAAACGGGGTTTTGATTCGCCTTTCCTTGAGCTGTACCTAGTTCAACTACGAATCTGCGATGTAAAAAATAGGACCCGTGTAGTGAATAGCTTTTTTCGCCGTACCCAAAAGTGCGGTAGGGGATGTCGATAGCGCTTTTCGGGTATTTGAATAACCAAATATTTAAAAAAATTTATTTTTAAATTAAAATATTTTATTTTTTAATATAAAAATATATATTTATTATTTTAATATAAAAAATGTATTTATTAAATCATAAAATATCAAAAAATCTTAGATTTTTATTAGTTTAATATAAAAATATATATATTTATTAGTTTAATATAAAAATATGTATTTATTAAAATAGTAAGTTTAAAAAAAAAGTTAAAATTTATTATTAGAGTTTAGGGAATTGTAGGTAGGAAATATTTTTAGGGTTTAGGGTTAAGATTAAGATAAGGGCTTAGAATTTAATTTTTTTCAATGTAGGCCCGTAGAAAGAGATACTGAAAAGGGGCATACAATTTTTGTTCGAGACGGATAATAATGATAAGGACAAAAATCATCTACCCTTTTCGGTGCCTTTTTATGCCTCAGCACTAAAAAAATTAAATTCTAAGCTATAACCATAAATTTTAAATCTTAAACATAAACCCTAAAAATACACCATGTCCATAATTTCTTGAACTCTAACCCTAAACTCTAGGCCTAAACCTTAAACTTTATTTTTTTAATGTAGAGACATATATTAATTGTACCTCAATTATTTTAGGGAGCATGTGATTTTAGAAAATTAATATATTAAAATATTCAAAGTTATATAGGTTATCAGGTTGATTCAGATTTTTTTTTTTTTAGTTTTGCTTCAGTTGAGGTTTTAATCAAAACTTCTGCGTCGTTTAACAAGTTAATTGTTAGCTTAGATGAAGCAGCTGTGATTTGTAATAGTCCTAACTTTTACGGTATGGTCTTATTGAATTATGAATATAATAAATTGTAATTTATATTTGGAATAATGTATTTGCGGCCGACATTGTTTTCCCGTTTCTCCTCCAACTCCAAGCGCCAAAGAAAGTCGTGTAATTCATTTTGATTGATTTAGGCGAAGAATGACTCACGAGGTTTGTATTTGTAAATTCTAAACATTCCAATTAATCAAAATATATAGCATATTTGTTTTTCAAAAATCACCAATTAAAATTTATTATTTACGTTTTATATTTTCACGTTTAATATATTGTTTTTTACATTTTAAAAATACATAATGTATATTTTATATGTAACTGTTGTTATCAGGGGTGGAGCCAGAAATTTTAATTTGAAGTGTCGTAATGCAAATTTTTTATGAATGAATTTTTTTAATTAAGTTGAAACAAACAATGGGTGTTAATTTTTTCTCAAAAGGTGTCAATTTTCTATTTAAGGGTGTTAATATTCATTTAAAGTTGTATTAATTTTATTTTTAATATTATTTTATTTATAAAATTTTCTTTTTCCAAATTTTTTGAGGTGTCATGTGATACCCATATTCAATGGGTGGCTACGCCCATGGTTGTCATCAGACATTGATTAATATTATGTTTTCAATAAATTTTGTTACCTTGGACAACAAAGGTCACCAGTTTATATAATTTTCTAAACTATTAAATTGATTAAAATAATACGATGAGTCGATGACATATTTTCACGAAATGCTATTATTTAATTTAGAGAGATAAAGAAATTTTATTTCGTCTCAATTTTATATAATTGGGATTTGAGAGTAGTTTAATAATATTCCAAGCACATTATTGGTCTTGGGCATGTTTAAAATGTTGCCTTCAATTATAGAAGCAAAATAATATTCAATATGAGAACAACTTTAGATAAACATTAAAAATTTAGAAAATAAAATGACAACTTTTTTATAATTTTGAAAATTATATGATCATTTTTGCTTGGCCATATATATTTTCTTGTGACTTAACTCAGTTACTTTAAAGTTTTTGAAGCCTTGTCAAAGCAATTAATTGATATTTAAGTTCATATTTAATTAAAAAATAATAACCAACTATTTGTTGTTATAATAAGGTGAAGTGTTTGATCCCTCAAGTAAGATTAGATATGCGAATTTTGATATTTGTGAATGGAAAAAAATAGATGGAGATAATTACTCCCGTAATAAATCTCTGCAATACCATATCTAAATTAATTCATTGATAAATCGAATATCATTGATTATAAAAAATTAAATTCAATAACGGAACTTCGTACTTTAAAACGAATTCAAACCTTATATTATAAAACATTTCATAAAATTAACTAACTAGTTTGATTTGATTATAATATAGTAAAAAAAGGGAAAATAGAAAGCTAAACAAATCTCATAAAAAGGTTTGACAAAACTGGCAAAAGCAACAAGAAGGAAAGAGTTTGTAATAATTATAATTTTGTTGTTTGCATGTAATTACATGTCCAAAACATGCTTATGTTTTCTTTGTTCTTCTCCGCAGACAAGGGCAGAGCTCCCTTGGGCCCAAGGCCCGGCCCCTATTAAAAATATATATTTATTTAATAATTTTAGTATAATAACAATTAGTCTCTATAAAAATAATTATTTAAAATAAAAATATAAGAGTTTATTAAATATATAATCGAGTAAAGATTAAACTAATAGTGTAAATGAGTCGAGTTTATTTATTTATATTTGAAGATGTTCATGTTCGGTTTGCTTAAATTTATAATATAATATTTGTGTTCGTTTATTTATTTTTGATGGTGTTCGTTTATTTATCTTTCACGAACATGTTTGTTTAACGTTTGTGAACATATTTGTGTAATGTTAACGAACTTATTCATTTATATGACCGCTAACATGTTCATTTATATGTTCGCCGAAATGGTGGATTCACACCACTAGTCTTTAAGCTCATTAGACTTCACAGTTTGAACTCAAAAATACCACGTGTTCAATTTAGTCCATACTTTAATCAATATTTAAAATATAAAAAAATAAAAGAAAAAAGGAAACCAAGTAAATGAGTTTATAAACGAACATAAATGAACATAATACACTTCTATTCGTTTTCATTCTTTTACTACTCGTTTATTTAACTGAATAAACGAATATTATACGAACGATTTACTGATAATTTGTCGAGCACTCTATTCATTTACACTTTTTAGTTGAACTAAAAAAAAATGGGCATGTATCCTCAAATTTTTTTGTCCAATAACAATTTAAGTCTTTGTATATTTAAATATTAAACAAATTAAATCTTACCTTATAAATTTTAAGTTTAAATACTAACAAACTTTTATATTTTTTAAATTTAATATTTCCGCCCACGTGAATATTCCATCTTAGCTCTACCCTGTCTGCAGATGAAGAGATCTTAAAAACCCAGAACCAAACAAAACAAAAATCAAAGGAAAGTATATTGCTTTCAACAATGGGTTGTTTTTCTGGTCCATCTCCATCTTTTTTCTCTTGGTTTCTCAGCTTTTCTTACAAGGATCACGTCATCATATTCCGGCAGCTTGCATCAACCTCCCGGCATTAAACCATTCACTCTTAAGGTCTAATATCATCAAAACCCATCTTTACTTTTGGGAGCTTTGGTCTTGCCGTGCGGGGGTCTTGTTTTTCCTGGTTCGAGTGGCCTGTTTGGTTTCTGAGAAATTTGGTTTTTAGGTTTTTGTTTTAGGATAGATATTAAACTAAATTGAGCTGCTTTGTTTATCTTTTAAAACATTGTTTAGGAGTTTTGTTCTTTAGAATCTTTCAAAAGAGAGATGGGGGAAAATGTTTTGTTAAAAGTTTGGATTTTCTACTCGAAGATCAAATTTTGATTCATTTTAATGGATACTTTTTTATATAGTAACCTGAGATTAAGTTATAGTTTTTTGAGGTCTCATGAAAGTTTAAAATAGGAAAGTCTGTAACATTCATTTTACTTTTCATCTAAAAACAGAAACTGATCTTAAAGTTTCATGAGAAATTGGCCAAAATTTCCTTTTTACTACAAAGTCAATTCTAGATTTCCTTGTTTTCATTTTTCTTTTTTCCTTTTCTCATCAACCAAAAAGACCATTCGATGGGGGTTGCTATCCAGCTAAGTCTAAAAGTATTGTTGAGAAAATTTTCTTTTTACTAGCTAGTACTTGTTTAACTCCTTCAAAACTCTATGAGGGGAGGCTAATGGAATTCCATGTCATAATGAATATTCTCTGTAAATGTAATGCCTTGCAGATTCACAGGCTCATGTTTTTGCTGATATTATATTGTTAGATTCTTATCTCTCTGAGTCAGATCATGTCTTTTCTTGGTTAACAGTATCACTCAAATTCAATATGCTTTAACCCAGAATTTTAACAAACAATCAAATATATGTGTATGTGTATGTGTATGTGTATGTGTATGTGTATGTGTATGTGTATGTGTAGAAGGCTTCCTTGCTTGACAAATTTTATACTGTTTCCTTCGCTTGTCAGTCTTTGAGAATGTGAAGTTTCATGTGGCTATTTATTTTGTTTTCAACAGGGAAACTTTGGATCTACAAAAAAGGGGAACAAAGCAATAACTTGTGTTTTTGATAGTGGGTTTTGAATTCTAAAGGCAATGAGGCATTTTTCCTCCATGTTCAATGGATAAGCGAGGTCTTTTTATTGCGAAGAGGGAAGAATCCGAGCAACGGCGACGACGGAAGAGAAGCTGTCGAGACAATGGCAAAGGATGCAAAGAAGAATGACATGATTTTGAGGTCTTCTGGTTTTGTAAATGCTGATTGTTCCAACAATTTGGCCTCGGTTTTCTCCAAGAGAGGCAGAAAAGGAGTGAACCAGGATTGTGCCATTGTATGGGAGGTAAGCCAAGGAGTCAACATTTACCACGGAAAGATTGATCATTGCTCATTTTTTTATTGATACATATGGCTTGCTTTTTCATGGAATAGGAATTTGGATGTCAAGCAGACATGTTGTTTTGTGGGATATTTGATGGCCATGGTCCATGGGGTCATTTCGTAGCCAAAAAGGTTTGAGAATCGATGCCGTCATCCTTGCTCTGCAATTGGCAGGACACTCTAGCTCGGACGTCAATTGATCCGGATCTGGATTTGGAATCTGATAAAAAGCATCAGAGATTTCATATCTGGAAGCATTCTTATCTAAAGACTTGTGCTGCAGTCGATCATGAACTCGAGCAATATCGGAAGATCAATTCCTTCCACAGTGGAACAACTGCCTTGACAATTGTTAGACAGGTAATTTAAGCTTTTACTTCTTGTTATGGCATACTACTTCACTATTGAGGGCTACTGACAGTGATTCACACTTAAATTGTGCAGGGGGACATCCTATATGTAGCCAACATAGGCGATTCTCAGGCTGTTTTGGCTACAAATTCAGATGAAGGAACCTTGGTTCCTATTCAGCTTACTGTTGATTTCAAGCCTAATTTACCTTGTGAGGAACCCGTCACAATCTCTGAAAGTGTAAAACATAAAATAGAAACCATTAAGAATCCTAACGTTTTCGGTTGGATCGTGTTCGCAGAGGAGGCCGAGCGGATACTTCAGTGCAAAGGTCGCGTTTTCTGCTTGGACGACGAGCCACGGGTGCACAGAGTTTGGCTGCCTAACGAGGAGTCACCAGGACTGGCAATGTCTAGAGCTTTTGGTGATTATTGCATTAAGGATTACGGTCTCATTTCCGTTCCAGAGGTCGCACAAAGACATATAACCAGCAAAGACCAATTCGTTGTGCTTGCTACCTATGGGGTATGCAGGTGTACTTAGGCTTCTATGAATGCTCAAAATGTTAAAATAACACTAACAATTGCAGAGACTTGCTTGGTTTTGTGCAGGTATGGGATGTAGTTTCCAATGAGGAAGCGGCTAAGATAGTATCTTCAACGCCTGGCAAGGCGAAGGCAGCAAAGCGTCTGGTGGAGTTTGCGGCCGGTGCTTGGAAGAAGAAGAGGAAAGGGATAGCAGTGGATGATATTTCAGCCATATGCCTATTCTTCCACTCATCCACCTTATGTCACCATCAAGTTAATCTTGTTACACCTTTGAAATAGTAGTTAAATAAATGAGACTACTGCTTTTATAGTTTATTTCAACTATAATTAATCCAAACTAAATTAATTTATTGATCAAATTATTTAATGCAAGATATTTAGTCAGCCGACTATCTAAATTTTTCTTGAACAATTCCTAGTTAAAGAGAGAATTCGCTTAGTATTGAACTCATAATCTAAAAGAGAACGAAGAATATCAACTAAAATTTTTTAACCATTTGCTCATATTATTGACAATTGAGTTTCTAAATTTTTAAATCAAATAAACAGATTAAACTAACATACTAAACCCAATATCTATATCCAAACCCAAACAATTTAACCTAGCTCAAAATCCAAATACCCAATTCCCATATTCAATCAATATGACCCAAATTAATCTAAATCATTACAAAATCAAAACCCAACTTAAGAATATTAAAAAATTAAAATAATATAATCTGTCGCTATATAAAATAATTTTAAAAAGAAATCGAATCAAACCAAAAAAATAATTTCAATAAAATTTTGAATTATTCGAATAATACTCGTGTGATTAAATGTAATATTTATTTATATTTTTTAATATTTTGATAACACCACCCTTGCACACATAGTTGCTCGATTTATTTGAATTTTGATATATACAAACAGAATCTTCCGAAGGGGTGCTGAAAAATGCCTATGATTGCCTTTGTAATTGTTGGTCTCAACTCTCACCTCCAGAAATGAATGGAATCTTTATTTAGACCTTGTTTGGGCTTCATGTTATGAGATGTAGGCTTCGTTTGGGCTTCATCCTTGTATAGAAAATTGAAGGGTAAACTACCTAAATGGCCACCATATTATGGATAAAGTCACGATTTGACCACAATACTATTTTTCGAAGCAATTAAGCCCCCAACTATTAATTTGGACTCAATGTGGCCAGCTGCCGTAAGGTTCTAACGGCAAGGTGACGTGTCAGTTAAAAAGGGTATAATTATACATTTGGTCCTTGCTATTTATACATTCTTTCAATTTAGTTTTAACTTTAAATTAATAAAATAAATTAATTATTTAATTAGGTGATAACACGTGTCAACACCTTATTGGAGAACTTTATTTATTTATATTTGATTTAATGAATTTATTTTTCTTTTTCAAAAAGGTGGTGACAGAGGAGAAAAATGAAATCAAGCAATCTTGCTTGAGGGGGGATCAAACCTGGGCAAGCCTTGGAGAATAAGAGAAACTTAGCCACTGCACAAAGCACAACCTTGTGCTTTATATCACTAAATTAAATATATATGTCTTATTGTTTTCTACATTTATTCTTTTAATTTAACATATATAATCATCGAATTAATTTTAAATATATAACCCTAAACCCCAAATCCCAAACCCTAAATACTAATTTTACATATATAACCATCAAATTAATTTCACATATATAACCTTAAATGCTAAACCATAAACCCTAAATGCTAATTAGTTAAAGGTTTAGAATTTAGGGTTAGTGTTTAGGGTTTAGGTTTAGCATTTAGAGTTTAGGGTAGACTAATTTTACATATATAATCATCGAATTAATTTCACATATATAATCCTAAATGTTAAACCTTGGGGTTATGGGTTTAGCATTCAGGGGTCAACATTATGGGTTTAGGGTATACTAATTTCACATATATAATCATTGAATTAATTTCACATATATATGACCATAAATGCTAAACCCTAAACTCTAAACCTTAGGATTATGAGTTTAGCATTTAGGGTTATATATGTAAAATTAATTCGATAATTATATACGTTAAATTAAAAGAATAAATGTAGAAAACAATAAGACATATATTTTTAATTTAGTGATATAAAGTACAAAGTTGTGCTTGGTGCAGTAGCTAAACCTCTCTTATTTCCCAAGGCTTGCCCAGGTTTGATCCCCTCAAGCAAGATTTCTTGATTTCATTTTTTTCCTCTAAATAGGTGGTGACATGTGTCACCACCTGATTGAAGGAGAAAAATAAATTTATTAAATCAAATATAAATAATTAAAGTCCTCCAATAAGGTGTTGACATGTGTCGCCACCTAATCAAATAATTAATTTATTTTATTAATTTAAAATTGGGACTAAATTGAAAAAAATATATAAATAGTAGGGATTAAATGTGTAATTATACTTTTTTAACTGCCACGTCACAATGCCGTTAGAACTTAGAGTCCAAATTAATAGTATGATGGCTTAATTACTTCGAAAAATAGTATTGTGGTCAAATCGCGACTTTATCTATAATATGGTGGTCATTTAAATAATTTACCCAAAATTGAAATTGAGGCTATAGGCCTCCATTTCAAAACCCTTCATTCTGTTTTCTCTATTCTTTTTACACAGATCGAAGTTTTGATCTTTACCTAGCAAAATCCGAAACCTAAGGAAAAATCCCATCCAAGAAAAATGCACCCTTTGTCTTCAATTCGACATGCTCGCCTTTTCTCTTCTCCAGCTTTACTCCAACGCTTTGGCAGCTTCAACTGGGTCTCTCAATCTTCCTCCAACGGCTCTGGTTTTCTTGGTAAGTTCCTTCCTTGTTTTGAGTGTTTAAGTTCTGGATTTCTTGTTTGATCTTGGGAATAATATAATTTGATGGAAGTTAGAAGCTAGACTTTGCAAAATTTGAAATTCTCATTGAGTAGTTTCTGCAAACAATTGGTGAACATAATCTAAAATATACATATATTTTTATTAACATAGTTTTTTGTATCACTTTCGCGAATCTAAATATAGACTTGGAAATGACGTTGAATTTTTGCCAGTGTTGATTTCACTTCGAAGGAATGTAATTTCTTGTATCAACTAGACATAGGGTTATTTTAATACACACACCCATATGTATATACAGTTGTTTATACTTCCTTGACCGTCTTTTGGGGCCAAGTAGAAGGGGTGGTGATCGGAGGAGTCGTCGGTGATGCTTGGTGTAGAAGATTTAGGGGTATAACATTGAGCCTTATATCCCCTAGAAATGATCTTGCTTGAATTGTGTGGGTTCATTTATTTAGTTTTCATTTGGATTTGTGAATGAAATATAAACTGAAAGACCATTTCATTGCTTTTTTTGAACATTGACCGGAGATAACTAGAAGATAAGTCGAGCAACTTTGAGTAAATTCGGGATGAAATGATCTGTGAATGTAATCTGCACACTAAGTGTGAAGTTGGGGCAAAGTAGTATATAGGTATTCAATTTGCAGTCTGTGGAGGGCTTCATAATTGAAAATATATTAGTAGTCTTTTCTGATTGGTGTGGCTGCTTTTATTTTATAGGTTGTTTAAAGAGTTACAGTGCTGGTGCCCAATATTTTGGCAATGTTGGAAATCTGGAGAGGAGTTTCGATCAACAGACAGTGAAGGAGAATGGCACCTCACCATATTCTTCGGCTTTCCTGAATAATTTTCGTCCTTCAGGTCAGACTGACTTCAGGGCAGGCAGGAATCTCACCATGGATTTTGTGAGGGAAGTAATAGATGGAGATACAAGGGGAAACTATAGGGGTTCACAATATCGGCAAGACAATGTTGAGCAAAACGAACATTTTGCTCACATAAAGCTGCTGCGCAACAATACCTTTGTCACTGTAACAGATTCCAATGGGAATAAAAAATGTGGAGCCTCGGCTGGAGTTAAAGGACTTTTAGGAGCCTCAAAAGTGTCTAAGTATGCTGCTGAAGCAGTGGCGGAATATGCAGGAAGGAGGGCAAGGAGAATGGGGATTAAGTCGGTTGTGGTAAGAGTGAAAGGCTTTACCCATTTTAAGAAGAAAAAACAAGCAATTCTTAGCTTTCGCGAGGGCTTTAAGAACCCTATTGTCTACATTGAAGACGTCACTCGTCATCCGCATAATGGATGCCGGCTTCCAAAGAAGAGACGAATTTAACTTCCTTGCCTTCTTTATCTTGATGGCTTGATAGAGTTTGTTACAGTATGTTGGTAGATGTTGCTATGGTACGCCGCTATGTGTACTCGAACTCCTTCGTGTTTTCTATTTCCGTTTCCTACTCTAGTTATCCATAATTTTTCTGGTGTGTCTAATACTCTGTTTAGTTGTTATATGATTTTGATGTAGTTGTTAAGATTACATCTTAAAAAAATGGTTATTTTTTTCTTCATATGCAGAAGAGTCCATGTTCTTTATCTGTATTGTTTATGATTTTGTTTTGTTGAACCAATGCCAGTTTTTCCCTCAAGTTTGTACGTTTTGTCAACTTATTTGGGTCAGGAGTTATACATACATGCATACATACCTAAAGTATAGGCATAATGTCAAAAAATCCCCCACGAGTTGGACATATATTCACTAGGTGCGGGCATTCGATCGAGTCGAGTAAAAAATTTTGAGTTATTCGAGTTGACAAGTCTTATTTTATGATTCAAACTTTATTTGAAATTTTTTCGATTCGAGTCGAGTTGTTGAGTTTTTATACAAATTTAATTGTAATTATTTATAATATTATAGTACGTATTGATTCTAAGTTAAGCGACTATCTCTAATCATATAAGATATTCATGTCTATATTCATAGTATTTTTCACATGTGTGAGTAAGGTTTGTAATGTTACTATTTAATAAAAAATATATCTAAAATTATAAAATATATTTATAATGTTATTTTTAAAGAAATTTTTTTAGGATAAAATATTGATGGAGTATAAAGGAGTCAAGGAATTAATGAGAAGAAAGAATTTACAAAAAAATACAGTTAAAGGAAATTTTTTTAATAAAATGTAAAATTAAGGGATTAAATTGCAAAATGAATATTTTTTGTTAAAAATATGAATTGAATTTAAATAGATAATATATAGTGTTAGTGGAGTATGTGGTTTA
Source organism: Hibiscus mutabilis (assembly GCA_019671005.1). NCBI lineage: Eukaryota > Viridiplantae > Streptophyta > Magnoliopsida > Malvales > Malvaceae > Hibiscus > Hibiscus mutabilis. The sequence goes on along the minus strand of CM033719.1, from coordinate 23,205,114 downwards.
AATTTGGTCAAAAGATTACTTAAAACGAAGGAGAAATTAAAAAAATGAAAAAATTATACAAAATTGAGGGGCTAAACTGAAAAATATGAAATTTATTTTCAAAAATATGAATTGAATCTAAATAAGTATTCTAAATTGTTTTAGGAACATGTGATTCAAATTTGGTCAAAATAAACTTAAAACGAATGAGAAACTGAAGAAATGAGAAAATTATATAAGTTGAGGGACTAAATTGCACAAAAGGACATTTATTTTCAAAAATATGAATTAAATCTAAATATGTATTCTACGGTGGTTTAGGAATATGTAGGTCAAATTTGGTCAAAAAATAACTTAAAATGAATGAGGAATTGAAGAAGAAATGAAATCAAGAACTAAATCGCAAAACTGTAAAACTTGTTTTTCGAGTTGAGAAAACTCGAACTCAAATTTTTTCCAAGTTATTCGAGTTGAAAAAAAATATGAATTAATTTTTTTGATTTTTTCGAGTTGAGTTTTGCCCACCCGGCCACCCCTAATATTCAGTGAATAGTTATATTGGCCCATATTTTTTTTTTGTTCACTTTTACCCTAAGCGTTTTATTTTAGGTCAAAATGACCCCTGTAGACCAAAAACTAAAAAAATATATTTTTAAAAATAATAAATCAAATAAATTATTATTTATTATTTAATAAAAAAATTAAAATAATAAATTAAATAAATCATTATTAATTATTAAATTATTTTTAGAAAATAAAAAAACATTTTTAAAAAATGTTGATATGACAAACTGTCATATCAACATTTCAAGCCAAGTTAGCCACATCAGCATCCTATGTTGATAGTTAGTCAACTAATAATTTTTATTAATGGAATTATTTTGACCCAAAATAAAACGTTAGAAATAGAAGTAGATAAAAAAAAAACAAAATATAAATCAAAATAATTATTTAATAAAACGTCAAAAGTATTTTTTTTTTTTTGATATTATGCCAATCTAGAAAGATGGTAGAGGATTGAAAACAAAAGAGAACTGTCAATTTTATTTCCCCCAATTCTGTCACAATGACGATTTTGTATGATATGCCTTTAGATAATATTTACGTTAATTAAATACTAAAATTTTATATAATGGTCAAATAAATCAAATAAAGTAATATAACATATCTAATAATATACCGAATATGAGAGATCCACTAATTAGTTTAATTGCTAAAAATGTTCATATTATTATATCTTGTATGAGTTCGAATCTCAATAATCATATTTACTTAATTAAGTTTATTTAATTAGTTTAAATTTTATCACTATTAACTACATTGAAAGGTGACAATAGGGTGCAATCGGTCTAATTCAAGTTGTAGAATCTAAATTCAATACACGTTTTTTCGCACAATGGTTGGGTCTAGTATTTGTACCGAAGGTAAAGAAATTTGGATTATAATTTTTATTTTAGGATTAGAGATTTAGTTTATAGTTTAGAGTTAATTGTGATAAAATAGAAATAAGATGAAATTGCAGAAAAAAAATATTGAGATGAGGAAGAAACATAATATAGAGAGAGGAGCGGAAGGAAAACAAAGCACTCAATTCATTTCATTTCTCAACTTCTATAAACCCTTTAAACTTGAGATTTTAATCCAGAAAGTAAAACGTTATAGTATACGATACTACTAAAACGACTTCGTTTTATTTACTCACAAATGGGTTCGTTATATTTGAAACTCGATTTTGGTCCCGTAGATGCTCGCCCGGCAGCCTTTTCTGTTCTCTCCTCTTTTCTGCGTGCTCAAAAAGCGTTTCCACTTCTTAAAAATCAAAGACTCCATGCTTAATTCATAACAAATTGATAATATAAGTAATCGAAAATATAATATTTTAAAAGTGGCCAAGATAAAACATATACTAAAAATAAAATGTGACCTCTTCAATAATGTACCCTTTTTATTTCTAAAGACATAAAACCAAAAAATGCCTCAATGTTTGACCGAATAGTCACTTTAATATTAATTCTTTTTTAGGGAATAATTCAACCCTCAACGTTTTATTTTGAGTCAAAGTAACCTCTCCGTGGATGAAAACTGTCAGTCAACTAACAATAAATAGCTTGAAATGATGTGACAAATTTATATGACAGTACACGCTGATATGACAATATCATATAGACAAATATGTTGACTTAAAATGTTACACCAGTCAAAAACTAATTTTATAAAATTATATAAAATATAAAATATTTTTTCTACTAACTTATCATTCTGTCAAGTCATTTTAAATTATTTATCGTAAGTTTTCTAACAATTTTCATCCGCATAGGGGCTATTTTGACCCAAAATAAAATATTAAGAGTTAAATTATTCAAAAAAATAGAGACTAAAATAATTATTCAATTAAACATTTAGGATATTTTTTTGACTTTATGTCATTTTTAAATGGTAAAGTTATAAGAGAATTTTCATTAATTTTATTGTTTAGAATTTGAAATCTCCTTTTGTGATCCAGGGTACAAGTGTAATTAAAAGTAGAAAAAAGGGTAATCGAGGAAAATGAAAACTATCGGCCAGTCCCTAACCCTAGGCTTTGTTATCGCCCCCCTTAAAAACCCTTGCTTCTCTTTCTCCATATGCGATGCTTTCATTTTCCTCTTCTTATGGTTAATCTTTCTTGCCTTTCGTCTTGGTATTTCCCTGTACTAAATCTGCGGATGATGATGATAAATGTATGATACCCAGCTCATTATGAGACCATTTTGTAAGGTCTGGGAATTCAATCTTATTCCAACATTTATCTGAGTCTAATCTCAAAACCCCTCTCTTCAATTTGTTTTTGTTTTTGTTTATTTGAAACACACAAATTTAATTCTATTTTGTTGAAAGTTCCCAGTGATTTTTGAACCATGCTAATGCTGATAATTCAGTGATTAGAAATTATCATTTGATATATTCTGAGGGAACCCCTTTTTTATTTTTATTTTAAATGCTTATACTTTCCCAGATTTATGGGAAACTTGTAAAATTTTAATTTACCTTGAATCTTAGCTTTGAGTTTTTTTTTCCACCAAAATTATTAACTTTCCCTACTATCTTTTCAATTTTATTCTTGGCGACTGATTTGAATTGGATTCGGATATTAGTTTATCTTATCAGTTGATAAAGCTTTTTTTAAAGAATTGTAGTTGAAAGATTTTGTGAAGTAATTAATGGTTTACTTACTGGACAATCAAAGTGTTTACTTTCTCTGTAGGCCAATGAATTAGCGATATGCAAGTGAAACAAACAAATCTTTGAATTAGCGACTGAATTTGTTTCAAATTGATGTATTAAATGATGATTTAATTTATTAATCAAATTAGACGTATATTTTGTATATTAGTATGACAATATTTAAAGATCTCAATGACTTTTAAAACTTTAAGGGTAAATTCTATAAATGGTCATTGAATTTTTAGGGCACTTTTATTTTGGTCGCCAAAATTTTAAAATTTTCATTATAGTCATTAAACTTTTAGTTTGTTTTCAACATGGTCTATCTTGTAGGAAGCTACGTTACTTTTCGTTTTTCTTAATAAAAACAGGGTAAATTACACCAATCATTGCTCAACTTTTTTTCACTCCTATTTTGGCCACTAGAGATTAAAAAAATTTAATTTGATAAATTAACTTTTGAATTATTCATATTTTGACCACTCTCGAATGATATGATTAAATAGAAAATTTGATTAATCCTTAAAAATTATTTTGTTAATTGTTAAATTTAGATTATTTAATTTTTGATATTATATTATAACAATCACATCGGATAATCGATTAACCATTGAGATTTCTCACATATTAATCCTACCTAGAGCATTTAAAAAAATAGAAGGGTATCAAAATCACTAGACTATAAGATGTTTTAATGCATAAAATCTATAAATATTGTATATAACTGATCAGATCGATTAATCAATTTTGCTTAAAATTGTGGACCGTAATTGAATCAAAATAATTTATTTTAAAAAATTTGTACTAAAATTGGGTTTGATTAATTGTTAAAAAGTTATTTTGGTTAATCGGTAATTTCAGATTATTCAATTCCCGATTTTATATTGTACAAATTAAATTGGACAATTGATTGATTAATTTAACTGGAATATTTGATTCAGATAATGATTTTTTATTTCGCTTATTAAAATATCAAATATGATAATATGGTAAATTTAATAATTGTTTAGTTTTGATAAAAATGTAAAAACAACTAGAAAGTAAAAAAATTATAAAAAATTTTTTATAAAAAAAATCAGAAGGGCATCAAAATCACTAGACTATAAGATATTTTAATGCATGAATTTTACAAATATTGTATATAATTGATCAGACCGGTTAATTAATTTTGCTTAAAACTGTGAACCGTAACCGAATCAAAATAATTTATTTAAAAAATGTATCAAAACCAAGTTCGGTTAACCCTTAAAAATTATTCCGATTAATTGATAAATTTGGATTATTCAATTCACGATCTTATATTGTACTAATTAAATCGGGTAGCTGAATGTCTGGTTAATTGAAATATTTGATTCTAGTAAAGTTTTTTTTATTTTGCTTATTAAAATATCAAATATGATAATATGATAAATTTAATAATTGGTCGGTTGTGATAAAAGTGAAAAAACAACTAGAAAGTTAAAAATTGAGACTTCACAATTAGTAATCCTACCAGAGCTAAAATGTCTTAAAAAATTAGAAGAGTATCAAAATCACTAGATTATAAGATATTTTAATGCATAAAATTTACTAATATTGTACATAACAGATCAGAACGGTTAATTAATTTTGCTTAAAACTATGAACCGTAACCGAATCAAAATAATTTATTTAAAAAAATTGTACTAAAATCAAAATTTTCTATTTGTATATACAATTTAAATCGAGAGTGACCAAAATAGAAACAATTCGAAAGTTGAGTTATTAAATTTAAAAGTTTAAACTATAGTTACCGAAATAGTAGTGAGAAGAAAATTGAGTGATGATTGGTGTACTTTATCCATTATTTTATGAACGAAAAATAAAAACTAACGCCAGCTTCTAACGGAAGATAATAGCAGGAAACATATTTAAAGCGAACTAAAAGTTTGGTGACTATAATGGAAGTTTTAAAATTTTAGTGACCAAAATAAAAATGCCCTAAAAGTTTAATGACCATTTATATAATTTACCCGAACCTTAATAGTATAAATGAAATTTATTAAAATATTAGTGGAATAGGTGTAGCTTATTTTAATGAAACCCATGGTCACTAGACTATAGCTAAGAAAACTCAAACTCAAACCTTTTTAACTCCAAGCTTAACAAAACCCAAAGCCGCGAAGCGGCTGGGAAGGAGTAGAGAACCATGGCTATTAAGGAATTGAAGTCTCAAAGTTGAATATCATATCTCGAATAAAGTTCACACATGGTCACTAAACTATGTCTTAATGTTCATTTTGAGCACTAAATATTTAATTGTTATAAAATGGTTATTAAATTTGATTTTATTAAAAAATGGTCACTGAATTCTAATTCCAGTTAAGTGGGGCGACGTGGTAGTTTGGATAAAATCGGATATCCAAAATTTTGGACTGGTAAAATAGTGATCTAGATTTGATCCAGAAAAAATTGGATATCCGGATATTCGGATATCAAATATTCAGATTGGATGTTCGAGTATCCGATTATCCGGATATATAATTTGATTTAAGTATTTTTCGGATTTGACGATTATATTTATGAAAATTTCAAATATAAAAATAACAAATTGCTAAATATAACAAGATTCACATCTATGAAAGTTTTGATTTTTCGAATATAACAAACATCAAATTGTTAAAAATATTAATATTCATGAAATTTTGATTTTTTGAATAATCAAAAACTTAAAATATTGTGATACGCATCTGATTCAAAAATTATAAATCGGATCAGATATCCTATCTGAAAATCAAAATCAAAATATTTACTCCGATTTTATTTTTAGATCAACGAGTAATCGGATCAATCAGATCGAAATGAATATTTTTGCACATCCTCGAGACTATGACCCTCACAAAAAATATTAAAAATTTTAAAAAATTATAATAAAATTGTTCTTTGACTCAAAAAAGTATACTAAAATTTAGTGTTGATCTTTTAAGTGTATTTTTTAAAATGACTTTTTAACAAATAATGTTGAATTCTGCCATTGAATTTAAATTTATATTTTGTTATTGTATTCTGAGGATTTCACTATGCAACTCAAACACTTTCGCGGAACAAAGGAAGTTTCATGGATGTTCCAAATCTAAAGAGGATTTTTTTGTAGTTTTTTTAAAAGAAAAATTGGATATCGATGATAAAAATATTCTCTTTTAAAATAGCTTTTACAAAATGGCTAGATTACCCAAATATTACATTTGGATTTCTTATTTTCTAAAATATTGCACCTTTGTTTTTATTTTTCAATCTATGATATTTGTATAGTGAAAGTGAAGTTGGTATGCATACCTTCACTGTTCATTTATTTATTTTATTAAAAATGATCAAGACGTTGGGATTGCATACCGACTTCATGTATAGTGAATTCGATCCGCATGCACTGCAATTTTACCTGTCCATTGATTCCCATACAGGGCGGCATGTACGCAGGGTGGGTGGCAGGGGCATTGGGAAATGAGGATGGGTGGAGTGGTTCTAAAAAATAGTATAGGAAAAGAAAAAAACGTGTGGTTGAGGTTTGGATTTTTTGTATTAAATAGGGGAGGTTAAAAGTAAAAATATTGTAGAATAAAATTTGAGAAGAAATGGAGTAAAAGAGGAGGAAGACTTATAGTAAGTAGATTTGAATCATAAACATAGTGGGGCAACAAACATATATAACAATAATCTTTATAATTCATTAGCCATTCTCATATTCATATGAATGTTCATATTCATATTTAATTTCATAAGGTTAACCATAAGATTTCGTTATTTTCCCTTGGATTACAATTAACACGTGGATACTAAATTCTCAATCAACTGTCACCAAACAAACTGAGAATGGTCAACCCTCTAATTGTCGTCAAAGGCCAAAATAACATCCCTCCTACTGTCGCCGATAAGGATCATAATCCATTGGTTCGTAACCCACCATACACATGAACTCAATAAATTTTGTGGTATGCCAATTGTATCCAATGTAACGACCCGAATTTCTAAGTCAACATTTAGGAGTTGACCCGAGTTATGGACCTTCGTGTTGGTTGGAGTAATTAGACCCATTGGGCCGACTTTGGACCTTTATGGAGGAGAATTGAGTTTTATGGGCCTTGGGGTGACCAATTTGTGATTAGGGGGAAGTTGGAGGGCTTATGAGGCTATTTGCCCATCTTTTCAAAATAAAAGTTGATCCCTTTAATTGTTTCTTGTCTTGGATGTGGAGTTGGGGGAACAAGATTGCATCACCCATCTTCCACTTCTTTTCTTCACCTCACTTATTCATTTTTTTCTCCAAGAACACCCATGTCTCTTTGAGTTAAAGGACCCATCTTCGATACTCATTTCTTCCATCAAAAGTTCAAGGTTGGGATATGATAATCCCCTCTTCAAGAGCTCCAAGAAAATATCATTCTTGAGCCATAAAGGTAAGATATCTTTTTGTGGGTTTTTGGAAAGTTTAAAGCTTTAAGGATTTTTGGAGTTCTTCCTTTGATTTTAAGGTTGTAAATTCGTGGTAGATCATTCTATAACCTTTGGGTCAAACTTTAATTCATTTTTCATAATCTTGTGGCTAGAGGAAGTGATTTGGGGGTTCTTAAAGCTTGAACAAAGAGAAGAGTTGAAAGAGCTAAGTGGGTGAGTTGAGATCTAAGATTTGTGGTTAAAGGTCAGTATATCTCTAACTCCTACACTTCTTGAAGATCATAAATTAATTGCTTTGCTTGATTTTATGGTTTAGGGTTGCTTTTGGGTGTTTGAGTGCTTGTTACCCTCTTAAATGGTAAAACATGGATTACAGGTTCATGACAGATAAAAATGTTAGTAAACAACCCTAAACAACTTCTATAAGATGTAGGATCAAAATATGAGGTTATGGCTTCGATTTGGGGGCTTGGAAAGTGATTTCGCGAGCCTAGAAAGCCATTTCTTGGTTCTGACAGCGGTACACAGGAAGCCCGTACTGGTACCCTAGTGTTCTGGCTTTAAAGAACATCGTGTCATTAATATGAACTTAGAGTGAGGTACTGGGAAAATGTTCAACCTATACTGGTATGTCATGCAAGGGAGTATCGGTATGGGTCGACCCATATTGATACGTGTAGAGCAAATAAATTTTAGTGAGTCAATTTCATATCAGTACGCTGTGGGTACTGATACCCAGGGTACAACACCGGTACGCGAGGAACAGTATCGGTACCCACTGGGCAATCTGCCAAAAAATGTGATTTTAAGCCCGAGGGGCTAGAAAATTATGGGCTGTGGCTCAATGGGCTTCTAATGTGATAAAATAAATTGTAAAACTGAGAAATCGATATTTAACCCTTAGGTATGAGAATAACGTGTAATAGCTTGATGGTGATAAATTGTGAAGTGAACCATGTTGGTTAATGTCATGCCTTGGAGGCATTAGCTTGATAGCTTGGCTTGGTGCCACTTACCTCTTGGTGAGGTGTATGAATGCTCGGAGAGCATGCATTATCTTGTGATTGTTATAAAAGAATTCGGATGTCCTAGAGTTAGTACTACGATACTTATATAAAAGGGATGCGTACTTTGGGTTGAGTGAACAAGTACATCTGACATACCCACGACCAGAGTGATTTGGGTGCGGTTAGAATTCTATCTGTGGCTATAGTGATCCGGATAAGGTAATTGACTCGATAGGCTGAGTGAGCTCGAGTATCCTGATAGGATGAGTGATCTCAGGTAAAGACTACTTATGGCTATTATGATTCGAGTATGTCTATGACGTATTCGTGGCTATGGTGACCCAGATATAGTCTATTCAACCCGATGACTGTGCACAGGTAACCCGACAGTTGTGTGAGCACGGGTAAAGTAGGGCTTTATTGGACTTTATGTAGATGATGTATAGATTTATTTATGTATGTTGCGCGGATGTTATGGATGACAGCTTATGGATATATTTAACTCGATAGGCTGAGTGAGCTCGAATAACTCGAAAGGCTAAGTGACCTCAAGTATGGTGAATCATTGTGAAACATGTATGAATTCTTCTAGACTTATTGATGCCTTGAGATAGGTGATCTAAGAACTCTAGCTAGTTTAGGTTAGATGATGACTCATAGATAGTGAAGCCTTATTTATACTCTCTAGACTATATTTATCTTGCATGCTTATTTTATGATAATCACGAATTATGGTAGAGTAAAAATGTACCACTGAGTTTTATAAGCTCAACGTTCGAAATTGTTATTTCCTTTCGTAAGTTAGTAGGTTGATCGTGATCGAGAAGCACATCAAAAATAGATTTCTTAGCGCTACATCACTTCAAATTAACGCTTAGTATTAGTTTTAGGCTTATGATTCATAGGAACTAACAAATGTTGAGTCTATAAAATCTATTTTCTTTATTATATTGACATACGATGTTTCAAACTTAGAGTTTCTATTTTGTAAACTTATTTAAATGCTTATTTAATTATATAGAATTATATATGATTTGATGTTTTGAAAATGGCTAAATCTAAGGTTTTTAAACATAAATTTTGTTGGGTCAGATTTGGGTGACCCAAATATAATGTTTCAGATCAGGATTAGGATCGGGGTGTTATATTTAGTGGTATCAGATCCTAGGTTTAGCCAAATTTGGGAAACCCTGTCTAGTGAATACAAGCCCCTAAATTTAAGTTGTACTCTTCCAAGACTAGGAATCCTGATTGTGCTACCTTGTTTCCTTGTGATTTCAAAAACTTTGATGGCTGGTGATGCCAAACGTGAATAGGAAAGTCGTGAGAAGAGCCATGTCTCTCAAGCGAAAGACTTCGATAAGGAGTCTGTCTCGGATGTTGAGGACACAAGTCTTTTGAGAGGTACCAGAAGTAGAAGGGCGAATCACCTTTATAATCTTACCTCTGCTCTTTTACAACTTGTGTAAGCTATCCTGAGGTAATTTGATATGCCTCACAAGACCCCGGTAGAGAGAATTCACTGATATGAGCCCAAAGATTTTGAAGGTTCAGGTAAGGATGACCCAATCAAAGCTAACTAGTGGTTGAAGGACACCTATAGGATTTTGAGATAGATGAGGGGTAGTCCGGAAGATGACCTCGATTGCATTGTTGCCCTCATTAAAAGCAATGCTAATGAGTGGTGAGAGATAGTTGAGTTGGGACTACAACCTGGGATATCTTCTTAGGCGAGTTCTAGAGAAAGTACACCAGTGAGGTTCATATGGATGAGATAAGAGATCAGTTCATGCACCTAGTTCAAGGAGATCGATCAGTATTTCGTATGAGAAAGATTTTCTACGATTAAGAAGATATGCCTCAGATTTGGTTACTACTGAGGAGTTGAGGTGTAAAAGGTTTAGATAGGGATTATAAATTAACCTTCAGATGCATGCGACAATAAGTCCAATTGGGACATTTTTGGAATTAGCTAATAGTGCGAAGATACTTGAACGACTTTGAGGCATGACACCGAGTCCGATTAAGGACTATAAGGATCATACTTTAGGAGCTCAGGACATCATAGGTCCTTCTCAGACTCTATCTATAAGAGGTTTTGTGCTCCAAGAGGTTCAAAGAGAGTTGCTTCAGATCATCTACAAAGAGGGAGTCAGGGATCTAGACCGAGGTTTCATAGGGGTTCTTTGACTTTTACTCCTTGAAGGAGTACTGAGAGATCAGCTAGAGCATCGCTTCCACTAGTTTGCGAGCATTTTAGCCAAAAACATTTTAGAGTATGATTCTTGCTACGTAGGGTTTGCTACGTAGATACGAGGGTTGAAAGAGTCTGAAGCTTTAAAGCTTACTGATGATTAAGGAGTCGCTGATGTGTTATTTGAGGAATGAGTGGACTTACCTCTTGATTGTGAGTTAGAACCCACGATGGAGATAATTTTGAGTTTGAAGTTAGTGTCCATCACTTTATAGTATGTCATTGACCAAACTTCTTGAGTGGGAACTCATTTGTGCAAGTGAGTAAATACGAGTGTCGTTGCCAAGTGGGTCACCTTAGGACGTGCCTGTGTTGTTATCTAGTGTGGTTTGGCGGAGCATGTTGGTGTTGTATGTTGTGAGCTGATAAATAGTGGTAGAGGACCGTTACTTGTTCTTTGAGGTTGTTGGCCTTGCAATTAGTCATTAAGTTTTGAGGTTTTTGTATGGCGGTTTAAAGTTCGAGTATTGTAAGATGAAGGTTAATGGAAAGCCATGATAAAGATTGTGTTCAACATAATGGTTGGACTCTAAGGACAAGTAGTGTGATAGTTCAGATTCATGAGTGCGTCGATATAAATATGGACTTGATAAATTGAATGGTTGTTCTACCAATTTTTTGAGATGGATTATCTACCTGTATGGTAAAACAACTTGAAGATTTTTAGGGTAGCGCAAAGAAAGTGTGGTTAATCGACCATGGTTATATGGAACCATATTCTTGTATGGAAGCAAATCTTGTTGGAAGAACCTTTTAAAAATCCTTGAGGGCTTGTTAAAGTTTTCGCACCACTCTTTGTTGGATTTTAGTGGTTGGTTTGGAAGAGAATATTTGAACCTTTGAGGATAGTTGGGTGAGTTTTGATCCCTAGTAGAGTTCGTATGCGGCGACCGTTTTCCTTTAGAATCAAGTGGCCCGATAAGTAGAGTTGCATGATTGTGAGTTAGTTTTTGTTAAGTTAGGGCAAGTTCAAGTAAAGTGAGACGCTAAGTCCCACCACGGTTAGCCAAGTTTAGAAAGAAGGATTGTTAGTTCAAGATAGATCGATGGTAGGGTTCAATCGTTAGAGTTCAAGTAAAATGAGATGCTAAGTTCTTTCTATAACCTTTGGGTCAAGCTTTGATACATTTTTTATAATCTTGTAGCTAGAGGAAGTGATTTGGGGGTTCTTAAAGTTTGAACAAAGAGAAGAATTGAGAGAGCTAAGCGGGTACGTTGAGATCCGATATTTGTGGTTAAAGGTCTATACATCTCTGACTCCTACTCTTCTTGAAGATCATAAATTAATTACCTTGTTTGATTTTATAGTTTGGCTTACTTTTGGGTGTTTGAGTGCTTGTTACCCTCTTAAATGATAAAACTCAGATTATAGGTTAATGACAGATAAAAATGGCAGTAAACCACCCTAAACAACTCCCATAAGATATATGATCGAATATAAGGTTATGGCCGCGACTTGGGTGCTTGGGAAGTGATTCCACGAGCCTAGGAAGCCATTTCTAGGTTTCAGTACTGGTATATGGGGAACCCGTACCGTACCCTAGTGTTCTAGGTTTAAAGAACACCGTGTCATTAAGATGAACTTAAAGTGGGGTACTGGTATGGTGTTCAACCTGTACTGGTACGTCATGCAAGGGAGTATCCGTATGGGTTGACCCGTACCAGTACGCGTAGAGCAAATAAATTCTAGTGAGCCAATTTCGAATTGGTACACTGTGGGTATCGATACCCAGGGTATCGTAACGATGACCAGTATCGGTACCCGCTAGGAAATATGCCTGAAAATGTGATTTTGAGCCATAAGGGCTGTAAAATTTAGTTTATGGCCCAATGAGCTTATAATATGATAAAATAAATTATAAAACTGAGAAATCGAGATTTAACCCTAAAGTATGAGTATAACGTGTAATAGCTTGGTGGTGATAAATTGTAAAGTGAACCATGTTGGTTAGTGTCATGCCTTGGGGCATTAGCTTGATTGCTTAGTGTCATTTACCTGTGGGTGAGGTGTATGAATGCTTGAAGAGCATGTATTATCTTGTGATTGTTAAAAAGGAATCTGGATGTCCTAGAGTCAGTACTACGGTACTTATATAAGGGGAAGCATAATTTGGGCTGAGTGAACAAGTACACTTTGACGTACCCACAGGCTAAGTGATTTGGGTGTGGTTAGGAACCTATATGGTGATCCGAATAAGGTAATTGAATCAATAGGTTGAGTGAGCCTGAGTATCCTGATAGGCTGAGTGACCTCATGTAAAAACTACTTGTGGCTATTGTGATCCGATTATGTCAATGATGTATTCGTGGCTATGGTGATCCGAATATGGTCCATTTGTAACACCCAAAAATTAGGGTTATAAGTTTTACAGATTTAACCTGGTTCAATTCGAACCGGTTAAACTGGATTAATGGATTAAATATGTTTCGTGTGAAATGAAAGTGTAAAAATAGGAATTTTTACAAATTGGCAAAGGGTTGGATTTTTGAAAGGTGTTTAGTCATTATATTAAACATTTTGGGTTTCTAATTAAAAGCCAATTTAATCTAATTAAATGGATTTTGATTTAGTGACTATTTTGTAAATGGGTCAATACTAAGAATCCTTAGAGAGCTATTATTTTCTAATGTTTTTAATAAAAAATTACCACCTTAATTGATTAAGGAGTTGACAGTTAAATGGTTTCTAAATCATTTTCCTATTCTTTCTTATTTTCTCTCATTTTCTCTTCTTATTTTCCCTCACTTTCTATTTCAATTTCCAAACAAGATTTTCCAGAATTCCTTGTTGATTTTCAATGGAGAAATTATCATTTGATTCTATTTTTGATTCCTAATAAAACCTTACAAAGATTTCTCAAAGATTTCATCCATTTCATAAGTTTGATTTCAAAGAAATACTTACGTCAATTTTGGTGGGAGTTTTTTCAAAGGTGAATTTCTTCTTCTCTCTTAAAGCTAAGGTTCTTTATTGATATTCCCTAGTAGTTGGCTGATAGTGAATTGATTTTAACTTAGTTTTGCAATGGATTTTAAGAATTGACCGATTAATTGAGTTTTTTGATGATTTGTTTAAAGATTTGATTAAGTTGAAGAAACCTAGAGATTTTGATTGGTAGATTCATATTTTGATAGGGTAAACATAATGTGAAATGATATTTTTGAAATAAATCACGAAACTATTTGATTGATTAATTTTTAGGTGAGTTTTTAATGGTTTTTGGGGTTGTTATGTGTGCTCTTGAGTTGCTAGAGCTATAAGGATGCTTAGGAACTGTTTTGGTTTTTTTATGAGGATTGAATGTTATAATCGTAGGGTTGATGATAGGTGTTGGGTGAATGAAGATCGATGTTGCTTTCGGTAGTTTTAGCTAAGTACAGAAAGGTTCTGTTAATGATATAGGGGATTAATGTTTGACAGTGAGTGGAATGCATAATGATGCATTTTTCCTTTGGTTTTATGTTGTTAAAATAGGGGATGATCACGGCAAGGTTGTCCAGTTGCGTACGTCACTTTTCGATGGCTCGATTCACGTTGACGAGCAAAATGAAGAGTATCGGTGTTTATAAACGCGTTAAAACTCTTTAAAGGTTTGATTGATGGATCATGGGGGTTTATTTATAGCCTAAAAATCTTAACTAAGCTCAAGCGTATGTTTTCCCTATTTTGCCTTGAGTATTGGTTTGATATGAGCTTGCGAATTTCATGTTTTGGTTTTAAAAGCATGGTTTGATTTACTTACTGTAAATGCATTGTTTTGGATTAATATGCAATGTATAACAAATATTATGAATGACTATGATCATTGACATTTATTCCTAGAAGGAATGTGTTGTTGCTTTTGGCAATGTGGTTTTGCATATGAAACACTTTTGTGAAATGCATTAGAAAATAGCAGGTAAATGTGTTTAAAAATGGTATATTGGCCATGTGACATAAATGAAAAATTATCGGATATGGTTTGCATGCCATAAGGTTTAAAGTGTACTATAATATAAAATCGATCTCTCTCTGCTGCTCTTGAGGTATATCGCTATGGCTATTCAAGCTGATAGTATTCTTAGGTTTCTTGCAATAGGGGTGAGTCTATTGATGTGTGGTAGAGGTAAGTCTATCACGACGGGTAGGGGTGAGTCTATCCTATGCCGAAGTGAGATTGGTGGAGGTAAGTCCACCGGGGAAATCTGTGTATCCGATGAGTTTATTAAACATTCTATTTTTGAATAAAAAGGTAGAGGTAAGTTTATCCGAGGTCACAATACTTGCCAATATATGTAATATAAGAGATATATGAAAAGAGTTTTGATGCATATGGTTGTTATGCATGATACGTTTTGGAAACAAACAGGAAAATGCTTCGGTTTGATTAAACATGCTTTTCACTTCAAATGTTATTTGAGCTTTCAAAAGAGTTTTGAAGTGCATTAATGTTTTTTTTTATCTATGAGCAACCTCACTAAGCATTGCGTGCTTATGCTCTCTTTTTCCCATTGATGCAAAGAGATAGGGTTGAGGGGTAACATTCTCTCGGCAAGAAAGGTCCAAGAATACAATAACCATTTGAGTATGGGAAACTTAATTTTAATTCGGATAATAAGGTCCAAGAATACGATAGCCCTTTGAAAATTAGGCCTGATATCGATACCCTATCCTGAGTACCGATACCTAAGGTGTTATTTTCAGTTAAAGAAGTGGCATGGTTTTAGATTTTTCCATTTTGATACATTTTTCGTATGTACGCAAATTGAATGTGTTTAGTTGATTAGTTTAAATTGAAATTAGACAAGTATGCATAAAACCTGATTAATTAAGGTTTGGTAACATCGAATTTAAGTAAGTCCTCGTTGTAACCCCCTTAGCCCAACCTAGCTGAAACTGGACTAAAAGGCCATATTAGGTTTGCCGAAGTAAACCCGATCTAAAACCCTATACTGAACCTATTTTTTTATCTTGTCTAGATGCGCGTTAATAATGTCCTATGTGTACACGACTTAACAATAACGTTTCATATTAAACAGATTACGATTCAATATCAACTTCCCAACAATTCACTTTAAGGACCAAATCGCAATTTTTATAAACTTCAGACAAATTACAAGATTAAGGCTACCAACCTTTAGTTAATCCAATTTCATGCCCATAGGTCAATTCCCAATCCAAAACAAACATTTAAACTCAAATAATTGCATTCATATCAAACATGGATCAAATTGCAAGATTTCCAAACTTCAGCATCATCAAATAGTACAAAAACAACATAGCGTACAGATACTGGCAAGGCCATACCGATACAGGTTAACAGATATAACGGCTTAGCGTATTGATACATTAAGGCACGTATCAATACGGTGTGTTGACCACCCCCGTACTAGTACAACTTTGACTCGTACCGATCCCCTTCTTATTTTTCCAAACTCTGGATTCCATTAACAAAAATGCATACCGATACGGTACCCCACGTACCAGTACGAGTTGCTAAATTCGAAGGGTGCATACCGATCCTCAAACTTGTGTAAGCGTATCGATACACGTAGTTTTATTTCAGCACTTTGAGCCTCATACAGACCCCGCATACCGATCCTGAGGTACCCGTACCAGTACTCAGAGGCTTGTAATGACCTCTAAGTCCAACAGATGACACTTTGGCACACCTCAATCAAGCTTTCCACTTATCTAATCATCACTAAACATCATCAACATGTTTAATCAATATAATAACATCACCAAAAGCCAACATAGAATATCTAGCATACTCAAGCAATCAAATCTAGAGGCATGCTTCCTAGTCCACATCCAAAGCATCAAACCAACCATATCCCAATCACTTAAAGCATATTACAAGTCCAAAATAGCAAAGACAACTTGCAACAACAGGGAGTTCATCAAAACCCTCCCAAACCCTTAATCGACACATTGCCATTGTTACTATTTTTGATGTCCAAACCATACTTTGAATTCAAGTCTTGGAGTTTACTTCCTTTCTTCTTCGCTGCCTCGAACCTTAATTTTCTGCATTGATGAAAAAGAGAGCATAAGCACACTAGGCTTAGTGAGAAATGCTCAAAGAACAACCATCATCAATGCATTTCAAAACCATTTCACTATACACTTGTAAAATACATTTCAAAGCTCTTTTAAACACCATCACATTATCATGCCTTACCAAAATCATGCACTTAACATTTCCAAAACAACATATTAAACCATATGCAACATGTATCATGGATCACACATCAAAATCTCATTTTCTACCCTCAATTTAAGCTTTCACATGCATACTACCAATGCAAGGCTTAAAGAGTAAAACATGTTTAAATCACATTAAACAACATAATCCATCTCATGATACATAAATAATTATATTGGCTTCCAAGTATTCATTTACCAAGTTCCTTTTACCAAAACGTAACATCAGATACACGGATTCAACAAGTTTTCCCACAACACTTAAAAAATAATCTACCGGTAACACACGTTTCACACACAAGAGTATTCGGTAACATAAACCCCTCCACCGCTGTGACACCCGTGGTGGAGTATTCGGTACACATAAACCCCTCAACACCACTCATCGGTACAATGTTTAATCTACTAACGGGAGTCTTTGGTACCATACAACCCCTCGACCGTTGGGGTACTCTAATGTGCCTTTTTATAGTGCACTATCAATCCTATGGCTGGCCAACTATATCCGATTTTTTTCAAACCATTTCATAACATCACTTGCCAATATAATTCATTTCAACACCAACAACTCACTATTTTCACATACATCACCCAAAACCATTAAACCAATGCAACAACCTTTGCATTGAACAATTTTCATAAACATTAGCCAAACATGCATTATTTCCAAATGCATCAATATCATTTCAAAACCAATTTCCAGTATTAAATCATGCTCAAAATAAGCATATACAGTGAGTAATCAAAACATGTAAAACAAGTGCATCAAGCTATTGCCAAAACTGAGTTTGAGAGAGAATTCATCATGTACTTACTTTTGATCTTAGATTAGTATTTCAAGCTCGATCTAAACTCCCAAACACAACTTTCAAACCTTTGCAAAGTCGAAAATACGTTTCTACTCACCGACTCGCAACGCCTCGCTTGCCGCTGAGACAATCACGCCTCTAAAGCTTCCAGAACTCACGTTCAAGCTTGAGGACCAAATTCCCCTACTTTTTGCCACACAAAATAGAGGTACATTGCATCAAAATGCAATTAACATTACAACAACACTAAAACTCAACATCTCCTACCCAAAACCACTCAACAACTTCCAAAATTAACAACAAACCTCTTCCGAACTTAGCCCAGTGACAATCAAACATTTCAAAACTTCAATTATCATCAATTAACAATCAAAAACACTTCTCAAGCATCCTTATATTTTTAGCATTCAATTAACCACTACAACTCCTCAAAAACACCTAACTATCAACCTAGAAAATTAGAGATTCACATAGCTTCGGGATTCTAATGTTAAAACCAACTTATTAACATTATAAAACTTCAAAATTATTATTATAACAAATCAAGAACCTAACAAAACAGATCCAAAATGGAAATCACTTAATCTCATCAATTGAACCTTGATTTAATCAATTACTACAATTAACTCATCAAAATTCATTAGAAAACATTAAACAAGTATCAAATACTTGGGAATTTCATTAAAGCTTGGGAATTTCAGTAAAGGACCATTCATTAGAGGAGAAGAACGAACCTTACCTCTAATGAGTGATTTCCCTCTCAATTGGATGTTCTAAATCTTGAAAACAAAGAAATTCAATGAGGTTTTGCAAAGCAAAGTTAAATAATCAATTAAGAAACAAGAATATAAGAAATCAAGAGTGCTACCTCAGATTTTGGATGAAAAAGTGAGTGTTTGGCTGAAGAACTTTGAGATAAAAGTTTAGGAGAAAAAGTTACGTAAATTTTTAGTTTTAAGGAAATAACTACCTTTTAGTTAATTCTCTTTTAATTACCCAATTAAAACCATTTTAAAATAATCCTAAATGAGAGGAAAATTTGATATTAAAGTTTGATAAAATAGCTCCTTAAAGATTCTAAGATTTGACCATTTTTCAAAATAGTCACTAAAAATAGTTTTTAGTCTTTACATTTTGGTCACTAGCCAAAATGTCCAATTTCCAAATTCCATTTTCCAAAATTGACTTTACAAAAAAAATCCATAAATTAAATAATGATTTTTAGATATTTTCCCATAATTTTCTTTCACCAAAATTATTTGTTCCAATTTTAATCCCGAACCTGACTCGAATCTCTAATCCTGGTCCACCGGACCGTATAAACCACTAGGAAAACTCCTAGCCCCAAAACCAGGGCATTACACTTGTAATTTTCTAGATTTGCATTTTGGTCCCTAAATTGCAAACTTGTACGTTTGGATGTTGTTCCGACACCGTTTCGATCGAGTTTTATAACCGTTACAATATGTATACCCTAGGTTATAATGTTGCATCTAGGAAAGATAAATAGAAAAACAGGACCTAATTCGAGTTAATTATTTTGGATTTGTTGCGGCAAACCCAATATAGCTTGCTCGGTTCAGTCTGGCGTCTAGGCCGGGTCGAAGGGGTTACACTATTTAACCCGACGACTGTGTGAGCATGAGTAACCCGATAACTATGTGAGCACGGGTAAAGTAGGGCTTCGTTGGCCTTTATGTATGTGATGTATAGATTTATTTGTGTATGATGTGTGGATGCTATGAATGATAGCTTATGAATATATTTAACTCGATAGACTGAGTGAGCTCTAGTAACTCGATAGGCTAAGTGACCTCGAGTATGGAGAAACATTGTGGAACATGTAAGACTTCTTTAGACTTGTTGATGCCTTGAGATAGGTGATCTAAGAACTCTAGCTAGTGTCAGCTAGATGATGACTCATAGATAGTGAAGCCTTATTTATTCTCTATAAGGGTTTTAAATGAAAATTTTGTTGGGTAGGATTTGGGTGACCCGAATGTAATGCTTCAGATCTTGATCGAGATCGGATGTTAATCCAAAGTTAAATTGTATCCAAAGTTGTCATTTAACTTATTCTTTATATAACATATGATGATATAGCTCCAAAACATTAAATCATAATTTCATAGTGAGCTAGAAGCTCCAAAATGTCATAGTATAGTATCATAACAGAGTTTCAAAGCAAAGCTCCAAAGCTTGTCACAACTGTTAGAAACAAATCATAAATTAATATGAAACCTAATAACCATGATTTATCATTTCAAATGATCAAGAAAAATAAACTAAATAAAATACTAGATGTGGAAGCGTACCTAAATTCATTGATGGACTGAAAACCTTGAATCTTTTGATGAAGATTGCCTAGAAGGTGGTTGTGATCTTCCAGGAAGATAGGTTGTCTCTTGACGTAAAACTCTTTGATGGGGAAGGAGAGAAAAACAAGTTAACCTATTTCTTGGGGACCACTACCTCTTTATATAGTTGATTTAATAATCACCTATTAAATATTTATAACTCTGCCCCTCATTGAATTATAAATATATCTTATGGTATCTACACTTTTATTTCCATGAAACTTTAATACCCATGACACGCTTAACATAATTGGTCACTTAATTTTGTGTCATACTTTATAATAGCATCATACATTTTACATATGTGCCCACAATTATGGATTTTAATCCAACAATCTTCCACTTTGGCAACATATGTTTCCTGATAAATGTACAACTTTATGAGTAAAAAATTTGCTATTATATAATAGGTATTCTATAACAATCTTGTCCATCAACTATATCCATATAGGATCAAAGCAGCCTTTGCCATATCAATTATGACTAGACCCATCATTGGTCACATATACAAATATAGTCAAATGACATAGATCAATCATGGATGCGTAGCAAGAAAAATTACATGAAATGTGAACCGAACATGTATATTTCCAGCTGGTCCTCCTAAACCTTAGTGAGATCAAACTTTACTAAATTCAGAGTGTGCATAAACCAAAAGAACTTTATTTCTGCAGAAAGTGATATTAAAATATCCTTAAACTTAAGTAACCGAAATTGTGTCTAAAACAAATGAACATTTTTCAAAATTACAAACTCCCACTAAAACTGAATATCCTTACATAACATTACACCCACATGAGTAGTGTGCTCATAAAAGACCTGGGGTGTCAGTTTCTTAATAAACGTGCAATTATGGAGTTTGTACCAACATACTCTATAGACACACAACCACTCTGAATTTTCTTTAACAACTAGGAACTTAATATTTATGTGCTTCAAATTGGAAGTGTTCCTATTGTTTATAGAATAAATGAATTCATATTTATTATCACAAAATAACTAAAGTGGTCTTTCTATTCAATCTATAATTAGCAGCCCATGTGACAAAATTCTTTTGCATCAATATTCTAATAGAGTCGAAGTCCGTAAACTTGATGATCTCTAACTTACCAGAACTCCAATATGTGAGCATGTAATTTTTGTTCTCTAAAGATATGTCATAACCCTATTGGCTGCTATCCAATGGTCATACTAGATTTGTTTAAATATTTGTCTAACATTCCAACAATGTATGCAATATTCGAACGCATACATACTTGAACATAAATTAGATTCTCAATAGCTTATGCATATGGAATCATTTATATTTTCTAAATTTCAAGGTTACTTTTAGGGCATTGGGTAAGAAAAAAATTGTATTCTTTAGCAATATGAGTATCACTTGGTTTACTCCCACTGAACTTGTAGCATATGCAATTGTCAACCAAATTTATCTCAAAACCGAATGAGGTAACCAATTGGTGAAACTTGTAATACCATTTGCGCGAGGTATACTTAAGCTCATAGATAGATTTCTTTAATTTACATATCATTGATATTGTATCATAAGATACAACTCTATGATTTTACCATATAAATTGTTTTACAATGTTGCCATTGAAAAACAAGCTTAACATCTATCTAATGTAGCTTAAGACTAAAACGAGCAGCAAGTATAATAATTATCTTGAAAGAGTGTTTTAATGAAACTTGAGAGAAAGTCTCTCTACAAAATTAATTTCTTCTTTTAGAGTACATCATTTATATACAAGACATGCTTATACTTATCCAAC
Organism: Hibiscus mutabilis; assembly: GCA_019671005.1. Taxonomy (NCBI): domain Eukaryota; kingdom Viridiplantae; phylum Streptophyta; class Magnoliopsida; order Malvales; family Malvaceae; genus Hibiscus; species Hibiscus mutabilis. Next base: position 23,183,135 of record CM033719.1, on the reverse strand, counting down.
TTACCATTTTCATACCTATTGGTTTTAAATATCCATTTACAACCAATTGGTTTGCACCTTAAGGTAATGAGACAAGTTCTTAAACTTTATTGTCTTGCATAAAATTATACTCTTTTTGTATGACACCAATCTACTTTTGAGAGTTAGAACTTTTATGGCCTAATAAAAATGATTGAGTCATTTTCTATCATTCCATTGTTATCCTTATTTTCTTGAGGAAATACAATATAATAATATGGAATAGTATTTCTCTTTTATCTCGTGGATCTCTTTAATGAAACTTGTTTTTAAGGTTTTTGAGTTTGTTCTTCCGAAACAATTACCTTATCTTGAATGAGAGTTGCTCAACATTGTTTTACTGAGGTACTTGATTCACTTCTTCATTAATGATAGGTGTAAAAACCTAAACATCATCAAAAGTGATAGTATGAATTATATCATAATCCAATTTCTCCTCAAAAGCAATGTATCTAACCTTATTTCTCCCTTCAAACTCAACATCCTAAAAGAGTTATAGACCTCTCATTAAATAATTCTTAATTGTGGGATCATAAAACTTACTACCCATGGATCACTGAAAATAACCAAAGTGGTTGCTCACATTTAAAGTTTAATTACTTCACATGTGTCCTAACTTGTTACAAAAGAAATCAACCGTTTGTAACTTACTGTTGTTTCTTTTGAGTTGGACCCTAGCAAATTTATTCTAATAATTTCTTTTATTGTCCTCATTCTTAGAGACACTAACTAAATGAGCACTAACCAAATGATTACCTTTGCACTTGTAATGGTTCAACCTTTCTTCCTCTTGAACACAATGAGAAATGAGCCAATTACAGTCTATTTCTCTTTTTGACAATTGTAACTAATTTTAAATTGGTTAAATTGTATATGAAGTGGTACCAAAATCATAATAACAAACAATTGTTAGAAAGTTTGATCCTATGTGCCTTAAATTTTGAAACAATATTAAGAATTTTCATAATCTACTCTCTCACATTTCCTTGACCTTTATATTTCATAGACATCAAAGCAGACATAAGTAATGTCATGTTAACCTTAACATTGTGGATAAAACATTTCTTAATTTCATCAAGCAAACCCTTAGTATGAGTAATCCTTTTAGATTTGTACTACTAAAGACATCTAAAAAGTTGTGCTTTATGATCATTAGACTCATGCAATTTGAATGATCTCATCTCTCAAAATACTTTTTATGGGTGCTTACCGCAGTGAGAGGTGTGTAGACTCTCTAGGTGAAGTGCTGGCAAAAGGGGCAAAAGATATGTATTGGAAAAGTATAAAACGGTGCCAAGATGAGTCTTTTGCGTGCAAGTATACACGGTCTGCAAGTAATACAACAGTTAAGCTGAGTATCGATCCCATAGAGATTAACTTGGAATTCAGTTGTCTTTGATTGTTACTTGCCTTGAGAAAAAGTTGTTTTGTTTTGAAGTTGGTTTTGGAGATAATTGAATAGAAAAGAAACAAAAGTAGAGTAAAGACGTTGGAAAGGATGGTGCTTTAATGAATGATGAGTGTTGGCAGGGAATGCCTGGTTTTCACGCTATTCATGACGTGCCAGCCTTTAATATCAACCTATCTTGGCATTGTTTGCCGAGTAGATTCAAAATTAGCAAAGCCTCCCTCGATGGTCATTTCCCTAAATTGATCATGTAAAAGCCCCTATATCTCTGTAGTGCATGCTTTTAAATAAACCAATTTGATTAAGATCCAATCTATACTTCTAAGGGGTAGATTTCACACCTGAAGTAAGTTCATCTACTTGAACGACTTCTCTTGAAGCTTCTCTCCTCAATATTCAACAACTTAATCGCTGCCACCCCAAGTCTGTTAAGATATTGAGGAGCAATAAGCCAATAGTGCCAGCTCTCGCTTGGCATAGTATTTAGAAAACATTAAAGTATGCCGAATAGATAAAACAATGCCAAACACATATTTATTATTAAAAACTAAAACATAAAATAGCTTTCAACGCAAAACATCCCCCACCAACTATTAGATTAGTTCATGGTGAAGGATTTAACCCAAGATTCACAAACGTTTTCCAAATACATCATTATTAAAAGAAAATTAAAACTACTTAAAGCAAGAGAATATGCAAGAGGGGTCTCTTGATGCAGCCCTCAAGATCCAGGCTCTCAGCCAAGTGGTTGAACTCCCCTCCTTGGTGCGACCGGTTGTCAATCGTTGAAATCCAACTCCTCACTCCGATCACTCACGATCAAGCACCACCAAAAATCCCCAAAAACCCACTCATCGAATGCTTGCTTGGTTGGTCTTTAAATAGGCGTGCAATGAGGGCATATGATAAGCCTTTGAGTTTGAATTGAATGCGCAAGGGATAATGGATGTGATCATCTTATCCAGATTTGAAGTGATAAGCTGACAAGGTGATAAGCTGATCAAGTTTTCACTAGGGCTGACGTCATATGCCGTCGATCCTTTGGTAGCCAAGCTTGGCATTTTTCGACCCATCTGTGCCAGACAAACTTGGCATCCTATTTTTTCGCCATCCTATTTTTTTTAGAGTTTGATCAAATGCTATTTTTTTCCAGCTTGATCTGGACCTATTTTTTTGGGCTGGCATTGCCAAGGGTTCTTGGCATGATATCAAGTTCACTTCTCTGCCAACCGGTGCTTGACATTGTCTGGTCTATCTGTGCCAACAACACTCGACGTTCTCTCTGGCATTCCTTACTGTGCTACTTTTTTGTGCCAAATGTTATTCCAAACCTGCAAAATTGCCAACAAAACAACCCTTCACACTGGCATAGATAGAATTCTAAACTTCTTATACAAATGAATGATTTTAACATCCTAATGCAACTAAATGTAACTAAAAACAAGCAAAAGCATTGTAAGATTGGCATTAAAAACCGTACTTTTTGAGAGGTAACACCCCCAAACCTAACTCATTGCTTGTCCTCAAATAATGCAAACAAATAAAAACAAAACTGTGAAAATGTTACCTTAACAAAATTTTGGTTGAATGCCAACACATACTGGCAAGCAAAATTTGGCTCTATTTCTGTCCTCAATATTTCAGTGCAATAATGCTAAGCAGGCAGTAATTCAAGTGCAGCAATATAACTTTAGTCTAAGTTTATGAAGAGTGCAAAGTGTGTAGGCCATATGTATCAAGTATCCTTTCACTCCTTTAGACAAATTTACTACCTAAACTCAGATTTTTTTCCATTTTTTTGCCAAGGGTTTCTGTTGGCATTAATTTAAGCTTGCTTCGTGACACTATTTAGCGTGAGAGATAAGAGGGAGCATACCACAAATTCCCACCTTAATCTAGACAACACTAGGCTTTCTCTTCAACTCATACTCTAATGTTTTGGACTTGAGAACTAAGAGGGAGCAAACCATGAAGCCCCAGGTAACTTATTATCCCTAAGTAGAGGAAAGTTCATTTTTTCATTGCCCTGGTAGAACATTGCTGCCTTATTAGTTTCTTTTACCCTGACACCATTTGATTTTTTTTTTAAATCTGAGCATAGTTTCAAAAAGACTAAGTTTGCTAAGGAACTAGATACATACTACGTGTTAAGTGAAGTTTCAATTCCCTAAACTAGAGATCAATTGTCAAGCTAACCTGACATACTACTCTGCTGGCATGACATGACAACTAAAGATTAAAATTTTCTCATTGGACATACACATAGATCAAATTAAACTAGCCTAACAAATTAAACTGAGGCAAAATTTTCTTTTTCTCTTCTTTTAGTGGTTCGGTATGCATCTATTCTAAATGACCTAGATGGCATGGCAACAGAAATTAAACATGAAATGCATGGCATGGCATAAATGTGAGGAAACGCACACCCCCAAACCCAAGATGTGCATTGTCCTCAATGCATGAAACAACATATATATACAAGAAAAATAGAAAAAATAAAAATGCATGATCATATAAATGCAATGAAATGAAATGTAAAGGAGTTTAGATAGAAGATGACTCCCCTTCAGAGACTTCTTCTCGTGTGACGTGGGTCTTTCTTTTCACAAAGGGGCCACGATCAGGGGCCATGTGCTTCTTTCTTTTCAAGCTATGTTTTGAAGTGGCAGTGGAGACTCTAACTTCCTCTTTTTTCTTGGTAGGTTCTGACGCGACAGGTGCATCGGTGGCATCAGATGACGTATGTATAGCAGGTGTCACTGGAGACATGGCTTTGGTTTCCTTTGATTCAGATGATGAATTAGAACTGTCAAAATCAGCTTGTACTGGACAATAGAACTGTGGCATCAGATGGGGTATGAACTAGACTAGTTGTCATGGCATTGTCGTTGGTAGAGGGCAAGGCAAGGAAGTATGGAAATTCTGGCACGAAATCAGTTGACAATTTTTAAGAGCCTTCCTAATTATAACAACCCTGGACTTTATGTAATGTCGCATCTTGACATTGAGCTCCTCAGCTTTCTCTAGCTTTCGGAGAATAATCTCCTGGCGATGGTGAATTTGGGACAACATTGCCAGTGAACTGTCTGGCACAATTTTAGGTAAAGTGTTCGACACAGCCTTTGACTCCTTTGGCTTTGGCGTGGGCACTTTTTCCTTTCCCTTGCCCTTGTCCTTTGGCTCGACAGTAACGAGATTTCTCCATATAACAACTATAAATGTTATTCCCTTGATCATTTGTCTTTATCTGTATCAAGCTTGGGAACACCATAGAGCATGCAAATGTTAGAAATCAACAAAGGAAAGAACAGACTGCCATTACCTTTTGCTGCACATTTGTAAGTTTCATCAATAATGATCTTGCCAACATTAATCTTGCGCCCTATAACGATGAAATGCAATAGGATCAGCCGCTATTTCGATACAGTCTCGTTGTGAGATGTTGGCATCAGATTTTCCTTGACAAAGTGATTTCATCCTCTCTATTGGGGTTTCAACACCAACCTCTTTACCGTACGATGCCCCTTTGATGACATTGTCCATGCCGTGCAAGGCTCACACAAGTCTGCCAACAACTTTTTTCTCTTGGCAACATTAATCGACTCAACATAATCAAAATATTCATCCCCTGCACCATCTAATTCAAACATAGTGTTAATATACCCCTCTTCAAAATGCACACACTTACCTCAAATCATCAAGAAGGGAGAATCCTTGGTCACAAGATGAGCGTAAAATTGTTGAATAATGGTGGCATAAATCTCCCCTTCTTGCTGGCAAAACAGATTCCACTTGTGCATGTCAACTATTGTAGCGATGTCATTTTCGCTAAAAAACGTGTTTTATCCATTGTTTGTGGTTTTTTGGTATTAAAATATTTATTCCGTGGGGCCTTTAGAAAAACCGTTTTTTATTTTAAAAATGGAGTCACCACCGGCCACTTAGGTGGGCCGGACACCGTAAAACCAGAGATTTAAAAATTGTTGGATTTGGGAGTCGGTTACGGATGGGGAAGGATTAACACCCCACATCGCCCAAAATTGGTACTTTAATAATTACCGCTTTATTAATATTAAACTTTCCGGATTAAAGTGACAATTTAATTAACATTTAATTAGATATGCGAGTAAATTTTAAAAGCCTCGTTATCCGAGAGTAAACGCCCAACCACCATCACTACGCCTGATACTGGCCCCGTTTACGCTCGGATAAAAGGGTACCGCATTGACAATTTATATATCTCGATATGCGAACTTAGAAAAATAAAAAAAACATGCATTCAAATTAACATGGATCTAAAACATCAAACATGAATATTACAAAATTTAAAACAAGGATAACAATAAAACATGAACAAGTGCCTAGTTTATCATGAATAAACACGAAAGAAAAAAGATTTCAAAAAAAGAAATTAATAAATCCAATTTACACATGTTATGATGCATATAAAAATGCAAAATATGCATGACATATATATGTGATGTGATACTAAAATGACAAAACAACATTACCACCATATTACATAAAGTTTATCATGTAAAAAAAGAAAAAAAAACATGCACACGTATCATGCCATGGTATTAGTATGCAACAAAATTACTACCCACTTCTAACATGACCCTAAGATGCAGGATAATAAAAAACTAAAACACATATATACATCTCATAATGCAACATATACATAGCATACATGTAGCATAGTATTAAACGAACAAATCAAAGTAAGAGGCGAACGTAACCCACAAATTACACACATATATAAAAACATGGTATTACATGTAACAAAAAACACATTAATATATAGCCTAAGAAAACAAAAATGACATGGAAATTTACATTAGCAAACAAGAACCCATTACATGCCAAGGAAATAAGACAACATTTAAAACAAACATACATGCACCATGAACAAAAGTAATAAAAGGCAAAGGCATGATATCACAAAGAAACGAAACGAGCAAAAGCATACTAACATGCGGACGCGATACACGAATTAAACTAAAACACAAGAAATAGGCATGTACGAACAAACTAAATGAAAGCATGATACTAAAAAACATATGTCGTAAAATATAAATATTCATGTAATAAAATGAACATAAAATCATGAAACAAAACACACTAAGAAGCAAACATGTTAGTAACATAAAATAAAAGAACATACGCAAGTAAATAAAACATAAAAGGGGACTGTAATGAAACAATAATGACAGAAATCAGAACAGTAGAGACATGATTTAGGGACGAAAATGCGAACTCAATGAAACTTGGAAGGACTTATCCTGTAAAATGCCCAAGGGGCAAACCCAAAACATAAGAAACTGAAACGCAGAATGTCTAAATGCATAAATTTGCCATTTTGACATCTGATTGATTTAATTTGGTGGCTTAATTGGAAGATTTAAAAGAACAAGGAGGACCCGTGACGCAATTAGACCATGGGGTAGGCTCTAGATGAAAAATCCTGAAACACGTGGACCTTTATGAAGTGATTATGCCATTTATATTTTTGTTGGTCTATAAAACAAACCTTCAGCCCCCCTTTTTACTTTTTCCTTCATTTTTTTACCCTTTGAAATATAACTCTCCCATCAGCTCATTTCTCTCAACCGAGAGCTCTCCCTGAAACGCCCAACCTTTCAAATGGCCACCTCTATTCCCAGAAACCACCGAGCCTCCATCGTATGCGCTATCGCCGGCCGCCGCTCGCCGGCACCGCCGACTACTAAAAAACCCCAAACGACTCCCCTTTGTTATCTAAGCCAGAAACCAACCTTGGATCTGAGGAATCAGCCCATTATTAACCTAGATCTAGGAAAACCCGAAACAAACGAAAGCATTTGTTGTTGTTTTTAAGAAAATCTGACCAGGGATATCTTCTTCTCAACCAACTCACCCATAAGGGCCTGTCGCTGGCCAGAGAAGATTTACGGTGGTTGTGTAAAACTCTCAACTCTTTGTTTTCTTCTCTTTTTTATATAAACCTGTTAATGATTTAAGAGATACATGCAAAAGAAGGAAAAAAGAGAGAGCTTTACCAGAAAATTATGGGTTTTTGTTTGCTATTGATTTTTTTCTTTTTTGATGACTGATGATTTCCCCTACACGTTTTTTGATACATATATCTCTTATCTATGATATTGTTTGGTAGAAACAAAAAATATAGTACATGCTTCTGTTCGATTTGATACTGACAAAGCCCATTTTTTGTTCTTTTTCTCTGTCTTCGTATGGCGGTGGTTGGAGTTGATGGTACTGCCGACGTGGGGAGAGTATGGTGGCGTTATCATCTTGAGTGGCCTCGTTCTTGGCCGTTGGATCAGATCTGATCCAACGATTGAGAGGGTTCGATGATGGACGGTCCAGATGAAATCTTGAAACTGGTGTAGCAGTCTGGGATCATGCCACGTGGTGCACGACAGTCAAGGGGTCAGAGGCGTAAGATGTACGCACACGTGGGAGACTGAACGGTCCGCGCGTGGACCACATGCGACATCTGAATGGTTTCTCTCCTTTCAATCGTAGCCGTTGGATCAAGATTTGATCCAACGGCCCAGGATCGGCTACGCACAATAAAGAGAGGATGTTAGGGTTATTAAATCTGATATGGATTAAGGTTTTAGGCCATTGGGTTAGGGTTTGGGCCGAACGACCTTGTAAAATTTTTGGGTTTTGTAAATGATAGACTGGACAGTTATTATAAATGGGTTTTATATTTTAGATATGTTTTTTAATTTAAACCCAATAGTAATAGTAATAATAATAATAATAATAATATAATAATAATAACAATATAATAACATATACACATATACTTTATGTACATACAATCATACATGCAAATTAACATATATATATATATATATATCATATAACATTCAAACACACATATACATATATTTGCTCACACACCTAATTAATATTAAGTATACACACATTATACATACAAACAATTAACGCATACGTAATATGCAGACATACACGCGACACACACATTAGTCACACGTACATAATACACACTCAATAATATTATATATGTATACATGCAATAATAATATATTAATTATTAAACTAATATTAACATACTATTTACAAACCGGATAAAAATGAGTGATTACAGTTACCCCTCTTTGCTTGTTCTTGTGAAACGAGAACAAAGCAAAGACCAAAAAGCACTTATTTTTATCCGACTTCCCTGTTGGTGGCTTTAGAATCACGTGTTCTTCTAGAACTCTCTACTTTTCGTCGGCCAGATCTTCAGGCTCGTAAGTTCTTCCTATATAGAACTTCTTCACCTTTGGTTTTTTCTTTGAAATCCTGGAGTTAGGGCTCTTCCTATATGGAGCCTTTCACTGGGGCTCGAAAACGTAGGCTTCTCCTTTAGATAACCTTTGTCTTCGATTTTTTCCTCTTTTTTTTCTTTTTTTCTTTTTCCGCTCATTTTTTCTTTCTTTTTCTTTTTTTGTTTTTTATGAGGCTGTTGATATCTTTGGACTTACGCTACTAAGGCCGCCACATCTAGCCCGAATGACTTATCACCACGCTCGAAAGACTTGAAGGTGGCCCGAAGGACTTAACACCGTTCCCTAAGGACTTACCGATGACCCGAAGGATTTAACATCTGGCCTTGCGCCGCTATTGCTGTCGTCAACTGGCCTCACGCTACTATAGTTGCCGCATCATGCCTGAAGGACTTATGGATGGCCCGAAGGACTTATCACCATGCTCGAAAGACTTACTGTGGCCCAAAGGACTTAACACCATGCCCGAAGGACTTACCGATGACCTGAAGGATTTAACATCTGACCTTACACCGCTATAGCTACCGTCATCTGGCCTCACGCTACTATGGCTACCGCATCAGGCCCGAAGGACTTATTGATGGCCTGAAGGACTTATCACCATGCTCGAAAGACTTAATGGTGGCCCAAAAGACTTAACACCGTGCCCGAAGGACTTATCGATGACCCGAAGGATTTAACATCTAGGCCTTATGCTGCTATGGTTGCCGATATTTATGGACTCACGCTACTAAGGCTGCCGTATCATGCCCGAAGGACTTACTGATGGCCCGAAGGACTTATCACCGTGCTCGAAAGACTTACTGGTAGCCCAAAAGACTTACCGATGGCCCAAAAGATTTAGCATCTGGGTCTCACGCTGTTATGGCTGCCGATATTTCTGGACTCATGCTACTAAGGCTACCGCATCATGCCCGAAGGACTTACTGATGGCCTGAAGGACTTATCACCATGCTCAAAAGACTTACTGGTGGCCTGAAGTACTTAACACCGTGCCCAAAGGACTTATCGATGACCCAAAAGATTTAATATCTGGGCCTCACGCTATTATGGCTGTCGATATTTCTGGACTCACGCTACTAAGGCTGTCATATCATGCCTGAAGGACTTACTGATGGCCCGAAGAACTTATCACCATGCTCGAAAGACTTACTAGTGGCCCGAAGGACTTAACACCGTGCCCGAAGGACTTAACACCGTGCCCGAATGACTTATCGATGACCTGAAGGATTTAACATCTGGGCCTCAAGCTGCTATGGCTGCCGATCTTTCTAGACTCAAGCTACTAAGGCTGCCGCGTCATGCCCGAAGGACTTACTGATGGCCCGAAGGACTTATCACCATGCTCGAAAGACTTACTGGTGGCCCGAAGTACTTAACACCATGCCCGGATGACTTACCGATGACCCGAAGGATTTAACATATGGCCTCACGGCGCTGTTGCTGCCGTTATCTTTCCTTTCTTTAGTAAATTCTTTGACAATTCTTCAAATACCTGTCTAGAAACAAGCAAAAATTGACATGCCTCTATCTATATGATGCATGGAATGTCGTGCTTTCTTTTTCTTTTTTCTTTTTTCTTCTCATTTCTCTCATTTACCTTTTTCTTTTTCTTCTTCTCTTTGTATCATCATTTCTCTGTTATAAAGTCTTACCTCCTGGAAGGTTATTTCTCAGATTTCCTTCCTTCTCTCCTATTGCAGTATGCCCTTTGATCAATTATTTATCTGATTCATGTCTTTTAACCCTTTCGCGATATAATTCTCTCTCTCTTTTCTTTTTTTTCAATTTTTTTTCTTTTTATTTTTAGACACGTTTTAAAATCCTATTCCCTGAAAAGTCATTCTTCAGATTTCTTTGTTTCCTTTCTTTTTTGTAGTATGCTCAGTTTTGATCTTCATTTCTGTCAATTTTTGTTAAATGAGTACCCGCTCTTGTTCTTTTGCACGAGCACTTGCCTTTTTTCTTCGGGGTCTCTGCCCGCTTCACAAACAAACTCTATATCATGCATGTACAGAGATTCTTACCATTCTTCATGTTCTGCATTGCCCACTCGATCATGAGCTCGGCTACCTTCCAACTCCTTTGACCCAACATTCTGAGTATTTGTTAGTTTCGTCTTCGGGGTGAACAAAATACTTCTATGTTATGAACTTAATCTTGATCTTCTTGCCGCCTCTTGACTGGAACCATTTCACGATCTCTATGCTTTAATCCTTTGGATACTTAATGTTTACCTCTTATCGTCCCTCATATTTTGTAATCTCATTCTCGTCCTGGTTTGTCCTTCATTTTCTTGAACCAACCAAGGCATCATGGCTGAAACCCGCTTCTTGTTCTTGAGTTGTCTGACAATATGCTCTTGTCATCATCTTCATCCTATGCATTATGGGGTCGTTTCTGGTTAGGTGCTCTAATAATATCCGCTACCTTATGTTCTGGATCTTATCTTTGAAGTAATACATGGAAATCTTTGTTGCTTTAACTTGTCAATTTGTTGATTGGCATTCCACTGAAGGTTATCATTTAGATTAACATACAGGATCTTGAAATCACAAAATAGGAGCTCTGGATATCAAGTGCAAGAGCGTCTTAGATTCAACCATTCAGTAATTCAAGGCTGTGAAGTCTTCCCAGGTGACTCGGTTCATCCTTATGATTACCGCGTTGCTGCAGAATACTACTCTTTCTCAATTCTCATTACCTGCTACGCCCCAAAAGGGTGGGCTTGTATGACCACTTGAGTGCAGAAATATTACTCTAAGAATAGAGTTCTAGGTGGTGCGAGATTTAATTTTACCTATGCTATCGTTTATTTTTCTTTCTTTTCTTTTCTATTTCTTTCTCCTCATTTTTCTTTTTCCCATTTTCTTTATTTTCTTTTTTTCTTTTCTTCCTTTTCTCTTTTATCTTCTTTTTTCCCCTTTTTTTTTCTTTTTTTATTATTTGAGGAAATCAATTCGTCACAGTCCTTTGTCTTGAGGAAAACGATGGAGCAAACAACATTGCCCCAAGTTACTTGGCATAGTCACGATTTGAAAATATTACCATCACTCATGAAGCTAAGGTTTCTTGAATTGGATGGTGTATTGCCACCTTATCGCTTCAGTGGAGTGCCCCAAAATTTCCACACTCTTATCCGAACAAGCCTATTACCAGGTTTCGAACATAGGAGTGTTTTTTATTATTCTTTTCTCTTTCTTTTCTCTTTCTTTCTTCCCTCTTTTTTCAATTCTTCCCATTTTTTATTTCTTGTTTTTTAATTCAGGCAACTCTACATGGTTGACATTTGAAGCTCTTTCGTCATTGAACATCATCAAAAGAGTAGTAATCTTACTTTGCTAACCAGAGTCTGATAGGGAAGATCACACCTCATCGTTGTCACAACAATCATCTAATATCACATATTGCAATTGATATCCAGTGTCCTACAATGGCGAGAAAATATACATCTATGTGCTTTCAAGAACATTGTATGTTAAGCGAAATGTGTTCTTCATTGGAATAAAAATCAACAAACATGCCCCCTTCACAAAAGATCTTTACCACATGTGGGCCACATGTGGTAAAGTTGATTCCTTGCATTACTTCAGGAAAGTCTTTTAACGTAGAGACATCTCTGGCTTCTTCAGCACTATGCAGACTTGCCCCTCATCCTTGGTCATCCACTGCTGGATCAGCTCTTGTGTCAGGGTTTCATCATTGATCAGCTTCTTGGTCTCTTCCAATAAAGGTCTGCATTTTCTGGTGGGATACCCGATGCCCCCATATGGAATTTGCATGTGCTACTCGAGTCAAAACTATGGGCAGATGGATCAGGTGCCATCTTCATCGGTCTAGGAGCAAGATAGTGACCCCCTACCAAATGAGGCCATATGTTTGAGATGGATGCTCCGAACGCTTCCAAATTTACGCTTGTCCGAGGAATTTTCCTTGATGACCCCGAGGTGTCAGTCTGTCTTCTTATTTTATGGCCACGCGAACCCTGGAGATGACACTCATTTATCTCTCCGTCTTTATCTATCTTATCTTCGATTCGGTCCTTAAACTTAGACCTCAATTTTCCTTCTTTGATTGCGTATTCTATCCTCTCTCCAATCGTCATGAAATCTTTGAATCTGTTTCTCGATTTCTCCAACATCACATCGAAGAAAGGAGAGGGAAGCGTTGCATGGAACAAGGGAGTCAACTCTTCTTCCGCTATAGAAGGCTGGACTTGGGTCGCCAAACATCGCCACCTTAGTGCATATTCCCTGAAGCTTTCATTTGGTCTCATTCTCTCATTCTGAAGAAATTGACGACAGGGCACTAAATCTAAAGCATATCTATATTGACTCAAGAAGGCATTGGCAAGGTCACCCCATGACCTAACTTGGTTTCTGTTCAAACAGTTACACCACACTGCTGCAGGTCCCGGCAGGCTATCGTGGAAGCAGTGGATCAACAACTCTTCATTCTTCATGTATCCCTCCATTTTTCTACAAAACATGGTTAAGTGAATCTTCGGGCAGCTGGTTCCGTCATACTGCGCAAATCTGGGAATCTTGAAACCTGGAGGAATGACCAAATCAGGGACTAGGCAGAGTTCCCTCGTATTGAAAACATTTATCTTTTCTTTCTTCTTTAGTTCTTTCTCGATTCTTTCTTCTAGCTGGTCGAGCCTCGACTCTCTAGTTCGTTCCTTTTTCCAACTAATTCTGCCATCGAACCCCAAGTATTAAATGATGAAGTGCCATGCGATGATAAAACTGTTAAACAATGCAAAGGATGTGATGCAAATGCAATGCATGAATGCAATAAGGCATCGATTCCTCAAGTGATTTGTCCCTATAGGACATCTTTCATTCAGACCAAAAGGTTTCATTACATCCTGTATTAGAGGTTTACAGATAGCGGTGAGCCTTGGCACCTAAATTCTTGACCTCATTTAATAGTCCTGTCAGCTTTCCTTCGCGGTCCAACGCTGGATCCATATTCTGGCTTATCGGCGCTGCTGCATCGGCTAAGTCTGCTACCTGTTGGGCCACTTGTCGTACTTGAGTCATAACGATCTTCATGTCTCGGTCTTTCTCCTGTATTTTCTGCTCGGCCTTTGGTAGCTTGACGGTCACTGCCTCAGCACAGATCTCTCTGGTACGTAAAGAAGTCTTGAGCCTCGCTATTTGTTCTTTGAGTGCTGCGTTTTCCATTTAAAAGGCTTGTGATTCCTCTTTTTCCTGTTGCATACATGATTTCAGGATATCGTCCATGTCCAGACTGCTTTCCAACTCGCTTTGGAGGATGTCGCATTGGCTCTCAACTTCTTTCAGCTTCTGTGACAATGATCTGACTTTATTCTTACTATTCTTGCATTCCTTCTTCCAGCGTTCTGAATCGTTCCTCAACCGAATCATACCATTGATCCACTCTTTAGCGGTGTCACCCAGACTGACATTCTTGAATTCAAAGTGCAGCTTCTGGTACTCGTCTTGTACATTCTTCAATTTCATGCTCAGATCGTGCCTTTCATGCTCGAGCTGGCCGTACTTGCGTACGAGTTCATCTTCTGAGACGCTTTTATTCTTGACTCCTGAATTTGTCTCACTTGAGTGACCCACTTTTATGTTACCCGAACCTTGGACTGGGCATTGGCCCTTCTTCAACTTTGCCCCTCGGGCAACGGCTGGTTCGCTGTAGAATCGGGGTTGTCCGTCTTTGAAACCCAAAACTCTCATTTTGATAAGGTCAAGAACTTTGTCCTTCAGGGCTCTACAATTCTTAGTGTGATGACTCGAATCGCCTATGTGATAGCTGAACCAGACACAACTGTTGTAACCCTTCGGATAAGGAGGTCTCTTTGGTACAGACTTCACCGGTACGATAAGGCTCATTTCAACAAGCAACGGAAGTAGCTCGATGTATCTCATGGGTATAGGATAATGCCTTATGATGTCATTGGATTCTCGAGCTTCCCCTGGTCTTGCCTCTGTTCGCTTGGTATCTACCATAGATATGTCGCTTGTCTGTTTCTTGAGATTGATCACAAAGGGATTCGATTTTTCGTATTTAACGGTGTTGTCTGTCTTGACATTCTGACCATTCTGTTCCACATTCTAATCCTTTATCAATTATTCTCTGAGTTCGACAGGCTGCTTGCCCTTCATCATAGCATTCATTTCGGCCATTTGCTTCTTTAATTCTTGTATTTCATCTCGCTTGTTACCAGAACTGACACTGCTTACCGAATCTGTTCTGGAGCCCCTGAACGATCCTTCTTCTGCCGTCCCTGGCCTAGTCTTGGGATGGAACTCTAGAACTGGACCCCTTTCTTTAGGTCAAATAACCTTTGGTCCATCATGAACAATCTTCTATTATGGGAGAAACCACTCGGGAATCAATACCCTATGTAATGCGAATGCGATGATATATGCAAAAACAAAACAAGAAAGGAAACAAGTTAGTACCGGACAAAAACAATAAATACACAATAAAAGGGCAAATTAAATGCGATAAACAAACAAAGCAATCCTATTTACATCCCGTCTAAGACACCTAGGTTATCCGCATGGCTCTAACAGGGTGGGTTTCTATGTGTTCTCTACATACAGTTTTGGTTCTAGGAGGTACCCAAATTGTCATCGATGTCCTCTGGTAAGAGTAGCAAGGCCCCCGATCATCACCCATTATACCCTCCTTTCAACCGGGTTCAATTCAAGGGGACTCATTCGCTTATGCCTGCACGAAGGAACGATATCCTTACGAAAGCATAAGGTACTTGCTAGGCCTACACGGGAGAACGATATCTCCACGAAAGCATTAGCGTTTTCCCCCCACTAAAAAAAACGGGTTTATATGCCATATTTTAAATGCGTCAAAATAAACGCGCACTTATAACCGAATATTAATTTAATAGTCACTTTAATCCGGAACTTCTAATATTATTAAAGCGGTAATTATTTGAAAAAGCTTGACTCTCCTTTTTTGTTTTTGAAAAACAAAAAATGTCCCAAGCGGAGTCGCCATCTGTAGCGATGTCCTTTTCGCTAAAAAATGTATTTTTATCCATTGTTTATGGTTTTTCGTGTATTAAAATATTTATTCCGTGGGGTCTTTAGAAAAACCGATATTTTATTTTAAAAATGGAGTCGCCACCGGCCACTTAGGTAGGCCGGACACCGTAAAACCAGAGATTTAAAAAATGTTGGATTCGGGAGTCGGTTACGGATGGGGAAGGATTAACACCCCCACACCGCCCAAAATTGGTACTTTAATAATTACTGCTATATTAATATTAAACTTTCCAGATTAAAGCGACGATTTAATTAACATTTAATTATATATGCGAGTAAATTTTAAAAGCCCCGTTATCCGAGAGTAAACGCCCAACCACCATCACTACACCTGATACTGGCCCCGTTTACGCTCGGATAAAAGGGCACCGCATTGACAATTTATATATCTCGATATGCGAACTTAGAAAAATAAAAAAAAACATGCATTCAAATTAACATGGATCTAAAACATCAAACATGAATATTACAAAATTTAAAACAAGGATAACAATAAAACATGAACAAGTGCCTAGTTTATCATGAATAAACACGAAAGAAAAAAGAAAAAAGATTCAAAAAAAGAAATTAATAAATCCAATTTACACATGTTATGATGCATATAAAAATGCAAAATATGCATGACATATATATGTGATGTGATACTAAAATGACAAAACAACATTACCACCATATTACATAAAGTTTATCATGTAAAAAAAAGAAAAAAAACATGCACACGTATCATGCCATGGTATTAGTATGCAACAAAATTACTACCCGCTTCTAACATGACCCTAAGATGCAGAATAATAAAAAACTAAAACACATATATACATCTCATAACGCAACATATGCATAGCATACATGTAGCATAGTATTAAATGAACAAATCAAAGTAAGAGGCGAACGTCACCCACAAATTACACACACATATAAAAACATGGTATTACATGTAACAAAAAACACATTAACATATAGCCTAAGAAAACAAAAATGACATGGAAATTTACATTAGCAAACAAGAACCCATTACATGCCAAGGAAATAAGACAACATTTAAAACAAACATACATGCACCATGAACAAAAGTAATAAAAGGTAAAGGCATGATATCACAAAGAAACGAAACGAAACGAAAAAAGCATACTAACATGCGGACGCGATACACGAATTAAACTAAAACACAAGAAATAGGCATGTACGAACAAACTAAATGAAAGCATGATACTAAAAAACATATATCGTAAAATATAAATATTCATGTAATAAAATGAACATAAAAACATGAAACAAAACGCACTAAGAAGCAAACATGTTAGTAACATAAAATAAAAGAATAGACGTAAGTAAATAAAACATAAAAGGGGACTGTAAATAAACAATAATGACAGAAATCAAAACAATAGAGACATGATTTAGGGACGAAAATGCGAACTCAATGAAACTTGGAAGGACTTATCCTGTTAGATGCCCAAGGGGCAAACCCAAAACGTAAGAAACTGAAACGCGAAATGTCTAAATGCATAAATTTGCCATTTTGACATCTGATTGATTTAATTTGGTGGCTTAATTGGAAGATTTAAAAGAACAAGGAGGACCCGTGACGCAATTAGACCATGGGGCAGGCTCTAGATGAAAAATCCTGAAACACAAGGACCTTTATGAAGTGATTATGCCATTTATTTTTTTGTTGGTCTATAAAACAAACCTTCAGCCCCCCTTTTTTACTTTTTCCATCATTTTTTACCCTTTGAAATATAACTCTCCCTTCAGCTCATTTCTCTCATCCGAGAGCTCTCCCTCAAACGCCCAACCTTTCAAGCGGCCACCTCTATTCCCAAAAACCACCGAGCCTCCGCCTTATGCGCCATTGCCGGTTGCCGCTCGTCAGCACCGGCGACTACTAAAAAAACCCCAAATGACTCCCCTTTGTTCTCTAAGCTCGAAACCAACCTTGGATCTGAGGGATCAACCCATTATTAACCTAGATCTAGGAAAACCCGAAACAAACGAAAGCATTTGTTGTTGTTTTTTAAGAAAATTTGACCAGGGATATCCTCTTCTCAACCAACTCACCCCATAAGGGCTTGTCGCTGGCCAGAGAAGATTCACGGTGGTTGGGTAAAACTCTCAACTCTTTGTTTTCTTCTCTTTTTTATATAAACGTGTTAATGATTTTAGAGATGCATGCAAAAGAAGAAAAAAAGAGAGAGCTTTACCAGAAAATTTTGGGTTTTGTTTTTGCTATTGATTTTTTTTTCTTTTTTGATGATTGATGATTTCCCCTACACGTTTTTTGATACATATATCTCTCCTCTCTGATATTGTTTGGTAGAAACAAAAAATATAGTACATGCTTCCGTTCGATTTGATACTGACAAAGCCCATTTTTTGTTCTTTTTCTCTATCGTCGCATGTCCCCGAGCATGGTGGTGGTTGGAGCTGATGGTACGGCTGACGTGGGGAGAGTATGGTGGCGTTATCGTCTTGGGTGGCCTCGTTCTTGGCCGTTGGATCAGATCTGATCCAACAGTTGAGATGGTTTGATGACGGACGGCCCAGATGAAATCTTGAAACTGGTGTAGCGGTCTAGGATCATGTCACGTGGTGCACTGCAGTCAAGGGGTCAGAGGCGTGAGATGTACGTGCGCGTGGGAGGCTGAACGGTCCGTGCATGGACCACACGCGACATCTGAATGGTTTCTCTCCTTCCAATCGTAGCCATTGGATCAAGATTTGATCCAACGACCCAGGATCCGCTGTACACATTAAAGAGAGGGTGTTAGGGTTATTAAATCTGATATGGATTAGGGTTTTAGGCTATTGGGTTAGGGTTTGGGCCGAACGGCCTTGTAAAATTTTTGGGTTTTGTAAATGATGGACTGGACAGTTATTATAAATGGGTTTTATATTTTAGATCTGTTTTTTAATTTAAACCCAATAGTAATAGTAATAATAATAATATAATAACAATATAATAACATATACACATATACTTTATGTACATACAATCATACATGCAAATTAACATATATATCATATAACATTCAAACACACATATACATATATTTGCTCACACACCTAATTAATATAAGTATACACACATTATACATACAAACAATTAAGGCATACGTAATATGCAAACATACATGCGACACACACATACCACATACACATTAGTCACACGTACATAATACACACCCAATAATATTATATATATATATATATACATGCAATAATAATATATTAATTATTAAACTAATATTAACATACTATTTACAAACCAGATAAAAATGAGTGATTACAACTATTTCCATGAATTCTGGAGGGAAGCCAATGCTTGTCTTCGTCTTGAGTTCGAAGTGTTTCTCGTAGCAAAATGATCTTGAAGCAAAGTTAGCTTCAACCTTTTTCCTGATCTCCTCATTGAAAAATCGGTTGAAAGGGGTAGAAGAAGAAGCTATTGGAAACATGCAAGAATTTGGAATGATTTTGAATCGAGGAAGAATAAGAAAAGATAGTGTAAAGCTTGGTTCTTGCTTGAAAAGAAGTGGAAAATTGAGAGAGAGTTGGGTTCTTTAAATTTGGCTAGGGAAAGAAAGTGAAAAGGTTGAGTGTTTTAATGGGGTTAGTAACTGAGTAAATAGGGATAATGATGGAAGAAATAAATTTAATTTGAAAAAAGGGTAAAGTGATACGGTAAAGTGATAAGGATGTAAGTGACACGATTTGGTAAAGATTAGAGTGATAAGGTGATTAGATTGAATTTAAATTTCAACCCAATTTTTGGGCGACTAAGGTTTAAATTTAAAGAAAATACTCTTTCTTATCTAATGGGCTGATCAAGTTAGGGTTTATTTTATCTCTCCATGTTTCAATTCGTCGCATGCCAAGCTGCTCTGGCATTGTGCTTGGCACACAAAATTCTCCTATTGTGGCTCCGGCTTATGCCAAATCTCCCATTGGCATTAATCCTGGCATTGCTCTTGTCATATTGATCTACATACACTCAAAGAAAGCCTTTCAACATAGACAAGGAATAAAAATGAAAATCAAGATAAAGAAAAACCATTAAAAACACTAAAACCTAAAAAATATAAAAACAACTAACCTAATATGTACAGAAATTCAAACCTAATGATGTTTTCACATTACCTCTGCCAAGAGGATCACCTCCTTGGCATTGTTCAAATCACCTTCCATGTAGTGCTTTGGTATGTGGCCCTTGGTTGGTCGATGGTAAGCTGTGGCACTATTTTGTTTGAATAACCAACATAGAAAGCCAATGAATTACTTTCCTTTGATCATGCCACACTCTAGATTGCTCAATAAAGGAGAATGTTTTGCCATGGGGGTTTTGAATAACCACCTCAGTGTAATCACTCATTTTTACTTGTAAATATATTAATATTGCATGTATATTTATTATATGAATGTTACTAATATAAGGTGGTGTGTGCATGTATAAGCTATGTATACGTATTAGGGGTGTATGTATGTCGCGTATGTATCTAGAGTATGAGCGTATTTGATTAATATTTAGATGTTATGTTAATTATATGTATGATTATACGTACGTATACTAGAATATTATATTAATTAATGATCGTATAATATAAGTATATATTTTCGTATGTATATGTATTGCTGTTATAATTATACTATTATTATTATTGGGCTGACAAAATGAAAAAATTAAATATATTAAACCCAAATAAAAATTACACCCAATTACAAATCCAATTACAAGGCCCGTTTGGCCCAAATCAATCCCATTTAATTACAATGTGCGGGGTAGCGTGGGCCGTTGGATCAAGATCGATCCAACGGCCACGATGCGATGGAAGCCAAAAATATCTGCCAGGCGCGTGCTCCACACGTATGGACCGTTTGAGTGCCACGCGCGCGTGTGGTCCACGCGCGGACGCTTTAATATCCCACGCGCGCGTAAGATCCACGCGTTCTGACTCCTCGACTGCGGAGCTCCATGTGGCGAAATCTCAAGCCGTCTCATCAGATCGAGGCTTCATCCAGGCCGATCGTTCTTCAAGCCATCTCGACCGTTAGATCAGATCTGATCTAACGGCCGAAAAGGCGTCTGGCCTCTGGCAGAATGACCACACCGCCACCGCGCCGATATTCAGTCCCCGCGTTCAGATTATGCCAAAGACAACAAGCAAAATGTCAGATATGAAAATGAAGATGCAACTTGCAACCAAAAACAGAGGCAGTAATATATATGAAACGGGGCTGTCGTAACGGGGATTAGTGAAAATTTTCAGAAAAAATTAGCTAGCGAAAAATTATTAGAAAAAAAAGAGCTAGTAGCAAAAAAAAAGAGGAGCGAAAAAAAAGAAAGTAGTAACAAAAAAGAGAACAGAGATCTTGTAAGATCAAAAATTTGTAACCAGTCGAGATAATCAAAAAAGGGGTCCATTGGTAAACACTTGTCTCTTTTTCTTACTTGTTTTTTTACATGCATATACGAAATAGAAATAAAAAACAGAAACAAAAAAGAAGTAGTCTTACCGGCATTGTCTGTGGGTCTTCCTTCTTTCGGTGACAAGCCTTTCGGCTTCTCAAGTCAGATCTGGTGAACTAAAGGGAAGAGAAGACCCTTCGTAGTTGTGTTTTGGTCTAAAAAAAATATTTTTTTAGGTTCGTATTTCTTAGATCTAGGGTAAAAAAGGGTATCCTCTGAATCCAACCACGGATTCGTATTGAGGACGACAAGGGGGTTGTTTTGGTGTATTTTGGAAGCTCGCCGGCGCCGGTTAGCGGCGGCCGGCGGCGGAGAATACGGCGGCCGGCCGCCGGATTCTGGGTTTTGTAAGAACATATGAGAGAAAAAGATGAACACAGGCTATTTGAAAACTGAAGAATGAAACGAAAATGGAGAAAATTTGGTTTCGGTCTGAAAATAGCCCTTATATAGGTATTATTATTTTACTAAATGGGTAAATTACACACTTAATCCCACCGCGTTTTCAATATTTTCATTTTTGTCTTGCCGCATGGTATAATCACAGTCCTAGTCCCCCTGATGTTTCAAAAGGTTACAATTTCGTCCCTAAATTACACCGAATCAGTTTCTAAATGGTAAAATTACGTCCTTAATCATCCCGCGTTTTTGAATTTTTCACTTTGGGTCTGCCCCTTGGTCTAATTACAATTCTGGTCCTTTTAGGTTTTGTTTGTTTTGCAATTTCGTCCCTAAATTACATATTATCGTTCTTTAATTTCAGCCACTGATTTTCGTTTTCCTTTCATTTCAGTCCTGTCTTCTTTGTAAATATTATTGTTCGTATCATAATCGTATATAGTGATATTATTTTATTTTATGCCCCTCGTATATGACTCGTATTTCATGTTTTTATGTATATATGTGTTAAGTATAATATTTATGTTTTTATCCGGTTATTCGCATCAAGCATGTTATGTTTTAGTTGATTCGTACATGGCGTATTTAGTATTTTTATATGTGTGTGTGTTTCCTTGTTTTTAGGGTTACATGTTAGTGTATTTACCCTTTTTGTACGATAGGTGGACCCGTTGAAATATGTTTTATTACCAGTATGCATGTCTTTTTGAAATACTTGTTCGTCTATATGCACTTATTCCTGCCTTGTTATTTTGACATATGATAGTTATTCTTCTCTATTATTTTAGAATAATACGTATATATATATATACATGTTTTAGTCTAGAATATCATTTATGCTAAATTAATATTCTGGTATGTCAATATTTATTATATTTAAATGATTTGTCATGTTTTACGTTTTTGCCACTAAGATTGCATATCGAGATATAACTTGTTAATGCGGTGTCCTTTTATCCGAGCGTAAGCGGGGCCAGTATCAAGCGTAGTGATAGTGGTTGGGCGTTTATTCTCGGGTAACGGGACCCTTAAAATATATTCGCAATTATGACCGAATTTTAAAATAATCGTCACTCTAATCCGGAAAATCCAATATTAATAAAGCGGTAATTATTAAAGTACCAATTTTGGGCGGTGTGGGGGTGCTAATCCTTCCCCATCCGTAACCGACTCCCGAACCCTGTCTTTTTGAATCTCTGGTTTTATGGTGTCCGGCCTACCTAAGTGGCCGGTGGCGACTCCATTTTTATAAGGTTTTTGTAAACCCCACGGAATAAATATTTTATATCCAAACACCTTTCAAACATCCTTCGAAAACCCATCGTTTTTATTTTAGCGATATCAATGGAAAAAAATAACATTCGCTACAATCAGAAAACCAAAATACCTCTTTCCTGTAGGCCTATCAAATCTTTGATTGAATTCAGCACCCCAGTGGTGCTTACGCTGTGGTTCTTCTATTTCGTTTGATGCCAAGGCGTATGTATCCTCAACCGATTCCAGACTTGCCATAGCATTCTTAAGTAAATCTTCAATTTCTGGCTGCACCATCTCTGGCATTATTATCATGGCCAAATTCTCTTGCTTCAGTTCTTTATTTTCTGCCATTTGGACTCCAGTTTTTCTCCCACTAACTAGCCATCTAAGCATACCTCGCTTCATGGCATCAGTCTTGACCAGAATCGATCTTCTATGTCGCTCAATTGTTTTACCATCGTATTTATGTTTAATGGCACCAGCTTCCATTCCTTGGCAAGTTAATTTCCAGGTTCTTATCCAAAATAGATTCTATTGGCTCAACTACATGACATTCTTCAGGTTCATCTGCACCTTAAGAGATTTGTCAACATTAAAAGTGACATTTATTTGTCTTACCAATATAGGGTTGGCAATTACTGGCTCCATTGGTTTTGTCGTGGTGGTGTTGGCATCAGATTCAGATCTGGCATTGTTGGTGCTTGCTTCCCCTTTCTCAGCTTCTTTGGTTTCTTCTGCTAGCATTGATATATTAGCATGGCAAACAATTGGCTCTTCTTCACACGTTAAAATCTTGACTTGGTTGCCACTTAGAGGAGTGACAGCTTTACTTTGTTCTCTCTCTTTTTGCCGAGCATCATCCATATTGCATGGCAGAGTTTCTGAAGGTCTGGCATCAGATAGTGGTATGGCATCATTAGCCTCTGCCTCTTCTTTCTCTACGTCCTTGGGCTCACCTGCTGGCACCGAGTTCTCTTCCTGGCAAATAATTGGCTACTTGCCTTCGTCTTCTTGGTTTGGAACTTCAGAATATTGCCCTTCTGCCCTGGCATCGAACTTGGCAACATTATCTAGCTTTGCCTCGATATTGTTGTGTTCGGGATCCTTGCCTTCCAATTTTTCCTCACTCTATTACCACTAATGAGTCCAATGTACCTGTTATGGAATACTCTTCATCAGTATAATCTATTGATTCAAATATGTTAGGAAAAACCTGATACTCGTAATGTTGATTCTAAATTCCTTGAGGAGTATATAGAGGAAGAAAATTGCCAACTTGTTGATGTAGCGTTGCCATGGCATTCTAATTGTTACCACTAACTGAAGCGTTTTCCACCTCTTACTGCCTTAATGGAAGCTCTATCTCGTTCTCTTGAGGCATGCCATTCACGGCAATTGCAAGCCTTCTAACTTGTTCTTCCAAGCCTCTCATAGCATCCGTGGCCTCTTCAAATGCGTCTTCAATGTAATTTGTTTGCTCTTGAGGTGGATTATTGTGCATTGCATTTCTAAAGGCAATTCTGCCATGCAAAACGATCCATTAGATCCATAAAGATCTATCGCTGATTTCTCATAGAGAATGCTGCCTTGGGATGTCATTTGCTTGAAGTCTGGTGGCGCAGCAAAGTTGTTAGGTGCATAAAAATAACCATTGTCTTGATTATTTCAAAAAATATTCTGCTGCTAGTTTCATCCTTGGTTGAAGTTGTAGGAGGAAGGGTTGTTCACATTACAGTGCCCCGTATAACAATAGGAATTAGGGTTGAAGGGGTAATTTTCAAACGAGTGGCATTTTATACAATATGAACAAACAATGGGTGTTGCTTGCCTTTTGCTTAACTTGTTAGGCACTTGCATTGATGTAATCATGTTTTTTAGTTCAGAAATCTGTGACGATAGTGTTTATAGGCATCCTCTTCACGTGTTTCATATCGTCTTTGCTCATGAACATCTGTTTGAGTTGGATATTGGTAGTCATAAGTGGAAAAAATGTAGTCATCATCATACCATATGTGGCTGCCCATACTCTTCTTTGTAGCTTTCCTAAAAAAGAGAAAAAAATTAATGATCAAAACAAAAAAAACAAAGTTAGTAAAATAAAAAAACAAGTAAAAATTAAAGCAATAAATTCTGTCGCAATCCCTGACAACGGCGCTAGAAACTTGTAGACTCTCTAGGTGAAGTGCTGGCAAAAGAGGTAGAAGATATGTATTGGAAAAGTATAAAACAGTGCCAAGATGAGTCTTTTTCGTGCAAGTATACACGGTCTGCAAGTAATACAGTAGTTAAGCTGAGTATCGATCCCATAGAGATTGACTTGGAATTCATTTGTCTTTGATCATAACTTGCCTTGAGAAAAAGTTGTTTTGTTTTGAAGTTGGTTTTGGAAATAATTGAATAGAAAAGAAACAAAAGTAGAGTAAAGACGTTCGCAAGGAAGGTGCTTTAATGAATGATGAGCGTTGGCAGAGAATGCCTGGTTTTCACGCTATTCAAGTCGTGCCAGCCATTAATAACAACCTATCTTGGCATTGTTTGCCAAGCAGATTCAAAATTAGCAAAGCCTCTTTCGATGGTCATTGCCCTACTTAAAACAAGAGAATAGGCAAGAGGGGTCTCTCGATGCAGCCCTCAAGATCCAGGCTCTCGGCCAAGTGGTTGAACCTCCCTCCTTGGTGCGGCCGGTTGTTAATCGTCGCAGTCCAAATCTTCACTCTGATCACTCACGATCAAGCACCACCAAAAATCCTCAAAAACCCACTCATCGAATGCTTGCTTGGTTGGTTTTTAAATAGGCGTGCAAGGAGGGCATAGGATAAGCCTTTGAGTTTGAATTTGAATGCGCAAGGGATAAGGGATGTGATCATATTATCCAGATTTAAAGTGATAAGCTGATCAGGTTTTCACTAGGGCTGGCGTCATATGTCGTCGATCCTTTGGTAGCCGAGCTTGGCATCATTCGATCTATCTGTGCCAGACAGATTTGGCATCCTATTTTTTCGCCATCCTATTTTTTCGGAGTTTGATCAAATGCTATTTTTTGCAGCCCGATCTAGTCCTATTTTTTAGGGCTGGCATTGCCAAGGGTTCTTGGCATGGCATCAAGTTCACTTCTCTGCCAACCGGTGCTTGGCATTGTCTGGTCCATCTGTGCCAACAACACTCGACGTTCTCTCTGGCATCCCTTACTGTGTTGTTTTTCTGTGCCAAATATTACGCAAGCCTGCAAAATTGCCAACAAAACAACCCTTCACACTGGCATAGATAGAATTCTAAACTCCTTATGCAAATGCATAATTTTAACATCCTAATGCAACTAAATGTACCTAAAAACAAGCAAAAGCATTGTAAGATTGACATTAAAAACAATACTTTTGGAGAGGTAACAAGGTGCAAGTTGTTCTTTTCTTAGTGTAAAGTCTATGTTCATACAACCACTGAATACAATATGTAAGTGCCTTTTCTATTATTTGATATTAGTTTACTAAACATGAGTGTAAAATGTAAAATAGTAGTTATTGAAACAATATGAGATAAATTAGATAAATATTGAACAAAAAATAAATAAATAAACAAAAAAAACTCACATAAATATTCATAGGTAAACAAATAAATTCAAAATAATGACTAGTTCCCCTCAAGATACCAAGCACAACATTAATATCAAGTCTTTGGACAGTAATATTGATTGTAAGCGGTACTCTTGTTGTAGCAATCAAATATTGACAATAAACTATATCAAACAATAGATTAATCATTGGATTGATGTATTGCTCACGTAAAATACTTTATAATTGTCGCACATTTATCGCCACGGTTGTCGTTGTAATTTTACCAAATATTAACTTTTTTGGGCCAATTAATAAACGCATGAATTACAAAACTCTTAATCATCTTGATATTTTAAATAAATTAATCTACACAAAAGCGGTCACTTTGGCGACATTATGTTTCAATTAATCCATTAAAATACTAGACATCCGAAGCCAAAATATGAATTTATTTGTTTCAAAATATTTGCTTAATTTTATCTTTCAATCAAATTAAAAGATAACCAAAATAATAATAAACTTGAATAAAGGTAACATCATATCAAAATATCGGATACTCCATTAATATTTCATCTTTGGAGAAGATATTAACTTGCAAGTGATATCTTGGTATAGTAATCAAACATTGATAATAAGAACATGTCAAACAGAAATCTTCCTTTAGGCCGATTTATTACTCATATATAAAATTGAGTAATTATCACATGTTCATTACCACAGTTGCACATGTAATAATGTTAATTATTAACATTCTTTTGGGCCGATTAATACTAACATAATCCGATTTACATGCACAAAAGCTTCTATATTTTAAAATAAAATATTTTTCACAATAAAGGTCACTTTGGTGACTTAATGCTTCAATTAATTTATCTCAAAATATATAATATAAGTATACCGATATTTAAATTTAAAATTTTATAACAGTCAAAGATGAAATTTTTTGATAACACTTAAGTTTTCGAAATAATCCAAAATAAGGTTGTCTGAATGAGACTATCAGAAATCGAAAAACCAAAATCTTAAATTGTTTCTAATTTTTTTTTTAAACATGCAACAAATATCTAACAGAAATATGCATTCGATATATATTCTGGATTTAATAAACACATATTCTAAGAGAACAATAACAATTGCATTTACTAACAGAACATTAAGCATAGAATATGGCTTCAAAAATTAGAAGTCCAACCTAAACCGTTCAATTCATATATGCTATAGCACGTATATATATTGCTTGAATTAATATTTTTTAGTATTGGAATAAATCACATCTACTGTGAACTCATTTATTTAGATGTGTTTGGCATAAAGAAATTAAAACTTTAATAATCCGAGCTGAATCAGTAAACAACCAGAATCATATAAAAACACTAATTTCAAAACCTATAGTTATTGGACAGTAATATAATATTGAAACTAAAATGTACTTAAAATGTACCCAGTTTTCGGGTACCCGACTCTTTCAGGTACCTATTTGCTGGCTTGTGTTCCGGCCCATTTAATTCGAGTACCCGCTATCGGGTACCCAGGTAATCGGGTAACGGATACTCGGTTCATAATTTTGTTATTAAACACATAAAATTTAAAAATTTATAATATATAATCCAAACACAAACATTAGTGATTTAAAGTTAGTTTTAGAATATTTGGATATTTATATATATATATATATATATATTAAAGTTTATCACCAAAAAGACATTAAAAATATTAATCTCATTTTTTTCGGTGTTAATAAATTAATAAAAATATAATTGAAAATTTTAAAACTTAAAAGTATATAATACAAACATAGAACTAATTTAGAGATTTAAATTTATTTTAGGTACAAATATTAAAGAACCTAAAATGAAAATATAATTTTAAACTAAAAAATTATATATTAAAAAATACCGGGTCGGGTCAGGTACTCGGTAATCTAGAAAAATCGGCCCAGACAGGGTCCATTTATTCCCGGGTTTGGTACCCATCCCGGTATGATAATTTTTTTTTGAAAATTACTCGGTATTTTTCTTTCGAGTCATCAGGTCGGGTCAGTCGGGTCGGATAATTTTAAACACACTTACTTAATTGTTTTTATCATAATATCAAATATCACATTTACTGCAATTGAGTCTTTGTAGGTAAAAGATGATTTAATCCCTACCGCCTTTTACTAGAATTTATAAAATTCTAATTTACCTTAATAACAAAAAAAAATAATGGCTACCGACATATAATACTTAAATGTAAATTCAAAGGTTGAGCCCTAAGACCCTTGCAGGAACGAAGCCAGGATTTGAAGTTGAGGGGCAAACTTAAATATTTCAAGACTGGGGGAATGTGCAAATAATCTAATTTTTTTTTAAAAATTACTACATTGTAAAGGTAAATTTTTTTTTGAGTTGGGGGGCATGGGCCCCTCCCGAGACCCATATCCCTCCGTCACTGGACCCTTGACCCAATAATCGATAAAAAAAACATAATCAAATTGCACCCAATTAATGCTTTGATTAATAAAATAAACTTAAACATTGAAATATGAATCAAAGGTTTACTAATGGTAAAAAAATACTATACTTTAGTAATTCTAAGGAAAAAACTTTGATACACAGGCCGTATAAACTTTAGTTTACACGTGTCTTTTAGTTTTAGTAGTTAGGGTTTTAGTTTAAGGTTTAGGAGTTTAGGTTGTAGGGTTTAGAATTTAAGGTTAGTGTTTAGAATTTAGTGTATAAGGTTTAAGGCTTAGTTTTTTAGGGTTAGGGTTAGGAATTTAGAATTTGAGTTTTTATAGTGTAAATATGCAGGTTTGTGTAAAATTAATTTTACACAACATGTGTATCAAAGTTTTACCCTAATTCTAAACCCATAAAACCCTAAAACATGAAAAACAAAACTTGTATACCCGATTTCCTTCTTGAATTTGGGTTTCAAATAGTCAACCACATCGTAATAAAGCTTTAAAAATTGAATCTAGAATCCACTAATTATAAAGGCTGAATGGGAAATTATTGATCTCTTTATATTAAACAAATATAAATATTCGTTCGATCTATAACCATAAATTTATAGAGCAACGATTTCATTAAATAATTAAAACTCAAAGATTCAACATCAATAATTAATTCAGATACGAATCAATCAAAATAAATAAATTGATTGGTTCTCACTGATTCAACATGACGAGACTCTGGTATCACTTGTTAGAACCAAATCATAAATTAATATGAAATCTAATAATCAGGATCTATCATGTCAAATCATTAAGAACAATAAACTAAATAAAATACTAGATGCGGAAGCGTACCTAAATTCATTGATGGGCTGAAAACTTTGAATCCTTTGATGAAGATTGCCTAGAAGGTAGTTGTGATCTTTCAAGAATATTGGTTATCTCTTGACGTAAAACTCTCTGACTGCGAAGGAGAGAAAAACAAGTTAACATATTTCTTGAGGACCACTACCTCTTTATATAGTTGATCTAATAATCAAGTATTAAATATTTATTACTATGCCCCTCATTATATTATAAATATATCTTATGTTATCTATACTTTTATTTCCATGACACTTTAATACCTATGACACACCTAACATAATTGGTCACTTAATTTTATGTCATACCTTATAATAACATCATACATTTTACATATGTGCTCACAATTGCGGATTTTAACCAACAACAACATATCATATACTATAAAAAGAATTAAATACAATCGAAATGGTATCGAACTAATTCCGAGATTCGTAATTACACTCACCTATACCAAAAGGTCTCCAATCACGACTTAAAGCTATTCAAGTGTTTTCTAGCTTTTCCTCTTCTTCTGTGCTTTAGAGTTTGAACTTTCCAAATCCATCATTTGAATATTCGTGGTACATACATAGTCAAAACTCAATTGATTACACATTTAATCATAAATTTAATAACTAAAACTTCCTCGATGTTAAGAATATAAGTTGAATTTGTATTTTAAATAGGTATAATGTCAAAAAATACTATCAACTTTTATTGAATAGTTATTTTAATTTCTATTTTTTTTAGAGTAATTTATCTCTTAACGTTTGATTAATATATTTTTTAAGTCAACATATTTATTTATATAACACTGTCATAACAGTATGCATTGTAATATAAATTTGTCCTGTCATTTCAAAATCATTTATAGTCAATATTTCACCATTACTGAGCTTGAATCCAGATTCTAGTATGGTCAATCATTTCTTTCATTAAAGAAAATGCACAATAAATATTTGCTAAATCATTAGCTCTCTCGGTCAAATATTTTACCCATTCGAAACAAAAGGGATAAAAGGAACAACTCACCTTATTATTAGCTTTTCCCTCCTATTGTTACACCACATATAGATCTTTTGTCTAATCTCCTTTTTCTTTATTCGATCAGCTTTGTTATGTAGGAAATATTGGAACAGAGATTACATCTTTCCCTTGTAACCAGGACTGATTATATTGGTACACAACTATCAATCGAGTGTAGATTTAACTTTTCATGATAACCGATAAAATTATAATCAGAAACTAGCGCCGATTGAAATCTATGTGCGAGGAACAATTAACCGCTAGAGTATGCTGAATCATGCCACAAAGACAGATGAAATAAGCCACAAAAACAAAAAAACGTGTCACAAGAATAGAAGAAAACGCGTGTCACAAGGACAGAGAAAACACATGCCACAAATGTAAAAATAAAAAAGAAAATAATAAACACCGACGATCAACAACCAACATTAAAATAATTTCCTATAGCCGGCTAACTTAAAAAAAAGTGCAGGCGGCTGATGTACCTATTGAGAGAAAAAACAAGCAGGGTTTTTTTTTATTTAAAAGAAACACATAAGAACAATAGCCACGTTTTTCTAATATACTTTCTTTGTCTTAAATGCAATTATAATTAGAGATAATTAAAAAATAATTTAAACATTCACAATGATATTTAAAATTTCCTAATTCAATGTTTCGATGCAATTACCAAGAAGGAAGGACTAGTCCTAAACTAGAAGAAGCTTTGTGGGCCTATCACACAACATATAAAACTCTGCTAGGCATGTCCCCATTCAGACTAGTTTATGGAAAAACATGCCATCTTTCGGTGGATCTCGAGCATAATTATATTAGGCTATCAAAAAGATCAATCTGGATGCACAGTTGGCAAGAGAGAAACAGTTGTTGGAGTTCGTTAGTACCTACAAATACTCGCCGCCATGTGTCAAAGCCGCAAAGCCTGCGACAGGCAAATGGAGTTGCGAACAATATCATACGAAGGTCGTCCGACGATCATGCGCGATCGTCCACGCCTGGCCAACACCCTCCGTGATGAGTGGCGAGAGATCGCAGACAAACTCTGCCCAGCGATCCCATAACAGTGTAATGAGATTTGTGGGTGAGATATGAACCTACGATATCCTTTCATAGCCAGTCCTATCAACACGCCACGATTATCTGACCGTGACACCTGTCCCAACAGTATAAATACGACATGCAATGAGAAGAACGAGGCATTCAGACTAGAGAAGCACTACAATCACTATAGAAAGGGCAACAAACACATTCAGACGGGCCACCACCATCCAAAACTCCCATTAAACCGTCATCTCTTAGCCTTGTTGACTTTAGCAATCAACAATTAGTACGTTGAGCGTGGAAAGCACACGCGACTTCCAGACTTATCGATAACCTTAGAACCCCTGAAGATGGGAGATGATAACCAAAAACACCAGAGAAAGGTATAATAGAGGAACCCACACTGACATCCCAACCAATGATAGTGACCGGAGAAGATGATATTACGATAGGGCAACCAACGGCTACTGCACAACAGTTACAATAGCTTCAACAGAGTTTTCAATAATAGTTTTGGGATTAACCTCCCTCATGGTTTATGATAGGACTGAATATGCATCAAACAAGAGGAGCATCCCCGTGGGAAAGCAGCAACCAACAATTTTTAGAAATGCAGGAAAATATAAAGAATATAGAGGAGGCCTTATTGCTCTCGAAACAGCAACCCGAGCAACAACAAAAGTCCATACAGGAGCGTGCCGAGCAGCATAAAATCACATAGGAGAAAAATAAGAAGTTAATTAAATAATTATCCAGAAAAATTAGAGGTAATGTGCCTTATGAGAACCAATCTTCTCCCAGCAAGATGTTGGGAGAGAACAACCTCTAGAACTGGAGGATGATTATGAGGATTTAGAGGATATGGATTATAAGCCCACAGAGGACGATGAACAACAAGCGTTAAAAGCAAAGATGGAGAAGCTAGAGAAGATCTTTTAGAGCATTTAGAGCCTTTGGTAGGATGATCTTTCTTAGACCCCCTGAAGGTATAAAAATGAGCCCTTATCTAAAGACACATAGAGAACCATGTATCCACGTCTTTCAAGGTCCTGAAGCTGATGTACAATGGCAGAGGTGACCCTCAGGATCACCTATCACACCTTTTGAATCATATGGATATGTTCGACGCCTCCGATCAGGTTAAGTGTCGAGAACATTTGCAGTGACTCTCAAGGATTCAGCTCAAGCATGGTTTTTCCAGCTCTTGGCGAACTTGATTTCCAGTTTTAATCAGCTTGCAAAATTATTCATGAGCCTTTTTTTGGCAAACAAAGTATTAAAGAGGTCGCCAACGTACCTTATGTCGGTCATCCAGAAGCCAGATGAATCTTTGCGTAAATTTGTCCAATGATTTCACGCTACAACTATGCAAAAAAAAGAGGCATCCAATGCGTTCATAATTTCTACCCTTATCAACAGTACTTCCCACTAGCATCTAAAGTATAACTTGTTGGACTAACCATCAGTAACATTATCAGAATTGTATGAGAAGGTTTAGCCGTACACTAAAAATGATGAGGCAAATAGTATGAGAACCTTGGCACATAATTCACAACACGAGAGCCAGATACAAGGCGATCGTGGCCCCAGGTGGGGCAGACCCCTCTCTATTAGGGAATCGATAAAGGGAACCTACAGTTTTATCGATAAAGGGAATCGATAAAGAATGCGAAGTGTGGAACAACCCAAGAGGGGTTGTTCGCGTATAGAACCTACCATAAATTGACAGAGCCACCTTCGCAAATACTGCATCAGATTGAACACACAGAAATCCTAAGACCACCTTTGCCAATTAGAGAAAGTCAACACAGAGAGCATTCTGAATGACGATGCAAATTTCACAAAGCTCAGGGTCACTCTACAGATGATTACGTATACCTAAAGAACGCGATTGAATCAGCAGTAAGAAGAGGGTAGTTGAAAAGGCTCTTAGTTTCTCGCTACAGACATGTTGAGGGTAACAGAAAGACCTGAGAACCCAAGCCATAGGGTGTTAGAGGAAATAACCCGAATAACAAGGGCACTATACATATAATAATTATAGTATACATAAAATAGAACCAATCAAGTTCCAGGCGCAGAGCACATGTGCAGAAAGTAATGTCAATTTCAATAGGAATAATAAAGAAACCAAAATAAAGAGACTCGTGGCGAGTCTTATTCTTGGAAAAAGAGGAGAGCAGTATTCTCGACGAAGAAGGAAATGACCCTATCATTGTTACAGTAGAGATAACGTTTTACTGTGAAAAGAATTCTAGTGGACACGGGTGGCATTGTAGAAGGGTGGAGTTGGAATGCTTTCAGCCAAATGGGAATCTCAAGTGCAGAATTAAAGCCAGCTAGTCCTGTGTACGGGTTTAGCAACCAACCTATCTAGGTAAAGGGCTCCATCTGACTCCTTGTAACCATGGGAGATGGTGACCAAAAAGTCACACAAATGGCCAATTTTCTGGTCATCGATAGTCTGTCGGCGTTCAATGTTATTCTCGAAAGACCCTTGATGAGGAAGACTAGAATGATGGTAGCTTATTTTTACCTACAGATCAAGTTTCCTATGCCTATGGGAGAAGGGTTTATGCAAGTCGATCAGAAGATAGCACGTCAATGCCACATACTTTCTCTATAATTTGCATAGAGGCAGACAAATCATGATCGCACAAGCGAAAAGGTCTTATCCTAGCGAAAAATACTGTAGATAATATTCTGAGGAAAACCGTGATGACCCTCAGCAGCTCAAACTTTAAAGAGGGGACTGAACAATTTAAGTAAGCAAGTACAAACAAGGCCGATGTGAGACAATAGAGCAGGTACAAACCTAGAAGATATGAGGATTCTTGGATCTTGCGATACCTACCACTTGCTTCGAGGTTCAACCCTATGCCTCATATTTTTTTCTTTTTTTCCTCTCTCTTTTCTGCCTCTTTTTGTTTCCCATAGTCCCACATATTTTGTACATGGCAAACTTAAGGGAATGTAGGTTTGAAACAAGTTTATTAACTATGAAAAACTATCGATGTTTGCCTCTTCTTAAACACTACTTCATGAGTAAGAATGGTTCAGGCATTCGCCACTTTTAAGATGCGTACATAAAAAAGTTCACTCAATGAACATTGCTTCCTGAGTAAGAATCATTCGGGCATCCACCACTTTTAAGAAGCGTACATAAAAAATTCACTCAACGAACATTGTTTCTTAAGCAAGAATTGTTCAGGCATCTGTCGCTTTTAAGAAGCGTACATACAAAAAAATTAGCTCAACGAACACTACTTCTTGAGCAAGAATTCCTCGGGCATTTGCTGCTTTTAAGAAGCATACATACAAAAAAAATTAGCTCAACAAGCACTACTTTCTGAGATACTTTCTGAGCAAGAATCGTTCGGGCATTTGTCACTTTTAAGAAGCGTACATACTAAAAAAACCAGTTCAACGAACACTGATTCCTGAGTAAACCAATAAAAGAAAACACAACATCATTGTGAATACGAATCATTGTGTTAAACAAATAAAGGAGTAACCAACAATAAGGATGCAAGATGACGACGACTAAAATAAACCTAGTGAGTCCTGAGTAATACATGTTGATTCAACATCTCTCCTCACAACCATTTCCAGTTGCCGATTCCAATATTATAGAGTAACCCAAAGTTTATAAAACAATCGAAATTTGAACTTATATACAGAAATATATGTAGAAGAATTTTAACGAATAATTACTCTACATGGGGGCAAGACTGCCCATGCCTAAAAATATAATAATAAATAAAAAAATACAATATACTAATACGCATGAACATATAGTTCCCTTCATAAGTTTGTAATATTCACAAGACATCTTTATGGTCAACACTTTCAGAGGGAATGTTTAAAAGTTTTGAACAAATTCGAAGGCAACAAACAATTACAGTCACTCATATTTGAAAAAGGTAAGGGTCACCAGCTGCCTCCAAATAAGTATATATAATAAAGTGACCAATCGTTGAGACAAGGTTCGCTAGCCACCTCCAAGAAGACAAGCAAGCATATTCCGCTCCCAAGTAAAACAAAAACAAATAAAAGCAACAAGCAAAGCACGACGCACGATAATCTAGATATCCATTGCTATCAAACTAATCAGCAAAAAGCGGCAACACGCTGCTATCTATTTATTTTCACAAATCACAACACAATCAAACACAAGCATTTTTCGATGCTATAATTTACTACTCACAAAGTTCCTCATCACTTGGGAGCAATAATTCACTTCCAACATTGATGTGCACTAACTCTTTTATTTACTTCAAACCAGTGATATAAAAAATATATACACTAAAAACATACCTTCTCCCAAGGTTTTATCTCCAAATTCATGAAAACTAAAATTTACAAAATAATCAGCAAACAAGGCAAGCGTTTGTTGCCTGTACACTTTGTCAGTTTACAATATTAATAGCTATCTAGTCTACTCTCCACCAGTTTTACATCGCCAAAAGGCACACTTGGCATATCCCACATGGTCGTCCAACTTATCCACATATCTAGCATTGAGCGCATGTATATCTATAACAACTGCTCCAAGCTAGAAATTACGAGATATGCAGATCTCCTTAACGAACTCATTGGAGATAACCACAAAATCCCATAGGGTAACAACATGCTTCTTAATGTAGCAGTCAGAGTACATAGAGATGGCAATCGCCTCTTCCATTTTTGACTATAAAAACTTTTGCTCTGCACCAAGAGAAAAACGGTCAAATTCCAACGTGAACTAACCGCCTCGGTAATATGCCCTTTCCTCTACCGCCCCCTTAATATAGCAGAAACGCCAATAGATAATAGCACTCGGAACACCTCGCAACCAAGATTTTCCAATTACATTGTTTATTGACCTTCTTTACTACAGATGGCTAATCATAGCCTTTTGAATACTATTGTATGTCGATACAAGTAACTTGAACGTCAAAACTAACACTCCTCTAGGATCTATAAGGAGCATTTTCTGCCCACCACTCTTACTTATTAACATATTTTCTTGTCCCCCAGGATGAAGCAGGCAAAGTCGTAATCAAGGGAGCATAAAAGAGAGTAAACCACTAATAAAACATGTTATGAAAATGCAAGCCCACGACCTCCCATTTATAGTAACCATTGAGAATGCCAAGCAATGACGTTTCACACTCTTAACCAAAGGGCTCCAGATATGAGCATTTATTTCCCAGCCCCCGAAATCTTGGCTGAATCACCAAAATCACGCAACTTTTAAAATTCCCATCAATAACTATGCAGAAAGGCCCATGCACTTGTCATTCCCAATCAGAATTTCCCTTTCATTATGATCTATTTTGAATTATCTAAGTCACCGTGACAATTCAATAAATACCAGGATAAAAAAACTAAACCAATAAGGAATAAGCAAAGAAACAACACCTAGCGTCTTGTTTCTTAATTTATCCTTGAACTGACAATTTTATCCAAATCCCTTCATACAAAAGAACGCGTGAATGGATATGATTTTTTTCAAGGCAACACACACCATTTCGCTATGCTAGCTAAATAAAGATGTGTATAAATAAGTAAGACAGTCATAAAGCAAAGTGATTCGCTTATATAAACAGTAACGATTGTATACATTAAATCGCGCAACATGTATAGAGCTAAGGCATTACGAGCTACGAATATATTAAAAGCGCAAGCAATTTTTAGCTCCCCAAGTGACCTTAGTCTCCTTATAATCTGCCTTAAAATTTATTATGCAAAAGGAAAATTACGTAGAGCATTTTCCCAAAACTAATAATAGAGAAATATTCAACCAGTCACATACGGGAAGATAATATCTTCGCCACCTAATGTAAGCATTCCAATTAAAGCTAACAACTAAGCATACGAGAAGGGAATTTTCATCATTGTCACAGCAAAATTAAGTTAGAAATAGCAACCCATAAGTAGCTCACAACGCTTTGTGACAACATTAAAATGCATCACAAATTACATACAAAATATCAAAACATTTAAAATAATCCTTAAAACAACTTTCCTTTCTCACAGACAGTAAAAATAAATAATAACGATAATTATGCATCTCTATTATCATCACTCAAAACTCTATCACCATCTAGTTTGTATGCAGCACCACTGCGATCATCCAAAGAAGAAACTACAACTGGACCCAAAGTAGAAGAGACCACCATATCTTTATACTTTGCAAGAAAGTTTTCCCAAGAAGGCCTAACAAAATTCCTCACGTCGAAATCTGCGGTTACTTCACAAAGGACGTCGGAATTCATACCCCTCACATGCAAAGGGCTATGTGACAACTGAAAACTAAGAATAATAATATATCGAGATTTCTCCATCCCTTTATTCATCAAAGCAGAGGTGGCGCCTACAGCTGCCTTAACCTTCTCCGCTATATCAACATCACGAGTAGCCTCTAGCACCATAATCTTATTCTTGTGAGTTTCTTTAAGCTCAATTAACTTTCTCGTAAAGTTTGCAAAATTCTCGTTCGTGGACTTTTTGATCTCTTCCAATTTCTCTTTGAGACCCTGAATTTTACTTTTAAAACTCTACTCCGTAGTTACGAGCAATTTTTTAATCCTTAGAGCGCGATCAATCTCGATCTCTTTCTTAAAATTTTATCTATATGCCTCATGCATAATTCTTCCAATCGTACCTCAATGCCCATCTCGTATTTTTCCTTCAGCTCCTTTAAATAGTTAGTATATTATACCATATGCGATCACAACCACTCATTTTCCTCAACAATACCAGCATAGTTCTCCATTCACGAATGAAGACTCAAATTTTCTTCAACAAGACTCTTCGCGTTCCTTTCTATGTTAAACTGAATGTAACCAAGTTCTTTGATAAGACCCCAACTCCCCTCAACAAAATTCCTCATATTATCGTAGGATTTCTAAGCACCAAGACTATCCGAATACAATTCGAACAGTTATTTAGAAGCAGATGTGGGGTGAAACCAATTCTCTATCTCTGGACATCACCTCCAAGGGTAGAACACACTCCATGGAGCCGAAGAACTACAACCTACATTAGAAGGGACATCAACGCACAATGCCATAAAAGAGTATATCACAATACTAGAAAGTGACACAGCAGGTACAACTATAGCGGATTCATCTTCAGTACGACAATGAACAATGATGGAATCTGTAGTACTCACATCTACAAAAGACCAATCAAACTTCAACTATGTCGCAAAAATTAGGTAGTCAAATTGTTAAATTAAAACTGAAGCTAGTAGCACATCACCTACAACATTTGAGGCTACACGAAGAGTAGGTGAGACATCAACCAAGATGACGAAAGTAATGGTCCTAACAGCATCACTCATCATTATTTTAGAAGAATCGTCAAGCTCGAATAAAAAGGATAAAATGGCACGATTCAACTCAGATGAACCTCCAGTAATTCCAGCATCACACTCCAACCTTTTCCCTAACATTTTTTATTTACCATCCAAAAGAAGTCCTCTTGAGCTATAAGCCCTCATTCGTCTTGTCACACTTTCTCATGTGGCCTCTACAACATCCACTGAACCTCCGTTAGAGATGTTCTGGACACCGGATGAAGCCTCTAAATAAGGAACATTAGACGCTATACCTATTAAAGACGACGCTGTAGTGGTTGGAGCTAATACACAGGGTGCACTCATCTTTGCATTCATAACAGTCTCTGGACTCACCATCTCTGTCAACCCTTGTAAACTTAATGCAATATTACTCGACGCACCCACAAATGTCTCTGACATACCAATCCTAACTCCTAATTCGCTACTAACTACCCGCAATTGAGGAATTGATGCCCCTGCAAGATACATAAAAATAATAAAAAATGAAAATAAAAATAACAGAAATATATTGATAATAAACGAAAATACGCATACAAACATTTCTCTTATCACAAGCTATAGCCAATTGATACCTACATCCATCCGCCTCTTTAACCTGCGTTCTAAAGGGGAAACTTCATTCATCTTCTGAATCAAATGTGACAAGTGAGCTGGAAAACACACATTCTTGTTACCCCTTCAGAGTCATAAAAGTAGGTGAACCAATGTTAACACCACCCTTCAGAGTCATAAAAGCAGCCTCCCTACTAGTCCTTCCCGAGGGGGCATCCTTTTCACCATACTTCTAGAGGCACGTACAAATACTAGTATACTCAAAAAACAAATTCTCTGATTCATCTTCATCACCTAGAACAATCCTCGCTACTTGCTTGTTACCCCTTTTACCAAAGGGCCACGCTTCTGCGCAAGTAGGTACGTCACCAAAGAGCCCTCTAAAAATGCATCAAAATCTGTTTTATCCCAGCCGTTGGGGCTTTTTTCCTCTAAACAATGAATCCATATATTTTTGAGGGTGCATACTTTTCGAAAGCGAGATGGTGGATCACTTTTTAATCTTCTAAGAAGTTTTACCTCAGCAACCGATATTTTTCCCACATCGGGCGATGCCATGTAACGAGAAATGGAAACTTTCTAACAATGCACTATACTTTTATATACTTCGTCCTATCCAAGCGAAGATTATCAGCACAATCGTTCATGATTAACCCTTTTCCTTTACAATGACCAATAGGTATAAAACCTTTCACATTCTTATCGTGGCTAGCCGTAATATTGTAAAAATAACAGAACACATCGATAGAAGGTTCGTCCCCATAAATTTTACAAGTCAATAAGTATGTCACTAAGGTCTACCAACTACTCCCACTTAGTTGAGCAGGTGCAACATCGAACCAGTTTAGCCACTTTACAAAGAAAGTGTGTAGTGGCAAATGAAACCCGGCCTCAAAACAAAAAGAGGAACCAAGCACCATGACTTCCCTTCATTGGAACACGTGCTCAAGCAAAAAACTCCTTTGGAAAACTGAACTGATATCGAAAATGATTAACATCGAGAATCTCTCGACACTCCAACGTTTTCAACAACTCATCAGGTTTAGTAGTACAACGAAACTCGTCACTCATTACCACAGATGAACAAGCCATTGCAACAAAAACAATTGTTCTTTTTTTCTCTACAAGATGAAATAAACAAGATAAAGCTCAAAAATACCAATAAAGTATATTTATAGTAAAAAAATGTGTCTTATTTAACACGTTTCATCAAAATAGAGGGTTTTCATATGACGTTTCATATACATCGGTTTGTTCCCAAAAGAAGACCAACCTATTTATCACCTCGATCCACTACGTGATGTTTCGTACCAACCTTTGCAATTCGTACTAAACGTTTTCTTTTCCACAATAATAATAATAATAAAACCGTTACTACTAAACTCCCACTTGAATAAGGCCTTTTCAACTTTCTTGGGCTCGCTACGGTCACTTATAACATTCTGTCACTTGAGGGCAATTGTTAGTACCTATAAGTACCCGCCACCACATGTCAAAGCCACACAACTTGCGATAGACAAATGGAGTTACGGACAATATCATACGAAGGTCGACTGACGATCGTACGCGATCATCCACAACCTTGCCAACACCATCCGTGATGAGTGGCAAGCGAGAGATCGCAGACAATACCATACCCAACGATTCAATAACAGCGTAATGAGATCACTTTGAGTGATGATATAAACCTACGATATCTCATCATATCCAGTCCCATCAACAAACCATGATTACCTGACCGTGACAAATGTCCCAGTAGTATAAATAAGACATGCAATGAGAAGAACGAGGCATTCAGACTAGAGAAGCACTACGATCACTATAGAAAGGGTAACAGACGCATTCAGATGGGCCACCACCATCCAAAACCCCGTTAAACCATCATCTTCGACCCTTGTTGACTTTAGCAATCAATAGAGTTTAATGAGTTGGAGGAGTTTCGTAATCAAGCTTATGAAAATGCCAAGATCTATAAAGAGAAAACAAAAAAGTGACACGATAAGCGGTTGATGCCAAAGCATTTTGAAGTAGGATAACAAGTCTTCTTGTTCAACTGCAGACTAAAGCTTTTCGCAGGAAAATGAAAATCTCGATGGTCTGGAACATTCAAAGTAGTCCAAGTCTACCCTTATGGAGCAATTGATATCAAGGATCGGAAAGATGGGCTTGTATTCAAGGATAATGGTCAGAGGCTGAAGGCCTATTATGGAGCACCAATACAAGGTAGAATCCCAACTCTTTCTGAACTAGCTAAACGTGGTGTCGCCCTTCCAAATTCTGGTATGTGTTCTCTTTTCTTGAAAGCTTCTAAATCGGTTAACCATCTTCTTTGTCACTGTGAAATAACTTGGAGAGTATGGAAAAAATGGTTCAAGTTGTGGAATGTTCATCTAATTATGCTTGCGGATCTAAAATCATTGTTGTTGTTATGGGAATCTCAAATACTTGATTTGAGGGTAAGTCTAATTTGGAGAATAGCTTTTCTTGGGTTAGTTTGGACTGTTTGGCTTTGCAGAAATGAGGTAGCTTTCAACATGAAGTGTGTTAATGCTGATATGATTTTTGATTTGGCTTTGGTAAGGATTGGTTTGGTGTAAGTCTCGTTGGCCAGACTCGTTTTTTTCAGTATCGGAATTTATTAGAAATCCAACTTTGTGCGTGATATATCAGAATAAAAAACTGAGACCTTCTCTAGGATCTTGGATTAATCCCCCCTCTGGATCATTGAAATTTAATGTGGATGCATCGGTGAGGGGTAGCTTCAGTGTTGCTGGAATCGGGAGCATTCTTAGAAATCATGAAGGTCCCCCTTTGTTAAAATTCTCGCTATCTATCAGATTATCGGATCCTACCGGAACAGAGCTAAAAGCTATTCTTAAAGCGTGTAATTTGTTGGCTGCATCTAAGTGGAAAGCTTCATTCCCTGTGATCTTCGAATCAGATTGTCAAATGCCGTGAATTGAATCTCTGGTGTTTGCCGCTGCCATGGTGTTTTTGCAGAATTAGTCGAACAATGCAAGTTTTTTATTTTCAACATCTGGTATGGTTATTACCTTTGTTTATAGGGAGTTGAATTGTAATTCTCATAAGTTGTCTAAGCAGGGTGTTCTAAGGGTTTCTGATTTCATTTGGGAACAAGACTAGTGGGTTGAGGTTGTTTTAGCCTGTGTTCTTGTTATGCCTTCCCTTGCTAGGTTTGTAAGGTTGTTAGTTGTTTGTCTTTGGAATTATGTATCCCAATATCGTGACCTTCGCGGATTAATAAAATATGGTATTCTTTTCCCCCTATTTAAGATTAAAGGGGATTTTTAACGAGGTTTGTTTCTTTTCAAAAAAAATAATAATCTTTGGTCTACTTTGTTTTCTATGTTGAATTTCAGCATCCAAGTGTTTTTTTTAATGTATATGATATGTTCATGTTGAATTATGAGCATGTATAGGCTGTTAAGGCATGTTTAGAAGCTATTGTGTTATAAAAAACCTAATTTCCACAATTTTTGTGGCAATATCGAAACTGATATTGGTTTTGAAACTAAGGGACGAGTTTTGAAGATTGTGATCAAGTTTCGGAACTTTGGAGTGAGTTTCAAAACTCTGGAACATACAATTTTTAGACTTCTTTTAAAATGTGAAAAAGAGGATGTAAACTTTTGTGCGATGGTCATGAAATTTCTGGCTGGACATTGTTTGCTCTTGATTATGTCTCTTTTAGTGCCTCACTTTAAAAAAAATTAGTTTTAGAGTTTAGAGTTTAAGATTTAAAATTAGGGTTTAGGGAATTAGGATTTGGTGTATTTTTAGGGGTAAAGTTTAGGGTTTAGGGTGTAGATTTTAGAGTTAGGGTTTAGAATTTAATTTTTTAATATTTTTTAGTGTGGGGCATAGAAATGATCATATAATTTTTGTTCGAAATTTCTAAGTTGCAATTAAATGTTCGTTCAAATAACTTGAGGTTTTGGAAGTTACCTTGAATTTAATTTAATTTCATACTGGAATTGGAAATTTACTTTGTTCAAGTTAGTACCAAAATTAATTTGCTCTTACGATTTAGTCCCTGAAATTCTTATTTTTGCAAATCATTTTAATTTTTAAGTCCATTTACGTTGAAAATTTGCATCTAACCTAATTTAACTATGCTGATTTCGTTTATTTTTTTACTTTTAGATTTTGCCCTTAGTACTTTCTATGTATTAAAAACATATTTTAGGTTTGAATGTCCGTTTTTATGATTTTTTATAATTTCCTCTATACGTTAATTGATTCCATGATGTGTATAATTTTTAATTGTTTGTGTTTTTGTTCGATTTTAGATCAGGTCACTTTAATGACCAATGTGTCGTTTAGTATTCGGGTTGGTCCGTCTTGACAGGATATAATTTGTCACATTTAGTGATATCATAATCACTTTACAATACTCAGACCGATGAAATTAGTCCCAAAAAATAAAACTGAGAATTTGTACGTCTGGACCAGAATACCATTGATTGTATATTTTGTACTTTTGGGCTAGGAAAAAAGGTATACATTGTCTTATTACAGTGAAGTTTTTGCAACAAGTGTCTTAGATCACTTGTTTCTTGTCACATTCTCACTTTTTTTTTGGTTGTGTTTATAGTTTATGTGATATGTCGTCTCGTAGAACTAATGCAAATGCGAACGCACCGAATAATGAT
Source organism: Hibiscus mutabilis (assembly GCA_019671005.1). NCBI lineage: Eukaryota > Viridiplantae > Streptophyta > Magnoliopsida > Malvales > Malvaceae > Hibiscus > Hibiscus mutabilis. Next base: position 23,138,765 of record CM033719.1, on the reverse strand, counting down.
GTGCTTCCAAAAGCACCCATGAAAAAATAAATTGAATGCAAATTGTCACTGCCCAAACTTTTTGGTCCGAGACAGCTGTGCAAGGATCCGCCCAAGAGGTTCAAAGCGGATCATCGGACTTGCCAAGACCACCAGATTTGGCCCAACACTTGGAGAATGCTAGAGAGCCCGATCACACTAGCTTTTCAGAAATGGCAGGAGACAAGAAGTCAAACGAGGAATCTTGCCGTATCGGGTGTGATCAACTATATGAGGAAAGAAACCTACTAATTGATGTAATTAGGTAGGATTTGATATTCTTTCCTAGATTAGAGATTCTTGTAAGGATTTGGGCTAATCCTGGCCATCCATGTAAATCGATCCGGACCATTGATTGAGTGGGAGCTCAACTATAAATAGAGAGCCTCCCACTCTCATTTGTATCATCTATGATCCATCATCCATCTCATTCTATTCATTCTCTCATTTGAGAAGAATAATAAGACTCTGAGGCATTTACTCTAGTTTTTCTCTTGTTCCTTTCAGTTGTCTTTGTTTCTAAAGCTCTTTGAGCTAGTTGCCTCTCGAGTGGCCAAGAGTAGCCACCATAGTGCTTAAAGCGCTTCCGCATCCATCGAAGTCTGGAGGGCTTGTCCGAGCCATTGTCAAGTAGGAGCACTCACAAGGCTGGTTAAAGGCTTACTTAGGCGCGGGAATCGGCCGATTAGCGTCAAAGGCGTCTAAGGCCGCACGAATCCACTAGGGTTGAGCCCTAGCCCCGTGACAAGTGGTATCAGAGCGAGACGAGGGGGCTTGCGTTCGAGCCTACTTGGTGTTGCAGTCAAGTTAGGCGAGGATTTGCATTCGAGCTAGTCAAAGTGAGCAAGCTAGTTCGTGGAAAAGAAATGACCGAGATGGCATCAAAGTGGAATACATTGAAGGGGGTAAGACAAAGAGATTACTTTTCTACTCAGACGTTTGATTCTTTCAAGAAGGAATACGACTTCATGAGCGAGATGTTGAACAACCAAGATTTCTCCCTCAAAGAAACCATGGAGTCCATGAAGGAGATCCAGGGTGTCTTGGAGTCCCGCCTTGAAAGATTAGAGTCCATGGAGAACAGGTTCAAGGACGAGACGCGGCGAGTTTGCAACGAGGTAGAGATAGTTCGACAGAGTAATGCTTGCGAAGCCGAGGTGAAGGCTTTGTGAATCGAGGTGAATGAGCTCAAGGAAGAGCTACTCAGTTGCAAGAGTGCAATGAGTGAATGGGGCGCGCTTGCCACCATCTTAGAAGGATTTAGGCCTGGGGCGAGGCTTGCATTGGAACAAGGATGTGCCTAGATTCGAGAGGCCAAAGATGTGGCCGAGTTGCTGATCGAGCCTGCGAGAGACAAGCTAGTCAATGTCGAGACGTCCAAGCCCACGACGAGTGACTGTGGGAATGGCGAGGCTAAGTCAGTGCCGAAGAAGAAGGCGAGCAGAAAGATGAAGTGCTACTTCTGTGATGGCCCACATGTGATAAGGAGCTGTCCCGAGAAGAATCGCCTTGCTGTACTCATCAAGAGAGAAGATGAGCCAGAAGGGGGAGTAGCGCGACTTGGCACAATTGCGAGTGTCAATGAGCCAAGGGAAATCTATGGTACGACTACGAGTGCCAAAGTAGTCAAGCCAAGGTCGAGCCCCGGTGCGATAGCAAACGAGAAAGCCGTCAAGCCGAGGGTGAAGAAGAAGCAATTGGAGTGCTACCAGTGCAAGGGGACTCGCAAGTTGCGGAGATGCCCAGTTCGAGCCAAGGAGTCCAAGACGAGGGACAAGCCCGAAGGAAGCGAGGCTACAAAGCTTGGTTCGAAGCTGTCTAGTTCTGCCAAGGCCAAGGGAAACCAAAAGCAGAAAAGGGTGAACATGTCCAGGAAGGCTACGAGAGAGCTTACCGAGGATGTTCGGGGGAAAAACATCACTTTTGAGACCAATGGAGCGTTGAAGGGGGCCAAGCCGAGAGACATTGCAACCGGGGAGACACCACCTATGGGCAAGGTGGGAAACGAGCGAAGGACTTTGGGGAAGAAGTGCCAACGCAAGAGGAAGCACCAAACTTCGAGGAAGAAGGGTCGATGCAAGAATAGTGCACCAAACTTCAAGTCAGAGGGGCGAGTGCAACGAGGGGCAACAGACCTTAGGCAAAAGGTGCCGATGCATGCAAAGAACTTTGACGAGGGAGGTTCGATGCAAAGGGGGCCAGACTTCGTGGAGACAGAAGGGCTGACCCATTTTAGAGTAAATACAACCGAGAGAAAGGTACATCTCAAACACCACTCTAGTGTTTTTGAGTTTGATTTGCCGAGTTTGATGAGCATAGGTCGAGTTGGACCTAACCATCAATGCGGGGGAGACGAAGCTTGGAATGGACCTTTCAGAGTTCTAAGGAGCCAAACTAATGGGCTGACGAGTCTGAGAGTTCGTCCGGTGTTCAACGTGGTGACACCCAAGACTTTGTCGCGGGACCAAGGCAAACCAAGGCTTGTAGGAGAAAACTCCTACAACGGCGATGTATCCGGAGGCATCATATCACACAGCATCACTTGGCGAGAAGAGTCAAAGCGAGCAGTCCTTATGGGGGACATGAGCAAGTCGAGACGTCGAGAAGCCACCAAGACGATGTGAGGAATGGTGAAAAGGATTGAGGGATTCCATGGCGGCAAGAGCCGAGGCGAGCAGTTTTTATGAGGGAACCGCACCAAGCCGAGGCAACAAGTAGCAGCATCCAAGGAGGCCCTACCCAGGATCGTTCTAGTACAACGACAAGGGCGTCGCCAAGTTTAGTGGGGGAGATTGTCACGGCCCAAACCTTTTGGTCCGAGACAGCTGCGCAAGGATCTGCCCAAGAGGTTCAAAGCGGATTATCGGACTAGCCAAGACCACCAGACTTGGCCCAACACTTGGAGAATGCTAGAGAGCCCGATCACACTAGCTTTTCAGAAATAGCAGGAGACAAGAAGTCAAACGAGGAATCTTGCCATATCGGGTGTAATCAACTATCTGAGGAAAGAAACCTACTAATTGATGTAATTAGGTAGGATTTGATATTCTTTCCTAGATTAGAGATTCTTGTAAGGATTTGGGCTAATCCTGGCCATCCATGTAAATCGATCCGGACCATTGAGTGAGTGAGAGCGCAACTATAAATAGAGAGCCTCCCACTCTCATTTGTATCATCCATGATCCATCATCCATCTCATTCCATTCATTCTCTCATTTGAGAAGAGTAATAAGACTCTGAGGCATTTACTCTAGTTTTTCTCTTGTTCCTTTCAGTTGTCGTTGTTTCTAAAGCTCTTTGAGCTAGTTGCCTCTCGAGTGGCCAAGAGTAGCCACCATAGTGCTTAAAGCGCTTCCGCATCCATCGAAGCCTGGAGGGCTTGTCCGAGCCGTTGTCGAGTAGGAGCACTCACAAGGCTGGTTGAAGGCTTACTTAGGCGCGAGAATCGACCAATTAGCGTCAAAGGCGTCTAAGGCCGCACGGATCCACTAGGGTTGAGCCCTATCCCCGTGACAAAATGCAGACACTAATGTTGATCCGTTAACACAAACAATGATCGGAGTCTATTAGGATTAGAACTTTTTTCTTTTACTAAGATTTTTTCTACGAATTTTTATATTAGTTAAGTTTTAACGAGATATATTATTTTTATAAATATCATAGAGGGTGTTATGAATATTTATTTATGTTAATATTTATTATAATTAGAACTCTGTGTAAAAATTTAATGTCTATCGGGATTAGTGTTATATAAGATATGTAATTTCTATGCCTACAAATATAGAGTATAGAGAAAGCATTGCATATACTTCCTATTAAGAATATAACATAAATCTCTCTTTTTATCTCTCATACATCTTGTTCTTATTTTACTTTATTTTATAACAAAATTTACTTCCTATTGAAATGAAGAGTTAATTTTTGGCTTAAGGGTGTAAGAAGCCCTTGAACTTAAAAAAAAATTAAGCCCTTGAACCAAGAAAATGAATCAATTAAGCCATTGAGCCAAGAAACTGAATCAATTAAGCCCTTTGACCAATTTTGTCCATCAAATCTTGATAATTTTTTGAATTTGTTGGTAGAGTGTGTGGTGTCACAATGTTTTTACTTACATTTTCATAAATTTTTTATTTTATTAAAAAACTCTTTAAAAAGTAAAAAAAAACTAAAAAATATATTAAAAAATATTTTAAAAAAATATATAAGTGCAACATGATAACTGTAGTGTATCATGTGCCAGTAATATCTAAGGAAAAAAATGTTAAGATTTAACGGTCAGAATCGGTCAAAGGGCTTAATTGATTCAATTTCTTGGTTCAAGGCTTAATTGGGTGCAAAAAATGTAAGTGTAACATGATAACTGTAGTGTATCATGTGCTAGTAATATCTTAAAAATCGTCAAGATTTAATGGTCAAAATCGGTCAAAAGGCTTAATTGATTTAATTTTTTGGTTCAAGGGCTTGATTGAGTGCCAAAATATTTAAGGATTTAATTGATTTTTCACTAAAAGTTTAAGGGATTCTTACACCTTTAAGCCTAATTCTTGGTTCAAGTGCCTTACTTTTATTGTTTAGGGATTCAATTTAGGGTTTAGAGTTAAAGGATTTATGTTCATGAGTTTAAAATTTAGGGTTTAGGATTTATAGGTTAAAATCTAAATCCTTGACCATATTACCCTAACCTCCAAACTATAAATTTTAACCACAAACCCTTACTTCTAAACCCATAAACCTAAAAACCTAAACTATAAACCCTAATTGAATCCTTGAACCCTAAAACTAAAAAACTTCTTGTTTCCACCGCCTTTAAATAAATATAAATATAATTAAATGTTCACAATATATAATAAAATTTTCAAAAGACTATTTTGAAACGAAAATTATTTAATTATATAATTGTATAGTTACATTTATTACAGAATTGCCTCGAGGTGTTAATTTGCTTAAACTAGAAAAGCTTAATTGACACATTGATCTCAAATCAATTAGAACTGCAAGACCAATTCGTGAATGGTATAAACGGATAACTTGATTTGTAGCCAACTATTTTGGAGCAAATTCCCAACCAAAATCATTTGACCTGCGAATCCCAAGTTTATGATGCTAAAAATAACCCAGATCCAAAATATAAAAGCGGGTGTTTCATGGTCATGGAACCATGTTCTTATAACTGAGAATATCTGAAACCCACATTTCGAAGGGTTTTCCATTACCTTCGAAGGAGTTGGCAATAATAAATTTGCTGCCGCTCCAATAATATTGTTTTTTTTAATAAAGTTATATTCCGACAATGGCCGGCCCTGAGGATGATCAGGGGACGAAGAGGATCGCGATCATTGCGGTCTCTTCTTGCCTCTTGGTGGCTATGGTGGTCGCGGTGACGGTTGGGGTCGGCGTTAATGAGGAGAATCCCCCTGACGATTCGACCACGAATGGGAACAAGAATGCTCAGATCTCTTCCTCAAAGAAGGCAATCGAACTGATTTGCGAACCAACAAAGTTCAAGGACACATGCGAAGAACAACTGACAGTAGAGGCTGGAAATAAGACGGACGTTAAAGACCTGGTCCAAGCGGCTTTTAAGGCGACGATGAAGCATGTGAATCAGGCTGTGGACAAGTCCACGACCCTGAGGGAGCTTGAGCAAGATGAAGGGACGAAAAGTGCCTTGGATGCATGCAAAATTCTGTTGAATTATACTTTACGTGAACTTGAGAAGTCATTTGATCTGGTGGAGAAGCTGGACGTCACCAACGTTAAGAAACTGTTGGCTGATTTGAAGATCTGGTTGAGTGCTACCATTGCTAACCAACAGGCTTGTTTAGATGGCTTCGACAAAACGAAATCCAAAACGCATGCAGCCGGAAAAATGAAGAAGTTCTTGAATATCACGATGAAACTCAGTAAGAATGGCCTTGCGATCGCATGTGAGTTAGAAGACCAGCTTAAGCAGTTGGAGGATGCGGGACTATTTGCTCGCCGTCGACTACTCCAAGATGAGGACAGACTTCCGGTTCTCGGCCATTCTGATTGGACTTCGTTTAGAGAGAAGAATGAAGCATGGAACCGTCGCCGGCTACTCCAAGATGAGGATGGACTTCCGGTTCTCGGCCATTCTGATTGGACTTCGTTTAGAGAGAAGAATGAAGCGTGGAATCGCCGCCGGCTACTCCAAGATGAGGATAGACTTCCGGTTCTTGGCCATTCTGATTGGACTTCTTTTAGAGAGAAGAATGAAGCGTGGAATCGGCGCCGGATTCTCCAAGATGAGAATGGACTTCCTGTTCTTGGTCATTCTGATTGGACTTCGTTTAGAGAGAAGAATGAAGCATGGAATTGGCGCCGGCTACTCCAAGATGAGGATAGACTCCCGGTTCTTGGTCATTCTGATTGGACTTCGTTTAGAGAGAAGAATCAAGCATGGAATCGGCGCCGGCTACTCCAAGATGAGGATAAACTCCCGGTTCTCGGTCACTCCGATTGGACATCGTTCAGAGAAAAGAATGAAGGATGGAATCGTCGCCGGCTACTCCAAGATGAAGATAAGATCCCGGTTCTTGGTCATTCCGATTGGACTTCGTTCAGAGAAAAGAATGAAGGATGGAATCGACGCCGGCTACTCCAAGATGAGGATAAAGTCCCGGTTCTCGGTCATTCCGATTGGACTTCGTTTAGAGAAAAGAATGAAGGATGGAATCGCCGCCGGCTACTTGAAGACATTCAGCTGGATATGCCAGAAGGAGCTCGGAGACTGTTGTTAGCTGATTTGAAGCCCGATCTTGTTGTGGCCAAGGACGGCAGTGGAGACTGCAAAACCCTAAATGAAGCCAAAGAAAAAATCGCCCGCGGATCCACCAAGCCTTTTGTGGTATACGTCAAGGAAGGAGTTTACGCCGAGAATGTGGAAATCACTTCCGACATGACGCATGTAGTACTCGTCGGAGATGGTAAAGAGAAAACCAAAATCACCGGAAATATCAGCACCGGTCCGGATGGAAACCCCACCACCTACTTCACTGCTACATTCGGTAATTATATATGCAATTGCAATGCATATTATTAACCCATTCGGATTCGGTAATTAATTATAGTATATATTGCGGTGTAGGTGTTGACGGGAACAACTTCGTTGCCAAAAACATTGCGTTTGAGAACACAGCCGGGCCATTGAAAGCGCAGGCGGTGGCGGTAAGAGTACAGTCGGAAGATTCAGTGTTCTTCAATTGCTCCATAGATGGTTACCAAGACACACTCTACGCTTTCACCAAACGACAATTCTATCGGGACTGCACAATCTCCGGAACAATCGATTTCATATTCGGCGATGCATCCGCCATTTTCCAGAACTGCACATTCCTCGTCCGAAAGCCACAAAACGGACAGCAAAACGTTATCACAGCATCAAAGAGGAGCGACGATAAAGAGCCAACGGCGATTGTGATCCACGGCGGCCAAATCCTTCCAGCTCCGGAGCTTGCTCCGGTGAAGGGTCAATTCCCAGTATACCTGGGTCGTCCATGGGGGGCTCTATCAACAGCAGTTATAATGGAAGCTTACATCGACGATATGGTGCACCCAGATGGGTGGACAAGCTGGGAATCCAGTTCGGGAACCCAAACTTGCACATACCTTGAATTCAAAAACCGTGGAGCTGGTGCTTCCACAGACGGGCGTGTTAAATGGCCTGGAGTTAAGATGCTAACGGAGGAGGAGGCTACTAAATACCTTCCACCCAAGTTCTTCGCCATCGGTGACGCCTGGATCAAGGAAACCGGGGTTCCCTACACCGCAACCTTTGACCTAGAGGGTATCGAAGAAGCCAAAGGAGAAAAGCCTGGAGTGGTGTTGGAGAAACATGAAAAGGAAAAGGACAAGGAAATGAAACAAAAGCTGGAAGAGGAACTGGAAAAGGAAAGGGAGAAGGAGAAAAAGAAAGCCAAAGAGAGGAAGAAGAACAATAAGAACAAGCATAAGCATAAGAATAAGAATAAGAATAAAAAGCATAAGAATAAGAATAAGCATAAGGCAAAAAAGTACGAGGTTTAATCTCATAATATATAAATATACAGTATAATAAATTAATTGTTACTTATAAGTGCAGCAAAGGTTTCAGTTCCCATTTTGGTTTTAGAAAAAAAAAATGATTTGATATGGTAGATAAAAACCACACATTCTTCTACTGTACCAAATGCTTCTGAACAAGTAATTCAACACATTCTTTTCCTTTAACTCCACCACTTCACCCATACTTAAAGTAGACCTTATATTTATAATATTTTAATTCAATCCTTAAAGCATTAAGTAGATCCAATTTAAAACACAGTCCATATTTATGGGACATACGTTTTCAATTAGTTGAGTGTATAATTATAAATCTTTATATTTGCATGAGTAATAATTACGACTTAACGAGAAAAAATTATTTAATGACTTAATACAAGCCCTTGTATAAAATATGACTTAATGAGAAAAAATTGTGAATTAGTTGAGTGTTCCAATTCAGTCTTTGAACTTTTTTCACCCAACTAAGTTCTTGTATTGAGAAATTAAATCAAGTAAGCCCTCAAACTAAAAATTACGTCGATTAAGTTTAACGAACCAGTTTCCAGGTTAGTAGTTCGGATCTTGGATCCGAGTTTTGAGTATATTAAAATCGTGACTAAATTGGAAGAAAACCGAAACTTTGAATTTTAATTAAATGAATTTGGGGACCAAATTGAAAAAAAAGAATAAAGTTTAAGGCCTAAATTTTAAAGCTCTAAAGGTTTAATGAGCAAGTAAGTAATTTTCCCATTTTTATATGAAAGGAAATATATTGGGCAGGTATTGGCGTGTTTCGACAGAAGATGAAAGAGAAAAATAAAAAAGAAAGAGAGGTAGAGAGAGAGAATCTTTAATATAAGATTCGTCATCGTCCTGCTGTCCGTTTGCAATATTGTTGTTTCTATCGAATTTTTCTTATCATCCCGTGTCGCCCGATGCTCTCAAGATCGTCGTTATTGTTGCCGTTTACCAAAGTGGAGAAGAAAAAGATTCAGTGAAGTGGAAAAACAACGTTTTATCACTCTCCGTCACAATTCAGCCACACCACTGAACTCCCTACCTGTGGACAAGCAAAATTAGAGATCACCGTACAATTTTTGCCACCAGAAGTCGTCGCATGTGCTGCACGCGCCCTCGCTTGCGCGTGGGCATGCTCCAGCAGTGGTTGGACCAAGCCATGTAAGCCGGTTGACCGAGTCATGAGCCGTTTGACCCGAGCTGGGCCGCGTTGATTCGAGCCGTTGATCGATGTTGATTTTTTTGGATATCTTTTTAAATTTTTTTTGACATCTCGAGTTCGTTTCACCAAATTCAAATTCGATAAGCTATTTTTTCGCGTTTGAATTTAAGAATTAGTATATTTTTTCGTTTCAAGGCCATTATTGATCTATTTTGTAATTGTTGTGTATCTAATGATATTCGACTTCGAATGTCTGATTGAGAGAGACCGAAGACGCTCATTAGAGGCCATTTGTTGTAGCTTGGATGAGAGATAATACTTTACTACCTTGTTGGCTAATGGTTGATGCATGAGTGTATATGATTTTCATGAGCATTGTGTTTGGTTTGATTTAATAGTGTAATGTATTTATATAGGTTAGTTAGGTAGTCGAAGCCCCTATAAGTTACATGTGATGTCTTTTATGAATGTATTCACCATCTTTATCAGCTCTCAAATTGAACTCGATCTGCATTATCCTGTAATGGGTGAAGATCAAGGTCTTTATTCTTCTTAGCAGACGGTACAGACAGTTTGGGTACTTTGGTCTTAGATCACAAACCTCATATTGTGAATTTAGGAGTCCACCCCTTTAGACCATGCAAAAGCCTTAGAAAATTAGATAGCATCGTAATACCTCCTACCTAATCCGGTAAAAAACCGAGTAGGACATGTCACTAGAACGAACATAGAGAATTGGAGAATTCAAATAACAAAAGAAAGCAATCATAGGTCAAGAACTAATACATATCAAATAGTTAAGGGTTACTTAATAACAAAGAATTCAAATAACAAAACAAAGCAATCATAGGTCAAGAAATTAATACATGTCAAAGAGTTAAGGGTTATTTAATAACAGATAAACCATTTAAGATTTAAATGGAATATTTCAATACTTAGGACACTAAAGTGTAAATTCTCAAAAGTACATAGACTTATTAGGGAAAAAACTTTTATCAAACCATTCATTATTGATATTAGTCTTATCGTGATTGAATTAAGGTGTTTAAGAGTCTATGGTCCTTAATTAGGAAATTATCAAATTCTAATATATAAAATTTGTGTTGAGAAAGAACAAGAGGTAGTGATACTCGATGGTTGAGTATCGGTATAGGCAGTAAAGTATCAATACCGGAGGGTTGTACTAGTACCAAATTGTCTTATTGGAAATTTAAACTTCTTAAAGGTATCGGTGCATAATTTTACCGCACCGGTACTGACTAAAAAGTACCGATAATGGCTATCAAGTACCGGTACGGACAAGCCTGAAATGCACCTAGAATTTGTTTTAAGCTTTATTTTTTACAAACAATCAATCGGTGTAAAAAACATATAAATCAATCTAAAAAGGCATGGATATCATATGAATTTATCTAGCTTTATCTAATCATTTTCCTCAAGGCTTCAAAGTTTCTCTAATAATCATTTTGAGCACTCCAAAACATACTTTACCAAACTTATTCACGTTTTCATGACTCTACTCTTTTCCTCCTAAATAAAATATACGTATAGCATACACTTCATGAATCCAAACTTAACCAACTTATCTTACTCGTAACATTACAGCTTATCTCTACAAACATAAGCATAGTATAACCTTCTAAACAGACAAAAGCTTAGCATACATTCCATGTTTCTTACACATCAATTATATCCAAATTTCTAAATTCATGCTGAATTCCTTAAGTCACTTTTAAAGCTTGACAAGCATTACCATTCATAATTTACACACATACCAAGCATATTCCAAAAATTATTAACATAATGCAAGCATCTTCTACTTATCACTTGTTCTCTATTTAAGTCATAATCACAGCAAAACAAACTTGGCCAATATTATACCAAATCATATCTAATTCATATGCCACCATCTAGGAGTTAGCAAAAGAAAGTACATCACACAAATGAACGAGCGAGTGACTTGCAATGTCTAGACATGATCCGCAACTACGAATACTTCGCACCTGAAATGCATGCAATGAAACAAAGTAAGCTTATATAGTTTAGCGGGGTAGTGGACATAATCAATAATAGGATGAAATGCAAATGAACTTTTAAACACGAAACATCATAGATCTAAAATGACAATGTAGATACATTTAATTTAATCATTCTTAGATTACATGATCATACTTTCTATTTCAAGCATTTAAACATAGAATTATCTTTCATTTCCTTGGATAACAAGTAACGTTAGAATACTCAAATTCCTACCAAATGTGGCCTATAAACAAAAATGGTCAAACCCTCCAACAGTCGCCTGTGACCAAAACAACATCCGTCCTACTGTCTTCTGTGACCCAAACAACAACCCTCATACTGTAGCCAAATCATGATCGTAATCTTTGGATCGTAATTCAAACCCGTACATGAGCTCAATGAAGGTTTGTTATCATAAGTCATAGTTTAATTCAAAAGTGAGCTCATAGCTCCAAAGCATCTTTTATCATAGTTTCCATTGAAACATAGTTCACCTCAAGACATAATTTATCGTAGCTTATTTCCAAATTTCATAATTAGTTCTTAATTGAGCTTAAAGCTCCATACTTATCACATCATAAGAAATCTTTCTTCAAAGCATAGTTTCCTTAGTCATGATATTTTCCAAAGAAACAAAGTTTATGTACTTATAGTTCGATGAGCATATACAATAAACTTATGAAACACAATCAATCATATAAGCTTACCAAGATTACCATTGCAAATAATTTGCATCAAATGTTGCTCTAATTGAGCTAGACACAATGACAAACACATAAGAAGTAATAAATCAAAGGGATATGCAACGAAATGTTACTGAATCATTCTGAAACTCAAAAAATACACTCACCTAATACCTTGAAGTTACGGAGCATCTTGAATCAAAATTCTAACGTGATTTTCCTTAGCTAATCCTTCTCGAGACGATGATTCAACTACAACGGCTCGTTCTAACATAAAAATTAAACACAATATCATCAAATCAAACAAAATCCACATATAGGTCTTAACCTTAATTGACATTAAATCCTAAACTAAAAAGGGTTTAGGCTTTAGGGTTCCCCTACTCCAAAATTATGCGAAATTCTCTAAAAATATTATATTAGCCTAAACTTTCTTTTTGAACCTTAAGTTTCATAGTTTAATATTTAAGGTTTAGAGATTAAAAATTATATTTAGGGAAATGGAAAGATAATCAGACCAAATGGAAACCTGGAGAATGAAGACCACAATTACGACTTTGGATTTGAGTTTTAATGGCTAGAATTAGAGAAAATAAGACTTGAATTTTTCCTTGGGAGCTTGGAAAATAACCGACAATGGAGAAAATAACCCAAGGAAGACGATAAATTTTTTTCTTTCTCTCCCCACATATGATCATCGTGGGGTTTACCCCTAAAAATGTCTAATTTTTATTTTTAATGCTAAATGGCTTAATTATAAGCTCATGACACCTAACATGGTGACAAGGCAATTTCATTGCCAAATGGCTCATTTCTTGTTATGAATTAGCTAGGGTTTACAAGAATTGCCAGCTATTGAGCTGAGTCAGCAATGACTACAAATTAGGTTGTTTTTAGTAAAACCGTTTGGGTTGTAACAAGGGATTATGCTTATTGTGAAAACAAATATCTTTTCTCTCCGAATCTATTCTCTTCTCTTCTCTACTTCTATTTCTATTCTTTCTTTCTCCTTTTCTCTTATTTTCTGCAGATTTCAGCTAAGGTGCAACAAGGTTTATAACATTGGTGCTTTCATTGAGCGTTAAAAAAATAGAAGATGAGTTTTTTTTCTCAAATTTAATTTATGTTGAGTTATTCAAATTTGATGGTACAAATTCGGAATTATGGATTGTCCATGCTGAAGAGTTCTTCAATTTTCACCAAATAGATGATACTCATCAAATTACCCTGGCGGCGTTGCATTTTAAAGGAATAGCTCAACGATGGTATAACTGGATGAGACAGTATCATTAGCTATCATCTTGAAATTTTTTTACCAAATCAATGATGGCAAGATTTTAATAAACCGTTCGAGACAACCTAAGCAAAATAGTCACTCATGAGTTCGATGAATTGTCAATACCAACCAACTAAAACTTTGGCAATCAATCGATTCAGGGTAGTAATGGAGCTTATTTTTCAACTGTTGAAACAGTGAACACAACTTCTTCCAACAACATCGGGAAAACAAAAAGCCATGTTGAAGCTAAAGTTATTGAATCGCAAGAGCATTTGTCAAATGAGATTCAAAATACAAACGTGATGAACAAAGAGTCTAATTCTCGGCATGAAAAGTTACTGACCTCCCTTCAATACAGCACCGATGAGCAACGAAAATCCTTGGAGGAGCAGAAGCACACAACCGAAGCGAATCAAAGGACCTTACAAGATGTAGCCAAACAACTCGCAATATTAGCTGCCCAGATGAGTTCGATCAACAAATCACATAACAATGTTGGGAAATCAGGAGAAAAACACGTTGAAGTACCTAATATTGAAACACAGGAGAAATTATCGAATGAGATTGAAAATGCATTTTTCATGAGCACAAATAATGCCTTCAATGGAAGTAAGTGCACAAACCATAGCTTTGAATTTAATTTCCAAACTGTCAAAACTTCAAGATTAAACTCCTTAATGTTGTGTGTGCCGCATGTTGCTAATAATGAACGCAAATTACAGCTTATGTGGGTTGTATGCAAGGGGTTATCTATTGGGTCTTTAATGCTTAGTGATGTTAAGGTTGGGGGAATTCTTAAAGATATTAAATCATTGGTGTTTATACATGTGAAGGAGTTGGTTAGTTTTGATGACCCTTACAAGTTTAGGCTTCTACTAACGGGGAAGTGTATGACCCAATTCATTAGTTGTTTTGAAGTCAATAATGTCATCTTCGTTTCTGAATGGTTTGAAGTAATTGATGGTGTTGCACTTAAGTCTAGACGACATTTAAATGTCCAAGAAAAGAATAACACATTGCCTTCTGCTACAGGAATGACATACAACTTGAAGTAGACAATAGCATTGACAGTTATGTTGTTTCCTTGGTTGAAGTTGTTGCAAAGCATTACTATGGTGATATGAAATGGAATTTCATTGTTGTTACAGAAGCTATCGAGGTGATAATTAGATTAGCTCTATTCCGAAACAATGGTTATAAAATGCTCCTTCATGGAGGAGAGACACTAAATGTTGAAAAAAGGTTCAGATGATACAGGTTCACAACATAGGGTTGGAGGTTTCCCTAGACCTGGGTTGTTACATAACAATCATGGGCAAAACCCATTTCCTTTTGAAGGAAGGGCATTGTCTGCTTTGAGCAGATTTAGAGAGATTGCTAGGACGATGTGTGACTCTGCATGGATCCGGAGAATTCAACAACAACATGCGATTATGGAGCCCCCAGCTTCTGTTATTAAAAGGCCTACGCTTTCCTTGATTTTGTTGGAGAAAGGTGTTACTGGAGCTTTATTTGTTCTGGGGGAGATCCTATGTATTACAAGACACCTTATATGGGTTTTGTTCATTAGAAAAGATGGAATTAGGTCATGGATTCCTTGGGTTCTTTCTTTGTCTGTGGACTTTGTTGTATTCGTCTTTCTATCACATGTTACAAAATTTAGGACGATTGAAAGAGAGCAAAAGTTTCATCTTTCCGTCTCTGCAAAGGATGAGATCAAAAGACGAAAACTGTTGCGGGCACTTTGCCTCATGAGAGAACCATTTTTTAGCAAGTATACCAGGCAAAAGTTAGAAGGCACTGAAAGGCTATTAGAGCCAGTTCTATTAATTGAGACTCTAATAGGAAGAATTATATTTAGAGAAGTTACTCTAAAAGTTGGTAGTTGGTACACTTGCAACATTATAGCTGGTTCTATGAGGACTCCACAAATAGGACAATGATTGTTGAATTGCTCCAGTACCACTCCACCAACAGTGGTGATGAGATGACCAGCTTGAAGGATAACATCATGGCTGGGTGCATGTCCAGCAAGAAGACGATGGAGACCAACCCCAAAAATGAGGATTTTAGAAAATGTGGAGTTGCTAGCCGCGTTTTCTTATTTACTAGTTAAAACCAAGACCAGTCATGTTGCTGTTTCCACTAATGAACCGGGGAAGGCTTGGGAAAATGAAGATGAAGTGTTAGAAGTTCTCCAAGTGAACCTTGAGGACAAGGTTCTTGCATTAGAGGAGGGTAATGTTATGAATCAAATAGGGTCCACAAGAATTCTAGCTCTTGAGCTGAGTCAGCAATAACTATAGATTAGGTTGTTTTTAGTAAAACCGTTTGGGTATATATAGAGAGTATGGGTTGTAACAAGGGACTATGCTTACCGTGAAAACAAATACCTTTTTCTCTCCGAATCTATTCTCTTCTCTACTTTTTCTATTCTCTTTTTTTTCTCTTTCTCTATTTCTATCTCTTATTTTCTGCAGATTTCAGCTAAGGTGCAACAAAGTTTATAACATTTCCATGCAAGGAAAAAGCTTTAAAAGCCTTTCCATTTTGGTCACCAACTTCTAACATTCCAGTTTTATAAAATTTACCTTTTAGACACCAAAATTTAACCATTGAGCTAAATTCCAAATAAATACCTATTCGATTCAAAATTAACTTAATTATCAAAGATTCCAAACTTAGACCAAACATCGGAAAATATTTTTGATCATCGGAAATTGAAAAATTATTAGAATTGTTCCTGATTTCTTGACTTCTTTCTTAAGGTCATTTTGGACTAAGCCTTAATTGACTTTGTTTGAATTACTCGAGATTTATTTAAATAGAACTTGCGGGGCATGAGAACATGGATTCTGATTAAACGAAAAGTTAATCGTAGACTACAAGATCCGTTCTACTGTAATAATTTTAACATATCAATAGAACAAATACCGAGTTTTCTCTTTATTTCAGAGTCATTCTATTTTTGGCGTCAAGATTTAAACAGTTCTTACCGAAAATCACATTATGCTTGATCTCAATGAACTTGGATTGTATCTCGAAATATGGTTCGAAGTGATATTTACCAACTACATAATCATGGAATACGTTGTCAGGTTGACAAAGTTCTGATGAAAGGGTTAACCTCTTAGATCACCTCGAAAGGCAATTTAAAATGAAAACAGAGTTGGCCTCCTTTTCAATCATAACGAAGTACTTCTATCAACTAAGATACTTTCAGAAAAGCCCTTTTTTATCGACGGAGTTCTGTATGATCGCGATATTAAGATCGGCATTGTTGGGACATAACCTTTTATGTCTCAAATCTTTTTTGTGATCTCAATACAAGAAGTTATGGTTCGACATAATTTTTTTTATTAACCTTTTATGTATTAAATTCTTTTGTCCTTTATATCTAGAATGGACATAAGTCGCGAAACAATTACACTTGTATGGTCCATATAATATTTCTTAATATTTTGAGTACACTATTATAAACAAATAACTATGATATTTCATATCAATTTATTCAATCATGGCCATGCATTTTTAGTCTCATTCAATCAAGTGACCTATGATATTACTCCTATTATGTAGGATGGAAAAATCTCATGTTGATCAACCACATCCCACTACATAGATCATGACATTTCCAATATCAGTCTTTATAATATAATCAGTTACGACACACGTTGGACCGTATCAAGATACGCAACTCATGATGTTAGGATAGTGATGATCTCAAGTCTAAGGATCATACATACCGTTATAACCATGAGTAATGTCGTGACTATCACATAATAATCCACGAGACATACTCATAACGGGTCATCTAATATGTTGTTCTCTAACACATACTCATGTACTGATTTTGACATCTCCATGTCAATGACAAAAATATGTCATCAAACAACTACATATTAGTCTTAATGTATTATTGTTGTCCATGCCCACAATAATACTTGACTAACGACATTTATGAATAACTATATTATTTTAAGGACTTTATTATAATTAAGCTTATTTATGAATGCAGAATAATAATTGAAAATAATAATGACAATGCCTCTGTATTAATAAATAAAGTAAAACAAATATCATTTACAATAATTTTATGATTGTTTTTTGAGCATGCTCTAACATACTCTAACAAACATAAGAATTTTTGTTCATCAAAGAAGTTTTAAACTATTTGCAATCATATAGAGATTCTAAGGAGATTATTGGAACAAAATCGCTGACTAAAGTAATATGCAACTCAACGAGACATTGATTAACAGTGTCTATAAAGATTGATAGGAATTACAATAGCGTTTGATAATTCTTGTATATATAAATATTTTCGCACCACATTTATCTTTGATTTTGTCTCTTTTGTGTATATTCTTGCTTTTATTTAGCCTTAAGCTTAAGGATAAAGGAGGTGCCTTATTATATAAGATCCAAGCATAACTGTTTATAAGAGAAAAAGAGCTACACGGTACCACAAATATAACCTAGACTTTACGAGTACCCTCTACATCTAACATAAGAGGCACATGGTGCATGGAAGAGTCAGGACCATAGTGGTGGTTGAAGCTACAGTCTGCCCGCTGCATCAAGATAAATCGTAAGGTGGAGGTACTAGATAATATTTGTAACACTCTAAAAATAGGATTAGAAGGTTTAGGGGTTTGATCGGGTTCGGTTCGAACCGACTAAACCGAATTAATAGATTAAATATATTTCGGGTGAAATTAAAATGTAAAAATGAGAATTTTTACTAATTGGAAAAGGGTTGGATTTTAAAAATGTGTTTATTCATTATATTAAACATTTTGGGTTTTTAATTAAAGGCCAATTTAATCTAATTAATTGAATTTTTGATTTAGTGACTGAAATGTAAACTTTGCAAAACTATTTTAGTGACTATTTTGTAAATGGGCCAATACTAAGAATCCTTAAAGAGATATTATTTTCTAATGTTTTGTATAAAAAAAATACCACCTTAATTGAGTAAGGAGTTGACGGTTAATTGGTTTCTAAATCATTTTCCTATTCTTTCTAATTTTCTCTTCTTATTTTCCTCCACTTTCCATTTCAATTCCCAAATTTTTTTTTTCAGAATCCCTTACTGATTTTCAATGGAGAAATTATCATTGGATTCTACTTTTGATTCCTAATAAAACCTTACAAAGATTTCTCAAAGATTTCATCCATTTCATAAGTTTGATTTCAAGGAAATACTTACATCAATTTTGGTAGAAGTTTCTTCAAAGGTGAATTTCTTCTCCTCTTTTAAAAATAAGGTTCTTTATTGATATTCCATAGTGGTTGGCTGATATTGGCTTGATTTTAACTTAGTTTTGCAATGGATTTCAAGAATTGATTGATTAATTGAGATTTTTGATGATTTGCTTAAAGATTTGATTAAGTTGATGAAACCTAGAGATTCTAATTAGGTAAATTCATATTTTGATAAGGTAAACATAATGTGAAATGAGATTGTTGAAATAAATCTCAGAACTATTTGATTGATTAATTTTTAGGTGAGTTTTTAGTGGTTTTGGTGTTGTTATGTGTGTTCTTGAGTTGCTGGAGGTATAAGGATGTTTAGGAAGTGATTTTGGTTTTTTATGAGGATTGAATGTTAGAATCATAGGGTTGATGATAGGTGTTGGGTGAATGAAGATCGATGTAGTTTTCGATAGTTTCGACTAAAGTTCAGAAGGGTTTTGTTAAGGATGCGGGGGATTATTGTTTGGCTGTGAGTAGAATGCATAATGATGCATTTTTCCTTTGGTTTTATGTTGTTAAAATAGGGGACGATCAAGGCAAGGTTGCCTAGTTGCATACATCACTTTTCGGTGGCTCGATTCATGTTGGCGAGCAAAGCAAAGTGTATCGGTGAGTATACAAACGCGTTTAAGCTCTTTAAAGGTTTGATCGATGATCATGAGGGTTTAGTTATAGCCTAAAAAGCTTAACTAAGCTCAAGAGTAAGTTTTCTCTATTTCGCCTTGAGTATTGGTTTGATATGAGCTTGTGAATTTCATGTTTTGATTTAAAAGCATGGTTTGATTTACGTACTGTAAATGCATCGTTTTGGATTAATATGCAATGTATATCAAAGATTATTAATGCCTATGAGCATTGAGATTTATTCCTAGAAGGGATGTGCTACTGCCTTCGGCAATATAGTTTTGCATATGAAATAGTTTTGTGGAACGCATTGGAAAATAGTAAGTAAATGTATTTGAAAATGATATATTGGCTATGTGACATAAATGAGAAAGAATCGGATATAGTTGGCATTCCATGGGGTTTAAAGTACACTATAATATAAAGTTGATCACTCTGCGACTCTTGAAGTATAGCGGTATGGCTACTTAGGCTGATGGTATTCTTTGGTTTCTTGCAATAGGGGTGAGCCTATTGCTAGTGGTAGAGGTAAGTCTATCACGACAGGTAAGGGTGAGCCTATCCCGAGTTGAAGTGAGATTTGGTGGAGGTAAGTCAATCGGGGAAATCCGTGATTTGATGGGTTTATTGAACATTCTGTTTTTGAACAAAAGAATAGAGGTAAGTCTATTCAGGGTCACAATACTTGCCAATATATGTGATATATGAGATATATGAAAAGTGTCTTGGTGCATTTGGTTGTTAAGCATGATACAGTTTGGAAACAAGCGGGAAAATACTTTGGTATGACTAAGCATGATTTTCACTTCAAATGTTATTTGGTTTCAAAAGGGTTTTGAAATGCATCAATGTTTTTAGCTATGAGCAACCTCACTAAGCATTGTGTGCTTACGCTCTCTCTTTCCTATTGATGCAGAGAAATAGGGTTGAGGGGCAGCATTCTCTCGGCAAGGAAGGTCCAAGAATACGACAACCACTTGAGTGTGGGAAACTTAGTTTTAATTCGGTTAATAAGGCAATGTGTTACCATGTTTTTGGGGGTTTGTAAACCTAGATTTTATTGTGTTGTGGAGGTTTATATGCTATGGTTTGATGGACTATTATGTCGATAGTTTGAAGCATAATTGATGGTTGTTTTCATATATGTTTGATGCTTGAAGGCTTATGTAACGCCCCTATTTTGGACCTAGAAAATTAGTCGGTCGGGTTAGACGGTTCGGGAGAACTGGGTTAGCTAATTTGACTAGTTTTCGGAAATAATTTGAAATAAATAGTTTTTGGTTAAAATAAATTTGGAAAAAATATCCTAAAATTTTTAATTAATGTATTAAACATATTTGAAGTGTTAATATGATAAAATCAATTTGAATTAAAAGACATTTCAGATTAGTGATCAAAATGTAAAGATTTCAAAACTGTTTTAGTGACTATAATGTAAAAAAGACAAAACTTAGAATCTTTAGAGATCTTTTTATCCCATGTGTTTTGTTTAAAGATTGTTAAGTAAAGAATTTCTTGAGGTATTTATCTATTGAAACCATATTTGTAATGTGTTTTGATGTCATGAAGTGAGGTTAATAAAAGAAATCTCAAAACTATTTGATTAGTTAATGTTCTAGGTTGTTTTCATGAGAATTTGGGTTAAGATTAGGTTCTTGTGGTTGCTGGAGGTATAAGGATGGTTTGGTTATGTTAATTGATGATGTTAATTGATGATGTTAATTGATGATGTTTGGATGATCAAATCATTAGGAAGTAGCTGGGCTTTGTTTAGTTGTAGTTAGAGTTGGTTTTCAGTAGTGTTTGGATGGCGCTTGGTTGATGATTGCTGGAATTGCAGGGGGATGTTAATTGCTAATACTTTGAATGCATAGTAATGCATCTTTCCTCTGGTTTTGTGTAGCTGAAACAGGGGAGAGCAATTCGTTGCTGGTCGGTGGAAATTTGGAGGCTTTGGGAGCATGATTTTCGCATCGAGAAGAGAAGTTTCGTGTGTCGGTGAGTGGAAATGTATTTTGGAGCTCTTAAAGGTTTGAAAAGTTACCTTGGGAGTTTAGTTTAAGTCTAGACAACTTAACTAAGCTCGGAAGTAAGTATACGGTGGTTTGCTCTCAATTAATCGGTTTGGCATATGTTTTATAAATGCAAGATATGATTTTAATGCATGTTTTTCTACCTACTGTTTATATACATGATTTTCATATAAAATGGAATGGATTTGGTTATGTATATGGGTTCTTATGAGTTTTAGTAAATTGTTTCTGAAAGAGATGTGTAAGTTGTTTCATACATGGTTTATTGCATTCGAAAATGAATTATGTGTTGCTTATGGAAAAATAGTGACGTTCCATGTTTAAAAATTATATATTGCCTAAATGAAAATAAAGTAAAAGTTATCGGATATAGTTGGCATGTAACACCCCTTACCCGTATCCATCACTGAATACGAGTTAGAGATGTTACATGACACTTATTCCATAATACTTATTTCAAAATCAGTAAAATTTTGTTCCTTTAAATTGTAAATAATTTACCATTTTTTGAAAGAATATTTAATCGCGTGAAATTTAAAAACTAATTATTCTAAGTTCAATCTGAACCTAGATTCAGGCAGCAATACAACAGTTCAATTCTAATATATATAATTAATAAAACTGCCTAAAAACTGCCTAAATTAAAAATCATTTAAATAGTAAATAAAATATGATTAAACTAACTCCTTTTTAACCACATACATATAAGAGCAGCCAAAACATTAATAAATATACATGCCACCTAGTAATATCAATAGATAACATCAAAGGTGTCATGCTGATACTGATATTCGACTATCCAAAATATGATGATGTCCTCTGCTGCTCCTTACTCCTTAATATCTACGCGTGAAACCATTACATGCTAAGTATATACTTAGTGAGGCAATATAAAATAATTAAAACATTTCTTTGTAAAGTAATAATAGACATAAATAGAGTGCAATATAACTATCAGAAAGGATTTGAAAATTATAAAGACTGACTTATCAAAACTATTCCCCTTTTTCGTAACATGTAAAAATCTCAATATTCATATATATATATATATACAATACAGGTTATATCAATATGATCCATTGCACTTTCAATTTCAATATAGCCTAATGTACTATGGATGAGAATTCATGGTATGCGAGTCAATGATGAGTATGCACATGTGCTGACATCGACCAATTTGTTGTGCCTTAATAAAACAATATATCAATGTATCGATATCAATGTATCAATTTCAATATATCAATGTAAACACTACCGTAACTTAACGGCATAATAAAGATAGGTCATAGTTGTAGAACACAACTCACAGTATCACTGCCGTAACTTAACAATATTATTAACCGATAGGTCATAGTTGTAATACACAGCTCACTGTATCATTACTGTAATTTGACAGTAATATTATATCGATATAATCCACCTCTTTGGCATGCCAATATACCAAGACTCTCAATAATCATACAATGGGCTTTTTGCACAATTCACTATTATGAATCTTTCATTCATTTCGATAATATCAATAGATCAAAATCAATAATTTTAACATATAAAAATATGCATAGGGTAGTTCATACCCGAAATCATTCTTAAAACTATTCAAAACTATTTAATATAAATCAAATACTTTTCTTTCAACATTTGAGGTTGACTTATCACAAGTCTTCCTCGTAAAATAATTAAAATAAATAAGATTGCACCCACCTTTGCCTCACTAATAAGCTATACTATTACTTCCAACCTTACTCTTGAATTTTATCTTTATCAGCAGCCTTGCTTGTATCCCGATTACGACTATACAACATTTCAACAACACATACCATTCAAAGTACATGTTAGTATCATACTAACATTGATACATATTAGGAATAATATTTCCTAGTAATTCTTTAACTTTCAAAAATATTTATTTTAGTCCTAAGGACTCTTTTTAAACTTCTAATCAACATTTTCAAGTCCAAATCTTACATTTCTCATTCTTTACACTTGAGGAACCAAACTTTAAAAATTTACACGTTAGTCCTTGAATTTGCAGAAATTTCAAATTTGTCCTCAAAGTTAACACAACTTCAAAATCAATCTTCTAATCACTTTAACTTAATTTTCCAACACAATACAGTTCAAAAACAAGCTTAACAACCAAACCCCTAAACTTTCCAAAATTTACAACTAATCCTCAACACTTTATAAACTTCCACATTAGTCCAAATAACTTTCTAAAGCTTATAAAATTATCCTTACACTATTTATAACCTTAGGAAAATTTTCCATAATTTTCCCAATATTTTCTACCATAGCCGAATACCAAAGGTCACTTTGACCAAACTTTACATTTTGATTCAAGCATGAATTCAACCTCAAAACAACATATTCAAGCTTCTAACATCATTCTCACTTCAAATAAAAATTTTGCAAGAGTTTCTCCTAATTTTTCCATTTCCCCAAATTCAACCTACATCATAAATCATGGAATTTTCACTATTTGCAAGCTTGAAACAACATCACAACATCATATTTAATCAAAAGAATCCATAAAACATGAAAATCCAACTTGTTCTTCATAAACCCTAACCTCTAAACTCAACATATAGACATGGAAACTACTCAAAAATTATACCAAATGAAAGAGAATTTGATGGAGATTAATTTTCTATTTCATGTCCTGAACCAGAAACCAATCGAATCAAGCTAAAAATTGAATCAAAAATCTTCTTACCTTGGCTATGGTGGTTTCGAAATTGGGAAGAAGATGAGAGAAAATTTCTAGCTTTTTCTTCATTAAATTAACATTAAAATTGGCATTTTAATCCTTTAAATCTAATCTAAAAATCTTCTTTAATAGTGAAATTACCATTTTAACCCTCAATTATGACCAATTAGGTGTTGACACCTAACCTTATCACTTTTACATAATCATCTTTAATAAAAAAAGTAAGGGCAAAATGACTAAAATGCCATTAATGAATCCATGTATTCACAAAATGTCATTTGTGCACTATTTTCAAAATACTGTCTTCAATCGAATCTAAATTGATTAAAAACGATTTCAAAACTAAATGTCATGCTCTTAAAGTCTTCTCAGAACTCCCTTCAAAATTTCATCACATTCTGAGCTCATACGATTCCCGAATCACATTTAAACTTTAACTGTAATTTTCCCAATAATAGAAACGTCGAATTGAACCAACAATTTTATATTCGATTCAGGCCCTTATGTGATATATTTATTTATAGAATAAAAATAATTATTAGGAAATTACCATGTTGGTCCCTAAACTTTTCTCACTTTTCCCTTTGGTCACCAAACTTTAGTATTTTACATTTTAGTCACTGAACTAAAACCACCAACTTTTAATTCTTTGCAAAAGAGTCACTAACCAAAAATTGGGGTATTACAATTCTCCCCTTAAGAAAATTCGTCCTTGAATTTTTAGAATGTACCTGATTTGAAAAGATGAGGAAACTGTTTTCCATATCTTTCTCTCATTCCCACGTTGCTTCTTCCACTTTGTGATTTCGCCAAAGAACTTTAACAAGTGGAATCGTCTTGTTCCTCAGTTCCTTAACCTCACGTGCTAAAATTTTGATCAGTTCCTCATCACACGTCAAATCTGGTTGAATCTCTACTTCTTCTAGAGTAATGATGTGGGAAGGATCTGATCGATACTTTATGAGCATCGATATGTGAAACACATTATGAATCTTATCCATTTCCGGGGGTAGAGCAAGTTGGTAAGCCACCGGACCAACTCTCTTCACAATCTCGTACGGTCTAATAAATCTTGGACTCAGTTTTCCTTTTCGTCCAAATCGTAATATCTTTTTCCAAGGTGATACTTTGAGAAACACTTTATCACCTACTTGGAATTCAATTTCTTTTTTTTTCAAATCTGCATAAGCTTTCTGTCAATCGGCGGGTATCTTGAGATTATCTTGTATGATCTTTACTTTGTCTTCATATTTTCTAATTAGATTAGGTCCCAATACATCCCGATCTTTCAACTCGTACCAATTCAAAGGAGTCCTGCACTTTCTTCCATACAAGGCATCATAAGGTGCTATTTTGATACTTGTCTGATAGCTGTTATTATTAGAGAATTCCGCTAACGGTAAGTACTTCTCCCATGATCCTTGGAATTCAACCACACAAGCCTTCAACATATCCTCCAAAATTTTAATGGTTCGCTCTGATTGTCCATCTGTTTGAGGATGAAAAGCCGTGCTAAAATTAAGTCGAGTACCCAGAGCTTTATATAAAGACTTCCAAAATCTGAAAGTAAACCTTGGATGTCTATCAGAAACAATAGAGACTGGTACTCCATGAAGCCGAACTATTTCCTTAATATACAACTCCTCATATTTATCCATAGAGAAATCAGTTTGGACAGGAATGAAATGTGCTGACTTAGTCAGTCTATCAATAATCACCCAAATAGAATCATTTTTGTTTGGAGTCAAAGGTAGCCCTAATACAAAATCCATGGTTACCCGTTCCCATTTCCACTGAGGAATGGAAATTGGTTGCAAGAAACCAGAAGGCACCAGATGCTCTGCTTTCACTTGCTGACACGTCAGGCATTTGAAAACAAACTCAGTTATAGCTATTTTCATTCCCACCCACCAATATCGACTCTTTAAATCTTGATACATCTTGTTTCCACCTGGATGCATAGTCAAAGGACTATAATGTGCTTCAAAGAGAAGTTCTTTCTTTAGTTCTTCATCATTAGGAATAACAATTCTTCCTCGTTAATACAAGCATCCATCAGGTTTAACTTTAAAATCTTTATTCTCATCATTTTCGACTTGTTTGAATCTTGTCAAACATTCCATATCTCTCTTCTGAAGCTCTTTTACCCGATCTACTAAAGCAGGCCTTAAACTTAATTCAGCAATCAAAACACCATTTTCTTTCAAAGCTAGCCTCACATTTATAGTTCTCAAGGCAGCAAAGGTTTTTCTACTGAGGGTATCAGCTACCACGTTTGCTTTTCTTGGATGGTAGTCAATAACCACATCATAATTCTTTAGGAGCTCGATCCACCTTCTCTGCCTCAAATTTAACTCCTTTTGAATTAGCAAATACTTTAAACTTTTATGATCCGTGTAGATATAGCATCGTTCTCCATATAGATAATGCCTCCATATCTTTAAAGAAAATACAACCGCTGCCAACTCTAAATCATGGGTGGGATAATTCCTCTCATGTGTCTTAAGCTGTCTGGAAGCATAAGCTACTACCTTTCCTTCTTGCATGAGTACACATCCCAAGCCATTATGAGAAGCATCACTATACATTATAAAATCCTTACCCGATTCTGGTTGCACCAATACCGGAGTTTCAGTTAAAATCCTCTTTAATGTTTCAAAGCTTTCTTGACACTTTTCTGTCCAAATGAATGGCACATCTTTTCTCAATAGATTGGTTAGCGGAGAAGCAATCATTGAGAAATTCTTTACAAATCTTCGATAATAACCAGCCAGTCCCAAGAAACTCCGTACTTCAGAAACATTCTTCGGGGCTTTCTATTCAACTATAGCTTGTACTTTCTTGGGATCTACTCTTATCCCCTCTGCCGAAACCACATGGCTGAGAAAAGTAATTTTTGATAACCAAAATTCACATTTTGATAGCTTAGCATATAGTTTCTTTTCTCGGAGGATCTGAAGAACAACACGAAGATGAGCATCATGTTCTTCTTTTGTCTTTGCATAGACTAAAATATCATCAATAATATCACCACAAATTGATCCAAATATGGCTAAAATATCTGATTCATCAGATCCATGAATGCATCAGGGGCATTAGTTAATCTGAACGACATCACTCCAAACTCGTAGTGCCCATACCGAGTTCGGAAAGCAGTCTTTGGAATGTCTTCTTCCTTAATCTTCAACTGATGATATCCAGATCGAAGACCAATTTTGGAAAACACAGCTGCACCCTTTGATCAAAAAGATCATCAATCATCGGAAGAGGAAACTTATTTTTCACGGTCACCTTATTTAACTGACGGTAATCTATGTATAATCGCATAGACCCGTCTTTCTTTTTCACAAATAATACTGGTGCACCCCAAGGTGACACACTTGGTCATATAAAACCTCGATCCAATAATTCTTGCAATTGCACCTTTAACTCTCGAAGCTCAGCTGGCCCCATTCTGTACGGGGCCATTTATATGGGTGCAGTACCAGGTAACACCTCTATTTTAAATTCTACTTCCTGATCAGGGGGAATTCCCAGTAACTCATTAGGAAATACATCTGGATATTATCGAATAGTAGGAATATCTTCCAACTTAATTCCATAAGTTCGAGTATCCACCACATTTGCTAGAAAAGCTTGACAACCTTTTAATAGCAGTTTTTTCGCAGAAACTGCCGAAATCACATTAGATAAGGGATTCATCTTTTCTCCCACTACTATTATCTCCTCACCTTTCGAATTTTCCAAGATTAATTGCTTTAAGCGACAATCCACAATGGCATGATAGAAAGATAACCAATCCATGCCTAATATCACTTCAAATTCTTCGAAAGGTAACTCTGTTAGGTTTGCCAGAAACTCTGTTCCTTGCACCTTTATCGGACAATTTCTACATATTTTACTTACTCTCGCACTCTGACCCAGTGGGTTTGTTGCCACTATATCACTAGAGATAGACTTTAATGGAATATCTCTCTCTTCAATCAACTTAGTGATAATATACGAATGCGTAGAACCAGGATCAATCAAAACTAATACAGGCTTATCAAAAAGATAGAATGTACCTGCAATAATTTCTGAGTCATCCCGGTCCTCATTAGTCCGTATATTATAAAATCGAGCTGGTGCGTGCCTTTCTACTTGCAAAGCCGACTTAGATGGTCTTCCCGCTCTGCCTCTTCCTCTGCCTCTCAGTGACATCACAACAGACCTTTCTGTCTGTATAGGTTTCTCTCCAGAATTTTGAGGATAGTCTCTCACAAAATGACCCATCTTTCCACAGTTAAAACATGCTCCGATCACCAACCAACATGTACCTGAATGACGTTTATCACAAACATCACACGATTGAGTTTTAAACTGGGATGATGAATCAACACCAGAATTAACTGTCTGGGCCTGCTTATTTCCTCCAGCATTGTCTCCTTTACGAGAAGATCCAGATTTATTCTTATACCAAGAACCATCTTTATTCCTCTTCGATAAGAAAGGAGCTGAAGATGTTCCTGGTATTTTATTAGATTGCGAAGTCTGCTCCGTCGTGTCCTCTGAATAGACGCGTTCCATTGCTTTTGCTCGATTCACCACCTCTTGAAAAGTAGGCAGGTTCAATGCCACCAACATTTCCTTTGGTCTCCAATTCAGGCCTTCAATAAAATAATCACATCGATCCTTTTCAGTAGGGATCAGCTCTATTGCAAACCGGCTCAACTTGTTGTATTCACACTCATATTAATAGATAGTCCGGTTTCCTTGCTTTAAGTTGAGAAATTGTTGTTCCATCTTCCGGATGAACTAATCTCTAATATATTTATTCTTGGATTCCTCCAAGAAGAATTGCCAGGTAACTCACTCCGGAGGGACATGCATCGTAGCATTGGTTCACCAGAATCTAGCTTGTCCTCGAAGCAAAGAGATAGCTCCATCCAGATTATTAGTTTCCGAGCAGTGGAAATCCTTTAACATAATCTTTAAATCACTTAACCACATGTCAGCGGTTATGGGACCTTCATCTGCTTCTCCTTTGAATTCAGGTGCTCCCAAACTTTTTAACTCCTTAACAATTGTCATACGGGGAGCAGGGGAAGCTTGTGGTTGGAAACGTGTCAGGATCTCTTCCAACGACTGAAGAAAAGTTCCTTGATCCTGCACAGGCATTCCCTGATGTGCTGGTGCTCTTTCCTATTCCAGTTGAGCTGGAGGATTATTATTAACCACAATATTCTCACTTCCAACTTCTTCTGGAACCTCATGTTCTGTAGCCTGTCTGGAACCTCCTGATTCAGCCATCTATAATCACATAATCACTATGTTCATTCATCAATAATATAAACATCATATCAGTAATTTTTTTGACATCCTAGTGGCATGTACACACTTTTCAACAAAAACAACTTTTATTCCGGCCGAGAACTGACTAATCCAATAACTCTGATACCAATAAATGTAACACCCCTTACCCGCATCGATCACTGAATACGAGTTAGAGATGTCACATGACACTTATTCCATAATACTTATTTCAAAATCAGTAAAATTTTGTTCCTTTAAATTGTAAATAATTTACCATATTCTGAAAGAATATTTAATCGCGTAAAATTTAAAAGCTAATATTTCTATGTTCAATCTGAACCTAGATTCAAGCAGCAAAACGACAGTTCAATTCTAATATATATAATTAATAAGATTGCCTAAAAACTACCTAAATTAAAAATCATTTAAATAATAAATAAAATACGATTAAACTAACTCTTTTCCAACCACATACATATCAGAGCAGCCAAAACATTAATAAATATACATGCCAACTAGTAATATCAAAAGATAACATCAAAAGTGTCATACTGATACTGATATTCGGCTCTCCAAAATATGATGATGTCTTCTGCTGCACCTTGCTCCTTGTGCTCCTTAATATCTATGCGTGAAACCATCACATGCTAAGTATATACTTAGTGAGGCAATATAAAATAATTAAAACATTTCTTTGTAAAGTAATAATATAAATAAATAGAGTGCAATATAGCTATCAAAAAAGATTTAAAAATTATAAAGACTGACTTATCAAAACCATTCCCCTTTTTCGTAACTTGTAAAAATCTCAATATTCATATAAATATATATATACAATACAAGTTATATCAATATGATCCATTGTATTTTCAATTTCAATATAGCCCAATGTACTATGGATGAGAATTCATGGTATGCAAGTCAATGATGAGTATGCACATGTGCTGACATCAACCAATTTGTTGTGCCTTAATAAAAGAATATATCAATGTATCAATGTAAATGTAAGTGTTCAAAAGTACTATTTTTCTTACCCTTTTTACTCATATCATTGTTAGACTTAGGCTCATATTAGTTGCATAATTAGCCATTCATGCATTGATCCATGTTTCCTTCCATCGTTGAGCTTGATTACATAACTTGGTAGTTTTTGTGGGAAAAGATGCTGCTTTGGTGTGTTTTATGTGTATGTGAAGGATCACTTGCCAAAGCAAGGCTAGAGCTAGTTGCCAGGGCAATGCATGAAGGAGACACCGAGCCAGTTGCCAGGGCAATTGTCAACAAGAGCAACGGTGATATGGTAGTCGAAATTGATGACTAGACAAGCCCAAGATGACGTGGAGCAAAGCCTAATCCCAAAGGAATTTGATTTCCATGAAGAGATTAAAGAAGAATTAAATTCCAAGAAGATAGGAGAAGTTCTAGTAGGAATATAATTATAATAAAGAATTATATTCTTTAAAGATAATTTAATTCCAACTTAACTTCCTCCTCAAAGAAGGACTTTGATCTAACCCTATAAATAGAGCACCATATCGTCAACTTGGAGAGAGCAAGAGAGGGTAATTTCGACAACTCCAAGGAGGGTAAGAGGAGATAATTTTCGACAAGCATCTAGGGCAAGGAGGATTTCGACAAGCCTCCTTCTTCGTCCTTTTCTTTCTTGTTCGATTGGGTTCATGCTAGGGATTATTTATCTTGTGTTTCTTTGGAACCTAGCCATGAACTAAATCTATTTGGCTATGGTTATTGTGTTTTGTGGTTGTGAGAAACTATTGGTTTTTGTTTAGGTAATAAGAGTCTACACTTTTCTATTCAAGGTTATTCATTCTTGGTTCTTATTCTTGTTTGCGAGTGAATTGGGAGAGGATCTCGTAACTTTATCTATTTATCTAATATCGGGAGAGTTAGATTCAAGAAACGAATGAATATGATCTTTATTCAATCTATTGATGGTGAAGATTAATCCAGCTTAGGAATAAGTTAAGGATTTCAACGGCTAAGAGGAGCACAAGATTGGTTGTTGTTCACCCTTGATTCACGCAGGGATGTATTATCAAGGTATGCACAAGTAGCTAGAGTTTTGACTTAGGGATAAGAAGAAACCATTGAAGAACGCTCTGTCGAACCTTGAAGGTTGCTGCCCAGACGCCCAAGTAGTTGCCCAGGCAACCATCGATTAGTTGCCAAGGCAACCCCGTTGTGCAAGTTGCCACGGCAACTGAGTTGTACGTACACTCTTTTACCAAGACGATCCAATCGGCTATCACACCTCAACTCACGATAACCTGGCCTATCTCTCTCTCATTTGATCTCATCTTTTCTTTTACTTTATTTCTTTCTATTTTAGTTATTAGTTAAACTCCTATAATCCTTTATTTGTGTTTTTACTTTTCACAGTGCAAGAGACTAGATTCTTGAAGTGGCACCAATCCCTGTGGAGACGATATCTTTTATACTATAACTTGCAACGTGTATACTTGCACAATTGCGTAGCACTTATTACGTGCAACAAGTTTTTGGCGCCGTTGCCGGGGACTGGCAATAGCGACTTTGTTTTTATTTTCTTGCACTTTCTTTTTACTTTTCTTGTTTAGGATTCAGAGGGCTAACAAACTTTGGTTTTGCATTGGTATATGACCAGGGCGAGACCGATTACACCAGAATATCCCTTTGATCCAGAAATTGAACGAACCTTAAAAAGACTTAAACGAAGGATAAGAGTAGCAATAGCTAATCAAGACGGCAATATGAATCAAGATGTTCTAGCAGGAGGAGGAGTGATTCTTGCACGAAACAAAACTATTCGAGACTATCTTGAAGAAGATCTTGATGGACTTAATCCAGGAGTTGTCGCACCTGAAATTGAAGCCGACCACTTTGAGTTAAAACCGTTAATGTTTAATATGATCAACACAATTGGTCAATTTGGCGGCTCAGCAACTGAAGATGCACGACAACATCTTAAATCTTTCCTCGAGATTTGCAACTCATTCAAAATACACGGAGTCACCCCCGATGTCTTACGATTAAGATTATTCCCCTATTCACTGAGGGATAGGGCGCAACCATGGTTGAATAGCATTCCTGCATGATCAATAGGATCTTAGACCGATCTTTGTCGTGATTTCCTTGCTCGGTTTAATCCTACAAATTTGACTGATAAGCTTCGTAACGACATTACTTCTTTTCGGCAGGCAGATGATGAATCCATGTACGAGGCTTGGGAGCGATATAGAGAACTTCTACACAAATGCCCCCTACACGGATTCCCGGTGTGGACTCAAGTAACAATGTTTTACAACGCCGTGAATACACCAACAAGGATGATGCTAGATGCCTTGGCAAACGGCATACTCATAGATAAGTCACCGGAGGAAGCAATGCAAATTTTAAACAGGCTGGCCAAGAATGATTATCAATTCCCATCTACTAGAAGAGGAGGAGTTAGATGCCAAGCCACAATACATGAACTAGGATTATCAGATTCAATTTTGGCACAATTGGCTACTTTAACCAAGATGGTCCAGAACATGCAAAAACCAAACAACACACATGAGGTCAAGGTAATGGATTCTTTTTGTGAGTTATGTGGTGATAACCATAATTCTTCTGAATGTATGCAGAATCCGGAATCCAGCTTCTATGTGGGGAATTACAATCGGAACAACAATGTGATGTCCAATACATACAATCCAGCTTGGAAGAAGCACCCAAATTTTTCATGGAGTAATCCCAACAATGCTCTAAACCAGAACAATCAGAATACACAAGCATCGGGATTCCAGCAGAATATGCCACGGCAACAATTTCCGCAGCAACAACCGACAACATCTAGTTCTTTGGAAAATTCTCTAAATGCTTTTATGATGAAAATTGAATCTTATATGGCTGAGAATAGTAACTTCATAAAAAGAACTGATGCTTTTATTAACAGGACCGAGATGAGATTGCAAAACCAAGAGGCGGCAATCAAATCATTGGAAAATCAAGTCGGACAGTTTGCTCAAAATCTGAATACTAGACCACATGGAGGTTTACCTAGCGATACTGAAGTCGCAAGAGGAACTGGCCATGAGCAATGCAAGGCAATCACCACTAGAAGTGGCCAACAACTTAGAGAGGCTCAAACCCGCTCATCAAACAAAACTCCACAAAAAGATCAAGACGAACCTAGCGGCAAAGCCTCAGATACTGAACCAGGAATTGCCGCGGCAACCGGCAATAAGCATGCCTCGGCAACCGACGATAAAGATGCCTCGACAACTTGTGATAAGCATGCCTCAGCAACCCCAATTGATAACGCCTCGGCAACTCTAGTTGTCCCGGCAATGCCGTCAATCAGGTTCCAAACCAATGAAAGGATCGAAGATATCTGACTTCCACCACCATTCCCACAAAGATTGAAGAGACAAAAGCAAGAATATCAATTCAAGAAATTTCTTGATATCCTAAAGCAAGTCCACATCAACTTGCCATTGGTGGAAAGAATTGAACAAATGCCAAACTATGCCAAGTTTCTTAAAGACATTGTGTCCAAGAGAACAAGGCTAGGAGAGTTTGAAATAGTTGCCGCAACAGAGGGATGCGTGGCAATGTTGCACAATCGTATGCCACCCAAGTTGAAGGATCCCGGAAGTTTCACAATACCATGTCCCATTGGAAATCACTATGTCGGGAAAGCATTATGCGACCTTGGGGCTAGCATAAACTTGATGCCTAAATCGGTTTTCCAGAAACTAGGAATCGGGAAGGCAAGGCCTACAACAGTTATGCTACAACTAGCCGACAGATCCTATGTTCATCTAGAGGGAAAAATCGAGGACATACTGGTAAAAGTTGATAAATTTATTTTTCCCACTGAATTTATTGTTTTGGATTGTGAAGCAGATGAGCATGCACCTATCATTCTCGGGAGACCATTCCTAGCAACAGGGAGAACCTTGATCGATGTTGAAAAGGGAGAACTCCCAATGAGGGTGAATGGCCAGCAAGTTAAACTAAATGTGTTCCAAACACTAAGGCATGCCGATGATCCAGAAGAATGCCAACTTCTTCATGCCACGGCAGAGTTTAACTTCGATGAGGAATTTAGTTGCCTCGACAACTACATTGCCGATCAAGAGGAACCTAAGGAGTATGAAGAACCGGTCGATGAGGACTAACAAGA
Organism: Hibiscus mutabilis; assembly: GCA_019671005.1. NCBI lineage: Eukaryota > Viridiplantae > Streptophyta > Magnoliopsida > Malvales > Malvaceae > Hibiscus > Hibiscus mutabilis. The sequence goes on along the minus strand of CM033719.1, from coordinate 23,104,458 downwards.
AGAGGCAAATTGGCTAGTCAATCGACCAGGTACATACTTTGAACCACTGGATTACTCAGGTAAGGAAGGTAAGCTCGAAAAACCCTCTATTGAACAACCACCGATTCTTGAGTTGAAACAATTGCCAGAGCATCTAAAATATGCATACTTAGGAACCGATAATACATTGCCTATAATTATTTCTTCTAAGTTACAGCCTGAGCAAGAAAAGAAGCTGATCAAGATGTTGAAGCTACACAAAAAGGCAATAGGATAGACAATTGCCGACTTGAAGGGAATTAGCCCGGCAGTGTGCATGCACAAGATTTTGTTGGAAGATGATCACAAACCTTCAATTGAGGCCCAGAAGAGACTGAATCATGCCATGAAAGGGGTTGTAATGAAAGAAATCATCAAGTGGCTTGACGCCGGCATTATATACCCTAGCTCTGATAGTACATGGGTAAGTCCGGTACAATGCGTACCGAAAAAGGGAGGTATAACGGTGGTAAGTAATGAAAACAATGAACTCATTCCAACCAGGACTGTGACCGGTTGGAGGGTTTGTATGGATTATCGAAAGCTAAACAAAGCCACTAGGAAAGATCACTTCCCATTACCCTTTATTGATCAAATGCTTGACCATCTTGCAGGTAAACCCTTTTATTGTTTTCTTGATGGTTATTCAGGTTACAATCAAATTGCCATAGTAGCAGAAGATCAAGAAAAGACAACCTTCACATGGCCATACGATACTTATGCCTTCCGAAGGATGCCGTTCGGATTGTGTAACGCCCTGGCAACCTTCCAAAGATGCATGATGGCACTCTTTTCAGACATGGTCGAAGACTTCCTTGAGATCTTCATGGATGATTTTTCTATTTTTGGTAATGACTTTGACAGTTGTCTCGACAATTTAGAGAATGTGTTGACAAGATGTGAAGAAACTGATTTAGTCCTCAATTGGGAGAAATGCCATTTTATGGTAGATGAATGAATAGTGCTCGGCCACAAGATTTCATCCAAGGGAATTGAAGTAGACAAAGCCAAGGTGGACGTGATCGAGAGATTACCCCCACCAAGTTTGGTTAAAGGAATTCGAAGTTTTCTTGGACATGCAGGTTTTTACATGAGGTTCATTCATAATTTTTCTAAAATCACTAAACCCTTGTGCAATTTGCTTGAACAGGATAAAGTCTTCAATTTTGATGATTCTTGCACCCAAGAATTTGAAACCCTAAAGGAAAAGCTTACCTCAGCACCCATTGTCGTTCCACCAGATTGGACGCTACCTTTTGAGCTCATGTGTGATGCAAGTGATTTAGCGGTAGGAGCAGTCCTAGGCCAACGTACAGGTAAGACCTTCTATGTGATATACTACTCTAGTAAAACTCTTAATAGTGCTCAAGTGAATTACACAACAACGGAGAAAGAGTTACTAGCTGTAGTTTTCGCATTTGACAAGTTTCGATCCTATTTGATTGGTACAAAGGTAATTGTTCATACGGACCATTCGGCAATCAAATACCTATTTGCTAAAAAGGATGCCAAACCTCGTTTGATTCGTTGGATATTACTTTTACAAGAATTTTATATTGAAATTAAGGACAGGAAAGGAACATAAAATCAAGTGGCCAATCACTTATCACGTTTAGAACGCAATAGGGAGGAGGATGCGGATCTAGAGATATGCGATGCATTCCCTGATGAACAAATTTTAGTTGCACCGGCAACCATGGATGCGCATGCCTCGGCAACCCTCGACGCCTCGGCAACCCTCGATGCCACATCAGCCTTTGATGCGCACGCCTCAGCAATTTTGGGAGCAGTCGCCATGGCAGCACATGCCTCGGCAATACCCTGGTACACGGATTTAGTTAATTTCCTTGTTTGTGCTATTTTACCTTATGGCATTACTCACTAAGGGAAGAAGCGGTTCCGCCATAATGCTAAGCATTACTTTTGGTACGAGCCTCTATTGTTTAAACAATGTGCATATCAGATTATACGCCGATGTATCCCTGAAAAAGAACAACAGAATGTACTCCGGCAATGCCATTCTTCACCCTATGGAGGACATTTTGGAGGAACTCGTACCGCGGCCAAAGTTTTGCAATCCGGTTTGTTTTGGCCAACATTGTACAAAGATGCCCAAGACTTTTACAAGCAATGTGATCATTTCCAGAGGACGGGCAATATCTCTAGACGGCATGAGATGCCACTCCAGAACATTATCGAGGTAGAATTGTTCGATGTATGGGGGATCGATTTTATGGGACCTTTCCCATCTTCATTCGGTAACCTCTACATTCTACTTGCCATCGACTACGTGTCTAAATGGGTGGAGGCAGTTGCAGTTCCCAACAACGATTCCAAGACCGTGCAACGATTCTTGCAGAAAAACATATTTACACGGTTTGGGATGCCGAGAGCAATTATCAGTGACGAAGGCAAGCATTTTGACAACAGACTAATTGCCAAGATGTTGCAACGCTTCGGCATATCACACAAGATCGCCACGGCATATCACCCACAAACCAACGGGCAAGCAGAAATTTCCAATCGGGAATTGAAGGGTATACTCGAGAAAGTTGTAAATCCCTCTAGGAAGGATTGGTCATTAAGACTAGATGACGCACTTTGGGCATATCGCACTGCATTCAAAACACCCTTAGGTATGTCCCCCTTCCGACTTGTCTATGGCAAAACATGCCATCTACCGGTGGAAATCGAACACAAGGCATACTGGGCAATCAAGACCGTGAATATGGATTGGGAAAGTGCCGGACAATAGCGTTTGTTGGACCTCAATGAGATAGAAGAATTCCGTGTACTAGTCTATAACAATGCACGAATCTACAAGGAGAAAACAAAGCGATGGCATGACAAGAAACTATTGCCACGACAATTCACGCCAGGGAAACTAGTTCTCCTATTCAATTCTCGACTAAAACTTTTCCCGGGAAAGCTGAAATCAAGATGGTCGGGATCATTCGAAGTTGTCAAACCATTCTCCCATGGTGCTATGATAATCAAGTCCATCTCTGACAACCATGAATTCAAAGTTAATGGACAAAGATTGAAGCACTACAATGGTGCCTATGTGGAACGTAACAAAGAAGTGGTCAACTTAGGAGATACATGAGCATGCTCTCCTTTCAATATTTTCTTTTACTTTTTATTTTTATTTTTAGGATATATTTTATTTTTCTTCATTATCTTTAGTTTCCAGGTTTTCTTTGTTTTCTTTTCCACAACAAGACTCACAACCACTATGCTAAGGAAATTCACTACCGACTACTTGCCACGGCAACCACAACAGATGATGCCACGGCAACCACAACAGATGATGCCGCGGCAACTTACATCGTGCCTGCACAAGCTGACGCCACGACAACCAACCCTGAAGACGCCACGACAAGCAAAGCTAAAGATATCCCGGTAACCACTGAAAAAGCCAAAGGTAAAGCACCTATGCCCGAATCAACTCCTACGGAATCATTTTTTGATTTTTCAGATTCGGACGAGTCCTCCATTGCACCAACAAAGACCGCACCAATTGAATCCACCAAGCGAAAAGCCAATGACACTGATGAAGAGGACGATGAGGACAACCCCATACGAGGATCGATTCCACCACCGGCAACAAGAAAACAACCATCGAGTTCAAGCAAGAGAATCAAGACACCGACCAAAAGGAAACTAATCATCTACAATGACGATCTCTCGAAGTAAGTCCGCGTATGCATTTTATTTTTCATTATTTTTATTTTTCTTTAATGCATGCATTGATGACAATGCCTCACTCGAGTTTGGGGGGGATTGTTATTAGTAGTTACCATGTTTAGTCACATTCATCTTAAGTATTACATTTAGGATACATAAATTGCTTGCCATGCCTTTAGTTGGAACAAGAATTGCTTAGATTTGATGAATATCCGATGATGACTTTGCCAATTCACTTAATTGATAGAATTTTTATTCTAGGATAACCATGGAAAAACTTAGAATTTTACTATGATGCTAAATTTGATGAAACACTGTTGTGGTTTGATTGATTTAAGGAATTCTAGTGAACTTAGGTTGATAATTAACAAATTGGGGGATTAGAATAAAAATTGGATGAATGCTAGAGGTGCCCGAAATTGGCTCTAGCATGTGTTAAAAAAATTGATCGCTAGAGGTGCCCGAAACTGGCTCTAGTATGTGTTAAATTTTTTTTTTCGCTAGAGGTGCCCGAAACTGGCTCTAGTTGAACAAATTAACTTAAGAAAACTAAAAACAAAACACTAGAGGTGCCCAAAATTGGCTCTAGTTAAAACATGTTAAAAAGAACCCAATGAAGTAATTTGAAAACCTCTTGTTTGCATAGAATCCGAAAAATCAACTTGCACACAACTCCGCACACACTCACAAGCATTATAGTTTGATTCCGAGTAACTCCTAAGTTTTCCGAAAAATAAAAAGCCAATCATACTTTGTGCCCTGGTTCAGAGAATTGAAATCAAGTTCAAAGCTAAGTTTGTGAAAATTGAAGTCTTGGCAGGTAATTATGAGTTTGCATTGCTTGAGGTCAAGCAATAGTTTGAGTTTGGGGGTGTGATAAGTGTTCAAAAGTACTATTTTTCTTACCCTTTTTACTCATATTATTGTTAGACTTAGGCTCATATTAGTTGCATAATTAGCCATTCATGCATTGATCCATGTTTCCTTCCATCGTTGAGCTTGATTACATAACTTGGTAGTTTTTGTGGGAAAAGATGCTGCTTTGGTGTGTTTTGTGTGTATGTGCAGGATCACTTGCCAAAGCAAGGCTAGAGCTAGTTGCCAGGGCAATGCATGAAGGAGACGCCGAGCCAGTTGCCAGGGCAATTGTCGACAAGAGCAAAGGTGACATGGTAGTCGAAATTGATGACTAGACAAGCCCTAGATGACGTGGAGCAAAGCCCAATCCCAAAGGAATTTGATTTCCATGAAGAGATTAAAGAAGAATTAAATTCCAAGAAGATAGGAGAAGTTCTAGTAGGAATATAATTATAATAAAGAATTATATTCTTTAAAGATAATTTAATTCCAACTTAACTTCCTCCTCAAAGAAGGACTTTGATCTAACCCTATAAATAGAGCACCATATCGTCAACTTGGAGAGAGCAAGAGAGGGGAATTTCGGCAACTCCCAGGAGGGCAAGAGGAGAGAATTTTCGACAAGCATCTAGGGCAAGGAGGATTTCGACAAGCCTCCTTCTTCATCCTTTTCTTTCTTGTTCGATTGGGTTCATGCTAGGGATTATTTATCTTGTGTTTCTTTGGAACCTAGCCATGAACTAAATCTATTTGGCTATGGTTATTGTGTTTTGTGGTTGTGAGAAACTATTGGTTTTTGTTTAGGTAATAAGAGTTTGCACTTTTCTATTCAAGGTTTATTCATTCTTGGTTCTTATTCTTGTTTGCGAGTAAATTGAGAGAGGATCTCGTAACTTCATCTATTTATCTAATATCGGGAGAGTTAGATTCAAGAAATGAATGAATATGATCTTTATTCAATCTATTAATGGTGAAGATTAATCCGGCTTAGGGATAAGTTAAGGATTTCAACGGCTAAGAGGAGCGTAAGATTGGTTGTTGTTCACCCTTGATTCACGCAGGGATGTATTATCAAGGCATGCACAAGTAGCTAGAGTTTCGACTTAGGGATAAGAAGAAACCATTGAAGAACGCTCTGCCGAGCCTTGAAGGTTGCTGCCCAGACGCCCAAGTAGTTGCCCAGGCAACAATCGATTAGTTGCCAAGGCAACCCCATTGTGCAAGTTGCCACGATAACTGAGTTGCCTGTACACTCTTTTACCAAGACGATCCAATCGGCTATCACACCTCAACTCACGATAACCTGGCCTATCTCTCTCTCATTTGATCTCATATTTTCTTTTACTTTATTGCTTTCTAGTTTAGTTATTAGTTAAACTCCTATAATCCTTTATTTGTGTTTTTACTTTTCACAGTGCAAGAGACTAGATTCTTGAAGTAGCACCAATCCCTGTGGAGACGATATCTTTTATACTATAACTTGCAACGTGTATACTTGCACAATTGCGTAGCACTTATTACGCGCAACAATAAACACTACCGTAACTTAACGGCATCAATAATAACGCTAGGTCATAGTTGTAGAACATAACTCACTGTATCATTGCTGTAACTTAACAGCAGTATTAACCGATAGGTCATAGCTGTAATACACAGCTCACTGTATCATTACTGTAATTTGACAGTAATATTATATCGATATACTCCACCTCTTTGGCATGCCAATATAACAAGACTCTCAATAATCATACAATGGGCTTTGTGCACAATTCACTATTATGAATCTTTCATTCATTTCTATAATATCAATAGATCAAAATCAATAATTTTAACATATAAAATATGCATAGGGCAGTTCATACCCAAAATCATTCATAAAACTATTCAAAACTATTTAATATAAATCAAATCCTTTTCTTTCAACATTTGAGGCTGACTTATCGCAAGTCTTCCTCGTATAATAATTAAAATAAATAAGATTGCACTCACCTTTGCCTCACTAATAAGTTGTACTATTACTTCCAACCTTACTCTTGAATTTTATCTTTATCAGCAGCCTTGCTTGTATCCCGATTATGATCTACACAACATTTCAACAACATATACCATTCAAAGTACATGTTAGTATCATACTAACATTGATACATATTAGGAATAATATTTCCTAATAATTCTTTAACTTTCCAAAATATTTATTTTAGTCCTAAGGACTCTTTTTAAACTTCAAATCAACATTTTCAAGTCCAAACCTTAAATTTCTCATTCTTTACACTTGAGGACCCAAATTTTAAAAATTTACACACTAGTCCTTGAATTTGCAGAAATTTCATATTAGTCCCCAAAGTTAACACAACTTCAAAATCAATCTTCTAATCACTTTAACTTAATTTTCCAGCACAATACACTTCAAAAACAAGCTTAACAACCAAACCCCTAAACTTTCTAAAATTTACAACTTAATCCTCAACACTTTATAAACTTCCACATTGGTCCGAATAACTTTCTAAAGCTTATAAAATCATCCTTACACCATTTATAACCTTAGGAAAATTTTCCATAATTTTCTCAATATTTCTACCATAGCCGAATACCAAAGGTCACTTTGACCAAACTTTACATTTTGATTCAAGCATGAATTCAACCTTAAAACAACATATTCAAGCTTCTAACATCATTCTCACTTCAAATAAAAATTTTGCAAGAGTTTCCCCTAATTTTTCCATTTTCCCAAATTCAACCTACATCATAAATCATGGAATTTTCACTATTTGCAAGCTTGAAACAACATCACAACATCATATTTAATCAAAAGAATCCATAAAAATGAAAATCCAACTTGTTCTTCATAAACCCTAATCTCCAAACTCAACATATAGACATGGAAACTACTAAAAAATTATACCAAATGAAAGAGAATTTGATGGAGATTAATTTTCTATTTCATGTCTTAAACCAAAAACTAATCGAATCAAGCTAAAAATTGAATAAAAAATCTTCTACCTTGGCTATGGTGGTTTCAAAATTGGGAACAAGATGAGAGAAAATTTCTAGATTTTTCTTCATTAAATTAACATGACAAATAGCATTTTAATCCTTTAAATCTAATATAAAAATCTTCTTTAATAGTGAAATTACCATTTTACCCCTAAATTATGACCAATTAGGTGTTGACACCTAACCTTACCACTTTTCCATAATCATCTTTAATCAAAAAGTAAGGGCAAAATGACTAAAATGCCATCAATGAATCTATGTATTCACAAAAAAGCCATTTGTGCACTATTTCAAAATATTGTCTTCAATCGAATCTAAATCGATTAAAAAATGATTCTAAAACTAAATGTCATGCTCTTCAAGTCTTCTCACAACTCCCTTCAAAATTTCATCACATTTCGAGCTCATACGATTATCCGAGTCACATTTAAACTTTAACTGTAATTTTCCCAATAATAGAAACGTGGAATCAAACCAACAATATTATATTCGATTCACACCCTTATGTGATCTATTTAATTATAGAATAAAAATAATTATTAGGAAAATTACCATGTTGGTCCCTAAACCTTTCTCACTTTTCACTTTGGTCACCAAACTTTAGCAATTTACATTTTAGTCACTGAACTAAAACCACCAACTTTTAATTCTTTACAAAATAGTCACTAACCAAAAATTGGGGTATTACATGGCATGCCATAGGGTTTAAAGTATAATATAATAAGTCACTTGTGGCTCTTGAGGGGTTGTGATTGTACTGTATACTCGTGCCATTGAGAACCGTAGCTCTTGAGGGGTTGTGATTGTACCATTATATTCGAGCAGATGGATATATAAGTGGATTAAAGGAATCACCGGGAAATCCGTGTATCCGATGTGTGTTTATAAAATATTATGGAATCGTTTTGGTCACTCTAATGCCAGTATAGGAACTAATGTATCAAGATGGTTTGAAAAGGATTTGCATATTGTGTAGTATGTATGTATTGCTCTTTAAGCTTTGCAAATGAAATGAGTATGCATGGTGATAAGTGTTCAAAAGTACTATTTTTATTACCCTTTTTACTCATATTATTGTTAGACTTAAGTTCATATTAGTTGCATAATTAGTCATTCATGCATTAATTCATGTTTCTTTCCACCGTTGAGCTTGATTACATAACTTGGTCATTTTTGTGGAAAAAGATGTTGCTTTAGTGTATTTTTGTGTGTGTGCAGAGTCACTTGCCTAAACAGGGCTAGAACCAGTTGCCAGCGCAATGCATGAAGGAGATGCCGAGCTAGTTGCCAGGGCAATGCATGAAGGAGACGCCGAGCCAGTTGCCAGGGCAATTGTCGACAAAGAATAAGGTGATATGGTAGTCAAAATTGATGACTAGACAAGCCCAAGATGATGTGGAGCAAAGCTAAATTACAAAGGAATTTGATTTCCATGAATAGATTAAAGAAGAATTAAATTCCAAGAAGATAAGAGAAGTTCTAGTAGGAATATAATTATAATAAAGAATTATATTCTTTAAAGATAATTTAATTCCAACTTAACTTCCTCCTCAAAGAAGGACTTTGACCTAACCCTATAAATAAGAGGCCATATCGTCAACTTGAGAGGAGAGGAAGAGGAGGGGAAATTTCGACAATCCCAAAGGGCAAGAGGAGAGAATTTTCGACAAGCATCTAGGGCAAGGGGATTTCGACAAGCTTCCTTCTTCATCTTTTTCTTTCTTGTTCGATTGGGTTCATGCTAGGGATTCTTTATCTTGTGTTTCTTTGGAACCTAGCCATGAACTAAATCTATTTGGCTATGGTTATTATGTTTTGTAGTTGTGAGAAACTATTGATTTTTGTTTAGGTAATAAGAGTTTGCACTTTTCTATTCAAGGTTTACTCATTCTTGGCTTTTATTCTTGTTTGCGAGTGAATTGGGAGAGGATCTCGTAACTTCATCTATTTATCTAATATCGGGAGAGTTAGATTCAAGAAACGAATGAGTATGGTCTTTATTCAATCTATTGATGGTGAAGATTAATCCGGCTTAGGAATAAGTTAAGGATTTCAACGGCTAAGAGGAGTGCAAGATTGGTTATTGTTCACCCTTGATTCACGCAGGGATGTATTATCAAGGCATGCACAAGTAGCTAGATTTTCAACTTAGGGATAAGAAGAAACCATTGAAGAACGCTCCGCCGAACCTTGAAGTTGCTGCCCAGCCGTCCAAGTAGTTGCCCAGCTGGTCGCCCAGGCAACCATCGATTAGTTGCCAAGGCAACCCCGCTGTGCAAGTTGCCACGGCAACTGAGTTGCCCTTGCACTCTTTTACCAAGACGATCCAATCGGCTATCACACCTCAACTCACGATAACCTGGCCTATTTACTCTATTTTTATTTTCATCTATTCTTTTAGTTTATTGCTCTTAGTTTAATCGTTAATTAAAACCTCTATTATCAATTGTGTTTTTATTTTCACAGTGCAGTAACTTAAGCAAACTGGCCCAAACCAATCCCTGTGGAGACGATACTCTATACTCGTATCACTTTATTACTTGCGACGTATACTTGCACATTTGCGTAGCACTTATTACACGCAACAAGTTTTTGGCGCCGTTGCCGGGGATTGGCAATTGGTGTTAGTTGTTTTTGTTATTGCATTTTTTTCTCTTAGTTTTACTAACTTTTCTTTTTGTTTGCTTTATCGAAAAAAAATTAGGTGCGCTCCAAGTTAAGGGACACCAACATGTCGGGAAATAAAAGCCAATCTATTCGAGAGATGATGTTGGAAGATATGAATCAATCCAATCAAGAGTTTCTTGCACCCTTTGATGATTACCTATACCAACCGAGAAAAGCCCAAAGAACTTATACAGTGGAAAAATCTTGTGCTATGTGTGGAGAACATCATGTGTTTGAAAATTGCCCTCACATTTTCGGTGCATATAACTACATGGAGGACCATATAGGGAAACAACAGCAAAATTCTTCATGGTATGGTCAAAAAGTTTAAAATTATTTTTACCATAACAATTTTGCCGCAGCAACAGATATGCCATGGCAATGTAGTCATTTTCAAGAGCATTCCAATTCCTTGGAGGAAAAGTTACTAGCTTCCTTGGCTAGACTTGACGGATCAATTGAAGGGATTCGAGAGCTATCAAAACCTATGGATACGAGGATAGCTCAGTGGGATGCAACCTTAGGGGATTCAGAGGATCAATTGGGGAGATCCACATATGTCATGGATAACATGCACCAACAATTCATTCCTAGGGATACTGAAGTCCCAAGGCAAGAGGACAAGGAACAATGCAAGGAAAGCTCTCTGATGTGTGAGGAACAACTAAAATCTCAAAGTCGAGAGTATGCCAATGTGAGAGACTGCCCAACACATGATGAGCCTGAACAACAAATTGCCTCGGCAATGATTGAGGAGCCTGAACAGAGCAATGCTGTGACAACACTCAGTGAAGCTGAGAACAACAATAGTACAACAAATTCTGATGAACCTGATGCTAGAAGGTTACAACGTTGATGTTGATGCAGGAATCTGTAGATTGCTTTCATCTACAATTACCACGACAATTACACGACCACATGCAAGATCAACGAGATGATAATTCTTTGCCAATGGAATATGAGCAGGTAATGGGTGAACCTTTCGAATTCTTTAAAAACTCACATCTTTCATTGCAGGTATGTCTTGAGGAACCGAGGTTGGTAGATTTGAAGCCATCGAAATCTCTACTGATGGAGATGTTTGAGAGGCCAAAAGAAAACGGTGTTTGGATTCGTAAAGCTTTTCAGAAAATTGGTTCTTCCTTGACTTACAACAAATTTTGGCAACTGATTACCACGGCAATTGGCTTGAGCAGCAATTGCCATGACAACAAAGGCTACATCCAACCATGATAGAAGTCGACAAGAATAAGGTAACTGAATGGTTGAGAATGGATATAATTTTTCCTATTAATATATTTGTGCCTTTAGGAATAGTAGCAAGGTGGAGAGTATACATGGACTACAAGCGAACAAAGAAGAAAGACACCTCCACCATGGTAACGCAAAAGGGAGTAGTGGCAAGCACATTTTCCAAACTCTTTTTGGGCAATATTGTCACCTGATGGAGGGTGCAGATGGACTATAAGAAGTATCGGAAACGACCCTCCTCAAGTTTTCTCAGATATGCAGTAACATTAAAAGATGCATGATGACACTCTTTTCTGACATGGTCGAAGACTTCCTTGAGATCTTCATGGACACTTTTTTCATTTTTGGGTAGTGACTTCGATAGTTGCCCTGGCAATTTAGAGAAGGTGTTGGTAAGATGTGAAGAAACTGATTTAGTCCTTAATTGGGAGAAGTTCCATTTTATGGTAGATGAAGGAATAGTGCTCGGCCACAAGATTTCATCCAAGGGAATTGAAGTAAACAAATCTAAAGTGGACGTGATCGAGAGATTACCCCCACCAAGTTTGGTTAAAGGAATTCGAAGTTTTCTTGGACATGCAGGTTTTTACAGGAGGTTCATTCATAATTTTTCTAAAATTACTAAACCGTTGTGCAATTTGCTTGAACAGGATAAAGTCTTCGATTTTGATGATTCTTGCACCCAAGCATTCGAAACCCTAAAGGAAAAGCTTGCCTCGGCACCCATTGTCGTTCCACCAGATTGGACGCTACCTTTTGAGCTCATGTGTGATGCAAGTGATTTTGCAGTAGGAGAAGTCCTAGGCCAATGCACAGGTAAGACCTTCCATGTGATATACTACGCTAGTAAAACTCTTAATAGTGCTCAAGTGAATTACACAACAACGGAGAAAGAGTTACTAGCTGTAGTTTTCGCATTTGACAAGTTCTGATCCTATTTGATTGGTACAAAGGTAATTGTTTATATGGACCACTCGGCAATCAAATACCTATTTGCTAAAAATGATGCTAAACCTCGTTTGATTCGTTGGATATTACTTTTACAAGAATTTGATATTCAAATTAAGGACAGGAAAGGAACAGAAAATCAAGTGGCCAACCACTTATCACGTTTAGAACGCAACATGGAGGAGGAAGCGAATCTAGAGATATGCGATGCATTCCCGGATGAACAAATTTTAGTTACCTCGGCAACCATGGACGCACATACCTCGACAACCCTTGACGCCTCGGCAACCATGGATGCACACGCCTCGGCAACTCTCGACGCCGCAGCAGCCTTTGACGATCACGCCTCGGCAATTTTGGGAGCAGTCGCCACGGCAGCACATGCCTCGGCAATACCCTGGTACGCGGATTTAGTTAATTTCCTTGTTTGTGGTATTTTACCTTATGGCATTACTCACCAAGGGAAGAATCGGTTCCGCCATGATGCTAAGCATTACTTTTGGGACGAGCCTCTTTTGTTTAAACAATGTGCAGATCAGGTTATACGATGTGTCCCTGAAGAGGAGCAACAGAATGTACTCCGACAATGCAATTCTTTACCCTATGGAGGACATTTTGGAGGAACTCGTACCGCGTCCAAAGTTTTTCAATCCGGTTTGTATTGGCCAACACTGTACAAAGATGCCCAAGAGTTTTACAAGCAATCTGATCGTTGCTAAAGGACGGGCAATATCACCCACAAACCAATGGGCAAGCAGAAATTTCCAACTGGAAATTGAAGGGTATACTCGAGAAAGTTGTAAATCCCTCTAGGAAGGATTGGTCAGTAAGACTAGATGAAGCACTTTCGGCATATCGCACTGCATTCAAAACACCCTTAGGTATGTCCTCCTTCTGACTTGTCTATGGCCATCTACCGGTGGAAATCGAACACAAGACATATTGGGCAATCAAGACCGTGAATATGGATTAGGAAAGTGCCAGACAAAAGCGTTTGTTGGACCTCAAAAGGATAGAAGAATTTCATGCACTCGCCTATAACAATGCACAAATCTACAAGGAGAAAACAAAGCAATGGCACGACAAGAAACTATTGTCGGTACATTCATGCCAGGGCAACTAGTTCTCTTATTCAATTCTCGACTAAAACTTTTCCCGGGAAAACTAAAATCAAGATGGTCGGGACCATTCGAAGTTGTCAAACCATTCTCCCACAGTGCCGTGATATTCAAGTCTATTACCGACGAACATGAATTCAAAGTTAACGGACAGAGATTGAAGCACTAAAATGGTGCCCATGTAGAACGTAACAAAGAAGTTGACACCTTAGGAGATGCATGAGCATGCTCTTATTTTGATATTTTCTTTTTCTTTTTCTTTTTATTTTTCAAACTATTTTGTTCTATTATTTTCGGTTATTTTTTTCTTTATTTTTTAGGATATATTTTATTTTTCTTCATTATCTTTAGTTTCCAGGTTTTCTTTTCCACAACAAGACTCACAACCACCATGCTAAGGAAATTCACTGCCGACTACTTGCCACAGCAACCACAACAGAAACTGGCGATGCCCAGGCAACAACAATGGCTTCGGCAACTACTGATGCCCATGCAAGTGAACCTGCATCGGCAAACATGGATCAAATCAAAGCAATGCTATTCACGCGGTACCAGCATTCAACCACCGACTGAAAAATGAATCAAGCAAACGACACGAAGGAAACTTATCACTCGAGGTGACGACCTCTCCGACTAACTCATTTCATTTAGTTTCTTTTAAATTTTGTTTCACTCTTACATGCATTGAGGACAATGATTCTTTCGAGTTTGGGGGGTATTGGTTTCTAGTTAGTTTCATGTTTAGTTGCATTCATCTCTAGCAATCACATATAGGTTGCATATGTTACTTGCCATGCCTTTAATTGGATTTAATTGCTTAAGACTTGTTGAATATCCAATGATGAATTTTTGCCACTGCACTTAATGAAAAGAACCTTTAATTTTAGGATTGCATGAAAAGAACTTAGAATTGTACTATGATGCTAATTTTTTTACACGGTTGTGGCTTGTTGGTTGAAAGAAACTTAGTGAACTTAGGTTGCTTAAAATTTGGGTAAATTTGAAAATTAAAAGTTAAATTCTTACTAGAGGTGCCCGAAACTGGCTCTAGTAGTAAATGCACTTTCTTGCTAGAGGTGCCCGAAACCGGCTCTAGTAGTTAATGCACATTAAAGAATCGCGAGAGGTGCCCGAAATTGGCTGTAGTCGACTAAAATAAAATGAGATATTGCTTACTTTTCTAGAGGTGCCCAAAATTGTCTCTAGTGAAAATAAAAATAAATGCCCTGGTAATTAAATTGATAAAAGCCTATTGTTCACATAGAATCTTGAAAATCAACTTGTACACAACTACACACACACATTGTGACGAGCATTATAGTTTGGTTCCGGGTAATTTTTGTGCTATTTGAAAAATTAAAAGGTGATCATACTTTGTGCCACGGTTCTGAGGTTTGAGTTCAAGTTTGAAGCATGTCTTTGATGATTAAAGTCTTGGCAGGTAATTATTAGTTTGCATTGCTTGAGGACAAGCAATAGTTCGAGTTTGGGGGTGTGATAAGTGTTCAAAAGTACTATTTTTATTACCCTTTTTACTCATATTATTGTTAGACTTAAGCTCATATTAGTTGCATAATTAATCATTCATGCATTAATTCATGTTTCTTTCCACCGTTAGGCTTGATTACATAACTTGGTGATTTTTGTGGAAAAAGATACTGCTTTGGTGTGTTTTTGTGTGTGTGCAGAGTCATTTTCCTAAACAGGGCTAGAACCAGTTGCCAGGGCAATACATGAAGGAGATGCCGAGCTAGTTGTCAGGGCAATGCATGAAGGAGACGTCGAGCCAGTTGCCAGGGCAATTGTCGACAAAGAATAAGGTGATATGGTAGTCAAAATTGATGACTAGACAAGCCCAAGATGACGTGGAGCAAAGCTAAATCCCAATGGAATTTGATTTCCATGAAGAGATTAAAGAAGAATTAAATTCCAAGAAGATAGGAGAAGTTTTAGTAGGAATATAATTATAATAAAGAATTATATTCTTTAAAGATAATTTAATTCCAACTTAACTTCCTCCTCAAAGAAGGACTTTGACCTAGCCCTATAAATAAGAGGCCATATCGTCAACTTGAGAGGAGAGGAGATGAAGATGAGGGAAAATTTCGACAACCCAGAGGGCAAGAGGAGAGAATTTTCGACAAGCATCTAGGGCAAGGGGATTTTGACAAGCTTCCTTCTTCATCTTTTTCTTTCTTGTTCGATTGGGTTCATGCTAGGGATTCTTTATCTTGTGTTTCTTTGGAACCTAGCCATGAACTAAATCTATTTGGCTATGGTTATTGTGTTTTGTGGTTGTGAGAAACTATTGGTTTTTGTTTAGGTAATAAGAGTTTGCACTTTTCTATTCAAGGTTTACTCATTCTTGGCTTTTATTCTTGTTTGCGAGTGAATTGGGAGAGGATCTCGTAACTTCATCTATTTATCTAATATCGGGAGAGTTAGATTCAAGAAACGAATGAGTATGGTCTTTATTCAATCTATTGATGATGAAGATTAATCCGGCTTAGGAATAAGTTAAGGATTTCAACGGCTAAGAGGAGCGCAAGATTGGTTATTGTTCACCATTGATTCACGCAGGGATGTATTATCAAGGCATGCACAAGTAGCTAGAGTTTCAACTTAGGGATAAGAAGAAACCATTGAAGAACGCTCCGCTGAACCTTGAAGTTGCCTCCTAGCCGCCCAAGTAGTTGCCCAGCTAGTCGCCCAGGCAACCATCGATTAGTTGCCAAGGTAACCCCGCTGTGCAAGTTGCCACGGCAACTGAGTTGCCCTTGTACTCTTTTACCAAGACGATCCAATCGGCTATCACACCTCAACTCACAATAACCTGGCCTATTTACTCTATTTTTATTTTCATCTATTCTTTTAGTTTATTGCTCTTAGTTTAATCGTTAATTAAAACCTCTATTATCAATTGTGTTTTTATTTTCACAGTGCAGTAACTTAAGCAAAGTGGCCCAAACCAATCCCTGTGGAGACGATACTCGATACTCGTATCACTTTATTACTTGCGACGTGTATACTTGCACATTTGTGTAGCACTTATTACACGCAACACATGGGAAGTATTAAATTAAGGTTTTTGTATGCAGGATTATGCGTATTGTCTTGATACATGTTTTGCGTATGGTTTAATATGCATATAAATAAGATTTACAGATGTTTAGAAATGTAAAGAATGATGGGCTGATTTGGTTTAAAACTTAGTTTTGCTTAAAGGTTTTAAAATGCATTGATAAGTGCTTTTGAGAGTCCATCACTAAGCAGATCATGCTCACGCACCATTCTTATCCTTGCAGATAAGTGAGCTTTTGGAGGCAACATTTGTGCAAGTGGATATCCAAGAATTTGTCTTTTGCAAGTATGGCTTTTATATTTGGTTTTGTAGTAATAAAGGGCAATGTGACCATGGGTGTTTGAGAGTCTTGTAGTGAGATGTTTCTTGTTTGTACATGTTTCTCCATTGGTTTTGGACTTGGTTAATGTTGTTTGAGGGTGAAGGGAAGCTTGGGAAAGTTTATGCATGTTTGGGAGTTTTTTGATGATGTTTATTTGATGATTGGGGTATGTTTGATTGAGCCTAGATGTCATATGTTTGGCCAAGAGGTCATTACAGGTCTATTCATACCGATATTGGTACCACAGGATCGGTACACGGGTCTGTAATAGGATCAAAGTTTCTAAATTTTCAATAGGGTATCAATAAATTTAGCCGCCGTATCTGTGCGCCTTTGTGGAATTTATACCAGGTATTGGTACACGAGGTACTGTATCAGTATGTGTTTTAGCTACTGAAATCCTCTATTTTGATATGTGCTATAGGGATCGGTACTTGGGTAAGTGTACCGGTACGGGGATGTTTCATTGGCTAGTACCGATACGGGGGTGGCCTACACCAGTACAATGTCTTTTAATTTAGTTATATGTCTGCTGTTATTTTAGTTCTTTGCAAATTGGTCACTATTTTATTTTATGTTCGATTCATGTTGATTTTGTTATCCAATCTTGTTGTAATCTCACACAAAGGCATGTAATAAACCTAATTAAAGGTCAATAACAATAAATTGGAATTTGACCTTCTGTTTTTAAGAAGTTAAATTGAATGCTTGTTATGTATTCTGCTGTTGTTCGTTTCACCATAGGACTTAATAGAGCTTTTAGGCTAGAAAAAAAGGAAAAAATAGATCGATTTAGGTGGTTTAGTTTGGGTTTTCTTTGGCAAACCTAATGTGGCTTTCGTGATTCAGTTCTAGCGGCTAGGCTAGGTTACGAAGGTTACATTTGGTGGTATCAGAGCCCAGTTTATGATTGTTGGGAGGCTGGTTTATGGTTCTTAGTTGTTGATTGAAATGTATGGTGTTTGATTATGTGATTTTTGTTTTAGTATATAATGTATGCCATGATGGGGATTATTCTGGGGACACATTGCCTTATTACTATAAAAGCAAAAAGAGTTGTTTTTGAAAATGAAGGTTGTCTTGGATCCTTGCTTAATATTGGCCTAAGTATATATATTTATTTTATGTTGTAGATTCTTATTTTTGAGTATGCCACCGAGACAAAAGCTTCGATCAAATACGAATACTCTTACCTAAGGGCAGGAAATTAAGGATGAGATAATGCACCCCGAGGAGTTACCTCCTCCTCTGCCTAATCCACCAGTCGGAGTGGGTGTTGAGAATGCGCAACCAATTCCACTTGGTCCAATATTGGGAGACATGATGTAGTTTATTTAAGCTATGACTGGGGCTTTCCAGGCAGCTATGGCTGGAGTACATGTTCCTGTACCGGCACCTGTAGTAGCTGTTAATTTGGGACTTCTATTGGAACGTTTACATAGTTTGAGAGGTACCGAGTTTAGATGTTTAGCACCTAAAGCAGTTGAGGAGTGGTTTGTGAGTGCCAAGAGGATTTTTGATCAGATAGAGTGTGCGGATGCCCGTAAATTAGGTTACATAGTATCCTTGCTTTAGGGAGATGCATAAAGTTGGTGGGTTACTGTTATTGTGGGTATGGCACCTGTAGATATGACTTGGGAGTTCTTTTGTGTTGCTTTTTGGAGGAAGTATTTGGGTACCTGATACCAGGATGAAAAGAAGCGAGAGTTTATGTCATTGGTTTAGGGTAATATGTTTGTGTCGGAGTATGAGGTTCAGTTTATAAGGCCGAGCCAATATGCACCTGAGCTAGTTCCCGATGATCGATAGCGATGTGATCATTTTTGATATGGGTTGGTTAAGGAGGTTAAGACTTATATGTTGGCTACGGACTTCACTGATTTTGATGTTTTAGTTAATCGAGCCAAGGATATTGAGCAAAATTTGGGGTTGTCTTCTCTTCGGGGAGTTCAAGCTTTAGGAAGAGAGTCGCTGATTCGTATGCTGGTGGAGGTTAGTATAAGAGGCATATGGATATGAGGTATCGGCTAGATCAGAGATAGTATGTTGGAGGTAATGTTGGATGAGGTCAGAATGTTCAAAATTCTTCTGCATTGATACCAGAGTGTAGGTGTTGTGGGAAATGACATTTGGGAGCGTGATAGGCATCGAATAATGCTTGCTGAAGTTGTGGTTCTAGAGATCATTTGAGAAGTGATTGTCCTCAGATAGCTAGATATGGACAAGCTTCTGTGATGGTTGTTGTTGTACCTTGGAGAGGTCGTGGTCATGGTCGAGGTAATTTCTAGCGTAGGGAGAAAGTTCAAAGGACTATTGCCCATACAGTGGCTATTCAACCTGAGGGTGGTGGACCTGCGAGGGTGTATGCACATCAAGAGGGTCGTAATGACAAAGATGTGATTGCAAGTACTTTTACTTTACAGTCTGTCATTATTTTCTTTGATTGATTCTGGTTCTACTCATTCATATATTTTACGTAAGCATGTGCAATTGCTTGATGTTCCTGTTGAGGTTTTAAATGTGGGTGTTCGGGTAACTAGTTCTCTTGGGGAGATGATTATCGTTAGGAGGTTGTTTAGAAGATGTCCTTTGATGGTTCAGGGTTATGTGTTTGCGGTGGATTTAATAGAGTTGCCTTTTATGATTTTGAGAAGTTGAAGGAGGCTTTGATGCGAGCTCCAATCTTGATTCAACCTGAATCGGGTAAGGAGTTTGTGGTTTTTAGTGATGCATCTTATGTTGGTTTGGGATGTGTTTTGATGCATGACGGGAAAGTTTTGGCTTATGCATCTAGGCAATTAAAGGTGCACGAGCGCAATTACCCTACGCATGACTTGGAACTTGCTGCAATAGTGTTTGCCTTGAATATTTGGAGGCATTATCTTTATGGTGAGAAGTGTCTTGTTTAAACGGATCACAAGAGTTCGAAAAATTTAATGTCGCAGAAGGAGTTAAATCTTAGGCAACCTGGATGGTTGGAATTACTTAAGGATTATGATTTGATGATCGAGTATCACCCTGATAAGGCTAATGTGGTAGCTGATGCCTTGAGTAGGAAGGTCGTGGTAGAGTTAAGGGAGATGTTTGCGTGTTTGAGTATGACGCAAGATGGATTTGCAAGTTAAGCCATCTTTATCTCAAGCGATAAAGTGATGAATGTGGCAATCGATCGAATAAAGCCAAGAGGGGGTGAATTGGAATTTTAAAGATTGGTGGAAACCAATTGCAAAAATAGGAAATTGCAAGGTGATTTATAGTGGTTCAACTCCCTCAATGGAGTCTACATCCACTACCTTAGTGAACACACTAAGGATTTTCCACAAATCCATTAATTTGTCTTTCCTTTAGGATAAGGAGTAACCTTACACAATTCAATAGACTTATACCCCCAAAGTCTATTGAATCTTTTACCAAAAACAAATACAAATGAGCAAACTGGAAAATCCTCACAAGGTAGGTGTTTGCAAAGTTTAAGCTCTCTCACACACCCAATAAACACTAGATAAGGAATTACAGTGAAGAACACACTAGTGTTTACAAGAAAGATGGAAAATAAGAACAAATTGAATTCTTGATTGCTTGAATATTTGGATAGGCTTTCTTGTTGCTTCAATACTGTTTGGAGACCCCTTTTATATGCTCTTGATCTTTTCTAACCGTTTGTAGCCGTTGGGGGGACTTTCGAGCCATTAGAAGCCATTAAAACCGAGCATTTAATGCTCACCTGCACAGGGGTTTCGAAACCTTTAAGGGAGTTTCGAGACCTAGAGTTAAAATGTGAGATTTAGCCTATGCTTGAAATTTCTCAGTTTTGACTTTGTGTTGGCTTTTTGAAGATTATACAACATAGGTATTAAGTCAGATAATTTAGAAAATATTTGTTCAAGTTAAAATTGTATTTTTGACAAATTTGAATCGAATAAAACAAGTTTACAGATTTTTACAGTTTAGTCCTTTTAGTTATATCAAAATCAAAATAAGTCTAACAATCTCCCCCTTTTTGATATAACAAAACACTTGATAAAAATTTGTTTTTTTAAATTTGCCAATCTTTTTAAATTTCCCACTTAGGCTCCCCCTTAATAAAAATCTTTGAAAATTAAGTTTTAAAGACATTTGTTTAAAAATTCAACATAAATGATTAATTCTAAAATAAATTGTTTAATCATAAATTTCTCCCCCTTTTCGTTATAGCAAAAAGAATAAAATGCTACAAAAAACAAATGTCATTAGAGCAATAGGGCATTATCCAAAAGCAATAAAAAGATAAACCATAATATTCAATTTAACATAAAATTCATCATAAAATTTAACATAAAGATCCAAATATAAAATCCAACATCCAAATAAGAAATCTAGCATAAAATCCATCATAAAGCCATAGTTATAAGATAAATATCCAACAAAGTGCAAATAAAGTCTAAAAACATAATCCAAAGAACTGAATCAAAATAAGTCCAAAATGCCATAGGAAAGTCATAGTAAAATGCATAAAAGTCTAAACATCCGGTGCATGAGATGATAATGGAGGAAAGAGATGACCACGAATGTCATGCATATCATGCTCCAATGATGTCACACAACCATCCAAGCTCCTAAGCATGCCGGTAGTCTCCTCATGAGAACTACGAAAGAAATGCATCCATGTTGTCAAAGCGAGTGACCATAGCCGCGTACATGGATTCAATGGTCATAGGAGGTGGAGCATCCATTGCATTCCCTAGATTAACACGAGCTTCATCTTCATCGTTTTTGTGAAACCATTCATCATCAACGAGCCTCCAACCAGTCTCTTAATAGTAGTCTTATCAATTTTGCTCTTGAGACGAATGGCAGGATCAAGAGAGGTGTCAATATTTAACTTCTCAAAGATGTGACTTAGAACGCATCCATAGTTGAGAGAGAAGCTATAAAGGTTGTGAATGATTTTGACAAGGGAAGTGAAGATGATTTGGGCAATATTTGGACAGTTACCGGTACGCAGTTGGTGTAACCACCAATAATCGGTATGACGCATGCGAGTGCATCGTCCACCGGAGGGGCAAAAGAACCTCTAAAGGGGGTTTCGAAGCCTGTAGTTAAAATGTGAGATTTAGGCCTTATTGCCATGATGGTTTCGAAATCACTAAGGGGGTTTCGAAACCTATGCTTGAAATTTCTCAATTTTGACTTTGAGTTGACTTTTTGAAGATTACACAACATAGGTATTAAGTCAGACAATTTAGAAAATATTTGTTCGAGTTAAAATTGCATGTTTGACAAATTTGAATCGAATAAAACAAGTTTACAATTTTTTACAATTTAGTCCTTTTAGTTATATCAAAATCAAAATAAGTCTAACAATCTCACCCTTTTTGATATAACAAAACACTTGATAAAAATTTGTTTTTGAAAATTTGTCAATCTTTTTAAATTTCCCACTTAGGCTCCTCCTTAATAAAAGTCTTTATAAAATCTTTGGAAATTAAGTTTTAAAGACATTTGTTTAAAATTCAACATAAATGTTTAATTCTAAAACAAATTGTTTAATTATAAATTTCTCCCCTTTTTGTTATAGCAAAAAGAATAAAATGCTACAAAAGAACAAACGTCAATAGAGCAATAGGGCATTATCCAAAAAGGAATAAAAAGATAAACCATAATATTCAATTTAACATAAAATTCATCATAAAATTTAACATAAAATTCATCATAAAATTTAACATAAAGATCCAAATATAAAATCCAACATCCAAATATGAAAACTAGCATAAAATCCATCATAAAGCCATAGTTATAAGATAAATATCCAACAAAGTGCAAATGAAGTCTAAAAACATAATCCAAAGAAATAAATCAAAATAAGTCCAAAAATGCCACAGGAAAGTCATAGTAAAATGCATAAAAGTCTAAACATCCGGTGCATGAGATGATGATGGAGGAAAGAGATGACCACGAATGTCATGCATATCATGCTCCAATGATGTCACACAACCATCGAAGCTCATAAGCATGCTGGTAGTCTCCTCATGAGAACTACAAAGAAATGCATCCATGTTGTCAAAGCGAGTGACCATATCCACGTACATGGATTCAATGGTCATAGGAGGTGGAGCATCCGATGCATTCCCTGGATTAACACGAGCTTCATCTTCATCCTTTTTGTGAAACCATTCATCATCAACGAGCCTCCAACCGGTCTTCTTAATAGTAGTCTTATCAATTTTTTCTCTTGAGACGAATGGGCAGATCAAGAGAGGTGTCAATATTTAACTTCTCAAATATGTGACTTAGAACACATCCATAGTTGAGAGAGAAGCTACAAGGGTTGTGAATGATTTTGACAAGGGAAGTGAAGATGATTTGGGCAATATTTGGACGGTTACCGGTTCGGAGTTGGTGTAACCACCAATAATCGGTATGACGCATGCGAGTGCATCGTCCACCGGAGGGGCGAAAGAACCAAGTAGTGAAAAGGAGAAGGAGCCTATCATAGATGTAGAGGTGTGTAGGACTATAATCATCAAATTTTATAGGCACACTTTAGGACTCATTTGAAACACAACTATTGGGGACACCTAGGTGATCGGCAATACTTGTCGGAGTTAGAGCAAACTCGGTTCCCATGAGATAGGACTCAATAGCTATAACCTCAGAATTATTGTTATGAACAAGAACAACATTAGCAGAAAATGCTTTCACAAGGTTATGAAAAACACGTGGTTTGATATCAAGGAAGTCCATCCAACCCCATTCAAGAAACATAGGAAAGAATTCAAAATTATAGACGTCGGAGGTTAAAAATTTCAAATCGATAGTTCATTCGGATGTAATAACTTTTGTCTCACAAATTTGCTGATAGCGATTTAGGCATTCATCATCTTGAAAACAAAGATTTAAAAAATTTGGATTTTGGTTTTGAGGTGGAGGTTGTGGTCTATTAGAACGCGAAGATCGACCTCTTTCAAGGCGAGCACGTTTGGCTCTAGATGGCATTGTTCTAGGAGGCATGTTTTTAAAAGATTGGATGGGGAATTTTAACAAACACTTGGTGGGCAAGGGTTTGGAAAAATTTTGGGATAAGGCTTAGATTAAATTGGGTAACCTCTTGCAAAAACAAGCAATATATAGAACATAATTATCAACCCAATTCATCAAATTTAATGCCTAAAATCTATTACAACCATGTGATTTTCAAAAACCCTAGGTTTGTAGATTTTGAAGAAAACTTCATATATTTTTGAGTAATCATGTATGAAAATACAAAATATGAAGAACTAACATGATTATATATGATTTAAAGCATGAAAAACATATTTTGAAAGTAAATCATCATCAAAAAATTGAAACAAAAAGAAATTGAAAAATATGAGTTTTTGATGAATTTTACCTTGATTTGATAATGAGGATGATGAGAACACCCAAAAACTTGAAGTTGAAAGATGGTTGAAAGCCAAGATTTTGAGAGCATTTGAGGTTATGGCCGTTTAGAGTGAAGAGAAAGTAGGTTTGGGGGTGTTTTAAAATCAATTTTTAGGGTTAAAATTAGCCCAACCCATGTTTCTGCTTGCATGGTTTTGAAACCAGCAAGAGGGTTTCGAAACCGGTTTCAAAACCTTTTGCCCAAAATCAACACTGCCAAGCATGTTTCAAAACCAGTGTTAGTGGTTTTGATACCTATGACCCTAAAACGATGGAAAAGGCATTTTTATGCCTTGATTTGATTCGGATATGCATTCTAAAGGTTTATGACTGTTATAGGCTTTTAAGACACTTTAAATTAAGTTTAAAGATGTATGTTATTTAAACAAATAATAGCCATAGATAAATATTTTAAATTAGAACATCTATAGTAAGAGCTGGATCCTAAAAGAAGTTCAAACAATAGCTAAAAGTGACTAACTTAATACATATATCGAATTTGCATGTAAGAATCACTTCGAGTCACTCAAGCATAAACAACAATCAATTTAAGTAAAAAAAAACATATAAGCACTCAAATCATGAAATCATTGACTAAAATTAAATAATGCTAATATTAAGGCCAAAAGACATCAAAATAAGCATATAAGGCCAAAAATAAGCAATTCATACAATGAAAGTTCCCCTCACTAAAAAATTAAAGCAACATAGGGGAACCCTCAAACATGCTTTAAAACATATAAACACATATAAAGAAACATGAATGAGTAAAGATTGCATGTAAAGGAAAAATGTTACCACTTGAACCAAGATAGGTTGATTAGGCCTCATGCTCTTCAAGTGTCCTTCCTTCTAGTGTGTCTAGAGCTTTCAAATTTCTTCACTTTGCTCACCATGGCTCCAACACACCTACAATATGGAACTATACATATTTTGGTACCCAAATTCTTTTGGGTACATAAGGATTAGTTCCTAAAATTCTAGTCCCTTTTGGAATCCATTTTGACAAAAGATCATATTCTTTGTTAGCAATGAGTCCTTTAGGGACCCAAATACTTTTAACTATTTTCTATTATATGGCCTTTGGGGACCACCATATCATACCCATTAAAGTTTTTTATAACTTAGTTGGATTTTAAATTTTCACCTTTAACAAAACTTTTTATTCCAACTTTGTCAAAAGAAACTTTAAGATCATCAAGTTCCTTTTGATGATCATCATGGACCCTTGAAAGTAAATTGTGCAAGTCTTGATTTTTCTTTTCAAATTCTTTCATTTTCATTTGCATTTCCTCAATTTTACTTTCAAGTTCCTTATTAGATTTGGAAATAGTGTCATTTTCATTTTTCAATTTTGAAATGATTTTTCTATTTTTCAAATTTGACTCTTCAAATTCCAAGGGTAATTCATCATAAGCCTCTTGCAATTCATCAAAAGTATAATAAATTGAACTAGATGAATTAGAGGTTACCATAGAGTCATGTTCAAATGCCATGAGACACAAGTTGGCTACTTCATCCTCGTCCTCATCCGATGTATCTTCATCAGTCCAATTAGCTATATGAGCCTTGTGCTTCTTCTTTTTCTCAAAATACTTTTTCTTCAATTGAGGACAATCAAACTTGATATGTCCTGGCTTTTTGCACTCATAGCAAATAATGGGATCCTTCTCTTTGACATCATTCATGAAGCCCTATTCTCTTTGAAATCTTCTTCCTTTGTTGGACCTCATGAATCTTCTAAATCTTTTGGCAAACATAGCCATTTCCCTTTCTTCATCCTCTCCACTAGAATCAATCTCGTCTTTTGTTGATTTGAGAGCAACTCTAAATTTCTTCTTCTTAACTTCTTTTTTCTTTTCTTGTTTTCCTTTCGACATCATCTCGTGAGTAAGTAATGAACCAATAAGCTCATCTAATTTGAGAGTCTTAAGGTTCTTTGCTTCAATTTATCGCCTTCTTCTTTGATTCCCAAGAATCGGGAAGAGAATATATCATCTTCCTCACAAGTTTGTCTTTGGGAATTACTTCTCCACAGCCCTTCAATCTATTAACGATCATGGAGAATCGATCGGACATGGATTTGATGTCTTCTTCGGGGTCTATTTCAGTCTCCTTCACTTCATTTGTTCCTTCGTGTGTAACTTCAAGTTTGTCCCAATTTTCTTTGGCATTGGAACATGATGACACCCTTCCATATTCATCCGGGCCGAGAGCGCAAAATAGAAAATGCATCGCCTTGGCATTTGTGGAGAATTTCTTGTTTTCCTCATTGTTCCATGTCTCCATGCCACTAGTTGGAGCAGTGTAGCCACTTATGATGATCTTTCAAGCTTCAAGATCAAATGCTTGAATAAATAACCTCATTCGATTCTTCCAATATGCATAGTTTACTCTATTGAAGAAATGAGGCTTGTTGGTGGGTTGAGAATCTCCCCAAGCTTCGATAGTGGAAGCCATGGATGACCTTGTGGAAGATTGCACACTTCTAGGATACCAATTGATAAATGTGACAATCAATCGAATAAAGCCAAGATAGGGGTGAATTGGAATTTTAAAGATTGGTGGAAACTAATTGCAAAGATAGGAAATTGCAAGGTGATTTTATAGTGGTTCAACTCCCTCAATGGAGTCTACATCCACTACCTTAGTGACCACACTAAGGATTTTCCACAAATCCACTAATTTGTCTTTCCTTTAGGATAAGGAGTAACCTTACACAATTCAATAGACTTATACCCCAAAGTCTTTTGAATCTTTTCCCAAAAACATATACAAATGAGAAAACTAGAAAATCCTCACAAGGTAGGTGTTTGCAAAGTTTAAGCTCTCTCACACACCCAATAAACACTAGATAAGGAACTACAATGAAGAACACACTAGTGTTTACAAGAAAGATGGATAATAAGCACAAATTAAATTATTGATTGCTTGAATATTTGGATAGGCTTTCTTGTTGCTTCAATACTATTTAGAGACCCCTTTTATATGCTCTTGATCTTTTCTAACCGTTTGTAGCCGTTGGGGGGACTTTGGAGCCATTGGAAGCCAATAAAACTGAGCATTTAATGCTCACTTGCGCAGGGGTTTCGAAACCTTTAAGGGGGTTTCGAAACCTGGGGTTAATTCAAAACCAAAAATTACCCGTTACAGGCCATGGTTTCGAAACTTTATGGAGGTTTCGAAACCTGTAGCCAAAATCATAATTTTTGGCCTTACTGCCATACTGGTTCCGAAACCTCTAAATGGGGTTTCGGAACCTGTAGTTAAAATGTGAGATTTAGGCCTTACTGCTATGGTGGTTTCGAAACCACTAAGGGGGTTTCGAAACCTATGCTTGAAAATTCTCAATTTTGACTTTGTGTTGGCTTTTTGAAGATTATGCAACATAGGTATTAAGTTAGATAATTTAGAAAATATTTGTTCGAGTTAAAATTGTATTTTGACAAATTTGAATCGAATAAAAAAGTTTACAAATTTTACAATTTAGTCCTTTTAGTTATATTAGAATCAAGATAAGTCTAACATAAAGGAAAATGAACCGTATGATGATTCGTTGGTTCCACATGTTAAGAACATTATAGAGGGTAATTCGATGGATTTTTATTTTAATGATGATGGTGTCTTATGTTTCAAGGGTCGAATAGTTGTGCCAAATGATGTCAAGTTAGGGCATACTAATTTGACTGGGGCTCATTCTAGTCCTTTTTCCATGTAACCCCCTTGACCCGGCCTAGACGCCTGACCGAACCGAGCGAGCTACATTAGGTTTGCCGAAGCAAACCGAAGTAAGATTACGAAAATGGTCCATTTTTCTCTTTTATCTTGTCTAGATACATATTATTAATCCTAAGTGGTCATGCTTGCAGCAGGTGAAGTTACAAAGGAAACGAAACACGGAAAGGCAACCGATTGCATACAATACGTTTTAGGGATCAAAATGTAAAACTGATAAATTACAAGGCCATTAATGAAATTAGGGTTACCAATCCTCAATTAGTCAGTTTACATGCTTGCATATCAATTCTCAAATCAAACCGACCATCCACATATACACAATTGCTAATACAAGATTCAGGGACTAAAATGAATAACTCATAAACTTCCCAAACAGCCAAAAAACTAACTTAACTGTATACCGTACCGGTACACATACAAGTGTTTAGGTACGCGTGGCCAATTTATAAAACTCAGATTCCAACAGCTTAAAATCGTACCGAAACACTCTTTCACGTATCGAAACGTTAAGCCTAAAATGACTTACCCTATCAAAACACTACTTCGCGTACCAAAACACTAAGCCTGAAATGGCTTACCCATATCGAAACACTTCCTCGCGTACCGAAACACTAAGCCTAAAATGGCTTAGCCGTACTGATACAAAGGGACGCATTCTGATAGGCTTGGACCTAAAACGTCCAGTTTTGCTGGTTTAATTTACATTATTGGGCTCCAAACCACTTAAACATGCTTTGAACACACTTACAACTTTACCAAGGATCAATTCTAACCATAACATCATAAAAACATCCTCAATTCATGGCAAACATGCTTTAAAGATAAACTATAGGTATGCTCCCTAAAACCATATTTCCAAATACACCAAAACACTCATTTGAACAATTTCCAGTATATGCAACATACCAACATATCTCTAGTATCAATATCAACTTGTTAGAATCATCAAAGCATGGCAATCAACCAATGTTAACTAAATGCATACCTATGCAGCCACCTAACATCCACCATAAGCAAAAACCATCAACATGCTTATCAACATCCATCAAAACTCCAAATCACAGTATTACACATGCTCAATTACCAGGGAAAATAGAATTACAAATCCCAAAAACTTGGTGAACACATTCCCTTATTAACTGAAAAATTAAACCGAGTTCATACTCAAAAGAAGTCTTGGTTCTTGGATCACTTCAAACCTTGCCTTTGATGCCCCAACCCTCAATGCTCTGCATCAACAGGAAAAAGAGAGCGTAAGAACACATGCTTAGTGAGGATGCTCATAAAACAATGATCCTTTAAAAACTAAACTCTTGTTTTCAAACCATGCTTACGACCAAAGAATTTTCATTTATTCCAAATTAAACATGCATATCAACCATATGAAAAACATTTATAAATCACATGCTTAAATCCCAAGCATTAAATTATCTCATGCTTAAATCCCAAAGCATTAAATCATCTCATGCTTAAATCCCAAAGCATTAAATCATATTACCATGCTTAAATCCCAAAGCATTAAAAAGTAGGTTCAACACATGAACTTTCATATATTGGCAACTATAGTGACCCCGGATAGTCGACCACTAACCTTGATTAGTCGACCGCTAACCATTGGTTAACCGACCGTTAACCTTACATATCGGATACACGGATCTCCCATGATGACCGACCACCATCAAAACCATATCATGCCGACCACATGATACGATAACCTTGCTGACCACAAGATTAACATCAACAAGGGGAACTGACCGAACCCAAGTGATAACATCATAGTCCGGGTAGCAGACCGTTATACCTCAAGGACCTCAAACCACGATCGATTTTAAATATATTATAGTACATTTTATCATATGGCATGCCAACTATATCCAAATGTTTCCTCATCATGTCTCAGCCAATATATCATTTACAAAACCATTTACTCACTATTTTACAATGCATTATACAAAACCACCACATACGTAAGCCACATTGCCAAAGCAATACCACATTCCCGACTGAAATGAAAACCAATGCTCACTAGCATTTCGTATACTTTTAAACCACTGCATATGTACTCAAAATCATGCATTTACAGTAAGTAAAACAAACCATATTTACAACCAAAACATGAGTTACACATGCTCATATTCGAGCCGATACTAAAGAGCAAAATAGGGGAAACTTACTTCCAAGCTTAGGTAAGTGTTTCAAGCTTAACCTAAACTCCCAAAAACACTTTCAAACCCTTGAAAGACTTTTAAAACCGTTTTGACTCACCAATTACACCTCGCTTTGCTTGCCAATGCAAATCGAGCTCCCGGCAAGCAACAATCCACCTCAAGCTA
This sequence comes from Hibiscus mutabilis, assembly GCA_019671005.1. Classification (NCBI taxonomy): domain Eukaryota; kingdom Viridiplantae; phylum Streptophyta; class Magnoliopsida; order Malvales; family Malvaceae; genus Hibiscus; species Hibiscus mutabilis. The sequence continues at coordinate 23,074,041 of CM033719.1, read as the reverse complement.
CTTTGCCTTGATTATCCCCATCTTTAGCCACACAAAACCAGAGGAAACATGCATCAAAATGCATTCAAACCATTGCCTCAAAGCAATTACCTGCAACTCACAAGTTGCCCACTCAAAAGCCATCCTAAACTTATCAAAATCAACCTCAAACACCTTCCAATCTTAACCCAGCCACAATTAAACAATCCGATACATCAAACCTCAACAATTAACACCTAAAACACTTTAACAACATCCTTTTACTTCCAGCAATGATTAAACTCCATTAACATCACAAAAACCCTTAACTAACAACCTTTAACATTAGAGATTCAACTAGTTTCGGGATTATATTGATAAAACCAAGCCTTCAACATTATTAAACATTAAAATCATGACACGATCTGATCAAAAACCCAACAAATAGATCCAATTCGCAAATCTAACAATTTCATCGATCAAAACACAATTAAACCAAAATTTCCAATATTAATATATCAAAACACATTAGAAAACATTTGTAAAGGATCAATAACTTGGGAATTTCAGTAAAGAACCTTTCATTAGAGGAGAAGAACGAACAATACCTCTAATGGATGCTTTCTCCCTTAATTGCTTGAATTTACATGAGAAAACAAAGTTAAAACAATAAGGTTTTGCTTAGAAACCATTGAGAATACATTAGAAATCAAAAGATTTGAGAAAAGAAGATTTACCTGAAGATTTATAAGAAGAGAATAGTGTTTGGCTGGAGAGATTTTGAGAGAAAGTTACGTAACTTTTGTTTTAAAGAATTAATTATAAAATTAATTCTCCCTAACCTTTTTATATTTTCCAAAACACTTTAAAAATGGCTAATTAAGGGATAAAGTCTGAAATTAGACTTTGGGAAATTAGATCCTTAAAGATTCAAAGTTTTGACCCTTTTACAAAACAGTCACTAAAAACAGTGTTCAAAGTTTACATTTTGGTCACTAATCCAAAATGTCCAGTTCTCAAAACTCATTTTCCAAAATTGATTCCACCCTACTCATTAACATATTAATTAATAATTTTTTAACATTTCCCATATTTTTAACACCTTCAAAAATATTTAATCTGATTAAATCCTGAAATTGACTCGAATCTCTAACACACCAGTCCATCGGACCCTCAAAACGAACCCCAAAACTTCTAGAGCCAAAACCAGGGTGTTACTTTCTATGCATCCGGGTAGTATGAAAATGTACTGAGATTTGAAGAAGGAACATTATTGGGTTGGTTTGAAGAAGGATGTAGCATATTTCGTTGCTCGATGTATGGTGTGTCAGAGGGTTAAGGCTGAACATCAATTATTTTTTGGGTTGTTGCAACCGATACATATTTTATAATGGAAAAGGGAAAGAGTGGCAATGGATTTTGTGACTATTTTTCCTTTGACGCCATCGAAGAAGAACTCTATATGGGTAATTATGGATCAGTTTACGAAGTGTCCACACTTTTTGGTCGTGCATATGACGTATACATTGGCCAAGTTGGCAGACATGTATATTGCTGAAATTGTGAGCTTGCATGGGGTACCAAAGTCTATCATATCAGATGGGGATCTGCACTTTATAGCGAGATTTTTGGAGTGTTTGCATATGGCGTTGGGAACTCGGCTAAATTCTAGTACTTCATATCATCCTCAGATGGATAATCAGTCTGAACATGTTATCCAAGTGTTGGAGGATATGTTGCGGTGTTTTATTATTGATTTTCAAGGAACTTGGGAGAAGAAATTACCGTTGGTAGAGTTTGCTAATAACAATAGTTATCAGGTGAGCATTCAGATGGCTCTGTATGATACTTTGTATGGTAGGAGGTTTCGTATGCCACTTGTTGGGCTGAGGCAGGTGAGAAGTATGTTTCCATGCTTGATGTGTTGAAGGGCAATAATGAGAAAGTGAAGCTTATTAGTGATCGATTAAAGGCATCTTCGGATCGACAAAAATCCTATGTTGACTTAAAGCGTAGGGAAATTGAGTTTGCGGTTGGTGCTATGGTGTTTTTAAAGGTTCCACCTTGGAAGAATGTGATAAGGTTTAGTCGTAAAGGTATGTTGAGTCTGAGGTTCATTGGGCTTTACGAGGTGCTGGAGCGCATTGGTCCAGTTTCTTATAGGTTGAGGTTACTGGTGGAGTTGGAGAAAATACATGATGTATTCTATGTATCGATGCTTTGGAGGTATAAATCAGATCCGTTGCATGTGATGCCAGTTAAGGAGATTGAGTTGTGTCCAGATTTGATCTATGTTGAAGAACCGGTGAAGATTTTGGATACCATCAGTAAGGTTCTTCATGGGAAGACTGCTGAGTTAGTGAAGGTGTTGTGGCGACATGGAGTGGTCGAGGAAACCACGTGGGAAAGTAATGAGGATACGAAGAAGCAATTTTCGTATCTTTTCCCTTTAGGTAAATTTTGAGGATGAAATTTCTTAAGTGGGAGAGAGTTGTAACTCCCCGATTTTGGGCCTAGAAGATTAGTGGCCCGTGTTAGACAGTTCGGGAGAATGAGGTTAGCTAATTCGACTAGTTTCGGGAAATAATTTGAAATAAATAGTTTTTGGTTAAAATAAATTTGGAAAAAATATCCTAAAATATTTAATTAATGTATTAAACATATTTGAAGTGTTAATTTGATAAAATCAATTCGAACTAAAAGACATTTCAGATTAGTGACCAAAATGTAAAGATTTCAAAAATGTTTTAGTGACTAAAATGTAAAAGGGCTAAAACTTAGAATCTTTAGAGAGCTTTTATCTCATTTGTTTTTAATCAGAATTCTCACTTAATTGGGTTATTTTTAAAGTTTTTTTTAATGAGATATTAAAAGGATTTTTTGATCTATTAATCATTTTCACCTTTTTCTCACGTAACTAACCCAAAATCATTTTATCTCATTTTCTTTTCAGCCAAACTATATTTTCTCTTCAAAGATTTTCAGAGATCTCTTGATCTTCGTTTCACTTTGATTTCCTTTTCATCTCCTATTCTTTTATCAAATATCTTCCATTTTTCTTGGAGTTTTACAAATTAATTGAGCCATTTAAGGAGATGAGTCGTCCTTAAAGGTAATTTTCATTTTCTCTCATTTAATCAAGGTTCTTTATTGAAATTCCCAAGTGTTTGGCTCTTAGACATTGTTTTCTTAAGGGATTTTGATATTTGATTCAATATAAATGGATTATATCAAGTTTTGATTGCGTTTTGTTTAAAGATTGTTAAGTAAAGAATTTCTTGAGGTATTGATCTATTGAAACCATATTTTTGATGTGTTTTGATACCACTAAGTGAGGTTAATAAAAGGAATCCCAAAACTATTTGATTAGTTAATGTTCTAGGTTGTTTTCATGAGAATTTGTGTTAAGATTAGGTTCTTGTGGTTGCTGGAGGTATAAGGATGATTTGGTTATGTTTCTTGATGTTTGGATGATCAAATCATTAGGAAGTAACTGGGCTTTGTTTAGTTGTAGTTAGAGTTGGTCTTCGGTAGTGTTTGGATGGTGTTTGGTTGAGGACTATTGGAATTGCAGGGGGATATTAATTATTGGTGCTTTGGATGCATAATAATGCATCTTTCCTCTGGTTTTGTGTAGCCAAAATAGGGGAGAGTGATTCATTGCTGGTCAGTGGAAATTTAGAGGCTTTAGAAGCATGATTTTCGAGTCGGCAAGAGAGGCTTTGTGTGTCGGTGAGTGGAAATGTATTTTGGAGCTCTTAAAGGTTTGAAAAGTAACCTTGGGAGTTTAGTTTAAGTCTAGCCAACTTAACTAAGCTTGGAAGTAAGTATACGGTGGTTTGATCTCAATTAATTGGTTTGGCATATGTTTTATAAATGCAAGATTTGATTTTGTGAGAAAGGGGCCATGGTGGCCGGAGAAGATGAATGATGGTGGTTTGTGTGTGATTAGTGGTTAGAGATTTGTTTTTGAGGGTAAACTATAACCTTTTCCTATCTTTTATAATTGTTGTCTAAGATAAAATTGAATAGTTTTTAAGGCTAAACTATAACCTTTCTCTATCTTTTAGGACAAATGGCTAAGATAGAACCATTAAAAAAACACTACCAGGCATCTTGTGATTGAATAGAGGTGAATATAAGAGGAAGTAATTAGGCATTCTTCATCGGACAGATCCGATGATTTGCCAGTAGCGGAAGAAAAATAATTTTATTATCGTAGAAGAGAACCGGCGTCAGGATCGTCTGTGGCTCAGATACCATGTGAGAAAGGGGCCATGGTAGCCGGAGAAGATGAACGATGGTGGTTTGCGTGTGATTGGTGGTTAGGGATTTGTTGTTTGAAGAAGATGAACATGATATTTTCCAGGGAGAACAATGTGTTCTCTGTATTTTCTCTTATTATTCTTTTATTAAATGTGTATGAGGTGATCCTTTAAATATGCAATTACACAGTTTTAGTATAGCTAAAACTATACTTTTATCTCTAATTTAAATAAGACTTTATCTCTACTTTATTTCTAATTTAAAAAAAACTTCTAGTAAATCTAAACTACTAGTTACTGAATTAGAAATAAACTTTAAGTACACGGTTACAATCCACGCCCCCCTCAAGTTGGTGAGTAAACGTAGTAGAGAACTAGCTTGGATCTTGAATGCGATGCCTTGTGCAAAAAAGAAGAAGAAAAAAACCAACAATTTTATTTTTGCTAATTTTTTTGACAGCAACTCAAACTTCAAGTGTTGTTCTTTAGAGAAAAAAGGCTCCCCCTTTCTTGAGAGTTTGATTTGATTGATGCATCAGTTAGAATATCAGGATTCTCCACTGGATGCTCCAGCATGCACTTCATGACTAGATTTCTGATGCGAAAGATGTAGGTTGTGATGATAGGAACCTACACTCCCCCTCAAGCCGGTAGTTACACATACTAAATACTCAGCTTGGATCTTTGATATAAATTCCTTTCCCTATCTTTTACAGTGGATGGCTAAGATAGAACTAAGTAGTTTTTAAGGCTAAACTATAACCTTTCCTATCTTTTATAATGGATGTCTAAGATAAAATTAAATAGTTTTTAAGGCTAAACTATAACCTTTCCTTATCTTTTAGGAGGGATGGCTAAGATAGAACCATTAAAAAACACTACCAGGCATCTTGTGATTGAATGGAGGTGAATATAAGAGGAAGTAATTAGGCATTCTTCATCGGACAGATCCGGTGATTTGTCAGTAGCGGAAGAAAATTAGTTTTATTACCGCAGAAGAGAACCAGCGTCAGAATCGTCTGTGGCTCAGATACCATGTGAGACGGCCATGGTGGCCAGAGAAGACGAACGATGGTGGTTTGTGTGTGATCGGTGGTTAGGGATTTGTTGTTTGAAGAAGATGAACAGGATCTTTTCCAGAGAGAACAACGTGTTTCTCTGTATTTTCTCTTATTATTCTTTTATTAAATGTGTATGAGGTGAGCCTTTAAATAGGCAAGTACAAAGTTTTAGTATAGCTAAAACTATACTTTTATCTCTAATTTAAATAAGACTTTATCTCTACTTTATTTCTAATTTAAAGAAGACTTCTAGTAAATCTAAACTACTAGTTACTGACTTAGAAATAAACTTTAATTACACGGTTGCAATCCACGCTCCCCCTCAAGTTGGTGAGTAAACGTAGTAGAGAACCAGCTTGGAACTTGAATGCGACGCCTTGTGCAAAATAGAAGAAGAAGAAGAAGAAGAAGAAAAAACCAATAATTTTATCTTTGCTGATTTTTTTTATAGCAACTCAAACTTCATGTGTTGTTCCTTAGAGAAAAAATGCTCCCCCTTTCTTGAGAGTTTGATTTGATTGATGCATCAGTTGGAATATTAGGATTTTCCACTGGATGCTCCACAGGATGCTCCAATATGCACATCATGACTGGATTTCTGATGTGAAAGATGTAGGCTGTGATGACAGGAATCTACACTCCCCCTCAAGCTAGTAGTTACACATACTAAAAACTCAGCTTGGATTTTGATGTAAATTCCCTTCCCTATATTTTACAATGGATGGCTAAAATAGAACTAAGTAGTTTTTAAGGCTAAACTATAACCTTTCCCTATCTTTTATAATGGATGTCTAAGATAAAATCGAATAGATTTTAAAGCTAAACTATAACATTTCCCTATCTTTTAGGATGGACGGGTAAGATAGAACCATTAAAAAAACACTACCAGGCATCTTGTGATTGAATAGAGGTGAAAATAAGAGGAAGTAATTAGGCATTCTTCATTAGAAAGATCCGATGATTGGTCAGTAGCGGAAGAAAAATAGTTTCATTACAGCGAAAGAGAACCGGCGTCAGGATCATCTATGGCTTAGATACCATGTGAGAAAGGGGCCATGGTGGCCAGAGAAGATGAATGATGGTGGTTTGTGTGAGATCGGTGGTTAGGGATTTATTGTTTGAAGAAGATGAATAGGATATTTTCTAGAGAGAACAACGTGTTTCTCTATATTTTCTCCTATTTTCTTTTATTAAATGTGTATGAGGTGAGCCTTTAAATAGGAAATTATAGAGTTTTAGTATAGCTAAAACTATACTTTTATCTCCAATTTAAATAAGACTTTATCTCTACTTTATTTCTAATTTAAAGAAGACTTCTAGTAAATCTAAACTACTAGTTTTGACTTAGAAATAAACTTTAATTACACGGTTAGAATCTAAACTCCCCCTTAAGTTGGTGAGTAAACGTACTAGAGAACCAGCTTGGATCTTGAATGCGATGCCTTGTGCAAAAAAGAAGAATAAGAGAAAAACCAACAATTTTTTCTTTGCTAATTTTTTTTGACAGCATCTCAAACTTCATGTATTGTTCCTTAAAGAAAAAATGCTCCCCCTTTCTTGAGAGTTTGATTTGATTGATGCATCAGTTGGAATATAAGGATTCTCCATTGGATGCTCTACAAGATGCTCCAACATGCATATCATGACTAGATTTCTGATGCGAAAGATGTAGGCTGTGATGACAGGAATCTACACTCCCCTCAAGCTGGTAGTTACACATACTAAAAACTTAGCTTGGATCTTTGATGTAAATTTCTTTCCCTATCTTTTACAATGGATGGCTAAGATAGAACTAGGTAGTTTTTAAGGCTAAACTATAACCTTTCCCTATCTTTTATAATGGATGTCTAAGATAAAATCGAATAGTTTTTAAGGCTAAACTATAACATTTCCCTATCTTTTAGGACGTATGGCTAAGATACAACCATTAAAAAACACTACCAGACATCTTGTGATTGAATGGAGGTGAATATAAAATGAAGTAATTAGGCATTCTTCATCAGACAGATCCGATGATTTTTCAGTAGCGAAAGAAAAATAGTTTTATTACCATGGAAGAAAACCGGCGTCAGGATCATCTGTGGCTCAGTTACCATGTAAGAAAGGGGCCATGGTGGCCGGTGAAGATGAACGATGGTGGTTTGTGTGTGATCGGTGGTTAAGGATTTGTTGTTTGAAGAAGATGAACAGGATATTTTCCAGAGAGAACAATGTGTTTCTCGGTATTTTCTCTTATTATTCTTTTATTAAATATGTATGAGGTGAGCCTTTAAATAGGAGGCAATTACAGAGTTTTAGTATAGCTAAAACTATACTTTTATCTCTAATTTAAATAAGACTTTATCTCTACTTTATTTCTAATTTAAAGAAGACTTCTAGTAAATCTAAACTACTATTTACTGACTTAGAAATAAACTTTAATTACACGGTTACAATCCACATATTTTAATGCACATTTTGCTACCTACTATTTATATACATGATTTTCATATGAAATGTGATGGATTTGGTTATGTACATGGATTCTTATGAGTTTCGGTAAATGGTTTCTGAAATAGATGTGTAAGTTGTTTCATACATGGTTTATTGCATTTGAATATGAATTGTGTTTCTTATGGAAAAACAGTGAGGTACCATGTTTAAAAAGTATATATTGGCTAAGTGACAATGAAGTAAAAGTTATCGGATATAGTTGGCAAGCCATAGGGTTTAAAGTGTATTATAATAAGTTGCCTCATGCTCTTGAGGGGTTGTGATTGTACCGTATACTCAGGCCACTGAGAATCGCAGCTCTTGAGGGGTTGTGATTGTACCATTATATTCGAGCAAGTGGATACATATAGGTGCGTTAAAGGAATCACCGAGAAATATGTGTATCCGATATGTTTTTATAAAATGTTATGGAATCGTTTTGGTCACTATAATGCCAATATAGGAACTAATGTATCAAGATGGTTTGAAAAGGGTTTGCATATTATGTAGTATGCATGTATTGCTCTTTAAGCTTTGAAAATGAAATGAGTATGCATAGGGAGGCTTAAATTGAGGTTTTTGCATATGGGATTATGTGTATGGTCTTGATACATGTTTTGTGCATGTTTTAATATGCATATGAATGAGAGTTACAAATGTTTAGAAATTTAAAGAATGGTAGGCTGATTTGGTTTAAAACTTAGTTTTGCATAACGGTTTTAAAATGCATCGACGAGTGTTTTTGAGCATCCCTCACTAAGCATATCATGCTTACGCTCCATTCTCATCCTTGCAGATAAGTGAGATTTTGGAGGCAGCATTTGAGCAAGAGGATATCCAAGAACTTGTCTTTTGCAAGTATGGCTTTTATATTTGGTTTTGTAGTAATAAAGGGCAATGTGACCAAGGGTGTTTGAGAGACTTGTAGTGAGATGTTTCCTGTTTGTACATGTTTCTCCATTGGTTTTGGACTTGCTGAATGTTGTTTAAGGGTGAAGAGAAGCTAGGGAAAGTTTATGCATGTTTGGGTAGATCTCATGCCTATAGGTCTACCTTGATGACTTCTTTTGATTCTATGATGGCCATTCTTTTATGATTTGGTAGTATTTTTATGATGTTTAGTTTGTATGATGTTTATTTGTGATTGGGGTATGTTTGGCTATGCCTAGATGTCATATGTTTGGCCAAAAGGTCATTACAGGTTTAGTCGTTCCGATATTGGTACCATAGGATTGGTACGCGGGTCTAAAATAGGCTCAAAGTTTCCAGATTTTCAATAGGGCATCGATACATTTAGCCACAGTATCGGTATGCCTTTATGGAATTTATACCAGGTATCGATACATGGGGAACCATATCGGTACGTGTTTTAGTTACTAGAATCCTCTATTTCTAATATGTGCTATTGGGATCGGTACTCAAGTAAGTGTACCAGTACGTGGATGTTTCATTGGCTGGTACCAATACGGGGGTGGCCTGTACCGGTGTAGTTTCTATTAATTCAGTTATATGCCTGCCATTATTTTAGTTCTTTGCAAATTGGTCATTGTTTTATTTGATGTTCGATTCATGTTGATTTTGTTATCCAATCTTGCATTAATCTCATACAGAGGCATGAAATGAACCTAATTAAAGGTTGGTAACAATAAATTGGAATTTGACCTTTTTTTAAGAAATTATGATTTGGTCCCTAAGGGGTTTAATCTTGCGATCGAATGCTTGTTATGTATTCCGTTGTAGTTCATTTCACCATAGAACTTAATAAAGCAGTTAGGCAAGATAAAAAGGAAAAAAATGGACCGATTTAGGTGGTTTAGTTTGGGTTTGCTTAGGCAAACCTAATATGGCTTATGTGATTCAGTTTTGGAGGCTAGGCTAGGTTACGGGGGTTACAACTTACATAGTTTTGCATATAGGATGTGGTTGCTTATGCTTATGCACTAATGTTTCAAACATTCTTAAAACGATACTAATAATCAATTGATGTGATGACAATGTTGAATTGTGCCTTTTATCTCTTTTGATTGGTGGATTGAAATGAGTTTAGGAAGCATGCCTCTAGTATTGTGACATGATGCAATTCATCTTTGACTGCTTTTGATATTGAGGGCTTTTGGCTTGTTTTAGTCCTTAGTTTTATAGTGTTTATGTATGTGTTTGATCTAAGCATGTTTGGGGTATCAATTGAATGTTAAACCAACAAAATTAGACATTTCAGGTCCAGGGGTATCGATACTCGATCCCAGTATCGACACACGCTTTGAAAAATTAGCTTGGGTATCGATACTCGATGAGGTATATCAGTAAGAGTTTTAGCTACTAAAATATGGGATTTTGGTATTTTGGCCTGGATATCAATACTCGAGGAAAGATATAGGTACTTCCTTTGAAAATTAGGTCTAGTATCAACACCCGATCCCGAGTACCGATACCCAAGGAATTATTTTCAGTTAAAGTGATGGCATGGTTTAGATTCTTCTGTTTTGGTCCCTATTTCGTATGTATGCAAATTGAATGTGTTTAGTTGATCGATTTAAGCTAAAATTAGACAAGTAAGCATGTAACCTAAAAAATTAAGGATTGGTAACATCAAATTTAAGTAAGTCCTCGTAATTTTCTAGATTTATGTTTTGGTTCCTAAATTACAAATTTGTACGTTTGGATGTTGTTCTGTCACCGTTTTGATTGGGTTTTGTAACCGCTACCAGTATGTACACCCTAGGTCATAATGTTGCATCTAGAGAAGATAAAAAGGAAGAAATGGACCTAATTTGAGTTAATTGTTTTGGGTTTCTTTTGGCAAACCCAACGTAGCTTGCTCAGTTCGGTCTGGCATCTAGGCTTGGTCGAGGGGGTTACATTTAGTGGTATTAAAGCCAGGTTTGCGATTGTTGGATGTTGATGTTGATGTTGAAATGCTTGATTGATATTTTATTGTTCGTATACATGCTTATGAATGATGTTGAAGATATATGTTGTGATGGGGTATAAATGGAAACACATTGCCTATTATCGTGGTTTTAAAATGATTTTTAAGGTTGCCTTGGATCCTTCGCCAAATGCTAGCTTAAATCTATTATGTTATGTTGCATAGCATAGGCTTTTATATGTATGCCTCCGAGATATGAGACTTGAGCTACTACGAATAATGTCGAGGATGGGCAGAACAATGAGGAAGGATTAGTTCCTCGCAATCCTCTTCCTCGACCTATTCCTCTTATTCGTGCTGGTTTTGGGGGTGTACCTCAGGCTCCGTAAGGGCTAGTTTTTGGTAATATGATGATATTGATCCAAGCGATGACGGGAGCTTTTCAGGCAATGATAGCTAGAGTACATGTGCAAGCACCAATGCCTGCAGTTGCCGTTAACCATGGGTTACCGTTGGAGCGCCTTTATAGTTTGAGAGGTGTAGAATTCAGAGGAATGGATTTTGAGGCGGCTATCATTGGTCAGATAGAATGTAACAATGCACATAAGCTAGGCAATACCGTATCTTTGTTGCACGGTGATGCCTATCATTGGTGGGTAACCACGATTGCTGGAGTTTCAGATACTGATATGAATTGAGAATTCTTTCAGAGAGCTTTCAAGAGAAATTATCTCAGTCTGCAGTATCAAGCTGCAAAAAGCTAGAGTTTATGTCATTGGTGCAAGGTGTCATATCAGTGTCTGAGTATGAGGTGAAGAGAAACGCACTCTAGTTATGCTGAGTGATAGAACAAGAGGTTGCATAATAAGCGATACAAACCGGATCACAAGCGTGGTGTCGGTGGTGGCCATAATTAGTGTGTATGTGTTGCCACCGATTGTGTGGTGTCGGTGGTGGCCATAATTAGTGTGTACGTGTTGCCACCGATTGTGAGTGTAACCTCCTTAGCCCGGCCTAGCCGAAATCGAACTAAAAGAGCCACAATAGGTTTGGCGAAGCAAACCCAAGCTAAAACCCTAAACCGAGCCTATTTTTTTCTTTTTATCTTCTCTAGATACATTTCATTAATGTCTTATGTGAACATGCTTCAACGGTAGCGTTACATTTAGATCAAATTACAAAACATGGTCCAACTGATTAACGATTCACACAAGGGACCATAACCTAAATACTGCAAATTACAGGGCATTTGTCACAATTATGATTACCAACCTTTGATTAATCCAATTACATGCTTCCAGGTTAATTTCCATTCCAAAACCATTACTCAAGCTCAAACAATTACATTCATAACAATCAAGGACTAATTTGCAAGATTTCCAAACTTCCACGTAACAAGATTGCATAAAAACAACATAGCGTACCTATACAGGCGAGCCCGTACTGATACAAAATAACAGACATAATGTCTTAGCGTATAGATACATTAAGGCCCGTACCGAAACGATGTGTTGACCAACTAGTACCGGTATAGCTTTGACCCGTACCGATCTCCTTCACATTTTCCTCAAAACTAAGGATTCCAATAACCAAAATGCGTACCGATACGGCACCCCGCGCACCGGTACAATGTGTTAAAATCGAAGGGGCCGTACCAATCCTTAAACCCCTATACTGGAACAAGCGTTCATATTCCTTATGGCATACTAATATGGTGGCTAGGCGTACCAGTACCCAAAGCTTTAACTTGATAAATTGATCCCAACAGGTCCCCGCGTACCGATCCTGAGGTACCCGTATCGGTACGCTGAGGCCTGTAATGACCTCTAGGTCCAAAATATGACACTTTGTCTCACTTTAATCAACATTAGCACCTAGCTAATCAACATATAACATCATCAATATGATTGAACTTCAACATAACAACAACATGAGCCAACCTAACATATCTAGCATACTCAATCACAAATCTAAAGGCATGCTTCCTAGTTCACATCCAAAACATAAAACCAAACACAACACAACCACATTAAGTCACTTACAAAACCAAATCAACCAATACAACCTACTCAAATAGGGAGTTCATCAAAAACCCTCCCAAAACATTATTTGACATGTTGCCATTATTACTACTTTTCAACGTTCCAAACCGTACATTGAAAACAAGTCCTTGGATTTCCTTTCTTTGCTTCCTCGCTGCCTCAATTCTTAATTCTCTGCATTGATGGAAAAGAGAGCGCAAGCATACTAGGCTTAGTAAGGAATGCTCAAACAACAACCATCATCAATGCAAGTTAAACCATTTCACACTTCTTTTGAAAAAAACACTTTTCAAAACTCTTTAAACATCGTCGCAACATCATGCCTTAATAAAACCATGCACTTAACATTTCCAAAATAGCATATTAAACCATACGCAACATGTATCATGGATTCTACAGCAAAGTCCCATTTGCTACCCTAAATTTAAGCTTTCTCATGCATACTACTAATGCAAGGCTTAAAGAGTAAAACATGTTTAAACCACATTAAACAACATAATCCATCTCATGATACGTAACAATTATATTGGCTTCCAAGTGATCAATTACCAAGTTTACACTTTACAAAACATAACATCGGATACACAGATTCAACAAGTTTTCCCTCAACACTTAACAAACAATCTACCGGCAGCACAAGGCTCAAACACGAGAGTATTCAGTACACATAAAACTTTCCACCGTTGTGACACTCGTGGTGGAGTATTCGGTACACATAACCCCTCAACACCACTCATCGGTACGATGTTTAACCTATTAACGAGAGTCTTTGGTACATATAAACCCCTCAACCATTAGGGTACTTAGATGGAGTATACGGTACTCCTTATAAAACCCTCGACATCCAAGGTGACTTATTATAGTGCACTATCAATCCTATGGCCGGACAACTATATCCGATTTCATTTTCAAACCTTTTCATTCCATCACTTGCCAATATAATTCATTTTAACAGAACAACTCACTGTTTTCATATACATCATCCAAATTATTTAACCAATGTAATAAACCTTGCATTAACCAATGTTCATAAACATTAACAAAACGGGCATAACTTTCAAATGCATCAACATCATTTTTAACCAATTTCCAGCATTAAACCATGCTCAAAACATGCATATACAATGAGTAATTAAACCATGTACAACAAGTGGATCAAACTATTAGCCAAACCGAGTTTGAGAGAGAATTCATCTTTTACTTACTTTCGAGCTTAGATCAGCATTTCAATCTTGATCTAAACCCCCAAACACAACTTTTAAACCTTTGGAAAGCTATAAATCTCGTTCTCACTCACCGACTCACAAGCCTCACTTGCTGATGCGATAGCTACGCCTCTAAAGCTTTCAAAACCAACGTTCAATCTTGAGGAGCAACTTCCCCTATTTATCTACACAAAAATAGAGGTACATTACATCAAAATGCAATCAATAACACAACAACACCAATCCTAAACATCCTTTATCCAAAACCTCTCCACAACACCCAAAATTAACAACAAACCTCTTCCAAACTTAACCCAGCCACAACCTAATGTTTCAACACATCAATTAACAACTAAAAACACCTCTCTAACATCCTTATATCTCCAGCATTCAATAAACCAGTACAACTCCTCAAAAACACATAACTAGCAACTTAGAAAATTAGAAATTCACATAGTTTCGGGATTCCAATGTTAAAACCCATCTATTAACATTATTCAACATCAAAATTATGATTAAAATCACTCAAGAACTCAGCAAAATAGAGTTCATACGAAAATCCTTTAATTAAATCGATTAAGCCGCCATTTAATCAATTTTCTACAATTAAATCATCAAATCAAGTTAGAAAACATGTGTAAAGGATCAATAACTTGGGAATTTCAATAAAGAACCTTATATTAGAGGAGAAGAACAAACCTCACCTCTAATGGTTGCTTTTCCCCTTAATTAGATGGTTTCCAAAGCCAAAACAATGAGAAATCAAGTTTATTTTGTTATAAAACCATTATAGTCTCAATTGAAATCAAAAGATTGATTAAAACAAGATTTTACCTAAAGAATTTAAAGAAAGAAAAGGTGTTTGGCTGGAGAGAAAATATTTTTATGAAAAGTTAGTTACATCAAATTTGGGCTTAAACCAAAAAACAACCCTCAAACTATGTCTTTTTTCTGTTTTTGGCCCTTAAACTATAATTTGGGCAAAACAGGCCCTTAAACTATATTTTTTGGTCATTTTAAGTCTCTAAACTATTTTTTGGTCAAAATAAGTACCTAAACTATGACATTTTTCTTTTTTTAGTCCCCAAAACTATCAATTGGTCAAAAAATCTTTATGATGTGTCAACATCTTATTAGTCGAAATAATTTTCTTTTGACTTAAATAACTATCAGACTTAAAATGACCAGAAATGATAGTTTAGGGGCTTATTTTGATAATATGATATTTTAAAATTTAAAAAGAACATAAATATTTATGGCTTTAACGGTTGACCGTTAACTTTAACCAACATTGACCGTTAATTTTAAAATTTAAAAAGAACATAAATATATTTTTTTAAAATTTTAATTTTTTTCTAATTTTTATATATGTTTTAAAATTTAAAATTTTGTAGAAATGACAAGTGGCATTACCCTGTTGCAACACGTGTCAAATTTGTTTTAAAAAAATCGTTAAAGTTAACGGTCAATATTGGTCAAAGGGCCAAATTGATTTTTTTCTTGAGTTTAAGGGGCTTAATTGAGTGCAAACAAATTTTATTGGCTTAATTGCCTTTTTTACAAAAGTTTAGGGGCTATTATACCCTTAAGCCAATATTTATGTTAGAAAAGCCTATAAAATGATATTTTTGTAACCATGGACTTAAAGTGACCAATAATGATAGTTTAAGGGCTTATTTTGCCCAAATCATAGTTTAGGTACTTAAAGTGACCAAAAATGATAGTTTAAGGTCCTATTTTGCCCAAATCATAGTTTAAGGGACAAAAGCAGAAAATGACATAGTTTAAGGGTTGTTTTTTGGTTTAAGCCTCAAATTTGTTTTAAAGATTTTAATTGCCAATTAATTCTCCAAGCCATTAATATTATTTTAAACCCTTTTAAAATAGCTAATTAAGGGAAAAAGTCTGATATTAGACTTTAGGGTAAATAGCTCCTTAAAGATTCAAAATTTTGACCATTTTACAAAATAGTCACTAAAAACAGTTTTAAAACTTTACATTTTGGTCACTAACCAAAATGTCCACTTTTCGGACCCCTTTTTGTAAAATTAATTCTACTAAAATCATTTCCATAATAAATAATGATTTAGATAATATTTCCAGATTTTTAACCCTTCAAAAAATATTTAATCCATTTTAAACTCGAATTCTCTAATTTGATCCAACGGACCGTCTAAACCACTTGGGAAATTCTAGGCCCAAAATTGGGGCATTACAGTGAGCATTGTGGAATGTGTCATTCATGTGTGTGCTGGGGGGGTAACACCTAGAGCTTGTTGGGAGTGTGGGTCATCATCATCAAAAGTATGATTGTTCGCGTGTTGCGAGAGAGAGACCAGTACAGGCTGCTATTGTACCTGATAGAGGTCGACGCTGTGGCAGGGGTAGTTTTCAAATTCTTGACGATGTTCAAAGGATCGTGGCTCATACAGTTATTGTGGGACCAGAGAATGATGGGCCAGTTCGAGTTTATGCTTATCGCGAGGGCCGTAATGACACCGATGTGATTTTAGGTACTTTTACCTTGCAGTCTTTATCATTATTTTCCTTGGTTAATTCATGTTCCACGCTTTTATACATCCTGAGTGAGCATGCACAGTTATTAGATATTCCTATTGAGTTTTGGATGTTGGTATGTTGGTAACTAGTCCTTTTGTTGAGATGGTTACTGTTAGAAGGTTATATAGGAGATACCCTTTGGTTGTTCATGGCCATGTGTTTACCGCGGATTTGATAGAGTTTCCATTTCATGGTTTTGATGTTATTTTGGGTATGGATTGGCTAAGAGAGCATAAAGTGGTTGTGGATTGTGAATCTAAAAGGATTTTATTGAGGCTTGCTTATTATTACAAGGTTGTGGTGGTTGGAAAAAATGTTAAGTTCTTGTCTAATGTAGTTTCGGCTACGCAAGATAAAAAAGATGATACAAGTGGGTTGTCAAGCATATCTAGCAATTGTGATAAATTCGGACATCAAAAGGGTTCGAGTGTAGAACATTAGGACTATGTGTGATTTTTTGGAAGTGTTTCCTGAAGAGTTACCTGGATTACCGCTAGATAGGGAGGTGGAGTTCAACATTGAGACGTACTCGGGTACGACTCCAGTTTCTATTGCTCTATATCGTATGACACTGGAAGAGGTAAAAGAACTGAAGACTCAACTCCAAGAGTTGTTAGATCAAGGGTTTATCTGACCTAGTGTTTCACCTTGGGGTGCACCTATTCTTTTTGTGAAGAAGAAGGATGGAACAATGCATATGTGCATTGATTACCGGCAAATGAATAAGTTGACGGTTAAAAAAAGTATATATTGCCTCGAATAGATGATTTTTTGATCAATTCCATGGGGTAGTTGTGTTTTCGAAGATTGATTTGAGATCGAGGTATTATCAATTAAATGTTAAGGAAGTAGATGTGACAAAACTGTTTTTCGCACGAGGTATGGCCATTATGAATTTTTGGTAATGCCATTTGGTTTGACTAATGCCCTAGCTACTTTCATGGATATGATGAATAGAGTGTTCCATGAGTATCTCAATCAATTTGTGGTTGTGTTTATCGATGATATCCTGAATATGATCGGCATTTGTGTATTGTGTTGCAAGCTAGTTGTATGCTGAGTTGAGTAAGTATGAGTTTTGGCTTAGAGAAGTGATGTTTCTTGGTCATGAGGTTTCAGTGAAGGGTATTCCCATTGATTCGCAGAAGATTGAGGCTATTCTTAATTGGAAGCAACCTAAGTTAGTATTTTTCTTACATTCGTTGGATATTATCACCGTTTTGTGGATGGATTTTCAAGTATTGTTGCTCCGTTGACGAAGTTGTTGCAAAAGAATGTTCTTTATGTGTGGACAGAGAGTCAATAGCTTAGTTTTGAGAAGTTGAATGAGGTTTTGAATCATGCTCCTGTCCCGATTCAACTCGAGTCTGGTAAGGAGTTTGTAGTCTACAACGATGTTGTAACATCTTGAAAATAGGGTTAGAAGTTTAGAGGTTTGTTGTGTCGGGTTCTACTTGGTCGAGCTGGATTAATCGGTAAAATGAGTTTCGGCAATTAATATTTTTAAAAAATAGAAATGGTCGAGATAAAAATTGGTTTGAGGTACTAAAATGTTTAATTATATTATCAATTGTTTTTGGTAATCAAATTAGGAATTATTTAAATTAATTGAGGTGACATTTTGATCTAGTGACTAAATTGTAAAGATTGCAAAACTATTTTAAGTGACTATTTTGTAAATGGTCCAATGCTGAGAATCCTTAGAGAGATATTATTTTCTAATGTTTTAATAAAAAATCACCACCTTAATAGAGTAAGGAGTTGACGGTTAATTAGTCTCTAAATCATTTTCCTATTCTTTCTAATTTTATCTCCTTATTTTCTATTCCAATTTCCAAACAAGATTTTCAGAAGTACTTGTTGATTTTCAATGGAAAAATTATCATTTGATTCTATTTTTGATTTCTAACAAAACCTTACAAAGATTTCTCAAAGATTTCATCCATTTCGCAAGTTTGATTTCAAGGAAATACTTACATCAATTTTGGTGGGAGTTTCTTCAAAGGTGAAATTTTCTTCTCTTAAAACTAAGGTTCTTTATTGATATTCCCTAGTAGTTGGCTGATACTAGATTGATTTTAACTTAGTTTTGCAATGGATTTCAAGAATTTATTGATTAATTGAGATTTTGATGATTTGCTTAAAGATTTGTTTAAGTTGATGAAACCTGGAGATTTTGATTGGGTAAATTCACATTTTGATAAGGTAAACATAATGTGACATGAGATCGTTGTAGTTTTTGTAGTTTCGGCTATTTTTCGGAAGGATATTGTTAAGGATACAGGGGATTGTTGTTTGGCAGTTATTAGAATGCATAATGATGTATTTTCCCTTTGCTTTTATGTTTTTAAAATAAGGGATAATCAAGGCAAGGTTGCATAGTTGCGTACATCGCTTTTTAGTGGCTCAATTCGCGTTGGCGAGCAAAGTAAAGTGTATCATTGTGTGTATAGACGCGTTAAAGCTCTTTAAAGGTTTGATCGATGGGTCATGGGGGTTTAGTTATAGTATAAAAAGCTTAACTAAGCTCAAGCATAAGTTTTCCCTGTTTTGCTTTTGAGTATCGATTTGATATGAGCTTGCAAATTTCATGTTTTGGATTAAAAGCATGGTTTGATTTACTTACTGTAAATGAATCGTTTTGGATTAATATGAAATGTTTATCAAAGTATATGGATGCCTATGAGCATTGAGATTTATTCTTAGAAGGAATGTCTTGTTTCCTTTGGCAATGTGGTTTTGCATATGAAACAGTTTTGTGAAATGTATTGGAAAATAGTAAGTAAATGTATTTGAAAATGATATATTTGCTATGTGACATAAATGAGAAAGTATTGGACATAGGTTTAATGTGAACTCTAAAATATAATTAATCGCTCCGTGGCTCTTGAGGTATAGCAGTATGGCTACTCGGGTTGATAGTATTCTTTAGTTTCATGCATAAGGGGTAAGCCTATTGATATATGGTAGAGGTAAGTCTATCACGACGGGTAGGGGTAAGCCTATCTTGGGCCGAAATGAGATTAGGTGGAGGCAAGTCTATCGGGGAAATCCGTGTATCCGATGTGGTTTTATAAACATTCTATTTTGAATGAAAGGATAGAGGTTAGTCTATTCGGGGTCACAATACTTGGTAATATATGAGTTACATGAGATATATGAAAAGTGTTTTGATGCATATGGTTGTTATGCATGGTACGTTTTGGAAACAAACGGGAAAATGCTTTGGTTTGACTAAGCATGTGTTTCACTCCAAATGTTATTTGGTTTTCAAAGAGTTTTTGAAATGCATCAATGTTCTTATCTTTGCGCTACCTCACTAAGCATTGTGTGCTTACGCTCCCTTTTCCAATTGATGCAGAGAAATAGGTTTGAGGGGCAGCATTCTCTTGGCAAGGAAGGTACAAGAACAACACAACTATTTGAGTATGAGAGACTTAGTTTTAATTCGGTTAATAAGGCAATGTGTTAGCATGTTGGTGGTGGTTTTGTAATCTATATTTTTATTGTGTTTTGGAGGTTTATATGTTGTGGTTTGATGTGCTATTTTGTTGATGGATTGAAGCATGATTAATGGTTGTTTGCTTATGTTAATTCTTGGAGGCTTACCTAGTTTTGCAGCTAGGTTGAGAATGCTTATGCTTAAATGGTTCAATCATGCTTAAAACAGTTCTAATAATCAATGGATGTGATGCCAATGTTGAATTGTGCCTTGGATTTCTTTTTGAATGTTCAATAGAAATAAGTTTAGGAAGCATGCCTCTAGTGTTATAAAATGATTCAACTCATCTTTAATTGCTTTTGTATTGAGGGCTTTTGGCTTGCTTTAGTCCCTAGTTTGTTGTGTTTATGTTTGTTTTTCATCTAAGCATGTTTGGGGTATCAATTGAATGTTAAACCAGCAAAATTGAACATTTCATGTCCACGGGTATCAATACTTGACCCCCAGTATCAGTACGCCCCTTTAAAAAGTTGGTCTGGGTATCGATACTCGAGGAGGTGTATTGTTACGAATTTTAGCTACTAGAATCTGGGATTTTGATATTGTGGCCTGGGTACTAATACTCGGGGAAAAGTATCGGTACGCCCCTTAGGAAAATAAGCTTGGTATCTATACCCTGTCCCGAGTACTGTTACCCAAGGAATTATTTTTCAGTTAAAATGATGGTATAGTTTTAGATTCTTCCTTTTTGGTCTCTGTTTGTATGTATGTAAATTGAATGTGTTAAATTGATCGGTTTAAGCTGAAATTTGACAAGTATGCATTTAACCTGATTAATTAAGGGTTGGTAACTTCAAATTTAAGTAAGTCTTCATAATTTCCCAGATTTACACTTTGGTCCCTAATTTGCAATCTTGTACGTGTGGATGTTGGCCTGACACCATTTCGGTCAAATCTTGTAACCGCTACCAGCATGTACAGCCTTGGTCATAATGTTGCATCTAGACAAGATAAAAAGAAAAAATGGACCTAATTTGAGTTATTTGTTTTAGGTTTGTTTCGGTAAACCCAATGTAGCTCGCTCAATTTGGTCTAGCGTCTAGGCCGGGTTGAGGGTATTACAGATGTGTCCTATGTTGGATTGGGTTGTGTATTGATGCAAGACAAGAAGGTTGTGTCTTATGCGTTAAGGTAATTGAAAGTTCGTGAGTGCAACTACCCAACTCATAATCTAGAGCTTGCGGCATTTGTGTTTGCTTTGAAGATTTGGAGACATTATCTTTATGGTGAGAAGTGTATTGTTTACACCGATCATAAGAGTTTGAAGTACTTTACACCTCAAAATGAGTTGAATCTTAGGCAAAAAAGGTGGATCGAGTTTCTTAAAGATTACGACTTGTCAATTGAGTATCATCCCAAAAAAGCCAATATGGTAACAGACGCATTGAGTCGTAAGGCTATTGTTGAGCTTAGGGCAATGTTTGCAAGGTTGAGTGTGATGCAGGAAGGTGGATTATTGGCTGAGTTGCAAGTTAAGCCTACATTGTCTCAAATGGTCAAAGCGAGGCAACCATATGATGATTTTTTAGTTCCGCATGTTAAGAATATTTCAGGTGGTAATCTGACAGATTTCCATTTTGATGATGATGGTGTTTTGTGCTTTAAAGGTTGAATTGTTGTGCCGAAAGATTCAGACTTGAGGCTTACTATTTTAACTGAAGCTCATTCTAGTCCTTTTGATGTGCATCCTGGTAGTACAAAGATGTAGCGGGATTTGAAGGAATTGTATTATTGGGTTGGCTTGAAGAAGGACGTGGCCGAGTTTGTTTCTCGTTGCATGATGTGTCAGCAAGTTATGGCTGAAAATCAGTTTCCTTCTAGGTTGTTGCAACCTGTTCAGATTCCAGAATGGAAGTGAAAAGAGATTACTATAGATTTTGTGACGTGTTTGCCTTTGGCACATTCCTAAAAGGATTCGATTTGGGTTATTGTCGATCGTTTATGAAGTGTGCGTATTTCCTTGCTGTGCATACGATGTATACGTTGGACAAGTTGGCGAATATGTATATTGTTGAAATTATAAGGTTATATGGGGTTCCTAAGTTGATTATATCATATAGGGATTCTTGTTTTACATCAAGATTTTGGGAAAGCCTTCAGACAGCTTTGGGCATAAGGTTTAATTTTAGCACGTCCTATCATCCTCAGACGGATGGTCAGTCTGAACGTGTTATTCATATTTTGGATAATATGTTAAGATGTTGTATAATTGAGTTTCAAGGGACATAGGAGAAGCAACTACCGTTGGTGGAGTTCGTTTATAATAATAGTTATATGTAATACCCCAATATTTGGTTAGTGACCAAAACGTAAAGAATCAAAAGTTGGTGGTTTTAGTTCAATGACTAAAACGTAAATTTTTAAAGTTTGGTGACTAAAGTGAAAAGAAGAGAAAATTTCAGGGACAAATACAGTAATTTTCCCATATATTATTTTTATACCATAAATGAATAGCTCATCCCGGTATAAAAATTTTGGCGGGAATCAGATTTTTGGTACGGGATTTGTATGAAAAGCTATAAAAATGATATGTTTCGGTATTTAATTCGGATGATCGTCTGAGCTCAGAATGTTATGGAAATCTGATGGAAGTCTTAGGAAGACCCCAGGAACATGATATTATGGTTCTGAATCATTTTTGATCGATTTAGATTTGATTGTATACAATATTTGGTATAGTGTATAAAATGGCATTTTTGAAAATAGGAGGATTCAATAATGGCAAAATGGTCATTTTGCTTATACTTTTTAGATATCTTTGATTATGATATAAGGATAAGCATAGGTGTCAACACCCAATTGGTTATAATTAAGGGGTAAAATGGTTATTTACTATGAAGGAGATTTTTTATTTTATATTAAGGTTAAATAAGCCAAGTGGCATGAAAATAAAGAAAAAAAAAGTTTGAAAATTTGTTCATATTCTCCTCCATTTCCGTGAGTCTCCAAGGCAAGGTAAGGAAGATTTCAATTCAATTTTTGAGCTTGATTTGGGTGATTTTTGGATTAGGACATGAAACAAAGATTTATTCTCCATTGAATTCTCTTTCATTTGGTATAAGTTTTGAATGGTTTCCATGCTTCTAAGTTGATATTGGAGTTTAGGGTGGATGAAGAGCATGTTGGAATTTCATGTTTTATATATTATTCAAGTTGGATATGAAGTTATGATGTTGTTTTTATGCTTGAATTGATGAAAATTTCATGGATTGTATTTTAGAGATCATTCGATTATATTGAGAAATTAGAGGGAACTATTGCAAAAAATTTATTTGTGATGGAAATGATTGTAGAATCTTGAATATGATGTTTTGAGATTGAATTTATGCTTGAATCAAGTTGAAAATATTGGATAAAATGACCCTTCATATTCGGCTATTAGGGAGAAAATTTGGGAAAATTTTGGAGAAAATTTCCCTAAGGCTAGAAATGATATAAGAATGAATTTACAAGCTTTAGAATGTTGTTTGGATTAATTTGGAAGTTTGCAAAGTGTTGAGGACCAAATTTCAAGTTTAAGGAAATATGAGCTTGAAATGGAAATTGATTACAAATTAATGTGTTAAGCTTGAATGTATAGTTGGAATACTTGAAAATGTTATTTAGTGCTTGAAGTTGAAGTTCAATGGCTAGGGATCATTTTGAATAATTTGGAAATATTGAGATGAATTCTAAAAGAATTCATTTCATGGTCGAATTGTGGGATTTGAAATTTTATTGTGAAATTATTGATGGATATGAATAGTAAGGGATTTGAAATGTCATTTTGGAAGTATCAAGGTTAACATTGATGTTGTGAAATCGAATTCGTATCGAAAGAATTTTTAGGAATATTATTCCAAATATGCGCCTATGTTAGAATGATCTAACATATATTTTGAATCGTATGTGTTGGTAAATATCATTGTGTAGATTGTGATTGAAATCGTGAAAAAAGCAAGCTTAAAGGCAAAGAAAAAGTTCAAGAGTGAAGCCAAAAGTGATAGTATGGTTTGCTAGTGAGGCAACAGGTGAGTGCATTCTTACCTATTATATATATATATATATATGATATGAGGAAGACTTGCGATAAGTCAACCTCGAATCATTTGGAAGAAAAAGGATTTTAATCATAAATTGATATATTTTTACAATGGTTTTGAAATGGTTTATGATAATTTTATTATTGTATATCGATGATATGTTATAGAATGATTTATGGTATAATGGAGTATGAACTACTCCATTATTTTGATTTTTTGATAATGAGCTATTTACCATCTATAGAATGATATATTGCAAAGGTAATGATATTGTTTTATTGCCCATGATTTCCATTGAGAGTTACAGTATAGTGGCATGCCATAGAGTCTAGCAGCTGAGCTCGACACTTTATGTGTTTATCGTTACTGGAACTTTTTGTGTCTTTCGTTTATCGGCACTCTATATGTCTATTGATTATCGGCACTTTATGTGTCTATTGATTATTGCCCTTTATGGTTTATCGATTATTGGTCTTTATGGCCTAGTAGTCTGGG
The DNA here is from genome assembly GCA_019671005.1 of Hibiscus mutabilis. NCBI lineage: Eukaryota > Viridiplantae > Streptophyta > Magnoliopsida > Malvales > Malvaceae > Hibiscus > Hibiscus mutabilis. Next base: position 23,049,591 of record CM033719.1, on the reverse strand, counting down.
ACTACACTACTTGCATACTTAGTTTCTCTCTATATGAAATTCTTGGGCTAATGGTATAAAGAACTTTTATAGAATGATCTTTGATATGATTCAGATGGAAATGATTGATTTATTGAGTAATTGATTTGGCGTAACATGCCTAATATATATATAAGATGTTGATTTTTTTACAGGCTACATGACAGAGGAACGGCTTTGACAAGTCAGTTTTATATGATTCTACATTTTTATATGATATACACAGTATTTTGTTTATTTATATTATTTTATACATTGAAATGCTTTACTTTAATTTATAATTGCCTCACTAAGTGAATACTTAGCGTGTGATTGTTTCATGCGTAGGTAAAGAGAAGCGTCTGGAGTAAGGAACACTAGTGGACATCATCTACACATCAGTATCAGTAAGACATCTTTTGATGTTGCTTTTGGTATTACTAGATGGCATGTATATTATTAAAGTTATGGCTACTCTAATATGAACATGTTTTGAGCTAGTCCGTGGTATTATAAACAAAAATATGGACTTATAATGGATATTACTAGGTATAAAAGCTAATTTTTCATGTTTAGTATTTAATTAAATCGTATTGTAACCCCCTCGACTCGGCCTAGTCGCAAGACTGAACCGAGCAAGCTATATTAGGTTAACTGAAGTAAACTGGAAGGATTAAAACCAAAACACGTCAATTTTTTCCTTTTATCTTGTCTAGATGCATTAACGCTTTCCTACATGTTCATACTGTTTATAGGTGAGAACCCATCTCAATTGGACATCGTAACGATATCCGATTGGCCATAACACTATTTAGGGACTAAAATGTAATTTCAGCAAAATAGGAGGGTTTTTTACACTTTTAAAGTTACCAACGTTAAATTAGGTTCATTTCATGCTTATATGTCAAACATCAGCCTCAAACGATCATCCACGCTTAAATAATTGACAAAACAAGATTCAGAGACTAAAACGAAAGAAAACAGAACTTTACTAAAGCCTTTTACTAACTTAACTGCCACGGGTATCGGTACGCCCTTTCCATTTTGAATTCCAAAAATTCCAGTAGCCAATTCCCGTACCGGTACAACCCTGCATACCAATACGCCTTACCAAAACCAAAGGCTCGTACCGATCCTCAAACCCGTGTACTGATTCCCCCAAGCTAAACTCAGCCTTCTCGTACCAATACACGAACCCGTGTATCAGTACGCTACTCTAAAGATACACTCCCATATCACAATGCCTAGCCTGCGTACCGGTACCACTAGCCCAAAATGGCTTCTCGTACCGATTCGTGAACACGCGTACCGATACGCCTGGACCTGAATGGTCACAAATGGCTGGTTTAACATGCTTGTTTCAAAACTAAACCATTTCATTATGCCATAAACTTTCATACAACACTACCTAGATGCAAAAGCAACCTAAACATCATAAGCTCAGCAACCAAATGGCTTTCATACATCCAATGATATTCTAAAGGCATGCTCCCTAAAAACACTTTGCCAAATATTCCCAAAGTACACAATTAAGCCATTCTCATCATATGCATCGTAACAACACAATCCACATAGCAATAAACTTGCTCAAACCATCATAACAAGGCAATCATCAAGGAAGCTCTAGATGCATACCTAAGCCACCATTCATCCATAACTACAACAAGTATTAACATCAAGCTTAGCAACATCAACCATTCTCAAAATCCATCATAGAAAACGTACTCAAAATCCATAAGAAAACAAGATTACAACTCCCAAAAACCTTGGCGAACACATTGCCTTATTAACCGGAAATATAAACCGAGTTCATACTCAAAGTAGTTTATCTCTTGGATCCTTGCAAACCTTGCCTTTGTTGCCGAACTTTAATGCTCTGCATCATTAGGAAAAAGAGAGCGTAAGCACACATGCTTAGTGAGGATGCTCATAAACAATGATGCATTCAAATCCATTTAAAAACGCATGCTTGCTTTTCCCAAAACATGCTTACTACCAAAGTATTTTCTCATGATTCCAACCGAATTAAAAATAATGATATTCATAACATCATAAACATTTCATGCTTAAATCCCAAAGCATTTTAATCAAACCATGCTTAAGTCCCAAAGCATTTTAATACAAGATTTAACACATGATCTTTCTCATATATTGGCATTTATAGTGACCCAAATAGACTACCTCTATCCTATACACATATCGGATACACAGATCTCTCATACCATGCTTAGTTAAACCGCATGATATCCCAAACCTTGCCTAGTTAAACCGAAGATTTAACACCCTCACCTAGTTAAATCGCGAGATTTCACCCTTGCCTAGTTAAACCGCAAGAGTACTGACCTTGTCTAGTTAAACCGCAAGATCACTATCAATTTGGGTTGCCTAGTTAAACTGCATGCCCCAAATGAGGTCCCAATAGTCCGAGTGGCCTAGTTAAACCGCCATACCTCAAGGACCCATGGCCACGGTCGATTTTGTTCATATTTTATAGTGCACTTTTAATCCTATTGCATGCCAACTATATCTGATTGTTTTCACCATGTCACATAGCCAATATATCATTTACAAAACCACTTGCTTACTGTTTTATAATGCGTCTCATAAACAACACATATGCAAATCTCATTGCCAATGCAATAACACCATTCCCAACCGGAATGAAACCAATGCTCAATAGCATTTAATATACTTTCAAACCCCTTCATATGTACTCAAAACCATGCATTACCAGTAAGTAAGCCATACCATGTTTATCACCTAAACATGCAAACAACATGCTCATATCCAAGCCGATATTCAAGAGCAAAATAAGGAAACTTACTTTAGAGCTTAGGTAAGTGTCTCACGCTTACCCTAAACTCCCAACAACCTTTACAAACCTTTGTAAAGCATTAAAAACTAGTTTCCACTCACCGATACACTTTTCCTTCCTTACCAACGCGAAACAAGCTCCCGGCAAGAAACCAAACAACATCAAGCTTTGTCACCTTGATTATCCCCTGTTTTAAACACATAAAACCAGAGGATAAATGCATTCAAATTCATTCAAACCATTGCCTAACAACAACCTCCCGCAACTCCCAAGTTGCCCACTCAAATCTCATCCGAAACATACCAAAAACACCATCAAACGTTTCCAAAACTTAACCCAGCCATAAACCAACAATTCAAGCCATCAATTAACATCCAATAACATCCAAAACCCTTTCCTAACATCCTTTTACCTCCAGCAAAGATTAAACTCGATTATCACCACAATAACTCAAAACTAGCAACCTAACTAATTAGAGATTCATGAGTTTCAGGATTCTATTGATAAAAATGACTTATCAACATCAAAATACATCCAAAACATATATTAAATCCATCTCAATTACTGGAAATCAAATCCACTTCGAAAATCACCATGCTTCATCAAAATTTCCAAAATAACTCAATTAAACATTGATAAAACATTAAAACCACATTACAACTTATAAATCAAGGATCAAATACTTGGGAAAATCAATAAAGAACCATTTAACAGAGGAGATCATGGACCTTACCCCTGTTATGTGATTTCTCCCTCAATTGGCTTGTTAAAAGCTAAGAAAATACAAAATTTCAATGAGATTTTGCAAAACAAAGTTAAAGAAACAACATAAAATTAATAATGAAGTGAGTTCTTTACCTCTAGAGTTTGATAGAATTCTGAGTGTTTGGAAGAAAAGAAGTTGAAGGAAAAGATTATGTAAATCTATTTTAGAAAGCTAATAACTAACTTTAGATATTTAATCCTTATTAACACAAATTAAAACACATGTTTAAAATGATTTAATTGAAGAGAGAAATCACCAGCAAACACTTGGTAGATTAGCTCCTTAAGGATTATAAGGATTTGACCCTTTTGATTTTAGTCACTTAAAAACAATTTTCAAAAATCACATTTTGGTCACTAATCCAAAATGTCATATTTCCAAATTCCTTTTTCTAAAATTGATTCCACCAAAAATCATTATATATTAAAATATGATTTTTAACTATTTCCCATATTTTTATCTTACCAAAAAATATACGATCCTGAATCTGACTCGAATCTCTAACCCGATCCGCCAGACCATCTAATAAACCTCAAACCCGCTAAGCCCAAAATTGGGGTGTTACACATATTTTAAAGGACATCTAAATGAATTTTAAATTTAGCAGTTTGTAGGCAGTTTCACTATTTATAGGAGATATTATTGAACTGCTAGGTTGCTGCCTGAAATTGGACTCGAGTAGAATATGAAAAATACTACATTTAAATTTTACACGATTAACTAGTTTTGAAGATAAAGGCTAAATTGTATTATTTATAAAGGAACAAAATTTTACCAAATTTCATGTGTGAATTGTTTTACAAGTGTCAGGTGACATCTCTGACTCGTATTTAGTGATGGATACGGGAAAAGGGTGTTACATTATCAGTCGAGCATCCATATGGCTCCCTATGAGGCACTTTATGGTCATATGTGTGGAAAGTCTCTGTGTTAGGCAGAAACGAGTGAGAAACATGTCGTGGGGCCTGATTTGCTTAAGGATACAAATGAGAAGGTATAACTCATTTGTGAAAGGCTTAAGGCAGCTTCGAGTCGTCAAAAATCTTATGCGGATTTGAAGTGAAGAAAGATTGAATATGAAGTGGGTGATAAAGTGTTTCTAAAGGTTTCGCCTTGGAAGAAGGTGATGAGATTTGGGCACAAGGGTAAGCTAAGCCCTAGGTTCTTGGGACCTTATGAGGTGATTGAGCGTATTGGTCCGGTTGCATATAGATTGAGGTTACAGGTCGAGCTTCAAAAGATACATGATGTTTTCCATGTGTCGATGCTCTGAAAGTATAGATCGGATCTGTCACATGTTGTGTCTGTTGAGGAGATTGAGTTGTGACCAAAGTTGGCTTAGGATGAAGAAACAGTAAGGATATTGGATGTAGTACTAAGGTTCTTCATGGGAAGACTATTGAATTGGTTAAGGTGTTTTGGCGACACCGAGAGGTTGAAGAAGCTATGTGGGAGATGACATCAGATATGAAGGAACAATTTCCTCATCTCTTTCCTTCAGGTAAATTTTGAGGACAAAATTTCTTAAGTGGGGAGAGTTGTAACACCTCAAAAATAGGGCTACAAGGTTTAGGGGTTTGACTGGGTTCAGTTCGGACCGATTAAACTGAATTAATGGATTAAATATGTTTCGGGTGAAATTAAAATGTAAAAATGGGAATTTTTTCTAATTGGCAAAGGGTTGGATTTTTAAAATGTGTTTAGTCATTATATTAAATATTTTAGGTTTTTAATTAAAGGCCAATTTAATCTAATTAAGTGGAATTTTAATTTAGTGACTAAAATGTAAACTTTGCAAAATAGTTTTAGTGATGATTTTGCAAATGGGCCAATGGTAAAAATCCTTAGAGAGCTATTATTTTCTAATGTTTTTAATAAAAAATTATCACCTTAATTGAGGAAGGAGTTGTTGGTTAATTAGTTTCTAAATCATTTTCGTATTCTTTCTAATTTTCTCTCATTTTCTCTTCTTATTTTCCCTCACTTTCCATTTCAATTTCCAAACAAAATTTTCTGAATTCCTTGTTGATTTTCAATGGTGAAATTATCATTTGATTCTACTTTTTATTCCTAATAAAACCTTACAAAGATTTCATCCATTTCATAAGTTTGATTTCAAGGAAATACTTACGTCAATTTTGGTGGGAGTTTTTTCAAATGTGAATTTCTTCTCCTCTCTTAAAACTAAGGTTCTTTATTGATATTCCCTGGTAGCTGGCTGATATTGGATTGATATATATATATATATTAAAAAATCTAAAAAATACACCTCAAACCAATGATACGCGACATCTTTTATATTTTATTTTTAACATTATACATGAATTAAAATTAAATATTTAATCTATTTCAAAATAAAGGACACGTGGTGGACATCAAATGTCGATCAAAACTAAATATTTTAATTTCATAATTAAAAAAAAAGTTAACGCGCAACAACATTTTATGATATCATATGAGAATTTTAAAAAAATATATTTTAATTTCATTAAAAATGAGATATATAATTTAAAATGATGTCATGCGTGATTTTTTAATGTTCTTAGGGGATAAATATGTCAGTGGGGAGGGTTTTAAGAAAATCGGCTTCACTTCGTATTCTATTGGATGGGGATAAGTACAAGTTTTGTGAATAGTAGGATGGGGATGAGGACAAAAAAATTAGATCTGCCATGAGCGGTAGGTCAAGCGTGACTATGATCTTGTACCCGCCCCATCCTCATTCCTACCAACCCCGCCCAATTCCCGCCCACCTCACATCATCTCTACCCACACAATATAAATAATAAATATATTTAAAAATAAACATTTAAAAATATTCATCAATCCATCCAACTTTTAACAGACTTTGAGGCCTAACTCCTTCAGTTTATCACTTTATTTCTTTTACATGAAACCCTAAAATTACTCATTGTTGCCCAACTCCTTCAGTTTCTCACTTTATTTATTGAATTTTTTAGCTCATGTTGAAGTTATATTTTAATTTACCAATTAAAAGGTCGTAATGACTTATTATTATTTATTATTATTAAATAGTGACAATTCAAATAATGTCACATACGGGGTGGGAGTCCATAGGACAAGTATAGCATACGTTTTTTCATAAAAAATTAGTTAATATTTATTTAACTAATACTTGTAAATATATTATATGAAGTAGGTCGTGGGGTGAGTATAGCGTGGATTAGGTGAGTCTAAGAACCCACATGGTGGAGTAAGGATAGTTTTAGTCTTGTAAGTTGCAAGGAAAAGATGATTTTGAATTTTGTACCCTCAATGGGTCTCGGAATGGGAATGAATATAATTTTTTTTGCGGGGATGGTTGTAGGAAGAGCACCTTTCGTGTCCCGCCCAATTGACATTCCTATTAGGGGAGGTATACACTGATAGATAAAATAAAACTTTAAGAATTAAATTAGACATTTTGAAAGTATAAGTACCACTTTAGAAGATTTGATATAGTATCAACCTAATCAATTATTATTCCTTTAAATAATATTTACAGTAATGTACTAGTTTCTCTTGAATTTTGATATATGGAAATTTTATTCTTGTGGTTATAGATTATTTATTTATGAGTTCAACTTGCATGAAAAGATGAAAGAAAAAGATGGCATGGGAAGGTTCCTTATCAATGGGGGAACGTTGGCAGTTTCTTCTGGCCACTACCAACTTTACGAATTCTGAATAACTTTATACCTAAGGATAAAAAATATTGATTATATATCATATAATTGAAGGGGGGGAAATCTTTACACAATATATTTTTTAATATAATCTTTGCACAAGATATTTTTATACAATATTTGAGTTATTTTAATATATCTTTATCATAAAATAGAATATACTGAGTTTTAGTATAATGTTTAAATTATTCTTGAAGTCATGTACTACTGCTGCAACGTTTGCTTTATCGAGTCTACAACGAACTTCCCTTAGAACGCTTGATTTCTGATTAATAATCTTTACAACTTCAATGCTATTCGTTTTCACCTCCAATTGCTTGTAATCCAAGAATAGAAATCTTTTGTCCTTTTGGTGTCTCTATTTATGCCCTCCAATTACTTGTGTTGGTTGTTAATTGCCCTAAATTGGTAGACTTGGGGAAACCTGAACTCCGAGGCGTTGCAGCAAATCAAGAGTGGGTGATAGAAACAGAAATTTGGCTGCACACTGTAATCCACACTGATGCTGATGATGGTGTGGTACATATTGTTGAAAGCAGCTCAGATGCCTTGTTAAGACAGAACCAGCAGATGTCGAGGAAGGGTGGTGGTAGCCGGATGAGGATGCGGTGGAATAATCCGTTAACTCCCCTTCGACTCTTTCAGACAAACTTGGAACTAGCATTAGAAGAAGACACAAAACACTTTTTACGGGTTTTGCTTTCTACAATTGAACAGGGGGAAGTGAATATCTATTGCAGAGAAGTAATTTCAGGTAGATTTCCGTTATTTGCTATCCTTTTCTATAGCCATTTTCACCCAGAAAAAAAAATAAGGTGAAGCTTCTTGCAATGTCTTTGTATGATGAAATGATGGTACATACCTTTTAAAGCTCAAAATGAAGCATAACCCCAAATCATCCGGAATCAAAACCCCCCAAAAACTCAAAAAAAAACTGATCAGTCCACAACATACTCTTCAATACTGTAATATTCTGCAGTATCTTGCCGATGAAGGAAACACTTGCACAATTTCCTCCTTGTCTACATGTCTTTAAATACTGTTTTGTTGATGGGAAATAAACCCCATGGCTTGGATTGCAAGAAATCTATATACGCAAACACATATTGAACATCAACAAACAAGAAGAGCAAACGAGAAAGGGAAGTGAAAGAGAAGCTGAGAAAATGGGTTCTTTCTTGCCGAAATTTCTCTTCTTTTTCCTCCTCACGTTCCAATCATCTGTCTCGGAAACAATCTTCTCCCAAGACAATAATCCAACAGCCTATGAAATCCTTAGAGACTTCAACTTCCCCAGTGGTCTTCTCCCAGCCGGCGTCACCAGCTACGATCTCGACCCTTTATCGGGGAGATTCTCGGCTTTCTTGAACGGTACTTGTACCTTCACTCTTCAAGGGGCTTACAAGTTGAGATATAAGAACAGCATCGATGGGTATATTTCTAAGGGCAGGCTTGCGAGACTGGAAGGTATCAGTGTGAAGTTTCTGTTCTTCTGGGTGAATGTTGTTGAAGTGTTGAGGAGAGGGGATGAGCTTGAATTCTCGGTGGGGGTTGCCGGTGCTGGTTTTCCTATGGATAAATTTGAAAACAGCCCTCAGTGTGAATGTAGATTCCTCAAATGCAGTGATCAGAAAGTAAGGAAGATTGGGGAGGTACAACTTGCTTGAATGAGAGGATTGTTGTTTGCAAGTGTGGGGAATTTTAATGGTTTTTTTCCTGTTGAATTTTTGTTTGTATTATGGAAAATACATGGTGATGTTGCAGAAATTGTCTGGTTGAATTTTGAGGGAAATGGTCACCATATACAATTTGATTCTATATTTTGCTCTCTCTTTTTCTCAAAACATGTGTTCTAACACAATTTTCAGCATAAATATATGAATATAAGCATCCGAAGGTCTTTCACAAGCATCAAGTAAGAAGAAAGATGAGATATATAGTCGTATTCAATTACATTTTCATAGTCAAAAGGCTTAAATATAGATTTGGTGTCTTAACTATACACATTCTCCTAAGTTGGTACCTAAAGAAATTTCGCTCCCAAATTGGTACCTGAACTAGGCATCTTCTCTCAAGCAGGGATTTAAATATTGTTCGCAGTTAGTTTTCGATCGCGTCGCAATTATCACGGTGACAAAACAGATGCTATTACGGTCACTGCGGGTGTCGAAGTCGTGAATTTTTTAAAAGTTCGCACAATTTATTGTAAAACATAATAATTACAATTATAAAAAAGTAATTCTTAATGATTTTTAGAGTGTTTTTTAAACGAAAATTGACATATATAATATAGTTAATCAAATAGAAGACTTTAAAAACCTGGTGGATAAGATAAGAGAATTAATTAATTAACGATGACATTGTAAATGATACATTATTATTTAAAGAAAAAAAAGACTATCAACATAGGAAAAACTCAAAAAAAAACTAAAATAGATTAAAAATATATGCTATAATTGTGAGATGAGAGATTCCTTACAATTTTATTAAAGAGTTCTCTTTCACTGACAAACTCAAGAATAATATATATTTATCATACCGGTCAATATCTAAATTTCAAAAAAATGTCAAGGTATATATCAACAGTGTTGTTGTGGTATTATTTCGATATAACAAAGTAAAATTGTTTTTGTAAAGTGTTTTTGACTTGCATACATGTTTAATTACTCAAAACAGTAAAAAACGTACAGTCGTGCCGACACGGGCCTTGCATGTACCGATACGGGCTTGCTTCTAGAATTTCAGAGAGGAATTCTGGTAGCGATACGCTAATTCGCGTAGCGATACCCCAGTGCCATACCAAAATGAAAGTATCGCGTACCGATACTCCAGTGCCATACCGAAATGAAAGTATCGCGTACCGGTATGCCCAACGGTCTAGAACGGTTAATTCTCTTATTTAAATGCAAGTACCGATACGGACATCAAGCGTATCAACAGTGTTGTTGTGGTATTATTTCGATATAAAAAAGTAAAATTGTTTTTGTAAAGTGTTTTTGACTTGCATACATGTTTAATTACTCAAAACAGTCAAAAACGTACAGTCGTGCCGACACAGGCCTTGCATGTACCGATACGGGCTTGCTTCTAGAATTTCAGAGAGGAATTCTGGTAGCGATACGCTAATTCGCGTAGCGATACCCCAGTGCCATACCAAAATGAAAGTATCGCGTACCGATACTCCAGTGCCATACCGAAATGAAAGTATCGCGTACTGGTATGCCCAACGGTCTAGAACAGTTAATTCTCTTATTTAAATGCAGGTATCGATACGGACATCAAGCGTATCAATACCCACCAAAACTGCCTCCAACGGCTGGAAAATGTCCCCAACGGCTCCAAATTACCCCTAACAGGTAGTAACGGCCACAAACTCATTCCAATTAATAAAAGGAAGGCTGGAACACTTGAAGATTATTAGAGAACACATACAAGCTTCATGATCAAGAGAAATTGTCTTTAAATCTTATTTCTTTATTTCTATTGTAAATAGTGTTTAAAAGAGTGTTTTAATTGTTTCTTTCTTTCACTCTTTCTTGTGAGCTTAATTTGTGTAAACACACACCTTGTGAGGTTTATTTGTTTACATCTTTTACCTTGTAAAGGGGAGAGATTCTAGTTTAGCCTAAGCAAAAACTAGAATGGTTCTATCTTAGCCATTGAAAAGATAGGGTTGTAAGGGTTGCCTCTTGATCCCAAGAAAAAGGGAAGAATTCAATAATGAATTGGAAAATCCTTAGTGGTGTACTAAGGTAGTGGATGTAGACTCGGTTGGGTAGTCGAACCACTCTAAATCATCGTGCAAATTGTCCATTAATTTTCAGTTTAGCCAATTCATTCGAGAAACAACTTTCAACCCTCTTGACGGTTATTCAAAAGATTGATTCGAGCGTGATACAAGCCTTTCAATTGGTATTAGAGCCTTGTCTCCATCAAAGGACTAACATCTGAGAGTAAAGATCATTTGCTCGAAGTCCACCAATCAAGAAAAAAGGCAACATTTGAAGAAGGTCACTCTATCTCGTGTCCTCCGCTCTTCGAAGGAGAAGCATACTTCTAATGGAGCAATGTCATGAAGTATTTCATCAAATCTCTCAATTTTGAGATTTGGGATATCATTGAAGATAGTTACTTAGAAGCTCATAAGAAGAAGAAAAAGAAGCAAAAGGAGTGCAAATAACACAAAGCCCAAGCTAAACGCAAAGGCGATGCACTAAATGAAGAGATTTCCAAGAAGGTCTCCCTATCCAAAAGTGTCAAAGAAATTTGGGAGAAGCTTAAGAAATTTTATGGGAAAGAAGAGAAGAAAGATGGAGTCTCATCAAGTGCTAACCTCCTCTCACCTACAAAGGTGGATGGTGTTTTGGCTCTCGATGAGCCAAAGGTATCTTCTAACTCTAGTGATTCAAATTCTTATTCGTTTGATGAGTTACAATATGCTTTTGATGAATTATTTTAGGAATTTGAGACCACGAATTCCAAATTTAAGAAAATAATTTCTAAACTTGAATTTGAAAATGATTTTCTTTTGAAAACAAAGTTGGATTTTGAAAACCAAAATGAAATTTTGAAAAATGATTTAATAATTTATCTTGTCACATAATGACAAAATGCTCACATTGCCATTACCATGGTCATTCCTTACATATTTGTCCTATAAAGAAAAGAAAAACTTATAGGATTAGACAAGTATGAGTTCCTAAGGGAACTAGAGACATTGAAATTAATGTAAATGGATCCAACGCAATTTGGATACCAAAATCCAAATAAATGTCCCTTGTAGCTGTGTTGGAGCAATGGAAAGAAATGCAAAGACATGGAAATGATCTAGTCACACAAGTGAAGAAAATGGGTAGCCTCTAAGCTTAATGCTTTTAATTATATATTTTTGGTTATCTATTTTTGATTGATTAATGTTCATGCATTTATGCGTTTTTTTAATATCTAAATAGCATGACATTATTTGAGTGTTTTATGCATATTTGTTCTTAAGTTGTGTCAATCAATTTTTGCATAAAGTTTTTAAAGTCTTGGATAAATTGAATTTCATATGCTCTTAATTTGATCTTGAAATTCAATGTCTTTTAAGTGTCAAACATTTGAGCTAAATTTATTAAAATGGAATGATTTGATTAAGGGGGCTTTTGATTTTAAAAAGGAAAATATCTTATCTCAATTTTTATTTTACACCAACAATTGGTATGTCTATCAATTGGTACATCAATTTTCAACATTTTGTGTTTTGAACTTAATAAGATTTCAAACTTTGTTTTAAAATTATTTTTGACATAACAAAAAGGGTGAGATAGGTTTGAAAAATTCAATTTCAAAAAGAAAAAAGGGAGTCTTAAATATTTTTCACAAATATTCTCTCTTTTTTAAATTATTTTCCTAAGGGGGAGCAATCTCAAAAATAATTTTTCAAATATTTTGTTATATCAAAAACGGAGATTGTTGAGATATTATTTCAATATAACAAAGTAAAATTGTTTTTGTAAAGTGTTTTTGACTTGCATACATGTTTAATTACTCAAAACAGTCAAAAACGTACAACCGTACCGACACGGGCCTTACCTATACCGATACGGGCTTGCTTCTAGAATTCCAGAGAGGAATTCTGGTACCGATACGCTATTCCGCGTACCGATACCCCCAGTGCCATACCGAAACAAAAGTATCGTATACCGGTATGTCCAACGGCTAGTTCTCTAATTTAAATGCAGGAAATGATACAGACATCACGCTTATTGATACCCAATGCCCATAACTGCCTCCAACGGTTGGAAAATATCCCTAACGGCTCCAAATTACCCCTAACAGCTAGTAACACCATAAACTCATTCCAATCAATAAAAGGAAGGCTGGAATGCTTGAAAATGGTTAGAGAACACATATAAGCTTCATGATCAAGAGAAATTGTCTGTAAATCTTATTTCTTTATTTCTCTTGTAGATAGTGTTTAAAAGAGCGTCTTATTTGTTTTATCTTTCACTCTTTCTTGTGAGTTCAATTTGTGTAAACACCCACCTTGTGAGGTTTATTTGTTTACATTTTTACCTTGTAAAAGGGAAAGGTTCTAGTTTAGCCTAAGTAAAAACTAGAGTGGTTTTATCTTATCCATTGAAAAGATAGGGTTGTAAGGGTTGCCTCTTGATCCTAAGAAAAAGGGAAGAATTCAAGTGAATTGAAAAATCCTTAGTGGTGTGCTAAGGTAGTGGATGTAGACTCGGTTAGGTAGTCAAACCACTCTAAATCATCGTGCAAATTGCCCATTAATTTTCAATTTAGCCAATTCATTCGAGAAACAACTTTCAACCCTCTTAACGGTTATTAGGAAGATTGATTCGAGCGTGTTATAACCCTCTTGATACTTGTATATGATTTTACACTATACAATATAGGTTTTTACACTACCTTGATCATTGGATTGATTTATTGGATTGGATATTGATGTTTATGTGTACATTGTTTTTGTGGTTTAAATTTTATTTTTTAGAATTTTATCATGGGTCCTAAAAAAGAGCAAGAAAGAATATCGGGTCTAGCTCTTTCAATCCTAATCCTACTGAACATAATCCCAAAAACAATGGTACAAAACCAAACTTAAACCATATTTTTCAACATTTTTTAATGAGTCTCAATACCCTCGTGCCATGGACTGTTTTAAACAATATCAAAATTTTAAAATCTGTAATGAGTGTATTGTTTCCATACCTTTTATGACTTCTGATGAATTTCACTTTCACTATCTTGAGTTAAGAGACAATGGAAGTTCATAACCTTTTTAAGCATACTAGACATTATTTATAAAAACCTTGTCCTTGTTTTTTACACTAATGCTTGGTGTATTTTAAAACAAGAGAAAACTGAGGTCGTTTCTTTAGAATCTTACCTTATGGGTTAAAAGTTTTTACTTCATTCTACTAAAATAGCCGATCTTTTGGGTTTGGAAAACGTGGGTCTAGATGATGAAACTTCCTATCATCATCTCTATAGTGGCTCCATTTTCGTACTTGATGCTCATGAACGTTTCCTTTACCTCCTTATCACTTGGTGGTTTAGGCCATCCGGTGGTAAGTGGTCTAACATTCGCCAAGTTGATAACAGTTGGCTCTATTGTTTCCGTAAGGGTAAGCGTCCTAACCTAGCCTAAATTATCTTTGTCGAGCTAGTCTTTCTTGTCCAAAAATGTCATATTTTTTTTGTCACATCCTTCATCTATGGCACCTCCTTGAGTTGCATGTTCCACAAGCTAGGGATCGATTGCTCTTATGATCTTGGTTTGCCTCTCACTGACCCCATCGATGATCATTCTCTCTGTCGAGCCAAGTTTACTATCTATAATGGTGAATGTATTAGAATTGCAAATCTTCCCAGTGATGTTCAACCAGATCTAGTGGTGAATCCTTTAGTTGTTCCAGAAGTTTTGGTTGTTCAACCTTCTCTTGATGCTCTCATCTACCTTGATGGGAAGTTTGCTACAATAGACACTCATTTTGTCGAGATGAACACAAGGTCTGATGCTCTTGATTCTCGTTTTAATTCTTTGGATGCTCGAGTGACTTTCATTGAGTCTCGCCAAGCTTCTATGGACATGACTGTTACCGCCTTTCATGGTGAATGGCGTGGTCACTCTCTTGGTGATGATGGCATGCAAGATGAAGATGAAGACACTCCTTAGGCTTTTGCATATCGTACATATCCTATCATCTTAGGTTTTGAGTTTTGTGCACCTTTGTTTTTATTTGAATTCCTATGACATTATGTTATTTGCCTTGGTTTATGTTTTTATGCTTTAAGTTGGATTTATTTTGTTGTTTTAAACAATGCTTTGAATTTATAATATCTATGTTTTTTATTTATGCTTGGAGTTCTTTATTACTTTACATCATGTCTTTATCTTTACCCATTAATTTTGATCTAACAAAAAAGGGAGAAGAACGAGATTAAATTTTTTTAAAAAGGTTTTTCAAAAATACTATCTTTTAGCCTTAAAGAAAGAGGGAGTAATTTCAAAAGACTTAA
The DNA here is from genome assembly GCA_019671005.1 of Hibiscus mutabilis. Taxonomy (NCBI): domain Eukaryota; kingdom Viridiplantae; phylum Streptophyta; class Magnoliopsida; order Malvales; family Malvaceae; genus Hibiscus; species Hibiscus mutabilis. The sequence continues at coordinate 23,034,302 of CM033719.1, read as the reverse complement.
AAAATTATTTTGGGTTTTGTTATATCAAAAAGGGGATATTGTAAAACTAATATTTGATTTTGATATAACAAGGAATTTCAATGACCAATTTGTAAAATTGGATAAATTTTTAAGTGCTCAAAAAGTCTCACAAATTGACAAGTATTCGAACTTAAAATTAGTTTTTAGTAAAAAACTTAAACCCCAAATATTTTATAAGTATTTTTGTACTCAAATAACCAAAATTGTTCCAGGAGTATTAATACGCCCTTAGCTGTATCGATACAGGTTTAAGCTACTAGAATTTGTTTTTATACTTAATAGCTATAGGGTACCGATACGCTTGAAGCCGTATCGGTATGCCATTCAACCTGGGAACCAATTTTGCCTTCGAGTATCGGTACGACCCTTGTGCATACTAGTACGAGGTGTTAAGATTTTGTAAATCTTTTGCAATTAATATTCGACCGTTGCTTGTCAGTTTATTGGAATCACGAACTTTAAAATTCAGTTAATGTGTACCGATAACCTCTTTGGCGTATCGATACAATTTTTAGTTTACAACTTTCTCAGATTCTAGTGAGCAAAACTGGTACCAATATAGTACGGACCGTACCGTTACGCCTTTGTAAAATTGACTCCTCATATCGATATAGATTTTCGCGTATCGATACCCCTTTGTACAAAGGCTCTTTCTTCTTATAGCAAGTACCGATATTGAAGCCCGAGTACCGATACCCTATGCTGGCAGACTGTATTTATTGTGGGAAAAATAAAGTTCAACGGCTATAATTATGATCTCACCTACCCAAACGGTTGGAAATCAATGAGGGGGTATATAATCAAGTCTTTAAAGCTACAATAACAACTATTCATCAAGTTTAAAGCATTCAAGCACACATTCAACCATCTTTGAGCTATTAGGGTCAAATTCTTGTAACCCAATTGAGAGAGCTTTGTAATTGGGCAAACATATCACCTTTGAGAGGAATTTTTTTAGTTTGCTATCTTTCTTTTTGTAAAAGAGTTTTCTAAAAGCTTTAGGGTAGAAGCTTTGAGTGTGTAAAGGTTTCCTCTTAAGCCTATAAAAAAGGAAGAAATTCTTAGTGAATTTGGGAAAATCCTTAGTGAGAAGCTAAAGTAGTGGATGTAAACCTTGTTAGAAGGTTGAACCATTATAAATCTCTTGTGTCCAAATTTTCTATCTTTACAATTTGCTTCCACCATTTTTTAAATTACCAATTCACCCCCATCTTGGCCATATTCCATTGATTGATCATCCCAACAAATGTAAGCAAGAACATAAAAGTATGATATACATATTAATTAAAGCAACGCATACCTCATGCAACCTAACTATGTTAGGATGTTTAATAATCTTCATTACGGATATCTCTCTTTTAATCTGAAAGCAATCGAACAAAGTAAATTAAAATCCAAAAAAAAAGTTAGTCAACTAAATGACATAGATGAATAGATTCTTCTAGTAAGCAAAACATATGTTAGAATTGGGGTAGTGATAGTTTCACCAATTAGTGGAATGAGAAATTTCACCCCGACCGTCAATAGGCTTAGTCAGGACATTTATAACACGGCCCAAATAAGCCTCACTCACTAGTATCTAAGCAATTATTCATGTTGCTTTACAGAAGTTCCTTTTTGTATCATCAAATCGCCACCCATTGATTTAAATTTAGGGCAATACCTATCGTACCCTCTTCAAATTCTACTAATTCAGTTGCCATTACTTCATCAAGATCATGAATACGAGCAATGCATCAAATCCTTCACCTTCACTTTGAGAGAGATCTTGACTTGATCTTTGTGGTCTTTGTCTAAAAATATGTCCATAAAGATAACATTTTCACCTTGGTTTTTAAATAATTGAGATGGAAGATATATTTGAGGAGAAGGGTACATGTGAGATGAAGGTGGATGATACACTGGTGGCGAAAGGTACATTTAAGGCTGATATGGCACATCATAATTAGGAAATGGTGAATAATAACTATGTGAAGGTTAAAATATGAAGATTGTCTTGGTAGATAAAAATCATGAGTGCTAGTAGATGAAACATTATACTCAAGATTACTAGAATCTCCTGTTAGAAGAAGAACTTTCAGAAGTATGCTTTTTGGTGTTTTTTTTCTTAATCGACCTCTGAGTTCACGTCTATCTCTACTAGGTACAACAGACATATTTTTACCGAATTCTGACTTATCACAAAAATGTCCATCAGTGGTACCAACCACATATTCTTTTCTATGCCGACTAAAAGACTTAATTTCACCTCAATCACCACCCTGTCCATCATCTTCATCAATTGCACTTAAACCACCACCAACAGGTCGATCACAACTTTAACTTGATGTTGCACTAAAATTTGAATGAGATAAATTTTATTTTGAGATTGATCATTAACCTTCATTCATCATCTGAGGCATCCACAGACAACACACCGACATTTTCAATCTAATAATAGTTCTCTTGAAATCATTCTGATAGTGGATCAACATCTTCTAAGATATAATCAAGGCTGATAGGATTGTAACTAGCGTTTTATATCATCAATGCTCATTATTTTTTGATGTCTTGTTTTAAGCCTTATATCATAATAGGTAAACACTAGTTTCTTAATTTTTTTTGTACTTCAAACTTTTATTGACTTGGTGTGAATATAGCTGAATGTGAACCAATTTCGTTCACAATTTGATGCAGAAGTTGTTTGACTAAGCACTTTAATTGTTAATCATTGTAATTCAGGAGAACCTGTGTTGTATATCATCTACCACTCAACTGCATAATATTATTTAAATTTCAAACTAACATCAAAATGTCCAATATAATTAACTATTTACTTGGATTCATTTGATTCCAAACTTTTTGTACTTGTGGAGTATCAAATGTCTCGTGTTTACTTCAAAATAGTAACAACTGCATAAATAAAAGATTAACTAAAAATGCAAAAAATAATTCAATTTCAAATTATTTAACTAAGTTACAAATAAAATTACTTGAATCTAATCTAGTTAACGATTCTTATTTGAATATCAATAGAAGGTTCTAATCTTTCAATCACTAATTTTGTACCTTCTAATGTTTCCGCTAATACATTTTCGAATGCTCCACCCTAAATTAAAATTAAGGATTGAAAAAATAAACTAATCGTAATTTGTAAGAATATGCTCGAATGATAATAATCTAAATTCTAAAACTTAAAATAATAAAATAAAAAATAACTCTTAATTATATGAAACATTTTATCTTACCAGTTGAGTGCAAGTCAGAATGCATAAAATTTTATCTATTGTCAATAATTCTTTCGTACTCGGCAAAATATCAATAGTTTCCTTAATTGCTCGTTTAGCTCTATAAACGGCCTCGTAGATAAAGCTCATTGTTGGTTTTTCATCGCCATCCACAAGCCTCAACACTTTTATCAGGGGCTTGTAAACTTTTATGATGTCAATGATCTTTTTCTAAAATTCTTTTTCGAAAATAATTTTTTTATTTCATAAGCAGACCCTGACTCTTGTCATCCTCATTTTGATTCTCTGAATTTATATATTTCATAAGAAAAATTCAATAATATAATTTAACTTATTTGAAAATTGAAACTAATAAAATCATTAAAGGTTGTTATATTTAAGTAATTGTATTAAATAATTATAAAATACTGACCTTTGAATTAAACATTTCTCTCGTACCTTGCTTTTTTCCTTGATATCTCCTCAAGTTGAATGAAATGAGTAGCAAATTGAGTAATAGTATGTCGAGGAATTTGCTTACCGTGGGTATACTTCTTCATCAAATCAACAGTCCAAATGTGATTATATATGAAGCAAGTCACTTTCTTCACCTCCTTTAACACTTTTGCTACACTGAACTTTTTTTTAATATCTTCAAAGTATAAATCTAAACAGTTGTAATCACTCATTTTTATCTAACCTATAAGTATCATATTAACATATTAGTGCATAATTACATATAGGTGTGCGCGTGTATATGTTAGTATATTACATAATGATATAAGTGTGAGGGTATGCATGTATTGATATGGTGTATTACGTACCTATTAATATACATATGATATGGTTATATTTGTGTTAGGAGTATCGTACAAATGTATGTTAGTATATGAGTAGGTCTATATGTGTTTGCATGTGTATATTATTAGTGTCCTTGTTATTATTGAATATATACGAATAAGTGTTGCATGTATTATTATTAAGTATATGTACGTGTGAACGTATTCCATCACAATTGCATGTATGTATACGTAAGTACGTATGTATCAGTATTTACTATTATATTAATATATTAATATGTATGGACAAAACTGGAAAAATAATAGAAAGCCCACTTAAATTAAAATGTCTATATTATTACAAAAAAAATAATAATACAAGGACCGGTTGGCCCAAGCCCAAGACCCTATTTAACCCTAATTATTTTATCTTTGTGCAGATAACTAGGAGCCGTTGGATCAAAATGTGGATCCAACGGCCACGATCAAGGAAGGGTAAATATCTAGCCAGCCGCGTGAACTACACGTCTGGACGGTTCGAATACCACGCGCGCGTGCGGTCCACGCGCGGACTATTCGATATCCCACGCGCTATAACCCCTCGACTGCTGAGCCCCACGTGTCACGATCTGGAGCCGTTTCACCGATCGAGGTTTCATCTAGGCCGTTCATCCTTCAAGCCATCCCGACCGTTAGATCGGATCTAATCCAACGGCCGAGAACGCCTCTGGCCGAAGACAACTCCCCCACACCGCCACCATGCCGGTCTCCAACCACCGCGTTCAGACATATCAGAACAACACAAAAAAAGAGACTATGTCAGTGTCAGTTCAGATCTAAAAAATAGATTATATTACTTGTTACCAAACCAAAGAGACAGTGATATATGTATGAAACAAGTAATTGTAAGAGTCCAGTTGTAATCGGAAAGAAAAAAAATAACAAAAAAGCAACAAGTTTTCAATGGTAACGCTCTTCTCTTTTCTTACTTTTTTGCATGCATAAAGGAAAAGATGCGTAGTGTTAAAAAAAAGGTTTAGAGTTATTACCCTCGTCGTATGTGGATCTCCCCTCACCAGTGACAAGCCTCTTCGGCTTTTTGAAGCCGAACATGGTGAACTGAAGGGAGCGGGAGGTCCCTTTTGGTTTCGTTTCGGCTAAACATAAACAAAAAAAAACCTTTTTTCATTCCGTATTTGCTTAGATCTAGGCAAAAGGGTGAGTCCTAGTGTAAATCTAAGTTCAGATTTGGGTTCAGTTTGAAAAGAGGTTGGTTTTAGGTGTTTCTTTTGGTTCGCCAGCGTCGGTTAGCGGCGGCCGGCGGTGGAAGGGACGGCGGAAAGTCACCGGTTTCTGGGTTCATCACAGGTTCAGGGGATTGTTTGAGAGAAAACGAAAGAATGAAACGTTTATTATAAAACGGATTGAATGAAAAATGGGAAAAGTTTGAGTCCGGGCAAAAAAAGGGTTTTATAAGCGTTGTTATTTCATGAAATGGTGAAATTCTGTAATAAATCCCCCCGCGTTTTCAATATTTTCGCTTTTGTCTCGCCGCAGGGGATATTGATAACTCTAGTCCCCCTCTTATTACAAAATCTTGCAATCCAGTCCCTAAATTAAATCGAATCAGTTTTTAAATGGCAAAATTACCTCACTAGTCCCACCGCGTTTTTGAAATTTTCACTTCGAGTCTGCCCCTTGGTCCAATTACAGTTTCAGTCCTTTTAAGTTCGGTCCTGCTTGCATTTTCGTCCCTAAATCGCATATTATTGTCCTTTAATTTATGTTCCTTATGTTTATTTCTTTTCATTTCAGTCCTGATTCCATGTAAATATTCACGTTCGTTTATTATAATCATGTATGTTGATGTAGCCTTTTGCCTTATCATATATCCCTCGTATATGCTTTGTATTTTCATGTTTACATGTATATGTGTGTTAAGTTTATGGTGATTATGTATCTTTATACATTTGTTCGGTTATTCGTATCACACATATTATATTGATATTTGAGTTAGCTCGAACACAACTTGCTTTATATTTCAATATATATTGCATGTTTTCTTTGCTTTTAGGCTATGTGTTGGTATATTTTCTTGGTCATGTATAATGCCATTTTTTACATATGTTACAATGTGTCTTATTGTAATATGTACATTTTTGTAATATGTGTTTGTGTTCCATGCCTTGTAATTGTGACATGTTAGTTTTATCTTTAGTCACAGTAGGGATAATTTATATGCATGTATGTTTTAGATTAGTATTTTATTTATGTTCATTAATAATTTATTATGTGAATATTTATTGTATTTAAATTATTGGCCATGCTTAATATTTTGTTCACTAAGGTTGCATAATGAAATATATAAATTGTCAATGCGGTGCCCTTTTATCCGAGCGTAAGCGGGGCGATGATCGAGCGTAGTGATAGTGGTTGGCGTTTACTCTCGGATAACGGGCCTTTAAAATTTATTCGCAATTATAACCGAATTTTAAACTAATCGTCACTTTAATCCGGAAAGTCTAATATTAACGAAGCGGTAATTATTAAAGTACCAATTTTGGGCGGTGTGGGGGTGCTAATCCTTCCCCATCCGAAGACTCTCTGAACCCAAAATTTTTTTAAATCTCTGGTTTTATGGTGTCCGGCCTACCTAAGTGGCCGGTGGCGACTCCAATTTTTAATAAAATGCGGTTTTTAAAAAAAAACCCACAGAATAAATATTTTATATCCGAAAAATCACAAACACATAGAAAACCACGTTTTTAGCGAAAAGGAGACATCGCTACAGATGGCGACTCCGCTGGGGACATTTTTGTTTTTCAAAAACAAAAGAGAGAGTCAAGCTTTTTCAAATAATTACCACTTTGCTAATATTAGAAGTTCTGGATTAAAGTGACTATTAAATTAATATTCGGTTGTAATTGCGCGTTTATTTTAACGCATTTAAAATTTGGCATATAAACCCGTTTGTAAGTGGGGGGAAAATGCTAATGCTTTCGTGGAGATATCGTTCTCCCGTGTAGGCCTAGCAAGTACCTTCGGGGCTCGAGTACCTTATGCTTTCGTAAGGATATCGTTCCTTCGTGCAGGCATAAGCGAACGGGTCCCCCTGAATTGAACCCGGTTGAAAGGAGCCTATAATGGGTGATGATCGGGGGTCTTGCTACTCTTAGTAGAGGACAGCAAGGACAATTTGGGTACCTTTTTGCACCAACACTGCATGTAGAGAACATATAGAAACCCACCCCTTTAGAGCCATGCGGATAACCTTAGGTGTTTTAGACGGGATAAATAGGGTTTTTTGTTTTTGTTTGTTTACCTTATTTAATTTGTCCTTTTATTTGTGTATTTATTAATTTTATCTGGTACTGACTTGTTTCCTTTTTTGCTATTTTTTTCATGCATTATTACATTCGCATTACATAAAGGTACTGGATCAAGTGGTTTACCCGATCAGAAAGTCTTTCACCATGGAAAAAAGGTGTCTTAGAAAAGATGAACTCAACTTGTCTGTTAGACATTGGTCAGAAGTCAACCAGAAGGCCCAAGGGGATAGCTTACCAAGTGAGCGCGTGATAGCCGGGTACACCTATGTGAGTCTTCAACAGAACAACTTAGGGGATCTTCAAAGTATCTGGGAAGAATGGGACCAGAGATTACAAGATAGGTTCCGATATAGTTATGGTGACATTGCACAGTTGATGTACATCCAGTCAACCAGCCCCTACTCCGAGCCATTTTTCAGTTCTGGAATCCTGCCTTTTGCTGCTTCACCTTCAATGGACATGACATGATGCCCACAGTAGAAGAATACACCGCTCTTCTTAATCATAAAAATGTTCAGGAAGATTGGATCTACGCAAAACCTCCGAGGAATCAGAATTACACTTTCAAGCTCAAAACCTTTACCAGAATGAGCGACGATTGGGTCAATGGTTGATCCGACTTCGAGGAGATAGTACAGTATTCGCATGGGAAAACATTCGAGACATCCTACCCGCACATCCAGATGAGGAGAAAAAGTTAGACATGCTTGCCTTGGGAATATATGGATTGGTGATCTTTCCAAAAATTCTGGGAAACATTGATGTGGCCATTCTAGATTTGTTTGAGCGGATAAAACGGCAAGCAAACCCAGTACCAGCTATTTTGGCCAAGACCTTTATTTCTTTAAATGCCAGTCGGAAGCACGAAGAAGGGCATTTTCGAGGATGCGCACAACTGTTACAGGTATGGATTCAGAGCCACATGTGGAAGACGCCGACGAGGGTTCTACCGGGATATCCTTCCAAGGTTTTTCGCCTTTACGTGAATACTTAACAAAAGAGTGGCGAGAGGACTTGAAAACAAGAAAATGGGCTAGTTTCTTCAGGAACATCCCAGGCGAGGACATAGTATGGAGGGTCCCGTGGCTTGGTAGAGTTAATTACTTTTTATATAGTTGTGGTGATTTCAATTGGCTGATGATGTTGAGACTGCATGGAGGGATTGCTTGTGTTCCGCTTCTGGTGTCCCGACAATTCGGATCACATCAGTTCTTTCCCAACACCGCCGGATTAAGCCGAACTAAATTTCTTTTCAAAGGGGAGTTCAAAGAGAAAGTTCAGACTATCATGAGGGCTTGGGACCATTGTTACCGGATTAGGGTGGAAGGAGACACCGAGTACATGACCACCCCAGACTACGATCTTTGGAGACGTTTGAGGGTAAACGATATGATTCCTGAATCTGATCAAGGACCAGCAGTGTCACTCGAGGAGCTTACAAGGGTGGTACTGTTTGAAACCGACATCTTACGGAATGAACTCGAAGAAATTAAAAGGAAAATGGACATCCAACAGACTCAACATGCGAGCAAGCTCTATAAGGCAAGCCTAGAGGTTGACGAGCGGGACGGGATCATTAGGCAGTTGAAGAAATTAAATGCAGATTTGAGCGACAAGAATGCTCTTTATCAAAAAGATGCCCTTCTACTACAAGCAAAAATACAGAAAGCCGGTCGAAGGCGATTCATAGCTGTGGAAAAAGAAAGAATGAATGGTATCCGTTTGGTGGAAGAAGAATAAGAAATAAGCAAGAGAGCGATCGAGAAGGAGATAGAAAGCTGCCGGTCGGCTATAGAGAAAGAAAAACGGTCCTCCAAGAAGGTCATTGACCAAGAAAAGGAAAGACTCAGGCAAGAAATCAGCAAGGGAAAACAAGCAGTCAATCATGAGAGGGAAAATGTCATCGTATGGAAGAGAAAGTCCATGAGTAGCCGGAATAGACTATTAGAAATGCAAAAGTTGTACGATGATACTATTCAAAGTCTGGATCAAAGCCGAAGTTAAAATAACGAATTGACAGAAAAGGTGATAGAGGTAGAACACTCCCTTTGAATGTACTGCCAGAGAAATGGCTTCACTAAGCTACAAGAAAGAGAGCGCGAAGTAGGCATGTTAAGAGCCCGAATTAAGTCCTTTGAAGCAACTGTTGAAGATTATAAGGAAAGAATTATTGTATTTGAGGAGGCTACAGCCGGAAGGGACACTTATTGGCAAAGGAGACTACGTGATGCTGCCCGGATGGTACAAGATAGAGACCAATATTACGCAAACTTGATGGTGGACATACAGCGAGTCGCCAGGCATGTGAATGATTTGGCCGTCGAGGCCGAAACACTCTGACCTTTCATAGTCCCAGAAATGGAAGAAGCACCCAGGTTCATCAAGTTGCTCAGGGCAATTGGAAAATTAGGAGATAGAGCTAGGGCTTATCTATAGGGCTTTGTGTTGTATTTAGCTCTTTTGTATTAGGAATCTTCATTTTGTAATACGAACTCTGTTGTAATTTAGACCCTTTAATTCCCGTGGAAGTAGTTCAAAAGGGTGATTACCAGCGGAATCAGTACCTTATCTGCATACATTCTCGCATTGCATCATGACATTCGCATCATTATACATGCATTTATCTTTCTTGCAACCATATTAATGTTGTGAATAATGTTTCAGAGTGTGTGTGTGAAAATAGAAGCTAACCCGCAATCATTCATCATCCATACCTTACCCGATTACAAAGCAAGCTCATGGAAGACAGGATAATTAATCTAGAAAAGGGACAAAGCGAGCTCGAGGCTAGGCTTGAAGAGGCTCAAAGAAGCCTTAGTGACCAGATTGCTCAGTCACAAGCATCGATAGTATCCGACATAACCGTATTGTTGGCTAAGAGTCTTGGAAAAAGAGTGGAAGGAGAAACCGTTCAAGAACCAGAGGGTACCCCAATTCACTACAAGGTTTAACCAACTGCACCAAACCCGGCTAGAAAGGTGTATATCGACCCTGCAGGAATGTCATCTAGTTTTCAAATAGGGGTACCTGAAACTCAACCCCTCGACGCTGAAGCACTCTATGAAGAGGAGGTGCCAGACCTGAATGTGGTCGAAAGGATCAGGACAGAGGTAGAGAAAAAGTGGGAGGAGAGGTTTCGTCTCATGGAGGAAAAATTTAAAACGTTACAATCTATGGAAGAATCAGGAAATGACGCTAGCGACTTAAGTCTGGTGTCCGATCTTGTCCTACCGCCAAAATTTAAAACACCAGAATTCGACAAATACGATGGAACTACGTATCCTTCCGCACACATAACAATGTACTGTTGAAAGATGGCGGCCTACCTTAAGGACGAAAAGCTACTGATCCATTGTTTCCAGGACAGCCTAACTGGAGCGGCGTTACGGTGGTACACCCAGTTGAGTAAGGCAAATGTTAAGACATGGAAAGATCTGTCAAGAGCATTTACTGAGCAATATAAGCATGTAACAGATATGACCCCCAGTATAATTATGTTGGAAAATATGGGGCAGAAGTCCAACGAAAGTCTACGGCAATACGCGCAAAGGTGGCGGGAAGTGGCCGCCCAAATTCAGCCACCCTTCCCGGAACATAAAATTACGCCGTTATTTGTTAATACCTTGAAAGGGGCACTCTTTGATCGCCTCATTAATAACACAACACAGTGTTTTGCTGACTTAATCAGGACTGGGGAGTCCCTTGAATTGGCAATTAAGAGTGGTAGAATTGATAGTGGGGAAGGGTCTCGGAAATATAGCAAGAGGAATGAAGTAAACGCCACCAGCACTTACACCACCCCGAAGAACTTTACAGTCTCACAGCCACAAGCACCTGTGGGAAAAACACAAAACTCGAATCAAAGAGAGGAGAGAATCTCCAGAAAATAGAAAGAGAGGAAAACTTTCACTCCCCTACCTGTTTCGTACTCGGAACTTTATTCCCAGTTGTATGAAGCGGACCTGGTCCGTCCATACATCGTTACTCCTTTCAAGCCGCCCTTTCCTTCTTGGTATAATCCGAACGCGCATTGCGACTATCACGGCGGTGCCCCCTGGACATCCCACTGAGAACTGCCTTGCCTTCAAAAAACTTGTGCAGAATTTAATCGATTCTTGGATATTGAAGTTTGAAGAACCAAGTGTAGCTACTAACCCGCTGCCTAATCATGGGAGCAGAGGAGTAAATGTTATTAAAGAATACTTTACCAGGAGGATTAAGGATGATGTGTCAGAAATCAAATCTCCTTTACGGTGGGTATTTCAACAGTTATGCATGGCCCGTGTGATCGACAAAGGCATGATAATAAGGCAGAAGGGATGTGGAGTGTATTACGAATTCCACCAGAATGAAGGGCATGACATCCAAGAGTGTGATGAGTTCAAGAGATTGGTACAACAATTGATGAATGAAAAGCAAATAGAATTCTTCGAGGAGCCCGTGGGAAAGAAGGGGTCAGACGTACATATGTCGGATAGCCCCAAATCTAAATACGGGAAGGATAGACCTTTTATCATCTCTCCCAGGCCAGGGAATGCCGGTGCCTCTCAAGGAGAAACTAACAAGATAAGTCCCAGGATCATCATTTCAGCACCATCCCCGTTCCCATTCAAGGATATGCGGCAAACCCCTTGGAATTATGCTATAAATGTGACCACGCCAGAAAAACTAGAACATGGTCAGGTAAAAGAGCCTACGCTAAAAGACCAACAAAGCCAGAGCGATGTAAATGTTGGTGAGGTAGGCCATTTCACAAGGAGCGGCAGATGCTATTCCTCTGAGGCTTTGAAAGCAGCTGAAACAGATAAGGGAAAGAATATAGCAGTTAGCCCCACGCAGATATTTGGAGAAGAACCTCCCCCAAAGATGAATGAGTCGGTAACTGAGGCCCAGGCCAAAGAATTTCTGAAGTTCTTGAGACATAGCGAGTACAACGTAGTGGAACAACTACGAAAGCAACCGGCTAGGATCACAGTTTTGGAATTACTCTTGAGTTCATAAAAGCACCGGGAGACGCTATTAAAAGTACTAAATCAAACTTTTGTGCCCAAGGATATTTCTGTGACAAACCTGGACAGGATAGTGGGGCATATCACTGCCTATAATCATATAACATTCAGTGATGATGAGATCCCCAAGGGAGGAATGGGGTCCACCAAAGCCCTTAACATCACAACTCACTACAAAGGGTATGTAGTACCTGGCGTACTGATTAACAACGGGTCAGCATTGAACGTCATGCCTATGGTGACCCTGCAGAAACTACCAATAGATGGTTCTCACCTAAAGCCCTGCCACAATTCAGTGAGAGCCTTTGACGGTACGCAAAGAGGAACAATGGGGAAAATTGAGGTGCCTCTATTGATCAGACCGACTGAGTATGTGATCGATTTTGTGGTAATGGACATAAAACCATCTTACAGCTGCTTATTGGGAAGGCCATGGATACACTCCGCAGGAGTTGTCCCCTCATCATTGCATCAGAAATTAAAATTTGTAGTCGAAGGCAAATTGGTCACAGTAGAGGTTGAGCAGGAGATTGTTGCTTCAGTGACATCGGACGCCCCCTATATTCAAAATGACGAGGATGCTGCAGAATGCTCGTTCCTAGCATTAGAACTAGTGAATGCCACGTTCGTTTCGGAGGGAAGTCGGATCCCCTATCCCAAGTTATCTAATTGTACCAAGATGACCGTCGCAGAAACTTTGGGCCGAGGAGCCAAAATAGGAAGGGGGTTGGGGAATAAATTACAAGGGAACCTAAGAGCCAAAAGTATAATAACCAAGAAGACCGTTTTGGGCTGGGTTACAAACCAAGTGCCCAACAGAGAAAAGAAGAATACAAGAGAAAAGAAGAGCAAAAAAAAGCCAAATTTAAAGGAGAAGACATTCCGTGGAGACCGATGTCTTTTCCTAGTTTAAAAACCACTTTTGTCTCTGGAGGATTCTACCGGCCAGGTCAGGAAGTTGAAGAGGCAATCAAGGAAAATGACGTACTCAACCAGGAGGAGATATTCAATGAATTATTTGAAGGGATGTACATCAACATGATAGCTGGAAAGGACCGAGGCAGTAAAATGTTGACCAACATCCGCCCCTGCCGTCCCAGGGAAACACTCGATAACTGGAGCTGCATTGATCTACCCGTGATTTTTAGGAATAGACCAGAGTAATGCTCCGAATCAACCTTTTGTTTTTGCCCGTAAACAATGGGGATCTCTTGTATAAGGCACCTATGTTAACTTTTTGATTGAAATGAAAATATCCCCACTTTCCTGAATGACCAAAGTTTCATTTATTTCATTCATGCATTCTTCATGTTCATTCCCTTCATATAAAGCTGTCTTCTTCCCAATACAATTCATTCTCATTTAATGCAGGTCGCTCATGATTGACTATATGAATGATACCGGATCCAATCCTGGAGTAAATTTTGAATGCCCTGAGGTCTAGGAGGGAATTGAGGAAGAAGATGATGAGAAAGAAGGTGAGGTCCCGGAAGAGTTGAAGAGAATGGTGGCCAACGAAGAAAGGCAGATCATGCCCCACCAAGAAGACACAGAAGTTGTAAACTTGGGGACTGAAGAAGAGAGAAAAGAAGTAAAAGTAGGAACGACTATTTCCTCAAAAACCAAGCACGAACTGATAACCCTACTTCAGGAATTCAAGGATGTTTTCGCCTGGACTTATCAAGATATGCCAGGGTTGAATACCGATATAGTGGTGCACAAATTGCCAACAAAACCGGAGTGCAAACCAATACAGCAAAAACTTCGGAGAATGAGACCAGATATGCTATTAAAAATCAAAGAAGAAGTAAAAAAACAGTTTGATGCTGGTTTCTTAGAGGTAGCCAAATACCCCGAATGGGTTGCAAACATTGTACCAGTACCAAAGAAGGACGAGAAAGTTCGTATGTGTGTAGATTATAGGGATCTAAACCGAGCCAGCCCTAAAGACAACTTCCCCTTACCACATATTGACACGCTGGTTGACAACACTGCAGGACATTCATGGTTTTCATTCATGGATGGCTTCTCAGGGTACAACCAGATAAAGATGGACTCTAACGACATGGAGAAAACTACGTTCATAACCATGTGGGGCACTTTTTGTTATCAGGTGATGTCGTTTGGGCTAAAGAACGCAGGGGCAACATACCAAAGAGCAATGGTGACTCTTTTCCATGACATGATACACAAAGAAATAGAAGTATACGTGGACGAAATGATTGCCAAATCCCAAACAGAGGAGGAGCACCTACAGAACTTGAGAAAACTATTCCAAAGACTACGAAAGTACCAGCTGAGGCTCATTCCTGCCAAGTGTACCTTCGCCATTACTTCTGGAAAACTCTAGGGTTCGTGGTAAGCAGAAGAGGGATTGAGATCGATCCAGATAAAGTGAAAGCCATCCAGGATCTCTCACCGCCCCACACTCAGAAGGAAGTTCGCGGTTTCCTGGGGAGGTTGAATTATACTCTCGTTTTATTTCCCAATTAACCGACCGATGTGACCCAGTCTTCAGACTTCTTAGAAAGAATAATCCTGGTGTGTGGGATGAGGAATGTCAAAGAGCCCTAGAAAAGATCAAAAAGTACCTGACAAATGCTCCGATTTTAGTCGCACCAGTACCAGATCGACCATTAATTCTCTACCTGACAGTCTTTGAGAATTCAATGGGATGCGTATTGGGGCAACACGATGAGTCAAGAAAAAGGGAGCAAGCCATCTATTACCTAAGCAGGAAATTCAATGACTGCGAAACGCGGTACCCGCCAGTGCAGAAGCTGTGTTGTGCTTTAGTTTGGGCTACCAAGCGGCTTAGGCAGTATATGTTGTACCATACTACTTGGTTGATATCCAAGCTAGACCCATTGAAGTTCTTAATGGAAGCGCCAGCACTAACAAGAAGGATGGCCCGATGACAGATGCTCTTATCCGAATTTGATATTGTATATGTGAGCCAGAAAGCCGTAAAGGGGAATGTTGTAGCAGATTTCCTAGCTAGTCGCGCTTCAGACGACTATGAGGCATTGAACTTTATTTTTCCAGACGAGGACTTGATGTGCATTACAACCGAGGAAGAGGCTTCAGATGATAAATCGTGGAAGCTTTACTTCGATGGAGCCTCTAATGCCCTCAGACATGGGATAGGAGCCGTGCTAATTTCTCCTGAGGATGTCTATTATCCCTTCACCAGCAGATTAGAATTCTTCTGCACCAACAATATAGCTGAATACGAAGCTTGCGTTATGGGACTAAACTCAGCTATTGAGAGAAAGGTTAAAGAACTTCGAGTATTCGGAGATTCATCCTTAGTAATTTACCAATTGTGTGGGGAATGGGAAACCAGAGACCCGAAGTTGGTCAAATATTATGAATTGATTCAAGAGCTCACCAAGGAGTTTGAAAGGGTCAGCTTCAATTACCTTCCCCAAGAAGAAAATCAGATGGCAGACGCCTTGGCAACCCTGGCGTCCATGTTCAAAACAAACACTGGGGCAGAAATGAAGCCCATTAAGATGCTGACGTTCGAAAGGCCTGCTCATTGTTGCAATGTACAGGAAGAGATTGATGGAAACCCATGGTACTATGACATCTTGCAATATGTCAAGCTTCGAAAGTATCCAGAAGGGGCAAATGACAATGACAGAAAAACAATCAGAAAAATGGCAACAATATATGTCCTAGATGGGGAGATCCTATACAAGAGAAGTCTCAATCAGACATTGCTGAGATGTGTGGATGCCCGGGAGGCGAAGGAGATTTTAGCCGAGGTACATGATGGGCTTTGTGGAACGCACGCCAACGGGCTGTCTATAGCCCAGAAAATTATGAGATATGGCTATTTCTGGTTGACCATGGAGGGAGATTGTATTGATTACGCCAGGAAATGCCACAAATGCCAAATTTACGGTGACAAGATTCACGCACCCCCATTGCCTTTACACACCATGAATTCTCCATGGCCTTTTGCGACATGGGGCATGGACGTCATCGGGCAGATTCATCCGAAAGCTTCCAATGGACACCGTTTCATCTTGGTCGCCATAGACTATTTCACTAAATGGGTAGAGACAGCGTCTTACGCCAACATCACAAGGACTACAGTATGTAAGTTCTTAAAAAAGGAGATTATTTGTCGATACGGATTGCCAAAAAGGGTCATCACTGACAACGCTTCCAATCTGAATAACAAAATGATGACGGACGTGTGCACACAGTTCAAGATAACACATCATAATTCCACAGTCTATCGTCCTAAAATGAATGGGGCAGTGGAAGCAGAAAATAAGAACATAAAGAAGATCATAGCAAAGACGATGGATACCTACAGAGATTGGCATGAGAAGTTGCCATTCGCCCTTTTCGCCTATAGGACGTCTGTTCGCACATCAACAGGGGCAACACCCTACTCCTTGGTGTATGGTACCGAAGCAGTACTCCCCATCGAGGTAGAGATACCGTCTCTTCAGGTCTTAAATGAAGTAAAATTGGAAGAAGCCGAATGGGTGCAGGCCAGACTCGACCAGCTAAATCTCATTGATGAAAAGAGACTAAAGGCCATTTGTCATGGTCAGATATACCAAAAGCGGATGATGTAGGCGTACAACAAAAAGGTGCGCCCAAGAGAATTCAGAGAGGGGGATCTGGTGCTCAAGAAGATCCTCCCGACTCAGAAAGATTCTCGAGGAAAGTGGATGCCCAACTGGGAAGGGCCGTACGTGGTAAAAAGGGCATTCTCAGGAGGAGCCCTAATCTTAACAGAAATGGATGGAGACGAGCTGAAAAACCCTATAAATTCTGATGCTGTTAAGAAATACTATGTTTGAAAAAAATGAATGAAGAAAAAAGAAAAGAGAGGAGAGAAAAAGAAGAAAATAACAAAAATGGAGAGCTCATGGCAAAAACCCAAAATAGGGCGTCTTGAAGCAAAGGGAGAACCCGAGTTGAAAACCCGTAAAGGGCGGCTCGGATAAATTGAAAGGTTGGATATCCGAAGAGAATGGTTATCCCCATGAACACCGTGAAGAGGGAGCTTCAGGCAAAAGATTCTACGCCGGTTGACAGGATCATGTATCATTCATATCGAAGATAATGAGGGATCTTGTATTTCATACTTAACTTTTCTTCTTTCTCATGTGTGTCATACCTCTTTTAAGATATCCCAAGCCCTTAATCGTAATAAAATCGTGTTTTTGAGCATCCATTACTTGCCTTCTTGTTAATTTCAGGCAAATAAGCTAACATAGGCTTATGGTAAAACAAGAGATTTCTGAGCATTACTATGATCTAACCTTAAAAATGCAGGTGATTAGAAAACGATGTTAACTTCGCACTCTAGCTCCCTACATAACGGCTGTTGATAGGGAGGGCGGAAAACTTCAAACAACCGGATAGGATGACCAATGGTGTACGCCCTGCTTATTCAAAGGAAGCATACGAGATAACAAGAGAGATCTCCCGGGTGAAAACCCAGAAGGGCACCCCTAAAAAAACTCTAAAGCGAAAACCCGAAAGGGCACTTTAGAATCCCAAGTCGTAAATTGAGAATGGTTAAACCCGACAGTTAAGAGGGGTATCGCCGCCCGTGAAAAAGGAGAAAGTGAACAACGAGATCGAATAAGGATTAAAGCAAGCCCACCAAGATATTGACACTCATGCATCATGAATAGTCAGACATCACTAGGATTAGGAGCATGTCAATTCACTTGTCATAGCATTTTGTTTTATCTTAGACAGGTATCTATGGATTCAAAGAGACATCGGTGGCCATCGTGGTGTGAATCCCAAATGTGAAGACGAAGGTTCTACATACGAAAGGCTTATGTTTCCAAGCGTCTGCAGAGAGGTTCTATATAGGAAGAATCTGCCGCTCCGAGGCTTTAGAAGCTGAAAGTTTATATAGGAATGACTTACAGCTCCAGGGTGAAGACTAGCAGTTATATATAGGAAGAACTCCCAGCCGAAGGAATTCACCCATGACACACAAGGTTATATAGGAAAACCTGTTGTGTTTGAAAGCGAAGAGTCTCATATAGGAAGGGCTCTGAGCTTTACTGTCTTAGAGTGAGAGGTTCTATATAGGAAGAACCCGTAGCTCCAAGATTTCAGAAACTAAAAGTTCTATATAGGAAGGACTGGCGGCTCGAGGGTTTGAAGACTAGCAGTTCGATACAGGGGGAACTCCCAGTCAGAAGAATCCATCAGCGACGCAGAAGGTTTGATATAGGAGAAACCAGCGTTGAAGGCAAAGAGTTCTATATAGGAAGGACTCCAAGTTTCACCGTCTCAGAATGAAAGGTTCTATATAGGAAGGACTCATAACTCGAGGCTTCAGAGTAAAGGGTTCTGTGAAGAAAGAGCCTACAACTCCAAGATCGGAAGGTGACGAAGCTCTATATAGGAAGAACTTACGAGCCTAGAGATTCAGCTAAGGAAAAGCGGAGAGTTCCAGAAGAGTACGTGTTTCCAAAGCTACAAATAGGGAAGTCGGATAAAAATGAGTGCTTATGAATCTTTGCTTTGTTCCCATTCCATGAGAATAAGCAAAGAGGGGCAACTATAATCACTCATTTTTATCTAACCTATAAGTATCATATTAACATATTAGTGCATGATTACATATAGGTGTGCGCGTGTATATGTTAGTATATTACATAATGATATAAGTGTGAGGGTATGCATGTATTGATATGGTGTATTACGTACCTATTAATATACGTATGATATGGTTATATTTATGTTAGGAGTATCGTACAAATGTATGTTAGTATATGAGTAGGTCTATATGTGTTTGCATGTGTATATTATTAGTGTCCTTGTTATTATTGAATATATACGAATAAGTGTTGCATGTATTATTATTAAGTATATGTACGTGTGAACGTATTTCATCACAATTGTATGTATGTATACGTAAGTACGTATGTATCTGTATTTACTATTATATTAATATATTAATATGTATGGACAAAACTGGAAAAATAAAAATTAAAATGTTTATATTATTACAAAAAAAATAATAATACAAGGCCCGGTTGGCCCAAGCCCAAGACCCCATTTAACCCTAATTATTTTATCTTTGTGCAGATAACTAGGAGCCGTTGGATCAAAATGTGGATCCAACGGCCACGATCAAGGAAGGGTAAATATCTAGCCAGCCGCGTGAACTACACGTTTGGACGGTTCGAATGCCACGCTCGCGTGCGGTCCACGCGCGGACTCTTCGATATCCCACGCGTGCGTGAGTCCCACGCGCTATAACCCCTCGACTGCTGAGCCCCACGTGTCACGATCTGGAGCCGTTTCACCGATCGAGGTTTCATCTAGGCCGTTCATCCTTCAAGCCATCCCGACCGTTAGATCGGATCTAATCCAACGGCCGAGAACGCCTCTGGCCGAAGACAACTCCCCCACACCGCCACCATGCTTCCACCATGCCGGTCTCCAACCACCGCGTTCAGACATATCAGAACAACACAAAAAAAGAGAGACTATGTCAGTGTCAGCTCAGATCTAAAAAAATAGATTATATTACTTGTTACCAAACCAAAGAGACAGTGATATATGTATGAAACAAGTAATTGTAAGAGTCCAGTTGTAATCGGAAAGAAAAAAAATAACAAAAAAGCAACAAGTTTTCAGTGGTAACGCTCTTCTCTTTTCTTACTTCTTTGCATGCATAAAGGAAAAGATACGTAGTGTTAAAAAAAGGGTTTAGAGTTATTACCCTCGTCGTCTGTGGATCTCCCCTCACCAGTGACAAGCCTTTTCGGCTTTCCGAAGCCGAACATGGTGAACTGAAGGGAGCGGGAGGTCCCTTTTGGTTTCGTTTTGGCTAAACATAAACAAAAAAAAAACCTTTTTTCATTTCGTATTTGCTTAGATCTAGGCAAAAGGGTGAGTCCTAGTGTAAATCTAAGTTCAGATTTGGGTTCGGTTTGAAAAGAGGTTGGTTTTGGGTGTTTCTTTTGGTTCACCGGCGCCAGTTAGCGGCGGCCGGCGGTGGAAGGGACGGCGGAAAGTCGCCGGTTTCTGGGTTCATCACAGGTTCAGGGGATTGTTTGAGAGAAAACGAAAGAATGAAACGTTTATTATAAAACGGATTGAATGAAAAATGGGAAAAGTTTGAGTCCGGGCAAAAAAATGGGTTTTATAAACGTTATTTCGTGAAATGGTGAAATTCTGTAATAAATCCCCCCGCGTTTTCAATATTTTTGCTTTTGTCTCGCCGCAGGGGATATTTACAACTCTGGTCCCCCTCTTATTACAAAATCTTGCAATCCAGTCCCTAAATTAAATCGAATCAGTTTTTAAATGGCAAAATTACCTCACTAGTCCCACCGCGTTTTTGAAATTTTCACTTCGAGTCTGCCCCTTGGTCTAATTACAGTTTCAGTCCTTTTAAGTTCGGTCCTGCTTGCATTTTCGCCCCTAAATCGCATATTATTGTCCTTTAATTTATGTTCCTTATGTTTATTTCTTTTCATTTCAGTCCTGATTCCATGTAAATATTCATGTTCATTTATTATAATCGTGTATGTTGATGTAGCCTTTTGCCTTATCATATATCCCTCGTATATGCTTTGTATTTTCATGTTTACATGTATATGTGTGTTAAGTTTATGGTGATTATGTATCTTTATACATTTGTTCGGTTATTCGTATCACACATATTATATTGATATTTGAGTTGGCTCGAACACAACTTGCTTTATATTTCAGTATGTATTGCATGTTTTCTTTGCTTTTAGGCTATGTGTTGGTATATTTTCTTGGTCATGTATAATCCCATTTTTTACGTATGTTACAATGTGTCTTATTGTAATATGTACATTTTTGTAATATGTGTTTGTGTTCCATGCCTTGTAATTGTGACATGTTAGTTTTATCTTTAGTCACGAGTAGGGATAATTTATATGCATGTATGTTTTAGATTAGTATTTTATTTATGTTCTGTTAATAATTTATTATGTGAATATTTATTGTATTTAAATTATTGGCCATGCTTAATATTTTGTTCACTAAGGTTGCATAATGAAATATATAAATTGTCAATGCGGTGCCCTTTTATCCGAGCGTAAACGGGGCTAGTATCAGGCGTAGTGATAGTGGTTGGGCGTTTACTCTCGGATAACGGGGCCTTTAAAATTTATTCGCAATTATAACTGAATTTTAAACTAATCGTCACTTTAATCCAGAAAGTCTAATATTAACGAAGCGGTAATTATTAAAGTACCAATTTTGTGCGGTGTGGGGGTGCTAATCCTTCCCCATCGGTAACCGACTCTCGAACCCAAAAAATTTTTAAATCTCTGGTTTTATGGTGTCCGGCCTACCTAAGTGGCCGGTGGCGACTCCAATTTTTAATAAAATGCGGTTTTTAAAAAAAACCCCACGGAATAAATATTTTATATCCGAAAAATCACAAACACATAGAAAACCACGTTTTTAGCGAAAAGGAGACATCGCTACAACAGTGAGTTGCACATGAGGTCCAATACAAATAATTTTTTTTCAACATTAATTTTTTTTCCAACGACTTTCATTATTGTCTCATTGTCGGTCACTCTGTGGACAATGTAGTCTTCTCTAATTTCTTCAACAACTTTATCTAATAAATTGTAGTAGAATTCAGCATTTCTACTATGAACACTTGGGACATCCACAGATTTTCAAAAAAAAATGATTCTTTTACTGCAATAAACAAGGAAGTTGATGATGTGTATTTGATATAAACTATTGGTCCAACCATCACTTATCAGAGTTGCACCCAATTGTTTCTAATGCGTCTTCAGTTCATTTACCTATTCACAAACGTGTTCATTCTCTGACGTCAAATACACATCTAAAATCTCATAAGGTATTGGGAGCTTTACACCTTGTCCAACTTCCATTGACACTGGAATTAAGTTGTATAATCATGGAGAGCTTGGTGATTGAAAAGGAAGTCAGTCATTTATCAAAATTTTAGAGAACGCTTCACCCATCTTTTTATTTAATGCCTTTAAAATAGAATCGCTAACCTTTGGTTGTCTGGAGCTTTGCTTTTAATCAATTCAGGTATAGTTCCCCTTAAAGTAAACTCGGACTCATATGGGATGAATCTTTTTTCACGATGTCCTCCAATTGATCCATGAGAAGAATATCGTCATTCTTCATAAATGTTACCTCAACCACCAGTACTTCATCTAAATTCTTCCCTTCTACACCACTCGTGTTGTGATTGGATATTTTCTCGAGTGACTTCTCTCATAACAAAAACATCATCAATGAATCCACCCTCTCCTCCTCTTCATAAACCTTTGCTTTTAACAACATTGATTCTGCCCGTTTTTTAGGGTAAGTCTACGATACAGCAAGCTAGTTTAAAATAAAAAATAATAATAAATTTTAAAAGTTGTCCAAACAACCTAAAATATTATATTTTTTAAAACAAAAAACCAAATATGACATACCTGGAAAAACTAATAATTTCTTACACCTAATCTACTTACTTAAAATTGTGAAGTATTATGAGAAACTGCATTGTTGGAGCCATTTCCATTTTCGCCTGAGATGACATAAGTTCTACTATGGCTTACCAACAACCATTTTTAGTGGACCCTTGGTTATTAGTCTCTCTATAGTCTACACGGTTAATAATCAATGCTATATAGCTACGCCTACAATTGATAAATTTCTGTAATTTTTTATGTAATATTTGTAGAGTAACAGTTATTGTCTTGGTTAAAAAAGAAGTTTCCAAAGTGGAAAATTTAACTTGTTTGGTATTTCATTTTACAGTTTGAAGGTTTCAAACAAATTGGCCAGGTTGAATCTTGTTGGATCAATTCATTTCCGTTGGTTCTTTTGATCCTTTTTACTCTGTTCAATTACATAAATTTATACCCTTTCCTTTTTGGGTCCTTTCTGCTGACCTTATTTATCTACATTTCTTCTGCAAAGAAGTTTTTGTTTTAAATAACCCTTTTTCTCTCTCTATAATGAGTGGTATAAGACTTGTTTGGTTCATTTCTCAATAAACAAGCAGAAGGCTTCTACTTGAGTTGGTGGCATCATCTGTATTCTTGGTAAGAAATTGAAGGATAAAAATGATGATGATGACAATGGAAGGGATGATGGCTGAGGGCGTGTTGGATGATATAATAAGAAGGCTGTTGGAAGGTAAAGGAAGCAAACAGGTTCAGCTTTCTGAAGGAGAGATTCGTCAGCTTTGTGTTAATGCTCGTCAAATCTTCCTTTCACAACCTAATCTGCTTCAGATTCATGCCCCCATTAGAATCTGTGGTCGGTTATCTTTCTCTTTCTACCTCTTTTATTGGTTCAGGAATTGACAGCTCCTGATTTTGTGCTTCTAGTTGTTGGAAACTAATGAATTGATTGTTTTCCTTTGTAAAGTTTTGATAGCATCAACTTTTGGACTTGTTTCTGGTTTTTGTCTAGATTGTATAGTTCAGGGGAATTTCAGAACGATTCCTGTGTTGGAAATTAAGGTTGAGAAATCATATCCAGCAATTGATCTTTTCTTTACTATTGCTTAGTCCAATTCAATTTGCTTTTTGTGTTGAAATGATTGTAATGAAGTGCATAGGTTGGTTGGATGACATGAATTTGGGGTTTTCTTTGTTAATTTGGGAACAAACCTCTTCCCAAGTGAGTTGAGCAGCAAATATTTTGACCCTTATGTTTATGTTGATGTTATTTCAAAAGCAAAATTTGCTTATGTTGATGTTGTTGTAATGTGATGTTTTGCCCTTGAACTTCATGCCCTACTATGCAGCACACCTTAATCTTGTGTATTTAACCAACCGCCTTAACCCACCTTTTACAGGTGATATCCATGGACAGTACCAAGACCTCTTAAGACTCTTCGAGTATGGTGGCTTTCCTCCTGCTACGAGCTACCTGTTCCTTGGGGATTATGTCGATCGAGGCAAGCAAAGTTTGGAGACTATATGTTTGCTTCTGGCCTACAAGATTCGTTATCCTGATAAAATTTCTCTCTTGAGGGGAAACCATGAAGATGCAAAGATCAATCGGATTTACGGGTTTTATGACGAGTGTAAAAGGAGATTCAACGTTAGGCTTTGGAAAATATTTACGGATTGCTTTAACACTTTACCTGTGGCTTCACTCATTGATGAGAAGATACTTTGTATGCATGGAGGGTTGTCCCCGGAGTTGGAAAATTTGGATCAAATAAGGGGAATTCAAAGGCCGAAAGAGGTTCCCGATAATGGTCTTCTCTGTGATCTACTTTGGTCTGATCCTGATCCCAAGGTTGAGGGCTGGGCAGATAGTGATAGAGGAATTTCATCTACTTTTGGAGCAGACGTAGTTGCAGAGTTTTCGGACAAGAATGACCTCGATCTCATTTGTCGAGGCCATCAGGTAAGCCGGTTTCTTTTAAGCAAAGAACATTGATCATGAATGTATGTTTGTAGTTTTGTGTGTGCAACAGAGCTTTTATTATCCAATTTCAGCATCAAATAAGTTCGAGTTAGGATAAAAACCAGTCTAGTCCATGCCCCTCCTATAAATTGCTTAGAAACACCCTTCTAGTTGATCTTCCCCGAAGATTATTTAAAAATTCTCATCAAGTTAAAGTATCTACCATCTCTTGTCACTGTTTGCATGGAAATGCAGTAACAATAAAAAAATTAGCGCCGGTATTGCTAAAAGTTGATAAGTAATCTTTGTTATCTACAGATTTCCTGGCTGATAATGTAACTTGAGATCACCCTCAAAGTAGTTGTTGGAAAAGGCTAGAGGGTGACATGCATTTTGATGACTCTAACGTACCACCGGGCATCCTTTTGTGACGCATACTCACGGATTAGCCTTGACAATATGACCAATAGGGACATATTCATCCGATTTTGTCTAGATTGAGATTTTTCAAAGTTTTGAATTGCAGGTTGTGGAGGATGGCTATGAGTTCTTCGCTAGCCAAAGATTAGTAACAATATTTTCAGCTCCAAACTATGGTGGAGAGTTTGACAATGCTGGTGCTTTATTGAGTGTTAATGAAGCTCTTGTGTGTTCCTTTGAGATATTGAAACCCGCTGATAATAGATCGTCACCGAGTGGTTCTAAACCCTTGAAGAAGGTACGTGGAACCGAGCAAATATTGTCATTTCTTGGTTTTCAAAAGATGTTAAATACCAAATTTTGATGAACATTCAATTGAACATGGTGTCTTTTGTTGTATCCGTTTTCTCAACAGCCACCAAAGAAGGGGAAGGTTTGATGTTCCATGAGGTAGGATTTTTGGGATGTCATTCTGGCAAGTTTGATCAAACAAAAGTTTGAATTTCTTATCATACAACGCATGGGTTTACAAGTAACCTTCGATGAGATTGCTTGCCTGTTATTTACTTGCAACGAAATCATCGGAAAAGTCTGTAAATTAACCGCACATTTCACTTCTGATCAGTAGTAACAAAATTCTTTTGCATTGGACACAGTTTCCTAATCAGTATCCGTGTGCAATCTTTGAGTACCGCAAGCATGGATGGATCTATCTTGTTTTTTCTTTTTAAGTACGCAAGTAATATGTATTCAAAGTAGTATATATTGCTTATTTTTGTTCAAATTAAATCATGTGAGTGGTGTCCCGGCTGCTGCTGCAGGGATTCTGCGTGATGACCGGGGGTCGTGGACTTTTGGCTTCTCGAGAATTATAGGCTCTTGCTCGGTTTTGCAAGCAAAGCTCTGGGCGTTTTATTACGCTCTCTGGCATGCATGGAGGTGATCCGGTTCATCGGGAGGCCTTAGATAGCCTACTGTTATGTTACTTTCTGTTTAACCAAAAGATTAAAAAAAACTTAATGAATGCAACTAAAATACGAAGAATAATTAATGCTTCAATCAACTGTTGCATTATGTCACGTTTGGAAAGGGGCAGGAACAATAATTTCACATTTCCTATATCTTGGAATATATAAGCAATCCTTTGACTGTTTGAACCGAGTACCTATAAGTGGAGTAGGCATAGTGGACAATCGTGACAATGGTCCACAACGAATGTAATTGACGAGGACCTCACGAGATTGAGAAGGTAATAGCCCCGTGACAATTAGCATATAACAGGATTTTAACAAAATTCGGATTCAACACTCCGTAATGTTTGTAACCACAGTGTATCTCATGTTTTCTTTTTCGTATCATCGTAAACATCAAACACTATCACGCACATCAAAATCTTAAAAGATGAGACGAATACAGTAGTGTTCTTGTTTTTTTATATAATTATCGATATCCAACTCATTGAGTAATTAATATCATCAGATCAACTGGTGTATTGTGTTGTATTCATGTTACTCGTGACAAGGAACAGTAACTAACATTTAAGAATCATTGAAAGGGCAGTTCTTTCTAAATCTATCCATATCAAAGGGCAATCTGCCTTCAACGTGATTAACAAAATCCAAGTTAACTACAAAAGCAGGATTCAGAACTCTGTAAACAACAAAGCCAAGCTTTTATTTTTTATATGATCTCACAGTGGAACTGCAAAATTAGGCTTATATTAATGTGTAAATTTTGATATGATTATCTGGTACAACCGGAGGAGGGTTCACGAAAATCTTCATCAGTCAAGCACTCGGGAGGAGAAGTTGTGAACTTCAAGGATACCAACCTGTAGAAATTACAGAAAAGAAAGAAAGAAACGTGTAAACAATGAGAACTCAATGGTGGAAACAAAAACCATTGAAGAACTCGAGCACTGAATTCTTACAGATTCTACTATAACATTCAAAGAATGGCAGCGATGTTCATCTTCGGCTTCCTTTCTTATTTCCTCGACTGGAAGGGGGGGCTGTCTGGTTCATCTTGCCTTCAAGTCTCCTTGCAGTTGCAGCTCGTTGAATAGCTGCAAGCTTTTGGCGATGGTTATGGCTCTTTCTTTTGCTGCACAGTCAGTCGAATTACAAAAGTAGTAGACAATTATACGATATTCATGAAAAGAGAAACTGAAAAACTAGACCTATAAACAACTTAAAGACACACACTGGCTTGGTGAGGTGAAGTCCATTTCGCATAAAATACTTCTACGGACTTGGTCATCCTAACGGGAGGAAAGGATGCCCTTCATAAAGCTAAATAGAACTTTAGAAAATAAATCACATGTCCGAAGGAAAATTTAATGATTCACAAGAGGAAGTAATTGAACCTTACAAAAAGTAGGCCCGCTGTAAGAACCAGGCCTCCTACTGCCCAAGAAACTCTTTCACTAGATGGCATATCCTGCAGCCACTGCTGGAAATCTTCCAAGAGCCCAAAGTTCCCAGTTTTGTGGGGCTTCTCAGTTCGTGAAGCTCCCCATGAATCAGCAATCGAATCAAGACTAGCTTTGCCACCATAACAAGATGCTTCTTCGTCACCACCATACATGCCAACAGATTGTTTAACACCGAAACCTGCAGCAAGGCAAAGTTCTGTTCCATTGGATGCCCATTCAGATGCTTTACCACAAACAAAGTCATTTACTCCACATGGTGCTAGAACCTGTCAAAAAGTATCTATGTTAGAATTAAATATAAGGGAACATCTAAATAAAAAAGAAACCGAATCAGCATGACCCAAAGATAAACTAAATATTAGCTCCAAGGCTTAAACAAATTAACTCCTTAGCACAACAGAGCAGACGTTCGACCTCAAATGATGGGAAGGTACAGATTAACCACATTAACCACCCCGACCAACAGATTACGCCATTTAAAATGAAATCTGGAAAAAGGTACAGATCATCCATCATAACCTAAGTGCGGCTAACTCTACAAAGTTTCTGTGTTTGAATTAAATCTAAAAGATATTAGACACAATTGTCTACCTGTGTCTTTGCATCCATTGAGAAGTAAGCATTAGAGCAGGCCTGAAAGACTCTATCGCAGAAAGATGTGCATATAAGTGGGGGTCCGGGCTGAATGCCAACCCGTGGATCACAGATGGAACATTCCAGCAATTCCCACAAATGCAAACACTCTTGGCTGGCTTCCCCTGTTAAAGCCAGCCTCCTAATAGAAAGCAAAGCGGGATGTGTCTGGGCAGCATCACAGCAAGTCTTTTTCCGAAACACCCTACAAAGTGTCAAATCTTTGTGTCCCTTCCCCACCCTTTTCGGAGGTTTACCCTCAGAGGAGAAGGGCGGGAAACGACCACCTTGTGATACGCAAACACCACCAGTTTCTCCTGCATAATTACAGAATAAATGAATTTAACATGCTTCAGCTCCTTGAACTATAGAGTGTTGTTTTTAAACAAGACCCTTTCCTACTTTAGAAATCATTTATAAGGAAAATGAGAGGATTCTCAGAGTAAAAACACAACATGAAGTTGAAACACAAAAGCAATGTCTAAAATCTACATACATAGTAATCTAACACATACACATGGGTAAATCAGCTAATTTTGAAGCTTAACCTCACTAAGAAATTAACAAACTACAAACAAAAGGAAAGGAAAGACCATATCCCATAATCGAAAGCCAAATAAACAAACAAATTAAATAAACAAAGCGCTTCTAACATCAAACTTCAAATGATTGATCCTTTCATTAAAAATAACCAACCCAGAGCATAACTAATGCCTAATCTCAACCCTAAGCCATGAATGAATAACTTGAAACAGAATTCGTACAAATAATCAATAAAAGGGAGAAACCCAAGAACCCCAATATAAAAAAGAAAGGAAGAAAGCTTTTTACCATAGGAAAAGGGGAAAAGAAGGTTGAAGAGGAGGAGAAATATAAGGAAACCAAGTTCAATGTTCTTCATTGCTTTTATTTGTACTCTGATTTTTGAGCTGTGAATCATTGAGAAGACCCAAAAAACGTGGCGGGGATCCTACATTACAGGTACTGGTGCTGGTGCTGGTGCTGGTGCTGGAAGAGTTAAAAAGAAGAACAAAGTTGAACAGTCGAGGAGATTAGCAGAGACTAAAACAACGTTAGTCATACGCCCGATGTGATGTGAAATAATCTGGGTTTTCAGGTATTCGTTTACCCAAGTTTGTATATCTGACCCGTTCCACTATCTGAGCTTTGCCCACAATGCTACACTAATAAACCGGTTTAAAACCCATTCAGGAACCGTACCGAGTTGGTGTTTAGAACATGTTGGGTCTTTGAAGATTAAATAAGGCAATCCAACCTATTCTATCTAGGCTCAAAAAAAATTAAATTATTTGATTTGATGCGACGTAAAAAATGTTGATTTGTTTTGACTTGACTCGTAATTTTATAAATTCGACTCAAAAAAAATTTAAGTTATAAAAAGGAAATTCTAATAACTCGAAGTTTTTAGTAATTAGTTGATCAATTTTTAAGTTCGAGTCAAGTCTGTCAATTCTGCATGACATATTATGTTTATCACATGTGAAAATATGAAGAAATATATATGTGTATATCGTATATGGATATAGAAAGTAGTTTAAATTAGAACCAATATGTATTATAACATTATAAATAACTACAATTAAATTTGTACAGAAACTCAAAAGCTCAACTCGACTATTATAAACTCGACTCAATTCAAAAAAATTCAAATAAAGTTTTAATTGTAAAATAGGACTTATAAACTCGAATAACTAAAAGTTTTTTGATTCAACTCGATTGAACATCAAGCCCTATTTCTATAAATATGTAAAATTAAAAATAACCCACAGAATATATTTTATGCACCGACAATTAAGGGTGTACATTTTCATATACAAATAGTATTCAATTTAGAAAAAAATTAGATATCTAATTTTTCGACATCGAATTTTCAACCTTTTAAATTACTAGTAGTGAATTTTTTTAAAAAAGTAAATCAAAATAAACAAATAAATAATAATAATAATAATAATAATATTTTGATCAACATATATGATTCTATTAAGAGGTGTTAAAAAACAAACACCAAAAAATCATACAAGAAATCTCGAACCTATTAATATTGATTCTATATCTCATCAAAAATCTCTTCCTCACGGAAAGAAGAAAAAAAGTACAACAAAATTAATTAAGAACGCAATCTAAAACAAACGAAATACCAAAATACACTCAAAATAACATCATTACAAATGAAAGAAACACCATCAGCAACCCTTAAAACAAGACTCAAAACGCACCTCCCTATCACCTAAAAATCACATCACACATCCACAATAAATCTAATCACCTTCTCTTAAAGGATTTTTTTTCTCGACCTTTCATAACATTAATGATGTTCTAAATGATCTTTTCGTTTTTTTTCAATAGTCGATACCCCTACCAATACTCAACTCCAATGTAATATGAGTCTCACGCACAAATGCCTCATCAAAATTCGAATAAGTCTCGTTAACAATATCTGCTATTATTCTTTTTTAGTCGTCTTCTTCGTCGTTTGTTTTCACTATTTCTGTTATTAAAATAATATTTACCCGATTAAGATCCAAAGTCATAGTATCGTTCATAATTTTCTTAAGTTGAACAACATCAACCAGTGATCCCTTACATCCACGTCCTCTCTACAATGATCTATACAACCGACCTCATCATCAAACAAAGATATATTTATAGTAATAAAAATGGTGAAAATGATGATAATAATAAATAGAAAAATATAAATGATAATTATTATATAAAAAGTATTAATTATTAAAAAAAATAATAGTGGTGTTTTATAATAGTAAAATAAAAATATAATAATAGTAAATAAATGATAAAAATAAAGAAAAATATGTTAAGATATTATATTAAATAAAAATATAATTTGAAATGGTCAAAATGATAAATAATTATGTAAAATTAGATTATAGTAAAAAAGGACCGAGATAACAACTAACTCTAATATAAAAAAGCCGACTATTTTTTCGGATTTTCAAATAATTCAAAATGAAAAATAATAATTCGTATTAAATCCAATTATCCATTTTTTTCTTAAATGTTTGATTCAAATTATCCAAAAATAAAAAATGATCAGATGTCTAAATTTTTAGACCAGATAAACGGATCAGATTTTTTTACACACACCTACTGGCATTGAAAAAAATTTATAAGTGGGTCTATTTAGGATTTAATTTAGGGTTTAAGGGCTTAAAGTTTAGGAGATATTATTTAAATCTAGGGCTTTAGGATTATAAATTTAAAAAATAGTTTTTAAAGTGAAACTTGGCATGCTTGTAGTATTTTTCTTTTAGATGGAATAATAACCCAAAACAATATCCATCCTGGAAACAAATTGCAAGCCCATCTGAACAAAGGAACTAGGAAAGCAAGACATGGATAGAAAGCTTAGAATCAGGCTCAAGCCCCACTCTTTCTGGCCTTAATTCGGAACTCACACCATCCATAAGCCACATACCACATCTCCCTCAACCAGACATCAAACTTTTTTTTACCAAATGCTAGAATTTATTAAAACAGCTCGAGAGGTACAAAATAATGGGAACCAGAGATTCAAAGGAAAGGAATAACAAGGTACCCAAAGAATAGAAGACCAATATAACTTAAACCGAAAGATCGAAAACAAACCCTAGCAGCATACCAAAGGGCAATAATCCCCCTTAAGTAGTCAGACTGACAGTCGGCTAAAAACATCTCCGGAGAGAGTCGGGGTCAAAAATCTGGACCAACAAAGAATTTATAGGCAAACAATTATAACAAACAACCGCCGCATACCGAAAGGTCGACATCAACGTTTTTGATAACCTAGAAAACGAATCTGTAAGAGTTCTTTGGTCAAAAATGACAACCAGACATCAAACCTTGATGTTTTGTCTTTTGAAATTCCAATACCATCTCTTCTCCTGCAGCAAACCAAATTGCCCTTGTCCAATCCATCATATGTTCTACCTACGACTCCTCAATATTACAAATAGAGCACAATGGGTAGCAACCGCCAAATCTTCGAATCTATAGGATATGATGTCCAAGGATCCTCATCTCTTCTTACAAAGACATGAATTTCAGGTTTTGAATTTTTAAAATTTTATAAATTGAGTGATAACACACAAACGATTATAAATCCATGAATTTAATGGACACTTATTATTAGTGAAGTTGAAATTCTCAATGAAATTATGAATTTAACAAATTGATATATTTTTCTTTTTAAAAAATATAGAGACGTGGTCCTCTTACATCATGTAAAATTTATACTTTTTTTATAGCGTTATATGATGGTAAATGAATAGCTGGGATTAACAGTAGACAAATGAGAAGATTATCACAGGAAAAAAAAGAAAAAAAATCTTAGCAATTTATTTACCATCATCTATCAGTTAAAAATATGAAAATAATTGAATTTTACGCAATGTAAGTGAATCCTAACATATGCATATGATAAATTACACCGTTCGTCACTCAACTTTCTTTTCACTCTTATTTTGGTCATTGAAATTTAAAAACTTCGAATTGCTCCTATTTTGGTCACTCTAGTGTGACATGATTTATTTTATTAATATTTTCTTATGACATGACTTATTTTATAAATATTTTCTTATGACATGACATGTTTTATTAATATTTTACTATAATAACAGATTTGAAATAAAAAAATAAAATCTTTAGATCCTAATACCAATCCCTAATCTATAAACCTTAATCCCAAATCTACAAATCCCAACCCTCATATCAAAACCCAGATCTTCAGACCAGCCAGTGCTATCTATACATTGGGGTTATTTTTCATGGTTGCTAATTGTCGAATGCAACCTTTTATTTTGTTATTATCGATCACTGATCTGACATTAGTCGATGTGCCTAGGCTGCGACAGAAACTGAGGGAAGAAATTTCGTCCTTGAATCGAATTTCCTATCTATATCAGTATGCTCTTGATTATTTTTCGATGAGGTGTTGTTTTTTAGAGAAAGCAAGCAGGTATGACACATAGCTCCTTTTGCAATTTGTGTACCTGAGCAGTAGCACCAGCGAGAATCAAATCCCTCTGCAACATTTTCAAACATCGTCTCTCTATCTGCCCCAATTGAAGTTTTTGCTTTCTGATATTCATGTTCCAAGTAGAGTACTAAGAAATTATGAATTTAACAAATTGATATTTTTTGTCTTTTCAGAAATTATGAATTTAACAAATGGAAAATCAAACACTTTGCTTTAGACCAAGAAAAGCTTTTGATTCAATGCATGTAATAATCCATTTTTGACCGGAGTTAAACCCAATTAAAATACAATCTATAACTCTTACAAACCACAAAACCAGCCCAATACCCAAGCCCGACATCCTTTACAAACCCATATGAAATAAATTAAAAATACTTTAAATATCTTTAACCCTAAAAATGACCTAAAAACCCTAATCCCACTTACTCTGCCAGCCATCGCCCCTCTGCCTGATCAACCCTGCGCGTGCCGGCCACCACTTACCACCGCCCAAATTTGAAAAGCAAGGAAAAAAAACATCATTTTCAGATCAAGTTGCATGTATTGTATTGTTTTAAAATTTTGGGTATATAAACCCGTGGTAAATCGAATGTAAGGGGGAATTTTGGGAGGGATTTTGAATATAAAAAATGACCCTTTTTATTCAAAAATAAAACAAAAACGCTAAAAAAACTATGCATGTCTCTTTGTTCTTCCATATATTCGAAATAAAAAATAACACAAGAAAATATAAAAAAAGAAATCAGAAAAGGTAAAAAAATATACCTTGACTGCTTTCATCCTAGATCTGAGCGTTTAGGGGCTTTTTGTGAAAATTCGAGTCCGGCGTGTTGAAAAGGGTCAGAAAAGGGCGAACTTTGAAAACTTCGACGATCATCGACGGCGGCCGCCAACGCTGGCGGCGGCGGCCCACGCCGGATGGCCGACCGACGACCGGCAATGGGCTGAGGAAGTTGAGAGCGTTCTGAATTTTTTTTTGTTTATAAAACTCATTGTAATACCCGTATTTTGTTTGGGGTATTCGAATATACTAAATAAATAAGGCCAATAATAATAATAGATAAATAATAATAAATAGTAAGTAAATGCAATATTATAATAGCTCAAATAAATAAATAAATTTTCATCCATTCAGTCCAAATATCCAATTTTTAGTCTAATTGTCCTTTTACAAATCAAAAGCCCAAATATAAATCTAAAGGCCCAATCTACGTTTGTTTCTCACCCAATTACAACTGGTTACAACCCATTTTTTGGTATATACAATCAAACAAACACAATTTGGTCCAAGACCCATTTTTTCCTACCCAAATGCCTATCTGAAGGGACACGTGTAACGTGTCTATTGGTCCGAATCAAGTTCACCAGGATTCTGGTTTTGGTGATGTCATCAGGTCCAATCCTTATATAAGGAGGAGAGAGAAATGTCAGTGTAATAATTAGCAATTAATAATTACCTAAATCATTACTCTAATAATTAAAGAGAGAGAGAGGAATTTAGAGAGCCTCACCTGAGAAACCATAAGTCGCCGGAAGCCTGAAGAGTCGTTGGAGAAGCTGAATGGATTGCTATCGGAGTCCGCTTCACCTCGCCGCAAAGGTAAAAATTATCCTCCGTTTCTTATTTTTATGCATTAAAACATAAAAGTGTTAGAGTTTAACTTTTAAAAAAATAAAGAACAGTAGCAAAAAAATATAAAAACTGAATACTTATCTAATCGGAAGTTTCGGCCGGTGAGGATTTAATTTGGTCGGAGTTGAAAATGAGTGATGAAGGCTCGGGTAGATAGTTTAGGCAGGGAAGATGGGAGATTCTGTTGAATCGGGTGTTAGATCTAGGTTTAGGTAAAAAAATCAGAAAAATAGAGGTTTTGGGGTATTGTAGGGTTCTAGCGCGGCGGCCGGCGAACATGCTGGAAAGGGCTAGGGTGGCGGACCTAGATCTAATGGTGGTGGATAAGGTGGAGCGGGGAAGAACAGTTAAGAATGTAAGTGGAAAGTTGGGTTTTTGATCTTGGGAAACTGATTTGAGGAGGTGGTTTTGTGTTTGTAAAGATCAAATGGAGAAATTGTAAAGAACGAGGGTTGAATTTTGAGTGAATATGAGGTTTGATCGAGATGAAACATGAAACAAATGGTTTGGGATGTTTGAGGCGGATCAAAGTGAAGTTTTAGGTTGAATGTGGAAAGAACAATGGATGAATTGGGTGTTTTGATCCGAAATGAAGGCGTTTTCTGGGTTTTTTGGTGTTAGTGGTCAGAGGATTTGGGGAGAGTAAGAGATTGGAGAGAGAGTAGGAAATGTAAAAATGAGGGCTGAAGCTAAAAAGGGGGATTTTATAGTTTTTTCAAAACGCTGCCGTTTTGGCAGCGGGTAAGGGAGGAGATTCGCGCACTCCTATCCGGGTCGGGTAGAGGATCCGCGCCTTTCTTTTCAAGTCTCATAGTTTGGGCTGCAAAGTTTTCTTTCCTATTAATTTGATCCCTAATTCCCTTTAAATTGAGCCCCAGGTTTTGCAATTCATTCAATTTGATCCCTATTCCCTCTTAATTGTTCCCCTTAGTTTGTAGTCTTTTCAATTGGGTCCCTAGGGTTTTGTAATCGGGCATCAAAGCTTTGTAATATTTTCATTTTAGTCATCAGTTGCAATAAAATCAATTTCAATTTTTATTTGTTTTCAATTTAGTCATTTATTTTTATTTTAATTTAATTGCCTTTAATTATGTGAATGTTGCATATTTTAAAATTAGCATATAGTATATTTTGTTAGATAATAAATACACTTAGTCTTTAATTAATTATTAAAGCCTTTAGCCTAAGTTTCTCTAATTAAGGTCCAATAATTAAATAGGATAGACAATTGTAGTAACTAAATGTATATTAAATATAATTTTAAAATCCTAATTTGGATGATGTTTCATTGTTTACAATAGGGTGTTATCACAAAATGGATTTTAACAAATTATATTTAATATATATTACACTTATAATTGAATATTCACTTAGTTTTTTAATTGAAATCAAATAATTAATTAGGATACATTGTAGCTAATTAAATGTATATTGGATAGAATCTTTGAGGCTCAAATTTGGATGATGCTCCATTGTTTACGATGGGATATTATCTCAATATTGGTTTTAAAGGTGTATATTCGATATACATTTCCACTTATAATATTGACATGACTAATTGATTAGAGCCTTAATTAAGACTAGAACTTTAATTAATTAGAAGGATTAATTAATTAGGAATACAATTAACTTAAGGGCTTTAAATATATGGAAGGTGTTCAAGCAATTGGCATTTGCTCATAAAAGCCATTAAATTAATTAATATTCATAGTTTAAAATAACCAATTAATTAAAGCATTTTTAGGATAATACTTAAAATAAATAAGACAATAAAAGGACATTCATTAAAAACCTTTTATGTTGGAAATTTATTTTTAAATATGAATAGGGGTGCTACCTAACGGGGTGCTTTTAATCTCATATTCGAACAAAATGAATTTCCTTATAAAAGGATATCTGCATTCAGAATTTAAATTCAGTTAATAATTATGGGATAAATTAAATTCAAATAATTATTCAAAATGCCAAAATTCCACGTAAAATTAAAGGTACCGATAACGGGCGTTCGTATGGGTGCTAATCCTTCCCTACACGTAACCGACTCCCGAACCCAATTTTTAATACGGAATCTAGGATTTGTTTTTCCGGTGTCTGGTCTACCTCAAAGTGATTGGTGGCGACTCCAAAATGTTTTTTAAGAATAATTAAAGGAAAGTCCAATTTAATATGAAAAACCCTAAATTTTCAAGATTAAATTAGAAATGGCCAGAAAACCCTAATTTTCTAAAAGATCGATCGTCGGGCTATTTTTACACACCCGATTTCAAAAATGGTCGCGATAGCTTGGCGACTCTACTGGGGACTTTTTTTAAAAATCGAGAGCCAGGCTTAATTAATTTTATGTGGCATTTTTGCATTTTAGGACAGTAATTTGAATTTAATTTTTTTCCATAATTACTGGATGAATTTTCAGGAAAATGAAGATAGCTTTTTCTTGTGTGATATAAACTGTCATTCATGCATAAGCCTTCTACCTGGGCTTTTCACCTTTAAGTGGGAGTGAGGCATGATCATACGTGTGTTATTCAGCTTTGTGATTGAAATTCTGTCCTCATTTTGGTATACCAACCTTATACACCGTAAGGTTACGCCTCCACTGTAAAGAGTCGTATACTCTCGAATCGATGTCTTACTAGTCCAGTAACGACAGTTTGGGTACCCAGAGTCTAGATCAAAACCCACATGTTGTAATAGAAGCCTACCTCAGTAGAGCCAGACAGGAACCTAGGACAAGGTGTTGTTGATTTAAATTCATTTCTCTGGTTATTCTTGTGTGCAAAATAAAATGTTCTCTGGTTAATTTTACGCAATATAAATTGTTTTTCCTATAACAATTATTTTTGCTTACAATTTTAACTCACCATACTGACACAATTTTTGTTTTATCTTTTGTTTTGCGTGGGTGTGTTTTATTCGATAAATGCATCACATTGCATTATTGAGAGGTATCGGTTCAAGAATTTGTCGAGTAGGCAGTGGCCATAAGAGCTAAAGGGTTTGATAGACAAGTGGATCACAATATGTCACTATAGACTGGATTCGAGAAGATTCAATACAAGAACGAAGACAATGTACGTGGAGACCAGGTGTCATTAATGTGAGGTTGTACCAAAAATTTTTGAACATGATGAAGTTTTGCTATAACCAGTTTAATTGGAGAACCATAGGATGAGGAATATGAAGATTCATCTGCAGTAACATTCATGGGTTATAATATTGCTGCTAGATAGTTAAGTAGATCAAAAGTTGTTTAAGGCCATGACCTGTGTATGAAGCCCGGTATAATTATTCGCTTTTCATGAGGATATATGTAACATCGACAATAGAGAAATACGAGGCTTTTTGGGGGTCAAAAAAAGAGAGAACAAGGTTTATACAAGGCTTAACAACAGATCAAGTTTCAAGGTAGAGTCAACAGCAATTACAGAGATAAATAAGATGCAATATTCAGTAAAAACAATGATAATCGGAGAAATGATAGATGACGAATAAATTGAAGGGGCATTCAAGATGAATAAATTGAAGGGGGCATTCAAGGACTGTTTCTAAACATAAGGAAGAATAGAAAGCTTTGAACTCAAAGGCAATACGCAAGTTTCCCAAATGATACCATTATTAAGGAATATGCTGATCTTTAATGAATGAATATGAAGAACTGAGGAAAATAACAGAATCAGAGAGCAGTACAACATTTTGAAGGGCCCGTTCATAAGAGGTACTACGATAAAGGACAAAACACCGACGATCAAGCTGGGGCAGTAATCCAGGCTATCCAGAAACAGAGTTGTGAAATGATTAGCTTTATGAGTTAAGTGCGGGGGTCGCTTAGCATGTACAGATTTTATTCGATGAAGTCATGAGCCTGCAACAACACTTTGATATCGACATCGAGCTAGGGCAAATGTTGACTCAATGACTGAACAAAGTGAATGACTGAAAGAGTTGGAGCTAGTGGATGTATTGTCTTTTCTTTGTATTTGACCCTTTAGTTAGATGGGTGTTGTTCTAATGACTAGTTCTTGAAATCGATACCTCGTACATTCATGCATTACAATATTTAAATATTATATTGCACTTTTGTTTAAAATATTGTATTTTTTAAAGTAATAATAACATTACATGTTGGAATTTATAAGCTTACCTCGCTAGAGCCAAACGGGAACCTAGGACAGGTGCTGCAAATTTAAACATGCTTTTCTAGTTATTCTCTTTGTTCAATATAACTTGTCTTGCTGTACATATTTAATTTAATTTTGTCTTCGAGATTATTTCACGATACTGACTCATTTCTTTTGTTTTTGTATTCATTTACATCATATCTTTATTGCATAGAGGTATTGATTCAAATGTGGTTGTCATTAGAAGACGATCATGATAGATAAGAGGATTCATAGTCTGATAGAAGAGAGCGCAAGTATGAAGCAGTGTTCTGGACAAACAATAGAAGAAATGAAGGGTAGTTCATCCAAGTGTCATACGTCAGGTGTTGTTAGTGCTGAAAAGAATGAGATGCAAGAGCTTAAAAGACAAGTGGTTGAGATGATGACGGCTATGACCAAGGAAAAGGGGCATACTGAGCTAAAAGGAGAAGTAAACAAAAAATAGTACAGGAATAACAGTCGAGTTGGTGCACCGATACAATTCACATCAACAAACCAACTGGAGGTGTAATTGAGCCAAATCCCAAGAAAGTGATGACATGTCAGAGAGAAATTCAAGAAAGAAAGAAGGATAGAGTATATTTTAAGTCAATTTCGATGACATATGGAAAGTTGCTTCTGATACTGACGAAGAAAAATCTTGTGGCCTGTGCCCCGTTTAAGTCTGCAGTGCCTTCTTCACCCAAGGGTTATGGTATTAGTGAGGAAGTTTAGATCATAGTACTGAGAATTGTGAGGCTTTGAAGAACAAGATTGAAAATCTTGTTAGAGAAAGCATGTTGAGTATTGAAGATGGAAGACCCAGATTTCCTAAAAGCCTGACAATTAATAAACACCTGGAGATACAAAAGTGAAGGAAAGCATAAGCCCATCAGAATCAAGTAAGTGTCCAAGGCAAAGTTCAAATTCTAGCGTTCCCGCAGCTAATTATCGGAATATAGGAGATCACAAACAACATTTTGATCTAATCCCTATTTCATATAAAGAAATGCATCCTCAATTGTTAAAGGCACGATTAGTGTCCTCACTTTTTCTTGCACCTTTGCAACCTCCGTATCCAAAATGGTATGAGATCAATGCACACTATGAATTTCACGATGGAATCCAAGGGCATTCTATTGAGAATTGTCTCACCTTCAAACGCGGAGTTCAAGCTCTCTTGGAGTTTGGAAAATGGAAATTTGGAACAGAAAACCAGCCAGATTCAATAGACAGATATGAAACTCAAGATGAAGATATTTAGAAAGAATGACGCCAGTTCGAATATGAGGATCAAATAAGCAAATTAAAGCAAGAGAGAGATGATTTGAATGAAGAGCTGAGAAACTTACAGTTCAATTATTAGGAGCTTTGTTCGATGCTCAAGAATGCTGGTTTAGGTATAACCCTGGAACAGTCGAAGGAAATAATTAAAGAGCTGAAACATGAAGCTGAATACTAGAAAAAAAGTTTTGAGGCAAGTGAAGGTCGAGTCAATACACTCTCGTGTGATCTGCAGGCAATGGAGCTACAACGCAATACTTTTATGGACGATCTAAGGGTTAGTGAAGCTAAGCGTGAGATGATAAAAATGTATATGCAGATGTATGAGGATAACGCTATCAAGTTGAAAACGAAACACTAAAGATGAAGGTAGATGAATACCTCAAGCTTATGCTGTTGTACAAAGCTCTTGTTGATGATGTTAAGAAAGATTGTCAAGAAAGTGAGAAAAGACGATATGCCCAATTTCAGAGATCAAGAATAAAGATTCGAGAAAGAGATAACGACATGAAATATACTATTATTCAAGCAAAAGAAGTTGCTCAACAAGTGGCAGATGTAGTTGATGTAGCAATGGCACTGAGCCAAAATATTGATCCAGCATTAGATCACGGAGGGAAGTTGACTTGGCTCTTAGAGGAAGTTAGGAAGTTGGGAGTTAGAGCTTCTCAATATCTGTAGTATCTAATATCTGATGTATTAAATCCTTTTACTTCAATGAAAGTTGTTCTTTGATGATCACCTTTAGAATCAATACCTCCTGCATTCATGCATTGCATATTTATCAATATAACATTATCACGTAATAACATGGCATTAACATTCATGATCTAGAATGGTCGGAGTTTCGACAGGAGCAATCTGGAAATTAGTGAAAATTTGGGAATCTATTATCATGGATGGAGACATGGAAGGAATTGAACGGACTCAAGAAGGATTACAAGAATGGATGACTAAGCATCAGTAAAATGCAAAGAGCTACATTGCTACACCATGTTTGACAATTTTCCTAGGGCATTTAACCCAAGTACAGAGACATGTTCTGTAAAGCCTATCATCCAAGAATTAAGACTCGAGCAGTTGAAAAATAGTTGTGCAAAACTTGAGGAAGAGATTAAGAAAGAAAAAGGCATCGATAATCCCAATTTTGATGTAAAAGAATTTTGTCTAGTCCTTGATCTAGTTATTTCGCATGGATTTAAAGTCTCAATTTTGAAAAATATGACGGTTCTAGTTGTCCTAAAATCTACTTGGCAATGTTCTGTAGAAAAATGGAAGGATATTTGGATGATGATAAATTTTTGATCCACTATTTTCATGATAGTCTAGTCGGACCTACTATAGTGTGGTACAACAGATTAAGTCGAGAACAGATTCGATCATGGGTCGATTTGTCCAAAGCATTTTTGGGGCAATACAAGTATGTTATAGACCTGGCTTTAAATCGTTATTTTTTGCAGAACGTGAATATGAAGGTCAACGAAAGTTTTAAAGACTATGCATTGAGGTGGCGAGGATTAGCACCCTAAGTACAACCTCCCATGACAGAGGAAGAAATATCTCTTATGTTTCATCAAACTCTTCCATATCCTTTCTTTGAGAGAATGCTTGCGAATTCAATGTGCAGTTTCAGTGACCTCGTGGTGATTAGAGAAGCAATAGAAATAGGGATCTGACAAAAGAAAATTGGATCAAGATTTAAAGACCATGCTGATCAAGAAACAGAACAAGAGAAAGAGGTGAGTGAATGTAATGTTCAAAGCTCTCAGAGTCGCAAGAGAAAGAGGCCAACTAATTCATCAGAACGACCACGAAAAATTCCTCGAGCAAGTGCAAATCTGGAGATCTTTTGAGTGTCTATTTCAGATTTATTACCTCACATTATTGAAGGACAACATATCACTCCTAGGCCAATGAAGGTGGTGCCAAATTCATTTGCTCATAGCTATGATTCAGATAATGTTTGTGACTTTCGTATAGGAGTACCAGGACATGCTACCAAGAAGTGCAGACCTTTAATGAAAGAAATTAAGAAGCTAGTCAGTAATGGAATCTTGACACGAGAATTAGTTCAATAGTGGAAATGAGTGGGGCAAGCCATTATACTAGTCGAGGAATCAGAAAATCAAGACGAGTGCTTCCAAGATTGTTTGGAATTCTAAGAAGTCAGTGTTACCTATAGTGCTGCATCATGTGGTTACAATCTACATGGACCACTTCTGAAATAATACTTGAAAATAAGTCTGCTACTCCTGGCCTGAAAGTAGTGGAATTTTTTAAGGTCATATGTCATGTTTGTTGGTTTTTAATTCATTGGAAGGATGTTTTGAAATTAATAAATATATGTATATCTCTTCTTATCCTTGTGGGCCCCTAGATGCCAATTGCAAGATGCGACACTA
Source organism: Hibiscus mutabilis (assembly GCA_019671005.1). NCBI lineage: Eukaryota > Viridiplantae > Streptophyta > Magnoliopsida > Malvales > Malvaceae > Hibiscus > Hibiscus mutabilis. The sequence continues at coordinate 22,991,630 of CM033719.1, read as the reverse complement.
ATTCTGATGCAAAAATTATTTGGATGTCGTGAAGACGATGAAGTGAAATTTATTTCTCAGTCTACTCTGGTCGGTGAGGTAAGAAAAGGTCAGATTACTACGCCTTTGATGATGTTCGATGATAAATCTTTGAAATTCATAAACAGTGAAGTAGACTAGACGATTTTAACCAAGTAGAGCTGCTTGAAATTGAAGTTCTAAGCGTAGTCTTCTATACCTTAAAAACATAATAAGAGAGAGAAAGGAAAAATAAGAGAAAATGAAGAAAGGAAAAAGAAGAGAAAATGAAGAAAGGAAAAAGAAAAAGTTAGGAAAGAGAAAGAAAGAAAAAGTTGAAAAAAGAAAAAGAAAGGAAAAAGTTGAAAAAGAGAAAAAGAAAGGGAAAGAGGAGAAAATAGAAGAAAATAAGAGGAAAAGAAAAAGAAATGTGAGAAATAATGAACTATTTGAATAAATAAGTCTCGGAACACTCTGATGGAGCTGTGGGGGATGTCAACAAATCTAATAAGGAGCTATGCTTCACTTGTCCAATACCCAAGCGTCAGAGATGTATCTTTCAAGACATGTCTATAGTAATATAATAATAATAATAATAATAATAATAATAATAATTAGTAACAATCAGAATCACACATGCACTTATAGAATTTTATTCTTAGAATGATATTTTTGCACTCTACTAGTTAAACAAGTTCGGGAAGCTTGAACACATTTATGAATAGAAAGGAATGAGGAGAACGGAGAAAGAGTTGTTTCTGACTAGATCGAGCAACGCGGTAATCATAGGGTGTAAACCGAGTGATTTGGAAGAAATTTCATAACTTCATAAATTGACACAACATTCAAAAAATTATTCTACCCATAGAAGGGTTGAATCTAATACGTTTTTGCACTTGATATTCAGGGTATCATATTATGTTTTCTTTCTTTATATCCTAATTTTTAGGGTCTTGTAAAGTGTCCTTCATTGAAATGTCGATAAGCAAGCTGACGTTTTTACAAACAAACAGATTTTCTTGATAAATATATGACCGAGTATGAGACTCTTATCTGTTCGACAGTCTTCTAGTCAGAAAGAAGAATCACCCATCAGGGGACATGGTGACGACAATGGCAAGAATGAAAAGTTTGGGGACTTGAGGAAAGTTCAGGGATCTTAAAATGTTCAGACTTGAGGCATTTGCTCGCCCCAAATGATGGAAGAGGGGAAAATTCTATGTAATGAGGCAAGAAACAAAGAGGTTAGTGGGGCATCATGGTGCATAAGAGTTCAAATCATAATAGACAAGATGGTGCAGAGTCAGAAAGAATTCGATCACTAAAAATGGTCAAAATTGGCTCATAAAGAAAATAAGCTCAACAACAAAGATTTTGGGGCAAATTTTGTTAGAGCATGAAGACAATAAGAGCTTAAGATAAATCTCAAGAAAAATCAAGTCAAGAAAGAAGATCAATCAAAGAAAGATTCAAGGGAAACAATCTTATTGTTGTAACTGAAGCAAAAAAGCTCAACGGAGAGGCAAAGAAGATTAGAGCTCATCCGAATGGTCATCAGTTGTCACAATTCATGTATCATATATATTTAGGCATATATAAGATAAAAGCATACTAACTCATGCATTTAAAGCATTTTTGTACATTTTGTAGGAATTTACAAGAATCAGCAAAGAACAGACAAAGACTTCAATCTAAAACTTCAGATTGGGAAAGTAGAACCAGCAAAGACTAGCAAAGATTTTAATTACATTTTTGTAGAAAAGATTTCAACCCGTTTGAAGAGGCGGATTTCAGAAAAATTTCAATCCGTTTGAAAAAGCGAATTTCAGCAAAGATTTCAATTCGTTTGAAGAGGCGAATCTCAGCAAAGATTTCAGTTCGTTTGTAGAGGCGGATCTCTGCAAAGATTTCAATCCGTTTGAAGAAGTGAATCTCAATAAAGATTTCAATCCTTTTGAAGAGGCAAATCTTAGCAAAGATTTCAATGCATTTGTAGAGGTGGATTTAAGCAAAGATTTTCTAATTGTTTGCACATGAAAGAAAGTGCATTACAATTCTAAATCTTTCGGGTCATCAGTAAGTCCTTCGTGCATGATGTTAAATTCTTCGGGTCATCAGTAAGTTTTTCGGGCATGATGTTAAGTCCTTCGGGCCATCACCTTCGGGAGTGATGTGATTTTTTGCACAGGAAATGAAGTGCATTACAATTCTAAATATTTCGGGTCATCAGTAAGTCCTTCGGGCATGATGTTAAGTCCTTCGGGCCATCACCTTCGGGAGTGATGTAATTGTCTGCACAGGAAAGGAAGTGCATTACAATTCTAAATCATTCGGGTCATCAGTAAGTCCTTCGGGCATGATGTTAAGTCCTTCGAGCCATCACCTTCGAGAATGATGTGATTGTGTGCACAGGAAAGGAAGTGCATTATGATTTTAAATCATTTGGGTCATCAGTAAGTCCTTCAGGCATTATGTTAAGTCTTTCGGGCCGACACCTTCGAAAATGATGAGAACTTTCTGAATGTTATTGCAATAAGACGGTAGGTCTTGATAACGGTAGAAATATTTATCCTACGGGTCTTCAGTTTCCAAAACAAAAAAACAACAAAACAAAAAAAATACAAAAAAAGAAGAAAAAAATAAAAAAGAAGAAAAAAAACACAAAAAAGAGAAAAGAAAAAAAACAAAGAAGAAAAAGAGGAAGAAAGACAAAATAGTTCAAGTTGTCAGATTGGAAAGCAAGATAGACTAACTTCAGGCTCAAATGAAGAAGATTCGTAGTTTCAACGTCTTTTGTTGAAGCACTTGAAGTTTCCTAATGATATACCTAAATTGTACATTTTTACAATCAATGTCAAAAGATTAATGATAAATTCAACTTTTGCAGGTATAGAAGAAGCTTGACCAATGGAGGAAGAGAAAACAAGGGATTCCATGTGCGCTTTAAACTGAAAAATTGAGATATCTTAGGCACAATAAGCAATGACACTAAATATCTCAATGCTTCAAGTGAGAAATTGGGTATACTTCATATTGTTCAGGTTGAATTCTTATTAATCAATGATATTTTCTTGTTGCGTGTTCAATTTTTCCCCAGAAAATAAAATGAAGCAGCATTCCTAGCAAAGAATGAAGAGCTCCTAATGGAAAGAGTTCGTTCGGCAAAGATAGATTTACTAATGTGAAGACTTTGCTCATCAAAGACAGTTTGTAATGTGAAGAATTTGTCCAGCAAAGAATTCAGAGTTCCTAATAAGAAGAACTCATTTGTTCGATATCCTTACAAAAAATGGATTGTTTGACAGAGGGAAGAAGAAATTCATAATAAGAAGAAGAACAACTTCAAACCTCAGAAGATGAAGAATGTCAAGAGCAACTTTTGGACCTTGGAGGACGAAGAATTTCATAATAAGAAGAACAGTTTCAGATTCCACAGTTCGGCAGAAGTTTAAAGAATTTTGAAATAAGAACAGCTTCAAGCTTCGGTAGTTTAGAAGATGGCCAGTGGATTCGGACAAAATCTGTGTCTTTTCAGTCTTTGCCCACTTCCTGTTCCACAGCAATAAGCAAAGAGGGGCAATTGTAATACCCGTATTTTGTGTGCGGTATTTGAATATACTAAATAAATAAGGCCAATAATAATAATAGATAAATAATAATAAATAGTAAGTAAATGTAATATTATAATAGCTCAAATAAATAAATAAATGTCCATCCATTCAGTCCAAATATCCAATTTTTAGTCTAAATGTCCTTTTACAAATTAAAAGCCCAAATATAAATCTAAAGGCTCAATTTACGTTTGTTTCTCGCCAATTATAGCTGGTTACAACCCATTTTTGGGTATATACAACCAAACAAACACAATTTGGTCCAAGACCCATTTTTCCCCGTCCAAATGCCTATCTGAAGGGACACATGTCACGTGTCCATTGGTCCGAATCAAGTTCACCAGGATTCTGGTTTTGGTGATGTCATCAGGTCTGATCCCTATATAAAGATGAGAGAGAAATGTCAATGCAATAATTAGCAATTAATAATTACCTAAATAATTACTATAATAATTGAAGAGAGTGAGAGAGATGAATTCGGAGTGTCTCACCTGAGAAACCAAAAGTCGCTGGAAGCTTGAAGAGTCGTTGGAGATGCTGAATGAACTGCTATCGGAGTCTGCTTCACCTCGTCGCGAAGATAAAAATTATCCTCCGTTTCTTATTTTTATGCATTAAAACATAAAAGTGGAGTTTAACTTTTTAAAAAATAAAGAACAGTAGCAAAAAAATATAAAAACTAAATACTTATCTAATCAGAAGTTTCGGCCGGTGAGGATTTAGTTTGGTCGGAGTTGAAAATGAGTGATGAGGGCTCGGGTAGATAGTTTAGGCGAGGAAGATGAGAGATTCTGTTAAATCAGGTGTTAGATCTAGGTTTAGGTAAAAAAAAAGTTAGAAAAATAGAGGTTTTAGGTTATTTTAGGGTTTTGGCGCAGCAGTTAGAAATCGCCTCACGGTGGTCGGCCAGAACCAGACGGTGGCTGGGAGTTTGGAGGTGGTCGTAGTAAGAAAGAAGATGACCGCAGACGATGACCAGAGGTGGCGGGCATCGCCTCCGGCGACCGATGAACATGCTGGAAAGTGCTAGGGTGACGGACCTAGATCTAATGGTGGTGAATAAGGTGGAGCTAGGCAGGAGTTCTAGGGTTTTGATAAGCTTGGGGAATAACAGTTAATAATGTAAGTGGAAAGTTGGGTTTTTGATCTTGGGAAACTTATTTGAGGAGGTGATTTTGTGTTTGTAAAGATCAAATGGTGAAATTGTGAAGAACGAGGGTTGAATTTTGAGTGAATATGAGGTTTGGTCGAGATGAAACACGAAACAAATGGTCTGGGATGTTTGAGGCGGATCAAAGTGAAGTTTTAGGTTGAATGAAGAAAGAACAATGGATAAACTAGGGTGTTTTGATCCGAAATGAATGTGTTTTCTGAGTTTTTAGGTGTTAGTGGTCAGAGGATTTGGGGAGAGTAAGAGATTGGAGAGAGTGTGGGAAATGTAAAAATTAGGGCTGAAGCTAAAAAGGGGGATTTTATAGTTTCTTCAAAACGTTGCTGTGTTGGCTGCGGGTAAGGGAGGAGATTCGCACACTCCTATCCGGGTCGGGTAGAGGATTTGCGCCTTTCTTTTCAAGTCTCATAGTTTGGGCTGCGAAGTTTTCTTTCCTATCAATTTGATCCCTAATTCCCTTTAAATTGAGCCCCAGGTTTTGCAATTCATTCAATTTGATCCCTATTCCCTCTTAATTATTCCCCTTAGTTTGTAGTCTTTTCAATTGGGTCCCTAGGGTTTTGTAATCGAGCATCAAAGCTTTGTAATATTTTCATTTTAGTCACCAGTTGCAATAAAATCAATTTCAGTTTTCAATTTAGTCATTTATTTTAATTTTAATTTTAATTTAATTGCCTTTAATTATGTGAATGTTGCATATTTTAAAATTAGCATATACTTTGTTAGATAATAAATACACTTAGTCTTTAATTAATTATCAAATCTTTTAGCCTAGATTTCTCTAATTAAGGTCCAATAATTAAATAGGATAGACAATTGTAGTAACTAAATGTATATTAAATATAATTTTAAAATCCTAATTTGGATGATGTTACGTTGTTTACAATGGGGTGTTATCACAATATGGATTTTAACAAATTATATTTAATATATTTTACACTTATAATTGAATATTCACTTAGTTCTTTAATTGAAATCAAATAATTAATTAGGATACATTGTAGCTAATTAAATGTATATTGGATAGAATCTTTGAGGCTCAAATTTGGATGGTGTTCCATTGTTTACAATGGGATATTATCTCAATATTGGTTTTAAAGGTGCATATTCGATATACATTTCCACTTATAATATTGATATAATTAATTGATTAGAGCCTTAATTAAGACTAGAACTTTAATTAATTAGAATGATTAATTAATTAGGAATATGATTAATTTAAGGGCTTTAAATATATGGAAGGTGTTCAAGCAATTGGAATTTTCTCATAAAAGCCATTAAATTAATTAATATTCATAGTTTAAAATAACCAATTAATTAAAGCCTTTTTAGGATAATACTTAAAATAAATAAGACAATAAAAGGACATTCATTAAAAACATTTTATGTTGGAAATTCATTTTTAAATATTAATAGGGGTGCCACCTAACGAGGTGTTTTTAATCTCATATTCGAACAAAATAAATTTCCTTATAAAAGGATATTTGTATTCGGAATTTAAATTCAGTTAATAATTATGGGATAAATTAAATTCAAATAATTTTTCGAAATGCCATGTAAAATTAAAGGTACCGATAACGGGGGTTCGTAGGGGTGCTAATCCTTCCCTACACGTAACTGACTCCCGAACCTAATTTTTGAGAAAAAATCTCTGGTTTGTTTTTTCGGTGTCCGGTCTACCTCGAAGTGATCGATGGCGACTCCAAAATGTTTTTTTAAGAATAAATAAAGGAAAATCCAATTTAATATGAAAAACCTAAATTTGCAAGATTAAATTTGAAATGGCCAGAAAACCCTAATTTTCTAAAAGATCGATCGTCAGGCTATTTTTTCACACACGATTTCAAAAATGGTCACGACACACATAAAATATTTTTTACCCAAAAACTAAATTTATAAGCCATCAAAACGACGCCATTTTGGGCGTCAGATATCAGGCCCAAAATGACGTAGTTTTGCCTGTGACCCGCGAACCACCCCAACCCGGCCAAGGGGTTCCGCGCACTTTTAAAAATGGGTAAATAGCATTTTCGGTCTTTCCGCATGGGACAATTACTCCCTCAGTCCCTGATATTTGTATACATTTTTTAATTTGGTCACTAAATTTGATTTAATCAGGATTTTCATGGGTAAATTACCATGTTAGTCCCTCTGCCCCAAAGGTATTTCCAAAATGGGTCTACCGCATGGCAAAATTATTTCCTCAGTCCCTGCAATTTTTAATTTTTTTGTAATTTCATCATTTTTCAATTTTTAAGTTTATATATTTTTTAATTTAGTCATTTTCTTATTTATATTTGTAGATTGTAAATATATTTCTATGTATTTTAGTCCTAGTAAATAACTAAATAGCTAAGTCTTATCTAACTTAGTGATAAGATAAATCTTATCTTATCTAAATTTAAATTTCTAATCTTTTTAATAATAGATAGAGATAGAGTCTAACTTAGCTAGGATTGTTGTGTTTTAGTCCTATAAAAGTGACTCACTTCTTTTCTGTAAATCAAGAATTAAAACAGAGAAAACATTTATTCTCTGCTACAAAGCCTCTATTATTTACATGGTATTAGTTTGGGTTTTTTAAATCCTCTAAAATCTTGCGCAATGCATACTACTTCCACATCAGAAATCAGGTCAGGATCTGAACTGAATGTTTATCTTGCTGATCAGCCTACAACATCCAGTATTCCGCATGGTAGTATTTCATTCCTCTCCAGTACTACTCAAATTCTATGGATAGTGGATTATAGTGCTACTGATTATATGACAGGAAACAAGGATGTGTTTTTGACTCTTACAAAACAGTATCATATGAAGCATGTAAAGACTGCAAATGGGTAATTGACTGAGGTGGAAGGGATTGGAACAGTCTTTCTTAATAAGTATATTGTGCTAAACTATGTCCTTTATGTTCCTAATTTACAATGCAATCTTTTATCTGTTAACAGATTGTGTAGTGATTTGCAGTGCTATACTAAATTCAGTTTGCATGGATGTATTTTTCAGGAAAGGGATTTGGAGAAAGTAATTGGTAGTGCTAAGCTGTGTAGTGGACTATACATCATTAATGGCCAAGCACTTCCCAAGGGACAAGTCCTATCAAGTTGCACTCTCAATTCTGTTTGTTTTTCCTCCCAAATTTCTGGTTTAAGTTCCAATAAAATTTTGTTATGGCATTTTTGCCTTTGACATCCTAATTTTTCTTATCTCCAAAAATTGTTTCCCAAATTATTCATTCATAAAAATCCAGCATCTTTTACTTGTGATATATGCCAGATTGCAAAACATATTCGAAACCCTTATCCCCAATCGTCTTACACACTATCTCAACCATTTTCCCTCATCCATAGTGACATTTGGGGCCCTTCTAAAGTTAAGAATATTACTGGGAGTAGGTGGTTTGTATCCTTTATTGATGATCATTCTATAACTACATGGACGTATTTAATGAAGGATAAATCGGAAACTGAGGGTATATTTAGAAAATTCTATATGCTGATTGAAACTCAATTTCGCAGCAAAATTCAAAATTTGAAAACTGACAATGGGAGTGAATTTTTTACTACTACTTTGGGAAATTTTCTTCGAGAGCGAGGTATTATACACATTAGTTCTTGTGTGGATACTCCACAGCAAAATAGAATGGTTGAGAGGAATAATAGACACCTTTTAGAGGTTGCTAGATCATTGTTGTTTTCTTCTAATGTTCCTAAACATTTTTGGGGGGAAGCCTTGCTTACTGCTACATACCTCATTAATAGAATGCTCAGTAGAGTATTAACATTTCAAACTCCTAAGGAAGTTCTTCTTAAACAGTTTCCTTCTTTTAAACCTATGTCTTGTACATTACCTGTTAAAATATTTGGGTGTTCTGCTTTTGTTCATATCCATAAGCAGTTTCGAAGTAAATTGGATCCAAGGGCTGTCAAGTGTATTTTTCTTAGGTATTCTCCTCTTCAGAAGGGTTATAAATGTTATTCCCCTGTTACTCGTAAATTTTATGTTTCTATAGATGTTACCTTTCATGAATTACAACCTTTTTTCTCAGATTCTGAAATCCAGGGGGAGAGTTTGGATGAATTTCAGCCACAACCAGTCCCGCTACCTATAAATATTCCTACATCCACCATAAACAGTCCTATATGTACCAAAGACATTTATTTATCTACCACAAATGATCCTACATCCATAACAAATCCTATTCCTCCAATACTCTATGCAGAACCCACATCTCCAATACCAGATTCACTACCTAAAACTCCACAGAAACCTTCTTCAGAAACTCAACTTGGGACAAAGGAACTAAGTGTCTATACAAGGAAGAAAAGGCTTACTTCACAGAAAACTACACAGTTTAGGACTGCTCAAGAACTGAAACCAATTCCATTATCCTTATAGGATGAAGAAGGTATGAAATCTGTGAGTAATTATATTATTATCCCTTCAATTGATACATCTGATCTACCTATTGCTCAAAGGAAAGGTGACAGAAAATGTTTCAGTCATCCGATACAAAAGTATGTGATCTATGGGAAGCTGATGCCTTCATTTAGAGCCTTCACTACCAGAATTGATAAGGTGCATATTCCTCAATCTGTACATGAAGCCTTGAAAGATCCAAAATGGAAGAATGCTGTAGAAGATGAGATCAAGGCACTGGAAGAGAACAAAACCTAGGTTATGACTGATTTACCACCTGGAAAAAGGGCAGTGGGTTGTAAATGGGTATTTATAGTCAAATATAATGCCGATGAGAGCATAGAAAGGTTCAAGGCTAGACTGGTGGCGAAGAGATTCACTCAGTCTTATGGGATTGACTACCATGAGACATTCGCACCAGTGGCAAAACTTAATACCGTGAGAGATTTATTATCTCTTGCTGCAAATCAATAATGGCCACTTCACCAGCTTGATATCAAAAATGCATTCCTGAATGGAACTCTAGAAGAAGAGGTGTAGATGCAAAACCCATCTGGTTTAAATGAAGACTCAAATTCTGGTTAGGTATGTAAACTACAAAAATCATTATATGTTCTTAAACAATCACCTCGGGCTTGGTTTGATAGATTTACTAAAGCCATTCTAAAATTCGGCTATCTACAATGTCAAACTGACCATACTTTGTTTGTCAAAACTTCTCATGAGAACAAAAAGTCTATCTGATAGTCCATGTTGATGATATAATCATCACAAGTGATGATTCTATGGAAATCATAAAGTTAAAAGAGTTTTTGGCAACTGAATTTGAAACTAAAGATTTGGGTTACTTGAGATACTTTCTAGGAATGGAAGTAGCTAGATCAAGCACCGAAATTGTAATCAATCAAAGGAAATACATTCTAGACTTGCTTTCAGAAATTGGAATGTTGGGGTGCAAGCCAGCTGAGACACCTATGGAGTATAATCTGAAATTCAGAATTGATGACAAAGGAATTCCAGTGGACAAATAACACTATCAAAGACCAGTAGGTAAGCTGATTTACTTGTCACTTACAAGACCAGGCATTGCTTATTATGTTAGCATTGTAAGTCAGTTCATGAATGACCCTAGAGAGGAACGCTTAGAGGCAGTAACCAGAATCTTGAGATATTTAAAGATGACACCAGGCCATGGAATGATTTTTTCTAAGATTGAGTCTAGAAAAGTAAAAGTCTTCACATATGCAAGCTGGGCAGGAGAACTGACTAGTAGAAGATCCACCAGTGGATATTGTACTCGAGTTTGGGGAAATCTAGTGACATGGAGGAGAAAGAAACAATAAGTGGTCTCAAGGAGCAGTGCAGAAGCTGAATTTCGAGTATTGGCACTTGGGATTTGTGAAGGAATTTGGATACAAAGACTCTTGACCGAATTACAAATGAATCATAATGAACAGTTTGAACTTCATTGTGATAGCCAAACAGCATTGCAAAGAATCCAGTTCACCATGACAGGACCAAACACGTGGAACTAAACCGTCACTTCATCTCATAAAAGGTTACTAATGGAACAGTCAAGCTCAACTTTGTTCCAACTCACAAACAGCTAGCTGATGTACTCACCAAGGCACTTCCAAGAACCACATTTGATGAGCTTACATCCAAGCTAGGACTCTACAACATATACTCACCAGCTTGAGGGGGAGTGTAGATTGTAAATATATTTCTATGTATTTTAGTCCTAGTAAATAACTAAATAGCTAAGTCTTATCTAACTTAGTGATAAGATAAATCTTATCTTATCTAAATTTAAATTTCTAATCTTTTTAATAATAGATAGAGATAGAGTCTAACTTAGCTAGGATTGTTGTATTTTAGTCATATAAAAGGGACTCACTTCTTTTCTATAAATCAAGCATTAAAACAGAGAAAATATTTATTCTCTGCTACAAAACATCTATTATTTACAATATTTATATTATTATTATGTATATTATAACTATTGTTATTATTTATATATTTTTATGTATATATTATTGTATTATTATTATTTTCTAATTATTTTAACTAATTTATATTATATTAGTGTATTTACTATATTACGTATATTACTTTATAATTATATTAGTGTATTTACTATATTACGTATATTACTTTATACTAATATACTTTAGCTTATTATGAAAAATATGTACGTTATTATTATTATTATTACATATTATATTATTTATGTATACTATATATTATAGTTTCTATTTATGTATATTATATGTTATTATGTTTATTATTATGTATATATTGTTATTCATATTTCAATATTATGTATATTTCCATCACATTGTATTTACTGTAGTATATTTATTATTATGTATATATATTATGCATATTACTATTATTATTTTCACTATATGTATAGATTAAGTATATGTATATTAATGTTTTTGTATTAGATTATATATGTATAATGTATATTGTGTTATTATATTTAGTATATTATGAAATATATAATATTTTCTTTTGTATGTATTTTTAAGGTATTAAACACAGTTTAATATTAAGGGAATATTTTCTACTTTATTTCGAGTAATCGGTTAAGAAGTGGTGTCCTGACTCATTCAGGTATAATCTTTCTCGGTTTTTGTAAATAAGGAAATATTCTCCTTAGACTGTTTTTGGGGGATTAAATTTTAAATTTTAAATTTGAATTTTTTGTTTTCTAGCAAAGACAACACTAAATCAAAGCAGTACCAATTTTGGGCGTTGTGGGGGTGCTAATCCTTCCCCACGTGTAACCGACTCCCGAACCCAAACTTTTTTAATCTCTGATAATTTTTTAACGGTGTTCGGCCTATCAAAGTGGCTGGTGGCAACTCCATCCTCCATTTTTAAATCTTTACTGCATTCTGTTGAGAGTGTCATCTCGGTCTCTGGGTGTCATCTCCTTTGATCCCATACATTAAAATGTTTTTTATCGACCACGATCCATTTTTTTCGAAAAGGAAAAAATGTTTATTACAGATGGCGACTCGGCTGGGGAAATTTTTTAGAGAGATAGGCCAATGAAGATTTTGTGTTGTCTTGCAGGAAATTTGAAATTTTGATTTGATTTAATTTTTAATCCCCTGACATTCATGCATGAGCTTTCTACCCGGGTTTCTCACCTTTAAGTGGAAGGGATTACTTCGCTCAGTGGGGTTTTCACCTCCTTATAGTGTTGTAATGTACTTCTGGAGTACTGGTTCTTATATTTCGTAGGGTTTTCACCACCGTATGGTATAAGGGTCGTATTCCCCCGAATCGATGTCCTCGTGACAGTTTGGTATCCTTTACTTTAGATCCGAACCTCATATAGTGAGCCGTAGGAGCCAACCTTTTAACCCATGCAAAACTCTGCCCGTTTAGCGATCACCCTTTTTAGTCTTTTGTGCCTTTATTTGTTTTTTTTTGTACAGTTTTTTATCTATTTTTATTTTTATTTTATTAATTTATTCATTTGATTATTTTTATTCGGACTGACCTCATTTTCTTGTTTTGGTTGCATCATATTAAATTTATTCATTTGGAATTAATTGTATGACATCGCCATTTTAATGGAGTACTGATTCACGACCAATTCCCAATTCGAAAAGATTCACTATCGGGAGAAAACCTAGTACTCTAGATATCGATGCAACATTCAAAGTTTGCCAATAAATCTCGTAAATTTAGAAGTTGAGCCGCGGGAACCATTTTTGAATCAGTACCTCCGCATCCAGGACATGCACCTTGCATTTACATGCATACATTCACAATTTTGAAACGGGTCCCCAGGATGCCCCGTGCCAGCAATACCAGATAAAGCGGAAGTTGACCGATCCAGCACTTTACCAAACCTATGCAAAGCCCGGTCTAGGGGTATTTTTGAGAATGACCTCTGCATTCATACAGATGCCATGCCTCTATAAGGCCCCACGTCTAGGGGCATTTCTCGACGAGTTCTAAAAGCGAGCCTCTGATGATGAGTCAAACTTATGTACCCTAGACGACTATATCAATTATCGTCTGTAGTATTTCGCCAGAGCCGAAAGTAATAACCTGACATGAACCAACACAACAAATTCACAGACCCGATTGGGGGGCAACATAACGCGCTCATCCTTCAAGAAAAGGCGAAAACATACTCCAAGCTTCGAATTTGCTTCATTCCAGACGAAGTTCAATGAAAATAATTTTGGGGCATACACCCGAAAAGATAAAGGAAGATAATCAAAAACCAAGGAAGATTGGGGCATCTTCATAAAACAAGACCAAAAACTTAATCCGACGGGCATCTCTTTGAGGGGCAAAAAAAGAATTATTCACACATTCATCTAACATCAAGTGCACACATCATACACCTAAAGTTTGTCATGCATTTAGATTAAGCACATACATTTAGACATAAAGTTACATGCATCCATCATGTATTCATTTTTGGTTGAACATATAAACAGGTCTAGAAAAGAGACCGATGAACCTCAATCACGGGGGCAACAACATGATGATCAACCTTTAGCCCTGAAGAGGGCCAAATACAAAGAAAAGCTACAACATCTAGATAATAACGGAAAAATTTTGAAAAATTACTAATTAATGTTCTCTTTCATTTTTAGATCTCGCGCTACCTTTGATGGTGCAACAGATTAAAGTTTTCTCTGGATCTCGTCTCTTCGCCAGTAATATAGTAGATCCCATTTTTTCTCGATCTCGCCTCTCCGTCAGTGGTGTTGCAAGATCAAATTTTCCTCTGAATCTCATCTCTCCATCAGTGGTATAGTGGATCCCACATTTTCCAGATCTTGCCTCTCCGTCGATGGTGTGGTATATCAAATTTTTGAAGATATTGTTTCTCCATCGGTGGTACGGCGAATCAACTATTTTGCAGGTTATGCCTCCGTCAGTGGTGGTGAACCAAGTTAGTTAAGATCTTGTCTTTCCGTCAGTGGTATGGCGGATCAAACCTTTTCAAGATCTTGCCTCTCCATCGGTGGTGTAGCCGATCAAGCATTTTGTGGGTTATACCTCCGTCAGTGGTGGTAAACCAACTTAGTTCAGATCATGTCTCTCTGTCAGTGGTGTAGCGGATCAAACCCTATCCAGGTCTTACCACTTCATCGGTGTCGCAGCTAGACCAAACTTCTTCCTCTGATATTATCTCCTTCTTACAGTTATAGCTCAAAAAAATTAAAAAAAATCAAAGCTTCATCCCTGATCTTACCCATCCGTTGATGGAGTGGTTAGGTCTAAATTATTATCATCCGGTCTGGTTTCTCCGTTGAGGGTGTAGCCATGTCCAAGTTGCTATCATCCAATCTTATTTCTCTGTTGATGGCGTGACAAGGTCCAAGTTATAGTTATCTGCTCATGCCCTTTTGTTGATGGAGTGGTTAGGACCAAGTTATTATCCGGTTTGGTTTCTCCGTTGATGTTGTAGCTGGACCAAGTTTACTAACTTTTGATCTTGCCTCTTCGTCGGTGTTGTAGCTGGATCAACCCTATTGACTTTAGACCTTGTCTCTTCGTCGGTGTTGTAGTTGGGTCAAACCTTTACTGACTTCAGGTCTTTCCACTTCGTCGGTGCTGTAGCTAGACCAAATTTACTGACTTCTGATTATGCCTCTTCATCAATGTTGTAGCTGGATCAACCCTACTAACTTCAGACTCTACCTCGTCGTCGGTGTTGTAGCTGGGTCAAACCTTATTGACTGTCGGTCCTGCCTCTTCATAGATCTGTAGCTGGACCAAATTTACTGACTTTTGATCTTGCCTCCTCGTCGATGTTGTAGCTGGATCAACCCTATTCACTTCAGACCTTGTCTCTTCGTCAAGTGTTGTAGCTTGGTCAAACCATACTATTCTTCGATCTTGCCTCTTCGTCAGGTGTTGTAGCTGGGCCAAATTTACTCCTTCAGATCCTGCCTCTTCATCAGAGTTGTAGCTGGATCTGACATCAGAACCCTCATCTTTCGATCCTGTCTCTCGTCAGTGTTGCAGCTGGATCAAAACCATTTTTCCAAGTCCGACAGAAATGTTGGCACAACGTGCTTAAACACAGTAAAGTTTAAGATAGTGGATAATTCAAATGTCCATCAAAAATCTATTTTTACGAATTGTCGAAGGAAAATAAATCTTTTGAAAAATCCAACGTCATGATTGGTATAAACTGATTGTACCCAGGGGGATAGTACAGCTAGCCCAGAGCAAACGGCTACCGGTAAAGGCAACTCAAAACTGTTGATCCCTGTGCATTTGGGAAAAATGCAAAAAAAAAAAGCTCTGCATCAAAACTTACTGATTTTCGGTCATGCCTCTTCGCCGGTGTTGTAGCTGGGCCAAACCTTCATCTTTCGATCCTGTGTTTTCTTCATTATTGAGCAGGATCAAGTTTTGCAGACCTTGTCTCTTCGTCAATGTTGCAGCTAGGTCAAATTTTCTCCAGGCATTGCATCGTCGTCAGAGTCGTAGCAAGCTGAGCTCATTTTGTCTTCCCCAACGAATCTTCTATTTTGAAGATTTTGCTTACAAGAGAGGCAAAGAAGATCAATAGAAGCCCAATGAAGAAGCGGTGACCAGAGAAAAACCCCAAACTTGACTGGTCAAAAATGATTATTCTTTTGTCTTTGCTCTATTTCTATTATACAGTAATGAGCAAAGAGAGACAATTGTAATAACCCATTTTTGACCGGGCTTGAGCCCAATTAAAGTACAACCCATAACCCTTACAAACCACAACCCAAGCCCAACACCCTTTACAAACCCATCTGAAATAAATTAAAATACCCTCAACCCTAAAAATGACCTAAAAACCCTAATCCCACTTGCTCTGCCAGTCGCCGCCCCTCTGCCCGATCACCCCCACGCATGGCCGCCACGCGTGCCGGCCACCGCCTAAACCTAAAAAGCAAGGGAAAAGGCATCATTTTCAGATCAAGTTGCATGTATTGTATTTTTTTAAAATTTGAGTATATAAACCCATGGTAAATCGAATGTAAGGGGGAATTTTGGGAGGGATTTCAAATATAAAAAATGACCTTTTTTTATTCGAAAATAAAACAAAAATGCTCAAAAAACTTTGCATGCCTCTTTGTTTTTCCATATATTTGAAATAAAAAACACAAAATATATAAAAAAGAAGTCAGAAAAGGTAAAAAAATATACCTTGATTGCTTTCATCCTAGGTCTGAGCGTTTGGGAGCTTTTTTTGTGAAAATCCAGTCTGAATTCGAGTCTGGCGTGTTGAAAAGGGTCGGAAAAGGGCGAACTTTGAAAACTCTAGCGCCACGGTGAATGGCCGACCGACGACCGACAATGGGCTGAGGGAGTTGAGAGCGTTCTAATTTTTTTTTGTTTATAAAACACAAAAAATGTTTTTTTTACCCAAAAACTGAATTTATAAGCCATCAAAACGACGTCGTTTTGGGCGTCGAATATCAGGCCCAAAACGACATCGTTTTGCCCGTGGCCCGCGAACCGCCCCGACCCAGCCAAGGGGATTTGCGCACTTTCAAAAACGGGTAAATAGCATTTTCAGTCCTTCCGCATGGGACAATTACTCCATTAGTACCTGAAATTTGTAAACTTTTTTAATTTAGTCACTAAATTCGATTTAATCTAATTTTTCATGGGTAGATTACCCTGTTAGTCCCTCTGCCCCAAAGGTATTTTCAAAATGGGTCTGCCGCATGGCAAAATTATTTCCTTAGTCCCTGCAATTTTTAATTTTTTTGCAATTTCGTTATTTTTTCAGTTTTTAAGTTTCTATTTTTTTAATTCAGTCATTTCTTATTTATATTTATATTATTATTATGTATATTATAACTATTATTATTATTTATATATTTTTATGTATCTATTATTGTATTTTTATTATTATTTTCCTAATTAGTTTAACTAATGTATATTATATTATTGTATTTACTATATTACGTATATTACTTTATACTAATACACTTTAGCATATTATGAAAAATATGTACATTATCATTATTATTACTACATATTATATTATTTATGTAAACTATATATTATAGTTTCTATTTAAGTATATTATATGTTATTATATTTATAATATTATTATGTTTATTATTATGTATATATTTTTATTCATATTTCAATATTATTTATATTACCATCACATTGTATTTAGTATAGTATATTTATTATTATGTATATATATTATGTATATTACTATTATTATTTGCACCGTATGTATTTATTAAGTATATGTACATTAATGTTTTTGTATTATATTATATATGTATAATATATATTGTGTTATTATATTTAGTATATTATGAAATATATAATATTTTCTTTTGTATGTATTTTCAAGGTATTAAACCCGGTTTAATATTAAGGGAATATTTTTCACTTTATTTCGAGTAATCGGTTAGGAAGTGGTGTCCTGACTCATTCAGATATCATCTTTCTCGATTTTCATAAATAAAGAAATATTCTCCTTAGACCATTTTTTTGGGATTAGATTTTAAATTTAAAATTCGATTTTTTTTTGTTTTCTTGCAAAAACAACACTAAATCAACGCATTACCAATTTTGGGCATTGTGAGGTACTAATCATTCCTCACGCGTACCCGACTCCCGAACTCAAACTTTTTGAATCTAAATTTTTTTAACGGTGTCCTGCCTACCAAAGTGGCAGGTGACGACTTCATCCTCTGTTTTTAAATCTTTACGGCGTTCTGTTGGGATTGTCATCCCAGTCTCCGGGTGTCATCTCCTTTAATCCCGTACATTAAAATATTTTTATCGACCACGATCCATTATGTTTTTCGAAAAGGAAAAAACGTTTATTACAATGCCCTATATTCTTGTTCAACCAAATGTCAATAGCACAAAGACAACACAAAGGCATTACAATGTAAGCTGGCAGCATCATAGGCAAATTGTTCTGGTCCAAGCAGTGATCTTTTTCAACCAACTAAAACAAAATGGCGGGCACCGCATGTCTAGGGTGCGACTAAAATATGACAAGTTTCGAAATTTATCCCCGAATTAAAAATGTTAAACTTCCTGATAACATTTTCTATTTTTTTTTTAGTTTTAAGCACCGATACTTAGTTTTTTTTTTTTGATAAATTTTTAATTTGGGACAAAGTATCGAAACTTACAAAATAAGTATCGGTACTTGCAAAAAAACTCAAAAAACCAACCTAAAATATTATCAAAAAGTCTAACATTTTCATGTTCGATGACAAGTTTCAAAACTTGCCATCTTTTAGCCGCACTCTAGACATGCCGCATGTTAGACTCGCCCCAGAATGGCAGTCAAAGCAAAATCAAAGAACGCATTCATCCTTGGATCTAGAACAGTTATCACTCATAAACAATGATAAACCAGTACCAGGTACAAGTTACACAAAACTGTTCAAAGTGTACCTGCATTAAGTCTTATTTGATTTGATGCAAGTAGTGGTCTTTCACAACCTAACTAAAACAGAACAGCATACAAAGCAAAAACCGGCAGTGGATTCTTTCCTGGATGTAGTTTACTTATCATTTCCGGAACAAAGATGAATTGGTAATAAGCACATGTCAAGCAAACTAAATGAAGTTTGATAATTGTTCTAAACTTAAAGCAGTTTGACACCTGCATCCCTAACAGAATCAATGACAGCCTTGACTTTACCATGATACTTCTGCTCTCGCTTTAAGAAAATGGAAACAGCAGGTATCTCTTTGAGTAGCAACCGTTCCCCAAGTATCTTCCCAATCTTGGCAGCAGCAGCCACATCCCGTGTAGATTCCATGCTTGTCCTGAGCGCCTTCTCCTGTGAGCTTGCTGCTGAAGCCACAGTTGCAGTGGGAGCATGGATAACTTGGGCACTAACATACTTGTTGGTGAAATGCAACTTCAAGACATATGGCTTTAGGAATTTTACAATTCTTGGTGGTTTAACAGGTGGAGGGATAACCATCTTTGTCGCACAAGGAAGAAAAAGATATTAGATTTAACTCCAAAATACAGTCATGAATCGTGATCATTATAAAAACAACATGCAGCAAATCAAAGCAAAGCAAAAGCGGGGTTCATCTAGTTCATGCAACCATCCTTCAGAGGTAGCATCTAGCAAGAGGGGGATTTGGCTACCAACATCTACAACTCTTTTCTATTAAAAAGAACAGTAGAAGAAAATCACTAATGGGGAAAAAGATTCATGCTACTTAGCCTTCAATTTTATTCCAATTATTTTTTACTCTCAGCATGGCATACAATTACGAATGAATTCAATAAATTCAAATGTTGGTCTAGGAATTCATGAAAAAGTTAACTAATTCAGATATTTCAATCAAAACAGTAATCCTTTTTCATTCGAGAAAAGCTTAGCAGCCACACACAAGCAACATAGATCTCAAAAGAACATATACGCAAGAGTAATATCAGCCAAAATTTTGGTTAAATTGAAAAGAAAAAGGTTCTGGGAGGTGAATTAAAATAGGGTTGCCGCGGACTCTATTTAACGGTAACGGCGCCATCTGCCACCGCTAAAGTCCTGAACAGCAGTGTGAACAAATTTCACACTAGCAGAAGCAGATCCCGGCGAGCAGTGCAACAAGCTTTAAAAAGTTCTCCCTCTCAACAAAGTAACAGAGAGAGGTGTAACAAGCAGTAGGACCGAAAACAGAAAATGAAATAGGGCAGAGTGATTCAGAGGCAGAAAGTATAAATCAAGCTTCAAGTTAAGTTTAGGGTTTCAGAAATTACCTTATTTCCGCCGGAAACTTGAACGGAAGGGAGGGCTTAGGTTAGAAGAGGAAGACGACACTTAAAAAGCAAATAGATAGACTACGGAATATAGATTTTAGGCTTTTGTGTTACTTTTGCCTCTCTTTTTTTATTTATCAATTTTATTTTTATGGTATTTTTGTATTAATTTAATCTCAAATAGTCGAATTACATCATAGTTTTGCTCCTTGATTGGTACTATAATCTTGAATTTTAAATCTCAAACCCTAAATTTTAAATTCTAATTAAATTTTTTATCAATATAAAATAATTATAAAACATAAAAGTATTCTTAAACCCTAAATGATAATGCAATTCGACTACTTTAGGGGGCAAATTGATACAAAAATACCATAGGGACAAAATCTATAAATTGGGAATACTACAGGGGCAAAAGTAACCCTTAAGCATAAATTTTAATAGGATTAACAGTTAAATAAGTGTTCAAATTATATATTTTTAGATAGGTTTATGAGCTAAATTTTAGACTAAATATATCTCTAATGTTTTATTCTGTGACTCATTAAAATTTTTCTGGCAACAGCCGTTCAAAAAATCTTGTCATTCAATCAGAACAATGACACGTGACCTGCTTTTTTATATAGTTCTAATTTTTGAATTTCTTCAAAAATATGAGTTTCTTTAAAAACCTCAAAGTTTTAATTTATTTCCATCAAACTCTCAAATCACATCTCCCTCACCGTCCGGCATCCCCACAAGTTAGTAGTTCACCGCTCACTGTCCAAGCATCGTGTACCTCAGCATTCGACATCTATCATTCTCTGCTCGTCGGTAGAAACCCAATCGACGTTTTTTTCTTCATTGTTAAGTGTTTGTCGACGGTTAATTCGTCAATTTTTTATGATGAGATTACGAAATTTTCAGTAGAAAGAGGTTCGATGAAGATAAAGGTGGCCAGTAGTGGTTGAATCGGCGGTCAAAGTGGAAGAATTTAGAGATTTGAGGTTAAGATTTGGGGGTTTTAGAGAAATTAAACATTGTTGGGTTAATAAATATTTTTTATTTTTTTCATTTTAGGATCTTAATTTCAGAAAATGAAAAACGATGTCATGTATTCGAATTTCATTGGATAACAAGAAAAAAATAACGTTTGTCACGAAAAAATCTTAAATTGGTCACGGGATAAAATGTTGAGCACATATTTGACCAAACATATAATTCAGACAATTATCTAAAAAAAGTATAATTGAGGCATTTATTTGACTGTTATGTTATTTTGAAAAACTTAACAGTGAATAAAATAAAACAGGTCGAGGCTTCGAGAATCAACTATTAATAGTAAAAATTAAATTAATTTTTATTATTTTATTATTCAATTGAAGTCCACCCAATAAACCAAAATTCAAAGCCCAAAATCTAATCAATCAAATAATATCCAGAAGTCCAATGTCCAAGAAACATTGTCTACGGTCCAAAATCCATTAAACAATGTTCAAGTGTAAAAATATAACGTCTGGTGGTATATGGATTTAGTGTTATCAAAACTCATAAATAAGTTCAAGGTTCATTATGCCAATTTATATGCCTATAATAAATTATAAACAAGCATTTAGTGTATCATTCAACATCTATAATGAATGAATCACGATTTTTAATTTATAAATATGACTATAAATCAAGTGAATTTAAAACATATACTAATTTTAATATAGGCTTACATTATCGAGATCTACTAATTGACCTAGTGGCGAAAAACGTTCATGTTGACCCATATTATATGAGTTCGGATTCTGACATTTACCTTAGCAATATAATACCTCTCTATTTAATCAAAAAAATATAGGCTTAAAGCATCGTTTGCCCCTTAAACTAGACTTTTTTTACTAAATTACCCTCTAAAATTTGTCTTGTGACGTTTTACCACAGAACTGTTAAAATAATTGACAATCAATAGAACACTTGACCCTGTGTCCAACATCTAACTTTGATGAAAAGGGTCTTCAAGAAAAATCTTTAATGAGAAGGGTAAATAATATGTCTTAGATCTTATCTATTAAGTTTTCTATTTATCTAGTTTAGTTCCTAAAAAATTATTTATTCTTAAATTTACCCACATTTGTTTCTAAAATTTATAATCCAATCCAATATTATATATCATATTAGAATTTTTTATTTAATAAATTAAGGAAAAAATGCCCGAAAATGCAAGCAACAAGTTTTGTACCAAAGACCTCTCCACTAAGAATTTAAAGGCTTAGCCACTAAACCAAACCAGAAACTTAATATATTGTTGATAAAAAATATTTAAATTAAATTTTGATTAAAATTAATTATATTTATTTTAGAAAATTAAAAATATTGAAAAAAAACTTTAAAAATATTAATTAGATATATTTAGTTATTTTTTATTTTTAAAATCTTTTTAAATATATATATTAACTTTTAAAGTACTAATTAAAAATAAAACAAAATCTTTGGTTATTTATTTTAAAGCCTGTTGATATATTTTAATGTTTTTCCTGCAAACTCTTTTAAGATACCATCGATATTTATATTTTATGAGATTTTAATCTATTTATGAGTGTATAGGTTCAATTTATGTAACTGAAATGATACGAGAAGTAATGCCAACTTTACTAATCTTCAAGGTTATGAGGTCAAAATTATTCTTACATTAGATTTATTCTATTTGTAATATGGATTTATATATCAGGCGGTAGAAACTAAAATTTTTTATAAGTATATTATTTTTAGATTTTAAAGATTCAATTTAGATTTAATGATTTAGAATTTACGAATCATAGTTAGAATTTCAAGTTTAGAGTTATAATTTAAAATTTAAAGTAATATGATTAAAATTTTATATTTTAATCTCTAAACTTTAAATTTTAAATCTTATAATGTATACTTATTAAACCTTGATTGTTAATTTTTTGTTCATTTTATAATATATCTGTTTGATGTCAATGGATAATTTAATATAGATTGGTAGTTTTGGATAGTGGTAAGTTATCATTACGTTGTAAACTTGAACGGTGTTTATATATAATATATATATATATATATATATGTAATTTCTTTTTTTCATTTTCTTGGTTTAGTCAACACAATATCAGTTTTGGTGTTTATATAATATATGCTCATATTTTTCGTTGCTGTCTTTTATCTTCTTGTTGTTGTTTTTTTTTTTAGTTTTAATAAGATTTTTTTTTATTTTTTAATTTTTTGCAAAACTTGTTATGTTTTTCTCTGCCTTTATAGCACGTTTTTTATGCGTAGTGGAGCAGCTTGCAAGATTGATCGTTAAACTCACCATTCATACATCACCTCTTATGCGTCTCGTTTGATAGAGAAAATGAATTTTATAATGATTGTTGCAATGGATGTTCTTTGCGGCTTTAGGTTTCATTTTTTTATCTGCATAAATTTTTTGTAGATATAATCCACAGATCTCTCATTATGTTTAGGGGCGTTTTATTTATTGAACCTTTCATTGTTTTTAATAAAACTCAATTACACCTATTCAAAAAAATACCAATAAAAATTTCAATAATTTCTTTTAAGTTTTTTATTACATCTTCATCACATACATCAGCTTGTAGCAAAGGCGACACACTATTCGGCAACTCCTCTAAATTCTAATCAAGATAGTTGTAGTTCACCTTCTTGATCCGCATTTGTGAGATGATTTGTGCTACGATTACTTTCCCGCTAAATATGTGGGATTTCAAGAGCCCCGCCTTGGGTCTATTAAGCATGCAAACCAGATTAGTGTTCAACTTATCTCCAACGACTAACCAAACAAAGAATCTAATGTTGTATAGGTATTGCAAGGACGAAATCCATTCCCATCTCTTGGGTCTGACCCAAAACATAACACTACTCTTAAAATTTTATAGTTAACGGTTAGAATTATTTTGACATTTGCTCTTGAATTTATAGCCTTGCATTAAGAATTTGATCGTTTTTTAAACACGAACACCTTGATAATGCACACACTTTTTAGATATTGAAATTGAACCCGAGTCTCCTAAGATGACATCATCTGCTTTTTCACTGAAACTACTTGTTGGATTCTACCAAATTAATTCTTAAAAAGTAAGAACATATTTGGCATAATTTTTTTAAATATTCTGGTGTGATTATATAATAGTATATTTTATTTATTCTTAACATTTTAAATATATATATCTTATAAACTATGCTGCTCAAATTCATATCACCAAACAAAAATAATGTCATCTTTTACGGCCGAAAATCAATCAATGAGATCCATTTGGCATTCTTCTTTTTTTTTTTATCCATTTGGCATAAGTTTTGTGTTTGAGCATTGAGACGCTTTTAATTTGATTCATTGGGTTATGGTGGGCCCATAATTATTATCCATTTACCTACCAATTCTTAATAACACATGTTCGGTATGAACAAACTCTGTGTTTTTGTCTTTGAATCATTCAATTTTGCCAGGAATTAACATATCAACAGGATAAACAAATTAGTTAAACACATTATAAAAAATAACGCAATTATGTTAAAGTTGACATTCGTATTTAATACCATATGAATCATTATAATAGAACAAGTATATTTGGCCGGATAACTAAACTGTTTATTTTTATTTTTTATATTTTTTTTATATCATGAATTCTAAACCTACTAAGAGTAACCCTTTTTCCCTTAGAGTCTCTTGTTCCCCTCTCCTTTAGGTAAAATTAAGATTAGAATTAGAATTTGTCAAAAAAAATTTACTAATAATAAAAATGCAAGACCACAATATAAGTATATGAACTGCCACTGGTATTTTCCCCGAGAATGATTAAGTGAAACATAAACTGTGAATCTTGGTAAATTAATTTGGGAACCTACTTAAAAATTTTGAAAATTTTAGAAGCGTAATTTAAAATTCTTTACTTTTGAGACTTCAAAGAATTTAAAAGAAAATATAATTAACGATGCTTAAAGAATTTAAAATTTAATAATAATTTTAAAATTTTTAAAGAAATTGAATTAAAATTTGAGAGGCCAAATGTTAATTTTGGTTGAGATCTCGCGAGGAAAAGCTTAACAATAATATTTTAGAGAGACATTAAAAATAAAAATACTAACCACATGACTGTCATCAATCAATAAATATCAATATTTTCCTCATGTATGACAATCAAATGCAAACCCCAATTAAAAAAAGGAAATTGTTGCTATTTATTTTAAAAGTAAAAAGGAAAAAAGCTCAGCCCCTGCACCTTGTGATACGGCTGCATCCACGGTTGTAAGGGTTGGCCTGAGCTCCTGGCTGGCAATTGTAATAGGAAGCGCCGCGGCGGGAGCAAGGGACGGTGTTCCTCTGGAGAGCGCCGTAGCTGATGTACCTCGTTGTCTGTAAAATGCGGCGGCTGATCTCCGAGTCCAGCTCAAACTCTTCTTCCCCTTCCGAGCATTCGCCTATGGAACCGTTGCATGGAGATCTGGTGGTGGTTTTTGGCGTCCAACCAAGGACTACCTGATGGCTGTGGCTATCCCCACTGGAACCGACAGTCATCACCATCATCGCCGCCGCCGCCATAACCATAGCAGAGACCAAAACAAACTTACAAGAATTGAGCACTACTGACATTGAATTTTTTATATAAAAAAACTCCCTCTATTACTTTTTGCTCCCTGATTTTTGGGTTTCCTTTTGTTTGGCTTTGAATTTGTAGAGTGAATTTGCTGTATTTGTTTTCTGCCTTTCTTTCTTTCCTCTGCTTTCTGTTTGGTGGGCTTGTTTTTAATTCTTCTCTCTGTTTTCTTGAGTTTTTAAATTAAAGAGGATACTTTAAAACAGCTGGTTGGCGACTGATTATAAATATACGGTTACTCTAATTGACTCTCATTTGGCTGGTTATTACATATATGCCATTATGTGTGGTTTTGAAATAAAAAAAGCAAGGGCAGCCTGCCTGTTTGGTTGGAAAAAGCTTTTATGAAATTCGTTTATATTTTGAGAAATAAATATAAGATTTCCTTTTTTGAAATTTGAAAAATATAGATAAGTTATGTGGTAGTTTTAGAGGATACGGTTAGTATTTCCATATAAATAAGTATTTTTTGGCTTAAACCAAAAAACAGCCCTCAAACTATACATTTTTTTTCTGTTTTTAGCCCTTAAACTATGATTTTGGTAAAATAGGCCTTTAAACTATTATTTTTTGTCACTTTAAGTCCCTAAACTATTTTTTGGTCAGAATAAGTACCTAAACTATGTTATTTTTCTTCTTTTAGTCCCCAAAACTATCAATTGGTCAAAAAATCTTTGTGATGTCTCAACATCTTATTAGTCGAAATAATTTTCTTTGACTTAAATAACTATCGAACTAAAAATGATCAGAAATGATAGTTTAGGAGTTTATTTTGATATATGATATTTTAAAATTTAAAAAGAACATAAATATTTATATAGGTTAGAAAAGTCTATAAAATGATATTTTTGTAACCATGGATTTAAAGTGACAAAAATGATAATTTAAGGGCTTATTTTGCCCAAATCATAGTTTAAGGACTTAAAGTGATCAAAAATCATAGTTTAATGGCCTATTTTGCCCAAATCATAGTTTAAGGGCTAAAACCAGAAAAAAAACATAGTTTGAGGGCTGTTTTTTTGTTTAAGCCTATTTTTTTTATAAATTATTATATAAAAATTTTAAAATCGTTATATTTTTCTTCAAAAATGAATGATTATAATTTTTTATGATGAAAAAAGAGTTATTATCATGTATTTCATTAAAAGATTTTTAAATTTAGTCAGAAAAATACAGATAATAATAATTACATAAATAAGTACTCCTTAACTGCGCGACTCGGTCTAAACAAATGGTAAGGCCTCAAAACTATCCATCTCCACTATGACGCACCTAAGTTGTACGTTCCATGCACATTATAATTCAGTATGCACACCCCACAATTCGGCTTCCACGACGGAACAAACTCCTATAAACTTAGAGAAACCTAATATCATATTCTTGGTAGAGTCTTGAATTGCACCACCGCATGCCGCTCGACCATCCTGCTCCCTCTGTGCGATGTCGGTATTGACCTTAAACCATCCTAAGCTGGTGATACCCATACTGCAGCCTGCCTGGGTAAACTAGCCTCTGGAATACGAACCAATGATTGGTTAATGGCTCTCATAGAAATGGACTGCAGATGCTGACTTTGATCAAGTATCGATCCTCGATCCTTTAAGAGGCTTTGAAAGGCCACTCGAATTTTGGAACAACCAGAGATTCTATAAGACTTAGCCGAAAAGAATTCCCAATCTCTACCATCCTTTGCAAAATAATTCAGTTTGGTGAGATTAATCCGAACCCATTCCTTAAAATCCGTCGAACAAAACTCGCTGAACCACTCTGGTTTAATCAAAGCTGCCGAGACCATGATTGCCGAAGGGCATAATTGCAATAAATGGTTCTTATCCTCCGAGTCAGCATTTCATACAGGACACAGCCCATCAACCGCGAAGTGGCGTCGAAAACGTTCACTGTTGGTCATCAATTTATGATTCAATTAGGAATTTATATTTTTAAAGATATAGTTATTTGAGTTTTCTATTTTTATCATAATATGAGGTTTTCATATATGAGTAGGATTAGGTGTTTTTGACTTTTAAATAAAACACGATTAAAATAACTAAAATATGATATAGATATAAAAATTTTAAGGTTAAACTATAAAATAAGTACTCAAATTATGTCTCTTTTTGTAATAAGTGCCTAAACTTTTATTTTGGCTGAAATAGATAAACTATTTTTTGGCTAAAATAGGTGCCTAAACTTTTATTTTTGACTTGTTTTAAAGTTAATTTTGACATCTTCTTGGGCACCTATTTCAACCAAAAATGAGAGTTTAGGCACCTAGTTCAGCAAAAAAATACTTTAAGCACCTATTTCAGCCAAAAATAAAACTTTAGACACTTATTTTAGCAAAAAAATACTTTAGATACCTATTACAAAAAAGAAACATAATTTAGGTACTTATTTTGTAGTTAAACTAAAATTTAAAATTTATAGTAAACCATTAGTGATGAAAATAATCAAAGCCTAGTAGCATTGACTTGAGTGGGGTGGAAAAAGATTAACAGAAGGGCAATCTCGATATTTAAGAGAAAACAATGGGAAACAAATGCAAAATAACAATCCCTCCGTTTTTAACGAATAAAAAAACAAAAGAAAAGAAACGGAAAGAGAGTAAAAATAAAGTTTAACTCAAAAATAGATGTTCAAATTATATATTTTTTTTAAGATAGTTGTCTAATGCTTTTTTAGCTGAAATAAATGTTTAAAGTTTCATTCCGTTAATATCTTGAGGTAATATCGTTTAAAAATATTACCCAATAATAAATTGACACATTATTTTTGTTTTTTATTTATTTTTTAAAAAATAAACTGAAAATAAAATAAATGATATCCCAAAATTTTTAAAAATCATAAAATAGTCTCAAAATTTCTAAACTTCAAAACCTTAAACTCAAAATTAATGCTATTACCACGTCAATAGTTTTACTGGACTCTGCTTGAGGTCCCCGCCCATATTTTCCAATCACCCATCGGCGGGAGGAGTGTCAATCAGACATCGAATGAAGAGCGCAACAGGCTCTAGTCGTTCGACGTTCGATTGGTACGCTTCTTGCCGGTTACTGGCGATGGGTGGTTAGGGGAATGGACGGTGACCTCAGGTGACAACGGCGATGGGGTCCGACGAGGCTATCAACAACGATAGTAGCATCAATTTTGAGATTTTAAGGTTTGAGTTTTAAGAATTTATAATTTTTTTTAGATTTTAAGACTTTTTAGATTTTTTTTAAAAAATATTTTTTATTTTTTATTAAAAAATAAAAATAAAGACGTGTTAAATTCTAATTGGGTGATAAATTTTAATGGTGTCATCTTAAAACACTAACATAATAAAATTTTAGACACATATTTTAAAAAAAAACTATTAAACACCTATCTCAAAAAAATATATATACTTTTTAAACTTATTTCCGAGTTAAACCTAAAAATAATAAACAGACGACATCTATTACAGTTCCAATAATCTGTTAGCTGAAGCACGTTATCTTTCCTGATCCTTACCACATTGCCGTCACCCCACGTTTGTTCCTTTTTTTAATACTACTAGTTTTTTTTTTCTTTGGGTGATTTTAGCAAAATATCATTTTTTATTATTTAATTTTTTGATATCCATGTAAAATTATTGGTAAATCTAACACTTTTTTGCGAGAATTTGACTGGTTAGTATGACGAGTTTTATGGGTTTTTAATTTTTTTACTGAGAAAAGTAGAGTTTTTATGCTTTAAAAGAAAGATAAAAGTCTATGGAACTCGCTAAATCAGTATGGCGAGTTTTATTAAAAAATTAAATCTCGACATAATACTCAGGCGAGTTCTTATGAAAGGTGTTAAATTCGTAAATATATTTTTTAAATGTCAAAGCTAAAAATAATGTTAAAAATTAATATATTTAAATAGAAATTTAAGAGTATTCATAGTTAACCATCACACTAAAACGGTTATCATGTAGGTTTTGTTATTAATATAATTAGATGAATATCTAAAGATAATATGTTTAACTTATTATAGTTAACCAAAATACTATAATAGTTAAACATGAATACCACTAGATAACAGTTTGA
The DNA here is from genome assembly GCA_019671005.1 of Hibiscus mutabilis. Lineage (NCBI taxonomy): Eukaryota > Viridiplantae > Streptophyta > Magnoliopsida > Malvales > Malvaceae > Hibiscus > Hibiscus mutabilis. The sequence goes on along the minus strand of CM033719.1, from coordinate 22,962,042 downwards.
CAATTGAACAATTGCTGTTCAACACTGTTGTGGTCTCACAACATGTCTACCACTATTGAACAAACATCATTATTTCAAGTATTTAACTACAACTACAACTATAACATCAACATCAACTATTTGATTTTTCGTTTTAGTATAGTTTTATTTTATGTATTTATCTTAAAGGATGATTGATATTAGGTCTTGAACTCGGTCTTCATTTCTTCATAAAAGAATTATTTATATCGAGATGTTTTAATTAGTCGAGTAATTAAAGATGTTTATTTGTTTATTTTATGTAAATTTAAATCTCAGCATTACATTGAGAAATTTTATTATTTTATATTTTATAAAAAGAATTATTTATATATTTCATGATATTCTTTTCTATAATATTTTTTATATATTTTATTCATACTATATTTGTACAATAATACAATATAACTAAAAAATATAATACGACTATCTCATATAGATATTTTATTTATATTTTTTGTCAAAATTGTAACTTTTAACTTGTTATTTAAAATGTATAACTTTTTAACTGTTATTAACGGTTCGGTTAATCTATTACAATTTTTTTACATGTTCACTATTTTTTTTGATAATAATAAAATTATCTCTGAGAAATATTATATTACAAGAGGACTTCGATATTGACGTAGTCAATCTTGTGAACAAAATATATGTATAAATAATTTAATAATAATTAACATTTATGTTAACTATTAACCATCATTTTTAGCGGTTAGGTTAACTAAAATCATTTAACCTTTAACGATTCAGTTAATTGACCTATAAAATATAACCATTATATCAATTAATGGTCAGTTTAATATGCCCACCTCTAATTAATATCACTACACTTTATAAATAAGAGTAAGTCTTGTAATTTCTAAATAAGTTAATATCTAATTAGCTTTGGATATCTCTCTCAAAATCAAGTTACTTTTATATATTTTTTTGAATAAAATGCAGATCTTTATTAACACATAAGGGAAGGATAAAAAAAGAAACAAAGTTCAAGTCTCAAAAAACAACTTAAATGAAAGCAAAGAAATAGAGCTTAAAAAAACATGAGGAAAGCAGAAAAGTCAGAAGACCTGTAACACAGTGATCGACCTAGCTTCACCTGAGATCAGCCTCTATCACACAGAGAAAGATAGAGCACTTATACGGGCAGATGAGTTCAACGGCCGTCGGAGGAGAGATACACAGTGCTCCGACAAAGGGCAGAAAAATGAATAGCTAATCGTGGGTGAACCACCATCTATCACGGCGAAGAGCATCTTCAATGCAGGCAGAGGCCTCTTCAATCAAGATTCGACAGTCGGTGGAATTCCTACCTGCTCTGGCAAGGAGATGAGCCATCGAATTTGACTTTCGTGGCGTGTAGCTAAAAGATAGGTAATCAAAGCTTTGTCGTAATCCTTTAATGTTGCTAACTAGGGCACTAATACTCGATCTATCAATTGCAGGGGATTGAACCTTGTTGATCATCATCTAGGCATCTCTTTCCACAATAACGCGACGAAACCCTAAGTCGCGGCCGAGGAGGAGGGCTTGCTCGTGCGCTTTGGCTTATGCCATTTTCGGGTCATGAACAAAGTAATGTGGGTAAAACCCTGAGGCCATGACTAGTCCATCTGAGTCTCTAATTATGATGCCTGAGGTAGATGAATTAGATTGCTCATCAAACCCAGCATTAAAATTAATTTTAATGAGATCACTTGGTGTTGGCCTCCATAACACGGCAGTATTCTGATTGGGGGCATGGGGATATTCAATCTTGATAGCTTCTTGATCGGCTATATATCTCTTAATAAATAGGGCAAGATCAGCAGGGCTTTGCATCAAGTTTTCATGCACTTTTCTGTTTCGATTGTACCGGAGTGCCCAAAGGGCCACTAGAAATATTTTGATTGACTGCGTGCCAATAGTTTTAAAGAGATTACCCAGCCAGCATAACTATTGCTACTCATAGGGGATTATAGGTAGTACGATCCCCAAGCCTTGTAAAGCTTGTTTAAAGTGAGAGCAATCATTTAGAAAATGGTAGGTAGGTTTAGGTCCTGAATTGCATAAATGGCATGTAAGTCGAACATTAAGAGTGCGAGCATGTAAGTTTATTGTAGTTTGGCAGATAATTTTTGATGAATCTCCAACCATGAATCTCTTTACCTTTGCTGGGATTTTTGATGCCCATATAGACTTGAACACTAATGATAGAATATTCTGTGTAGATGGAAAAGTGATGATAGAGTTTGAGTCTTCACCAAGCAACAAGTGATATCCACTCTTTACGAGTATTGGCCAGACCTATCATATCTCTAGATTCGCAAATCGGGTTCAGGGGAACGAGGGAGAGGCATACATAGTATCTGTATAGCTTACTGAGAATTAGTGATAACTCAGACAGCTGATTTACACCAAGTATTTGACTCGGTATCAATCAAATCAGAAACATAAGAGTATTGAATATTGATATTGTTGTAGTTAACCATACCATTCCCTTCACCAGATACCCATGGTTCAGACCAGATGTTAACAGAGAATCCATTACCAATATGCCAGCCTAAACCTTTTTCGAGAAGGCCTCGTGAACGCCAAATACTCTTCCATGTATACGATGGGCTAGAGCCAAGGTTAGCATCCATAAACCACTTTTCATTGAAATAACTCCCATTTCATACACGAGCTAGTAATGATTTCGGATTAGTTAGGATTCTTCATCCTTGTTTTACGAGTAGGGCTGTATTAATTTTTTTTAGATTGCGAAAACCCATACCTCCCATAGTCTTAGGATAACAGAGATTCTTCCATTTGCACCAATGTATCCTCTTTTTGTTTTGTTATTTCGCCACCAAAATTTGCTAAAAATGATTCAAGATCTCGGCACAATGAGATAGGGAAGAAGCATTTCATGGAGTAGACTGGAATTGCTTAGAGGACTGATTTTATAAAAATCTCCTCAGTACCCATTGAAAGAAATTGAATGCATTAGCTTTCCACCCTCTTATCACACAACTCTGCAAAAGCCTGACACTTTTGTCTGCCAACCATAGAAGGCAATCCCAAGTAGCGCTCAAGGTTGGTTGCGATGCTCACACCAAATAGATTTCCCAATCTAGTTCTAGTGGAGTGTTCCACATTAGAACTAAAATAGATAATTTATCCCGAGGTAGACTCATAAAATGTCAGAAAAGATTTAAGTGCCATAGAGTCAATGTCAGTAGCCTCCTCAAATAGGATACCGACGAAGAAAAGATGTGCAAGAGGGACCCTTTTACGGCCAACTCGAACTCCTTTTATATTCTGACCAGCTTTTGTCGAATGAAGCAAAGAAGAAAGGCCTTGCACACAGTACAAGAATAAATATGGGCTTAAAAGGTCACCTTGCCGAAGACCCCTTGTTGGACGAAACTGTTCTCCCGCTATGCCATTAAAGATAACTCTGTATGATACTGATAAAACACAATTCATAACAAGCGAAACCCAGCAAGAATCAAAACCCATTGCAAGCATAATGTTCCGAATATAGGACCATTCGACCCTATCGTATGCCCTGCTCATGTCTAATTTTAGAGCAAATGAACTCTTTCGACCGTACCTCTTATTCTTTAACGAGTGGAGAACCTTATAAGCAATGAGAATATTGTCTGATATATGGCGACCGGGGACAAAGGCACCATGTGCTTGATCAATACAAAAATCAAGTAATCCACAAAGTCTATTCACTATAGCTTTAGCAATGATTTTGTATAACACATTGCATAAGCTGGTAGGTCTAAATTGGTTAATCGATGTAGGGCTTGACACTTTAGGTAAGAGGATAATATTTGCATCATTAATATCATCAAGCTCAGAGTTACCATTCAGAAACGATAGGCAGAAAGATGATACCTCGTGGCCTATGATGTACCAATATTTTTGATAGAATAAAGCCATCATTTCTAGAAGCCTTAAGGGGGCCATAGACTTCAAAGTGTTGTGGATTTCTGTTGCCGTAAATAGTGATAACAGTTTACTATTTATGGATGGTGAAATAGTTGATTGAACAGTTGATAATACAATATCCTCTCCGAAAGTAGAAGGCTCTGTAAACAAATCTTTGTAAAAGGATTCGGCTAGCTCCGTTAATCCTTGCTTCGAGTCTATCAACTCACCATTTGCATTCTTCAATTTCGAAATTGTATTTTATTTTTTCCTAAAGGATGCCCACTTGTGAAAGAAAGTAGTCTTCTAATCTCCATGACGCAGCCAGTTTATATGTGCCCTCTGTTCTCAGTATAATTCATCTTTATCCGCCTCAATGTTCATAGCCAATTTTACCTTCATTAATTCTGCCAAGATATCATCAACAGGGTCAATAGAAGAAAGTGATTCTAACGTTTTCTTTAACAGTCAATATTTTCTTCTGTGCAAAGACGCTTTATCCAAATTCTATTTTGACAAGGCTGCACCTAGCTCATGTAGTTTGCTGGGTATTGGCAAATTAGATGAAGTCTAAGTAGTACGAATAAGATCTTCGCAGTCATTTTCCAGTATCTAATTAGCTTCAAAAATGAAAGGGCCTGTCACGATCATAAGAACGAGATGGGTTCGAGCATGTAAAAATCAAAACTGGGCAGTGATCAGAAATAGAGTGAAGCAGATATCGTACTAAAAAATCTAGAAATAAATCCCACCATGTCAGATTGGTTACTCCTCTATCAAGGCGTTCACGTACATTATTTGTAGAGAATTTTCCCTTCTCCCAAGTATACCATTAACCCGTATAACCCAAGTCTGATAAATCACACCCTTGTAGGACTGTACGAAAGGCTTTTATGTAACGAGCCAGTTTAACCCTTCCCCCTTCTTTTCAAAAGTTAGTAAGATTTCGTTAAAATCCCCTGCCATCAACCATGGCTGAGTTTGGGTAGTACCACACTCAACAAATCCCATGATGAATCTTGAAGATTTTCCACTGGGTTGCCATGAAAACCCGTAAACCTCCAAGCAATTTGTGTGACAGAGTCAAGAATATCGGTATCAATATGTGATAGCGAGAAGCACCGGATAGAGGCTGAAATATGTGGAGACCATGCAAGAGATAATCCACCCTGAGACCTATCAGCGGACACATCAAATTTGTTAGTGAAACCACACTTAGCATGAGCTCTTGCCATCCTTGTAGATGAAAGTTCAGTTTTTATAAGAAACACAACGTGGGGATGCACTTCTCTCAGCTTATTCTTGAGACGTTTAACGGCCCGCAGCTTCCCCAAACCACGAACGTTCTAACTAAGAAGAATCATTACGGGCGGCTGGCCTGCTTAGCAAGGCCTGTCGATGAAGATGGGGAAATACCATTTAAATCAGAGAAACTAGAAAATCCATGTGGTGATAACTGTGACCAGGCTCGTTTTGTGCTTTCAACTTTAGTTAGAGGATTATTTTCTTCCTCCATATCCACATGAGTATTAAAGCCCATTAGAGGTTTTATGATCGGCCCAATTGGGAAACTTGGCCCATGGCAGATTGTTGAATCCCCTTCAATTGACTTAGAGATCCTTTTAGTAGAAAGCTGATTTAGTGGGATTTATTTTTGCGAGAATAATGGTAATGAAAGATTAGGATTGGAATTCTTATTAATTTTCATATTTGAAGTAGCCCCAACAATGGCAGAAATTACGGGAGCCTCCCGCAACCAAGGGCTCGTCGAAATTAATGAACGCCAGCCCGACGCCCATAGTGAGCAATTTGGCGTGGGCAGATGCTTTCACCATGTCCCAACAGTCCACAAATAAAGCAGAATAGTGTCAGTTTTTCATATTCAAATCTGACATAGTGATGCTTACCATTCGATAGCAACAGTTTTTTTCTTTCTCTTCAATGGAATTCGGATATTCATGAGTACTTTAATTCGGAGAATGCCCTTGTAACTTAAAATGATTGCAGATGTATCATGCTCCAAGAAGGTACCAATGAAATTGCCAAATGATTAAGCCACTTTTGTTGATATAAACCCGTAGGGAACATCATGTACCAAGATCTAGTATTTTAGATGTGTTAACGGCATTGTGAAGGGGTCCTCTGCAGGTTGCAGACGATGGAAGACTAAAAGGTGGTTGTTGAAATTCCATGGCCCACCCATATCGACTCGTTTAGCATCTACCAAATTAAAGAGCTAAAACAATAATCGCTTTTCCCCTAGATCTGATATAGCAATACCACCAACTGGATGCCACACGTTGGCCAATGTTGCTTTCATGGACAAGAAATGGATGACACTAGATGTTAGAAAGGTACCAACAAAACAGTGATCGAGTGGTGAGCCTGAGTCAACACCATCTTGTTCTACCTCGAGAAGATCATCCTCTCCCTCCTCAATTGCCAGCCTAGACATACGAGAGTTGACATCCGACATGAGATCAAACCGAGGAATCAAATCGGAGCGAAAGATTCTTGAAAAAAATAAGAGAAAAATAAAAGAAGCGTGCTACAGGAGCAGAGAATAATTCTTACATTCACTCAAGTCGAGTAATAATTCTTGTAAAAAAACTTTGTTTTCAAATAAATTCACTCGAGTCGAGTAATAATTCGTGCATTCATAATTTTATTTTAAGGAATCAAAATTAAAGTAAATTTGCATTCTTAATTTATAAAAACAAGACGGCACATGTTTTAAAAAGGTACTAATTTGGGGAGTTGTGGGGGCGTCTTAACATTCTTCACGTATAACCAACTATCTAACCTGATTTTTACTATGATTTTAAACATACTCCGTCAAAATTATTTTTTAAAAAAGAATTTTTGAAAATCTTTTCAAAATAACGATTTCATGGGTATTCGATGTACCCAACCCAAAATAACCGACGACGACTTCATCTTTTAAAAAGCGTACTTTTTATCCAAATGTTTTCTAATCTAAAAACGGTATCGACGAAAATATATAATTTTAGACAATACCTAAACTAATCAAACTCTTTTCAACCCTAAAATCGAAGGATATTGATAGCTTAAGCGTGTTCGATCTTATGTTGTTTTATATACTCTATCGATAATCATGTCAAACGAGCTAAACTCAATTAAAAAAAATCATTTTTAGAAAAAATACATTGATTTTTATCCGTACTTATTATAAAGTGGTTCACTGAATTGGTGTAGCAAATCAACTCAAAGTCAATTAAGTAAAAAAATATCAACATTACCTCATTTGTAAAGGATGATAAATATATCTTCATTTGTATTATTTCTTATACATTTATACAAATATTAAACAAAGAACTAAAATTCATTACTTGGAATTCAAACTCACGACCATAAGCAATTATTTTTCACATATGAAATTATTTACATTAAAAAAATATTTACATGAAATATTTTTCTGTTTTTAAATTAATGTATCTATACTATTATATAATTCTTGGCTAATAAGTGTCTTTGGTTAACCGATCACCAACTGAATTAGTAAATTACAAGATTATTTTTATTTATAAAGTGCATTAAATTTTATTATAAAGATGTTGTATTTTCACAATTTTACAAATTTTTAAATAAAATTACTAAAACTCATAATATAAGACTCGAACTCATACCAATAACTTGTATCATTTCATCTATAATCATTTGATAATTTATTTTTATAAATAAAATTATTTACATAAATATTTTTTCTTTGTATAAATAAATTCTCAAAATTTATATAACTTTTTACTAATTTTTAATCAAAACATGAAGGCACATCTTATTAACATATTTATTATACACACACGGCACACCCAAAAGCTATTTAACACCCACACGCCAAAGGGTTTTCAAATGATCGAACGAACTAAGGCTGCAATATTTCCACATTATATATATATATATATAAATACTTTGACAAGCCTTTCATTTATATATATACATATATATATATATATAAATACTTTGACAAGCCTTTTATTTTTAGGGTTTAAAATTTTAGGTTAAGATTTATAGGTTTAATGTGTAGGGTGTAGAATTTAAAATTTAGGGGGTTTAGTTTATAGGGTGTAAACTTTGATACACATGCTGTGTAAAAAATATTTACACAACCTTTATATTTAAGCTATAAAATCTAAAACCTAAATCCCTAACCCTAACACTCAAAACCTAAACCTTAAACAATTTTAGTTTACGCAACTTTAGTTTAAGCTATAAAAAATTACACAACTTTAGTTTACACAAGTCTTTTAATTTTAGGGTTTAGAAATTTAGGTTGCAGTTTAGTGTTTAGGAGTTTAAGTTGTAGGGTGTAGAATTTAAAGTTTATGGTTAAAATTTAGAGTTTAGGGTTTAAGGTCAGATTTTAGGATACTAAGATTTCGATTTTAGATTTTAAATTTTATAAAAGGATTATAATTTTTTTACACAACTTATATATTAAAATATAACCATATATATTCTTTAATCTGAGAAATTATAAAGGGTAAAACTTTGATACAGACTGTAAAATTAATTTTACACAAGCTTGTGTATTTACACTATAAAAACCAAAATCCTAAATTTCTAACCATAACCCTAAAAAACTAAACCCTAAACCTTAAACCCTATACACTAAATTCTAATCACTAACCTTAAATTTTAATCCATACAACCTAAACCCCTAAACCTTAAACCCTAAACTAAAACCATAACCATTGAAACTAAAAAACACCTATAAATTAAAATTACACGACATATGTATCAAAGTTTTTTTCAACTATAAATTGAAACATTACGTCAAAAAAAATTGAAACGCCGTTAGCGGCGTAGAGATGAGCAGGTAGCCGTTAAAAACGTGGGGTCCCAACACAGATCGCCGAGACAGTGTTTGCGCATCCCGAAAGGCGAAAGCTACATCTCCTGTGCCAGCTGGCTCTTATATATTAAAATAAAGGGTAAACTACAACTTTTAAGATACTTTTAATATAATTATAAATTTTTTAAAACTTTTATTACAATCACTCAACTTTTATTTTATTTTTGTTACCGTCATTGCACACCTTAACTTTTAAAAAGCCATCATTAATATTTTTCCTTTATTTTTTCTCATGCTTCTTTTTCTTAATATTTTTTTTGTGGTGTTCTATTTTCCTTCTCTCATGTTTCTTTCTCTCCCGTAAATTTTATTAACAGTTGCTGTCTAATATTTTCTCTCTCTATTGAATTGAGTTTTGGATAGAAAGTTGACACGACAATATGGTTGCATACACTAAACCTTGAAGGAATGTAAAACCCAGAGTAAATGCAAATGCATTACGTACAAAAGTTGAAGCAAAAACAATCTCTCCTTATGAAGAATACCGTCTCAGTCATAAAGCAATGTGAAGTTGACAATGAACATGAAGTGTCTTCTATTTTCATCTCATTGTTAGTTTGCATTGGCTTTAGTTTAAATGCAATGAAAAAAATAAAACCCATGGATATGCTCTCTCTCGTTTCTTTCTTATTCTTCTTCTCACGTTAACCTAATTCAATATCGATTCATCAATATTTTTTTTCCTTCAGTGAAGTCATATTTGAGTTCATGTAATAAACTACTTGCTTTTGTGTGGTGTTTTATTTATTTTAGACAGAATGTATCTTGATCTTGCTACTTTTTTCTATTAATTATTTTTAAATTTTTAGGGTTTAGGAATTTTAAAAAATTTAAAGTTCTAAAAATTAGGGTTTATGGTTTAAGGGTCAGAGTTTATGGATAAACTAATAGAATTTATAAGTAATGAGCTTAAATTTGTTGATTTTATTTAAATTACAACTAAATTGATTGAATGTACAATATAAAAGACTAAATTTATTATTAAACAACCTTATCCAGCAGTCACCCTACTTTACATTATTATTCTTTTAACAAAAATTAAAATTTAATGTAACTTTTAAAAGTTTGATTAACACTTTAAATTATTTAAAATAATTTATTATTTATTTGTATACTTTACCCAAAAACATTTCACCAAATAAAGATAATGTTACGGTAAATAAAACAATCGACGAAATAACTGATCAAGTTTTGAAAGTCATCGAAAAGACAAGACAACTTTGAAAACGACAAACCACCTGCCAGACATGCATGGGACTGAAACTTGGTGTCCTTTCCCAAAGACTTCTGAGTAGTTTTCAATAAAAAATTATTTTCACTAAACTCGTATTTTTTTTTATGGCTACTTTCAAAATTCATGTAGAAGACTCGACGATTATTGTAGATCCATCCCTATTCGGTGAAATAAACTTTCACCCACCACAAATCAATCAATTTTTTCCAAGACAATATCCAAACAGTTTTACCATTTTAGATGGTAAATATAAAGATAGAAAATGAGAAGAATAGCCGTAAAAACTATTTCATCTGGATTCAAAATAAACATAGGGGATAATTACATCTTTTACCCTTAACGTTTGTTTTTTTTTCTAATGTTTCCCATTTAATTGCACCCTTGTCATTTCAATTTTTTTTTCTCAAATAAACATAAATTGGGTAGAAATTATTAATCAACTAACCTTCAATAGTTTTTGCTGACATATCATGACAATTCATTTTGCCATGTATTTGCTAAGGTGGAATATTGTTGACATAACACTATTTTGTCTTATATGTAACCTTAAAAAATAATTATAAAATGGGTAAACTACTTATTTAGTCACTAAATTATAAGATTGATTCTATTTTGACTACTTGTCAAATAGGTCACTCAACTTCAATTTGGTGTTAAATAAACCACTGACTGTTGAGTTTCAATTAGTCACTAATGAATTGATGCTGTCACTTGCTTTTAATTGGAATAATAATATATTTAGTCCTCATTACTTACACATTCTATCAATTTAGTTTAAAATTTATAGGAGTACATGTTATTCATAGATGAAGTCAGGATACCAACTCGAAGGGTAAAATATAATTTTCTGGAAAAGTGGGGGTGCAATTCATAATTAATCGTCATTTTTAATTTTTTAATATAAATCAAAGGCAAAAGAATTTGGGTTGGGATGGGTGGGGGCTAGGGTCCCTCCACTTATAAGGTAGTCATGTCACTTAGGGTTGAGCATTCGATCGAATCAAGTCGAATCAAATAATTTTGAATAAGTCGTGTTAACGAGTCAGATTTTGTAACTCAAACTTTATTTGAATATTTTCTAATTCGAGTCGAGTTTATAAAATTTGAGTAGAGTTAAGTCGAGTTGTTCGAGTTTCGGTTTAAATATAATTGTAAATCTTTTATAATGTTAAGGTATTAATTAGTTTCAATTTAATCGGCTTTCTATAACCATAACAGCACATACATACATATATATATATATATATTCATATGTGATAGATATCAAGTAGAATTGAGAGGCTTGACTCGAACTTGAAAATCGATACACTAATTACTAAAAATTTCGAGTTATTCAAATTCATATTTTATAAATAAAATATTATTTAAAATTTTTTTGAATTAAACATATGAAATTACAAGTCGATTTTTTCGTGTCGAGTCTGTAATTACTAATTTTGTCTGGGCATTTGCTTTCGTTATATATATATATAGCTTGGGCTTGTATTACCTATACTATATTATGTTAATATTAATTAGTTTTTTTATTATTTCTTTTCCTTTTAACTCTTTGCTCTTATTAATCGGGCATAGTATTTTAATTCTAATTATCGTTACTATTGTTATTGTTAAAAAAAGTGTGCCAGTGTTATAATCAAGTATTATTGGTATTTTAGTTTTATGTTATTATTATGTTACGATATCATTACCTTATTATTATGGTATATTATTATATTACTATATTATATTATCATTATATTATTATTACGTTGTTATATTATTATTTTATTACTATATATTATGTTATATTATTACACTATTATTAAACAAAAACAAAAAAAAAATAAATAATATATAGAATATAAATAAAAGCCCAAGTGTAATATAAAAGTCCATTTACATTAAATAACCCAAAAAATCATTACTATTTACATTTTAGCCCAATAGGGCCCAATATCTAAAAAATCCTAATCGCCCTTTTTTATCCATGCGCAGTCGCACAGAGACCGTTGGATCTGCCCTAGATCCAACGGCTAGGATTAAAGCCAAAGAAACTTACAAAGCCTCACACGCCCACGGGCGGCTCTCTGGCTCGCCCCACGCGCCTACTCGCAACTCTTCACTTGGCACCACGCGCGCGTCTATCTCTTTTGTGACCATCCAGACCATTCAGATTGCCTTACTCTCTCTGGTCCCCTCCTCATCAGCTCCATCGTACATGCAAGAGAACAAAACATAGACATATCAGAGAACAGAGGCACGTGCAAACAAAAACAATACTCAGAATATCAGAAAGGATCAAGGGACAAACCAAAAACCCACATATCAATCCGGCCAAAATGTACAAGAGCAACCAATCAATGTTTTTCATTTTTTTCTTTTTACATTTTATGTAATACTTTCAGCTATAAAGGAAGCCCAAAGATCATTTGTCAAAAAAGGGGAATTATTCAGAGAAATACAAAAAAGGCAACACAGTAAGGAGGTATCATTTTGTCTTTTGCATGCATACACATATTTAAAAAGAGGAGTTAGGCTTCGATATACCTTCTGAGTCCCGAAACCACCGCTGTGCTTGGTGGCTGAGTCAGCCGTCTTCGATGATAGACGATCTTCGTTTTCAAAAACATGTTTTTTGTGGGTTTTGGTTTCGGTTTTCAGAGGATTTTAAACAAACAATTTTTTTAAATCAAATGGTGGATTCGGGTTTGTAAAAGAGAAATGGTTATTTTCAAAGTTAGGGTTTAAGTGTCGGCACCGACGAACGGCGGCCGGCGGTGGTTGCTATAGCAGCCAGTCATCAATTTCTAGGTTTGTAACCGGGATTTGGTTCGGTTTGAAGAACACTGCGTGTTCATCTGGGTTTTCAAAGAGAGCAAAGTCTTCATTTTGGGGTATCGGTTTCAAAAAAAGGTAAAAAGGAGGCCGAATGGTTGTTAGGGTATGTTTTATATTCGGCATGTATTTTAAAATGGGTTTCTCGCAAAATAAAACCCTCTGTCCAAAGGATATTACGCTCCCGAGGGCTTCCGTGTTTTTTAATCAACTCCCGGTCCCTCCATGTTTTCCAAATCCTTTGATTCAATCCTCCAATCTGGTCGAGTCTTATTTTTTAAAATGGTTTTATTCTTCTAGGGTCCTTCCGTGTTTTTAAAACAACTTTTAAACCCTTCCGTTTTTGTAAATTCGGCTCGCAGTCCTTTTAGCTTTCCAGGATTTGCAATTCCATCATCGGACATAACTTTTTTAAATGGTTTAATGAGTGTTTAATCCCCAAAATCCGTTTCTGTTCCAATTTGACCCTAAAATTCAATGGTGTAATTCCTCTTTCTGTCCATGTCCTTTGTTTTGTTTCCAGTTTGGTCCCGGCATGTGCATATTTAAGTTTTTGGCCTTGCATTTTGAATTTCTTTAATTTCAGTCCTTTAAGTGTTTCTTTTTGATGCGGTCAGTTTTTTTTTATTTATCAAGTTTGTATGCATAGTATATATTGTTAATATGTAATATATGTATATATAGTTTACATACATATTATTATACTTTTGTTTATGTTTCTTAAACATAGCTTATATACTATACATGTTTTATATATGCTATATGTTAAATATATATATATATATGCGTGTAGTGTACAGTATGTACCTAATATGTACTTTGCTACTGTTTTATTTCGTGTGCCCTTTGTTTGTTTGGCATATTGATTGTTCGAATTCATTTGCATGTTATTATGTCGTTTTTTGTGTCATGTTTCCATGTTGCATCCGACTTTTTTTTAAACTATCAATGCAGGTCTTTTTATTTGAGGATAAACGTGGCTAGTATCAAACGCGGTGATGGTAGCTCTTCGGTTTATTCTCAAATAAACGAACCCTTAAATTTACTCGCACGTATAACTGAATTTTGATTTAAATGTCACTTTAATTTGGAAAATCTGATAATAAAAAATGATAATTAATTTTTTGATACCAATTCTGGGCAGAATGAGGTACTAATCCTCCCCCATCCGTAACCAACTCCTGAACTCATTTTCAATCGAATCTCTGATTTTATTTTCGGTGTCCGGCCTACCCTATTTAAAACGACCGGTGGCGACTCCATCATTTTTATCTTCAAACATTTTTAAACTTTTCCAATCATTCTCCCCATTTTCAAATGTTTTTAAATATTTTCATTTTTTATATCTATTAACTATTTTCCTTATATTTAAAAAAATGTTGCAAAAAACAAAAAAAAAAACATTTTCATTAAAACTCAAATTTATATTTTTAAAACTTTTTGCACACAAATTTAAATCCTAAAAGTTAAATTTTTAGCGATTTTCAAAGAGGTCCCTACAGCTGGCGGCTGGCTTTAATTTTTAAATCAAAAGAGAGTCAGACCTTTTTTAAAAATAATTACCGCTTATTAATACCAAAAGTTTTGAATTAAAGTGACAATTAAATTAACATTTGTTTATAAATGCGAGTTTATTTTAACGCATTTAAAATATGTCATTTAAACCGCCTCTTTAAGTGGGGGAAAATGCTAGTGCTTTCGTAAGGATATTGTTCCTTCGTATGAGCCTGGTAAGTACCTTCAGAGCTCGAGTACCCTATGTTTTCGTGGGAATATTGTTTCCCCGTATGGACATAGCGAATGGGTCCCCTAGAATTAAACTCGATTGAAAGGAGCCTATAACGAGTGATGATCGGGGGCCTTGCTATCCTTAGTAGGGGACATCGAGGACAATTCGAGTAACCTTTTAGCACAAGAACTGCATGTAGAGAACATAGTAAGCCCGCCCCTTTTAGAGCCATACAGATAACATGGGTGCTTTAGATCGGGTAAATAATTTTTTTCTGCTTGATGCTTTGTTTCTCTGTTTTATTATCCGACACTAATTATTTTACTTTGTGTTTCGTTTTGTACATATATTGCTTGCATCGACATTGCATGACATAAAGGTGTTGGTTCGGGTGGTTTGCCCAATTAAGAGATCTTTCATCACGGACGAGAGTTGTCTCAAAAAGGAAGAGACACACTCAGGAATTCAACATTGCTTTGAAGCCAGCCAGAATCAGATTCGAAGCTACGGTTCAAGACCACTTAGGCGCATTTGTAGTCCTAGCCAACTCATTCAAGATCAAGTTCAGTACAACATGTTTTTGACGGTCCAAGTGCAAGAGATAGCTTGGTATAGGAAGACTCTAGCTACGGAAGCCAATTCATTTCATCCCTTTATTACCTCAGGATAGGAGAAGGCATCAGACCCCTCTTAGCTATGCGGAGCCCTCGAAGAATTCGAAGATAGGTTTGAGGCTTGAAAGATTATCTACCTCATTTGTAGCGAGAATCTTTCCAATCCCATAAAAGTTGCTCAAGGGTGACCACCAAAAGGAGTCAACACCTTTGCTTGTATACATCATTGCATTTTATTTTTTGTTCCATGCATCTCATAGCATCTATTTTGCATGAATTAATTAAAACTATGGGATTAATAGTGGGAATCTCATGGCAATAAGTTCAAATTATAACCATTCCGCACTCGTACAACACACGTTCTCGGACTAGAGTCATGGAACATAGATTGGCTAGTGTTGAGAAGTCGCAAAAGGACATTGAGGAACGCTTGAACAACACCGAGTCAAGGATAGAAAAATCTCAAGAAGAGATCATAGCCCGCATCACTGCTCTACTAGAAAGGAGGGATGAAAAACCCAACATTGCCGATATTAGAACCATCATCCATTGATCATGCCTCTTCGTCAGTGTTGTAGCTAAATAAAATTGTGCAAACCTTGCCTCTTCGTCAGTGTCGCAGCTGAGTTGAATTTTCTTTAGGAATTTGCTCATCATCAATAATGTAGCAAGTTGCACTCATTTTATTTCCCCAACAGACAACCTCCATTTTGAAGATTTTGCTTAACCAAGAGTGACAAAGTAGCTCCGTTAAGTCAAGAAAGAAGACCTACTTCAAAGAGAAAGAAGATCTACCGAAAAAAGAAGACATACGTCAAAAAGAGAGAAGCTCAGTCGAACCGGACAAAAATGATTATTTCTTTTTGTCTTTGCTCTATTCCTATTACACAACAATGAGCAAAGAGAGACAGCTGTAATACCCATTTTTCATCTGGGCCTCAAATTAAGTTCGAACCATTTACCCTATTTAAACCAAATTCTAATAAAAAATAAAAAGAAAGGTGCCTACCCCTAAGCCCTCAAATGCACCATGCTGCTACTCCTACACCCCTATGCATTCTCACCCCATGCCCTGCACCTACCCATGCTTGACTGCTACACGCCAACCCCCATAGCCTTCAACCAACCCATTCCCCTACCAGCTCACCATCACCCTTTTTAAATCCATCATCCACTCCTAAGCTCACCCAGCAACCCTCATTTTTTATCCCACCAAAATCCTACTCAAACTCCACTCCACCACTCCACTATACGGCTTCCATAATTTTTATTCATCTATACCCTTAACCCCATTTACACAACCATTATCTTTCACCATTTTCATCGTCCAAAGCTTGACAACAAGTTGCCATTTTTTCTTAACCCTTTTATAAAACTATAACCGAGCATCAATCTAAAAAAAAGTCACTGCCATCTTTCACCATTACCCAACAATCTCAAAAAAAAAAAAACTCATCATTCGACCCATTCTCCATTCTTTTTCAATCGTGCCACACCACCTCAAGATTTTTCCTCTTTAACCAAAATATTACACCGATTCGAACAAAAAAAACCTTTGAACCGAGCTTCGCAATCCCAACATTAACCCGTGAAATTTAATTAATCGAGCACAAATATTTGGGTTTGGGGGTATAGTCTTCCTTTTTATATTTATGGTATATTGTATATTATATGGTTTAATGAAATGTTGGTTGGTAATTCTTGTTATTTATTTTAAATTTCGTTCTTAAATGTTTTTTGTTTGTTTGTATGTTTATATATGTCGTTCGAATGTGTTTAGTTTAATTCTCAAGTATTGTTAATGTTTGTGTTTTATCGTCTCGTTTAAACATATAGATATATATTAATGGCAGTTGTTTTTATACCTATTGTACGTTTATATCATATCATATATTTATAGTAGTGTATTAATGAAATGTTTACTGTTGCGCGTAAATATAATATACATATAGTTTACATATATTATATATATAATCTATATATTTATATATGTAAGGCTTGTATAAAAGCTGTTCTCTTTTCTTTTTTTAGGCGTGTGCGTGTATATATATATATTTATACTAATATATACTATATTTGTTTGTACGTATGCTATCTCTTTGTTTTACACGTATTCAATCTAGGTATATATGTGGATAAATATGTGTTTTTGTTAGCATTCGTATTTGTTCATGCATTATTAATTGCCATGTTTATTTATTTCATTGATCTAGTTTAGTACTTGAGGCCTCGATATCCTAGTGGGAGTGTCGTCCCGATTCTTCGGGCGTTATCTCCTTTGGTTATCGTGGTTTGCGAGTTAGGTTTGAGTTATATGACCATACTCGTACATATATTTTTGGGATTAAATTTTAAATTAAAATTAAAATTTTTATTTTCTTACAAATGATAACACAAGATCAACTCGGTACCAATTTTGGGCACTGTGGAGTGCTAACCCTTCCCCATGCGTAATAGACTATCGAACTTAAATTTTAAAATCTCTGGTTAATTTTTTACGGTATCTAGCCCACCAAAGTGGCCAGTGGCGACTCTGTCTATCTTTTTATTTTAAATTTTTTTTCCGGTATTCTATTAGGATTGTCATTCTGATATTTGGGTGTTATCTATTTTGATACCATTTTCGAATAAAACATTTTATTTTCAAATATCTCCAAATATTTTTATTTTAAATTTAAAAACCTTTTATGACATGACCCACTATGGGTTATAAAAAGGTTTTTGAGAAAATATCGTGCTTATGATTGTTCACACTTTAAAAACACACTTGGATGTTAGGCTGTTTGGTACTAGGAGAATCTCTCGTTTTCCATTCATTTTATCTTTCATTACATATTTATTTTATTTTTCAAAATATTTTATTATTATTATTATTATTTTGGGGGGTTTTGATGTATTTTCAGATTTAAGATTATTGAGATTTTAGTTTATTTTTCAACATGCCTCTATCAATATTATATTTAAATTATTTTATTTATTATTTTTTGGATATTTTAAACGTTTTGGAATAAGACACATTGAAGTATTCTATAACATTGAGAGTTTAATTATTTTATCGTTATTTTACGATTATTTTATCATAGATTGTAGTATATTGATTTTAAAACAGATCATTTAATGATGAATTTCAATTGTAAGTTGTAACCTTCTACCTAAATTATTACCGTTCTCATACAAAACAAACAAAAACTTATCCGGTGACTCACAAAAATAGTGACAATCAAGATTTCATTTCCTCGAGAGCTAGATTAATACTCACTGCAAATTAAGATTAATATATGAAAATAGAACAATCAATCTAGTTTCGGATGAAATTGCAATCCTAGAGTTCTACCGTATTTGATTATTTGTTAATTTTTGCTTTAGTAATTTCACTTACCTTTGCTAATTTTTTAAAAGAATTTTTCAATTAATTTTTTTGAATAAATTAATATAATAATACTTAATGGTTAAGTTTAAATTAGAATTAGCTCTGATCAACTTTTTTATACTACTCATATAGATTCTTTTACTTACATGCACAATATTAAACTCAATTTAAATATGATCATCCAAATACGAGAAAAAAAACATTTTTAAAAATTAAGAATTATATCAACAATCATATGTAAAACTAGGTAACATATATGAACCAAAAAAAACCATGACAGACAACCACTTTTTTTTTAGCATTGACAGACAACCACTTGACAACAACGCCCGTGACTTTAGACATACCGAACAGCCCCATATCATATAATAACAATTAATTTTAGTTTGTTTGACCTTGTAGATTTTCATCTCCAAACACACTTCAATCCTTATTATTATTATTATTATTATTATTATTATTATTATTATTTTAAACTGTAAATAATTCTCAAGTTGATTAGAAACGCCACCACTTGTGACAAGTAACATAAAATTGACATCACCATCTGAAATTCTGTCATATTCTTCAAAACTTGCCTATATATAAGTATATAAATGAATGAGTGATAGGCTCCAATCTATGACATCCTGGCATGTAGGCAGTGGTCAGGGATCATGGCAGTATGCTTGAGCAAAGTGAACTCAATGGGATCAAATTTGCAGATCTCCAAGATTCTAGAATCATTATCCAGAAAAACCAAAATCCTCTATATCAGGGTGTAATATTGTCCAAATCTTGAATATATATGCTTCAACTTGAAATCAAGCTACCTAGGAATGCTTCCTTTGAGAAGGGGTTACTAAGGGAGATGGCATATCATTTATTATCCTTTTTAATACACATTACATGATATCCTAAATATTTGGTTTGTGAAACCCATTAATTAGTTTTAGTGGAAAAGAAAATGTTTTTATTTTTAAGTGACTTAAGTTTGAGTACCTTTGTTTCAAGAATGATTAATACATACTATATTGTAATAACACCAGACATTTCAAAAAAAAAAAAACATCTGGTTAGTGGAAAAGTTGGGGGACTCTGATTAGACAAAGATCCACACTACTCGGAACTCGCATGCAACAGCAAGCTAAGGCACCCAATGAAACAGCAAAGCTACCCATTGTTTGCTTTCTAAAAGGAAAATGTGACAACAATATTTAAATTAATTCTCAAAGGTATATCAGATATATATGACAGGTCCTTGTAGGAAAACAATCCAAATCAATCGAGCCTAAGCCATGATGTTCTACGTGTAGAGCAAAGCTAATTAAAAAAAAGCTGTATGAAACACAATTCTAATCGTAAAATATATTCATTTTTAGGCTAAAATTCAATATAAAATTGCTTAAATATTTCAGTAACAAATCTGTATTTAGCTATCTTAAAAATTTTAAGCTCTAAAAATAAAATATTAAATTGTTTGAGTACTTCAATTAAAGTTAATTATACTAAAACCACGATCTTGGTTGTTGAACTTCCGACCTTGCACATTTAGTTGGGCTCCAACTAAGGCCTGAAGCCACTGTTTTTCACGATAAATAGGATACTCAAGTTCAAGGGTCACCGTCTATCCCGTTCAATTGTCCAATTGTAAGTGTGTCCATGGCCAGGGCCCTGATTTATTTTTTTTTATGTCCAGTAAGAATTTGGCTAGGCCCAAAGGTTTGTTTTTATTAATTATATATATTAAAAAATATTATTCAGTACATTGTCATTGAAACATAAAAACGGCTAATATTTGATACACAAACAATGAAAATTTCTTTTACACAAGCATACATTTTAATCATTAAAACATAAAACCCTAACCCTAAATCCTAGACTCTTAAACCTTAAACCCTACATCCATAAACTTTAAACCCTAAACTATTCGCTTAATCCCTAAAAGAAGCATGCTTGTATAAACTAAAGTTACATTAACAATGCATCAAATTTTTATTTGCACGAACAATATTAAAACGAGAAAGCATTGTTGGCTGGGTGGCCAAACTTCTCACCTTGCTATTTTTTCCCCTTAGATCATGGGTTATAGACCCTTTAGAAGTACTCTCTTCCCCTGAAGTTTCCACTCCCATCCCATCCCCTCCCCTCTGCTAACAATATGATTGGACACTTACCAACATCTTAACACTACTCGTTAAAATTTTACTTTTTACTAACAATATACATAATAATTCTTAAAAATAATAAAAATATTTACACCATCTACATGAGACTGTCATGTATATGATTATATATTTTTTTGAATCAATGTATATGGTTATATATGAACGTGATAATAGGTAGAAAAAAAATGAATATGATAAGCATCATAACCCGAAATAATAATTGTTTCTGCTTTGCTATATAAGAAATAACACTTATTTGGAATAAATCAGGTTTTGAGTGTTTACACCATTGGCAATCATTCTTCATTTAGAGAGCAAGAAAAATTATAGTTAATTATTGATGCCGATTTTGGACGGCATCAGATAAGGAGGTAGAGATGGTGGCTAGAGGAAGGAGTGGGGACAACGGTGGGTGGTTCAATCGTCGCGGAAGGAGCAGAAAGTCGCAAGGGACCATAATTGGTCGTCGAATCAGGTGGTTCACCCCTGGTAGAATTGGACTGAGAGCCGCAAACAATGTAGAAGTGGTGGTTGGAGCCATGTAGAGAGAGAGAGAGAGAGACAACGGGTCAACAGGCATTATATCCTTGTAGAGAATTGTGGGATCATCCCTTTGTCTTTGGTCTTTGAGGCATTTATATCCCCTTGGAGCTATAGCTGGAGTGATGTGTAACGAGACTGTGCCAGGCCTAGCGATGGCTATTGATAGACTGGCAGTGATAGCTCTACTGCCAGACTACAGGTTTAGTCGAACTTGATGATTGTCCCGTTATGGCACGACGCCCGAGCGTTAAAGTCTCTAGAGGTATGGGAGCATCCTGGGGAGGAGCATCGGGCCCTGTGATGCTAGGAGCATGGCGGGGAAACGGTGGTAGTTTTCTGAAGGTGTTTGGCAGAGGTATAACACCAATCCCCCTTAGTCAAAGGAGTGCCATAAAGTGACACTCGGCTGAGACCTGATTTGACATTTTGGTTTTCTTTATAACGAGAAACTTGCATAAAAAGAAATTCTTCTCAAACTAGGTTTCATACTCTTTAACACATATCCAAAAATAGAAATAAAGTTCTACAAGGACTGATCAGTTCCATATAAATAAAAGTCCAAAAATAGAATTTGGGTCATAACTCTAACAATATTTTGTTAGGAATTTAGTATGCGGCAAATAACCAAAGCGATAACAACATAAAATAAGACATTCGCAAGAGGCGATATTAAATGTGGTTCAGCCTTGCCTACCTCCACGGATGAGAGAAACTAACAATCCACTATAAACGTAGAGAACACTATGAGTACAACACATGATATCCCATGTATCCCACAATATATATCCAAGAACATGGTGTATCCAAAACACTCTTCCTATCGTCCCTACAATACCCATTTCTACAACATAGCCAATATAGTTGTAGAGATCCTAAAAGTGGTTACTTCTCTCTACAATAGTTGTAACACCCTCTGCCCGGATGTCACATTTAAGCCTTAAGCCCAAACCATAACCACAAAATTTCCAACCTGGTTTAGCCCAAACTGTAAGACCCTAATTTTGTCCGGGCCTTAGCCCAAAACCATATACCCACACCCGTTTAACCCAACCCAGATCTAAACACCCAAACTCGACCCAGAATAACCCAAATCCAATAACCTAAACCTAAAAACCCTAACCCTAATAACTTAACCTTAAACTGCGCCGTCGTCGCTGCCAATGCTACTGCCGCCAGTCTCGCCGCCGCCGCTCGTGTTCCGACCGTCGTTGCTCTTTTTGCCGGCAACCAAAATCACCCCAACCAAAACAAACCCCAAATCTAAACCCTAAACTAAAACTCAATCAATCTAGAAACCTTAACTAATCCCCAACCCCCAAATCAACCCAAAAAACCTAACCCTCTGCCATAATCAATCACCTAAGCCATACCCCTAATACAACTACCCCTGCCAAACACACTATTTTACCCATACCTTGAAAATTCGGCTTCCATCATCAAATCTGCAACAACATAAGGAGATTTATTATTTTATTTTATCACAACCAGTTATAAAAACCGAAAACCATGTAAAGAAAGAGGGTCTTTTTAGTTCGAAAAAATGTAAGAAGAGGAGAGATTCGAAAAAAAGAAGAGAAAAAATTGTAAACAAAAAAGATCGAAAAAACAAAATTTTTTAGAAATTCTGAATCAAATCTCTCTTTTATTTTCAAATCAAAGGTAATTTTTTTCTCGTTTTAAATCCTTTGAACTGAAGATTGAAACCGAAAAAAAGAAAGGTCGAAGGTTTACCTTCGTTGCCGCGCCTTCCTTAGCCGTGAGGCTATCGTCGATGATCGACCGTGAAAAGGAGGGAGAACGGGCGTCGCTCTTGTTTGAGAAGATGAGTAGGGTTGCTTAGGTTAGAATATTAGGGTTTCTTTTTTAATTTGTTTTGATATAAAAAGGATAGTCTATTTTAATTAAACTGAAAGCCCCCCAAAAAAGCACCGTTTCATGACCCTGATCCGCGCGGTGACCCGATAACTCGGGGAGGATCCGCGTTTTTTATGGGTTAATTACGCCTTAAGTCCTTCCATTCTTCTCCCGCCTTCATTTTTGTCCAGGGTCTAATTTCTACCGTAGTCCTTCCCCTTTATTTCCTCTTTTAATTTTGGCATATTTATTTCTTTTTCTTTCGATTTTGGGCCTCATATTTCCTGCATTCTATATTATGATCTGTCTGTTCATATTTATTACCAAGATACATTTCGTTTTTTATATATTATTTATTTTGTATATATATAATATAATATTATATTATGTATTATAGTATTTTAGTTATATGTATTTAAGTATTTGTTAAGTTTTATGTATATTATATTATATTGTATGTTCATTATATATTTTGCTATGTATATATTATTATATGTATTTATCTTATTTATTAAATGTGTGTATTTGGTACATAATAGGCATTTAATATTATTATGTATTTTATAATATGTATATCTATCATCTATTATAGTTTTATATTATAGTTATATATATATATGTATTTAATATGTATATTATATATATACATGCATTTATTTATGTTTTTATTATTCATGCTTTGTATTTATTTTATTCACATACCGGATATAATTTGCCAATGCGGCGTTCCCTTTTTCGATGGTAAACTTGGCTATCAGTTTAAGACGTAGATGGTAGTTTTCGTTTATCCCTCGAACACCGGAGCTTTTAAAATAAACCCGCATATATAATCAATTTTAATTTAGATGACACTTAAACTCTCAAATTTTGATGTTAATAAAAAATGTTAATCGACTTGGTACCAATTTTTGGGCGTATCGGGGGTGCTAACCCTTTCCCGTACGTAACCGACTTCCGAACCCAAACTTTTTGAATCTCTGGTTATTTTATGGTGTCCGGCCTACCGAAATGGTCGGTGGCGACTCCTTTTTATTTTATTTTTCATTTTTAATTTGTAGCGACCTTTTTAAAATTTTAAAGTCACTAAAAGAGGTTCGTAATTCGATTTTCTTTTGTCTTTTGGAAAATATTTAGAAAATAAAGAATTCTTTAAAAATTCGTGTTTTGGATAATAAAAGACTTGGAGTCGCCACCGGCCACTAAGGTCGGCCGGAGACCATAAAATAGAGATTCGCTCGAAAAAGGGTTCGGGAGTGGGGAAGGATTAGCACCCCCATCGCGCCCGGAAATCGGTACCAAAATCTATGTTGCTTTTAATTGATGGAAATTGTCGAAATTTAAATTGAATTTAATTAAATTGTTCGCAATTAAATTTAGACTTTAATTAGACGGGCTTGGTCAAATTGGTGAATTCGAATCAATTGAACATTTAATTAATAAGGGTGACGAAACTTCAGACCATAGATTAAACCGACATCGAATAAGCCTGACTGCCGTGTTAATTTATGGTTCGAACTCCGTTCATCACCTTTATGCATAATGCAAGTAGTTAAGGATGATGAAATGACTTGTCAAAATTTTAATCCATTTTAAATTACCTTTAGGTGATAAGGATTAGTTCGAATATTTGGTCAACATTCAATGAGCCAGGACTATTACGACACAAATATCGGAATTAATAAATATCTCCGTTCTACAATTTAAATTGATTAATTTCATGCATGTCCATTAAAATATTCGAGGCCTCATGAATGACAATTAAAATGCCTGACATAGAAAGGCACAAAATTAAAACCTAAGGCCCACCAAAGTCCTAACCTAAAAAAGCCCAAATTATTGGAATCCAATTAGTGATATAATAATTAACTATGTTAGTATAATATTAACCCTAAATTAATTAACCCTAAAAACTAAAAAGAACCTATCATTTTATTTGGTTATCTTGAACCATAATAATTAATTAGATTAATTTAGACTAGAATCCCAATAAGCCAAGGAAACTATCTAAAATTAATCGAATTAATTCATCATGATTTTAAATTAAGTGATATAATAAAATTCCAATTTTATCCCTAAAATAATTAAGAGTTATTCAACCAATTAATACATTTAACATTTACCCCAATGAGCCAAGGGCGAATTTAAATGAACTAAATTGATTCGAATCTAAAGTCTAACTAAGGCTCTAAACCTAACCTAAATTTAATTTAATTAATTTAAAGCCTATGCCCCAATAAAACGAGCACATAGTTTAAATTAATTAAATTAAATTTATAAATCTAAAACTAATCCTAAAGGGCCTAAACTATCCAAATACTACAAGAGGGAATAAAAAGGCGAACATAAAAACAAATGTTGTACTATACATGAATATAATACATACCACATATAATATACACATATATTTAATTCGAGGAGGTAACATATGGAAAACTTATGATATACATATATTATGTCATATATACATATAAAATAGAATTTTTATAAATAAAGTTTAAATAAAACAATTCATAATATATACTGTTTATAATATATACTTTATAAAATATAAAATAGTTTTATTTCATTATTTCTCTTTGGAAACTATATACATATATGGTAACTGATACCTAGAACATTGAAAGTATAATTAAAATCCAGATTTAAAGCATTTAAAAAATATATATACATATATACTTTACATATATAGCAACCGTACTGTGTAAACTAAAACGTATATACCATAGTTAGAATATTTAGAGTATAAGATATATATTACATACATTAAGGAAACATACTTATATATATTATGTATATAAAAACGTTTTTGAAGAATTTTAAAAACACTCTTAGTTTGCTAGAAAAAAGATATGTCTGTGTATTTTTTTTGAAACCCTAATGTTCTACTGAGAGCAAGAAGATGAACTTTCTTCAAAACTTTTTTCTATTCATTTTCAACTCTTCCCCAAATGGGTTTACACTGTTTCTGTTGTGGTTTTTTTTATAAACCAGTATTACATGTTTAAAAGAAAAACCAAATTTACATTGTTATAATTCCCTCTGAGATCCGCCGAACTTCTCTGAAAATTTGTTTGTTTTGTTGCATATGCTTTTCCTGCATTTTGCTAATGCATTTCTTTTTTGTGTTGCAAGATCAACGTGGCCGCATGGGAGGAGGAGGGGACCATAGGTGATTTCGGCTCGCTGCAGGGGATGTCAGACACAGCTAGCTTGGCAGAGGGAAGATCACGGGAGGCCAAGAGATCCAGGTCATTAGCTTCACGCGCGCGTGGTACCAGTTGGGGGTCGCACGTGGGCGCGTGCACTATCTAGAATGTTCCTCCTAAGCAAGCTTGACCGTCAGATCTAAGATAGATTTGACGGCTGATAGAGGGCTGCGCACAAAAATAAGGTGTTAGGGTTCTGGTTATCATTAGGGCAGATTAGGGTTTTTGGTTTGGGCCCTTATTGGGCTGTATGTAATTTTTATTTTTTGGGTTTTAAAATTATGTAAATGGACTGTCAATATAAACTAATGGGCTTTGTTTAAATTATTTAATGGGGCTTTATTATTTAGTATTTAATAATATTTTTGGGTTTTTGTTTAATAAAATATAATATTATAAATATAACAAGAACATAATAACATAATTGTAACACGATAACTATAATTAAAACGATAATAACTATTAATAAGGTAAAACGACTAATACATATATTACCAACGAAAACAAATAGTAATAATAATGTGAAAACAAATAGTAATAATAATATTTTGTTTTTTTAATTATAACACATTAAACTAATAGTAGCTAATTAATATTTTGGGGTTTTTGGAACATATAACATATAATAATGACAAATAGTATATTAATTATAATAATATTTTTAGGTTTTTTTTCTTTCTTTTTCTTAAATAATAAATATAGCATAATATGAAAAACAACTACATCCCATTATTTAAATATTTACAAAAAATAAAAACGGGTTAAAACCCCGGATAAAATTAGTGATTACATAATTTCCATAATCTAATTTTCATTTTTTAATTTTACCCCTATATTGTCAAATTTCCCTTTTTTAAAATTCCTTATTTTACCCCACACATAAATAAATATATAAAGAGACATAACGAAAAATATAAATGTAAATTTTTTAAAATTATTTTAGTGGGTGATCAAAGAAACCTTCATGACAGATGGCGACTCCGCTGGGACTTTTTTAAGAAAGTCAAGACGTGAGTCGATTACCATTTTTATTAATATTGAGTTTAAGTGCCATATAAATTAATATTCGCTTATATATTTGGGTATTATTTTAATGCATTTTGTCATAAGCATACCCAATCGTTTAAGTGGAGGGAAATGCTATTGCTCCTCCGTATAGGCCTATCAAGTACCTCCCGGGCTCTAGTACTCTATGTTTTCGTGAAAATATTGTTTCTCCGTATGGGCATAGAGGAATGGGTCCCCCTGAATTGAACCAGGTTGAAAGAAGCCTATAATGGGTGATGACCAAGGGCGTTGCTACCCTTAGTAGGGGACACCAAGGACAATTTGGGTACCTTTTAGCGCCAAACTTGCATATAGTGGCCCATAGAACCCCACGTTGTAGAGCCATACGAAACTTTGCCCATTAGAGGTTACCCAACTTAGATACCTTTAATTGCATTGTACAGTTTTTAATTGCTTTATTTTTGTGCATTATTTATTATTTTTTTGGTACTAACCCGTTTTGTCCTCATGTTTATATTACATCTATTTCATGACATTATCACAATTTTATTTGCATTTCATCATCATAGAGCATTAACTCATGAATGACGAATAGTGTAGAAAGCATCCGTACATCGAGAAAATCTAGTAACCTAGATGTCGATTAAATGCAACATTCAAAGGTTGCAATTCTTGATTATTTGCGGGTGTTATTCCATGAACGTCATGTCCAAATCAATGCTTTTGCATTTAGAACGTATACCTTGCATCTACATGCATTTCAAATTTTTGAGACTAATCCTTAGGATGCCCTGTGACAGCCATACTGGAAAAGACGAAAGATCAGTCAATTCAACATCACTACGGAACAAGACGCAAGACAAAGATAGTGAACGAAGTAGACTAGATAGGATCGAGCAGAATCAGAGGGACTTACAAGTGGATCTAACCCAAAAGTTGGAGGA
This sequence comes from Hibiscus mutabilis, assembly GCA_019671005.1. NCBI lineage: Eukaryota > Viridiplantae > Streptophyta > Magnoliopsida > Malvales > Malvaceae > Hibiscus > Hibiscus mutabilis. Next base: position 22,933,788 of record CM033719.1, on the reverse strand, counting down.
CCAATTAGCCAAGGCCCAGCAAGAGATAAGAGAACAGTTCGCGAGATCTCAGCAGGACATACTTGGGAAATCGGCACAAATACTAGGATGCAAATTTCCCGAACAAGGAGAGGCCTCTGCTATCCGTCCTGGGGCAGGTCCTTGTGAAGGAAACGAATATCTCTTATATCCTCCAGGGTTTACCCCTATTCGGGCCAAAATTCAAACCAACCATCGAGTGATAATTTCTATAGAAAAATCTCAACCATCTCAGGTCGATGCCTCTATCCCAGCAAATTTTACTGTCGCATCAGAAGCCAAACCGGGGGGTAATCAAGCCAAAAATTTTGTCTCAGAGATGAACCAGTTGATCGAACCCGAGAAATCAAGGACCGAGGCATCGAGAGAGATTGAGGAACGTTGTAAATGTCTCGAAGAAAAGATGGAAGCTTTGGAGGTAGTGGATACCTTTAGTGGATTCGATGCCAGTGAACTCAGTATTGTCCCAGATTTGGTGTTACCCCCAAAATTCAAGATCCCAGAGTTTGAGAGATATGATGGAACTAGCTGCCCTCGTGCTCACCTCACTATATTTTGTCGGAGAATGACGGGATATGGTAGAGATGAAAAGCTGTTGATACACTGTTTTTGTAACCCTCTTGACTCGGCCTATATGCCCAACCGAACCAAGAAGGTTACATTAGGTTTGCCGTAGCAAACCGAAGAGATTCAACAAAACTCGATCCATTTTTTTCTTTTTATCTTATCTAGATGCCAATTAATAACCCTACATGTTCATGGAGACATCAGGTGTAACCCCAACTCAATCGGGCATCAATTTGACATCCAATTGATCATATTTATAATTTAGGGACCAAAATGCAAATACAGACAATTTTAGGATTAAAACTCACTTTTAAGTTACCATCCTTTAATTAGTCAGGTTCCAATCTTTCGTGTCAAATTTCAGCTCAATCTGATCATTCTATCACATACAATTTCATTGGTATGACTTAGGGACTAAAATGTAAAGATGACAAAACTGCCCCAAAGTGACATTAAAGGAATTAACGGTCATCGTACCGATACGGGTAAGCCCATATGATACAGTTTGAAACACCCCGTTTTGATTCACCACCATGTGCATCCTTCAGCAAAACATGCTTAAAATAGTATATTGGATACTTTAAAACATGCTTAAATAGTAGATAATATGTAAATCAAAACAAGTACATAAAACCATTTCAAACTTGCACGACCGAGAGAGAAAACCACTTTATACTTACTTCTGAGTCTAGGTAAGCATTTCAAGCTCTATCTTAACTCTCAAAACTCTGTTCTCATAACATCAAAACGCTTTAAACCACGTTTTCACTCCCTGATACGCGAAACCTCGATTTGCCGACGCGAAATCAAGTATTCGAAACCTCCAACGCTTCTCCAATCACTTTTGAATCAACCTCCCCTATTTTTACCGCAAAACAACAAAGGATTAATGCATCATAATGCATTCTAAACACAACAACTACAATCCTTCTCGGATTTCCACAACACCTTCACAATTAACCCTCCACAACAACCGAAAATATAACCAAAACACTTCGATTCACAACCCAGCCAACATCTATCAATCTAACATCACTTTCAACATCAAAACGCATCTAAAAATAGACCCAAAACAACCTACAACCTCCAGCAACTTTACAACAAAAGAAACACCATAAAACCTCAAAACTAACAACCTAAACAAATGAGATTCTTAAGTTTCGGGATTTCATTGATAAAAATCACTTATCAACATTATTAAACATCCAAAATATAAATCAAAGCATCCTTAATTACTGAAAATTAGATCCAATCCGGGAATTAACTCATTTTCCCCAAATAACTCAATTAAATATTAGGAAATCATCAAAATCAGATTAGAAACACAAAAACAATGATCAAATGCTTGGGAATTTCAATAAAAAAATACAATAAATGAGATCTCGGACCTTACCCCTATTGTGAAGTTTCTCCTTCAATAGATATGTGAAAATGTAAGAAAACATAAGATTTCAATGAGATTTTGCAAAACAAAGTTAAAGAATCAAGTTAGAATCAATAATTTGAGTGAAAAGAATCTCTCACCTCTGGATTTTGATGAAATTCTGATTGTTTGGCAGAAAAGAAGTTGAGAGAAGGTTTAGGAAAAAGTTACGTAGATTTTCTTTAAAAGCTAATAACTAACTTAGATATTTTAATCCCTCTTAAACCACCTTTAAAACACATGTTTAAAATGATTTAATTGAAAGGAGAAACCTCCAGCAAAAACTTGGTAATTTAGCTCCTTAAGGATTCTAAGAATTTGACCCTTTTCATTCTAATCACTTTAAAACAGTTTTCAAAAATCGCATTTTGGTCACTAACCAAAATGTCACATTTCCAAATTCCATTTTCCAAAATTTATTCCACCAAAAATCAATATATATTAAAAGATGATTTTTAACTATTTTCCACATTTTTATCTTACCAAAAATTATACGGTCCTGAAACCAACTCGAATCCCTATTCTGGTCCACCGGACCGTCTAATAAACCACCAAACCGCTAAGCCTTAAAATCGGGGTGTTACAACTCTCCCCCACTTAAGAAATTTCATCTCCGAAATTTACCTGGAGAAAACAGGTGCAGAAACAGTTTCAACATGTCCGACCTGTGTTCCCACGTGGCCTCCTCAACACCGCGGTGCTTCCACAACACCTTAATAAGCTCTACCGTTTTGCCACGTAGCACCTTACTACTGGTATCAAGAACCTCTATCGATTCCTTATCGTATGATAGATCCGGTCTCAATTCAATCTCCTCCACCGGCATGACATGCGATGGATTCGACCTATACCTCCACAACAACGAGACGTGAAACATATCATGAATCTTTCCCAACTCCGGAGGTAACCTCAACCGATATGCAACAGGACCCACACGCTCAATAAGCTCGTAAGGACCAATGAACCTCGGGCTAAGCTTCCCTTTCCACCGAAACCGCAACACATTTTTCTAAGGCGACACTTTCAAAAACACTTTATCACCCACAGCGTACTCTATATCCCTATGCTTCAAATCCGCATAGGATTTCTGGCGATCTGCAGCTTCTTTTAAGCGCTCACATATCAACTTTACCTTTTCGGTTGTGCCTTTCAAAACATTGGACATTGACACAAACTTTTCCCCCACTTCTGCCCAACACACGAGCGTACGACACTTCCTGCCGTACAACGCCTCATAAGGTGCCATCTGTATGCTTGCATGATAACTGTTATTGTAAGAAAACTCCACCAACGACAACTGCTTCTCCCACGTTCCCTGGTACTCAATAACACAACACCTCAGCATATCCTCGAGAATCTGAATCATGCTCTCCGACTGGCCATCCGTCTGAGGATGATATGAGGTACTGAAACTCAACCGGATTCCCAAAGCACGATGCAAACTCACCCAAAACCTTGCGGTGAACCGCAGATCGCTATCCGAAACTATAGATTTAGGCACCCCGTACAGACGCACAATCTCAGAGATGTACAGCTCAACCAACCTGTCCACGGTATACGTAGTATGCACTGGCACAAAATAATCACACTTCGTAAACCGATCCACAATCAACCAAATGGAATCCTTTTTGGTCGGCGTCAAAGGCAACCCACACACGAAATCCATTGTGATTCTTTCCCACTTACATTCTGGTATTCTCAACGGTTGCAACAACCCGGAAAGGAACTGGTGCTCCCACATCCCTTTTTAGTCCAACCCAATAGTACTATTCCTTCAACCCTCGATACATTTTAGTACTACCAGGATACATAGCAAAAGGACTAGCGTGTGCCTCAGTCAAAATAGTATGACTCAACTTTTATTCCTCATACACTACTATTCAACCTTTGAAACACAATACCCCATCATCGTTGAAATAAAAATCCATAGGATTTCCATCCCTGATATCTTCCACATTAGGTACCAAACTCCCATCATACGGTTGCTTATCCTTAATCATCTACGACAATGATAGCTTCACCTGCAACTCAGCCAACAAACCCCCGTCACTCATCACACTCAACCGAGCAAACATGGCTCTCAGCTCCACAACCGCTTTCCTGCTCAAAGCATCTGCCACAACATTGGCTTTCCCCGGATGATATTCAATGGTCAGATCATAATCCTTAAGCAACTCCAACCATCTACGTTGCCTAAGATTCAGCTCTTTTTGTGTCATCAGATATTTTAAACTCTTATGATCCGTATAAACCACACATTTCTCACCATAAAGATAATGCCTCTAAATCTTCAAGGCAATCACAACCGCTGCAAGCTCAAGATCGTTAGTAGGGTAGTTACGTTCATGCACCTTCAACTGTCTAGATGCATACGCCACTACCTTACTCTCCTGCATCAACACACAACCAAGCCCAACATACGACACATCACTATAATCAACGAACTCCTTCCCTGATTCTAGTTGAACCAAGACTGGAGCTCGCATCAAGGCTTCATTAAACCTTTCGAAAGCTCGCTGTCTATCCTCCATCTACTCAAACCGAACATTCTTCTGCAGTAACTTTGTCAATGGAGCCGCCAAACTAGAGAACCCCTCCACAAACCTTCGGTAGTATCCCGCCAAACCAAGGAAACTCCTAACCTCCGTCACTGATTTGGGCTCCTTCCAACTCATTACAGCCTCAACATTATGCGAATCGACACGAATTCCCTTGGCCGATACAACATGCCCAAGAAACACAACTTCCCTAAGCCAGAACTCACATTTTCTTAACTTGGCATATAAGTGATTAGTTAACAGCGTTTGAAGCATAATTCTCAAATGTCTATCATGATCCTCCTCGGTACGGGAGTACACAAGGATATCGTCGATAAACACAACCACAAACTGGTCTAAAAACTCACGAAACACTCGATTCATCATATCCATAAAAGTAGCTGGTGCATTGGTCAAACCAAACGACATCACAAAAAACTCGTAATGCTCGTACCTCGTACGAAAGGCTGTTTTGGGCACATCCACCTCTTTCATCTTTAATTGGTAGTGCCCCCGTCCTCAAATCTATCTTGGAAAACACCGAGGCTCCCATGAACTGATCAAACATGTCATCTATCCGCGGTAAGGGATACTTGTTCTTTATTGTCAACTTATTCAACTGTTGACAATCTATATACATCAGCAACGTACCATCTTTCTTCTTAACAAAAAACACAGGCGCTCCCTACGGTGAAGTACTGGGTCTAATGAACCCACAGTCAAGCAACTCCTGCAACTGTGTTTTCAACTCCTTCAATTTCTTCGGAGCCATGCGGTACGGAGCAATGGATACTGGTACCGTACCCGCAAAGACCTTAATGTCAAACTCTACCTCACGGTCAGGTGGCAACCCTGGTAATTCCTCCGAAAAAACACCCGGAAACTCACACACGGTGCGAACATCCTGCACCCTCAACTCTTTTGATCCAGGATTCATAACATAGGCCAAATAAGCCGAAAATCCCGAATCCAACATTCGACTTGCTTCCAAAGCCGAAACAATATTAGACAAAAACTTGCTTCCAACATTCGACTTGCTTCCAAATCCAACATTCAACTTACTTCCAAAGCCTGAAATCCTTTGATCCAGGATATTCGTTTGGTCTCAAAATCCACCACGGCCCGATGTTCAGTTAACCAATCCATACCCAAAATCACATCAAAACCATAGAATGGTAACTCCATCAAGTCCACAACAAACACACGTCCCTGAACCATCAGCGGACACCTACGATACAACCTCCCAACCATGACTGTCTCCCCAAGAGAACTAGTCACTCTAACACCCACATTAAGAATTTCAACAGATATATCAAGCAGCTCAACATGCTCACTCAAAATGTATGAATGAGTAGAACCAGAATCAACTAACGAGTACAACGACAAAGATTGTAGGGTAAAAGTACCTGCAATCACATCGGTTTCATTGTGACCCTCACGGTGCGCATACACCATAGCCGGTCCATCTCCCTCAGGCTGGATAGCAAACGAATGAGCCATAGTCCTCTGCCCACCATCTCGACGCTGAAACGGGTCTGCGGCCAACGACCGCGACCCCGTTGTGGAGTAACAACAGGTGCAACACCCTGCCCACCTCGAGCCAACAACAGACAATCACGCCTCTGATGGTCGCCTAACCCACAACTCTAACAAGCATTAGCCAACACAGACATAAGTGCTTGACCTTCCCTGGCCAAACGCAGGTAATCTCGTCTTAAATGATCTCGGGATCCACAAACCCAATAAGTGCTAAACGAGGCTCTAACATGGGAACCCTGCCCTAGACTCCACGTCCCACAATACCTCTGTCATGCCTCAGCTCCGGGCAAAACCTCCTGTCACGGTGTCTCTTGGTCTGACCATCGCTATATCTCGAATCAACAGCTCTCTTACCGGAGCTAGAACCTCGCAATCCAGATGCCAAACCCAAATTCTACTCTATATCCTTGGCTCGCGAAACCAACACATCAAAGTTGGTGTAATCAGCAGCAAGCATGTATGTCTTAACATCCTGTACAAGCCCATAGCAGAATCGATCACATCACGTACGCTCGTCAAGAACCAACTCAGGTGCATTCTGACTCAACCTCACAAACTGTACCTCGTACTCCGTAACAGACATACTGCCTTACACAAAAGCCATGAACTCGTGCTTCCTATCATCCTAATATCAGACTGCCAAAAACTTCTTTCGGAAAGCATCACAAAAAAACTCCCAAGTCACATCATCCGTCGCCATATCGAATATCGTGGTAGTCCACCATGCATAAGCATCACCCTGTAGCAGGGAAATAACACAGCCCAGCTTACGAGCATCGGTGCAGCCTATCTGGCCAGTATTCTCTCAGTACTGGCCAACCAGCCCTTTGAAGCCTAAGGTGATAACCCTCGAAACTTAACTCCACCCAAACTACGAATACGCTCAAGCGGCAAACCTTGCCCAACCACCAGTGGTGCTGGCACATGAACACCCACAACTGCTGTCTAAAAGCACCAGTCATGGCCTGTATCAACGGTGCCATATCACCTATCCCCGGCCTAGCCGACACAGGTGGTACTTGTTCCACTCCCTCAGGTGGATTAGGTGGGGGTGGTGGCAACCCTCCATGAGGCACAACTTCTTCTTCAGCATCCTGCCCTGTGGCAGCAACAATCGTACCTGATCGCAACTCTCTCCTCAGTCTTATTGTGCTAAAATATATCTAAGGTATGATAATCATTTCAGAACAAAAATAGTCAGGCCAGCCTCAAGCAAGGATCCAAGACTTCCATTTCAAAAATCAAAACTTTACTGACTATAATAATAAGGCAATGGGTACCCCAAACTTCCCTAACATAGCATACAACAGCCAACATTCATATATATATCAATCACTGTGCATATCAACCAGCATACAAACAACAATCACCGTGTAAATCAAACATGGCAACATCACAAAAACCTCCTAAACGAACCAAACTTAGCTCTGATACCACCAAATGTAACCCCTTTGACCCGGCCTAGACGCCCAACTGAACCAAGAAGGCTACATTAGGTTTGTCGTAGCAAACCAAAGAGATTCAACAAAACCTGGTCTATTTTTTCCTTTTTATCTTATCTAGATGCCAATTAATATCCCTACATGTTCATGCAGACATCAGGTGTAACCCCAACTCAATCGGGCATCAATTTAACATCCAATTGATCATATTTATAATTTAAGGACCAAAATGCAAATACATATAATTTCAGGAATAAAGCTCGCTTTTAAGTTACCAACCGTTAATTAGTTAGGTTCTAATCTTTCATTTCAAATTTCAGCTCAATCCGATCATTCTATCACATACAATTTCATTGGCATGAAGTAGTGACTAAAATGTAAAGATGACAAAACTACCCCAAAATGAAATTAACGGTCATCCGTACCGATACGGGTAAACCCGTATCAATACAGTTTGAAACATCCTGTTTCGATACACCACCATAACGTATCAATTGTCTAACTAAAATATTTGAAAACCATGATGATCGTACCGATATGGCTCTCCGGTGTTTCGATACACTGGATTGGGATAAAAAGGTTGATTTCCAGTAGATGAGACCTTTATCGAAACACTCCTTGCCGTACCGGTACGCTAAGACCAAAATGGCCTAGGCGTATCGAAACACCAACCCGCGTACCGATCCCATAAGCCTAAAATTGCCTACTGATACGGTCCCCCGCGTATCAGTACACCTGGCCTGTAACGTCACATTTTGGCTGGTTTTTCATCCCAAAGTATACTCTAATGAAACCAACATGCTTAAAACATAATGCCGACAAGTGCTAAACGGGGCTCTAACATGGTCACCCTGTCCCTAGACTCCACGTCCCACAACACCTCCGTCATGCCTCAGCTCCGGGCGAACCCTCCTGTCACGGTGTCTCTTGGCCTGACCACCGCTATAACCCAAATCAACAGCTCTCTTACCGGAGCTAGAACCTCACAATCCAGATGCCAAACCCAAATTCTACTCTACATCCTTGGCTCGCGAAACCAACACATCAAAGTTGGTGTAATCAGCAGCAAGCATGTATGTCTTAACATCTTGTACATGCCCATAGCATAATCGATCACATCGCATAAGCTCGTCAGGAACCAACTCAAGTGCATACTGACTCAACCTTATGAGCTGCACCTCGTACTCCGTAACAGACATACTGCCTTGCACAAGAGCTATGAACTCGTGCTTCCTATCATCATAATACCGGACTCCCAAAAACTTCTTCTGGAAAGCTTCACAAAAAACTACCAGGTCACATCATCTGTCGCCATACCGGATATCGTGGTAGTCCACTATGCATAAGCATCACCCTGTAGCAGGGAAACAACACAGCCCAGCTTACGAGCATCGGTGCACCCCATCTGGCCCAATATCCTTTCAGTATTGGCCAACCAGCCCTCAGAAGCCTCACGTGATAACCCTCGAAACTCAACTCCACCCAAACTATGAAGACACTCAAGCGACAAACCTTACCCAACCACCAGTGGTGCTGGCACATAAACACCCGCAACTGCTTCCTGAAAAGCACCGGTCATGGCCTGTATCAACGGTGCCATATCACCCATCCCTGGCCTAGCTGGCGCATGTTGTACTTGTTCTACTCCCTCAAGTGGATTAGGTGGGGGTGGTGGAAACCCTCCACGAGGCACAACTTCTCCTTCAGCATCCTGCCCAATGGCAGCAACAACCGTACCCGATCGTAACTCTCTCATCGGTCCCATTGTGCTAAAATATATCTAAGTTATGATAATCATTTCAAAAAAAAATAGTTAGGCCAGCCTCAAGCAAGGATCCAAGACTTTCATTTCAAAAACCAAAACTTTCCTGACTATAATAATAAGGCAATGGGTACCCTAAACTTCCCCAACATAGCATACAACAGCCAACATTCATATATATCAATCACTGTGCATATCAACCAGCGTACATACAACAATCACCGTGCAAATCAAACATGGGAACAACACAACAACCTCCCAAACGAACCAAAACTGGCTCTGATACCACCAAATATAACCCCCTTGACCCAACCTAGACGCCCAACTGAACCAAGAAGGCTACATTAGGTTTGTCGTAGCAAACCGAAGAGATTCAACATAACTTGGTCTATTTTTTTTCCTTTTTATCTTATCTAGATGCCATTAATAACCCTACATGTTCATACAGACATCAGGTGTAACCCAACTCTTTCGGGCATCAATTCAACATCCAATTGATCATATTTATGATTTAGGGACCAAAATGCAAATACAGATAATTTCAGGATTAAAGCTCACTTTTAAGTTACCAACCGTTAATTAGTCAGGTTCTAATCTTTCATTTCAAATTTCAGCTCAATCTAATCATTCTATCACATACAATTTCATTGGCATGACTCAGGGACTAAAATGTAAAGATGACAAAACTGCCCCAAAATGACATTAACAGAATTAACGGTCATCCGTACCGATATGGGTAAGCCTGCATTGATACGATTTGAAAAATCCTGTTTTGTTACACCACCATGTCGTATCGATATGTTTAACTAAAATACCGAACTTTTGAAAACCTTGATGATCGTACCGATATGGCTCTCCAGTGTTTCGATACACGAGATTGGGACGAAAAGGTTGATTTCCAGTACCTGAGACCTTTGTCGAAACACTCCTTTCTGTATCGGTACACTAAGACCAAAATGGCCTAGGTGTATCGAAACACCAACCCGCGTACCAATCCCATAAGCCTGAAATTGCCTAGCCGTATTGATACGGTCCCCTGCGTATCAGTATGCCTGGCCTGTAACGTCACATTTTGGTTGGTTTTTCATCCCAAAGCATACTCTAATCAAACCAACATGCTTAAAACACAATGCCAACACACAAAACATATCATATGCCAACTAGCATCACAATTCTAACAACACAACAAGGCTTTATGCATCAAAAAAGAAATCTATAGGCATGCTTTCTAATATGCATCCAACCAACATATCAAAAGATAAACCAGCACTGAAATTAATCCTTAAAGGCCATTTACAACTCGAGAGCAACTAAAGAAACATGCTCAAACGGGGAGTTCCACAAAACATCTCCCAAAACACAACTAGTACCACATTGCCCTTATTCATTATAGTCTAGTCTCTAACATACTTTGGAAACAAGTCTTTCCAAGATCCCCTTGCTTCTTGCTGCCTTGTGGGACTTTAATTCTCTGTATTGATGGAAAAAGAGAGCATAAGCACACATGGCTTAGTGAGGAATGCTCAGAACAAAAACCATCAATGCATTTAAACCATTTTCTTTACATCATCCTTTAAAACATCATGCCCTTTTTAAAACATGCACTTTACAACATTAAAAATAGCTTATTAAACCATATGCTACATGTATCATTAATCAACAACAAGTCACATTGCTAACCCTCCACTTTTGCCTTCCCATGCATTACTACCAAATGCAAAGCTCAAGGAGAACATGTATAAATCACATTATACAATATAAAACATTTCAATGATACATTAACAATTATATTGGCTTACAAGTGATCATTAAACAAGTCCAATAACAAAAGAGTTCATCAGATACATGGATTCAACAAGTGTTAACCCAACACTTCAAGCCATATCAACCGGAATAGCAATACAATCACAATCGCGGTACAATAACAATAAGGTACATTAACAACCGGGTACACTTTCAACCCACGGGGACACCCACCCCAATCATCGGTTAGACGCTTAATCCACTAACGGGAGTTTTCGATACTATTTAACCCCTCTACCATTAGGGTACTTGGATGGAGTATTCGGTACGCCGTATAAACCCCTCAACATTCAAGGAGACTTATTTACAGCGCACTCAATCCTATGGCCGACCAACTATATCCGATAACAATTTTAAAACCACAACACTTGCCAATATAATTAACCATTTAACATTTACCTCACTGTTTTAAACAAGCATTAAACCATACCATTATCCGAAGCAACAACCATGCTTTAAACCACAAGTATAAACCATACTTACAAAGATTATTTATCATGTGCATCCTTCAGCAAAACATGCTTAAAACTGTATATCGAATACTTTAAAACATGCTTAAACAGTAGGTAATATATAAATCAAAACAAGTGCATAAAACAATTTCAAACTAGCACGACCGAGAGAGAAAACCACTTTATACTTACTTTTGAGTCTAGGTAAGCGTTTCAAGCTCTACCTTAACTTCCAAAACTCTGTTCTCATAACATCAAAATGCTTTAAACCACGTTTTCACTCACCGATATGCAAAAGCTCAATTCACTAACGCAAAGTCAAGTATCCAAAACCTTCAACGCTTCTCCAATCACTTCCGGATCAATCTCCCCTATTTTTACCACAAAAGAATAGAGGATTAATGCATCATAATGCATTCTAAACACATCAACTACAATCCTTCTTGGATTTCCACAACACCTTCACAATTAACCCTCCACAACAACCGAAAACATAACCAAAACACTTCGATTCATAACACATCCAACATCTATCAATCTAACATCACTTTCAACATCAAAACACATCTAAAAACAGATCCAAAACAACCTACCACCTCCAGCACCTTACAACCAAAGAAACACCACAAAACCTCAAAACTAACAACCTAAACAAATAGAGATTCTTAAGTTTCGGGATTCCATTGATAAAAATCACTTATCAACATTATTAAACACCCAAAATATAAATCAAAGCATCCTTAATTACTGGAAATTAGATCCAATTTGGAAATTAACTCATTTCCCCAAATAACTCAATTAAATATTAGGAAATCATCAAAATTAGATTAGAAACACAAAAACAAGGATCAAATGCTTGATAATTTCAATAAAGAACCATACAATAGAGGAGATCTCATACCTTACCCCTATTGTGAAGTTTCTCCCTCAATTGATTTGTGAAAAGCTAAGAAAATATAAGATTTTAATCAGTTTTTGCAAAACAAAGTTAAAGAATCAAGTTAGAATCAATAATCTGAGTGAAAAGAATCTCTCATCTCTGTATTTTGATGAAATTCCGATTGTTTGGCAGAAAAGAAGTTGAGAGAAAAGGTTTAGGAAAAAGTTACGTAGATTTTCTTTAAAAGCTAATAACTAACTTAGATATTTTAATCCCTCTTAAACCACATTTAAAACACATGTTTAAAATGATTTAATTGAATAGAGAAACCTCCAACAAAACTTGGTAATTTAGCTTCTTAAGGATTCTAAGAATTTGACCCTTTTCGTTTTAGTCCTTTAAAACAGTTTTCAAAAATCGCATTTTGGTCACTAACCAAAATGTCACATTTCCAAATTCCATTTTCCAAAATTTATTCCACCAAAAATCAATATATATTAAAAGATGATTTTTAACTATTTTCTACATTTTTATCTTACCAAAAATTATACGGTCCCGAAACTAACTCGAATCCTTACTCCAGTCCACTGGATCCTCTAATAAACCACCAAACTGCTAAGCCCTAAAATCGGGGTGTTACAGTTTTCAGGACAGTCTACCAGGATCTGCCACCCGATGGTATAATCAATTGAGCCGTCATCAGATAAAATCATGGAAAGACTTAGCTAAAGTTTTTCTGGAGTAGTACCGACACGTTAGTGATATGGTGCCAAATCGTTGGACTCTGCAACATATGAAGCATAAGTCTAATGAAAACTTCAGGCAGTACGCGCAACGCTGGAGAGATATAGCTGCCCAAGTTCAACCCCCTCTTGGTGCAAAAGAGGCAGTGGTTATATTCATCCAAATGTTAAAGGGTCTAATCTTAGACCGCCTTATAGGTAATGCCACTACCAACTTTGCTGATTTGGTGCTATCTGGCGAGCTCATTGAAAATGTCGTTAAAAGTGGTAAGATTGATGCTGGTGAAAGTTCGTCCCATAAGAGGCTATCGTATGGAAGAAATACCCCAAGATTCTGGCCAAAGGAAGAATACTGAGAAGATAGAGTTTACTTCATTACCCGTTTTTATGGAGAATTGTTCAAGCAGTTGTACGATATCCATATAGTGGCACATTTTTACCAAGCTCTGGTACAACCTCTATTCCTAAAACGGTACGATGCCAATGCAAAATGTGATTATCACGTAGGACAAGTGGGCTACACGATTGAAAACTGCATTGGTTTCAAGAGGTTGGTAGAAAAATTTATCTAGCTTGGGTGGTAAGCTTTGACGACTCGGTGGGAACAACTACAAACAAAGACCTTTTACCGAAGCATGAAGATGCCAATTTGGAGTATGTTAGTGATGTTTTTTGAACTAGACCATGTTCATCAGGCTTAAGTGTTGTACTGCCTTGACCATAGTAGGTCCTATTGTAGTTTTCATCTCTTTCAGAGTAATGTTTTTGTGAACCAATCTCACTGACTTAAACACAATGGTAGTGAGAATATTTTGTAAGGTATTAAAACTACAAGTTGCAATGCAAATACATTTTGTTCATATCTAAGTCTTGAATATCCAAAATGCATCAATAACATAACTTCAAAGTTAAAATTTTGAGCCGCCTGAATTTAGAAGATAAAATTGGGGTATCTTCAAACTTGAAAGTCCCTGAAATATTTCAAGAACAAACATTCGCTACTACTCCTCTAGAGTTACACTTTTGCACCTTAAAAGATTGCTTTAATAATGAGCTATTATGAACCTGTGGACTTGAACTGGAGACAACTTGACGCAAAGTTTTGGGGCATGTGCCTAGATGAAGGGTTAATTGAACCTGAAGAAGTTTGGGGGATCTCTATGTACAAAACCAAATAGCTCGACATGACTAGGGGAAAGTAAGGGGCATTATTTTGGGGGAAAAAGAGAGAAACCATAGCACATTTATGCATTTGGCCGCATTCATGAAATTATCTTGCATTTAAGACAATTGTATACATTAAATCATCTTTGCATACGTTGGAAAACATCATGCATTTAGGATAGATATGTGCATTTAGGCATAAACTTAAGATACACTCATTTTTACTTGTACATACAAACATGTCCAGGAAAGAGGCCGAATAACCTCAAGCATGGGGCAACATCACAATGACCAACCTTAGTCTTAGAGAAGGCCAAACACACACACAAAAAAATGCTGAAGCACCTAAATAAAAGGTATCCGCGACAAGTTTTTGAACAGTTACTAATGAATGTTTTTTCTTTTTAGGATCTCATTTCTTCGACAATGGTGCGGCAAACGCTGACAATTTCCATATTCTCACTCTTGCAAAAAAACACTTTCCAGATCCTACCCTATGTCGATGGAGGAACAAGAGCAAATTTTTTCCCAGAAATTGTCTCGATGTCAATGGTGCAACAATCTAACATTTTGCAAAACATGCTTCTGTCAGTGGTGGTAGGCTAACTTATTGTAGATCTTGCCTCCGTTGGTGGTGTAATGGATGCCATATTTTGATGATCTAGTTTCTCCATCAGTGGTGTAGCAGAAAATCTTATCCAAATCTTGCCTCCGTCGGTGGTGTTGTAGATTAAATTGTCCATCCAGATCCTATCTCTCCGTCGATGGTGTAGTGGATCCCATATGTTGCTCATCTAGTCTCTCCGTTAGTGGTGTAGCAGATCAAAACCCATCCAGGTCTTGCCTCTTCGACGGTGTTGCAGCTAGACCAAACTTTTCTTCAGAATTTACCTTTTCATTATAGTTATAGAAAAAATCAAACAAAAAGGAAATAAAATAAAAAAAATGAAAAAAAAACCAAAAAGAAAAAACCAAAAAAAATTCAAAAAAAAAATCAAATCAAAAAAGAAAGATCAAAAGAAAATCAAATTTTACCCGATCATGCCACTCTGTTGATGGTGTGGCTTCGTCTAAGTTGCTGAAATCCAATCATGCTTCTCCGTTGATGGCGTAGTAGGATCCAAATTGCTAAAACCCTATTCCGTCATTCCGTTGATGGTAAGGCTGAGTCTAGAATGCTGAAATTTGATCTTACCCCTCCGTTGATGGTGTGGATAGATCCAACTTTATAAACTTTAGTTCTGCCTCTTCGTCGGTGCTGTAGCTGAACCAAATTTGCCAAATTTTGATCATGCCTCTTCGTCAGAGTCGTAGCTTGATCACGAAAACCAAAATTTCGATCATGCCTCTTCGTCAGAGTTGTAACTGGATCAAATCCTCAGACCTTGCTTCTTTGTCAGTGTTGTAGTTGAACTAAATTTACTAACTTTCAGTCTTGCCTCTTTGTCGGTGTTATAGCTAGACCAAAATTTACTAACTCCTGATCTTGCCTCTTCGTCGGCGTCGTAGCTGGATCAACCATACTAACTTCAGACCTTACCTCTTCGTCGGTGTTGTAGCTTGGTCAAAATTTACTAACTTCTAAATTTATCTATCTGTCAATGTTGTCGCTAAAAATTCAAAAAAAAAGAGAAAAAAAGAAAAAAATAACAATGAGCTTTCAATATTTCGATCCTGCCTCTTCGTCAGAGTTGTAGCTGGATCAGACATTTGAATCTCCATCAATGGATCCCGCTCTTCGTTAGTGTTGTAACTGGATTAGATTTTGCAGACCCTACTTCTTCGTCGGTGTCACAGCTGGGTCAAATTTTTTTTAGGTAATATATCATCATCAATAAGGTAGTGAGTCGCACTTATTTTGTTTCCTCAACAAGACAACCCCTATTTTGAAGATTTTGCTTCCTTGAGAGTGACAAAGTGGATCAATCATGTCAAGAAAAAAAACATGCATCAAAGAGAAAAAAAGATCTACTGAAGAAAGAAGACATGTATAAAGAGGAAAAGCACAACCGGACCGCACAAAATGGGTCATTTTAGTCTTTGCTCTATTGTCGTTACACAACAATGAGCAAAGAGGGGTAGCTGTAAGACCCTAATTTTGTCCAGGCCTTAGCCCAAAACCATATACCCACACCCGTTTAACCCAACTCGGATCCAAACACCCAAACCCGACCCGGAATAACCCAAACCCAATAACCTAAACCCAAAAACCCTAACCCTAATAACTTAACCTTGAACTGCGCTGCCGTCGCTGCAAATGCTATTGCCGCCAGTCTCGCCGCCGCCGCTCGTGTTCTGGCTGCTGTTGCTCTGTCTACCGACAACCAAAATCACCCCAACCAAAACAAACCCCAAATCTAAACCCTAAACTAAAACTCAATCAAACCAAAAACCTTAACTAATCCCCAACCCCCAAATCAACCCAAAAAACCTAACCCTCTGCCATAATCAATCACTTAAGCCATATCCCTAATACAACTACCCCTGCCAAACCCACTACTTCACCCATACCCCAAAAATTCGGCTTCCATCATCAAATCTGCAGCACCATAAAGAGATTTATTATTTTATTTTATTACAATCGGTTATAAAAACCGAAAACCGTGTAAAGAAAGGGGGTCTCTTTATTTCGAAAAAATTGTAAAAAGAGGGGAGATTCGAAAAAAATAGGAGAAAAAATTGTAAACAAAAAAGATCGAAATAACAAATTTTTTTAGAAGTTCTGAATCAAATCTCTCTTTTATTTTCAAATCAAAGGTAATTTTTTTCTCGTTTTCAATCATTTGAACCTAAGGTTGAAACAAAAAAAAAGAACGACCGAAGGTTTACCTTCGTTGCCGCGCCATCGTTAGCCGTGAGGCTGTCGCCGATATCGGCTATGAAAAGGAGGAAGAACGACTGTCGCTCTTGTTTGAGAAGATGAGTAGGGTTGCTTAGGTTAGAATATTAGGGTTTCTTTTTTTAATCTATTTTGATATAAAAATGATAGTTTATTTTAATTAAACCGAAAGCCCCACCCAAAACGACACCATTTTATGATCCTGATCCGCGCGGTGACCCGATATCCCGAGGAGGATTCGTGTTTTTTATGGGTTAATTACGCCTTAATTCCTTCTCTTCTTCTCCCGCCTTCATTTTTGTCCAGGGTCTAATTCCTACTGTAGTCCTTCTCCTTTATTTCCTCTTTTAATTTTGGCATATTTATTTCTTTTTCTTTCGATTTTGGGCCTTCTATTTGCTGCATTCTGCATTATGGTCCGTCTGTTCATATTTATTACCAAGATACATTTCGTGATTTTATATATTATTTATTTTGTATATATATAATATTATATTATGTATTATAGTATTTTAGTTATGTGTATTTAAGTATTTGTTAAGTTTTATGTATATTATATATTATATTATATTGTATGTTCATTATATATTTTGCTATGTATATATTATTATATGTATTTATCTTATTTATTAAATGTGTGTATTTGGTACATAATAGGCATTTAATATTATTATGTATTTTATAATATGTATATTTATCATCTATTATAGTTTTATATTATAGTTTTTTATATATCTGTATTCAATATGTATATTATATATATACATGCATTTATTTATGTTTTAATTATTCATGCTTTGTATTTATTTTATTCACATATCAGATATAATTTGTCAATGCGGCGCTCCCTTTTTCGATGGTAAACTTGACTACTAGTCTAAGACGTAGATGGTAGTTTTCGTTTATCCCTCGAACACCGGAGCTTTTAAAATAAACCCGCATATATAATCGAATTTTAATTTAGATGGCACTTAAACTCTCAGATTTTGATGTTAATAAAAAATGTTAAACGATTTGGTACCAATTTTTGGGCGTAACGGGGGTGCTAACCCTTCCCCGTACGTAACCGACTTTCGAACCCAAACTTTTTGAATATCTGATTATTTTATGGTGTCCGGCCTACCGAAGTGGCCGGTGGCGACTCCTTTTTATTTTATTTTCCATTTTTAATTTCCGTAATCTAATCTTCCTTTTTTAATTTTACCCCTATTTTGTCAAATTTCCATTTTTTAAAATTCCCTATTTTACCCCCACACATAAATAAATATATAAAGATACATAACAAAAAATATAAATGTAATTTTTTTAAATTATTTTAATGGGTGGTTAAAGAAACCTTCATGACACCAACCATATCCATTTCATAAAAACCCATTTAGTTCAAATATTTCAAAATAGAATAATTAGAATGTTACATTAGGGGCTCCATTTAAAATACGTAGTTAACATCATTCGACATTTAAGTTAAAATCCAAAATATGAGTTACAATATAATCATAGGGTCCTACGAATACATAGGCCAAATAATCTAAGTACTGTACTAGGACAACAAGTCGATGCTGAAGTCCTACTCTAATGGTGCTCCAACGATGCACGTCAACCTACTAACATGCGAACGAAAACAACAATTTCAAACGCTGAGCTAACAAAGCTTAGTGGATACACTTTCACTCAACCATGATTCATGCAAATCATAAATAAGAGCATGCAACTAGAGATGATATCATGGCAACATATATAACAACATTTGGCGCTACCTCTAGCCGCCCAAACACATAATAACAAGAAGGATGCAATAATCTCACATATCACATAAGCATAATACTAACAAACCTGAAGTGAGGCTCAGTGTCACACAACCTCGGGAATGTACACTCAAAGTGATGTCTGGTGTCACACAGCCTCGGGAACGTAAACTCGCACTCGAAATCTCTCATCGAGTATCAACGGATGAGGCCCGGTGTCACACAGCCGTGGGAACGTACATCCAAAATCTCATCTCATGGTGTTGCAACACTGTCGCTAGGTATCTGGATCCCATCAACCAAAGGTGACTCAACTACACAAGTGCCCTTACTTGGCACATAACAACATACGACCCACCAAGGATCCCTATGGTTGTTATTACAAACAAATCACCCACAATTACCAAGTTATTATTCATTATGCTTGTATAAGAGGTTTAAATCTTGATTTCTCAATTTACTATTCATTTTACCACATTAATTTCATCGGGCCTTAGTCCTAGAATTATAGGTATTTGAACTCAAAATGTATTTTTCGGGCATATTGCCCAGTGGGTATCGATACCCGCCTACGCATACCGATACACCCTTCAGGGTACCGATACCCATCTAAGTGTACCGATACTCAACTTTACACACGTAGGGGTTTAACCAACAACCCCGTACCGATACACAAGGCCGTGTACCGATATGACCATCGATATCGATACGGCCCCAAGCATACTGATACCCATTTTTTCTACTGGAATTCTTGTAGAACAGGGGTATCGATACCCTCCTTAGGTGTACCGATACTCCCTTTAAGAATTGCATGTGTTCATTAATTATAACACAAGGTACCGATACGTGTTCAACCTGTATCGGTACTCAAACCCAGAATTCATTTTCTGGAGTTCGTGGACCACCTCATGCCTCCAAAACCCAAAGTTAAGACCCCAAAATGAACTTACAAGTTATGAGAAGTGGTTTCCTATCATTTTAAGCCATTTTAACACCCATCTTAAAATTTTCCATAAAGACATCTCAAGCATTCAAACGACCAAAAATGTCACCCAAGCAACAAAACAATCTATTTATGATTTCCAGGAATACAAAGGAGTTAGTAGTGTACTAACCTTGATTTTCTTGCTGAAAATGAAGCTATTTGCCAAGCTCCTCAAGCCTTCTTCTTCCAAGCTCCTTGGAAGAATTTCCAACTTCTTTCACTACACAAGAGAGTTATAAAACGAGTTACAACTTGTAGGAAATGAAAAGGGTAATAACACATACAAACTAGGCTGAAAAAAGAGGATTAAATCCTCTTCTCACAAACCCCCCACAAACCCATGTCTTTCCTTCCAATACCAAACTTAGAGATCCTTGCAAGCTGATAACACCTTCCTTAACTGAAATTCCAAGATTTTGCTTCAATCTTTCAAAGATTAAGCCTTTAACATGGTTGCAAGATGAAAGAAGAAGGAGAAATTGAGATAACAACAGGGAACAAGGTTATCTTACCCCTTCTCTTTTCTGCAGAGAATTAATGGAGAGAAATCAGGTTTCCCTCTTCAAAAAAGAGGGAATTTACCCTCTAGCCTTTACCTCATCTTCCTATTCACCAACCCAACTAAGACAACAAGCCCCAAAACAATATATAAGGCCCACTAAGGCTCCCTCGAGCCCCCCAAAGGCCCAAACTCTCGGCCCAACCGCAAAGCCCACTCTTTGAGTTAAACAGACCCTCGAATTTCGAAATCCAGGTCGTTACAGAATTCTCTCTCATAATTATTCTCTCATAATTCTAATGGTTAAACCCTAGTCTATATTTATAGACTAAAATACTTGGTCACCAAGAAACTTATTCAATAAGATCTCTTACATAATATAGATATTTATTCATTAAACTAAACCCTAATTAACAAGTAATATTTAATCATTAGAATTACAATAAAACTCAACTTAATTACTAATTAGAATTTGAGTTAAAATATAACAAGAGGGCACTAAGCCATACTGCCTTCTTGAGAATATTAAACATCAAAAACTATACTCACCTAGTGAGTACCTCCACGACAACACCAACAGTTTAAGCGTCACCACCCTGAATTATTTGTTTTATGTTTTGCTGAATCACATCTTTATCACAATTTGAAGCTTTTAATGAAAGCCCATATGTTAAAAATATTTTTATACTTGAATATATTCATAAAATATATTTATAATTATATAAATATATATATATTTGTATTCTTAATTTAAGTAACATTATAATTCAAGGTTCTTCTAGTTGATTGTACAAGCTTTTAAAATTGGAATTGGAATAGGAATACGCTTTTGAAGAAGTGGACGATGCAGCTACAGATTGAGCCAAATCATGGAGTGCTGATGCTGGAAATTCAATGATATAAATCACTTAAATAACATCTTGATTATTACAGACATGGGGAGGCTTGGCAATGAAGACAACAGATTGGATAATGAAGGAATCATGTTCCTTTTTTATTGAGATTCTTCCAAATTTGATAACCAGGAATATGCCTTTCTTCTTGACTTGACAATTTTATTTATTTTTGTTGTTTCTGATATATTTTTTTTCACCTACCACTAAATGACATAAAATGTAAGATTTTTTTATATTTTAATAATTATATATATTAAATAAATTATAATGATCTGAGTAAGATTAGATTGAATTAAATTGCATTTTTATTTAAATAAATTAATTATGTAGAAGTAGCTAGATACATAATTTAACCATGAATAAGTAAATAATTTTTTTTTGTTTAAAAAATTACCTTGGTATCATAATAGACTTGGAAGAGAGAATAAAAATTAGGAAACAATGAGATTCGGTTTGGCCATCATTAGGCTTAGAAGGTCAGAACAATCTTCTTTAGTGGACAAGAGAATAAAAACTACTTAAAGTGAGCTTTCTGTATACATTGAAAAGGATCTATTAAAGGGTAGCACTGCCACTCCAAGTTTTCAATTTAAAAAAAAAAACTAAGTTTATTTTTATTATTCTTTTGAAGATTTTGGAAAGGAAAGAATAATATACCTGAGAAAAAGAAAGAAAGAAATGCTTAAATTTGAGTCCCATCAATTGTGGTGTCTCCTCATGTAACCAAATTGACTCTTTTAGTACATCTCTTAGTTTAGCACAAAATTAAGCATTTGATCATAAGAGGAGATAATGGCAATATGATTGAAGTGGAATTGCTGAGAGATTAGATATTCATCTTCAT
Organism: Hibiscus mutabilis; assembly: GCA_019671005.1. NCBI lineage: Eukaryota > Viridiplantae > Streptophyta > Magnoliopsida > Malvales > Malvaceae > Hibiscus > Hibiscus mutabilis. The sequence goes on along the minus strand of CM033719.1, from coordinate 22,911,650 downwards.
AATATTAACAATCAGATGGTTACGTAAGATACAATGTTAAATCTTTTAGACATCGTTAAATATTTAAATATTAACATTGTAAATGAAGTAAGTTGGGATAATGAGTCTCTCAATCCAATTTAATAATAAAAAATTAAAAAATTGTCCTTGTGTTTCGGACCGCATAATAAAATGATTTCTTTGATATGCGAACCATTTTCTCGAGATGAAAAAACACATGAGCATCTGCGATCCAAAGTGTAAATCTTTTGGACCCATCCAACCATCCGAGCCATTCATTTAGTCAAAGGCAGAAAGAAGAATTACATGGCTAAATGTAAACCTTAAAACGACAAAAAGAAAACCTCCAAATCCTATTCTCCCCCACTCTTATTAGTTTTTACCCTAACTTAGAATACAAGTTTTCTTCCTATATCTACATACTTGGCAAAACTATCACCCCAATACACTCATACAAGTGGTATAGCTTCGTATTCGAATGATGCTGAAGCATACATCACATAGTGGAGCATGCATTCGGGGTTTCATCGCTGAACAACTCGAAGGAATCGGACGGCTGCAACGAGTACGATGAAAACTAATGGGAAGACGGATGTTCACTCATGTGGCCTGAGTGCGTATACGTATACGAATACGGACGTGCAGAGGCATAATACGATGCACCATAGCCGCTACTCGGATACGCTGTGTTGTAGCTGGTAACATACAACGGCGGTGCATGGTAATACGTTGGGTACTCAACCATGTGGTGCTGACGTGGAGGGCTATGGTTGGCCGGAGATGGCATGGGAACGGAAATGGGAATAGGACCGTGAGGTCCATAACCAGTAAACTGTGGTCCGGTGGATGCAGGTCCAGCATCAGCTGGATGATCACCCTCCTCAAAATTAACACTAGCATTCCCTTTCTGCCCCTTCTTTTTCTTTTTACTTCCTCCGCCACTACCACCACCGTTCCCTTCAATTTCACCGCCGCCGCCGCCTTTCTTTTCCGGGACCGGTGAATGATTACCGGCCACCAAGGACACGGGAACTTGTTTGTCCTTATCATCGTTTTCACAGCTTTTAGAAGCCCCGTCTTGAAGAACGGAGAGCAGTTCAACTTTCGGTGTTTCTTTTGGATCTTTATCATCTCCGGGGCTATTGTTGTTGTTGTTGTTACCTTCTTCAGTGTTTTCTTGGCCTCCTTGTTTGTCTTTGTCTTTGTTCTTTGATTTTCTTTTCTTCTCCTTCTGTTCGGACTTCTCCGACCATAACTCTGCATGCCTCCCTTTCTTTACTAACTTCTTGATCAAAATATCGACATTTACGTGTAGGTTGGCTTTTACCGTAACTTTTTGTTGTTTCAAATCTGATTCAACCTCGTACACGCCTGCAAATCACAAAGGAGATTGTATAAATTAGAGCGACTATGAACGATAGAACAAGAGAGAAAATGCAAGAAAAGAAATTTTACCATAAAAGAATATGTTGAGATAAAAGAGAGAAAACTTTGATGAAGGAATTGGGATTCTTTTAACTGAAATTAAAAACAAAAACCAGATGAGAAAACTGACAAACATCAAGATTTTGATATGTTTATATTAAAAGGGTGATATTTTCAGTGGAGAGAGCACTGAGTCAGAAAATAGAAACTAGGAAACTGCAGAAACCTGAAATTTCAATGAAAAATATATACATGTTAAAGGAAGTTTACCATTGATTTTCCTTAGAATCTTTTCGACTTTCCTCTTGCATCCTTCACAATGAATGGGAATTTTCAACACCCAAGCCTGAGGAACACAGGGAAACAATTAAGCTTAAAAAGTCTGCAAATCTAGTTAATTTTTTACAAATAAGAAAAGAAGAAAAAATAAGAAGAAGCAAGCTTTAACTTACCTTGTACTTTAGAGCAGGCTCTTGGTTTTCTTCCACTTCTTTAGAATTAGATTCTGGTTTGGTTTCAGCTGGCTTAGATTCTTGTTTAGTTTCTGGTTTTCCTTCGATTGTCACCATTGGAACAAAAGTAAAGAGAAGAAAACAGAAACTATAATCTTTTTCTGAGAATTTAAGCGAGGAAAAATAAGAGAGAGTGAGAGAGATGGGAAATGCCTGAGCAATGAAGGCTTAAAAGAGAGGAATAGGCCAAGGAGGCAAGGCCTTGGTGCCGCCAGGGAAAAATTTTTTTTGGTAACATGCATGTCCGTTTTACGGTTTATATTCGAGGTGTGAAGCTGTTATTCCCAACAATGTTATCTCTAAAGTTTGAGCTTACGTCTTCCTCTTAAAAGTGCAATATATCTTATCAATGCACAATTGGTTATTACATTAAATTTTTTTTGTAAGCTTTTCTTTTCTTTTATATCATAATAATTGGCACCTCATAATTTTAGATATGAAATAACAAATAATGATACGAACTTAAAATAATTTATTTTTTATATATTTATATTCAAGTATAAATACTCCTATTTATATACCATTTTAAATTTGGATAATTTACGCACACATACAAATTAAACTGCTTAAACCTGAGTCACCTAAATTAAACATATCATCGTTTACCATTGAAATTACGTATTGGATTCAAATTTAATATTAATTTATTTAAACAAGATTGATATCATAAGCTTAATATATATATTCGGAATTTTAATATTAAAATCACTTTATTAATTTTTTTTGAGTTGAGTCGAGTTTATAGATTTGAGTCGACTCGTAATGAATATATTTATTCGATTTAAATTTAAAAAATTAAATAAAACAAATTAAAACTTTGTTGAATTCTGACTAAAGTTCAAATTAAAACATATAAACTAGAAAGCATATATACAAGAACTTCTTTCAAAGAAAAACAAGAGAATTTATTATGATAAATTAGTTGTGATTATTCTTTCTTGTTTATGTTTAGACCTAATAAAACTCAATTAACTCAAGAATTAACATTATATAACTTAATTTGTTTTGAGAATATTTTAGTATTGAAAAAATATGAGTATTATATTTTTTTAATAAATTTATGAAAATATTATAATTTGTTTTTAAATTTAAAGATTATATTTGTTTTTTATTTGGAGAGATCAACTTGCTCATTTTTTAAATTAACAAGAACCAAGGTGCATTTACTAGGGGTGAGTATCCCATCAAATGGAGTAAAAAATATTTTAATTAGTTGTGTAATACCTCGAAAAATGGGCTAGAAGATCCGGGTAATTTATCAAAATCGGGTTAGAATTTTTAGTTAGACTTTAGCTAATTAATTAATTCCGAAAAAGAATTTGGGTTGATTAGATTGAATTTGGGTAATTTTAAATGGGTGGATTTAATATTAAATTAAATAGTGACTATTTTGCAAAAGGTTGTAAAATATTAATAATGACGATTTTGTAAAAAGGATTAAAGTAGTATTTTTGTTGGAATTATTAAATTAATGATTAAATATACTTTTCTCTTGTTTTTAACAAAAAAAGTTGACGGATATAATTTTCTAAAAGACGAGAAAGACATTTCTATGTTTCTCTCATTTTCTTCCAAACAAAACTTAGGAATTTCTTGATTCCTTAATTATTTCTACTTCAATTTCTTCTCCATTTATTTCTAAACAATTGTGGATCTAGGATTTTGATTTCTACATCATCTTCACTATTTTACTTGTTGGAAATCAAGAGGGGAGTTCATCTTCAAGTTGGTTTTTTCATCAAGCAAGGTGAGAAAATGTTCTTTAATGATTTTCTACATGGTTTTGATTCTTAATCTATGATTTCTCATACTTTGGGATAATTAAAATGAATTTAATTTAATTTATTTGGATTCTTGGATGATAAATGGGTAATTGTGATTTGATAGATAAAATCAAGATATTTTAATTGGATTGTTAGTTAATTCTATGGGTAAGTTGAAATTTAATATCAATTTTATGGAATTAATTCGGAAATTAATATAATTGTGTTGTTTATGTTTAGACCTAATAAAACTCAATTAACTCAGGAATTAACATTATATAACTTAATTTGTTTTGAGAATATTTTAATATTGAAAAATATGAGTATTATATTTTTTTTATAAATTTATTATTTTTTTATAAATTTATTAAAAAATATATTTTGTTTTTTAAATTTAAAAATTATATTGTTTTTTATTTGGAGAGATCAACTTGCTCATTTTCGAAATTAACAAGAACCAAGTGCATTTACCAGGGGCGAGTATCCGATCAAATCGAGTAAAAAATATTTTAATTAGTTGTGTAACACCTCAGAAAATAGGCTAGAAGATTCGGGTAATTTATCAAAATCGGGTTAGAATTTTTAGTTAGGCTTTATCTAATTAATTAATTTCGGAAAATAATTTGGGTTGATTAAATTGATCTTTGGTAAATTTATTGTGGCTAATATTTTTGAAAAGGACGAAATTGAATTTGGGTAATTTTAAATGGATGGATTTAATATTAAATTAAATAGTGATTATTTTGCAAAAGGTTGTAAAATATTAATAATGGTAATTTTATAAAAAGGGATTAAAGTAATATTTTTATTGAAATTATTAAATTAATGATTAAATATACTTTTCTCTTTTTTAACAAAAAGAAGTAGACGATTATAATTTTCTAAAAGATGAGAAAGACATTTCTAAGTTTTTCTCATTTTCTTTCAAACAAAACTTAGGAATTTCTTGATTCCTTAATTATTTTCACTTCAATTTCTTCTCCATTTATTTCTAAACAAGTGTATATCAAAGATTTTGATTTCTACGTAATCTTCACTATTTTACTTGTTGGAAATCAAGAGAAGAGTTAATCTTCAAGTTGGTTTTTCATCAAGCAAGGTGAGAAAATGTTCTTTAATGATTTTTTACATGGTTTTGATTCTTAATCTATAATTTCTCGGGATAATTAAAGAGAATTTAATTTGATTTATTTGGATTCTTGGATGATAAATGAGTAATTGTGATTTGATAGATAAAATAAAAATATTTTAATTGGATTGTTAGTTAATTTTATGGGTAAGATAAATTTAATATCAATTTTATAGAATTAATTCCGGAATTAATCTAATTGGTTGAATTTAGATTTGAGTTCTTGGAATGGTTGATTGAATTTTTGGATCATATATTAGTGTGCATTGTGAGTATTTGATAAAATGACGTGAGGAATTAAAGGAATCGAACGGCCTGAAGCAGGGCACTAGTAGGGCAGTGTTGCTGCCGCGAATCCCTTCGAATGTTGGTTTGGGGAATGCGGCTACTGCTGCTGTTTTGTATTCATGCGTGAAAAAAGAAGAAGAAGAAGAGAAATTGAAGGGGCAACTAAAATCACAATGGCGTGCTGCCTTTGTTTCCCTGCCAACACGCATTGCGTGGAAAAAAAAGAAAAAAAAGTTTGGCAGTAGCGTGAAGAACAAGGAAAATAGAAGTTGGGGGTTTCATGAGTTGCTTTTCGAATAGATATGGTTCGAATATTTGTGATAGTGGTGTTTTAATAAAGTAGTTGCTTTGATGTGGTCCAAGTTATATTGACCCTTGTATTTTCTCGTGGAGGTTAGCAAGCATTCGGACAATTTTCGGTTAGGCATTGAGGCGTTGGCGTTGAGACATTGGCTTCGAGGCGATATTGAGTTGGCGAGTGTAAATATAAGTTGGTTCTTCAAATAAAGTTTAAACTAAGGTTTGGGGGTTTGGTTATAGCCTAACAAGCTTAACTAAGCCCATAAGTAAGTTTTTTCCTATTTCGCCTTTTGAATATCGGTTTGACATGAGACTTGATTTATATGTTTTGATTTAAAAGCATGGATTGATTTACTTACTATTTTATGCATCTTTTAAATGATATGCAATGATTTATTAAGAATATGGATGCCTAAGAGCATTGAGAAATGGTTCCTAAAAAGAATGGGTTGCTGCCTTTGGCAATGTGGTTTTTCATACGGTAATGTTTTGCTAAATGCATATGAAAAAGAGTGAGTAAATGTGTTTAAAAATATACATTGGCAAGAGCAATGGTTAAATGTTATCGGATATAGTTGGCATACCATAGGGTTTAAAGTGTACTATAATAAGTCGCCTCATGTGTGTCGAGGGGTCAAGAGTGTGACATATCTTCACCATGAGAATTGCAAAGGTCGAGGGGTCAAGAGTGTGCCAAATTATCCCGCTGGTGGATTTATACATCATAAACGTTGAAGGATAATAATATCATTTGCTCCTGTTCGAGGATCTATGTGAAGTGGTCGAAGGAGCCACTTGGGAAATCCGTGTATCCGATGTGTTTTAAAATGGAAAGATTTGGTTTTGGGTCACTTTAATGCCAATATATGAACTAATGTATCATGATGGATGAATTATGCTTTGTATAATGTGACTTATACATGTTATGCTTTTTAAGCTTTGCTATTGGAAGAATATGCACGTGAAGGCTTAAATTGAGGTTTGCATATGGGATTATGCATGAGATCCATGAACATGTGTTGTATATGGTTTAATATGCATGGTATTTGAAAGCTATGTTTGCATATGATAATTATGCATGTTTCAATTGAAGCTTTTGTGCATATGGTTTAATATGCATGGCATGTTTTACAAACGTATTGGAAGGTTGCTTTGGCTTATTTAAGCATGATTTATTTAAATGCATTGGAATGGTGAGTTTGACTTGATTTAATATGGGTTTCTAATAAGGGTTTTGATTTCAAAAATGCATTGACGTTTTATCCGTTTTAAGCGCACTCACTAGGCGTTATATGCTTACGCTCTCTTTTCTTCCGTCAATGCAGTGAATTAAACAAGTAAGGGGTTGTGGTTTGAGGCAATGAGTGATTCTAAGACAAGCGTTTTAAAGAGTATGTTTATGGTGTTTTAAATATTTGTAATAAGGCAATATGGGTTAATAATTGGGATGTTATTTTTTTACAATGTATTACTATTTGGTTGGAGATATATTATGTTGGATGATGGCGTTAATTGAAATGAATGATGTTGATTATGCTTTAGTGCCAAGTACATTTGATAGTTATGATCTAATGATTTTAGTTGGAAAGTGGACCGAAGATGTTACCGGAAAATAATGAACCATAAGAAACGATAAAACTTAGGAATCAATGCAATCCATACCATAATACAATTATCGGTAACCCAATTATCGTGTCATCTTTTATTATCAATGCAATCCATACCATAATACAATTAAGGATAATTTTGTAAACTATTAATAACTTATGGACTAAACTATAATTTCAAAAAAACTTAGGATTAACTTATCTTACTCTAATACCATGGTAGGTAATTTCATTTATGGAATAAATTCATGTTAACATATCAAATTAATCAATTTGTTCTGCTTTAGGGCCAATTTGTAATTACAAGTACTCAGAGGTATTAAACAATGTATTTTAGTCATAGCGGTATCAAAATTATACTAAGGGTATCAAAAATGTATTGAAACTATTTTTAGTTCGAAACTCTATGTGTGGTATCGAAACCCAGAAGCTGGTATTGAAACCTAAAAGAAATTTTAATTTTTTAGTTTACTTAAAGGTATCGAAACTCATGCTCTATTTTGCACAAATTAAGCATAGTAAACCCTAAATTCATTTCTAAATTATCCTTGACTCGTCTATAAATTTTATAACATGATTCAAGTCATCATAAATTCACCTAACATGCATCATTTTCCCAACCATTCAGGGGCGAATTTGGGCCTAGGCTTACCTACGCTATGGCCAAACCCATACTAAAAAAATCCCTTTTATTTATATAGAGACAATTTTCGGTAAGTAAAAAAAAGAAATGGCCAAACTTTAAGTTACTCTTTTATGGGCTGCCCGCATCCTATCTTTTATGGGACGAGTTACTCTTGCTAAATCAATTTTGCTTAGTATCCCTCCTTTTGTGATGAAATTGATAAGATTGTTAGGAGGTTTATTTGGGGTTTTACGAGGAATTCAAATAAGGTCTCCTTGGTAAATTGGTCATCACTATGCCAACCTTGGGATCGTGGTGGCTTGGGAATTATTCCTACGAAAGTGAACAATTCCGCTTTCATGATAAAGATTTGTAACGCATTTGTACATTTACAATCTGCCCTATGAATTCGTATTTTGAGAAAAAAAGTATAGAGTATTGGAGTATTTCCCAGGATCGATAGCCAAACCAAATTGCTCGACCTTTTGGCACTCCTTAGCAAATATTTGGCCTTCGTACTGAGCCAACCTAGCATGATCCATCTACAATGGCACTTCAATTAATTTCTAGAACGATAACTGGATTCAAGCTCTTGGTCCTCTTTAACTCTAGAAAACACCACATGCTTCGATTGACTTGGCTGCTCAAGTCCAGGACTGTAACCCCTTGACCCGGTCTAGTCGTAAAACAGAACCGAGTGAGCTATATTAGGGTTTGCCGAGACAAACCCAAAAAATTTACTTAGAAAATGGTGCATTTTTTCTTTTATCTTATCTAGATGCATATTTAAGTCCTAAGGTGATCATGTTGGTTATGGTGAAAATTACAACACAATCGGGCATCGAATCGACATCCAATTGTACGAATTAACATTATAGGGACTAAAATGTAGTTTCAGATAATTAAGGGAACTTCCTTAAAATTAAAGTTATCAATCCTTAATTAGTCATATTTCATATAAACATGCTAAATTTTAACATAAAATAGTCATTCAAAATCATCTAATTGCATGATCAAGATACAGAGACTAAATTGCAAAGAATACAAACTTCAGAAGGCACCTTAACAGAAATACGGCTCTTCCCATATTGCAACGGGTGCAAAATACAATGGCGTACCGGTACGTTCCTCAAGCGTATCGGTACAGGTATGCTATTTTCAAAAATTGGGATTCTAGTAGCCAAAAGACGTACCAATATGGTTGCCCATGTACCAACACCAAGCCAAATTATCAGCACCGCGTACCAATACGGTCCCTAGGCATATCGGTATGCCAAGGCATTTTTTCCTATATTGAGCCGAGATAGGTCCCAACATACCGATCCCTAAGGACCCGTACCGATACGAATAGACCTGTAATGACCTTTTGGTCCAACATATGACACTTTAACTCAAACTAACTTACTCCAATCAACATCTAATCATCATAAAACTTCACAAACATCAATTCCTCAAACATAGAAGCATGGAAACATGTCATACACCACATATTATATCCACATCAAATACCTATAGGCATGATCTCTACTCAATCATACAAATTGAGTCCCAATCCCTCATAACCAAATATTAAACACCATACAAGTCCAAAACATCAAACCAAACTTGTACAAACAGGGAGTACCCAAAATAAACCTCCCAATTACAAATTGGTCACATTGCCTCTTATAATTACTATGTATTTGTAAAACCATACTTGAAATCACTTCAATCCTTGGACCTTCCCTTGCATGCTCGATGTCCGAAAGAGTCTATTTCTCTACATTGATGAGAAAGGAGGGCCTAAGCTATAAGTTTAGTGAAATAATCTCAAAAACACTCATCAATGTATTTAAAACCATTTTAATTCATATCTAGCGTATAAGTCACATGTCAAAACATATCATGCTTCTATAATCTCTTCAAATATGCACATTTAAATCATTTTCAACACATGTATTATGGATTTCTATCTCAAACTCATATGCCAAAATCTCTAAATAGTAAGCTTAAAGAGAATCTCATGTATAAAACATATTATACAAAACATAATCCATTTCTCATGATACATCATCTCATATATTGGCATTCAAGTGACTCAAAACAAGTTTCATTCTATTTTATCAAAACCACATTGGATACACGGATTTCCCAAGTGATTCATTCGACCACTTCACATACGTCCTCGACCTGGAGTAGCCCTCAATGGTTATAACATATAAATCCATCAGTGGGAGAACTGGCACACTCTTGACCACTCGACCTCTGCGGTTCTCAAGGTGGAGCATGGCACACTCTCGACCCCTCGACACAGATAAGACGACTTATTATAGTACACTTTAAACTTTATGGCTAGCCAACTATATCCGATAACATTTTACCTCAACCACTTGCCAATATACTCAATAAAACCACATTAACTTACTGTTTTACATATGCATCAATTCAAACAATTTTCCAATACATTAAACCATGTATTCTAGCATTCTCAAAATTCTTTCATAAATAATTTGCTATATTAAAATCTCATAATGTATAATCATTTGTATCATCTTTCATTTTTAAAACATGCATATAACAGTAAGTAATCAAATCTATAAACATGTGCATGAGACTGTATTTTGCAAAACCAAAAATGAGAGAGAGCTCGACCAATACTTACTTCCGAGCTGAGGTAAGTGTTTAAAATTTATTCTAAACTCCCAAAACTTCTTTCAAACCTTTTTATAGCAGTAAAACACGTTTCCACTCACCAACAACCCAAAGTTCTTTTGCCGTTGTGAGAATTACGCTTTTGAAGTTTCTACAACCTCTCCAAAATCTAAAGGATCCAACTTCCCTGCTTTACCCAATCAAAAATAGAGGATTAATGCACTTTCATGCATCTCTAATTTCCAGCAACCAACAAATACAACTTCGCCTCACTAAAAACCATCAAACGTCTCTCTAAAACAACCGAAATCATCATCAAAATTCATATAAACAAAGCCCAGACAAAACCTATTGATTACAACATCTTAACAACATCAATTAACACCTAAAAACATCCTTATATCTCCGGCAACCTTACAACACCAAGATCCCTTCAAAATCTAACTATTTACAACCTAGAAAATTAGCAATTCACATAGTTTCGGGATTTCTTTAATCGATCACTTCTTACAACATTAAAACACATCTTATTAGAGATTTAAATCAATTAGATTCAATACAAAACATATCCAAAACAGTGTTTATCAAATTCTAACATCAAAACTCAATTTAATCACCTTATCCATGTTTTAATCATAATTCCATAACAAAAATAAGTTGTAAAGGATCAAGAACTTGAGAATTTCAATAAAGAACCTTTAATTAGAGGAGAGAAACAAAAATCACCTCTAACTGTTGATTTCTCCCTTAATTGGCAAAGATTGGTTGAAATCCAAGTAGATTTTGTTGTAGGAATCAAAGAAATCAAGTAGGAAATCAAAAAGGAATAAAAAAAGATTGATTCCTGGAAATTTTGGAAAGAAATTTATAGTTTGGCTGCTGAGAAAGTTGAGAGCAAAATTAGTTACGTGAGAAACTGAATTGTGTAATTAAAATCTCTTTTATTAATTCTATTTTATTTTAATAATAAAACCAATTAAAAACCCTTTAAAATAGATTAAATTAAGGGAAAATCTGATGGATAAGTTTTGTTAGTTAGCTCCTTAAAGATTCTAAGTTTTGACCCTTTTACGATTTAGTCACCAAAAATAGTTTTGAAAACTTTACATTTTAGTCACCGGACCAAAATATCCCAAAGTCAGATTTAATTCCTTTAAATTGAATTTACCAAAATACTTAAAATATTAATTAAGTATTTTTCTAGCATTTTTCCATATTTTATTTTAGCCAAAAATAATTTATTAGGATTTAATTCCTGAAACTTACCCAAATTGCCTAATTCGGTTCTCCCGAACCGTCTATTCGATCAATCTAGCAACTATGCCCAAATTTAGGGCGTTACAACTCTCCCTCTTAAGAAATTTCGTCCTCGAAATTTACCTAGCGGAAAAGGGTGAGGAAACTGTTTCAACAAGTCCTCATTGCTTTCCCAGGTGGCTTCCTCGACTCCACGATGTTGCCACAACACCTTCACCAACTCTATGGTCTTCCCACGAAAAACCTTGCTGCTTGAATCCAGAATTCTCGCCGGCTCCTCATCAAAGGTCAAATCCAGATTCAATTCAATTACCTCAACATGCATCACATGCGAAGGATCCGATTTATACCTCCGAAGCATCGATACATGGAAAACATCATGTATCTTCTCCCACTCCGCAGGCAACCTCAACTTATAAAAAACTGGACCAATACGCTTCAACACCTCATAAGGCCCAATAAACCTAGGACTTAGCTTGCCCTTTTGTCCAAACCTCATCACCTTCTTCCAAGGTGAAACCTCAATAAACACTCGATCACCAACCGCGAATTCATCTCATTACGCTTCAAGTTAGTAGATGACTTTTGCCAATCAAAAACTGCCTTCAACCGATGAATAATAAGCTTCACCTTCTCATTGGTATCCTTCAACGCATTAGGCAAATAAATATACTTTTCTCCTACCTCTGCCCAACAAAGTGGCGTACGACACCTTCTACGTACAAAGCTTCATACGGTGCCATCTGGATTCTAGCTTGATAACTATTTTTATAAGTAAACTCCACCAAAGGTAACTGCTTCTCCCATGATCCTTATAAATCAATGATGCAACACCGCAATATATACCCTAACACTTGGATAACGCGCTCAAATTGACCATCCGTTTGAGGATGATATGAAGTACTAAAGTTCAACCGCATACCCAAAGCCTTATGCAAACATTCCTAAAACCTTGATGTAAAACGCGGATCTCTATATGATATTATAGACTTTGGCACCTCGTGCAACCTCACAATATCAACAATATACAACTCTGCCATCTTGTCCAAAGTATACATCATATGCACAGCCAGAAAATGTGCACACTTCGTAAACCTATCCACAATCACCCATACACAATTCTTCTTTGATGGCGTCAAAGGCAAACCGGTCACAAAATCCATGGTAATTCTCTTCCTTTTCCATTCTGGATTCCTTAACGATTGCAACAATCCAGAAGGAAAATGATGCTCAGCCTTTACACATTGACATATTATACAACAAGCAACAAAATTCGCGACATCCTTTTTCAAACCAACCCAGGTATACTCTTTTTTCAAATCTTGATACATCTTTGTACTCCCCGGATGCATAGCAAAAGGACTTGAATGTGCCTCAGTCAAGATAGTGTGCCTTAACTCATCATCTTTCGGCACAACCACTCGACCCTTGGAACACAAAACTCTTTTATCACTAAAATAGAAATTCGTTTGATTGCCATTCATTATATCCTTGACATGCGGTACCAAAGAATCATCATACAATTGCTTTTCCTTGATCAACTGCAACAACGATGGCTTCATTTACAACTCAGCCAACAAACCACCATATTGTGTCACACTCAACTGAGCAAACATCGCTCTCAACTCAACCGCGACCTTTCTACTCAAAGCATCGACTACAACATTAGCCTTTCTCTGATGATACTCTATCGTCAAATCATAATCCTTAAGCAACTTCAACCATCTTCGTTGCCTAAGATTCAACTCTTTCTATGACATCAGATATTTCAAACTCTTGTGGTACACTTCTCACTATAAAGATAATGCCGCCAAATCTTCAACGTAAACACTACTGCAACAAGCTCAATATCGTGTGTAGGATAACGTGCACCTTCAACTACCTAGATGTATAAGTCACAACCTTCCCTTCTTGCATTAACACCCCCCAAACCAACATAGGATGCATCGCTATAAACTACAAACTCCTTCCCTAACTCAGGTTGAATCAAGATTGAAGTTTGCATCAAAGCTTCATTTAACTTATCAAAAGCTTGTTGTCTAGCTTCTGTCCACTCAAAACTTACATCATTTTGCAACAACTTCATCAAATAAGTGGCGATCCTCAAGAACCCATCCACAAAGCGTTGATAATATCGTGCCAACCTTAAGAAACTTCAAACTTTTGACACCAACTTAGGTTGCTTCCAATTTACTACTTCCTCAATCTTCTGCGGATCCACACGATTACCCTCGGCCAAAACAACGTGACCAAGAAAAACTACTTGCTTAATCCAAAACTCACACTTACTCAGCTTGACATAAAGCTTATTGTCCAACAAAACTTGCAACACAATCTGCAAGTGTCGATAGTGATCTTCTTTGGTATGAGAGTACACAAAAATGTCATCGATGAACACTACCATAAATTAATCCAAGAATTCACAAAACACCCGATTCATCATATCTATGAATGCTACTGGCGTATTTGTCAATCCAAACGGCATCACTAAGAACTCATAACGCCCATAACACGTGCAAAAAGTTCATAACGCGAGCGAAAAGCTATCTTCGGCACGTCTTTATCCTTCACCTTCAACTGATAATACCCCAACCGCAAATCAAAATTGGAAAACACTATAGCACCCTGAAACTGATCAAACAAATCATCGATCCTCGGAAAAGGATACTTGTTCTTAATCGTCAACTTGTACAGTTACTGATAATCAATGCACATTCTTATCGTGCCATGTTTCTTTTTCACAAACAACATCGTTGCTCCCCGTGGTAACACACTAGGCCAAATAAAACCATTGTCCAACAACTCCTGTAGTTTCATCTTTAACTCCTTTAATTCCTTCGGTTCTATACGATACGGTGCAATCGGTACTGGAGCCATATCTGTTTACATCTCAATGCAAAAATCTACATCCTTATTCGGTGGCAAACCATGCAATTCTTCTGGAAACACTCTTGGAAAATCGTAAATAATGTGAATATCCTAGACTCGCACTTTCTTCATATCCGAATGCATGATATAAGCTATATATGCCTGACTCCCAGATTCTAACAACTTTCGCGCTTCTAAGGCTAAAACAACATTGGACAAGAATTTGATATTCTCGCCCACAACCACCACTTTGTAATCCTCAGTAAGTTTTAACGAAACTCGTTTGGTCTCATAATCAACCACGACTCCACGCTCAGACAACCAATCCATCCTCAAGATTACATCAAAACCATAGAACGACAACTCCATCAAATCTGCCTCAAACACATGACCCTGAACCATCAAAGAACATCTCCTATACAACCTCCTAGCAACTACTATCTCACCAAAAGAACTAGTTACCCTCATACCAACATCTAACGCCTCTACAGGTATCTCAAGCAGACATGCATGCTCGAGCAAGATATATGAATATGTAGAGCCAGAATCTATCAAAGTAAGCATTGGTATAGACTGCAAAGTAAATGTACCTGCAATCATATCAGTATCATTTCTCGCCACACGGTGCATGAAAACTCTCACTGGTCTACCACCCTCAGGTTGAACCGCTAAGGAATATGTAACTACCCACTAACCATCCTCCCTACGTTAAAAATGTCTATGACCGCGCCCAAAACTTCTCTGTGGTACAACAACAGGTGCAGAAGCCTGGCCTTCCTTGGCTAACTGCGGAAAATCACGCCTAATGTGATCCCATGAGCCACAGCTCCAACATGTACCAAGAGTGCCCCAACACTCCCTCGAATGTTGCATACCAAGTCTTCCATACTCAGGTGTTCGGGCAAAGGTATTTTGAACATGTTGTCCACGCCCAGCACTACTCCCTCTACGTCTTCGATCCGTACGATACCTCCTATCTCTATGCTTCTTGTATCGATCTCTACCAACATCTGATTTAACATTTCTTTTCCCCGCATAAAAACTTCCTAATCGAGCAAACAACCCTAAATTATGTTCTATGTCCTTAGCCCAAGAAACCTGGACATCAAACTCGGTATAATTCGTAGCCAACATGTAAGTCTTCACCTCCTTAACTAGCCCGTAAAGAAAATGATCACATCGCTGACACTCATCAAGAACCAGCTCAAGAGTATATTGGCTTAACTGAACAAATCAAACCTCGTACTCAGCCACATACATGTTTTCTTACTCTAAAGCTATAAACTCTCTTTTCTTTTCATCTTGATATCGAGATCCTAGATATTTCTTCCGAAAGATAGTACAAAAAACTTCCATGTTACATTAGCAGGTGCCATACCTACGATAGTAGTCGTCCATCAACTGTAGGCATCACCCTGCAACAATAACACTATACAATCTAACTTACGGATATTCGTACACTCCATCTGGCCAAGGATCATTTCTGTGCTAGCAAACCACTCCTCGGCTGCCTCAGGAGCCAAACCTCTAAACTCAGCACCACTCAAGCTACGTAGACACTTCAACAGAAGCCCGATATTAACAATTACTATAGGCGCCAGTGCAGGTACTTGTACGCCAGCTATGGCTACCTAAAAAGCTCTAGTCATCGCCTGGATTAACGGTGTCATATCACTAAAAATAGGTCCTTGTGGTGCCTAAAACGTACCACTCTCAACTCTAACACCAGCAGGAGGAATCAGTGGAGGAAGAGGCAACTCATCATCTTGTCTATTCACAATACTCCCTATATGAGCTTTCGTCTCTCGTCTCGGTCTTATTCGTAAAAGTATGAGTCTAAAACATAATAATGCAATATAACAATGCAATTAGACCGGCTTGCAGCAAGAATCCAAGTCGCTCATGTTTAGAAACAAAAATCATTTAACTCAAGTAGTAATAAGGCAATGTGTCCCCAAGCTAAACACCCAAACATATCACATTTTAAACATAATCTCACAAATTCAAACACCGTGCATAATAATCAATGGAATCATACACTAACAATACATCAAACAACCATAACCCACCTTCCAACAATTATAACCTGGCTTTGATACCAATAAATATAACCCCTTGACCATGTCTAGTCTCAAAACTGAACCGAGTGAGCTACATTAGGGTTTGTCAAGACAAACCCAGAAGATTTACTTAAAAAACAGTCTATTTTTTGTCTTATCTAAATGCATATTTAAGTCCTAAGGTGATCATGTTGGTTATGATGAAAATTACAACTCAATCGGGCGTCGAATTGACATCCAATTGTACGAATTAGCGTTACAAGAACTAAAACATAATTTCAAATAAGTAAGGGTACTTCTTTGAAATTAAAGTTACCATTCCTTAATTAGTCATATTTCATATAAACAGGTTAAATTTCAACATAAAATAGTCATTCAAACTTATCTAATTGCATGATCAAGATACAAGGACTAAATTGTAAAAAATACAAACTTCAGAGGCATCTTAACAGAAATAACGGCTGGCGTACCGGTACAACACTTCTCGTATCACAACGGGTGCAAAACACAATGGTGTACCGATACGGTCCTCAAGCGTATCGGTACGAGTATGTTATTTTTAAAAATTAGGATTCTAGTAGCCAAAAGACGTACCGGTACGGTTGCCTGTGTACCAATACCAAGCCAAATTATCAGCACTGTGTACCGGTATGGTCCCTAGGCGTATCGGTATGCCAAGGCATTTTTTCCTATATTGAGCCGAGACAGGTCCCCATGTACCGATCCCTAAGGACCCGTACCGGTACAGACATACCTATAATAACCTCTTGGTCCAACATATGACACTTTGGCTCAATCTAACTTACTCAAATCAACATCTAATCATCATAAAACTTCACAAACATCAATTCCTCAAACATAGAAGCATGGAAATAGGTCATACACCAAATATTATATCCACATCAAATACCTATAGGCACGATCTCTACCCAAGCATACAAATTTAGTCCCAACCCCTCATAACCAAATATTAAACACCATAAAAGTTAAAAACATCAAACCAAACTTGCACAAACAGGGAGTACCCAAAATAAACCTTCCAATTACAACTTGGTCACATTGCCTCTTATTACTACTATGTATTTGTAAAACCATACTCGAAATCACTTTAATCCTTGGACCTTCCCTTGCTTGCTCCCTGTTCGAAAGAGTCTATTTCTCTGCATTGATGAGAAAGGAGGGCGTAAGCTATAAGCTTAGTGAGAGAATCTAAAAAATACTCACCAATGCATTTAAAATTATTTTAATTCAAAGCTAGTGTATAAGTCACATGTCAAAACATCTCATGCTTCTATAATCTCTTTAAATATGCACATTTAAATCATTTTCAACACATGTATCATGGATTTTTATCTCAAACCTCAATTTAAGCTTTATATGCCAAAATCTCTAAATAGCAAGCTTAAAGAGCATCTCATGTATAAACCATATTATACAAAACATAATCCATTTCTCATGATACATCATCTCATATATTGGCATTCAAGTGACTCAAAACAAGTTTCATTTTATTTTATCAAAACCACATCAGATACACGAATTTTCCAAGTGGTTCTTTCGACCACTTCATATACGCCCTCGAACTAGAGCAGCCCTTAACGGTTATAATGTATAAATCCACCAGCAGGAGAATTGGCACACTCTTGACCCCTCGAGATCTGTTGTTCTCATGGTGGAGCATGGCACACTCTCGACCCCTCAACACATATGAGGTGACTTATTATAGTGCACTTTAAACCCTATAGATAGCCAACTATATTCGATAATATTTTACCTCAACTCTTTCTATATAGAACTTCTTCGCCTTCCGATCTTGGAGCTACAAGCTCTTCCTATATAGAACCCTTCACTCTGAAGCCTCGAGTTATTAGTCCCTCCTATATAGAACTTTTCACTCTGAGACGGTAAAGCTTGGAGTCCTTCATATATAGAACTTTTCGCCTTCAACGCGACGGGTTTTCCCTATATAAAACCTTCTGTGCCACAGATTGATTCTTCCGACTGGGAGTTCCTCCTATATAGAACTGCTAGTCTTCAAACCCTGGAGCCGTCAGTGCTTTCTATATAGAACTTTTAGCTTCTAAAATCTAAGAGCTACGGGTTCTTCCAATATAGAACCTCTCACTCTAAGACAGTAAAGCTCAGAGCCCTTCATATATAGGACTCTTCATCTTCAACACAACGGGTTTTTTCTATATAAAACCTTCTGTGTCATGGGTGAATTCCTTCGGCTGGGAGTTCTTCCTATGTAGAACTGCTAGTCTTCACCCTGGAGCTACAAGGCATTTCTATATAAAACTTTCAGCTCTTGAAGCCTCGGAGTGGCGAATTCTTCCTATATAGAACCTCTCGCTGTGGGCACTTGAAAATATAGGCTCTTCCTATATAGAACCTTTATCTTCACATTTGGGATTCACGCCAAAATGGCTACCGATATGGCCTTACGCTACCTAGGCTGCCAAAATCATTCTTCAAATTTGGGGATTCACTCCGAAAATGCTACCGAACTTTTTTCAAATTTGGGGACTCACCGAAAATGGCTGCCAACTTTCTTCAAATTTGGGGACTCACGCCGAAAATGGCTGCCAAACTTTCTTCAAATTTGGGGACTCATGCTGAAAATGGCTGCCAAACTTTCTTCAAATTTGGGGACTCACGCCAAAAATGGTTGCCAAACTTTCTTCAAATTTAGGGACTCACGCCGAAAATGATTGCCAATCTTTCTGGACTCACGCTGCTAAGGCTGCCGAAATCTTTTTGAAAATTTAGGGATTCAAGCCGAAAATGGCTACCGATCTTTTCTTTCTTTAATGAAATCCACTTCTTAATACTTTTTGATAATTCTTCAAGTACCTGCCCAAAACAAGCAAAAATTGACATGCCCTTATCTATATGATGCATGCAATGTAATGCTTTCTTTCTTCTCTTTTTTCCTTCAATTTCTTCTTATTTTCCTTTTTCTTTTTCTTTTCTCCATCTCTTTTTCTTTTTTTTCTTTTTTCTTCTATTTTTTTCTTTCAGCCCTTTTTGTTCTAAAGTCTTACACCCTAAAAGGTCGTTCCTCATATTTCTTCATCTCTTTACTTCTTCACTGTATGCTCTTAAATCATCATTTGAACATGCTTTCAAACCTTTTGTGCGGAAGGCTTTCTTGTCTTCAGGGTTATCACTTGTCTTCATAAATGATCTTCTGGTTCTTATATTATTCTTATAAGAACCCTTGTCATCTTCTTCGCTTGGCGTTGCCCCATTCAACAACGGGCTCCACTGCTTTGAATTTTCTGACCCATCATACAGAGCCTTGATCTATTTCTAGTCACCAGGGTAAGCCAAAATGCTTCTATCCCCTGAGCTCATACTTGATCTTCTCGTACCATTTCGACGGGAACTAACTCTCGGTCCCTATGCTTTAAATCTCATCATCGTTTATTTTTAAAGTAATGCAAAAGGCAATTTACTTGTGTATATTTCAAAAAATAATGATTGTTTGAAAAGATAACAGTCATTTTGAAAATCACAACTTGGAGGGGATACCAAACATTTTGAAATCATTGTTTAGAACAAATGGTAAACATCTTTTTCTTTTTTTTAGGACCAAACATTTTTAAAAAATTAATGTTTGGAGAATGGTAAACAAAATTCGAAGTATATTGCCAAACATTTTAAAAACTAATGTTTAGGGAAATGGTAAACATGTTTGCCCCCGAAATATCAAACACTATAGCACATCTGCTTCAAATTGCCAGAGATCAACTCTAATGAAGCGCATATTTAGAAGATCTCGACCATTGTGGAGATATATGCAAATGTATAGTTTCTTCTAGGGTAATAGGCTTTTGAGAGGAACAATCCTACCTAGTTTCTACCCCGTTTAAGGTGGCTCTCTTAATCTCACTATCTCACCATGCCCCATCCTTCCCTCATTTGGGTGTCAATCAAGCACTTTGAAGTTTGACGTTCCTTGAAGCAAAGTTAACCCTTATAGGCGGAATGAAATCTGAAGACATTCTCATTCAACTTGGATATCTATGGTTGATCAGAATGGTCCTTGGGGGCTTGCAATGTAGGCCTTTGGTTTATGGTTAAGTGAAACAGTATTTCTGTACTTGTGTAACTTGGATATGCCCATTATTCCTTCCCTTTTTTGGATCACTCTAGACTGCCCATTTTTGGGTTTTCACCCTAGAGTTTATTTCCTTTCTTTTTTACTGTAGGATGCTTTAAATTCTGGCTATGTACTGATGTTCGTTTTCTGTTCAAGAATGTTTGATCCTCCAAACCTCCTCAAAACTGAGATTTCTTGAATGAAGGACTACGAATACATTTATGGGAATTCTTGTGATTGGCACGCCCAGATGAAATGTTATTCTTTCTTTCTTCTTTTTTTCTTATTTTTTTCTTTTCTTCTTTTTCACTTTTTCTCTTGGATCGCTCTAGACTGCCCATTTTTGAGTTTTTACCCTAAAGGTCACTTCCTTCTTATGTACCTTCAGATCAGTGTATTCGGGTTGGATATTGATGCCAGCATGCTCAGGCAGACTACTCTTTTTCTTCATTTTCAGGATCACTCTAGACTGCCCATTTTTGGGTTTTCACCCTAGAGGTCATTTCCTTTTTCGAAATTGGCAATCTTCGGGCCGACTTGTCTTGACTTGGCTTCAATTCGAGCTTCTATACTAATTTTCAAAACTGATACTTACTTGAAATATGGATTCCTTGTGTCTCTTGCTCATAGTTGAAGTCTCGTTCTTGTATTGTTTGATCTGTGTGTGAAGCATATACAATATTCTTTCTTTCTTTTTTTCTTTTTTTTCTTTTTCTTTTTTTTTTCTCTTTTTTTCTCTCTCTCTCATTTTTTTTATTTTATTTTATTTTATTTTTTCTTTTCTTCTCTTTTTGGTTTTGTTTTGTTTTTTTGTTTTAGACTGCCCATTTTGGGTTTTTAGCCTTGAATCGTTTTCTTCTTATTCGAGTCTATAAATGTATCCTCGAATCAACACGTATCTATAATGGGTATTGATGTTATCTTCTGCTCGAAGTTAATTGCCTCTCTGCAGCTCTTCTGATATTTACTCGATCTGGATTGCTTCGGCCTTCTGACTGCCATTTCTATTCTTTTCTTTGGTTTTTCGTTTGGACATATCCTTGTTTTCAGCCACTTTCTTCTGATGATTTTCTAATCTTCGTATCCAATCTGTCTGGTCTCATCTCTGTCTTCTGGTAAAGTAAAAGAATACCATTTGTTGTCACATTCACAGATGTCCTGAGAAAGCCTTCAAGGGGTAGAGTTTTAGGGTCAACTCTCGTTTCAAGGATCTTAAACGACAAGTGACTGAGAAGATAAATTCCTAAAATGGGAACTGCCCATTGTCTAAACACTCGTTTTGTTCCTCTGTTGGCCTAAATAAACTAGCAGATACTCACATTTACAGTATCCCCACAACATTCAATCTCTTTTAAATATATGCAACTTAGAATTGATCTTTGGATCTGAAGCAAATGTACTGTTGCATTCAAAATTCGAGGACCTGGTATAGAAATGATATATACATATGTCCATTCAAAAATGCGTGTATATGCATATGGGAGAACAAAAACTACCCCATAAAAATAAGATGTTTAAAGAATCAAGAATGTAAAAATGCTTTCTAAATGGAAATGTGAGTTTTAGTTCTAAAAAATATCTATTTGAGAGTTTTTTTTTCAATGCATTGAGAATTTCTTTGTGAAATGATGGGAAAACCATAGGGACCTTTGGACTATCTCTAGGGTACTAACTCATTCCGGCCCTTTCAAGGTAGTGTAGGCTTGTGCCACTTCTCTTGTTTTTCCTTGCTAGATCAATTCTTGTTATGACTCCCTCGTCAACCAACTTCTTGATTTCTTCTATTAACGACCCCAAATTTCTTGGTGTCATGGCCCGGTGCCTTAATGTAGAACCCACATGCACTGTATGGATCAAAATTGTGGGCAGATGAGCTGGGCGTAATCTTTATCGGCCCTGGAGGTAAGGTACTAACCCTTGACCAGATGAGGCCATGTGTACGAGATGGAATACTCCGAATATCTCTAAATATGTACTTGTTCGAGGAATTTTTTGGTGATTCGGAGGAATCTGCCTTCCTTCTTCTCTTACGATCACGAGAACCTTGAAAGTGGTACTCATTTATCTATTTCTTTCTTTCTGCTGCTAGGCATTTCTGGTTCGTTAAATTAAGACTCAATTTTCCTTCTTGGATCATGTATTCTATAAACTCATCACATTTGCCCATCAATTTATGGAAGATGGCTTGAGACATGGAAGTCACTTTCCTCTTCAGCAATGAGAGGCTGCACTTGGGCGGCTAACCTCCTCTGTCTCAAAGCACATTCCTTAAAACTCTCATCAGGTTTCATCCTCGTACCCTGGAGATACTGACGACTTGGTGCTAGGTCTAGAGCATATCTGTATCACGGTAGGTCCTGATAGACTATCGGGGAAGTAGTGGATCGACAATTTTTCAATTTAGCCCTCAATCTTTCTGCAGGACGTGGTCAGATGAATCTTGGGGCAACTTGTTTTGTCATACTACACAAATCTTAGAATCTTGAAATCCGGTGGAATGACCAAATCAGGGCTTTCTTGCGTCGAATGCATCAATCTTCTTCTTTTTCTTCTTTTTTCCTTATTTCTTTTTTTTCTCTCGAGCCCATCTTCCAACTACTTGAATCTTGATTTTTGAGTGTGTTCATTTCTTTTACTTGGCAATGATAATGCTATGTAAAATTCTATGTAATGTAATGATAATGTTATGTAAAATATGCCATGACTGTACAATGTGAGGCAATGCAAGGTATGAATGCAAATGCGTTGTTGATTCTTGAACAGTCCTTAAAAGACTTTCATTCAATAGAAAAATGTCTGGTTGCAAAAAACTAATAATGAATTACAGGTGACAGTCAGCTTCCTTCTGGAGATCTTGACTTCGGGAAGTAAAGCTCGTGCTTTACGTCTTCGACGTCGTCTTCAGGATGATGGGTGACCTCGTCTTCTCTTCTTGTGCTACTCCATAAACTTGTGTCGTCATGATCTTCATGCCTTGGCTTCTAAAAACATTGACAAGTGTAGGCATAATGCATACAAGAGTTTCTTCTTCGGTTGATCTAGGTGTAAACAAACCGATCTTCGAATAATGCGTCTAAACAGGGATGGATTCTATCGATCCTAGGGGAGTACTTTAAAACTTTTTTGGGGTTTAAATTAAAATTCTCAATGATCATTTGGTTTAAAAAGTTCCCCATTTTTTATTATAAAAAAGTTTTAACTTACTTCAAAAAATAAAACTTTTAGGTTTCTTTTTGTTATTATTATTATTATTTTGAAAGTTTTAGGAGGGAAAAAGATTCAAAGCAAAATAATAATATTTTCAAATTTTTTTAAGGAGTTAAATTAAAATCTTTGAGATTTTTACAAAATGGATACATGTGAAGATTTAAAATTGGGGTTCTGCGGCCCTGACTGAATCTTCTGCGTCGCACGTGCCTTACTACCGTACCTTCTTCTTTCTTGATTAATCTTTGCTCGACCTAACTTGATACTGTAATATTATCGTTTCTGGCAAAGCAGACTTTTTCTATTTTGAAAGCCTTTTAATGAACTGTTCTTGAATCAACACCATGACATGATATGCAACATGAATGCAAATAAAGGCGTTGATTCCGCTGGTAATCACCCTTTCGAACGACTTTCATGGGAACTAAAGGGTTTATATTACAAAAGGAGTCCATATTACAAAAAGTCTTAATTACAAAACAAAGTTCTACACATAAGCCCTAACTCTACCTCCTCGATAGCTCTGAGCAACTTGAAAAACCTTGGTGCTTCTTCCATGTCCGGGGTTACGAAAGGTCTGAGAGCCGCGGCTTTGGTAGCTAAGTCATTCTCACGCCTTGCAACTCGTTGTATGTCCACCATCAGGGTCTCGTGTGTATACTTTGGCACTACACGCTTGCTCGGCAAATTGTTACCTCAGATCTGTTGATTAATCTCTGACCAATGTCGTACGATTGGATCAATGCCATCCTTCTTAAGACACATTTTTTTCATGATGAAAGGTTTTCTAATCGGGCAAACCACTTGAATAAACGCCTCTATGTAATGTGGATGCAATGATAATGCAACAAAAGCATGTGTAAAATAAAAATAAAACACAAAAAGAAATGAGTTAGTACCGGATAAAAATAATAAATACATAAATAAAAGGATAAATTAAATAAGGTAAACAAACAAAACAACCCTATTTATCCCTTCTAAAACACCTAAGGTTATCCGTATGGCTCTAAAGGGGTGGGTTTCTATATGTTCTCTACATGCAGTGTTGGTGCTAGGAGGTACCGAATTGTCCTTGTTGTCCTCTACTAAGAGTAGCAAGGCCCCCGATCATCACCCATTATAGGCTCCTTTCAATCGGGTTCAATTCAGGGGGACCCATTCACTTATGCCTGCACGAAGGAACGATATCCTTACGAAAGCATAAGGTACTCGAGCCCCGAAGGTACTTGCTAGGCCTACACGGAGGAACGATATCCTCACGACAGCATTAGCGTTTTCCCCCCACTTAAAAAAAACGAGTTTATATGCCAAATTTTAAATGCGTTAAATAAACGCGCAATCATAACCAAATGTTAGTTTAATAGTCACTTTAATCCGGAACTTCTAATATTATTAAAGCGGTAATTATTTGAAAAAGCTCGACTCACTTTATTTTGTTTGAAAAAACAAAAAAATGTCCCCAGCGGAGTCGCCATCTGTAGCGATGTCCCTCTCGCTAAAAAAGTATTTTCGAAGTATTTGTTGTCTTTCGGATATAAAAATGTTTATTCCGTTGGGGTTTTAAAAAAAACCGCGTTTTATTTAGAAATTGGAGTCTCCACCGGCCACTTAGGTAGGTTGGACACCATAAAACCAGAGATTGGAAAACTGTTGGGTTCGGGAGTCGGTTACGGATGGGGAAGGATTAACACCCCCACACCGCCAAAATTGGTACTTTAATAATTACCGCTTTATTAATATTAGACTTTCCGGATTAAAGTGACGATTAATTTAAAATTTGATTATAAGTGCGAGTAGATTTTAAAAGCCCCGTTATCCGAGAGTAAACACCCAACCACCATCACTATGCCTGATACTGACCCCGTTTACGCTCGGATAAAAGAGCACCGCATTGACAATTTATATATCTCGATATGCAATCTTAGTGAGCATAATATAAAATATGGAAAATAATTTAAATACAATACAAATAAATATTAACATAATAAATTACTAATCTAACATAAATAAATACTATTCTAAAACATACATACATAAATATTAATCTAACTCATAAATAAAAACAAATTTAACATAAATAAAATGCTAACATTCATAAATATTAATCTAACACATAAATAAAAACAAATTTAACATAAATAAAATATTAATATAAAACATAAATTTAAAACATAATAAATACTAATCTAAAACATAAATAAACATACAAACTAAAAAACACAATTTTAAATTAACTACCACTTTATTAAATCATAAAAATTACAACACAAATAAAAAGGAAAGAAAATATATCTAACTAGGAGCTCGAATGACGAACCCCGACTGAACCCCACCGAGATCTACCACGACCTCTCCAAAAATATTAACTAGATCGGACCTAAAATAGGACCCCGATCGAACCGGTTAGGACCGAGGGCACTGCCCCGGTCCTTGGCAGCCCGAGAGCATGGCTCTCTTAATGGCACCACTGCCGGCTCCTCCTTCTAGCGTGTGAATTGCATGCCTATTTATAGGCAATTTCAAAAGGGTGGGGGAGAGTTTGGGTGACGTGGAGCTCTAGGCTCCACGCAAAATTCCTTTTTTTTTGCTTTTTTTTCTTTATAAATATATATTACTTATATATATATTTTTGATTTTTTATTTATTTTATATTAATAATATTACTATTGAAATAATACTAATAACACTAAACTCGGTAAAAAATGAGTGATTACATTTGGTAGTGTTAGAAACGTTGAAATACTTTTATTTTTTAGACACAATCTATGAATGCTTTCTCTCTCCTAGAAGTTGGCGTCTATTGGGCAAAGCTATATGACTTTAGTATTGTGAACCATTCTAATCATCGTATCCCGTCTCTTGAGTTGGTACAATGGCAGCCACCACCTTCAGGATGGACGTGCCTTAACACTGATATTAAGAATTTGGTATGCGGAAAAATAACAAAAGCGATAACGACATAGACCAAGACATGTACAGGAGACAAGATTTAATATGGTTCAATATAGCCTACCTCTACAGACGAGAGAAACGAACAATGCACTAATAATGTAGAAAACCCAAAGAGTACAAATACATGAAAACCCATGTAATCCCAAAACCCGGTGTACAAATCCCATGATCCGGTGAAACCAAAATACTCTTCTCAATAACCCTACAATACTCATTTCTACAACGTAGACACAATAGTTGTAGAGATCCTAAAAGTGGTTACATCTCTCCAGAGTAATTCTCATTCTCTTGTTCTCTCATAATTTAAAAGGTTAAACCTAGTCTATATTTATAGACTCAAATACTTGGTCACCAAGAAACCTTATTCAATAAGATCTCCTACCTAAAATAGATATTTACTCATTAAACTAAATCCTAATTACCAATTAATCTTCAATCACTAGAATTACAATAAAACTAAACTTAATTACCAATTAGAATTTGAGTCAAAATATAACAACTGATGAGGCGGTCTCGATTGCTACAGGGCAACATCCATTGGAGCCGTGCTAAGGGATTATGAAAGGAACTACATCCTCGCTTACTCCAAGGACATTGGTTACTCTACTACTCTTCAATCAGAATTATGAGCCATTTTCTCAGGACTACGCCTAGCATGGATTCATGGTTTTATAGACTCATTATCCAAGTTGATAATAGTGACGCGCTTGCTCTGCTTTATGATCCTTCACTCTCTAGTCCACACTCCTTAGTAAGATCTATAGCAGTCTTACTTCGCAATGCATGGACTGTACGGTTTGTTCACATACGTAGATAGGCTAATATGGCCGCGGAATTTATGGCAAAATATGATGCTAGTTCACCCACGAAGATGCTTACTCTAGATACTCCACCGATTGCTCTTCGATCACTGCTCCAAGGAGGTATTCTCGACCCCTATCCTTGTTTAAGAGGTCTCTAATGTAATGGCTACGACCTCTCTTCAACAAAACTTTAAGTTTGGTTTGGGTTTAAGCCTTGAATTAACTCAAAATATAAAAGTCAAGTAAAATAAATTATAGAAAGAAAAATAGGGTTGTTTATAATTTCATTACATTTTTATAAATAATGTATAATTATTTTGGAAAAATATTTCGTGCACTGGCTGTGGAAAACTTATTTTTTATAAGCAGAACTAATTTATGGTTTAAGGGTTTAAATTTTAGGGGTTTAATTTTGGGTTTAAAATTTATGGTTATATTTAGATTTTAGGGATTAGGTTTAGGGTTTTAGAACTAGGGTTTAGGATCTTAATTTTTATAGTAAAATTAGCAATATTTGTGGAAAAACATTTTTCATTGCCTACGCCTAGTATACTTACCCAATTATTTTTAATAAACATAATTTAAACATATTTTTCTACTAGTTAATTTATTTTTTTTAAATTGAATACCCCAAACATAGTTGGGGTTTCACTCTAGTATATAATGATTATAAAATACAAGCAACAAAATAAAATTAAAATTATTATCAAAATTATATGGACATATGCTATCTTATAATCATCTTAAGACTATTAAAAAAATTAATATCAAAATTAAAATTAAAATTATATTTTTTAGGAAAAGCATATAACTCATATTCAATGTATTTAGAAAAAGATAACTTAAAAGAAGATAAAAATGTAACAATATATTTCTCAGTAGTTTTTATTGAAACTTGTGAGAGAAATTAATATTAAAAATAAACTTAAATTCACATTTTTGTGACTTATGTTTTTGACAAATTAATTAAGTTATAGCTAAAAAATTATTTTTTTAGAAAATAATTCAATTTTATTTAAATAAAAATATAGATGATGTTTTTTAAATTATTGGAGAATGAAATTTTAAAATTTTGAAACTATGTATATATGAGTTATGTTAGATAAATTTCTATTTTTATTATATTGGCTCAGTCGATAATATTTTTCTAGATTCGTCACTGCAACAAGCAATGCACATACACATGCAGTTGAATTCAACAAGCAAGACACAAGCAAATACACTTCATTACACGTTCTAGCCATACTCTTTGTTACACATCTATACATATCATCATATTCAAAGGTCTCACATAACTATTGCATAGCCACTGTTCTAGGAGTTTAAGTGTAGATAGTCCTTACACCAAAAATGAACCGAAATTGACTTAGAACGCCACAAAATATAATCTTGAGCTCTACTATTAAGTACGGCCTCATCCAAAAACATTTAAACAAACAAAGTAAGCTTAAATAGTTTAGTGAGATCGTTCAAAAACACTATAAACTATGGATGACAATCCTATATGCATACGAGTGCAATGATCAATATCTCAACTTCATGCTTTTAGTATTTCAATTCATATGCAATAACATGGTACAGTGATCATATATATCTATAAGAATTTATCATTTCAAGCAATTTGCCCACTTGAACACTAGTTATACTCGGAAACGTGAATCTCACTCAACTTTACTAATAATATCATATGGTCAAACCCTCCAACTCTGTCTGAACATAAGTCCAACCAATCAAGAACATCCATTGAACTCTGCCGAGATCGAATGTGGTATCTTGATCTTCTGGATTGGTCAGGTTGATTTTAGGGTGGTACAGAAATGATACAAAATAATTAGTTATAACTTTTAAAGTCGAATAACAAAAATATAATCATACTAATAATTCAATGACTTTATTTTGATTAACTCATTTCAAAAAGTATAAAACCTAAGCAATTGTAAACTAACCCTTGTAGTTGGTTGCAGAGGTGTATATGGTGCGGAAATTTTTTTTCCCAATAATCCATCGGAAGGGGTGTTTAAAATTATCCAATCCTATGCCCGAAAAAAAATACCGGGTAATTTTTGAAAAAAAAATTACCCGATCCGACCAGGTATCCAACTCGGGAATAATTGGGCCGGGTTTGGGCTGATTTTTCTTGATTACCGGGTACCCGACCCGACCTGATAACTTTTAATATATATATATATATATATAAATATATTAGTTTTAAATACATTTTTATTTTATGTTTCTTAATATTTGTACCTAAAACTAAATTTAAATCTCTAAATTAGTTCTATGTTTGTATTATATACTTTTAAGTTTTAAAATTTTCAACTATATTTTATTAATTTATTAATACCGAAAGAAAAAAATGAGATTAATATTTTTAATGTCTTTTTGGTGATAAACTTTAATATATATATATATGTCTAAATATTCTAAAACTAACTTTAAATCACTAATTTTTGTGTTTGGATTATGTATTATAAGCTTTTAAGTTTTATGTGTTTAATATGTGATTTTTTTAATTTTAAATATAAAAAAAATAAAAAATTATGAACCGGGTACCCGTTACCCGATTACCCGAGTTTCACGGGTACCTGATAGCGGGTACCCGACTTAAACGGGCCGGGACACGGGCCAGCAAATAGGTACCCGGTAATAAACACCCTTATCCATCTGTTTTCGGTTTAGTTAATCTCGATCATCGATTTTTTCATATACACCTTATATTTTAAGATTTTATATTTTATTTTGACAAAATAGTTTTATTTATTACTTTCAAACATTATTTTGTAAAATTTTAAAATAATTTTCATAAATATTTCTTCAAAACAATTTTTCAAGTAAATAAAAATAATTAATAATTTTTATACAATTATTTCACTCTTTTTTATTATAAAATGCATATTTTTAAATTATAAACATTTGAAATTAAATAAAAGTTCAAATTTAAATAATTTGATTAACTACTATTATTAAATTTATGAATTATAAATCACTCAAACATTCTGATTTGAATCGATTTTTGATTTTTCGGTTTGATTGCATTTTTTGGGAAAACTACATAAATAGTACCACACCTATTTTCACGTTACTGTTTTGGTACTTTAATTATTATTTTTGGCAAAATGGTACTTAACATTATATTTTGTACTATTTTGGTACCCAACCGTTAAAAATTAACAGAGATGATGGCGTGGCTTGGTATAATCATACTTTTAGTCCAAAATACTTGTATATTTTATCAATTTAATTCAAAACCTATCCATTTAACACATAATTTTCATTCTGGAGTAAAATTGCAAATTATCCACCTTTTCTTCTTATTCCCTTCAATAATTGAACTGGAATTAGGGTTTCAGAACCCTAACTGCACGGCAAAAATAGTGAAATTGAAAGGGAGAGGCTTGCGGCAGCGCGACGACGACAACTAGAAATAGAAGACAACGCATAGACTCTCTCAATAATAACCAAACACATTAGAATGATAATGACAACAAGATCTCCGGCTTACCTATTGCTCAACATGGAAAAACAAACGACTGTGCAACTACAACGAAGGAAGTCGAACATGATTGACGCCGTTACTCGCGAACGACATACGACGAAGGGAAGTTATGATCGCGGTTTTGCTTGCAACGGGACGAGGAATATAGTGATAGAGGTTGTATCACTCACAGAGCACATTGGCGGTGAGAGACTCCGATGGTTCACCAGTGACAGCCGTTGACTTTGATGGAAGAAGAAAATTGGGTAGTTTACAATTTTATCCCCAAAATTAAGATGATGTTTTAAATGGATGGCTTTTGGACTCAATTGATAAAATATATAAGTGTTTTGAACTAAAACTATGTTTATGCCAAGCTACGTTATTATCTCTGTTAATTTTTAACAGTCGGGTTACCAAAACAGAACAAAAACGTAACATTAAGTATCATTTTGTCAAAAAAAAAGTTAAAATACTAAAATAATAACGCGAGAATAGGTTGGGTACTATTTGTGTAGTTTTCCCTTTGTTTAATCAAATAGTAGGCTGTAGTTAACCCATTTCAAAATGCGTGAAACCATCGGGAATTCCAGCGAATTCCATTTCGACTCTTTCTTTTACTCTTATTTCGAAGACTAAACCCATCGCCGTCAGTCCTTAGGTTTATCCCTTGATCGCTGCCCACTGTAAGTTATTCCTCACTTCTCCTTTCCTTTACTCCACTTAATTCATAAACAAAAAATCATAAGAAAATTTGGTTCGATTTACTCGGTTTTATTCATGGAAACTGAAACTAAAACTCTGGAACATTTATGGGTTTTGTAGGGTTTTAAAAGAATCAAATACAATTAAGCCCATAGTCAAACAACTCCAGCTTTAGGCTTTTTGACATTGGAAGCTAATCTATTCATGGATCATTTTCTGGTAATTTACATTCAATCTTATATTCCTAATCAGTATCCTGTCTCAAAACTCAAAAAATGTTTATTTGTATATTTGGTAGCGAAAAGCTTCGTCTACTTTGGATAGAAAGTCCATATTTCGAATCATAGCCATTGCTGCTGCTAGTTCTGGTCTTCTTTACTTGAACAACCCAAACTCGAGTAAGTTCCCAGTTCTCCTAAAATACATATATTTTTGTTTTTATGGTCTTATTTGCCATAATACCCTTGATTTCGATTATTGGGAATTAGGGGAAAAAAAACTTCAAATAGTATAAACCGTCCCTACAGTTATTCCAGTGTAGAATATGTAATGTAACTTCTAGTTTTCTCATAAAATGTAATGTCTTAGTTTACTGGTATTTCTAATTGCATACTCTTAGTGGATTACTGTTATTTCTAATTGATTACTCTTGGTTGAATTGTAGAAGCAACCGTGAAACTGTCAAATACTGCACTATTGCGTGAACATCTCTCATTTCAAGGGCACCCTTCTTTTGTTTCCTCTTATCATTGGAAATTTGGTTTGTACTATTCTTCGTACATTTAAGCTATACACATCTTTTACTGGCCAAAAAAAGTTATACATATCTTTTAATGTTCATTTTCTGAATTTCTATATTTTTCATGCATTTGTAAGAAATTTTCCATTATTTTTATCGAGAGTTGACCCAGCTCCAGCTATAGATATCGCAAATGAAGCTCCATTAGCAGTTGGAGATGGAGGAAAACCATGTTGCGGATGTTTAGGCAAGGATTTTATTGCGAATGCAGCTGCGAAGGTTGCTCCTGCAGTTGTCAATCTGTCTGCTCAAAGAGGTTATTATCTGTTTCGAGTCCTATTGAAAATTTTCTTTCATTTTCTGAAGTATAATAGTATGGTCTAGTCCACGTTGCTGGTAAATTTGTATTGTGCAGATTTCTATGGGTTTGCATCTGGGAGGAGTATGTGTTCTGGAACTATTATTGATGCAGATGGTACCATTTTAACATGTGCCCATGGCGTAGTTGATTCTCAAGTCAGGCGACTAACAACCAATGGAAAGGTCAGTAGTTAAAATTGTTATGTATATTAGTATTTCAAGGACCAACAATGCTTACTATATTTCATTAGATATTGTTTTTTTTTTCTAATTGATTGAACTCTTGGAATTGCGTACATGACTAAGCCATCCGAATTTTTTAGACCTTGTATTTTTATTTTTAGACTGCATTTCAATACCATTATATTTTTGTATTTTTTTTTATTATGATTAACTTTTGCAGGTTGATGTCACTTTGCAAGATGGCCGAACATTTGAAGGTACAGTAGTGAATGCTGATTTCCATTCTGACATTGCAATAGTTAAGATCAAGTCTAAAACTCCACTTCCAACTGCAAAACTTGGTTTTTCAAGCAAGCTTCGCTCTGGGGATTGGGTGATAGCAATGGGTTGCCCACTTACCCTTCAGAATACTGTCACAGCGGGTATTGTTAGGTAATTTTACCTGAATTTTTTTAAAAGAAAATTCATTCATAGATTTCAAGTTTTGATTAGTACATGGTATATTCCTGGAAAATTTGGCTATTTCGGTGGTTGCTGCCACTTTTTGGTGTTAGTACATATGGATTTTATGTCTGTCAGGTTATTTAGTTTCAGGTGAAAGAAAATTAGTGTATGAATGTGTTAAGATTAATTGATGATTTATCTGACTGGCTACTGATGCCTTTTTTATCTCTGCTACCTCATTGTATAGCTGTGTTGATCGTAAAAGCAGTGATTTGGGTCTCGGAGGGATGCGCAGAGAGTATTTACAAACTGATTGTGCAATCAATGCTGTACTTCCTTTCTCTCAGCTTGTGTGCATCAATTAACATGTTGCATTTGTGGTCATGAGCATAGTCATTATATAAATGTGTATGCATTTCAGTCATTCTCATGAAAAGTGATTTCAGATTTGTGTAGTGCCAAATCCTATGTACTGCTTTTGGATTGTATATGGGGTTATGAATACTTCTTGTGGATATACTAATCTATTCTTTACTTCATTTGTGGTCATGATGTGTATGCATTTGAGTGATTTTCATGAAAAGTAAGATTTGAGTACTGCTGAATCCTGTTTACTGTTTTTGGATTGCTTGTAGGGTTATGAATTTGGTAGAATACAAGGATAACAATGATGAGATTTTTCTAAAACTTGTTCGTCTAGTTTGTATTTGTATGATTCCATTCTTCTTGTGGATATAATAATCTGTTCTTTGCTTCTCCTGTTCAGGGAAATTCTGGTGGCCCCCTTGTTAATATTGATGGAGAAATCATTGGAGTTAATATTATGAAAGTAGCAGCTGCTGATGGATTGAGTTTTTCTATACCCATTGACTCAGTTTCCAGAATTATAGAGCATTTCAAGAAGAGGGGGTATAATCATATCTCCTTATGGAACTACTTATTGAAATTCGAAATACGTCCTTCACTCATAATAATGAAACTTACCTCTGCCAATGGGTCACATAGAAAGATTAAAATCTTTTACTCACAAAAATTTCTTTCATTTGAATTTCGTTGCTTGTTTCCATTGCTCATCACATGTATTCTTGTATGGGGCATCAAATACCATGACAAAATTAATCCTTTTGGCTTGTTTTATGTAGTTAGCTTTCCTCCAATTTTATTTCTCCGTAAAAGATTATATGCATTACTAACTTGATTTCTTGAACAGGAGAGTTATACGGCCTTGGCTTGGATTAAAAATGCTCGATCTTAATGAGTTAATCATTGCTCAACTTAAAGAAAGAGATGCCAAATTTCCTGATGTTGAGAAAGGCATTCTTGTTCCTATGGTATGTTTATTTTAGTTCCTTTCTCCCTTTAATCATTTCTGCCCTCAAAATACTTTGGATTTGCGAACCAAGTGAAATAGTTCTGCATTTGTATGTTGCCTTGAAACTGTGTTAGAGATTTTTGTGGATAATTGGATATCTTTCTTCTTTGTGCATTAAACTTTTTCCAGGTAACCCCAGGTTCTCCAGCTGATCGTGCTGGATTTCGTCCTGGTGATGTTGTTATTGAATTCGATGGAAAACCAGTTCAAAGTATCAAGGAGGTATTTTTATTCAATAGATTAAAAACTGTGTTTTTCCATGCCGACTAGCTTCCTTTTGATTCAAGATTTACATGAAATTTACAGCCTGATGTTTAAGAGTGGCATAATTTGTGGCAGATTATTGATATAATGGATGATAGAATCGGGAAAGCATTGAATGTTGTTGTGAAAAGGGCAAATAATGAAGTGGCCCAATTGAGTGTGGTCCCTGAGGAAGCTAATCCGGATATGTGAGGGGCATGGTTAAATCTACTTAAAGCTTTGGCAAGGGTTGTGCATTATATTTCATGTTGATATATCATTGTTCTTAACCCTTAACAAGTTACATTTTTTTATAGACAGACACAGGAGTTTTTTTTTTTTGACATAAACAGACACTTTCCATTAAACCAAACCATTACAGAAGCGCCCTCAAATCAGAGGGGAGAACAGATGCCCAAATCGAGGGGCAAGAGCCAATTTTGGCCATCCAGTCAGCAGCACCATTACAAGCACGTTTCACATAAGGAAAAAGGGGAAGAAATCCCAATAACATCGCCTTCAACGATAACAGAGTCCCATGCAGAAATAGAGCAAACGCTGAATTTTTCAACTTTCCCTCTCAGAAAGCGACCATCCTCATCCCGAATAATAGTCGCTGCACCAGCTTTACCCGACTTGGGATCGAACGAGGCGTCACAATTTATCTTTACAAAGCCAGGACATGGTGGTGTCCATTGAGCTTCACATGTAAAATCACAGGGATGGACACAGACTCCAAGAGGTTACATCTTTTAAACCCGGCAGAAGAATTCTTAGCTTTGTTCCAAACATCCAAAGGTTGCTTCGAAGATCCTAAAAAAACAGACATTTCTGAGTTTTCAGATATTCCAACATAAAAAAGCAATAAGTTCGAGCCCATCCGAGAAATTGCCTTTATCACCAAGCAAGGAGGGTTTTTTCCACCACTTATAGATTCGAGAGAACAACATGTGTTTGATACTCTCTCGCTCAGATGCACACCTGGGGCAAGAAAAATTAGGGGAATTATTTAAAATCCATTAACCGAATTTTTTATCTTTTTAACTCTTAACCGAACTAAAATTTTTCCAAAAAATTTTAATTGAACTGAAAAAATTCGGTTAGTTACGTCGGTTTTCGAATTAAACAAAGTTTTTATAAATTTTTGGGTAAATTACGTAAATGGTTACTAAATTATGCTAAAATGATCTTTTTAGTCACTAAACTTTTAGAAGTTACAAAATAACTTATTAAACTATTACAAAATGATCATTGATTCATTGCACGTTATAAATTATTGATAAATTTAAAAAAAAATTAATGACTATTTTGTAATAATTTAATAAATTTAATGATAATTTTGTGCTAATTTCATAAAGTTTAATGGCCATTTTATAATAAATAAAAAATTTAATGATCATTTTACTTTTAAAAGTTTAGTGACAAAAAATAAATACATGTAATATATGTAATATTTAATATATAATAATTTCGGTTAATTAGCCTGTTTTGAACCAAATTAACCGATAACCGAATTTTAAAAAAATTCTTAACCGTTAACCGATCCTACCTAAAATTAACCGAAAAAATTCGGTTCAATCGATTAATTCGATTAAAATCGAATAATACACACCCATAAGAAGAACAAAAAGGAGCTCACCCCATATAATCGAACAAAAATATTATTACAAGCCCTTCATAAGTTCTTGATTTTTGGTGGAGCTTCAATGCCTCAAACTGATCTCCAAAGAGAAGAATCTGAAGAAGGGTCATCACTAGAATAAGGCTGAGGGCAAAGTTAAGAGGAATTAAAAATGAGATGGTAACCTGACTTAACGGAATATTCTTCGTTCTTGTTTCCAAACCAAACCAAATCGTCTTTGATAGAAGGGCCACCAATGGGAATCGAACAAATAGCTTCCACTTTTATTTTAGAAAAAAGGTGGAAGAGCTTATCTCGTCTCCATTCACGATTAACAACATCAATAAGGTTAGCGACCAGATAATCATGACAGTGAGAGGGACGTAAAGGACTAATCACCATAACAGGAAGATTAGGAATTCGCTTATCCTCCCAAATAGAAACCCTTCTGCCATTATTAATTCTCCAAACAGAACCTTGAGAAATGGTATGGATTCCATCCCTGATACTAACCCATGCCCATGATGCATTAAGACATTTTGGAGCAGAGAAAATGTCCCCACTAGGAAAGTAGATACCCCTTAAAATCTAAGTCAACAAGGATTTCAGATTCTTGGCAATTTTCCAA
The DNA here is from genome assembly GCA_019671005.1 of Hibiscus mutabilis. NCBI lineage: Eukaryota > Viridiplantae > Streptophyta > Magnoliopsida > Malvales > Malvaceae > Hibiscus > Hibiscus mutabilis. Next base: position 22,874,348 of record CM033719.1, on the reverse strand, counting down.
GCTTGTTTTGCCACAAGAGCTGTGTTAAAAGCTCTCAGGTCTCTAAAGCCGAGTCCCCCATGATCTTTGGCTTTGCATAATTTTTTCCATCCAAGCCAATTAATTCCTCTGTTGTTGTCCTTCGAGTTGTTCCACCAAAATCGACCAATAATAGAGCAGATTTCATCGCAAAAAGGTAAATGGTAGGAGAAAACACTGCATCACATAAAAAGGAATAGCCGTGGCCACAGCTTTAATCAAAACTTCATTCCCCTCTTGTGATAGAACTTTTGATTTCCAGCTTTGAAGTTTGCCTCGAAGGTGTTCCAAAATAAAATTCAGAGCTTCTTTTTTTCCTCTACACCAAATCGAAAGAAGACCCATATATTTACTACCTTCTTCCATAGGACTAAAACCTACGAAGTCAGTGAGGTTGACTCTCGATGGCAGACTCACATTTGGTGAGAAAAAGACCGAGGACTTGCCCAAATTCACATATTGTCCTGTTGCCATCTGAAAATCATTTAAGATACGGTTCACCGCTTCACAATTTTCATTATCAGCCTTTGTGAATAAAACACAATCATCAACAAACATTAATTGACTGATAACTGGTCCGTCGATACGAAATCTAAAAAAGGATTGGTTGATTTATTCTCTTCCGATAATCATGAAAGCAAATTAGAGATAAATAAGAACAAAAAGGGAGATCAGGGATCCCTTTGTCTAAGTCCTCGACTAGGGAAGAACTCATTGTGTCGCTCCCCATTGATGACCATAGAGAAAGACAGAGAAGAAACACATTGCATAATCCTATCAATCCACCATTCATAGAATCTCATTTTTTCCATAAGAACGTCCCAATCAACTTTGTCATAAGCTTTTTTCAGATCAATCTGGCCATAACACCAGAAGAGCATTTTCTTTTCTTTTTTTTTATTGCATGAAAGGCTTCATGAACAACCATGATATTATCATGGATCAACATACCACTGACAAAGGCAGGTTGCATAGGAGGAATAATATCAGGGAGAAAGCCTTTTAGTCTTGAAGCTAGGATCTTGGTGATAACTTTAAAGAAGTTACACAAGCTAATAGGTCGAAAGTGATTAACTTCAACCGGATTTTTCTTTTTTAGGATCAGAACAATGTTACTTCGGTTCAAATCTCTATCGATAACACCATAAGCAAAGAACTCGATCACCATACTGATGAAATCCTGCTTAATTGTCTCCCAAAATGTATGATAGAAAATGCCTGGAAAATCATCCGGACCCGGGGCTTTGAAAGCACTCATACTAAAGACGGCAATCCGGATTTCTTCCTTCTTAACTTCTGCGCATAGGAAGCGATTCATTTCCGACTTGATAAGAGTCGGAATAGAGCTTGTAACTGCATCGAAATTAATGGAAGGATCTTTCGAATATAGCTTTTTGAAGTGCCTTTCAATGTGATCGACAATCAAAGGTTCCTCCTCCAACCAATTCTTGCTACCATCTTTTAACTTGCATATCGAGTTATTCCTTCTATTATGAATGGTAGTTGCATGAAAAGATCTGGTGTTTTTGTCATCGAATTTAAGGCAGTTCAAACAAGCACGTTGGTGCCAGTGTCTTTAATCACTCTCCCATATTTTATGAAGCTCAGCTTACAATAATCCCACTTCCACCTTAGTTTCTTCTATAAGAGGAGCATTTTGTAACTCTAGCAATCTTTTCTTTATTTCCTTGATTGTTCTTTTGTTTTCACCAAACTTTTTTTTATTCCATTTGCTCAACTTAACTCTAGTGAACTTTAATTTCTTTACAAAAGTTTTAGAATTCAGAGGTTGCGAGATCGGCTCCCAAACATCCTTAAAGTTGCTAGATCATTCTTCCTCGAGCATCTATTTTGACTCAAACTTGAATTCTTTCTTCCACTTCTTTCTCATTCCAGAAAGCAGCAGAATTATAGGTGTGTGGTCAAAAATAACTGCTGCATCCATTAAGCCTATAGCTTTGGGGAAAAGCATACTCCACTCCCCTGAAGAAAGAATCATGTCCAGCTTCTCAAGAATTGCATCCGCCGTGCCTTTGATGGCCAATTCCATCATTCCAGATTTCTCAAGAAAATTGTAATACCATCTGGATTGAAGAGGATCAAAAGGAATCCCACCTAATTTCTCTGCCTTATCAGCAATAATATTGAAATCTCCTATGATACACCATTTATCATTTTGGTGAAATCCAAGGTCAGCACGCTTCTCCCAAAAAACCTGTTTTTCTCTTTGATATGGAGGGCCATAAATAAAAGAACAGAACCTGTCATCTTCTCTATTGATGGAAATACAAGTGTCGGCAAGGTTTTTATTTTCCTTGAGAATAGTGACTTGAATTTATTTAGACCACCATAAAGAAAGACCACCGAAAATTCCTCTAGGTTCGATGTAATGGTTTTTACTAAATCTCATTTTTGTTCTAATTTTTTCAAGATACCTCTTTTTTTGCTTTGTTTCACTAAGGAAAACAATATTGGGTTTAAATTTGAAAACAATATCTTTAGGAGCTCTCACTGTATCCACATTCCCAAGCCCTCTTACATTCCATGCTAACACAGCCATAAAGCAAGTAAAAACGCAGAAAATCCAAGAACCAAATAGGAGGACCAAACAAATAGAAATAACAAGAACCAAATGAAACCCAGCAGGAACACAAAGAAAGGGAAAACAGAGGCACCACCACCAGGTAAAGGAAGGAACAAACGAAACCAAAGAAACCAATGTCTTTAGATCAAAAAAAGGACTATACAAAAAAAGTAAAAGTCCTAACCTAAAGGCTTGAAGCGAAATAGGTATAATCATTACCAAAGCTCAACGATGAAAGATAAAAACTAACAACAAAAAATAGTAAAAATGTATATTACAATAACAAGGCACGTTGACAACACGATCATCACCGCAACTCAATCGCGAACAAAAACGGTGACTATGAGCTCGTATTCAAATCCAGTTCACGGGTTCAAAATAACAAGATCAACAGGATAATTAAAAGAGCGACATCTTGATTAGTAGTGGTGACATCAAATCTAACCCTGATAAAAAATCAAATGAATAAAGAAGCGGCCAAGCGACCTATTAAGAAAAGAAGAACGTGCCAAAAGGCAAAGAATATGTTCCAAAAGATAGATGTAATACCCTATTTTCGTCCGAACCTTAAATCCAAATAATTTAAAATCCCAAAGGTCCAAATGCCTATTAAACAGTCTTTACATAATCAAATGTACATTTACATTCCATGGGACTTAAACCCAACTTGGTAGCCCATTTACAATACAACTAAAACCCAAATTAAACTCTTATCCATTTACACCCAAACCATACACATATCCACTGAGGCCCAATACAATACACGAGGTCCACATCTAAACATGAACCCCAATGTAGCTGATAATGGTTGTCGAGACCGTAAGAAATAAATATATAATTGGACTAAGATTTGTAGTAGCGGTAAGCATGGTCGAATCCACAAGGAATGATAATAGATTAATTATATATAAAACAAGAAATTAAAGTAAATAGGGGATTTGTGTTTGGATTGAACTGAGAAACACGAAAGCAATTAAAGTAGATGAGAATATGGAGGATGATTCTTGTCCAGGTAGATCTCAGTATATTAATTTAAGAATTAGTGTAACACCCTAAACCCGGTGTCACATTGGGCCTCAAGCCCAAACTCATTTGTAAAAATTTCGAGCGAGTTTAGCCCAAATCCATAGTTCATAAACCATATTAAATTAAAAAGAGTTATACAAATATTCAAGCGTTACTTTGGAGCTCCAGTTAAAAACATAATAATTTAAAACATTCGATATGGAAATAAATCAATACGAGTTACAGATTACAAAACATAAGGGTCCTATGAATACATTGCCCCTACAAATCTAAGTACTGTACTCTTCACATATCGATGAACTGAAGTCCTACTCCGATGGCTCTTTGCAAGTACGCAGCAACCTAAAGACTGCGCAAGGAAATAACAATTCGAAATGCTGAGCTCGAAAGCTCAGTGGATACACCTCTATTCTACTATGCTTCATGCAGATCATAAACATAAGCATGTAGTCAACAATGATTAAGCAAGCATGAATATCAAGTGGCGCTACTCTGATCGCCTAAACACATGAGATCAACATGATCAATCATCAATCATATACCAACCAATTTAAGGGCTCACAAGGCCCACATACTATACCATACCACATAGGAGTGAGGCTGGGTCACATGGCATCGGTACGTACACTCTGGGTGAGGTCGGGTCACGAAGCATCGAAACATACACCCTGGGTGAGGCTGGGTCATGCAGCGTCGGATCATACACCCTGCTCGAAATCATCCCTTGGCATATACGGATGAGGCTCGGGTCACATAGCATTGGTAACCTCCATCCCCTCAATTTACCATGGTGTTGCAACACATTTCTTGGGTATCCGGATCCTATCAATTCAAGTGCACACACGGCACGACTCAACATTTCCATAACAATACATCAACAACTTTAACCATTATAAGGTTTACTCATGTTTAAGACTCATTTTATTCTTATTTATTCACATACAGGGTTAGACATCTGTTTTCTCAGTTTTACAACTCATTTCATACCTCTAGGGACCCATTGGGACCTTTACCTCGAATTATGGAACCCCCGAACGAAACCTCAAATTTCTTGGGTAGATTGCCAAGTGAGTACCAGTACTCCTATATGGGTATCGGTACTCCTCCACGGGTACCGATACTCAAATTAGGTTCAAAAGAAATGAATCCCAAGCCATACCGATATGCATATCTCCGTATCGGTACTGGATATCGTTACGTGAATCATCCCGTACCGATTCCCACCCGTATCGGTACCCTCACCTACCTGAACTGGTACGCGATAGCTTTCCTCGGGCAATGTAACAGTGGGTACCGATACGCCCCAAGCGTACTGGTATACAAAAACACTACTACAATTCCTAACAAGCAAGGGGTACCGATACTCGGGAACCCGTACCGATATGCCCTTCATAGCTTGACTCTTTCTCTAGAGAGGGGTACCGATACTGAACTACCTTGTACCGATACGCGAACCCAGATTTTCGAGTCTGGGGTTCAAAAATCATATCTAACCCACTCAAATCAATGTAGCTAACCCCATAATCAAGCCTACAAGTTATATGGAATGTTTAAGGTTGGTTTCTATCAATTTTACAAGTTATTAACACCAACTTTAGATTTTGTCATTAACATCCAACAAGAAGCATACTTAAATCATCAAAATGGCATACAAAGCAATCATCATTATGATATGCAGGAAACAAGGAGTTAGTGTACTAACCTTCCTACCAAGCTAGAAAACGCCTCTTTAACCTTCAACTCAGACCTTCTTCTTCCATAGGCCTTTGAAGTGTTCTCCAACCTCTTTAACTACAACAATTGTTGTAAAACAAGTCACAACACTATTGTAAAACAATTAAGATGACTAAGAGGAGTTTATAACAACGAAAACAAGATTTAGATATCCATTCTCATACATCTCCATCAACGCCCCTCAAACCTCAAGATTTTCATCCATCACCAAACTCAACCATTGTTACCTCTAAGGATAGATCCTTTGATGCTGATAATTTTATCTTTCACCCAGGTTACAAAATTCCAGCTTGACCAAGACCAAAATCCTTGCTTTTACTTCAAACTCTCAATGGTATAGAAATGAAAAGAGGAGAAGGAAGAGGGAACAACATAAGCTCATGCTCTGCAGAGAAATAACTCTCTTTCCCCCTCTTTTTCAACCTTCGGGTGGTAAAATACCCTTCTACCCTTCACATTCAAGACACGCAAGCCCCCACCCAAGCCCAACACTAAAAAGAATCCAATAAGGCACCCAAGGCCTTACTTTTGGCCTAAAACTCGAGGCCCAACACTTGGGTTAACCAAACCCTCGAATTCTGAAATTCGGGTCATCACAACTAGATCATCGATCTTCACTAAGGGTAACCTGTATCAATCTCAAATAGCTTGATTATAGGTTATAAGATAATCCACAGATTTAACCCAATCCCTTTTACTTAATAGATAATCGCTTAATAATCCATAAATAAGTAACTCTTATTATCAGATTAAAATCCTTAGATAATCTAATTAAAATTAAAATTTATCAAATAGCTTTATTGTATTAAGAGACCCACAACACATAAATTATAAAACACTAATCTTTTAACTTAACAAGAATATGATTTCATACCTTTAAACTCGTTGCTTGATTACTTACCACTTGTATCAAGGATACCTTGATTGGTTGTTGTATATATATAATCCAATATATACGTACTGAGTAAGCCCAAAAGATATAAAAATACTTGAAATGGATAAATAAGATGGAGAACAATAAATCTCATTACTAACTTGAATTAATAACCTTGAACCAAACCTTAACTAGAAACAAAGAGTTTAGCTACCCATGGAGAGGGGTTTTCGACAATGAGGAGAATAGGGGATTCGAATTTCATGAATATTTTTTTCTTCTCCTAATGACCCTATTTATAACAAATGCCATTTATATTACCTATGAAGAGAAATTGCAAGATGAAATTCTATCCTAATCAAAGTAAAAGATAATATTGAAACTCTAGTTTGACTATGATTCCTCTTCTTTGTTGGATTGGCAGAGCATGGGTATGCCTTATCTGCCAAGTGCTTTTGCCATGCGAGATTAATTCTTTCAAAGTGTCCAAATTGGACTACAACTCTACTTTTATGCGCGGATTGTCATTTAGCCGTTAAAACACCTAAAATATCAAATACTTGCAAGAATAAAAATTTGGAGATAGATTAAAATGATTAAACATAGAAATTTACATATGAAAATAATACAAATATTCAACTTATTAGCAGCCCACATCCTAAGCCATTATTAGCTGAATACCAAAGGGCATGCAAACCTTAAGAGCAACGATGCTACATGCCAAGTGTTAACTCTTCAAAAGTACTAATTTTTACGCTTATTTCACTATGCTTTTGCTCGTCCTTGAGTATATATGTTTGCATTTAGTTGTTTGCATAAAGAGTTGCTCTTTTGCTAGTGTGAAAGGTTGTTTTTTTTTCTGGAATTGATGCAGGTCAGAGGCAAGCAGACATGGCAAAGCAGCACAAGAGTAGAAAGCGGGAAAAGAAGAAGAGAAATGCCGAGTCGCAGTTGGCACAATTAGACTAGAAATTGCCAAGCTCAGTTGACAAATGATTGAAGTTCGATCGATCAAAGTAGCCGTTGAACCAAGTACACGCCAGCCCTAAAACTCAAAAGGAAGATAAGATAATAGCGCGCATATCCTAGTGCTTATTCAATTTTCAAATTTCAAACCCGACCTAGGGTTTCCATACACGCCTATTTAAAGAGAGTTGATCGATGAGTAAAAGGTGAGAGAATCAGGAGGCTGCACCTTGGTGAAAGAGGAAGCTAGAGGCTATGTGGTTCGACCATCTTAGACCGAGAGCTCTGGAGCAACTGAAGGGCTGCATCGACAAACCTCCTTCTTTGCCTATTCTCTTAGTTTAATTTTTATTTGAATAAAGATGTTGAGATACAATGATATTTTGTGGACGGAACCCCCAACCATGAACTAAGCTTTTACAGTTGGTTGGGGATGTTTGCGATTAACGCTTAGTTTATGTTTGGTTTTTAATAATTTAAATGCCTTGGCATTATTGTCTATCTGTTAGCATTTCATTTCCTTAAATTCTTTGTCATACGACAATTGGCATTGTATGTTTATTATGCCTTAATATCTTAACAGACTTGATGGGTAACGATTAGTTGACAGGTACTAAGGAGGTAAACTTCGACAGAAGATCTTCAAGTAGATGAGCTTACTTCGGGAGTGAATCTACCCCTTAGGGATAAAGATTAATACTTAATCAAGTTAATTAATGAAAAGCTTCACTATAGACATATAGGGGTTTTATCGTGGTTAACTTAGAGAATTATTGCCATCGACAGAGGCCATACTAATTTTAAATCTGTTCGACAATAAATCCAATGTAAGACATAATTATAAACTGGCATAGTTAACGTGAAATCCAGGCATCCCCTGCCAACGCTCATAATTCATTTGAATACTTTTTCGTTTGCCAAACTGTTTCCACTTTTATTACTTTTTAGCTATCTTTTAAATAAAAAGCCCAAATCATTTTCAAACAATATTGTTCCCCTCTAACAAGTAAATATTGAGCAATTAAGTTCTTGGTCAATCCATGTGGATTCGATATTCAGCTTACTGCTATATTACGTGCTGACCTTTTATACTTGCACGCAAGAAGACGTATCCTTGGCATTATTTTCTGCACTTTTACACTAAATATATAATCTTTTGCCAAGCGTTAGCACAGTCGACACCCAAGTTCTAGAAGGTTTCATGTAACCATGACCTTTTAGATGTCATGCCACCAGCCACGTCGATCATGTCAGTGCCACGTCTGCACATTGACTTTTCAACTACCATGCTAGCTTCACCCAAGGACACCACTTGAGTAGCAAGCCGAGACCATTAGTCCCTCATTCGAACACGTCCTTGGCTCATGTTGAGGCAACTAGTTGTAGATTGCAAACAAAAAATTAGGGTATTATATCCTAATTGTTTGGCTGCAGATATCTAGGAAATTATTTCCTTATATCAATGTCAATGCAAGCTATAGAATAGGAATAAGATTTCTACTGTTAATGTAGAAATCAATGGTGATTTTGTGTAATTAAAACTTTCCTAGATTAAGCATTTTTGTAAACTATAAATAGCTACTACATTTCTCAATAATTGTAATAAGAAAAGCAGAGAAATACATTTCCTCTTCTCTACCAAAATCAGTGTTTTCTATATGGTATCAGATGCCTAGATTTTTCGATCCACAAAAACCTAGAAAATGAATACCTTCACCTCCTCTAAAATTTGTTCAAAAACAACCCTAAATCCTTCCCAAACAGCCTCCTTCGTGAACAACAATAGCAAACTTTTTAGTAAAAGGCAGATGATAGCAGTCAGTGACAAACAAATGGCCTTTGCTGCCCATGAAGGGATTATTTCATTTGCGAATATTGCGTATAACAACTTCATCACTTGGATAGTAGATTATGGGGCTTCAGATCATATGGCAGGTGATATTAATCTATTCTCAAGTTTCACAAGACTATATCCAAAATCCCATGTGAGATACGCAAATAGGTCTTTTTTTCCTCTGTTGAAAGGACTGGTAGTGTTTAGATTAATAAGGATATTACCCTGGAATATGTACTTTATGTTCCTAAGCTGGCATGCAATCATATTTCAGTTAGCAAGTTGTCCAAAGATTTAAATTGCTACTAAATTTGATTTGAATCATTGTGAATTTCAGGCAATGGACTCGGCGAAAGTGATTGGCAGTGCTAAGCTGTGTGGTGGACTCTATCTCCTGCAAAGCCAAGTACCTTCCAAAAGACAAGTTCAATCAAGTTGCTCTTACCAATCTCTTTCTATTTCGAATTCCACATCACATGAGATTATGTTATGACACTTCAAGTTAGGGCACCCCAATTTTGTGTACCTTGCAAGGTTATTTCCACAATTATTTATTGATAAGAATCCTAAATCTTTTTTATGTGACATTTGCCAATTTGCCAAACACATTAGGACCTTCTATCCACCATCCAAATATGAACCATCCTATCCCTTTTCCAATATCCATATTGACATTTAGGGCCATTCTGAAATAAAAAATATTAGTGGATCTACATAGTTTGTTTCCTTCATCGATGACCACTCTCGAACCACTTGGACATACCTTATGAAAGATAAGTCTGAAACTGGTGAGATCTTTAAACAATTTTCCAAGATGATTGAAAATCAATTTAAGAGTAACATAAAAATCTTTAAAACCGACATGTTCCTACTTCAATGAAAGGGGGATAGTTCATATTAGTTCTTGTGTTGACACACCTCATCAAAATGAGGTACCCGATAGAAAGAATAGACATATCTTAGAAGTGGCGAGATCCTTATTGCTTTCTACATATGTTCCTAAACATTTCTAGTGGGAAGCAATCCTTACTGCCACTTATCTTATCAATAGGATGCCTAGTAGAATCCTTAAATTCCAATAACTGAAAGATGTCCTTCTTGAACAATTCCCACACTTTAAACCTCTTTCCTCTAACCTTCCCTTAAAAATATTTGGGTGCTCAATCTTTGTGCATATTCACCAAAAATTTTGAACCAAACTAGATCCTAGATCCATTAAATGTATCTTTATTGGTTAATCACCCACTAAGAAGGGATACAAGTGTTACTCTCCTACTACCAGAAAAGTATATGTAACACCCTTAACGTATATTTGATGATTAAATACACATTGAAGATGTTACTAAATTATTTAACTGATTTCCTGACTTGAATTTTTTTTTAAAACATCTCACTTAAAAATAGTTTATAAAATAATCATTTCTCGACTATTGAAGTATTCATAGCCTATTAGCATATTGCTAGTTTTGACCCTGAACTGATTTATAAAACATATTAGTCAGTTATTAAAATAAGTACATAACTCATGGTGAAAACTAGGTATACTGCCTAGGCCTTTTCTTAAATTTAAAATCGTTACGCAGTAAATAACATTTAAAATTTAACTTTTAAAACAACTAACGAATAAACTGATACATGCCCACTAAATAATATTATAAATTAGAATGTCTTACTGATGTTTGGCAGCTTGCAGCTTGATTAACATGCTTGACTCCTCTTCCGGTAAGTTTCCAATAACCTACGTGTGAAACAACACACGCTAAGTATTCACTCAGTGAGGCAACTATTATTTAAAGTAAAATGTTTCAATGTATAAAATCATATAAAATAGACTTATCAAGTCATTCCTCTGTCATATAATAGTGCAATACATTTCCTGCAAAATGATAAGTGATTCCAGTACAACTTATATCATATCATAAAATAAGTATAATTATCATGTTCTCAGTATTTATCAGTCATCATGTAATCATTTGCAATATAACTTTCCTTTAGAGATAGCCCAAAGTATATAATATAAGATTAAGGTACGTGAGTCATCTTGATAAGACACCATAGTGTCTAACATAATGTGAACATGAGTACGTACTCGAGGATGCTCTTTGCTCCTCATAAAAGCACCTCGTCAATGCCATTAGCAATGTGGGCTTGGATCCCCATGGTGCACACCAAGGGCTTGGGTCCCCAAGGTGGAAGTGACACCGTAGTGCCTAACTTGAACATGACATATGAGTACGTACATCGAGGATGCTCTTTGCTCCTTATTAAAGCACCTCGTTAGTGCCATTAGCACTATGGGCTTGGATCCCTAGGGTGCAACACCAAGGGCTTGGGTCCCTAAGGTGTTTGTGACACCGTAGTAGTCACAAAACATGAAACATAACATAACTTGCATGATGCTTTTGCTAAGGACTCTGGATATCCAACTATACCATGAATTCTCATATCATAATACTTGGGCATTTCATTTCATTATCAATCAATCATTAGCATTCATGTAAACGAGCAATTCACATCCCATGTTTCATCATAATTTTTTTCATATGTACTTGCCACTACTGTATTATGCATCAATGTAAATCATATAGTCGATATTAGGTAGTTCATACCTAATATCTAAAATTCGACTTATCTTAGATAAATCTTTATGCCATATCAATGTATCACATATGCCATTTAATATTTTATGTCATTTGCATAACTTTGATCAACATACTTTTTCTTTAATATCAAGGTTGACTCATCACAAGTCTTCCTCATATCATATATATATAATAGGTAAAGATGCACTCACCCTGGCCACTTAACATGATGCCTCACTAAGTCCTAGTTCGATCATTTCTTTCATAGTAACTCAAACCTTCTCTGATTCGAACTTAAACCCATTAATCACGTAAATACAATAAAATATTTATTAGACTCAAATCTAACAATACCTTAAACTTTCTTTTTAGCATAATCATTCGAAAATAAAATTTCCAATTAATTTCCTTTCTTCCCGGTACTTTTTGAAAACTCATTATGGTCCTTAGTGGCCATTTTTGAACCTCAAATTATTTATTCATGCTTAAATAGTAATTATTTCAAAAATTTCTTTGTCAAATTATTTATACACTAGCCTTCTTTCTTTACCCTTTTTAACCATTAACCTATACTTAAGTGACATTCCAGTCATTAACTTCACAAATGTACTTGATTTTATGCTTAAATTAGCCAATTAACAATTCTAAAAATGTTAGGAAAATTTTCTCTTTATCTTTGGACCTTGACCAAATTGGTCCCCTAAAAAAATTCTTGGTCGAAATGGCCCTTCATCTTTATTTCACTTGTCACTTCAATCTCTTTCTTACTAAATTTAATTCTAACTTTTACATACATATTAAAATCAAATACTTGCATACTAAAAAAATTTCAACATTTTCCTCTATTTTTTTCCTTGGCCGAATTGACCACTAACCTTCCAAAGGTTTGCATTTTGGTCATTTAGCTCCCTAACATACTTAATTTGATAATTTCAACTAATATTCATTAATGGAATATTAAACTAAAAAAAATAAGAATCATCTCCTTCATCTCTCCCTCAAACCGAAATGGTCATCTATTTCACATACATTTTTATTTTGGTCCAAATTACCAAATTAAGCTAGCATTATTATAATCTCATCAAATGTAATGCTAGAATGAAATTTCAAAATAATTTCCCTTAATTAGGCATTCTAGCCGAAATGGTCACTATTAATCTCTAGTGATGAATTTTCCATTCTAATATTCAAATTAGCCTTGTAACATCACATTGTATCCATTTCCATCACCAAAACAATGATTCAAAATTTCTCCCCCATATTTCCCCTACATTTCTCCTATATGCTGAATTGGTCACTTGGGTACACCAAGGAGTTTTGATCATTCTAACATTTTTTTACTTAAAACATCATAACCACATCAATCTCATCCTTAATTCAAACTTCTAATTCAAATTTCCAAATCCTAGGGGTTAGGGTTTATGATTCCAACATAGGATTTAAATCAAACTAAAGCTTTTTTACATGTCTACAACATCTATTCTAATCAAATCAAGCCTTAAACATAGCTAGTGTTCATAAATTCCATCATCATCTTCTTCATGAACATAAACTATATCTAGCTTTTTTCATGCATAATTACCACCAAAATGAAGAGAATTAAGCATAGATTAATTTACCTTAATTTATTTTACTTGAAGCAAGCTTGAAAGCCTTCAATCTAAGCTTGGAAATTTTGCTTTCTTCTTCCACTCATTCTTCTATCCCACGAAGTGTTGAAGAAATATGAACAAATTTTTGTTCATCTTTTTGACTTAATATTAACTTAATTAATCTCAATTTGCCACTTGTTAGATTAAAAATAAATTTTAAATTCATTTTAATCCTTGTTCCAAACTTGCCCTTCCATTACATCTCTAATTACAATGCTTCTTGAAAAATTCCATTCCATAACATTCCAACTAATTTAGTAGGGATCTAACCGGCCATGATTTTTATTTGATCCAATTATTTGATAATCGCCTAATACGATTTTTCATTGATCAAACTATCGAATCTAATCCAAAAATCTCATATCTCTAAACTCTATAAATAAATAATATTGTCATAATAAATATCCCATATTTATGGAGTTAAACTCTGAAACTTTGACTCGATCTAAAATACCGATATTTACCCGAAATCTCTATCGGATAAAATTTTTCCTTAAAATTCCTTTAACAAATATTCATACAAATTATTCCTAATTTTTCAGAGTCACTTATCGATCAAAAACTCGGATATGAGACCTTCCTAGAGGTCATCCATCCTAGTTTTACCCTAATCTGAGCACGCTTAACAATTTTATTCGATCCAAATTTGATACTTTCTACTGCATCTAAATTCCCAAGTCTGATATCAAAATTCTTATTTTGATCAAACTTACCCTTAGACCGACTAAAAAACATCTTTCAGAGAATTTACACTTAAGTCCTCAAACTTTTACAAAGATGTCATTTTTATCACTAAGTGACCCTAAACTAGCTTAGCAAATTGTTGGGGCATTACAACATATATTTCCATAGATATCACATTTTTTAGAATAAACCATATTTTCCCAAATCTAAAATTCAGGGACGATTTTAGATGAATTTCAGTTCTTTGATAGTCTTCAATAAATTCAACCCACACTTTTGCCCAAGTTCTTTGATTGCCTTCAACAAATTCAACCCACACCTTTGCCCAACAATGGTCTATGCTACCACAAAGAACTCACACTCCATCCAAAACTCAACAAAAAACCAAAACTCCACAAAAAACACAAACTCCTTCAAAGAACCAACTCGAAGAAAGAGAACTCTGTGTCTATACAAGGAGGGAAAGGCCAACCCAAGATGAAATTACACAACTTGGGACATGCCAAGAACTGGAACCGAAACCAACTGCCTCAAAAGATGGTCAAGGTATGGAATTCTCTCGAAATGAAAATCTAATTCTTCTAGTTGATAACTCTGATCTACCCATTGCTTAGAGAAAAAGGGTAAGAAAATTTACAAGCTATCCTATAGAGAGATATGTTGTGTATGGGAAGCTAATGCCTTCGTTAAAAAATTTCACTGCTAAAATTGACAGTATTCAAATTCTACAGTCAATATAGGAGGTTCTAAAGGATCCTAGGTGGAAAAAGGCAGTTGAGGAAGAAGTGAAGGCCCTAGAAAGTAACAACACTTGGACTCTAGCTGAGTTACTGTGAGAAACAGAGTTTTACTGTACTTTATTCGTTATTATTCCTTAGTGAAAGAAGAGTCTATTATATGGACTTTTACAGAGGTGTTTAACACCAAGTAGTTAACTTATAGGATAAGACTCTTATCCTTTACAAAGATCAAATTTAAATTCAAACTACTAGTTAAGATAAAGTAAATATAACATACAACTCCTACTCTATCTTAAACTCCTACAACACACGGTTATGCATACTAACTAACACTCCCCCTCAAACTGTGTATATGTTGTATATACCCAGTTTGGATGTGAACTCATCAAAAATAACTCTTGGAAGTGCCTTAGTAAAGATGTCAGCTATTTGGCTTCTGGTAGGAATATAGTTTAGCTGTGCAATACCACCATTCACTTTCTCATAGATAAAGTGCCTATCTATTTCAATGTGTTTGGTTTTGTCATGTTGCACTGGATTCTTAGCAATACTCATTGTTGACTGGCTGTCACTATAGATCTCGAACCCAATCTTTTCATCCAACTCCAGCTCTTTGAGAAGCCTCTTTATCCGCATTCCTTCACGTATTCCAAGAGCTAATGCTCTAAATTCTGCCTCAGCACTACTCCTTGACACCACAGCCTGCTTTTTGCTTCTCCAAGTAACTAAGTTGCCCTAAACATAAGCACAATATCCACTAACTGACCTTCTATCAGTGAGCTCTCCTGCCCAGCTTGAATCAGTGTATACCTTCACTGTTCTTTTTGGATTTTTCTTGAAAATTAGCCCAGCACCAGGTGTGAATTTTAGGTACCTCAGAATTCTGTTAACTGCCTCCAAATGTTCTTCTCGAGGATCACTCATGTGCTGGCTTATAACACTCACTGAGTATGCAATGTCTGGCCTTGTTAGAGAAAGATAAATCAGTTTTCCAACTAACCTTTGATAGGGTTCTTTGTCAACTGGATTACCAGTTTCTTCTTTGTTGAACTTCAACCCTGGGTCCATGGGTGTCTCGGCCTAATTTCTGTAAGAAGATCTAGGATGTACTTCCTTTGATTGATGACTAAACCTTCTCTTGACCTTCATACTTCCATACCCAGAAAATACCTTAGACTCCCCAAGTCATTTGTTTCAAATTCTCGGGCAAGAACAACCTTCAAATTCTCAATTTCTCTACTATCATCTGCTGTAATAATTATGTCATCAACATACACAATTAATAAGGTTATTTTACCAGTTGCTGCAACCTTTCTGAACAGGGTGTGATCAGCCTGACTTTGTTTGAATCCATTCTTTACCATAGCCTTTGCAAACCTCTCAAACCAGGCCCTTGGAGATTGCTTAAGTCCATACAGTGATTTGTTGAGTTTGCACACTGTATTTCTAGTTGTTTTACCTTCTAGACCAGGTGGTATTTGCATATATACTTCCTCCTCGAGCCTCCCATTGAGAAAGGCATTTTTGATGTCTAGTTGGTGTAATTTCCAGTCTTTGTTTACAGCTATGGACAGTAAGATTCTAATCGTATTCAATTTAGCCACTGGTGCAAAGGTTTCTTGATAATCCACCCCATAGGATTGTGTAAAACCTTTAGCCACCAGCCTTGCCTTATACCTCTCAATGCTCCGATCTAAGCTGTACTTGATAGTGAAAACCCAATTGCATCCAACAGCCCTCTTTCCTTCTGGTAGATCTGTCAAACACCATGTCTCATTTTTATCAAGTGCCCTTACTTCTTCCTCGACAGCTTTCTTCCATTTGGGTTTCTTCAAGGCCTCCTCCACTGTTTTAGGAATCTGCACACTGTTTAGGCTGGCTGTAAAGGCCTTAAAAGTGGGTTGAAGTTTACCATAGGCAACAAATTTGTTAATTTGGTGCATAGTACATTTTCTTACTCCCTTTCTAATAGCAATAGGAAAGTCACCAAGGTCACTAGAATCTTGAGGAACAATGTTACCTTCAATCTCGGCAGTAGCAGGATTTAAGCCAGGTTCAGCAGCAACAGGACTTGAGTCTGGTTCTTGACAAGTGCTAGGCTGGTTATTTACTTCATTAGGGGCTCTTCTTCTCCTGGTATACACCTTAAATTGACTGTCTGCCGGTTGTGAATGCACAGATGTAGGGGAAATTTGTGCTACAACCCTAGGTGCTGGAAGAGGTGTTGTACAAGGACTTGGTGATTTGTTGGTATGAGGAGAGTACATTTTTGTCGGCATAGTGTTTTCTGTTTTGGTGGTTTCAGGATAGGGTATGAGAAGAATGTCTGGTAGAGGAGAAATGATGGAAGGTGGAGGAACAAAGGGTTGAAATTCCTCATTTTTCTCCCCCTGAAGTTCATTCCCTGCAAAATATGGTTTATCCTCAAAGAAAGTGACATCAAAAGAGACATAGGTCTTTTTAGAAATAGGAGAATATCATTTGTAACCCTTTTGACTAGATGAATATCCTATAAACACACACCTAATTGATTTAGGGTCCAACTTCTATTTTTATCATGCACATGAACAAAAGCTGTGCAGCCAAATATCCTAAAAGGAAGAACAAATGACATTGGTTTAAAGTGAGGAAAATGTTTGAATAAGACTTCTGTTGGTACTGCAAAACCCAAGGTTTTGTTGGGCATTCTGTTGATAAGGTAGGTGGCAGTAAGTAAGGTTTCCCCCCAAAGATATTTAGGTGCTTTGGCTGAAAAAAGAAGAGACCTCGTAACCTCTAGTAGATGTCTGTTTTTTCTTTCGGCAACTCCATTTTGTTGTGGAGTGTTGACACAAGAAGTAAGATGGAAAATACCTTTTTCCCGAAAATAACACCCAAGAGATTGACTAAGGTATTCACTCCTATTATTACTCCCCACAACCTTAATATGTTTGTCAAATTAACTTTCAATCATTTGATAGAAAGTTTTGAAAATTGACGCAACTTCCGCCTTTTCCCTCGTTAAAGAAGTCCAAGTAGTCCTAGAATAGTCATCAATAAAGGTAATAAACCACCTAGACCCAGATAAACTTCTGACCTTAGATGGACCCCAAATATCACTATGGATTATAGAAAAAGGAGATATGGGTGTAAATGAGGAAAGAGCATATGTTTGCCTGGTATGTTTAGCAATTTGACATACTTCACAATTAAAAGAATGGGGCTTTTTATTGCTAAATAACTTGGGAAACAATTTTGAAAGATACACAAAATTTGGATGTCCTAGCCTAAGATGCCACAACATAATATCATCAGGGTTACTTAAAGAAGAAGATGAAATCTTAAAACAACGTGAAACTGAAGAAATCAGATGTGGTAATTCATCAAGGATATAGAGACCATTGGATAGCCTAACACTGTCAATCACCTTCTTCGAGCCCTGTCCTGAAATACACACCCATTAATTCAAAAGTGAGCATCACATCCTGAAACCACCACATCCCGAAACCACCATGTGACTGGCAACCTTCAGCTATTTCACACCTTTAACCATTGCAACTCTAAAACCTCCATCAAGGTTGCAGATGGGTCTTTGTCCCAAGTAAAAGGAAGAGGCACTATTCAAGTGGGTGATAAACTGGTTTTGGCTAATGTGCTATATGTTCCTAATCTTGCCTGCAACTTGTTATCAGTTAGTAATTTAGTATCTTGAACTAACTTACTAACTGATAACAAGTTGCAGGCAAGATTAGAAACATATAGCACATTAGGCAAAACCAGTTTATCACCCACTTGAATAGTGTCACTTCCTTTTACTTGGGACAGAGACCCATCTGCAACCTTGATAGAGGTTTTAGAGTTGCAATGGTTAAAGGTGCGAAATAGCTGAAGGTTGCCTGTCATATGATCAGAGGCACCAGAATCTATAATCCAGGATAGAGGATTAGAAGTGGCCAAACAGGAAATTCTACCTTCACTAGCTGATAAGGCAGTTGTGGAATATTTGGAGGTGAGATGGCCAAAAAACTGTTGAAGGTAATTGTTCCCATTTAGTTTATAGGATGTGACTGGAGAAAGAGAGGCATCTGAGACCTGAAATTTGGATGCACGAGGGTTATTTTGGGAACTAATTTCAGATGTGGTGGTTTCGAAAAAAGCCATGGAAATTAAGCAAAGGAGAAACCGAGAGAAATAAGATCGACTCCTAAACTGATACCATGTGAGAAACAGAGTTTTACTGTACTCTATTTGTTATTATTCATTAGTGAAAGAGGAGTCTATTATATAGACTTTTACAGAGGTGTTTAACACCAAGTAGTTAACCTATAGGATAAGACTCTTATCCTTTACAAAGATCAAATTTAAATTCAAACTACTAGTTAAGATAAAGTAAAGATAACATACAACTCATACTCTATCTAAAACTCCTTCAACACACGATTATGCATACTAACTAACAGTTACCACTGGGAAAGAAGGCAGTATGCTGCAAATGGGCCTTTACTGTCAAATACAACTCGGATGAGAGTGTAGAGAGGTTCAAAGCAAGGTTGGTAGAAAAAGGATTCACACAATCCTATGGAATCGACTACCAAGAAACCTTTGCACCTTTGGCCAAGTTGAATACAATACGAGTCTTGCTCTCCTTAGCCGTGAATAAAGAACGGCCTCTCTATCAAATGGACATCAAGAATGTTTTCTTAAATGGGAACTTGGCAGAGGAAGTTTATATGCACATTCCCCCAGGTTTGAATGAAAACTTAACCATTAGCAAGGTATAAAAATTACAAAAATCCTTGTATGATTTAAAACAATCTCCTAGACCATAGTTTGACAGATTCATAAAGTAGTTGTTAAGCAAGGCTACAAGCAGTGGCAAACAAATCATGCACTATTTGTAAGAATGTCACTAAAAAAAGAGAGCCATTTTAATTGTCTATGTAGACGATTCTTACAGGAGATGACACTCAAGAGATTGACAAGTTGAAGAATATACTAGCAAGTGAATTTGAGACTAAGGACCTAGGTTGCCTTAGATATTTTTTGGGAATGGAGGTTGCAA
Organism: Hibiscus mutabilis; assembly: GCA_019671005.1. Classification (NCBI taxonomy): domain Eukaryota; kingdom Viridiplantae; phylum Streptophyta; class Magnoliopsida; order Malvales; family Malvaceae; genus Hibiscus; species Hibiscus mutabilis. The sequence continues at coordinate 22,854,613 of CM033719.1, read as the reverse complement.
GATCCAAGGTTAGCATTGTAATCAACCAAAGGAAATATATCTTAGATCTCTTAACCGAGTCTGGGATGTTAGGATGCAAACCAACTGAAACACCTATGGAGTCTAACCTAAAGCTAAGGGAAGATGACATGGGCGTCCCAGTAGATAAAGAACAATATCAACGGTTTGTTAGGAAAGTAATCTATTTATCCCTCACAAGTCTAGACTTAGCCTTCTCAGTCAGTGCTGTAAGTCAATACATGAATGATCCTCGAGAAGAACATCTTGAAGTAGCAAATAGGATTCTGATATATCTGAAAATGACATCTGAACATGGCTTGATTGTTAAGAAAAATGATAACAAAGAAATTAGAGATTTTCTTATATGCAAGCTGAGCAGGAGAGTTAATGGATAGAAGTTCCACTGGTGGGTAATACTCATTTGTTTGGGGGAATCTAGTCACTTGGAGAAGCAAGAAGCAATCGGTTGTGGCTAAAAACAGTACATAAGCAAAATATCGAGCACTTGCACAAGAGATTTGTAAAAGTATGTGGATACAAAGGCTTCTAACCATTCAAACTAAGTTATTGTGATCATTTTGAGCTAAAGAGTGACAGCCATCAGTATAGCGCAAAATTCAGTCCACCATAACAAGATTAAACATGTTGAGATAGATAGGCACTTCATCTCCGAGAAGGTCAAAAATGGTGAAGTAAAAATTAACTTTGTTTCTACAAGAAACCAACCAGCCGATGTTCTCACCAAGACCCTTCCAAGAACTACCTTCGATAAGTTGACATCCAAACTAAGAGTCTACAATGTATACCCACCAGCTTGAGGGAGAGTGTAGATTGCAAACAAAAAATTAAGGAAAATTATATCCTAATTGTTTGGTTGTTGATATCTATAAAATTATTTCCTAATATCAAAGTCAATGTAGGCTGTAAAATAGGAATAAGATTTATGCTGTTAATGCAGAAATCAATGGTATTTTATGTAATTAAAACTTTCCTAAATTAAGCATTTATCAATAATTGTAATAAGGAAAAAAAAAAAGAAATACGTTTCCTCTTCTCTACCAAAAATCTATGTTTTCTACACTAGTCCCCCACTCCTCCGTACAGTACACATGAAAACAAGAGAATTAAAAAAAATGCAGCAAAATCAAGAATTTCATAATAATAACAACCAATCAAATGCATGCATCCCTCGACTATATAAAATTACAAGATGAACGGTTTAAGGGATTTTTTTCTTTTTGAGATTTTGGGCACTAAAAAGTCAGAGGCAAACAAGAGAGAAAGGGTATTCTTTTACCTTAGACTCTATCGTCGGAGCTTCATGTTTCCTTCACTGGTGCTTCATCAGAGGTAGAAAATGAATTAACTTTTTTTTTATATTTAGGGTTCTTGTTTGGTGTTTCGATTTGTAAAGGGGATTTGGGGGGTTTTGTTTGTAGTTAGTTGTAAAGGTTTTTGGCCGGATCTATTCGGTCGGAAGGAACTGACACCGTAAACAATGTGAGGTCCTGTCACGAATGAGGTCCTGTCATCAATGAATGAAGAGGATGAAGGGGGTTTTGGGTTTGAGTGAAGCGAGAGTGAGGGGCATAGTTTCCTTTTTTTTCTTTGTATTTTGGTTTTCAGAAGAAATGAAAAAGGAAAGTAGCTTTTGCCTTTATATTTTTGTTATATATATATATATATTTATCAAAACACCGTCATTTAGGCATACCCAGAACCGAGTGTGGACAATGACACGGAGGGATTCACGTTTTTTTGGTCTTTGAGTTAACCGCTATTTTAGTCCTTAGAAGTTTTTCTTGTTTACATATTATTTACTTTTTTATTTATGCATTTATTTTCCTTTTTCTTTTGCACCTTCAATTTCATTTAATTCTCATCAGTCTGACGATCTTGCAGTGACCCGCCTTGGGGTATGATCCACATTATACATGGTCTAGGTAACCTGATTGATAAATTCTTTAATTTTTAGTTCATTTAATTTACTGTTTTTTTAATTTTTGCCATCAATTTTTGCTTTCTAGCATTTTGGTCATGGCATTTATTTAATTATGTTTCATGTTGCCTAAAAATGTATATACATCTAGGGTAAAGTGCCTAAATGGTCACTAAAATATCCCTAAAAAATAAAATGGTCACCAAATTTTCAAAAGTTATATAATAAACATTAAACTTCAGTTTTTGTTACAAAATGATAGCTGAGCCCTTAACTGTCGTGAAAGAGTGATGTGGCAGTTATGAAAAAATTAAATAATAACACACTTAATCTTTCATATTTGCACATTCAATCAATTTAGTCCTATTTCGAAAAAAACAATATATTTAACCTCATTATTTACGTGTCACCATCTGGTTGAAGGAAAATAAAAGAAAAATAAATGGAAAGAATTTGAGGGGGGCAAAGTGAGTCGAACCTGGGTGATGGAGTGAAGAAGAAACATGTCCAACCACTAGGCTAAAGCCTAACTTTGGTTAAAAATACAAAATAATAATATATAACATTAGTAGTACTGTTATTTTTTGGGGTAATCTTTACCTGTGGTCCCTTTTGTTTAGGTTTTGTTTTATTTTGTTCACCCAAATTTAAAAAAGACTAGTCTTGCCACTTACGTTTGAAAACGTTTATGTTTTGGTCACTGGACCGTTAGTCTCCCCTACTTTTGTTTTCGGTTTGTTTCGTTTTGGTCACTGATTTTAAATTTTTTTGTTTAAATCACTTACGTCATCGTTTCATTCTATTTGGTCACTGGGCCATTAATCTCATTTAATTTGATGATGTGTCACGTTAATAAAATGGATAATTTCTAATTTAATCCTTACACTTTTAAAATTTTATTTTTTTCACCATCTCCAAACCAAAAAATTCTATAATCTTTTTGTCTCCAAAAATTTATCGCCCCTACAGACCGGGCTTGTTAACTCTAGGTTCCACTAGAACCACGCAAACTCTTTGTTTGTCTTCAATTTTTTGAATGATTCTTCGATTTCATGAAAGGAGTAGGGTGTGCATTCGGTTAGTTATGTTAACCGACCGAACCAAATTACCCAAAATCAATTAACCGAATTAATTTCCTTTTAATCGTTAACCAAACCGAAATTTTTTTTTGGAAAATTTTTAACCAAATCGAAAAAATTCAATTAATTCGGTCAGTTTTCGAATTAACCGAAATTTGTTATAAAATTTTGGGTAAATTACACAATTGGTCACTAAATTATGCTAAAATGATCTTTTTAGTCACTGAACTTTCATTTTATGCTAATTTGATAAAAAAAATTAATGATCATTTTATAATATATCAAAAAATTTAATGATCATTTTATAATTTTTAAAAGTTTAATGACCAAAAATAAGTATATATAATATATATAATATTTAATAATTTTGGTTAATTCGGTTAATTAACCAGTTTTGAATCTAATTAACCGATAACCGAAGTTTGAAAAAATCTTAACCGTTAACCGATTTTACCTAAAATTAACTGACCGATTAACCGAAAAAAATCAATTCGATCATTTAATTGGTTAAAACCGAATAATGCACACCCGTAGAAAGAAAGGAGCCATCGCATAAGCGAACGAGAATAAGAGAATTATTCTAACTGTCTTCTTTAGTTAGTTCTGTATTAGAGTTAGCATCATCTGCATTTTATTATTTCAGTAGACGTTTGTAGCTAATGGTAGCTAAGGCAGCAGCAACGATTGATGGCGATGACATCAGTAAAAATGAAGGTCAAGGTTGGAGAAGAGGATTTTTTAGAGTTTTTTGTTTGAAGATGGTGAAAAAATAAAAGTTTAAGGATTAAAATAGAAATTACTCATTTTTATTAACGTGACACATCATCAAATTAATGGAGATTAATGGCCCAGTGACCAAAATAGAACAAAACGATAATGTAAGTGACTTAAAATAATTAAAATTGGTGACCAAAACGAAACAGACCGAAAATAAAAGTAACGAAGAATAATGGCTCAATGACCAAAATAAAAACGTTTTCAAACGTAAATGACAAAAATAACCTTTTTTTTTTTTGTTAGAAATCAGAGTTGTTCAGGAAAGATTGACTAATTACATATAAATATGGTAGAAAGATGTCAATCATTGCTTTTTAGGAAAAGTCTATTTGCTGTTATTTTTTCCATTAAATCAGTGATTCTATTTCCTAATTTGTGTTCTGTAAATTAGGCTATAAATTAGCTTGTAAGTCCTATAAAAGGTCTGTCAATTGTAGGAATAAAGCAAGCAATTCTGCTCTTTCAAGTTGGCATCAGAGCTAGCCTTCTCTTTGCCCCCTACCTTATTCCCTTTTTTCCTTGTACCCGATTTGCAACACCATGTCAGACATCTCCAATGAATCCTCCATCTTCCCTCAAACCTCTTCTTAGAATACCACACCCACTGACCCACACAAACAGAATTCTGTTTCTCATCCTGTACAGATCACCACTATTCGCCTTAATGGTGATAATTTCTTAAGTTGGTCTCAATCGGTGAGGATGTACATTAGAGGAAGAGGAAAGATAGGTTACTTGACTGGTGACAAGAAGGCTCCTCCAAAGGATGACCCAACTTATGCGGTTTGGGATGCCAAGAATTCCATGGTCATGATTTGGCTTGTGAATTCAATAAAAGAAGAGATTGGAGCCAATTACATGTGCTACCCTACGGCGGGAGAACTATGGGAAAATATAAATTAGATGTATTCTAATTTAGGAAACCAGTCCCAGATTTTTGAGTTAACTTTCAAGATTGGTGACATGCGGCAAGTAGAGGACACAGTCACCAAGTATTTCAACTCGCTGAAAAGAATCGGACAAGATCTTGATCTGTTTGATGCCTATGAGTGGAAGACGCCTGAGGATGGACAACACCACAAGAAAACTATGGAGGAAAATCGTGTCTTCAAATTTTTGGTCGGCCTCAATGTTGATTTTGATGAGGTGAGGGGGAGAAACATTGGTAGAAAACCTCTGCCTTCTTTTGGGGAAGTTTTCTCAGAAGTAAGGAGAGAAGAAAGTAAAAGAAACGTGATGCTAGGAAATAAAGGACCAGCTACTGCCGTTGAGGGGTCAACCCTTTTCTCCTCAGGTTCACGCAAAAACTCTGTGCATTAGCCGAAACTAGGGGAGAAACCCAGCGTTTGGTGTGACTACTGCACTAGGCCACACCACACACGTGAAACGTGCTGGAAGATCCATAGGAAGCCTACAAATTTCAAAGGCAAAACCGGAGATAAAGCTGGGCGTGTCTTTTCCACTGAGGTCAATACGAGCTCCATCACCAAAAAAATAGCTGTAGCAACTTTTGACACTATTAAAGTCTAATTCGGTCTCCAATACCCCTAATGCTTCTGTGGCTCAAACAGGTGATGACATAAATGCCCTCTCATGTTATTTCAGATTTTCTGCTCCATGGATAATTGGTTTAGGATCATATGATCATATGACCAATTCCTCAAACTTGTTTCAACCATACTCACCCTATCCTAAAAATAAAAAAGTTAGGATTGCAGATGAATGCTCTTCACCTATCATCGAAAAGGGTTCGGTAAAAATATATGAGAGGATTGAACTTAAATCTGTCCTATATGTCCCTAGACTTGCCAGTAATCTTTTATCAGTTAGCAAATTATCCAAAGATTCTAATGGTTGTGTCACCCTTTTTTAACTCTCATTGTACCTTTTAGGACCGGAGCTCAGGGAAGACGATTGGTAGTGCTAAGATGATTAATGGTCTTTATTATTTTGAAGATTTTCTTTCTAGTAATAAAATCGCTCAAGAACTTAGTAATATCAATTCTCTTTCTGTTTGAGATCAAATAATGGTATGGCATTGTCGGTTAGACCACTCTAGTTTTTCTTATATGAAAAACTTGTTTCCTTGGCTATTTAAAAATATTGATCCATTATTGTTTCAATGTGAGTGCTGCATTGTAGCAAAAAGTCAACGTAAATCTTATTTCTGAAAGCCTTATGTTGCATCAAAACCCTTTTATTTATTTTACAATGATGTTTGGGGACCCTCAAAGGTAAACACATCATCCGAAAAAAATGGTTTGTGACTTTTACAGATGATCACACTCCTCTTTGTTGGGTTTTATTTTGATGAAAGAGAAATCTGAAGTTGACTAAATTTTCAAATAATTTTACAATATGATTGAAAACTAATTTCAAACAAAAATTAGTTTTTAATAATTGATAATGGAACAGAGTACTTTAACCAATATGTGGGAAATTTTTTAAAAGATAAAAGGAGTTTTACACCAATCTTCTTGTCCTAACACCCCTGAATAAAATGGGATAGCTTAAAGAAAAAATAAACATTTGTTAGAAGTTGCTAAAGCTATAATGTTTTACATGAATGTCCCAAAATACTTGTGGGGAGATGCAATTTTAACAGTGGCATACCTAATTAATAGGATGCCAACATGAGTTTTAAAGTATACTACTCTTTTAAATTGTTTGAAATTTTTTTCCTGAATCCCGAATTAATTCGGATTTACAATTAAAAATTTTTGGTTGCACTGTATATGTGCACATTCCTAAACGATCACGGTCCAAATTGGAAAGAGCAGAAAAATGTGTTTTTTTGGGTTACGCTCCGAATAGAAAAAGCTATAAATTTTTTTAATCCACAAACAAAATGTTTTCACATAACTTTGAATGCTACCTTTGTTGAAAAACCCCCACATTTCACCAAACATTTAATTCAAGGGAAAGTTTGAAAGAATCAAATTTTTGGGAAATATCCGAGCCTCTTCCTAATGTGATTATTGATCATTCACTTGAAATTCAAAATAGAAAAGAAAAAAGGGGGAACTGAGCCTACATTTGTCACCTCTTAAATTGATCCATCAGAAAAGGAAATACTGCAAATAAAAAAACCGAAATAATCTTGAGCCTTTGGTTTATTCTAGGAAAAAAGTTCTTGAGAGAAGTAAAGATGGTTTAATTATCCCAGCGCAAGCTTCTATGAAAGCCCCGGGCAAAGGCACTCTAAATATCTTATGTACTTCTTTTTTTCCTGTTTCATCTTCTATTTCTGGTTTAGAAAAAAATATCACGTCTTTGCCTCTTGCCTCAGACCCACCTATACCTTCCAATGATAGTTTAGGAAACCTAAGATCCTCAAAAAATCTTGTTCCCATTATTTCATAAGAGACTGACCTTGACATTCCTATTGACCTACAAAAAGGAACTTGAACCTGCACCAAACATCCTATTGCTAGGTACATAACCTATGATCACCTATCTGAAACACATAAGGCATTTACCACTAATATTTCAAAACTTGTGCCTAGAAATATTCAGGAAGCATTGGATGATCAAATTGGAAATTGGCAGTGTTTGAAGAGATGGATGCCTTGAGGAAGAACGGTACTTGGGAAGTTGTTAAAACACCTAAAATCAGAAGATTGTAGGGTGCAAGTGGGTTTTTACTATAAAAGTAAGGCAAATGGTAGTATAGAACGATACAAAGCTAGACTTGTAGCAAAAGGCTTTACTCAAACTCATGGAATAGACTACTAAGAAACCTTCCAAAATAAACTCTATTAGAGTCTTGCTATCACCGGCAGTCAATTCCAATTGGCCTTTGTATCAGTTGGATGTTAAAAACGCCTTCCTCAATAGAGATTTGGATGAAGAAGTGTTCATGAGTCTTCCACATGGTTTTGAAAAAGGGTTTAGAGCAGGGAAAGTGTGTAGACTAAAGAAGTCTTTATATGGACTCAACCAGTCTCCTAGAGCTTGGTTTGAACGCTTCGAGAAATCTGTTAAACACTTTGGATATGTTCAAAGCCAAGCACATCACACCATGTTCTTCAAACATTCGAAGGGATGTAAGGTTGATGTGTTGATTGTATATGTTGATGATATCATCATGACGGGAGATGATTTTGATGAACTTTAAATGCTCAAAGGTAAACTTGCTCAGGAGTTTGAGACCAAGGATTTGGGAGCATTGAAGTACTTTCTTGGAATGGAGTTTGTAAGGTCCAAAGAAGGAATATTCTTCAACAGTATGTTCTTGATTTGTTGACTGAGACCAGAATATTGGGTTGTAGACCTATTGAAACTCCCATGGAGCCGAATACTAAACTTGAACCAGCAAAGGAAAAGTGTGTAAAGGATAGGGAATGCTATTAGAGGCTTGTTAGGAGGCTAATTTATTTGTCCCATATACTTCCACATATTGCCTTTCCAGTTAGCATGGTTAGCCAATTTATGCATTCACCTGGGGCTGAACACTTTGAATCGGTATATAGAATCCTAAAGTACCTAAAGGGGACACCTGGGAAAGGTCTTCTATTCAAGTATAGAGGACACCTACAAGTTGAAGCTTATACTGATACAGATTGGGCTTGAAGCCTAACAGATAGAAGATCTACTTCAGGGAACTACTCATTCATTGATGGGAATCTAGTTACTTGGCGTAGCAAGAAGCAGAATGTGGTCGTTCGTAGTAGTGCAGAGGTAGATTTTAGGGCTCTAGCATATGGAGTCTGTGAGGTTATGTGGGTTAGAAGATTTTTGATGGAATTGAAAACTCCAGAATCACTACCAATAATAAAGATGCACTGTGACAATAGAGCGACAATTTCAATTGCACACAACCCAGTACTTCATGATCACACGAAGCATGTGAAAGTTGACAAGCATTTCATTAAAGAGAAAATAGATGATGGGTTAATTTGTATGACCTATGTACCTACTAAGAAACAAGCGGCTGATATACTTACCAAGGGGCTTCACAAGAAACAATTCAAATGGTTAGTTAGCAAGCTGGGTATGGAAGACACTTTTAAACCAGCTTGAGGGGGAGCGTTGGAAATCAGAGCTGTTTAGGAAATATTGACTAATTAAATGTAAATATGGTGGAAAGATGTCAATCATTGTTTTTTAGGAAAAGTCTATTTACTGTTATTTTTCCCTTAAATCAGTGATTCTATTTCTTGATTTGTGGTCTGTAAATTAGGCTGCAAATTAGCTTGTAAGTCCTATAAAAGGTCTATCAGTAGTAGGAATAAAGCAAGCAATTCTGCTCTTTCAAGTCTTTTTTTTTAATTTGGGTGACCAAAATAAAACAAAACTCAAACAAAAGGGACCACGAGTGAAGATTACCCTATTTTTTTCTTTAGTCAATATCTTCCCGTTCATCTACAACCATGAAATTGGAGCCATTCTTCAAGTAGATGGAGAAGAAGTTTGCAGTTTATCGACAATAGATTCCAACTAGTTCATGATTTAACCATTTGTGTTAATTCGATGATCTGATGGCCACTGTTCAAGAGCCATGACTGTGTAGGCTCTGGCTCCTTCAACGGTGTTGTTGTCGTCGTATAATTAGATCCTCAACCTCTATCGATCTCAGTCGAAGTAACTATTTTTCTTTTCTTTGTTATTTTAGCTTTCTGGATTTTCTTTGTTTTCTGGTGTCGATAAACTACAAAATTTCTTCTCCATCTACTTGATAAATGGCTCTAATTTCATGGCCACGGATGAACTGGAAGATGTTGACTAAAGGAAAAAAAGAGTACTACTAATTTTATATATTATTATTTGTCTTTCTTAACCGAAGTTAGGCTTTGGCCTAGTTGTTGGACATGTTCCTTCTTCACTCCATCTCCTAGGTTCGACTTTCCTTGCCCACAATCCTTTCCATTTATTTTCTTCAACCAGATGGTTGAAAATAGGACCAAATTGAAAGAATATGTAAATAATGAGGTTAAAATTATTTATTTTCTAAACTAGGACTAAATTGGTTGAATGTGAAAATATGGAGGATTAAATATGCTATTATTCAATTTTTTCGTAGCTGCACATCACTCCCTTAACTACCGTTAAGGGCTCAGTTACCGTTTTGTAACAAAAACTAAAGTTTAATGCTCATTATATAACTTTTGAAAGTTCGATGATCATTTTTTTTCTAGGATAATTTTGTGACCATTTGGGTACTTTACCCATACAACTATTATAGTTTAATGGTTTTTTAATTTTATTTATATATATTATAGTATATTATGTATCTCTTGTTAGCTTGTTTATATTTGTATGCATGGACTTAATTAATTGATAGTACGGTGTTCTATTATTAGAGGGTAAACTCGATTAGTATTTAAGAAGTTGATGGTGATCTTTGTTTATTTCTTGAAATAATGAGAACCTTAAAATATACTCACATTCATAAATGAATTTTAGTTTAAATTTCACTCGACACGCAAGTTCCAATACTAATATAAACGATGATTAGCTAGGTACCAATTTTGAGAGTTGTGGGGTGCGAAACCTTCCCCACACATAATCAACTCTCGAGCCCTAATTTTCTCTAGTTATCTTTTGGTGTTCGGTCTACCTAATCCAAGTGACTGGTGGTGACTCCATTTTTCAAAATTAAAACTGAGTTTCCAAATAAAACTAGATTTAAAAAACAACCAGTACATAAAAGTTTTGTCGAGCGTAATACATTGTCATTATAGCTTGGCGATTCTGCTAGGATCAAAAGTTTTTTTCACAAAAAAGAGTCAAGCCACAAGTCGATTACCATTTGTCTTAATAATGGAAAATTGCGAGTTTAAGTTTCATTAATATCCTTTTATGAATGTGAGTTCATTTTATGCATTTTAAAATTTGGCATAACATAAAGATCTATACCCGAGCTTCTCCCCGTTCGTTTAAGTAGGGAGAAAATACTACTATTTTCGTGAGAATATTGTTTCTCCATGTAGGCGTAGCAAATACATCTGGGCTTATATGTCATATGTTTTCGTGAGAATATCGTTTCTCCATGTAGAAATAGGAAAATGTGTCCTCCGAATTGAACTTGATTGAAAGGGGCCTGTAATTACAATGTTTGATGATCGAGGGCCTTGGTACCCTTAGTATGGGACAACGAGGACAATTTTTGTACCTTTTTAGAATCCGAATTTCATATAGAGAACCATAGGAGTCTACCCCATTAGAGCCATGCAAAACCCTAGAGAACTAGATATCTGCAGATATGGTTTATTTATGCCAAAACATGCAGGTAAATACCATGATGGGGGTAAGATTTTATTTTTCTGAAAATAAAGCATGATAGGTAAAAAGTATGTCGAGTAGGATTTTAATTTTAAGCAATATTTTATTTATTTCCTTTGATTATTTTTTTCTTTCTAACTTGTGTGTTCCTTTTGGTGTTTGACATTTGCATTACATTGGCATGAGACATTAATTTGTATTATAGTTGCATTTCATTATCATAAGGTATTGACTTGTAAATGGAGGACAATTTGGAAAACGTTCACGGATCAAGAGAAAATCTAGTAACCTAGAGATTAGTTAAATGCAATATTCAATCTTTGCAAATTAATCTTGTATATTTGTGGAAGTTGTTCTATGAAAGTCATTTCTAAATCAATACCTTTGCATCTAGGACATTTATTTCGTATTTACATGCATTCATTGTCGAGACATTGAGACTGATTATTGGGATGTTTCGTGACTGTGATATTGGATAAAGCAAAAAGTCGGTCAATTCAGCACCCCTACGAAAGTAGATACAAGACAAAATGGTGAATGATGATAGATTGGACAGAATTAAGCAAACTCAAAAGGACTTGCAAGTAGATATAACCAAATAGTTAAAGGATCAGTTAGATAAGGACCAACAAGATATGAGAGAATAGATCATGAAACCTCAACATGACATGCTAGCCTAACTAACACAAATGTTAGGATTTAAGATTCCCGAAAAGGAGAATGCATATGTTATAAATCATGTTGCCAATCCCACTAAAGGGAGTGAAGGTCCTTCATATCCTCTAGTATTTACTTGTACTCATGCTAAGGTTCAACATAACTCTTAGGTAGTACTTTATATAGGGAAGTCACAACATCATCAGGCCTGCGCCTCTTTTCTGTTGAACTTACCCTCTATATCAGAAGTTAAGTCTGGGAGAAATCAAGCTAAAAATTTTGTGCAAGAGATGGATTAGTTAATAGAAACCGAGAAACCAAAATTGAGACTTCGAAAGAGATCGAAGACTGTTACAAGCGACTTGAAGAAAAGATGGAAGCTATGAAAGTAGTGGACACTTTTACCGGAATTGATGCCAATAAACTTAGTCTTGGTCTGGATCTAGTGTTACCCCCTAAGTTTAATGTCCCAGATTTTGAAAAATATGATGGGACGAGTTGTCCCCACGCTCACAATACAATGTTTTTTTCGAAAGGTGACAGAGTATGGTAAAGATGACAAGTTATTGATCCATTGCTTTCAAGATAGTCTATCAAGGTCTACCATCAGATGGTATAATATGTTGATTCTTCATCAGATAAGGTCATGGAAAGACTTGGCCAAAGCTTTTCTAGAGCAATACTGGCACATAAGTGATATGGTGCCAGATTGTTAGACTCTACAACATATGGGGCAAAAGCCTAATAAAAGCTTTAGGAAGCATGCACAACGTTGGAGAGACATGGTGGCACAAGTTCAAACCACACTCGGTGAGAAAGAGACAATGGTCACATTTATTCATACATTGAAGGGTACAATTTTGGATCACTTGATAGGCAATACAACTACAAGTTTCACTGACCTAGTATTGTCTGGTGAGCTCATTGAAAATGCTATAAAGAATGGCACAATTGATGGTGGAGGAAGTTCGTCCTATAGAAATTATCATCATGAAAGAAGGACAATGAGCTAAACTCTTATAGTGTTTGCAATGTCAATTATTCCAAGCCAGTGATGGTTGTACAACCTAAAGTCACATCAAATGCCCAAAGTTCATCGAAACAAGAATATGGTCAAAGGAGGAATAACGAGAGGATTGATTTTACCCCAACACCAATGTCATACGAAGAATTGTACAAAGAGTTGCCCAATGCTCATACTGTAGCACCTTTCCAAAAAGTACCATTACAACCTCCTTCCCAAAATGGTGTGATTATCACGCGAGACAAACAAGCCACTCAATCGCGAAATCTATAGGTTCTAAAATAATAGTGGAAAAGCTTATTAAGTTTGGAGTTGTAAATTTTGAGGACCCTATAGGACCAACTACAATGGGGAATCCCTTACCGAATCTTGAAGGTAGAGTGAAATTCGTTTCTAAGGAGAACAACCAAATAGTGAAGATGGGGGTTTCTGAAGTCAAGTATCCTCTTAGCTGGGTTTGGAGTTTGATCAACCAAGGCGTGTCAATACCCGAACAAAATATCGGTCTCTACTATGAGTTCTATGGCGTAGAGGGGTATGTTGTAGCGACTAAAAAATCAAATTCCCTCATTTTCTTAAAAATTTTGGTTTTATGGGAATTTGGAAAATACAGGTTTTAAAATGAAATTTGTGGAGTCGCCATCGGTCACTTGGATTAGGTAGACCGGACACCAAAATAGCAAACCAGGGAAAAATTAGGTTCGGGAGTCGGTTATAAGTTGGGAAGGATTTACTCCCCCACCATGCATGAAAATCGATACCAAAAGGTTCGTATCGTATTTATTAAGAAAAATATAAATCCGGCTCTTATTTAATTATTAATCCCTAAAAACGCATGTGATAAGTGTTCAAAAGTACTATTTTTCTTACCCTTTTTACTCATATTATTGTTAGACTTAGGCTCATATTAGTTGCATAATTAGCTATTCATGCATTAATCCATGTTTCCTTCCATTGTTGAGCTTGATTACATAACTTGGTAGTTTTTGTGGGAAAAGATGCTTCTTTGGTGTGTTTTGTGTGTATGTGCAGGATCAATTGCCAAAGCAAGGCTAGAGCTAGTTGCCAGGGCAATACATGAAGGATATGCCGAGCTAGTTGCCAGGGCAATACATGAAGGAGACGCCGAGCCAGTTGCCAGGGCAATTGTCGACAAGAGCAAAGGTGATATGGTAGTCGAAATTGATGACTAGACAAGCCCAAGATGACGTGGAGCAAAGCCCAATCCTAAAGGAATTTGATTTCCATGAAGAGATTAAAGAAGAATTAAATTCCAAGAAGATAGGAGAAGTTCTAGTAGGAATATAATTATAATAAAGAATTATATTCTTTAAAGATAATTTAATTCCAACTTAACTTCCTTCTCAAAGAAGGACTTTGATCTAACACTATACATAGAACACCATATCGTCAACTTCCAATAGAGAGAAGAGAAGGGAATTTCGACAACTCCAAGGAGGGCAAGAAGAGAGAATTTTCGACAAGAATCTAGGGCAATGAGGATTTCGACAAGCCTCCTTCTTCATCCTTTTCTTTCTTGTTTGATTGGGTTCATGCTAGGGATTGTTTATCTTGTGTTTCTTTGGAACATAACCATGAACTAAATCTATTTGGCTATGGTTATTGTGTTTTGTGGTTGTGAGAAACTATTGGTTTTTGTTTAGGTAATAAGAGTTTGCACTTTTCTATTCAAGGTTTATTCATTCTTGGTTCTTATTCTTGTTTGCGAATGAATTGGGAGAGGATCTCGTAACTTCATCTATTTATCTAATATCGGGAGAGTTAGATTCAAGAAACGAATGAATATGATCTTTATTCAATCTATTGATGGTGAAGATTAATCCGGCTTAGGAATAAGTTAAGGATTTCAATGGCTAAGATGAGCGCAAGATTGGTTGTTGTTCACCCTTTATTCACGCAGGGATGTATTATCAAGGCATGCACAAGTAGCTAGAGTTTTGACTTAGGGATAAGAAGAAACCATTGAAGAACGCTCTGCCAAACCTTGAAGGTTGCTGCCCAGACGCCCAAGTAGTTGCCCAGGGAACCATCGATTAGTTGCCAAGGCAACCCCGTTGTGCAAGTTGCCACGACAACTGAGTTGCCCGTACACTCTTTTAACAAGATGATCCAATCGGCTATCACACCTCAACTCACGATAACCTGGCCTATCTCTCTCTCATTTGATCTCATCTTTCCTTTTACTTTATTGCTTTCTAGATTAGTTATTAGTTAAAGCTCCTATAATCCTTTATTTGTGTTTTACTTTTTACAGTGCAAGAGACTAGATTCTTGAAGTGGCACCAATCCCTGTGGAGACAATATCTTTTATACTATAACTTGCAACGTGTATACTTGCACAATTGCGTAGCACTTATTACGCGCAACAAGTTTTTGGCGCCGTTGTCGGGGATTGGCAATAGCGACTTTGTTTTTATTTTCTTGCACTTTCTTTTTACTTTTCTTGTTTAAGATTCAAAGGGCTAACAAACTTTGGTTTTGCATTGGTATATGACCAGGGCGAGACCGGCTACACCAGAATATCCTTTTGATCCAGAAATCGAACGAACCTTACAAAGACTTAGACGATGGATAAGAGTAGCAATGGCTAATCAAGATGGCAATATGAATCAAGATGTTCCAGCAGGAGGAGGAGTGATTCTTGTACGAAACAGAACTATTCGAGACTATCTTGAAGAAGATCTTGATGGACTTAACCCAGGAGTTGTCGCACCTGAAATTGAAGCCGACCACTTTGAGTTGAAACCGGTAATGTTTAATATGATCAACACAATTGGTCAATTTGGCGGCTCAACAACTGAAGATGCACGACAACATTTGAAATCTTTCCTCGAGATTTGCAACTCGTTCAAAATACACGAAGTCACCCCCGATGCCTTATGATTAAGATTATTCCCCTATTCACTGAGGGATAGGGCGAAAGCATGGTTGAATAGCATTCCTGCCGGATCAATAGCATCTTGGACCGATCTTTGTCGTGATTTCCTTGCTCGGTTTAATCCTACAAATTTGACTGATAAGCTTCGTAACGACATTACTTCTTTTCGGCAGGCAGATGATGAATCCATGTACGAGGCGTGGGAGCGATATAGAGAACTTCTACACAAATGCCCCCTACACAGATTCCCGGTGCGGAATCAAGTAACAATGTTTTACAACGCCGTGAATACACCAACAAGGATGATGCTAGATGCCTCGGCAAATGGCATACTCATAGATAAGTCGCCGGAGGAAGCAATGCAAATTTTAAACAGGCTGGCCAAAAATGATTATCAATTCCCATCTACTAGAAGAGGAGGAGTTAGACGCCAAGCCACAATACATGAACTAGGATCATCAGATTCAATTTCGGCACAATTGGCCACTTTAACCAAGATGGTCCAGAACATGCAAAAACCAAACAACACACATGAGGTCAAGGTAATGGATTCTTTTTGTGAGTTATGTGGTGATAACCATAATTCTTCTGAATGTATGCAGAATCCGGAATCCAGCTTCTATGTGGGGAATTACAATCGAAACAACAATGTGATGTCCAATACATACAATCCAGCTTGGAAGAGGCACCCGAATTTTTCATGGAGTAATCTCAACAATGCTCTAAACCAGAACAATCAGAATGCACAAGCATCGGGATTCCAGCAGAATATGCCACGACAACAGTTACCGCAGCAACAACCGACAACATCTAGTTCTTTGGAAAATTCTCTAAATGCTTTTATGGTGAAAACTGAATCTTATATGACTGAGAATAGTAACTTCATAAAAAGAACTGATGATTTTATTAACAGGACCGAGATGAGATTGCAAAACCAAGAGGCGGCAATCAAATCATTGGAAAATCAAGTCGGACAGTTTGCTCAAAATCTGAATACTAGACCGCAAGGAGGTTTACCTAGCGATACTGAAGTCGCAAGAGGAACTGGCCATGAGCAATGTAAGGCAATCACCACTAGAAGTGGCCAACAACTTAGAGAGGCTCAAACCCGCTCATTAAACAAAACTCCACAAAAAGATCAAGACGAACCTAGCGGCAAAGCCTCAGATGCTGAACCAGGATTTGCCTTGGTAACTGGCAATAAGCATGCCTCGGCAACCGACAATAAGGATGCCTCGGCAACTTGTGATAAGCATACCTCGGCAACCCCAATTGATAATGCCTCGGCAACTCCAGTTGTCCCGGCAATGCCGTCAATCAGGCTCCAAACCAATGAAAGGATCGAAGATATCCGACTTCCACCACCATTCCCACAAAGGTTGAAGCGACAAAAGCAAGAATATCAATTCAAGAAGTTTCTTGATATCCTAAAACAAGTCCACATCAACTTGCCATTGGTGGAAGCAATTGAACAAATGCCAAACTATGCCAAGTTTCTTAAAGACATTATGTCCAAGAGAACAAGGCTAGGAGAGTTTGAAACAGTTGCCGCAACAGAGGGATGCATGGCAATGTTGCACAATCGTATGCCACCCAAGTTGAAGGATCCCAGAAGTTTCACAATACCCTGTTCCATTGGAAACCACTATGTCGGGAAAGCATTATGCGACCTTGGAGCTAGCATAAACTTGATGCCTAAATCGGTTTTCCAGAAACTAGGAATCGGGAAGGCAAGACCTACAACAGTTATGCTACAGCTAGCCGACAGATCTTATGTGCATCCAGAGGGAAAAATCGAGGACATACTGGTAAAAGTTGATAAATTTATTTTTCCCGCTGACTTTATTATTTTGGATTGTGAAGCAAATGAGCATGCACCCATCATTCTCGGGAGACCATTCCTAGCAACAGGAAGAACCTTAATCGATGTTGAAAAGGGAGAACTCACAATGAGGGTGAATGACCAGCAAGTTAAACTAAATGTGTTCCAAACACTAAGGCATGCCGATGATCCAGAAGAATGACAACTTCTTCATGCCACGGCAGAGTTTAACTTCGACGAGGAATTTAGTTGCCTCGGCAACTACATTGCCAATCAAGAGGAACCTGAGGAGTATGAAAAACCGGTCGATGAGGAACAACAAGAAGAGGCAAATTGGCTAGTCAATCGACCAGGTACATACTTTGAACCACTAGATTACTCAGGTAAGGAAGGTAAGCTCGAAAAACCCTCTATTGAACAACCACCGATTCTTGAGTTGAAACAATTGCCAGAGCAACTAAAATATGCATACTTAGGAACCGATAATACATTACCTGTAATTATTTCTTCTAAGTTACAGCCTGAGCAAGAAAAGAAGCTGATCAAGATGTTGAAGCTACACAAAAAGGCAATAGGGTAGACAATTGCCGACTTGAAGGGAATTAGCCCGACAGTATGCATGCACAAGATTTTGTTGGAAGATGATCACAAACCTTCAATTGAGGTCCAGGTGAGACTGAATCATGCCATGAAAGGGGTTGTAATGAAAGAAATCATCAAGTGGCTTGACGCCAGCATTATATACCCTATCTCTGATAGTACATGGGTAAGTCTGGTACAATGTGTACCAAAAAAGGGAGGTATAACAATGGTAAGTAATGAAAATAATGAACTCATCCCAACCAGGACTGTGACCGGTTGGAGGGTTTGTATGGATTATCGAAAGCTAAACAAAGCCACCAGGAAATTTCACTTCCCATTACCCTTTATTGATCAAATGCTTGACCGTCTTGCAGGTAAACCCTTTTATTGTTTTCTTGATGGTTATTCAGGTTACAATCAAATTGCCATAGCACCAGAAGATCAATAAAAAAAAACCTTCACATGCCCATACGGTACTTATGCCTTCCGAAGGATGCCATTCGGATTGTGTAATGCCTCGACAACCTTCCAAAGATGCATGATGGCACTCTTTTCAGACATGGTCGAAGACTTCCTTGAGATCTTCATGGATGATTTTTTTGTTTTTGGTAATGACTTCGACAGCTGTCTCGGCAATTTAGAGAGGGTGTTGGCAAGATGTGAAGAAACTGATTTAGTCATCAATTGGGATAAATGCCATTTTATGGTAGATGAAGGAATAGTTCTCGGCCACAAGATTTCATCCAAGGGAATTGAAGTAGACAAAGCCAAGGTGGACGTGATCGAGTGATTACCCCTACCAAGTTCGGTTAAAGGAATTCGAAGCTTTCTTGGACATGCAGGTTTTTACAGGAGGTTCATTCATAATTTTTCTAAAATCACTAAACCCTTGTGCAATTTGCTTGAACAGGATAAAGTCTTCGATTTTGATGATTCTTGCACCCCAAGCATTCGGAACCCTAAAGGAAAAGCTTGCCTCGACACCTATTGTCGTTCCACCAGATTGGACGCTACCTTTTGAGCTCATGTGTGATGCAAGTGATTTTGCGGTAGGAGCAGTCCTAGGCCAACGCACAGGTAAGACCTTCCATGTGATATACTACGCTAGTAAAACTCTTAATAGTGCTCAAGTGAATTACACAACAACGGAGAAAGAGTTACTAGCTGTAGTTTTCGCATTTGACAAGTTCCGATCCTATTTGATTGGTACAAAGGTAATTGTTCATACGGACCATTCGGCAATCAAATACCTATTTGCTAAAAAGGATGTTAAACCTCGTTTGATTCGTTGGATATTACTTTTACAAGAATTTGATATTGAAATTAAGGACATGAAAGGAACAGAAAATCAAGTGGCCGACCACTTATCACGTTTAGAACGCAACAGGGAGGAGGAAGCGGATCTAGAGATATGCGATGCATTCCCGGATGAACAAATTTTAGTTGCCTCGGCAACCATGGACGCGCATGCCTCGGAAACCCTCGACGCCTCGGCAACCGTGGATGGACACGCCTCGGCAACTCTCGACGCTGTAGCAGCCCTTGACGCGCACGCCTCGGCAATTTTGGGA
This sequence comes from Hibiscus mutabilis, assembly GCA_019671005.1. Taxonomy (NCBI): domain Eukaryota; kingdom Viridiplantae; phylum Streptophyta; class Magnoliopsida; order Malvales; family Malvaceae; genus Hibiscus; species Hibiscus mutabilis. The sequence goes on along the minus strand of CM033719.1, from coordinate 22,835,039 downwards.
GCAGTCACCACGACAGCACATGCCTCGGCAATACCCTGGTGCGCGGATTTAGTTAATTTCCTTGTTTGTGGTATTTTACCTTATGGCATTACTCACCAAGGGAAGAAGCGGTTCCGCCATGATGCTAAGCATTACTTTTGGGACGAGCCTCTTTTGTTTAAACAATGTGCAGATCAGGTTATACGCCGATGTGTCCCTGAAGAAGAGCAACAGAATGTACTCCGGCAATGCCATTCTTCACCCTATGGAGGACATTTTGGAGGAACTAGTACCGCGACCAAAGTTTTGCAATCCGGTTTATATTGGCCAACATTGTACAAAGATGCCAAGACTTTTACAAGCAATGTGATCGTTGCCAGAGGACGGGCAATATCTCTAGACGACATGAGATGCCGCTCTAGAACATCATCGAGGTGGAATTGTTTGATGTATGTGGGATTGATTTTATGGTACCTTTCCCATCTTCATTCGACAACCTCTATATTCTACTTGCCGTCGACTACATGTCTAAATGGGTTGAGGCAGCTGCAGTTCCCAACAACGATTCCAAGACCGTGCAACGATTCTTGTAGAAAAACATATTTACACGGTTTGGGATGCCAAGAGCAATTATCAGTGACGAAGGCAAGCATTTTGACAACAGACTTATTGCCAAGATGTTACAACGCTTTGGCGTATCACACAAGATCTCCACGGCATATCACCCACAAACCAACGGGCAAGCAGAAATTTCCAACCGGGAATTGAAGGGTATACTCGAGAAAGTTGTAAATCCCTATAGGAAGGATTGGTCATTAAGACTAGATGACGCACTTTGGGCATATCGCACTGCATTCAAAACACCCTTAGGTATGTCCCCCTTCCGACTTGTCTATGGCAAAACATGCCACCTACTGGTGGAAATCAAACACAAGGTATACTGGGCAATCAAGACCGTGAATATGGATTGGGAAACTGCCGGACAAAAGCTTTTGTTGGACCTCAATGAGATAGAAGAATTTCGAGCACTCGCCTATAACAATACACGAATCTACAAGGAGAAAACAAAGCAATGGCATGACAAGAAACTATTACCGTGGCAATTCATGCCAGGGCAACTAGTTCTCTTACTCAATTCTCGGCTAAAACTTTTCCTGGGAAAGCTGAAATCAAGATGGTCGGGACCATTCGAAGTCGTCAAACCATTCTCCCATGGTGCTGTGATAATCAAGTCCATCTCTGACAACCATGAATTCAAAGTTAATGGACAAAGATTGAAGCACTACAATGGTGCCCATGTGGAACGTAACAAAGAAGTGGTCAACTTAGGAGATGCATGAGCATGCTCTCCTTTCAATATTTTCTTTTTCTTTTTATTTTTATTTTTAGGAGATATTTTATTTTTCTTCATTATCTTTAGTTTCCAGGTTTTCTTTGTTCTCTTTTCCACAACAAGACTCACAACCACTATGCTAAGGAAATTTCCTATCGAGATCCTTGACCCGGCACCCAATAAAGCAGTCGTCACGGCAATCGCAACAGATGATGCCGCGGCAACCTACATCGTGCCTGCACAAGCTGACGCCATGGCAACCAACCCTGAAGATGCCACGGCAACCAAAGCTAAAAACGTCCCGACAACTGCTGCAAAAGCCAAAGGTAAAGCACCTATGCCCGAATCAACTCCTACGGAATCATTTTCTGGTTTTTTAGATTCAGACGAGTCCTCCATTGCATCAACAAAGACCGCACCAATTGAATCCTCCAAGCGAAAAGCCAATGACACTGATGAAGAGGACAATGAGGACAACCCCGTACGAGGATCGATTCCACCACCAGCAACAAGAAAACAACCATCGCGTTCAAGCAAAAGAATAAAGATACTGACCAAAAGGAAACTAATCATCCACGATAACGAACTCTCGGAGTAAGTCCTCGTTTGCATTTTATTTTTAGTTATTTTTATTTTTCTTTAATGCATGCATTGAGGACAATGCCTCACTCGAGTTTGCGGGGGATTGTTATTCATAGTTACCATGTTTAGTTACATTCATCTTAAGTATTACATTTAGGATACATAAATTGCTTGCCATGCCTTTAGTTGGAACAAGAATTTCTTAGATTTGATGAATATCCGATGATGACTTTGCCAATGCACTTAATTGATAGAATTTTTATTCTAGGATAACCATGGAAAAACTTAGAATGTTACTATGATGCTAAATTTGATGAAACACTGTTGTGGTTTGATTGATTTAAGGAATTCTAGTGAACTTAGGTTGATAATTAACAAATTGGGGGATTAGAATAAAAATTGGATGAATGCTAGAGGTGCCCGAAATTGGATCTAACATGTGCTAAAAAAATTGATCACTAGAGGTGCCCGAAACCGGCTCTAGTATGTGTTAAAAAAATTGATCGCTAGAGGTGCCCGAAACCGGCTCTAGTCGAATAAATTAACTTAAGAAAACAAAACACTAGAGGTGCCCAAAACTGGCTCTAGTTAAAACATGTTAAAAAGAACCCAATGAAGTAATTTGAAAACCTATTGTTTGCATAGAATCCGAAAAATCAACTTGCACACAACTCCGCACACACTCACAAGCATTATAGTTTGATTCCGAGTAACTCCTAAGTTTTCCGAAAAATAAAAAGCCAATCATACTTTGTGCTCCAGTTCAGAGAATTGAAATCAAGTTCAAAGCTAAGTTTGTGAAAATTGAAGTCTTGGCAGGTAATTATTAGTTTGTATTGCTTGAGGACAAGCAATAGTTCGAGTTTGGGGGTGTGATAAGTGTTCAAAAGTACTATTTTTCTTACCATTTTTACTCATATTATTGTTAGACTTAGGCTCATATTAGTTGCATAATTAGCCATTCATGCATTAATCCATGTTTCCTTCCATCGTTGAGCTTGATTACATAACTTGGTAGTTTTTGTGGGAAAAGATGCTGCTTTGGTGTGTTTTGTGTGTATGTGCAGGATCACTTGCCAAAGCAAGGCTAGTGCTAGTTGCCAGGGCAATACATGAAGGATATACCGAGCTGGTTGCCAGGGCAATACATGAAGGATATGCCGAGCTAGTTGCCAGGGCAAAACATGAAGGAGACGCCAAGCCAGTTGCCAGGGCAATTATCGACAAGAGCAAAGGTGATATGGTAGTCGAAATTGATGACTAGACAAGCCCAAGATGACGTGGAGCAAAGCCCAATCCCAAAGGAATTTGATTTCCATGAAGAGATTAAAGAAGAATTAAATTCCAAGAAGATATGAGAAGTTCTAGTAGGAATATAATTATAATAAAGAATTATATTCTTTAAAGATAATTTAATTCCAACTTAACTTCCTCCTCAAAGAAGGACTTTGATCTAACCCTATAAATAGAAAATCATATCGTCAACTTCCAATAGAGAGAAGAGAGGGGAATTTCAAAAACTCCAAGGAGGGCAAGAAGAGAGAATTTTCGACAAGCATCTAGGGCAAGAAGGATTTTGACAAGCCTCCTTCTTCATCCTTTTCTTTCTTGTTCGATTGGGTTCATGCTAGGGATTGTTTATCTTGTGTTTCTTTGGAACCTAGCCATGAACTAAATCTATTTGGCTATGGTTATTATGTTTTGTGGTTGTGAGAAACTATTGGTTTTTGTTTAGGTAATAAGAGTTTGCACTTTTCTATTCAAGGTTTATTCATTCTTGGTTCTTATTCTTGTTTGCGAGTGAATTGGGAGAGGATCTCGTAACTTCATCTATTTATCTAATATCGGGAGAGTTAGATTCAAGAAACGAATGAATATGATCTTTATTCAATCTATTGATGGTGAAGATTAATCCGGCTTAGGAATAAGTTAAGGATTTCAACGGCTAAGAGGAGTGCAAGATTGGTTGTTGTTCACCCTTGATTCACGCAGGGATGTGTTATCAAGGCATGCACAAGTAGCTAGAGTTTTGACTTAGGGATAAGAAGAAACCATTGAAGAACGCTCTGCCGAACCTTGAAGGTTGCTGCCCAGACGCCCAAGTAGTTTCCCAACTAGTTACCCATGCAACCATCGATTAGTTGCCAAGGTAACCCCGTTGTGCAAGTTGCCACGGCAACTGAGTTGCCCGTACACTCTTTTACCAAGACGATCCAATCGGCTATCACACCTCAACTCATGATAACCTGGCCTATCTCTCTCTCATTTGATCTCATCTTTCCTTTTACTTTATTGCTTTCTAGATTAGTTATTAGTTAAAACTCCTATAATCCTTTATTTGTGTTTTACTTTTTACAGTGCAAGAGACTAGATTCTTTAAGTGGCACCAATCCCTGTGGAGTCGATATCTTTTATACTATAACTTGCAACGTGTATACTTGCACAATTGTGTAGCACTTATTACGCGCAACAGCATGCATGCATGACCATATTATTCTAACATATAAATCGTCGCAATTTACGATACCAAAAGGAGATAAAACCCGAAGACTCGATATGACATTATTAGTAGGATACCAAAATTGAAGCCTAAATCTAAACATAAAATGCAAACAACATAAAGATATGCATGAACAATTAAAATATGCTAACAAATAAATACAAGGCATAAAAATAAATAGAACAGATATATAAAAAGACCATAGACAGTAAATTGAACAAATAAATATAAAAGGCATAAACATGAACAATGAATTGAATAAATAATTAATGAGCATACTGTAATTAAAGAAAACAAAGGTAAAGGTACTAAAAGGGTAATTTTACCACTAATTATTCAGACCTAATTAAGAAAAATGATGAAATTGAAAAGATATTAAAAATAACAAGGATCACAAAGATGGTTTTAGAAAATGAAAGGACTGCGAGTAGGATATTAAACTGGCGAAAGGACTTAAAACAGTAAATAAACCATTTTTAAACGTGAGTATAAAAGCCAAAAATAAAAACGGGTTTCATTTATAGAAACCACTGTATTTCCTAGAAACCAGCGGGGCTCCGTCGCCTCGGTCATCGCAACTTGTCTTCAGCCACCTCTTACCGAAACCGACAAATTGAAACTCAAACCGAAACACACTCCTTTTCTTCTTCTCAACCCGAATCCAAAACTAGTTTCTCAAAACCAGACCTTCATTCCCTTCAAAATTTAGGAACCAAAAACCTATACCCAAGTTTTTGAAACCTTTTTTAAAAAAACAAAACAAAAACTTTTTTCTCCCGAACGATTAACCACATCTGGCCCTAAAAGAAAACAATGAGCTTACCATCGATGGGACTCAACTTTCATAGGAGATGAGGCATTGGCCGAAAGAAGGCCACCCGGAGACTAGAAGGTAAGGAACCCTAATCCCTTTTCCTTTTTATTTTGAATTCCAAAGTAAAAAGAAAGATATACCTCTAAAATTCTTGAGAGTTTTTTCTATTGATTGCCGAACTGAATTGTAATAGCTCAAAATTTTGGCTAGTGACCAAAAAGAATAAAATGAAAGTTTGGTGGCTAAAGTATAAATTTAGGAAAAGTTGAGGGACTAAATTTTAATTTTTGAAAGTTTTGTATTTTAGTCTCGTAGATGAATAGTTTAACCCTAAGAATGATGTTTTCATGTTACTCGGATTTTTTGTATAGGATTTATGTTAAAAGCTATAAAAAGGTTAAGTTCGAAAAAAATTCAGATAATCGGATCGAATTGAATAATTGAGATATTTTGTTAGATGACAAGTCAAGATTAATAATGTCATTTCCATGCCTTAATTTGGAAGGATTCAATATGGACCATTGGATTTAAGTTGATTTTCCATGTTAAATATGAGTCGTTGGATGAAAAATGGTAAAATTGTAATTTTGGAAAATTACAAGGGCATAGTTGGTAACTACTAACTTATTGGTTTATTTTTGACCATTGGATGCATATTTTGACAAGTGTCAAGCTTTGGAGCCTTGGGTCAAAAGGGTAAAATGGTCATTTCACTAGTTAAGAGATATTTTAGCTTAAAAGATTATTTAAATGGAATTTGGCTAAAATAAAAGCCAAAAATCAGCAAACAAAATCTTGTTTTCTCATGCTTGCTGCCGTGGGTTTTAGAGAAAGGAGAAAAAAATTTCAAGTTTGATTTTCAAGCATTTGGAGTTGTATTCAAGGTTAGCTCATGAAACACAAAGTTGTTCTCCATTAAATTCTCTTTCAATTGGTATAACTTTTACATGGTTTTCTTTTTTCTAAGTTGAAGTTGGTGATTAGGGCCTAAGAAGGACATGTTGGAATTTCATGTTTTAAGATTTAATCATGTTGGAAATGTTGTTGTGGTGTTGTTTCTATGCTTGAAATGATGACAATTTCATGGAAAACACCTAGGGACTATTTGGTTATTAAGAGGAAGTTTAGGGAAAATCTTGTAAAAATTATTTTGATGGTGGAAATTGATTAGAAATTGAGGTGCTGGAATGGTTAAAGGATGCTGATGTGAATTATGAAATCTGCCCAGAATTTTAGTCTTTGGCAGTGAGATTGAAAATTCACCAAAAAATCCATAAAAATTATTAAAAAGTGAGCCAAATACCATTGTATTCCTGGTTTAGTATAGTTTCGTTTAAAACAAATAGTGACTGATTTCGATTGGTATATCAAAATATATGAATTTTTTAAGTGACGAAAGGTCAGAAAACAGAGAAGCAGTCTGCTCCGAAATTCGACACTGGAATTCAACTTTGAAAATTCATCATAAATCGTACGAATGAATTTGGGTTATTAGTTTATATGGTTGAACAACTTATTGAATCTAGTTTCTATCAGAACAAAAGGAATAGAATTTCGAGTTGTAGATTAATTTATATAAATATTTATTTGAAGGTAGCACAGACCGACATATTATAAAATGAGTACCATATTGGTGTTATTAATTTGTGCATGTAAGGGATGAATGTGAAGCATTCAAGTAAATAAGAGAAATCAGATATTCAGTAGATAAGGAAAATGATCAAGCTTGAAGTTCTGTTAATGTATTCAATTTAGTTGGGATAAGAAGTGTCAAGCCGAGTGCATTTATCTGTTTTAAAACGTATTTAGGAAGACTTATGACAAGTCGACCTATGATTTTATCGAATTGATAAGATTGGTTTTCATATAAAATATGATATTTTCACAGGCATAAAGTAAAGGTTTGGTACATGATGGGGTATGAACTGCCCTATTGTGTTTTGCTTATAATATTTTTTATCATCATATATCGATAATTATGTTACCGGAATGATTTATGGTATAATTAATATTGATTTTTATGTGAAATATAATATTTTCACAGACAAAAAGAGATGGTTTTGTACATGATAGGGTATGAACTGACTTATTATGTTTTGTTTATGATAACTTTATTATCATATATTGATGATTGTTACAAAATGATTTATGTTATAATAGAGTATGAACTGCTATATTATTTTGATTTATCGATGATGAGATTTTTACCATCTATAAGATTACTTGAGAGTTACAGTATAGTGGCATGCCATCAGAGACTAGCAGTCAGGGACTGCATTGTAGCTACATTTCTCACCTAGTGGCTAGCATTCTGGGAATGCATTGATCTCCGGATCTAGTAGTCTGGGACTACAGTCACTTCGGTGATTAGTGCTCTAGGAGAACAACGAGCTCGTATTAATGTAATGTTTGCCTTTCTTCTTAGGGGAAATGGCTAGTACTCTGGGAGTACACGATCTTGTATACATAGTTTCTCTCTATACGTATTTCTTGGGCTATTGATAAAAAGAACTTGTACAAAATATATTTATAAATATTTTAACTTTGCTTAAAGCAATATTGATTTAAATAGTTTTATATGGAAATTGTTTATACTATGTTATACTTAAAAACTGGTTATTATTTAATTTTATGATTACCTTATAATGCCTCACTAAGTTCGTACTTAGCGTGTGTTTGCATGTGCAAACGTAGGTGGTTCGAGACATTGGATGTAAATAAGGCGTTGCATCAAGTTTAGAAATTTTCATCAAGGTACCACAGTAATGACATCCTACTTGAGGTTTTTAATTTATTTAGTGGCATGTATAAATTTGATAAATTTGTCTATTTTGGTTCAGAGTTTGGTATTTATCAAACAGTTAAATTATTTTTTGAAAAGTAAATGAGCTCCGATTTTGTGTACAAGTTAATTTTAAATATTTTCAAAAGTTTTAAATTTATAGAATTTTTTAATAAAAGTCATGTTATTTTTCTGTGACATCTTTGACTCATTCATTATTCGAATACTGAAATGAGGTGTTACATTTATTGATATCAGAGCTAAAGGTTTAGCCGGTTCTGGATCCAAACCGAGCTTGTTATCAGTCAGTAAGTGTATACATGCCACTAGGATGTCATTATTACTGTATTGATGCTTGAGTGACTTGATGCAAGTGCTTATCGAATTGATTGTATAAAGTTATAGATGTCCGAAGTTGAGAGATCGCGTCGAGTGATTGAACAGTTGGGCAAAAAGAAATGAGGCCCATAAAAGTAGTAACAAGGTTAATTATTAACTGCTTTCCGCTCAATATAATGTTAATGCGCTAGTGTAGTTGGAAATGCCTATCTAAACCAAGGTTTATTATTTCAAACCTTGGATATGATTTTAAATGGAATTCAACCCCAAGTTCCTTAAACTTTTATTGCTAGAGAGCTGGGAAGTCTTGAAGTGTGAGACTTCAGGTGGGGTATTGATGGAAAACCAATGTCACTAGACTATTGATTTGATAAATATAAAAAATAAAGATACAAAAAGGGCTTCGTTGCGATGATCAGGGAAAGCTTGATGTGATAGTAACTTATCTCTTGGGACATTGCACAAGATTAAGTTAAATTTGTAAGAATTACTCGATAGTAATTTAAAGAAATCAAATTTTAGTAAGCTTAATGGAGTTGCTTCTTTATGAATTTTTGCTTGAAACGAATAGTTCTGAAAGGGACTAGAAAGTTCAGAGATTGTAATGATGAGAGAAAAATCATATTTTTCTGATCAATGTGGTTCAGTAGTATTTTTTGGAAACTAATATCACAAGGATGTAAGATCTTTCTAGCTTATGTTGTGAACATATAAGTATTCAAAGGTAAACTTGGAAAGTATCTCAACTATCAATGAATAACAGGACGCGTTCCCTCAGGAATTGCGAGGGTTACCATCTGACCGTGAAATAAAATTCAGGATTTAGGTTTTCTCTAACACTGAACTTATATCAAAGGTATTGTTCAAAATGGCTCTTACAGAGATAAGGGAGAGTTAAAGGTTCAATTATATTAAATATTGGATTGAGGTTTTATATGATTTAATATATTACCTTGGAGAAATTTTAGTAATGTTTGTGAAAAGAAAAATGGTTCGATGAGATTATGTATTGATTATCATCAATTACATAAAATGGTAGTAAAGAATAGATAATTGATGTTGTAGATTGATGATCCCTTCAATCAATTGAATGGAGTAGAAGTATTCTCCAAAATTAATCTTCATTCGAAGTATATCAATTGAAGGTCAAGGAGGAGAATATTCTTAAAATTTGTTTTCAAGATACGGTTTGGGCACTATGAGTTTATAGTGGTGCCTTATTGGCCATGCTAATGCTCCAGCAGCATTCATAGATTTGATAAATAGAGTGTTCTAATCGTATTTGGATCGGTTTGTCGTGGTAATCAAAATGATATATTTTAAGTACCCAAAGACTAGGGAAGATTATGATTTATAGTATCATATGGTATTACGGATTTTACAAGAAAATAAATTGTATGCCAAGTTGTTCAAGTATGGATTTTAGATATTTGAGGTTTTCTAAATATGAATTTTGGATATCTGAAGTTGCAGTTTTAGGCTACATTGTCGAGACCGGTGGAATTTGATTGGATTAAAAAACGAATTCTGACAGAAGCTCCAGTGTTAGTATAGAGAGACTTTACACTCTTTAGTGATGTTTCCCATAATAGATTGGGATACGTATGGATAAAAAGGGGCAAATTAGTGGCATGTGCATCATGGCAACTCAAGATTCATGAGATAAATTATTCGACTCATGATCTGAAGTTAGATACAATAGTATATGCTTTAAAAAAATGGTGTCATCATTTATATGGTGAACGATGTTATGTCTTCAGAATTATAAAAGTTCAAAAATGCTTGATGACCCAAAAAGATCAGAACATGCGGTAGAGGAGGTAGATAGAACTCCCCAAAGATTATGATGTTACGATTGACTACTATCTTGGAAAGGCCAATATAGTAGCCAATGCACTTAGTTGAAAGATATTCTCTACTTTAAGAGTAATGAATGTGCAATTGTAATTGAAAAAGAATGGTAGGTTAATTACAGAACCTTAGCTTAGATCTATTCATTTATGTCGGAATAAAGATTTTCAGTTAAAAGATGAAAAAAATATTGTCAAGGTTATAACAAATTAAAAATGGTGAAAAATAAAGACTTCAAAGTTAAATATGTCGGATGTTTGAGGAAAATATTATGTCTTGATGATGATGAGTGGAAACTAGAACGTCTTAATAAAGAACATTGTAGTCTATTGTCAATACATCCAAAAGATAATAGGATGTATCTAGATCTATAGAGCAAACATTGATGGCCAGATATAAAAAGGACAATAACTAAATTTATGGCTACATGTTTGATAGGCTAGTAACTGGAAGCAAAACATCAAATACCGTAAAAAATATGGTAACTTATTTCCATTCCCCTAGTGGAAGTGGAAATAGTTACGATGGATTTTGTAACTAGTTTACCAATGATACCAAGTAAAAATGATTTGATTTGGGTAATTATGGATAGATTGAATAAATCTGTAATGAATAAATATGTTGACCTCTAAATATGAAATATTGTGAAGTTACGTGATGTACCTATTTTCATTGTGTGTGATTAAGATCTAAGGCTATCTCTAAATTTTAGAGTTCCTTGCATAAGGCATTAGGGACTCGACATAAATTTTAACACTGTTTTGCATCCATAAAATGTCTGAAAGGTTAATTTAGATTTTGAGTGATATGTATAGTTTTTATTTGATTAAGTTTGAATACTTATGGGAAAAGTATGTGCTACTAGATGAAATTTCTTATAATAACAGTTATAAATCGAGTATAAAGATGACTTCCTTAAAAGTGTAGTATGAAAGAAGAAGTCGATAAACTTTTACGAATAGTGCTACAAGCCTTGTGGGAAAAGTAGTTATATGCAAAGTTATCCAAATGTGAATTTGATTAATTCAAGTTGCATTTCCAGGTCACATTGTCTCAACAATGAGGATCTGAGTAGATCCTAAGAAAGTTAAGATGGTAGCACTAGTATTAATACAATTTGAAGTTAATAAGGATTTCATGTTATTTAATGATATGTCCCATACTAGGTTGGGATGTGTATTAATGTAATAAGGCTAAAATAGTAGCCGATGTATTTAGCCGAAAGTATTTCTTTGCCTTATAAGCATTAAATGTCCAATTATCTTTAGAAGAGAATAGTGTATTGATTACACAGCTTCATCTTAAGTCTACTTTGACAAATCGGATCAAAGATTTACAAATGAAAGAAAAGATATGCTTGGAAAGAATGCAGTAAGGTGAAAAGGGAAAATTAAAGACTTCGATGTTAAGTCTAAAGGAAGTTCATATTATCAAGGGATAATTTATATCCCCGATGATAATGAGTTAAAACGAGAACTAAAAGGTGATTGGATCTGATTCAATTCAGGATGTGGAGAATAAAGTAAGAATGGTTCGAAGCAATCTTAGAATTGCTTTAGAATCATGGAAATTATATGCTAATCTTGAAAGAAAAGATATTTAATATAAAGTTAAGGATAAAGTATTCCTTAAAAGTTTCACCTGGGAAGAAGGTATTATGGTTCAGGCCAAAAGTAAAGCTTAGCCTAAGATTCATTGACCTATATTAGGTTCTGAAGAAGAATTAAAATACATGATGTCTTCCATATGTTGATGCTTTTGAAGTGTTAATTTGATTCTTCACATATAATAATACCAAAAAAGTTTGTGATTCAATTATATTTCACTTATGAAGAGGAACCGACAAAGATCATGTCTTATGGAGTCAAAGAATAGAGAAATAAAAGAGATTTCTATAGTAAAGATTCATGAAAGAATCACAAAGTGGTAGAAGCCATATGGGAGATTGATTAGAGAATTAGCATATATGTGCTAAAATTAGAGGATGAATTTTCTTAAGGGAGGGAGAATTGCAATACCTCAAAATTTTGGCTAGTGACTAAAATGAATAAAATGAAAGTTTGGTGGCTAAAATATAAACTTAGGAAAAGTTAAGGGACTAAATTGTAATTTTTGAAAGTTATGTATTTTAGTCCCATAGATGAATAGTTTACCCCCAAGAATGATGTTTTCGTGTTACTAGGATTTTTCGTACAGAATTTATGTTAAAAGCTATAAAAGGGCTAAGTTCGAGAAAAATTCTGATAATCGGATCGAACCGAATAATTGAGATATTTTGTTACATGATAAGGCAAGGTTAATAATTTCATTTCCATGCCTTAATTTGGAAGTATTTAACATGGACCATTGGATTTAAGTTGATTTTCCATGTTAAATATGAGTCGTTGGATGAAAAATGGTAAGATTGTAATTTTGGAAAACTACAAGGGCAAAGTTGGTAACTACTAACTTATTGGTTTATTTTTTTACCATTGGATGAATATTTTAACAAGTGTCAAGCTTTGGAGCCTTGGATCAAAGGGGTAAAATGGTTATTTCACTAGTTAAGAGATTTTTTAGCTTAAAAGATTATTTAAATGACATTTGGCTTAATAAAAGCCAAAAATCAGCAAATAAAATCTTGTTTTCTCATGCTTGCTGCTGTGGGTTTTAGAGAAAGGAGAAAAAAAATTCAAGTTTGATTTTCAAGCATTTGGAGTTGTATTCAAGGTTAGCTCATGAAACACAAAGTTGTTCTCCATTAAATTCTCTTTCAATTGGTATAATTTTTACATGGTTTTCTTTCTTCTAAGTTGAAATTGGTGATTAGGGTCTAAGAATGACATGTTGGAATTTCATGTTTTAAGATTTAATCACGTTGGAAATGTTGTTGTCGTGTTGTTTCTATGCTTGAAATGATAAAATTTCATGGAAAAACACCTAGGGACTATTTGGTTATTAAGAGAAAGTTTGGGGAAAATCTTGTAAAAATTATTTTGATGGTGGAAATTGATTAGAAATTGAGGTGTTGGAATGGTTAAAGAATGCTAAAGATGTGAATTATGAAATCTGCCCAGAATTTTAGTCTTTGGTAGTGAGTTTGAAAATTCACCACAAATTCCATAAAAATGATTAGAAAGTGAGCCAAATACCATTGTATTCTTGGTTTAGTATAGTTTCGTTTAAAACAAACGGTGACTTATTTCGATTGGTATATCAAAAGATATGAATTTTTAAGTGACGAAAGGTCAAAACACAGTAGTAGTCTGCTCCGAAATTCATCACTGGAATTCAACTTTGAAAATTAGTCATAAATTGTACGAGTTTAATTTGGGCTATTAGTTTATATGGTTGAACAGCTTATCGAATCTATTTTCTGTCAGAACAAAGGGAATCAAATTATGAGTTGTAGATTAATTTATATAAATATTTATTTGAAGGTAGCACAAACTGACAGATTGTAAAATGAGTACCTTATTGGTGTTATTAATTTGTGCATGTAAGGGATGAATGTGAAGCATTCAAGTAAACACGAGAAATCATAAATGCAGTAGATAAGGCAAATGATCAAGCTTGGAGTTCTCTTAATTTATTCAATTTAGTTGGGATAAGAAGTGTCAAGGTGAGTGCATTTATCTATTTTAAAACGTATTTAGGAAGACTTGCGACAAGTCAACCTATAATTTTATCAAATTAATAATTTTGGTTTTTGTATGAAATATGACTTTTTCACAGGCATAAAGTAAAGGTTTGGTACATGATGGGGTATGAACTGCCCTATTGTGTTTTGCTTATAATAATTTTTATCATCATATATCGATAATTATGTTACCGGAATGATTTATGGTATAATTAATATTGATTTTTATGTGAAATATAATATTTTCATAGACAAAAAGAGATGGTTTTGTGCATGATAGGGTATGAACTGCCTTATTATGTTTTGTTTATGATAACTTTATTATCATATACTGATGATTGTTGCAGAATGATTTATGTTATAATGGAGTATGAACTGCTCTATTATTTTGATTTATCGATGATGAGATTTTTACCATCTATAAAATGATGTATTGTAAAGGTAATGATATTGTTTTATTGCCCAAGATTACATGAGAGTTACAATATAGTGGCATGCCACAAGAGACTAGCAGTCTGGGACTGCATTGTAGCTACATTTGCCACATAGTGGCTAGCATTCTAGGAATTCATTGATCTTCGGATCTAGTAGTCTTGGACTACCGTCACTTCGGTGACTAGTGCTCTAGGAGCACAACGAGCTCGTATTAATGTAATGTTTGCCTTTCTCCTTAGGGGAAATGGCTAGTACTCTGGGAGTACACGATCTCGTATGCTTAGTTTCTCTCTATACGTATTTCTTGGGCTATTGATAAAAAGAACTTTTACAAGGCTATTGATAAAAAGAACTTTTACAAAATATATTTATAAATATTTTAACTTTGCTTTAAAGCAATATTGATTTAAAATAGTTTTATATGGAAATTGTTTATACTATGTTATACTTAAAAATTGATTATTATTTAATTTTATGATTACCTTATAATGCCTCACTAAGTTCGTACTTAGCATGTGTTTGCCTGTGCACACGTAGGTGGTTCAAGACATTGGATGTAAATAAGGCGTTGCATCAAGTTTAGAATTTTTCATCAAGGTACCGCAGTCATGACATCCTGCTTGAGGTTTTTAATTTATTTAGTGGCATGTATAAATGTGATAAATTTGTCTATTTTGAGTTTGTTATTTATCAAACAATTAATTTATTTTTTTGAAAAGTAAAGGAGCTCTGATTTTGTGTACAAGTTAATTTTAAATATTTTCAAAAGTTTTAAATTTATATATATTTTTTAATAAAAGTCATGTTATTGTTCTATAACATCTCTGACTCATATTCGGTATTCGAATATGGGAATGAGGTGTTACATGAATGTTAGAATAATTTAAGGTTTGCTCTTTATACCCCTGATATTACATTGATTTATAAATAAAAATAAATGAAAACCTTGTGATTAGTTCCTTTCGCTGCAATTCCTTTTGTATGAATTCATGTATATCACACCACCATCTAAAATTTGTTTCCTCTTTGCATATGATACAACCGGGGAGGAGGAGGGGGCCAGGGAGAGGAACTGCCGATATGGATTGATGGTGGTCCTCTCTACCGATGTGGCGCAAAGCTGAAGAGACACGAGGGGCGCATGGGGATCGTGTAGGAGTTGAAATGTCTCCTGGCTAGAGCATGCATGTCACGCGACAACTGAAGAGCCTCCCTTGCCTCAGCCTAGACCATCAGATCATCCCAGATCTGATGGTGAATGTGTGTCTGTGCAAAGATAAAGGATTATCATATTAGGGTTTTAGATTCAATTATACTTGGGCCTATCGGGCCATATGTGCATTATATATTTTGGGTTTAGTTATAGACTAGACTCATACACGAACTATTTATTTAATTAAGTTAATAGTTCTTTTTTTCTTTCTTTTTTGGATTTTGTTTAATTTATATATAACAATATAATATAACAATAATAATACTAATAACTAAGGTAAGTACATTAAAAAATAACTGAATAAAAATTGGGTCATAAACCTGGATAAAATTAGTGATTACAAACGTCATCTAAGATTTTTGTTTGTTCAAGGTCGTGGTCCAAGGTCTGATAGATAACAAAAAGATCAAATTCTTTGAAGAACTCAAGGAATCTAGAAAAGAAATAGTTGAGAAAACTGCCATTGGGTTGGTAATGGCTACTACCCTGATGGCTTTTAAAGGCTTTGGATCCATAACTACTGAAGGGAAGAATCTACCATGAACTTGCCCTATCTGTCGGGCTAGGTGCTAAATAAATTTGACTACAGTAGGTATCCCCATAGTTTTTAATTTTCTTTTGAATTAATGCTTATGAATCCATTCCACATGTTTAAGCACGAAGGCGATGATAATCTTTTGTAATGGCTTAAGACTACTTGTTTTAAATTTCAATCAAAGAAGCATCTTTTAGTGTCCCAAACATTGTGTCATTTTATTTTGCAAGTCAATTTTGGTGAATATATATGTCAATTGGGTCCTCGTATATCAATTGTGCTAACGACATCGATTTTGATCTAATGATCAACCGAGTGTTGTGAAAATGATGAATGTGACTTGTCTTTTAGACTACTTAGGTCAGCAAAGCAAGCAAAGGAAGAATACAAAACATTTGATGACGTTCAATGATGAGAAAATCTTTGAAATTCATAGAAGTAGACTAGACAAGTTTAACTGGGAAGAGTTGCTTGAAATTGAAATCCAAATAATGAAATTATATACCCCCTATAAAAATACATGGATTGTAACTAGTAGCTTAAAACAAAACAAAACAAAACAAAAGGAGTGGAAAAAATCTCGGGGGCATCCCACTGTACCCATGAGGTTGAGTACCCAATAAGGTAGCAATGCTCCATCTACTCTATGTATTGGCTTAATGAGTGATTTTCAAATCATGACAAAGTCAAACAAATGATGAGATGAAATCTCGAGATAAATCAAAGTAAACAAAAGCAAAAAGAAAAAAACAACAAATTGAGGAGCTAATAAAATAGTTTCTATATGCAATCGGAAGCACACGCATGCACTTATAGATTTCTTTTCTTAGAATAATATTTTTGCACTCCCTTAGTTAAACAAGTTAGGGAAACTTAAACACATTTTTGAAAGGAGAAAAACGATGAGGATTCAAAATTAGTTGCTTCTGAGCTTTATGATAATCATAAAAGAGAACCGAGCAATTTAGGGGAACTTCGCAATCTCAAACATCGTCGCAACATTCAAAGTCTTCACAAATAGAATCTATGCTTGAAATGATCACCGGAGATTTAAATCAGAGGCGCTCCTACACTTGATATTTGGTACATCTAATTTAGCTTGATATATTCATAATATAAAAACAGAAAATCTAGTTTTCTACAAAAGGCATCTCGTATTGAAAGAAGAACAAGTGAACTGAGTTTGTAGTGAAACAAAAGATTTATCTTTATTACTTTGAAAATAGGTTAAAAAGTATCAAGACCTAAAGCAACTGTGTACCTTTATTGCACAAGAAAAGGCTATTTTGACTGAAGAAAGCCTTTATGCACATCACATGAAGTAGATTCTCAAGAAAATCTACAGCAAGAAAGAGAAGTTGTTTGTCATCTCAAAATAAAGATGACATAATATGAAAATGAGCCTAAAGATGAAAAGGCATCATTGAGTATGAAAACTCAAGAATTGGGGAATAGAAAGAACTCAAAAGTTGACACCCATCGAGAGAGGTGGTTTTAGAAGAAGATGGTCAAACCCAAGAGAGGTTGGGGGCATCAATGCATACAAGATGAAAAAAACCATTTAATCAGTCTACAAGACATAACTTGAAGAATGGAGAAGAAAACTACCAAGCAAACGTAACCCCCAATACTTGGCCTAGATGAATAGGCCCAAATATCGTGAATCACATTGATCCACTAAAATGAACCTGAACTAAATTGAGCAAAATTCGCTCAAAACAAAATCTCAAACGTTCATCAACAAATATAGATGCATCATATGATCCTAAATCATCCCAATAAGCAGCATAGCAAATTTCATACCAATCAGAGTCAAGAATCATGCTCAATTACAACTTTAGTAAGTTTAGGGACCAAAATAAAAAGTCATGAAACTACAAGGACTTACTAGAAACTTAATGCATCATTATAAAATTAAAACTATTCTAAGAATGCATACAAAATTTTAGCTCAATTGGACCTTCACAACTCATTTAATTACAAATCTAAGTTTCAGGACCAAGATGAAAGAAAATTTTGAATAAACAATTACTAACTGATGTTTGCTTTTATTTCCAGATCCTGCTTCTCTGTCAGTGGTGCAATGGATCAAAAAGTTTCTTTAACTATTGCTTCTCCATCAGTGGTGTAGCGGATTAAACCTTTTTCAGATCTTGCCTCTCCGTCAATGGTGTAGCAGATCAAACCTTTTCTAGATATTGCCACTTAGTTAGTGTTGTATCTAGATAATAACATTTATCTTCAAATCTTACCTCTAGGTCAATGGTGTAGCGGATCAAACATTTTTCAAATCTTGCCAATTCGTCAGTATTGTAGCCAGATTAAAACATTATCTTCGGAGCTTGCCTCTCCGTCAGTGGTGTAATGGATCAGAACTTTTTCTTTAGATCTCGTCTCTTCGTCGGTGTTGTAGCATATCATTCCTCGTTTTAAGATCTTATCTCTTCGTTAATGGTGGAACAAATCACCCATATTTACAGATTCTACTTCCCCAATATTGGCAGAATGGTTCAACAAATCCCAAATATATCATCATTCAGTTTAAACCTTTACAGTTTACATTTTTAAATAAAACAAGTGAGAACCCGTTTTGACATAACGCCTTTTGCTTTTACAGATCTCATCTTTCCTTTTTTTACATTTGCACCATCACTTTCATTTGATTCACATCAGTCCTACGACCTTGTGATAAGCCGCCCCAGGGTATGATCCACATTATACATAGTCCGGGTAAACTGATTAATAAATTCTTTATTTTTTAGTTTATTTAATTTACTGTTATTTTAATTTTTCCTTCAATTTTTGCTTTCTTGCATTATAGTCATGGCTTTAATTTAATCATGTTTCATGTTGCCTACATATGTCTATACATCTATTATAGTTTAGTAGTTTTTTACGTCATGTTTATATATATACATATGTTTCCGTTTTGGTACCTCAACTATTTTTTTGGTAAAATGATGCCCAATGTTACTTTTTTGTTCTATTTTGGTACCTTGACCGTCTAAAATTAATGGTGATGATTATGTGGCCTAGTATAATCACAATTTTAGTCTAAAACACTTATATATTTTTCCAATTTAATCCAAAATCCATCCGATTTAAACACCATCTTAACTTTTGGTGGTAAAATTGTAAATTACCCATTTTATTTTTCTTTCCAACGAAACTGTTCACCTTTTTTGGTGTTTAGAGGTTTGGGGGTTGGGTTTGTGGTTTAGGGGTTATAGTCATCCTTCTTCGCCGTGGTTTTGGGGAAGAAGAAAGGAAAGAAGAGAAATTTATAGTTTTAATCCAAATATTTTATATGGTGATTACACTGATAGAGTTAGGACCAAAATGATAGAAATATACAAGTTTTATGACTAAAAATGAAATTATCCCAATTAAAAATGAGTCACATCATCATCCGTTAAATTTTAATGGTTGGGGTACCAAAACAGAATAAAAACGTAACATTAGATACCATTTTGCAAAAAAAAAATTAGTAGAGGTACCAAAGCAGGAACACAAACATAAGTGGGGTACTAAATAGGTAGTTTACCCTTATATTCATTATAATATATTATGTATCGCTTGTTACCTTGTTTATATTTGTATGCATGGACTTAATATATTGATAATGCGATGTTCCATTATTAGAGGGTAAACTCAGCTAGTATCTAAAATGTGGATGGTGATCTTTGTTTATTCCTCGAAATAATAGGGCCCTTAAAATGTACTCGCATTCATAAACTAATTTTAGTTTAAATTTCACTCGACTCGCAAGTTCCAATATTAATACAAAGCCATAAAGTCAAAAAATACTCTCAGCGTTTGACTGAATAGTCAGTTTGGCCCCTATGTTTTTTTTGGGAGCAATTAAACCCTCAACTTTTCATTTTGGGTCAAAATGGCCCCTCTGCAGATGAAAATTGTTAGAAAATTGACAGAAAATAGTTTGAAATGACTTGACAGAATGATAAGTTAACAGAAAAATTATTTTATATTTTATATAATTTTATAAAATTATTTTTTGACTGATGTAACGTTTTTCCAAGTTAACATAGTTGTCTATATGATATTGTCATGTCAGCTTGCACTGTCATACAGGTTTGTCACGTCATTTCAAGCCATTTACCGTCAGTTGACTGGCAGTTTTCATCTGCAGAGGGGTCATTTTGACCCAAACTAAAACATTGATCGTTAAACTGCCCCAAAAAATAATAGGGGCCAAAGTGACTATTCAATCAAACGTAGAGGGCATTTTTTGACTTTATGCCTAATACAAACAGTAATCGGTTAGGTAAATTTTGAACGTGGTGGGGGTGCGAAACCTTCCCCACATGTAACCGAATCTTGAGCCATAATTTTCTCTGGTTATCTTTTGGTGTCCAGTCTACCTAATCCAAGTGACCGATGATGACTCTATTTTTCAAAATTAAAAATGGGTTTCCAAGTAAATTCGGATTTTAAAAAAACCACCAGTACATAAAATATCGTCGAGTGTAATACATTGTTATTAAAGTAGAGAAAAGTAAGGTTGTAAACGAACCAAACGTTCAGCGAACCGTTTGTCGAAAAGTTTGTTTATGTTCATTTATTTATTAAACGAACGAATATGAACGATATTTTTTGTTCGTTTAATTAAATGAACGAACACGAACAAAGGGCTCGTTCATTCATTAATGTTCGTGAACGTTCAATAATCCATTCGTTTATGTTCGTTCTTTTATGTTTGTTTAAATTTATTCACATATGTCTAGGGGTGAACATTAGATCGAGTCGAGTCAAGTCAAAAAATTTTGAGTTATTCAAGTTGGCAAGTCTTATTTTATGACTTGTTAAAAACTTCTTTCTTATCGACTAGTGGTGTTCATTGTTTGGTTAAACCGAACTAACCGAAAGAATCAAAACAAAATTGGTTAATCTGTTAGATAATTTTAGGTTTCGGCTAATGATTAAGAGTTTTTTCAAATTTTAATTATCGATTAATTCAGATTAATATCAGTTAATTAACTGAATTAATCAAACTAACCCAAAATATTAAGTATTTAAAATATTATTTGTGTTCGTTTATGTTTGTTTGTGTTCGTTTCAATTTTAACGAACATGAACAAGCTACATTCCTTAATGAACGAACACAAACAAGAAATTTTGTGTCGTTTATGTTCGTGTTCGTTCATTTATTCGATTAAAGTTAAACGAACGAACATGAACGCACCCTTGTTTGTGCTCGTTCGGTTCATTTACAGGCCTAGAGAAAAGTGTCACAAGGACAAAGTTATTGAATTTGGACGTTGGCTAGAGTTTAAAACAGAATAATGGATTCTTAGTTTAACTAAGAAACGAAGGAAGGATTTAGGGTTGGGGAAAACATAAATATTTACAAGTGGGGGAAAATTCATAAATAAACTAAATTTTTTAAAAAAATTATATAGGAGAACAAAGATAAAAAAAATAAGGGTGGGGGGCAATTGTGTCTCCCCACCCCATATAGCTCCATCCCTGGAAAAAAGGTAATTCTATTGTAGTGGATAATTTTTTTTATAAAAACTTTAGTTGGCATACAATGATATATATGTGTTAGTTAGTTAGTTAGGAATTAATTGCATAGTCTAAGGTTTTGTTCACCATTGCTTTTGAAAAAGCACTTTTTGGAGCCATAAGCATTATTAAAACAAACAATTTTTTAGAGGAAAAATGCGTTTGAAAAGTGCTTTCCAACCTAAATGTAAAAATTGAAATTTCTAAATTTTATTGTTGGAAAAATGTTTTTGGGAGCCAAATTACAAATTTTAACCTTTATTTGTTATCTTGTGTTATGTTTATTTTATAATTTATAAACTTATAATTTTTTCCAAAAACATAATTATATGATTATTAAATTATTTATTAGTTTAATTATTTTATATATTTTTCTGTAAAACATTTTAGATGTAAATTATTTATTTATTACAAAAATATTTTCATTTTTTATCGTAACTTAAGTTGATATTATAACATTAAAGACTTTGAATATCATTTAAATATATATATTAACTTATAACATCTTGTCCAAAATAGTCATTTGTCTTCTTAAGAGCACTTTTTCACCGTACTTTTAAAAAACAAGACTAAAATGGCCCAAAAACTCATTTAGTTTTATACTAATTTATCATCATTGGATTAAAAAATATTAATGGCTAAGATTACTAGTAAAAGAAAAAATTTAAATATAATTTTAATCATTTAAGTTTTTTTTAATTTAATGACTATATAAGTGGATCTTTTGCCCCATCTCTCTTGCATTTAGGATTCACTTATACTATGTAAAACTCAACTAGTTTTACACTAATTCATGGTCATTAGATGTGTGCAATGGATGGATGAGATTAACTCTTTACTTTTTTTTAAAGTGATAATCTTCAAATATCCTACTTCTAATCTCATTCATCCATTTCACCCATCCAATGGCCATGGATTAATATAAAACTAGTTTAGTTTTACATTGTGTAATTGGATCTCTCTCTCTCTCTCTCTCTCTATATATATATATATATATATATATATATAGGATCCTCTTACGCTATGTAAGACTTAAAAGTTTTATACATTTTTTGGACCGTTGGATGAAGGTAAATAGATAATAAGAATAACAATATAAAATGTGAAGATCATCACAAGAAAAAAAAGAGATAAGAAAAATAATTCTAGCCATTTATTGCCCTCATCCAACGGTCCAGAAAAATGTAAAAATAATTGAGTTTTACACAATATAAGTGGATCCTAACCATACATACATACATATGAGACCAATAAGTCTCGTTGATCTAATGAGGACGGATGGATGAATTTTGAAATCTAATTTTGGAGATAAAAATTAATTTTAGAAATAAAATTTGAAATTTGATTAAATTTAAATTTAATTTCAAATTAAAAACAAGAAAATAAACAAGAAGAGAAATTTGAACACTTTTATATTGAATTCAAGAAATTTTTTAGCGTGTCCAATACATCAATCTTGAGAGCCTTTTATATTGGGCTCTATCCTCTTTTAAAATTTTTCCCACCATTCAATACGTTGTTGAATGTAGTGTCTACTATTATAACTTTACTATTCATGAATGGCATCTATTTTATCTTTGAAAATTTTCTACTATCTTTAAAATTATTGTTATCATTTTTTAGCTTCTTGCACTGCTAAGCTACTTGCATTGGCATTCATTTTTTTTTTTAAATCTTACCAACATCTTTGAAAAATTTTGACTGTATTCGAAAAGTTTATATATATATATATATATATATATATATATATGTAAATTACATAAATAGTCACTAAATTTTTAATGTATTTTTATTTTGGTCAATAAACTTTTAAAACTTGCATTACAATTTTTAACTCACTTTTAAGGTGGTGAATGTTGTCTACTGCCTTTAAAAATATAAACGTGACAATTAACTTGTTCACTCAAATCTGTTAACCTCTTTCACTCTATCTCTCTATTTCTTCGCATTCTTTTTCTCCATTCCAGCGTGTATTCTCATTGTTGGGTGTTGCCTTCTGCATTCTCATTTTTCAAGTAATTGTATCTCCTTTTATCTGAACTTAATATATTCAAGATTGTACTTTTAAAATATTCTGTAACAGAATTGAACCTGATACCCTGAAATTAATTTGCTATTTGGTGTAGTCAATGGCCTCAATTTCATATAATTGAAACA
Source organism: Hibiscus mutabilis (assembly GCA_019671005.1). Classification (NCBI taxonomy): domain Eukaryota; kingdom Viridiplantae; phylum Streptophyta; class Magnoliopsida; order Malvales; family Malvaceae; genus Hibiscus; species Hibiscus mutabilis. The sequence goes on along the minus strand of CM033719.1, from coordinate 22,811,374 downwards.
TTTTGAGAGCCAAGAAAGGGGGAGGGGATGTGTTATTAGGGGTGTGCAAAAAAAATCTGATCTGACTGATTCAATCTGTTTATCCGTTGATTCGATCCGAAATTTTAAATATTCTATCCGTTTTTTAGTTTTCAGATAATTCGGATCGAATGATCGGATACAGATAGTTATTTCACATTAGGATTGCAATTCCAATTATCTGAAATCCAAAATTTTAAAATTTTTTATAGATATAAATCTTGTTATAATCGATATTTTTACTTGCTATATATGAAAAATTAAAATTTTCATTAATACAAATTTTGTTATATTCAAAAATTTGTTAATTATTATATTCAAAAATCCAAAATTTTCATAAATAGGATCGTCAAATAAAAAAATACTTAAATAAAATCATAAATTCAGACATTCAAATATCCAAATATTCGATCTAAAAATCCGATATCCGAAGAACCGATTATTTGGATCGGATATAGATCGTTAAAATGTCAATCCAAAAATTTTAGATTGGATTCCGGATCCGAAATGCACACCCCTATGCGTTATGGTCCGACAATTACATAAATCCCGATGCAACTACCAGGACCTCTTGAATTGGAGCATCACTTTAGTTTTGATCAGTCTTTTCTAGGAAGTAGGTTGATGTGAATTTGAAGTGATACATTAAACCATATTATGTAAGTTGCAAACGTTCTTTCTAAATCAAGATGACATTGTCAAGAATAGGATTGTTTGAATAATCAAAGTACCAAAAAGCATTAGAAGATTACATATAAATACATTTATACACTAAAATTCCTTCAGGAACCCACAATGGCCTCGGAGAAACTGTAGTTCCAACATCAAAGCTACAATTACTATACAGAAGTTCATGCACAAGTTATTTGACTTCGCTTGGCAACCTCCAGATTCTCAGAAACCACTGCAGTTAAATTCGGATCTTCAAACCCAAGCTCGGCACCCAGTCTGCAATGAGGTATGGATTCAGCAGAAGAGAAAAAAGCAACTTCGAAAGGAAAATGAAAAAGTAATGTGTCGGAGCGGTTTTAGGGAGGGAAAGCTCTAGAATTGAATGGCCTAGTGTTCCACCATGCCTAACTGAAAATGCGCTTCTAAAAGAAAATTGGTCAAATGGGAGATGGCCATTTTCACATTCCCCGTTAGATCAAAGTGAAATGCTAGCATAGAGACCATGATGATAAATTTAAATTTTACTTACTTTGGATCCAGCACCAATTTCTGGACCTCTTTAATAGCCGAACTAGCTGCATATAATGAGATCTTCCCCACCTGATTGAAAATGATGGTAAAGTTGGTGAACTTACTAGGACAAAAAGGTCTAACATACATGCCTCGTGATTAAAGACGCAAAAAAGAAGCAAGAATACTTTTAGGGAGAATTTTATCAGCCTGACCTCCAAAATTTGAAGTTTTCCAACATGGTCATTTGGAAGACGATGGATATCTTCAGCCAATCTTACAGCCTCCCCCACACTTTCCGGAAATAAGAAGTCAAATCCTAACTGAACATTGGACTGAAAGTTCAACAAGAAGGAAATAAGTCAGTTTTAATATAGCTATATAAGCCAAATAATAAACTTCTGAATGTGATAAATATCATAAAAACTTAAATACACTAAGGTTTGAGTTTATTGAGTCTCGCCAATCCCAGCCTGCTAATTAAAAGATACAGATTCATTCAACACTTAAATGCATTTTTTCCATTAACATTCCATAATAATGCACCTTCCGTGGAAGAAATCATATGTTCCATAACTTCAAATTAGATACTACAGGAACTATGTCCAGAGTTTATGAACTACACTCGATTATTAATTTTCAAAAATTATTACATCGGACATACTCAATGACATCAAACATCACCTTCTAGCAGGATTTTGCGATAAAATTACAGAACTTAAACAAACACTGAAGTTTATTTATCAGAGAGACCTACCTGAAGGTTCCTCACTTGAAAAGGGCAACCAGCAGGGAGAAACACAGCTTGCCCCGCATGCTGTTCAAATGACCATGGCACCACTCCTGTAAAAGAAAAGGACCAACAGTTAACACTTCATCATCATCTACTATATTAATGATTCTATAATAGCTACAAAAATAAAATATTGAAATTCTGACTGCACTAAAAATTAGAATAAGGTTTTCCAGGGAAACTTGTTTTAACCCAGACATCAATTTAATCTAATATAAAATCGGTTTAAAACTTTTTTACAGAAGTAGGTTGTTATCCTTACCAAATTCTTGCCTAAGTTTTCTCTTTTGATGCTCATTCAGGTACACCACTTCATCATACAGAGGACACATCACCTAAAAATGAAAATAGAAATTCATCAACATGCGCTTTTATGCAATGTGTTAAAAATGTTGCTTTTACAACTAAGACCATAAACTTACAGAATCACTTACTGCACTTTCAGGCTTCCCGAAATCCTTCCAATGCTTTTGCAAAAACTCAGTTAACTTCGGAACATCCTGTCGACGAAAGACGTCCCAACAAGCTCCTGCTTTAGGATTGCCTATCACATCCCTGCTATCCCCATTTAACTGTTCAAAATCTACAGATTTCTCTGCAATCATTGTATTATCAGTTTCTTGATCCTCATGTACATCAGATGCGCTCTTAGATTCATCATCCATATCAGGTCCATCAGTAGATAAATAACGTAATCCTTTCTCATCTGATCTTGTTTCGGGATCCCCCAAGGACTCATTTAACTCAGATTCTCCATTGGATTTGTGTATGACCCTTTTTGTCTTCTGACCATTTACCTTCACATGCATGCACCAACAAATACACCTAAAAAACAACTCAACTTTAAATTCGTACATTTTACCACAGAATATTCAAATTTAATTTTAAGCATTACAAAAAGGTCTTGGTGGTTGTCCAGACTTTTTTAATGAATCAATAGATAATTAAATTCATTCTCTTTCAGATTAAAATATTTATGCTCGTATTACACAAAAAGAGGCCTTGATCTTGCATGTATGATAGATTAGGAATTGCAAAACGTGATGGAGTAAATGAAAACCCAAGTCATATTCAAGCATTAAATTCCAGCATATAACAGAGATTAATCCTTTGATACACTTTTAAGACAAAAATAATACAATCATAGAACGCTTCAGATGCACAGTCATTGTAATAATTATTTCAAAACTGAATTTCTTTTCATTTTTTTAAAAAAAAATACACAAATGTTAGTCAAGGACAGGGAAAATGCAACTTACCATATCTCGCATTTTGAAATGGAGATTGGTTATTGAATTCCCTCTATCAAGTTCTTCATAGGCCCCATAAGATATGTAAATCTTAGGTCCAGCATCATTTTGCAGGGAATAATGGGGCAATTTTGCAGCAACATTTAGGAGACCCAGCCTAGAATGAATGTACTCAAGTAAAGGAAGTTTACGGATAAACTCAGGTCTCTGGTACATCAAAAACTCTTCTGAAGCACTGGGAGAAGGCCAATCTTTCAACTTCAGCATTTCTGTGGACCCATTTTCATGTGTCCGTCCCTCCCTTTGTGTATCCTTTGATGAATTGATCTAGCTCAATATCAACCTGACATCATTTCAAACCCAACACGTATCTATAAGAACATGTGACACAAAATATCAATTAAATTAAAAAGATAAGAAGATCACACACATATAAGAAGCAGCATAGAGCCTACCTCCGACCAGCCTAAGCAATCTATGGCCTTCACCATTCTGGTCTCGTCTTTTATTTTCTCATCTTCTGTTTCCTTAATTCCTCTCCATATATCCATCAGATCCCAACCTAAAATGGATGAGTTGTCAAATACCTCTTTAACAATCACAGGTTCACCCTTGGTCCAATGCTTTCTAAAATCAGCAATCCCTTCTTTAATATCTAGAGATGATGGGCAGTATAAAAGATTATCATCACTACCTTCTCTGTCAGCAAACTGACAAAGTCTGGGATTATTCAATTCAGTCTTTTCTGAATTTTCAACATCATAAACCTTAAATCCACTAATCATTTCCTCTACATTCTTAACCAGTTTTGCAACCCAATTCTTCTTAAAAATACGATTTAGGTTCAATGAGTGATTACCACAACCACCATGTTCCTTTGGAGGACACGGAATACTGCTATCACTGTTGGCTTTCCAACCAGAGAACTTATGCAAGAAATTTAGTTTCAATTTAGATGCTTGTCCCATAGAAGTTTCTTTGTCTTGAGTTCTCTCACCCATCTCATTTCCTATATCTTCAACACCGACAGAAGATACATTCCGAAGATCTTGACAGCAATGGAGACACAGATCATATGAGCAATTTGCACAATGCCAATGATAATCAACAATTGGCATCCTACAGAAGTTGCTGCAAAAAGGCATAGTAATGAACTATACATCCTTAGTACAATAGATATGAGAATGCGTTAACCGTACTTTTGCACATTTAATTATTAAACCTCGCCAAACGAACAGAAAATTAACCTATTAAACTAACCAGACTAAGTGAAATGATTTTAAAATAGCCAGTAAACGTTATTACATACCAGCACATCTGCTCATCTGAATTCACCTTTGCCCTAAGAAGATCTATTTCAGTTCCTGAAAAACATATGCAACAATGGTTAAATAAGGACATATAATCTCAGTAGAAACTTGAGCTTAAACACCCTTTAATCAACAAGCATCTTACTACGAAGTTTTCTTTCCAATTCCACTTCAGAACACTGTTCCTGATGGATCTTCTTAATGACAGGAAGCAACGAAGACAAAAGACAGTAGTGATACTGTAGCTTGTCCAGGACAGGTATTTCCCGTATCCTTACCTGCACTCAATGAAAAGTAAATTATTCATCAAGAAAATATTAAACTGTAAAACATCAATATCTATTATTTAGATATACAAGCCCTTTGAAAGAGAGAAAATACCTTTATCATGTTATCACCTCGTAGGCATGCCTTGCAATTACAGGAACCACGACATGCAGGACAAGCCTTCTCAATTTCTTCCAAAGGGACGTGTGAGTACCCACAAAGATAGCATAAATACATGCTGTAAAACAGGAATGTGGGAATTTTTAACTAACAGTTCAATACACCATGTAGAAACACAGCTGTCACAATATCCTCTCTTTTCACATTTGAGGCATGAAGTAACTCTCTCTCTATCATTCCGCCAGCATTGATGGCAAGTTTGCCCAACAAAAACTTCTTCAGAGGAATCTTCAAAGTCATCCTAAAATCAGCAACATAAAAAAAAACAGAGGAATAAACATCATAAAGCATGAAAGGAACTCAGCAAATCTGCTGCAATATCTTGCAGAATAGAATCATAAAAAATCTAAATTATAAATTAACTATAAAACTTTCAAACTAGTTTCTCCCCTTCATAAGCAGTGGAACATAATCTATATATGTTATAGTCTTTAAGGCAGCAATATTGATGTCATGCACACAGGAAAATACCTGACATTACAAGAATAAAAACAATACTAACGCTAACAGATGCACCATGTAGTACGTTAACTCACCACCTCCATAGTAACATAATCATAGCTTCTCTGTGATTTATTCCTGGATGAATCCGCAGCAGAAAAAGATGGTGTCTTGTATGACCTCCAACTCTCTTCAAAAGGCGACTCATCTCTTTGAAAATCATCTTCCACCTTTGTGGAATTACGTGCCGAGAGATTCCTCATAGGAGGTGTCTCAGGTGAATGCTGAATTTGATTCTTAAGAGCTTTTTCTTTATGTTTCTTCCCGGAAAGCGGAAGAGGATACTCTTCAACTTTCTTACTTACAGGTGGCACATCGAAGTCATCACTCTTGGTGTCTCCCCCGTACATCTCAGTTTCACCACCCAACTTCCTCTTTTTCTTAAGGCTAGCTCTTAATGCAGAATTGGCAGCCCTCTTTTTTGCCTGGATATAATGTTTTTCACAAACAGTTTTGTCTGGCATAGACATGGCAGTACACCTCCATTGCTTCCCATCCGACCTTTTGCAACGCAAATCGTCAGGGAACCCAACATTATCCTCACCATTACCTAAGCCTGATCTTGGATGCTCCATTGCACTTGTTTCCAATCTAATTCACTAGCAGTAAAGCATGCCCAAATTCAACCTACAAACAGTAAAACAAAGTTTCTAAATTGGCCAACTAAACGAGTAAAAAAGGATCGCCACAAACAATCAACAAGAAACAGACATATAATTACAAACCCCTTTTCGGAATTCAAAAGAAAACAAAAAATTGAGCCGACATCAGGAAACCAAAGAAGATTGGCAAGATGAAAAAAACAAGACCCAGATCATTAAAAATAGTAAAAATATCGAAACAAAGAAGCAATCAGATAAATTTTCAAAGATAACCCGTATTCTTAAACCCGGAAGTAACTTGAAAAGCAATGTAAAACAAAACCAAAAACCCAATAAATTGAGAAGAAAAAGAAGAAGATCAAGGAAGAACCTGGAGCTAGGGATTTGACAGAGTATCACACCGAAAAAAAGCAGATGCTAATGTAAAGAGGCGAGGCGAGGCGAGTCGCGACCCCCAGTTTTGTAAAGCCAAATAAACAGTGGTTGGATCGAACTGTTACTTGACTCGACTCGACTGGCTTCAACTGTAGGATTAGGTTAATTCAGACATCTCTTTGCGAAAGTTCGTATAACTAAAGTACTGAACAACTGTAAACTTCTGCCGTACCATAAACATCGGCCCCAAGAAGGGGAAAAAAAGAATTATTTTAAATTTACAAAATCCTTCCGAACATTTAAATTCGTTTACAGGTTGGATTATCAACCTGGTTAGAATAGGGTTTAATTTGAATTCAGATTAATCTAACTGGATATTTGAATTTAGTTATAGAACCATGAGTAGATTCATGAAGACGCCTATCATTTTAGGCTTTTTTTTTAACTATTTAAAAAAGTTAAATTATTTTTTCATGGTAAACGTTTTTCTCACTCATATTTTGATTACTGAAGTTTAATTTTTTTCAATTTAATCATTGGATTTTAGATATTAGATTTTTTGGTCACTTCGTAGGGGTGCTTATCGAGCGAGTCGATCGCGAGTTGAATAGTGCTCGACTCGACTCAATAGTCAGTTAGTTCGACAAAATTTGCTCGACTTGTGCTCGTTAAAAAATTTGTTGCTCGTTAAACTCTCCACAACCCGAATTTTGTCCATCCCAAAATCAGACTATCTCGGATCAAGAATGTAGGCGAGGTATACAATAGACCCATTCTTGATCATCTTATCGGCTTTGAGAGCCGATATCACATTAGACAGAAAGACCTATGAGCTCTCCGATAAGAATAATCTCACGATCATCAAAAGTTTTCAGAGTTGCCCTCTTCCTTTCATAATCCAGATTAACTCGGTGCACGGATAACCAATCCATAACGAAAATAAGATCCAACTCCCTAAAAGGTAACTCTATCAGATTGGCTGAAAAGATTTCCCCTTGAATCTCAAAAGGACAATTTTTGTATACTTTGGTAACCTCAACCGGATTACCCAATGGGCTATGAATAGTGACCGCATTCTCAATATCTTTAACATGGATTTCAAGTCCCCCAAACACAGCACTTGCCACATACGAGTGCGTCGAACCATTATAAAGCAGAGCAAAATAAGAAATAGAATAAAAATAGAAAAGATACCAGCAATGACGTCTGGCTCATCTCGGCCCTGATGTTTCCTAGTAGAGAAAACCAACTTTGGATGTCTTACCCCTGACTCAGCTACTCCTTTACTCTGAGTTAGCATGCCCCTTACTAGCAGTACCAGAAGTAGTAGATCTAACATGTCTTCTACCCCCATAAGGTGTATGCACTGATGCCTGAGGCTGGCCCGAAACATAAATAGTTATCGGTGGCAGTAGACAATCACTAAAAAGATGCTCAAAATAACCACATCGAAAACAAGCCCCAGTATTTCTCCTACACTCTCCAGCATACAATTTCTTGCAAAATGAACACTTTGGCACCCTACAAGAACCAGTCGAACCACCCGCACTAACAGTCAAAACAGTAGATGTCGTTGGCCTCGCTATGGAATAACTGATGATCGGGTTCATCTCTAGCCCTCTTCCTAGACTGATTCCTCTAACTATGCTGAACTGATGCAGTCAATTACTTCTTAGCTCGATCGGTACTCTGAGATCCCTGTTATTCATTGAGTGTCTCTTATCTCTCAGCGGTCCTAGCCCGAAAAGTAACTCTTTGTACATCGTGTCTTGGTGCAAAGCAACACCTGTCTTAATCGATAGTCGAAATCCTTTCAGAAACCAGTCACATTTGTCTTTCTGCATACTGAATCTGCCTCATAAATTCTATCTCATAATCATTCACTGACATGTTGTTATGCTTCAAGTTCATAAAATCATCACAACATTTCGTTAGATATTTTGCTCTAACATATCGATCTCGGAATGACTGTAAAAAATACTCGTATGTGATTTGAATGGCTAAAATAGTATCTTTCTTTGCCTCTTACCCATTTCGGGCTTCACCCTTCAGCAGTGATACATAGGCCCTCAACTTTCGGTCAGCGGGATGGTTTATTTAAACAAACAAGCATTGCAGCTTCTTCAGCCAATACTCAGCATCAGCTGGATCTGTACCAGTCTTACCCTTAAACATGGTTATCCCGGTAGCTAGAAACTCGGTAGATATGGGTTTCCTCACATCCTCTAACTGACGGAGGTAATGTGTCAACTCTCAATTCATTGTGGCATTGTCCATCCTAACAGTCTCACTGTCCCAAAGTCATGTGGATCATCACTCTGAGTCTGTTGAATAGGTGGATTCCCACCTCCAGTATGATGTACTCCAGTTTGCTAAGCTTCAGTATGATCCTCAGGTTGGTCATCCCCATCAACATCATGTATCTCGTTATGGTTATGTGTCTAATCAATAGGGGGCAATAGACCACTCTCTAAAGCCACGATACGGCCTCAGCCACGACCACGACCGGTCACTAATCCAGAGCTCCTACAAGGTGGCATACTAATCTATCTACAAAAGGAAAATAAACCTAGAATTAGAGTTAGTACTTGGAGTTTCTATTCAAAATATATCAATTCTTTAAAATAATATATTTATCAAAAAATCTTATTTTGCCAAAAAATATTTTATATGCATCAAAAATTGTTTTCGGTTTAAAATTTGATGTGAGCCTCATAGTTCGAGGGTTGAACCTAGGCTCTTATACCACTAAATGTAACTCCCTAAACACGACTTGGAAGAAAATGCCAAATTTAGGTTGTCGTGCTTGAAAACTTGTCCCTCAAGAAAATTGTTTCAAGTTTAAATAATTTAAAATACAAAATAATTGTTAACATAAATATTCTCAATAATGTTGCATTTATTATAAAACTCAATCGTTTAAATAATGTTCCAATAAATAATAGTCCGATAAAAGGATGAGATCCTCCAAGTAACGTAACACCTAGGGTCTGAGTATCTGAAAAAAGAACTAAGGGGGAGTAAGCTATAAGACTCAATGTGTCTCTAAAGTATAGATAAATATAAACGCAAAATAAAGTGACCAGATCATCATGCTCAATCTCAATCAAACATATAGATATATAAATACTCATGGTAGGATGCACTAGACACGATGAATGCACCTAGCTACATAACACCACCTGAAGAGTAAGTTACCTAGAACCATTCTCTATGTCACACCATCTGAAGTGAAATTGAGCCCGAAGGGTGAAAACACTGATCTTCCCCGTACAAGTCCCAACCTACATAATATGACATGATATCTCAACTTCTGAATCTGAATACATTCCCGTTTGATTAACCAGGATGCATAACACAATAAGTCTGGTATTTATTTAGTCTCATTCTGGTATATGATGCATGGCATGGCATCATACAAGTCATAACACTCAAATCACAATTCATATATATATATATATTGCACAAAAATATGTAGCATAAGAAGAGACACACCTTAGGGGGCTAATAACTTAACGATGAGAGGATCGTCTCCCACACTCAGATCTAGCACTAGGTCGGACAAAGTCGACACCTACGGAAATAGTCAATACATTAGAATCTACTACTACGCCATAAATAAACTTTAATAAACTAAATGGTATTCACGTAAAGATCTAGGAGGTTGTACGGCAGTAGTCTGCACAAGGGGAGAAGGAAGAGAAATGTCGGTCTCCAACTCAATGTCACTTGATCAAAATAATATTCTGAATCAGATTTTGATATACATAATTCTTTCAAATACTAATTAAAAATAAATGTAAATAGTAAAAATAGGCTTTCGGGTTTGAATTTGAAAAAACGGGTAGCGAATTTGGAATCATGACGTCAAAAATTGTAAAGTCAACTTTGACTGAAAAAGTCAACACCAAAAGTCACCAGTCAACGGTGGCGGTCAACAATCAATGGTTGGGTCAAATTTAAAATTCGATTCAAAGAAATGATTGACTCAGTTTGGTTAAAGTTAACGATTCGAGTTTGGTCAATAGGTTAGACTTGGGTAAATGGTTTAGTATGGTCGATTTGGTTCAGATGAGTACGGGTTTGGGCTCTACTGAGTTAGGCCAACTCTCTTGGTAATTCACACAAACAAGCCTTTCGGTTGGGCCCAACTAAACTTCACACAACACCCACATATAGCCACATCCGTCACTCTTTTCATTATCTGAAACTAGGGTTACTAGAACCCTCGACGACTACATATTCTGGTGACCATAATGGCCAAATTCTGACCAAAACACAAGGAAAACAAGATTAAAAGTCAAGATTGAGTTACAACCAACCCAAATAAATTGAAACTCAAAGGAAAGCTTACCTAGAACCAATTTTAAAGGGATTCAAAGATGACAGTAGTACAAGGGAAAAATAATAGGATTCTGAATGGTTTCCCTCATTAACGACCAGCAGAAATGAAAATGAAAATGATGGGTTTTGATCAAAACACAAGGGGGAGAACGATGGTGTGGTTGGAGTTCTGAACGAATAGAGCTAAAGAGCTCATCAGAGTGTGAACGAAAAGATGAGGGTGAAGGGTTGTTGATATTCGAGAGACGAAGAGATGAGAGTTTGGTGGCTGCACAAAATGGCAGATGAAGAGCCCTAATTCTAAAAGAAGGTTTAAATATCCAAATAAAATAGGTAAATCATGAAGCAAGGGTCTCAACTTTTACTCGTTTTACAACACGGCCCCCATAGTTTTGATTTTAACAATTAGGATATTGAATCTGATATTAATCCTAAATTGATTTAGGGTTTTTAACTTAAATTTTCTAAATTCTAGGGTTTTCAATTAAGGATTTTAAAATTTAGGGTTTTAGATTTGAGAAAATTGTGGTGTTACAGATGATATTATTTTTGGTTCTACTAATGAGTCTCTTTGTCAAGATTTTGCTAATTTAATGCAAGGTGTGTTTAAGATGAGCATGATGGGGGAGCTCTCATTCTTTTTGGGCTCTAAATTAAACAAAGAAATTATGACATCTCCATCAATCAAGCAAAGTACGTGAAAGATATGCTCAAGAAGTTTGGTCTAGAGAATGTCAAACCTCAAGTCACTCCAATGAGCACTTCTACAAAGCTAGACAAAGATGAAGGAGGTAAATGTGTCGATCTTAAATTTTATAGATCTATGATAGGTTCATTGTTTTATTTTACCGCAAGTAGACCATATATAATGTTTAGTGTTTGCTTGTGTGCTAGATTTCAAGCATGTCTTAAGGAATTGTAACACCCTAATTTTATCCGGTACTCGAATATAAATAAGGAAAAATAAATATGGTAAATAAATAATAATAATAAATAAATAAATAAAAATCAGCCCATTACATAAATAAATGTCTATTTACATAAATAAAGTGTCCAATTACATCTCATAAATGCCCAAAGTCTATTTACAAAACCCAAATTCCCCTTTACATCAGATTTGTACCCATTATTAAGGTTTCTCGCCCATTTTACCCTTCATATAACCCAACAAACACAAATCTAATAAAAAAAACCATGTTCCCGCCCAAATTTGTATCCAAAAGGACACATGGCAGCATGTCATTCGTCCAAATGTTCTTCAGACGGATTATGTGTTTTCTCCCGCTTAGCTGGCCATATGATGTCACCTATTACATGATTCTCTACCTACCTATAAATAGGATGAGAGAGAAATGTCAGGGAGCAATGATTAGAGCAATAATTAGGCAATTAAAGGAGAGAGTGGGAGCAAAAGCTGAGAAGTTATACTTGAGGATCGAAAAGGTCGTCGAGAACTGCAAACACCGTCGAAAAAGATGACTGAACTATCGCCGGAGCTCGCCAACATCACCGAAAGGTAGCCTTCTTCCTTTCTTTTATTACGTTCAATCAATAAAACAAAAAAATGTTAAAATTTAGGTCAAAATCTAAAAAACATAAACATATAAGTGAAAGTTAGGGCGGCTGGAGTTTATCTCTAGACACTGGTGAGGTTCAGTGAGCGTCAATCAGAGTTAAAAAGTGGGAACCGAGTAGCTTTAGGGTAAATAGTGAGGCTCTGTTGAGCCAGGTAGATTTAGGTGAAATGAGAGTAAAAAAATATAGGTTTTTGTGATTTTAGGGTTCTGACATGGTGGTCAGAGAAGTGGGGAAGATGATCGAAGGCGGTGGTCGGTGGTGGTTGACATCGCCTACGGCGGCCGGCAAACAGGTTAGGGCGATTGAAGTGGGGCAAAGTAAGATCAAGTGGTGGTCGTAGTGTTGGTTTAAGGTTAGAGTTGAGAAGTTCATGGGTTTTGAAAAGAACATGTATGAACATTTAGGAGGTTTAGGGCTATTTGATCTTGAAAAACAAGAGAAGATGAAGGTTTTCATGTTTATGGGGATTGAATGGAAAAAAAATAAAGAACATGGGATGAATATGAAGTAAAAAAGTAGGTTTGATCATTGGGAAACAAGAAATGATGAGGATTTGATGTTTGTGGTAGATCAAATGAGGAATTTTGGATGAATTTGAGGAAGAACATGGATGAACTAGATATGTTTGATCAAATTTCGGGAAAAAAATTTGGGAATTTTTTTTTGAGTTGAGAGAATTGAGGAAAGAGAGAGATGAGAGAGAGAGTGAATTCGGTGTTATGAACGATTCAACTCGGGCTAAGGCTATTTATAGCCGAGTTGAAACGGTGCCATTTTGGCACCGGGTCGAATAAGGTCCGCGCCTAGCAAACGGGTCAGGTGAAGAGATCTGCACCTTACTTCTCAGATCTTCTTATTTTCAGCTTTTCTTTGTGGCATTATTATATGAAAACCCTTTTTAAATATTTATTGATGAAAATGACCATCAACCGATATTATTTAGAAAAATAACCCCAAATCATCCACATAAGCCGAACTCGCTTTTTGTGGAAAGCGAGTTCGAACTTCGCTTTCTACAAAATGCGAGTTTCGTGTTGAATAAGATGGTAAAAAGAAAAAAAATTAATTCCCCGCCTTTTTTAACATGGAACTCGCTTTCTATAAAACGCGAGTTTGCCTTACGTAGACGCTTTGGGGGTAATTTTTCTAGATAACATTGTCAGAGGGTCATTTAAGTAAAAAACTATTAAAAATGGTTTTTATATAATAATGCCTTTCTTTTTTCCCTTCATTCAATTTAGTCCTTAATTCCCCCCAACTAAGCCCAACAGCTTACAATTCTTATAATTTTATCCTCAATCCTTTGTAATCCTTTCAATTTGGCCATTAAATTAAAAAATAGTTTTTAATTATATTCAAATTAATATTTTTTATTTAATGTTTAATTTATATGTGTGATGCATATTTTTTAAATTGTGCATATAGTTTTAATGATTAGATAATTTAATCACCTGTTTTAATTAATTGTTAGAGCCTTAGATTTTAAGTTCCTTAATTAGAATTAAATAATAAAATTAGAAAAATCATTGTAGAAATTAAATGTATATTAAATAGAAACTTTGGGGCCCAAATTTGGATGGTGTTCCATTGCTTGCAATGAGGTGTTATCTCAACATTGGTATTAAAGAGGTATATTTAGTATACATTTCCATTTATAATTAAATAATGACATAGTTAGTTTAATTAGAGCCTTAATTAGGTTAAGACTTTAATTAATTAGAATGACAAATTGATTAGGAATATTATTAATTTAAGCGCTTTAATATATGGATAATGCTCAAACAATTGGTGTTATCTCATGAAAGTCTTTAAATTAAATAATATTTATAGTTTAAATAATTTTAATTAATTAGAGCTACCTTAAGTTTGTACTTAAAATGAACAAGACAGTAATAAATCATGCATTCAAACCTTTTATGTTGGAAATTTATTTTTGGATATGAATAGGAGTGCCACTTAACGAGGTGCTTTTAATCTCATATTCGGATAAAATAAATCTCCTTATAAAAGGATATCTCCATTTGGAATTTAAATTCATTTAATAATCAAGGGTCAAATCAAATTCAAATAATTATTCGAAATGCCAAAATGCCACATAAAATTAAGGTACCGATAACGGGCATTTGTGGGGTGCTAATCCTTCCCTACACGTAACTGACTCCTGAACCTAATTTTTAAGAAAACAAATCTCTGGTTTGTTTGACGGTGTCCGGTTTACCTCAAAGTGATAGGTGGTGACTATATTTTTTTTCAAAAGGAAACAAAAGGCAAGTTTAATTAAAAATGGATTAATTGATTTTCCAAAATTAAAATGAAAATGGTTTAATAGGATTAATTTAAAACCTAATTTTCATGATTAATGAGAGGAAATTCAATTTAACAAGAAACCTTAATTTTTCAAAATCAAATGAATTGAAAAGGGTCAAAACCCTAATTTTATAAAAATCAATCGTCGGGCTATTTTACGCTCAATTTCAAAAATGGTCGCAACAGTTTGGCGACTCCGCTGGGGACTTTTTTAAAAAAACTGAGAGTCGGGCCTAGTTAATTTTACGTGGCATTTTGGCATTTTAGGACGGTAATTTGAATTTAATTTTTCAAAAATTATTGGATGGATTTTTAGAAAGAATAGAGATAGCTTTTCTTGTATGATATAAACTGTCATTTATGCATAAGCCTTCTACCCGGGCTTTCCATCCTTAAGTGGGAGTGAGGCATGATCCTACGTGAGTTATCTAGCTCTGTGATCGGAATTTTATCCTCTTTCCTGTATACCAACCTTATATACCATGAGGTTACACCTCTGCTATAAAGGGTCGTATACTCCCGAATCGATATCTTGCTGTCGCAGTAGACGATAACGACAATTCGGGTACCCAATGTCTAGAACAAAAACCACATGTTGTAATCTAGAAACCTACCCTATTAGAGCCAGACAGGGACCTAGGACAGGGTGTTTTCGATTTATATACACTTCTCTGGTTATTTTTGTGCACAATATAAATTGTTCTCTGGTTATTTTTACGTAATATAAATTGTTTTCTTTTATAGCAATTATTTTTTCTTACAATATTATTTCACCATAATGTCACAGTTTTTCTGTGTTTTGTTTTTTTGTTTTTTATATATCTCTTATATATGTTACATCACATTGCATTCATGAGAGGTATCGGTTTGAGGATTAGTCTAGTAGGCAGTGGTCATAAGCTGAAGGGTCTGATAGACAAGTGGAGGACAATATGTCGGTGTGGACTTGATTCGAGAAGACTCGGTACAATAAGAGAGAAAATATTTGTAATACCCCGAAAATATTTTTTAAGTTAGTTAAGGATTCATATGAAGTTTGATCCGAATCTGAAAAGAATAAGGCCTAGTGACCAAAATGACACTTTAGTAAAAGTTTGGGGACTAAAATGTAAAATATCAAGTAAGTGATTTTATTCAGTATAATGGTAAATCTGATCAAAATAAGAATTTTGATATCAGATTTGGGAATTAAGATGCAGTAGAAAGTATCGAATTTGGATCGAATAAAATTATTAAGCGTGCTCAAGCCAGAGTAGCACTAAGATGGGTGACCTCTATGAAGGTCCCATATCCTTGTTTTTGATCGATATAAATGACTCAGAAAAATTAGGAATAATTCGTATGAATATCTGTTAAAGGAATTTTAAGGAAAATTTTTATCCGATAGAGATTTCGGGTAATTATCAGTATTTTAGACCAAGTCAAATTTTTGGAGTTTGACTCCATAAATATGAGATATTTATTATGACAATATTATTTATTTATGGAATTTTATAGATATGAGATTTTTGGATTAGATTCGATTGTTCGATCAATGGAAAATCGTATTAGGTGATTATCGAGTAATTGGATCGAATAAAAATCATAAAATAAAATTTTATGATTTCTTTGGGAATGGCCGGTTATGAAGGAACCAAATTGGTTCAAATTTAATGGATTAGCAATTTTAAAGAATGATTGTAAATTAGGATGTAATCGAGGGACAATTTAGCAAAATAGATTAAAATGAATTTAAAATTCATTTTAATCATACAAGTGGCAAAATAAGAGTAAAATGAATAAAATTTTTAATTCATTTTAATCATACAAGTGGAAAAATAAGAGTAAAATGAACAAAAAAATTTGTTCATCTATTTTCCTTCAAACCGCGGGAGAGAGGAACAAAGGGAGAAGAACAAAACTCAATTTTCAAGTTTGATTTGGAAGGTTTACAAGTAAGATTAAGGTATGATGCTTTGGAAAAAATAATCTATGCTTAATTCTCTTCCTTTTGGTAGTAGTATTACATAGCAAAGTGAAGTATAGATTATGTTCTTGAAAAGAAAGAAAATTGAATTCATGAATACATGATGGAATTAAACTTTGATTTGAGTAGATTTGATGTTGTAGGCATGAAAACAAGCTTGAATTAGAATTAAGTTTATTTTTAAGAACATAAACCCTAACCCTAAGTTTTTGGAATTTGGTTAGAGAATTGAATCAAGAATGAAAATGAATAAATTATGATGCTGTAAGCTTGATTTTTGAAGTCCGGATAAAGAAATTCTCTATTAGATTCCAAGTGACCAATTCGGCTAGAATTGGAAATATAGGGAAATTATTGTGAAATTTATTCTAACATTAGAATTGATGAGATTATGATTAAATTAGCTTGATTTGGTAATTTAGGACCAAAACGAAAATATTTGGAAAGAGAGGGACCATTTCGGCTTGATGAAGAAATGAAGGGGATGATTCTTGAATTGATAAATTAATATGCTGTTGATGAATATTTGATAGAATTAGTGATTCAAGCATGATAGAGAGTTAAAATGATTGAAATGACAAGAAAAGAAATGGTGAATGACCATTTCGAAAATGAGATTTGTTGGTAAGGGACTAATTCGGCCAAAGCTCGGAAGTTAAGGGAAAATTTATAGAAATGTTAGAAATGAATAATTAGTTGATTCGTACATGAATTCAAGTACAAATGTGGAAGTAGTGACTAAAATGTCATTTTAACAAAGTTTACAGTCTAAAAGGATATTAACCCAAAGTGAACAAGTAGTAATAAAATTGTTCTAATTTGAGCTTGAACAATTGTTTGATGTCCAAAATGGTCACTAAGGACCTTAGGACCAAGTCGGCAATCACATGAAAATTGGAGGAAAATTTTAGAAATATTTTATATTTGGATAATTATGTTTTGTAAATTAAGTTAACAATGTTAGATTTGAGTCTAACAAAAGTATGATAATGTATGTATTCGATTGGTCTTTTACAGTTCCGAGGGAGACACAAATATTAGAGGAAAAAAAAGGGTTATCAAATAAGCTTAGTGAGGCTACTTTTACATCGCTACAGGTGAGGGCATTATTTATGTATATGTTATTTTTAAAAAAAGGCAAGACTTGTGATAAGTCGACCCTAATATAGAAATGAATTACATTGTTTTGAAGCATATTGATTTGATGCATAATACATTAATGGAAAGTACATGTGAATGGTTATGATGAAATATTGGATGTGAATTTCCTGTTTACAAGAATGATGATGATTGATTAATAATGAAATAAAATGCCCAAGTATTATGTTATGAGAGTCCATGGTATAGTTGGATATCCATAGAGTCCTTAGCAGATGCATCATTCAAGTTATGTTATGTATACATGTTTTTGTGACTACGATAGTGTCACATACACCTTGGGGACCCAAGCCCTTTGGTATGCACCCTGGGGATCCACGCCCATAGTTCTAATGGCACTAACGAGGTGCTTTTATGAGGAGCAAAGAGCGTCCTCGAGTACGTACTCATTTACATGTTCACGTTAGACACTCCGGTCTTTTATTCATATAACTCGAGTACCTTGATCTCATATTATATAATTTGGGCTATCTTTAAATAATGTTATACTATAAATGATTACATGATGACTGAAGAATACTGATAGCATGATATTTATATTTGTTTTATATTATGATATAAACTGTACTGGGATTGCTTGCCAAATTGCAGGAACTGTATTGCCTCTCCATATGATATACTATACTGTATTATTACATTCTTTTATTTTAATAGATTTAATTGCCTCACTAAGTCTATAACGTGTGTTCTATTTCACACGTAGGTTCTCCGAATTAGTCTAGCAAGGAGGAGTTGTTCTTTTAAAGTAAAGTTACTATAGTAAGTTACAGTAGGTACATCCTTATCGTAGTTTGATAAACTAGTGGGCATGTAAATATTTTTAAAGTGAATTGTTCTGTATAACTAAGTTTTAACCTAGATTTATGATAATATAGATGTATTATCTTTGAAATTATGGACAACGGATATTGGTAAAGTAAATAGATCTAGTAAAAGTACCTTGATTATTATTTATCGCGTAACAATTTCAAAATCAAGCAAGGGTCTAAGCAACACACATAGTTTTCATCCTAAATTGTATTTTTATTTTATTAATTGACTTATAAGTTTTACAAACCAATTCAGGGTTGAAACTAGGTGTGTCTGCATGACATTGTTTTAAATTAGAAACAGAGAAAGGGCTAACCACTGGACTAGTTAAGCAAGAATAATATAAAAAATTTTACAAGTTAAGTTTTCTGAATATGACTTTGAACATCTTTAATGTATATTCGGCCTACGAGTATACGTTAAGGGTGTTACAATATCAGTGAAAACTATGTATCAGTAATACAAGATTGTACCAGAAAATTCTGAGCATAATGAATGTTTGCCAGAACCACGTTTAATTTGGGAACCATGGGATGGTGGCATGAAAAATAATTTCCAGCAAGATTTCTGGGATATAGCATTGCTGTTAGACATTCAAATGGATCAAGAGTTGTTTAGGGCCATGACCCATTTATGAAGCCCAATATAATTATTTATTTTCGGGAGGATAGATGTGACACCAACAATAAAGAAATAAGAGGCTTTGTTACACTACTCTAGTGGTAAAAAAGGACAAGGTTTATACAAGGCTCAACAACAGTTCAAGTTTCAAGATAGAGTCAGCGGCAGTTTCAGAGATAAACGAGACGTAGTAGCTGAAAAGGCAATGGTAACCAGAAAGAGGAAAGATAATAGATAAATTGAAGGGGGCATTCAAGGGCTGTTGTTGACAAGTAAGAACTCGAGGAGAAAGAGAAAAATTTGAACTCAAAGTCGATATCCAAGTTCCACTGATAATGAGATTTATCGAAGGATATTATAATTAGGGAAAAGGATCGATCTTCGATAAGAAAATAAGGTGTTGAGAAAGAAAATGATAGAATTAGAAAACACAGTGCAACATTTGAAAGACTAGCTCGTAAGTTTTGAAGAGGTACCACAATGAAGGATAAAACACTGAAAGTCAAGCAGAGGCAGTAATCCAGGAACAGAGTTGTGAAATGATTAACTTTAGGAGCCAAGTGCGGGGAGTCGCTTGGCATGTAC
Organism: Hibiscus mutabilis; assembly: GCA_019671005.1. Lineage (NCBI taxonomy): Eukaryota > Viridiplantae > Streptophyta > Magnoliopsida > Malvales > Malvaceae > Hibiscus > Hibiscus mutabilis. The sequence goes on along the minus strand of CM033719.1, from coordinate 22,791,527 downwards.
AAATTTTGTTCGATGAAGTCAGAAACCTGCAACAACATTTTGATATTGACACCGAGCTAAGACAGATGTTGACTCAGAGGCTGAACAAAGTGATCAACCAAAAGAGCTGGAGCTAGTGAACATATTGGCTTCTCCTTGTATTATACTTTCTAGTTAAATGGGTGTTGTTCTAATGACTAGTTCTTGAAATCGATACCTCGTGCATTCATGCATTACATCATTTAAACATTATATAAAATAAAAAATATTGCACTTTTGTTTAAAATATTTCATTTTTTAAAAGTAGCATTGCATTAGTTAAAATTTATGTTCTAAAAAGCGTGGGTAACAAACTTATTAAGGTTGAGCAGTCTCAAAAGTTGTTGAGGGCCACTTGGATCGAATGAAGTAAAATATTGATCAGTCCGAGAATGAGATGGAATACGAGCTATCACTTTGTTTAGAATCAAAAAGGTCAAGAAAGGAAATATTCTAGATGAAGTACCGACATAGGTGATCAAGATAGAAACTCATCTCACATAAGGGTTTAGTCTGAAAGGACTCTTCATGCAAAAACAATCAAAAAGAAAAAGTCAAAAAAGAGATAAAAATAAAAAGCAAAAAAAAGATGAGTAAGTTCGGATCAATATAGTTGGGGGCATTTGTAAAGAATCTAGAATATCTGAGTTTAGATTATAAAGAAAATAATGGAATGTTTGACTTAGAGGAACTTGTGAAATTTGAAAATGCTAAATTGAAGAAAGCCAGTGGACAGGCATAGAAAGATTGAATGAAGTCAAATTCTAGAGTATGGTCAAAAGTCTTGCCGATTAATGGTTCAGTGGAAGTCAGAGGACATAATGATCCTTATATAGACGAGGGGCAGAAAAGTATTTCTCTAAAGCGATGAATGCCAAGGTCAGTTGAAAATTGAAGTTTGCTTACAAAGGAATTGATTGCAAGAGGAGCAAAATACAGATACAAGATAAAGAGACGAAAGAGTTTAGTCAAAAAAGGGAGACAATTGTTCCTATCCAATGCCATATTTAGATTTGTAGCTCTACCCTATACAAAATCACTTTCTGATAATGGTCCCACTAAAGTTTTTTGGTCTCATCAGGACTGGGTATTTATGTTTCGAAAGTAAAGAGCCCGGTTAATCAAAGACTATCATTTGCTAAAATAGTTGAGATAGAAGGAAAATAACATAAGCTATGATGAACTTTTATGAATAACTCGTTGTAGTCCGGGGTCTACTAGAGTCAAAGGAATTTTGGAAGTTGACACTAAACGACAACCCATTAAGATATGTAACTTAAGAAGTAGTCCTCTGATTGGAGTCAAATCAATTGGGTTGCCTAAAAAACAAATGCAAAAAGTTTTCAAGCAATGAAAGAGAAGGGAAATAGAGTGAAATTAATTGAAAACCATCAGTGGACATGCCAATAAAAGTTTCCAACATATCCAGCTAGCATTTGAGCACATCAAAGTTTATCTATATATCAGTCAGAAGATGTTATTAATTTTCACATACAAATGATTGAATATTCTACGAGATAGAGCAAGCAATTGATTGAAGAAACAAGGAAACTCGTACATAAGATAGTCTCAATTCAAGATTCGGTGAGAGCGTCAAAGCATAAGCAAGATGAAGCATGTGTTTATGCTGGTGAAGGAAAAATAAAGAATTACCGACATAATTAGAGTAGATGAAATTCACTCAAGTTTTTCTTGATTAATGACTGACAATTAAACCACAAGAGAACTGTCAGCAGTTTTAGGATCGTTGCAGAGTAATACCCTGAATCATCCCAATCGCTTTTGCCTACGAGCATTGGGGGTCCTTTGTAAGAGAGGCTATTTTGATTTATTTGTTTATGATGCTTGTTTCTTATATATTTTTCTCAAATGACAAACACTTTGTATTCTTTGATTCTTTTTATATTTTATTCCTTCGTTGGTATGGGTTTGTTTTGTTCTCCCATACATATATGTATATGTCTTCAATAGCACTTTTTTCTCAGGTCCATGGATATTAATTGTAAGAGTGACCTTGAATCAAATTCAAAGATCAACTTCAGGAATGTGATTCTTTTCTACTTTATTTAAGCCAACATGAAGACATTAATGAGTGTTCGGGAATAATGGGAAAAATCCCAAATGCAAATTTTGAGTGAATTGCCTCTCAAGCATTATCGGCTAAGGTATTTGAATGTAGTGATAACCCAAAACATCTTCCACATAAATGCGACTTTTCTTCGAAGATATCCAAGTATGTGAGGACATTTGACATTCCTTTAGCTCCCTTCATAATGAAAGAAAATAAAAAATATCATTTGTTATCCTCTTTGAGCCTAAGAATTTCCTTTCGTTTCAACTAAACCAAGGATCACCCCTACACTGGGGGCAAAGAGGATGAAAGTTTGTTTACAAGTGAAAAATGTTTGATTTTGATCATGCTATGATAGTAATGCCTTGTGAATCAGGGGCAAAAAAATAAAAGTGAATATATCAAGCACAAAAGCAGAAAGACATGATGACTGAAGAAGAATATTATGAATTAAGTCAAAAAAGAGAGAAAAAAAATAAAACAGTGAGAGTTTGTGTTCAGAAAGTCAGCTGAAGCAACTGAAGAAAGCACCGAAGTTGAAAAGTGCAAAAGAAAAACAATACATATATGTGAGATCTTCCATTCAAATAAGTCTCTATCTAAAGGAGCAGTGGAAGATTGAGGAAGGGAAATGAACTCTAGGGTGAAAATCCGTAAATGGACAGTCTAGAGCGATCCACACAAAAGAAAAGAAAATGAGAAAGAGAAAAGAAAAAGAAAAAAGAGCATTTCATCCGAACATATTTAGATCAGTGCAAAAATGATATTTCACTTGGAAGAAATGATCATTGGTTTCATCAACCTTAAATATTTATTTAAGCCTATATATCCTTTCTTTGGCAGTCGTGAGCCATAGCCTACATTACAAGCCTTAAAAGACCATTTTGACCATATAAGGGTATTGGGGCAAGGTGAGTTTGTCTTCATAATACATCCCGCTTATCAGGGTTAACCTTTCTTCAAGGACTTCTAGACTTCTAATGCTTGATCGAGATTAGGAAAGAGAGAAGGATTGAGCATGGAGAGAGTTAGTGAGGTAAAGAGTGCCACCTTAAATGTGATAGAATTAGGTATATGGGAAATGTTTCTCCCAAAAGTTTAATAATTTGAAATAGGTCATATTGGAGTTGATCTTTGCAATTTGGTTCAAAGGCTCTTTTGCACTTGGTACTTGGGGGCCTAATTTTATTTTTATTTTCTCATGTTTGCCATGACTTATCAAATTAGTCTATTTACTTAAAATTAATAAAATAATATTTTGAGCCTTCCACTTATCTTTTCAATAAGCATCTCGTAGATAAATCGATAGATACAATAAAAACAAAAGATTTTGTGGGTGTTACTATGATGTATTAATCCTCTAAGTGCACACAGAACATGAGGTAGCCTCAGTACTTGTTTAATGATGGAAAGTATGACTAGAAAAGACACAATTCTAAGTGCCAGAAATCTCCAAACAGAAGTTGCAAGAAAGTGATACAAGTAATTCCGGGGCAAAAAGAGAGAGCATGAGCTATATTTTGGGGCAAAGATGCAGCCAAATCAATCCGTTGAGTGTTTTTTATTCAAAAGTAAGAAAGTGAGGTGAATGTGAGCAAAGATAATAGTCAAACTCAAGCCTGAGTGGGGCAATACTACAAAAAGAACCTTACAGAACATCACATGCCGGTAAATAAAATTTACAAGCTAAAAGAAAAGTGAATCATGATCTCTTTGAGCTATGAGAAAGAATTTTGTCAAAGAAGCTTGATGAAGATATAACAAGAGTGACTTTCTAAGAAAAGAGTGATCTCTAGTATTCAAATTTTGAGAAATGCATGGTGAGACGCGGTAAAAAAGGGTCTGTGTGCTTAATCCATGAAAGGCAAGGAAGGTTCCATCAAAACGAACAAAAAAACATTGTTGCAAAAAGAGAAAAAAGGAAAAAAGAGAAAAAAAGAGAAAATCGAGGTGAAAACCTAAAAAGGCACATTGAGAAAAAGAGGAAATAAGAAGAAAAACAACCAAAGTGAAAACCTAGAAAGGCACTTTAGAGAAAAAGATACAGAGATCCTGAAGATTAAACTTGAGTGTGAGATCGGTTACGCTATCAGTTGAAGAAGTTTTAGCGAAAGACGAAGTGGAGAAATTTGGAGCTTCCCTAAAGATGAAAGTTCGCTCAAGTGGTCCTTAATTGAAAACATTCATAATTCATATAGTTAGGCATCCATAAGTAGGAGTATGCTAATTCATACATTCAAAGCATTTTTTGCATATTTTGGCAGAAATTTGCAAATTCAATCAATGAAAGGCAAAGACCAATTTATAGCTTTGAGTTTTGAGAAATTAGATCCAATCAAGAAAGAGCAGAGATATCAGAGAAAAGATCCAGTTAAGAATGAATAAATATCTTGAAGAGGAGGATCCAGCAAGAAATGAACAAAAATCTCGGAGAAGAAAATCCAACAAAGAATGCAGATTAGCAAGGATATTTCGTTTACAGAGGCAAATTTCTCCAAAATATTCCATTTATAGAGGCGGATCTTAAGATATTTTGTTTACATAGGCAGATTTCAACAAATATTCTTTTTATAGAAGTAGATTTCAGCAAGATGCTTCATTTGAAGGGGGTAGATTTCAGTAAAAGTTTCGTTTACAAAGGCGAACTTCAGCAAAATATTTGATTGTTTACACAGAAAAGAAAGTGCATTACGATCTTAAATTCTTCGGGTCATCTGTAAGTCTTTCGTGTATGATGTTAAGTCCTTTGGGTTAACATCTTCAGAAATGATGAAAATTTTTCGAGGGTTGTCAAAATAAGATGGTAGGGCATGCTATTGGAAGACACCAAGCTTTTGGGCTGACCGTTCAAAAAAGAAATGAAAAAAAAAGAAAAAAATTATGTTACTTGATCGAAAGGCCAGATAGATCAACAACGGGCATATGAGGAAGATGTTCGGTTTAATCAATCACATACATTCCAAGCACAGAGGAAATTGATCAATAGAGAGAGTGAAATAAGAGAGGAGATCTCATATGAGCTTCAAATAGAAAGATCAAGACACCTTAGACAGAAAAGTAATGACATTGTAAAACTTAGTGCTTCAAGCGAGAAATTGAAAATATTTCATATTATTTCATATTGAATTCGAATTAATTGATGATGTTTCTTTTTGCAAGATTAGTTGTTCCCCAGAAGAGAGGCGAATCAATATTTCTAGTAAAGAATCTATAGTTCCCAATGAGAAGAACTCACCCATAAAAGAATTCATAGTTCATAATAAGAAGAACTCACCAAGAAGAATTGAAGAACTCCTAATGAGAAGAGTTCGTTTGCTAAGGAATGAGAAAAGTTCCTAGTGAGAAGAGCTCACTTGTTCATGCCTCTACAGAGAGGTGGATCAGCGAAATTGAAAAACTCCTAATGAGAAGAGTTTGCTTACTGAGGAATGAGGAGTAGAAGAGCTCACTTGTTCGTAACTTTATAGAGAGGTGGACCGGTAAAAAAATGAAGAACTCATAATAAGAAGATTTCGATTGTCAATGCCTTTACAGAGGGGTAGAGTTGACATTTCCAAAAGAATAATGAGTTCATAATAAGAATAACTCACTTGTTCGACACCTTTGCAAAAATGTGGATTGTTCGATAGAGGGATGGAAAATTTTATTACCTCAAGAGATGAATGTCAAGAGCAATTCTGGACCTTGGAAGATGAAGAATTTCATAATAAGAAGATCAGCTTCAGATTCCACATTTTGGAAAAAGTTTGAAGAATTTCGAAATGAGAAAAACAACTTCAAGCTTCGATAGTTTAGAGGATGGCCAGTGGATTTGGACAAAATCCCTGTCTTTTCAGTCATTGCCCACTTCTTGTTCTATAGCAATGAGAAAAGAGGGGCAACTGTAACACTAGAATTTTGTCCAGGTACTGGAATATAAATAAGGCCAAATAAATATGGTAAATAAATAAAAATCAGCCCATTACATAAATAAATGTCCATTTACATAAATAAAGTGTCCAATTACATCTCATAAATGGCCAAAGCCTATTTACAAAACCCAAATTCCCTTTTTACATCAGATTTGTACCCATTATTAAGGTTTCTCGCCCATTTTACCCTTCATATAACCCAACAAACACAAATCTGATCAAAAAACCATTCCCCACCCAAATTTGTATCCAAAAGTACATGTGGCAGCATGGCATTCGTCTAAATGCTCTTCACATGAATTGTGTGTTTTCTCCCGGTTAGCTGGCCATATGATGCCACCTATTACATCATTCTCCACCCACCTATAAAAGAATGAGAGAGAAATGTCAAGGGGTAATAATTAGAGCAATAATTAGGCAATCAAATAAGAGGGAGAAAAAGCTGAGAAGTTATATCTTAGGATCGGAAAGGTCACCAAGAATTACAAACATCGTCAGAGAAGACAACCGAACTATCGCCGAAGCTCGCCAACATCATCGAAAGGTAGCATTCTTCTTTTTCTTTTATTACCTATAATCAATAAGACAAAAAACATTAAATTTAGGTCAAAATCTAAAAAAAAAACATATAAGTGAGAATTAGGGCTGCCGGAGTTTATCTCTAGTCGCCGGTGAGGTCCGGTGAGCGTCGATCGTAGTTGAAAAGTGGGAATCGGGTAGCTTTAGGGGTAAAGAAGGAGGATCTGTTGAGCCGAGTAGATTTAGGTTAAATCAGAGTAAAAATAGAGGTTTTGGTGATTTAAGGTTTTGGCATGGTGGTCGGTGGTGGTCGAAGAAGTGGGGAAAATGATCGAAGGTAGTGGTCGGTGGTGGCTGACGTCGCCTACAGCGGCCGACAAATAGGTTAGGGCAATTGAATTAGGGTAAAGTAAGATCGAACGGTGGTCGGTGTGGTGGTTTAAGGTTAGAGTTGAGGAGTTCATGGGTTTTGAGAAGAACATGTATAAACATTTAGGAGGTTTAGAGCTATTTGATCTTGAAAAATAAGAGAAGATGAAGGTTTTCGTGTTTGTGGGGATTAAATGGAAATAAAATGAAGAACATGGGATGGATTTGAAGTAAAAAAGTAGGTTTGATCTTTGGGAAGAAAGAAATGGGAGGATTTGATGTTTGTGGTAGATCAAATGAGGAATTTTGGATGAGTTTGAGGAAGAACATGGATGAACTAGATGTGTTTGATCAAAATTCAGGAAAGAATTCTAGGAAATTTTGTTTAAGTTGAGAGAATTGAGGAAAGAGAGATAGGAGAGAGAGTGAATTCGGTGTTATGACCGATTCACCTCGGGCTAAGGCTATTTATAGCCGAGTTGAAACGGTGCCGTTTTGGCACCGGGTCGAATAAGGTCTGCGCCTAGCAAACGGGTCGGGTAAAAAGATCTGCGCCTTACTTCTCGGATCTTCTTATTTTCATCCTTTCTTTGTCCCTTCATTCAATTTAGTCCTTAATTCCCCCAACTAAGCCCATCAGCTTGTAATTCTTACAACTTTATCCCTAATCATTTGTAATCCTTTCAATTTGGCCATTCAATTAAAAAAATAGTTTTTTAATTGTATTCAATTTAATCTTTTGATTTAATGTTTAATTTATATGTGTGATGTATATTTTTTAAATTGTGCATATATTTTAATGATTAGATAATTTAATCACCTATTTTAATTAATTGTTAGAGCCTTATATTTTAAGTTCCTTAATTAGAATTAAATAATAAAATTAGTAATATCGTTGTAGAAATGAAATGTATATTAAATAGAAACTTTGGGGCCCAAAATTGGATGGTGTTCCATTGCTTGCAATGGGGTGTTATCTCAACATTGGCCTTAAAGAGGTATATTTAATATATATTTCCATTTATAGTTAAATAATGACTTGTTTAGTTTAATTAGAGTCTTAATTAGGTTAACACTTTTATTAATTAGAATGAAAAATTAATTAGGAATATTATTAATTTAAGAGCTTTAATATATGGATGATGCTCAAGCAATTGGTGTTATCTCATGAAAGTCTTTAAATTAAATAATATTTGTAGTTTAAATGATTTTAATTAATTAGAGCTACCTTAAGTTTGTACTTAAAATGAACAAGACAATAATAAATCATGCATTCAAACCTTTTATGTTGGAAATTCATTTTTGGATATGAATAGGGGTGCCACTTAATAGGGTGCTTTTAATCTCATATTCAGATAAAATGAATTTCCTTATAAAAGGATATCTCCATTTGGAATTTAAATTCATTTAATAATTAAGGGTCAAATTAAATTCAAATAATTATTCCAAATGCCAAAATGCCACATAAAATTAAGGTACCGATAACGGGCGTTTGTGGGGTGCTAATCCTTCCCCATACGTAACCGACTCTCGAACCCAATTTTTAAGAAAACGAATCTCTGGTTTGTTTGACGGTGTTCGGTCTACCTCAAAGTGATCGGTGGTGACTCTATTTGTTTTTCAAAAGGAAAGAAAAGGTAAGTTTAATTTAAAATGGATTAATTGATTTTCCAAATTTAAAATGAAAATGGTTTAATAGGATTAATTTAAAACCTAATTTTCATGATTAATTAGAGGAAATTCAATTTAATATGAAACCTTAAGTTTTCAAAATCAAATGAATTGAAAAGGGTCAAAACCTTAATTTTATAAAAATCAATCGTCAGGCTATTTTACACTCGATTTCAAAAATGGTTGCGACATGAATCACATTTACATGCCATTAAGAATCTTTAGATACCTTAGAGATACTCCTAATTTAGGCCCTTGGTATCCTAGAGACTCATAATTTATTTTGCATGCTTATTTGGATGCGAATTATGGAGGTTTTAAGACAAATAAAAAGAGTACCTTCAGTACTTGTTAATTCTTTTATTTCGTGGTTTTCTAATAAACAAATTAACGTAGCATTATCAACCATTGAGGTGGAATGTATTTCGGTCAGTAATTGTTATGCTCAAGTTTTATAGATGAAACAACTTTTAGACTATGAAATTGATGTAGGTATCATTCCCATTAAGTGCGACAACACTAGTGCCATTTGTCTCACTAAGAATTCCATCCAACATTCTAAAATAAAATATATAGAACTAAGACATCATTTTATTAGAGACCATGTCTTAAAATAAGATTTGTTCTAGGGTTTGTAGATACCTTGTATCAAGTAGCATATATTTTTACAAAGCCTTTATATAAGGAATACTTTTGGAATCTTATAAGAGAGCCAGATCTTACCAACCTTCCTTCACCCTTAGTGTCTTATATTTTTGTAACGCCCCGATTTTGGGCCTAGATGTTGGCCAGGGCGGATAGACGATCCGTGAACCGGATTAGGGGATTTAGGTTGGTTTCGAGATTAATTTGAAATAAGTATTTTAAAAGAGTTAAAAATATGGAAAAACATGGTAAAATCATTATTTAATATATACAAGATTTTGGTGGAATCAATTTTGGAAAATGAGCTTTGGAAAAGTGACATTTTGGACAGGTGACCAAAATGTAAAAATGGAAAATCTGTTTTCTAGTGACTAAATTGTAAAGGGTTAAAACTTTGAATCTTTAAAGAGCTATTTGCCCAAAGTCTAATATCAGAATTTTCTCCTTAATTAGCTATTTTAAAAAGGTTTTAAAATGGTATAAATAAGCTTGGAGAATTGATTTTATAATTGATTTTCAAAGCAAACTTTACGTAACTAATTTTCTCTCAAATTCTCTCCAGCCAAACACTCTTTTCTTCTTCAAAATTCTCAGGTAACTTCTTGATTTCTTCAATCTTTTGTTTTCAAATGAGTTATTGATTGTTTTCTATCAAAACCTTATTGTTTTAATCTTGTTTTCTCATGTAAATCCATCCAATTAAGAGGAAAGTCAGCATTAGAGGTGAGCTTCGTTATTCTCCCCTAATGAATGGTTCTTTACTGAAATTCCCAAGTTATTGATCCTTTATATATGTTTTCTAATGAGTTTTAATGATTTAATTATGAAAAATTGGTTAAATCAAGGTTTAATTGATGAGATTGATTGATTTTTGTATTGGACCTATTTTGCTACATTCTTGATTGGATTATAACATGATTTTGATGTTTTATGATGTTAATAAGTTGGTTTTAACATTGGAATCCCAAAACTAAGTGAATCTCTAATTTCCTAGGTTGTTAGTTATGAGTTTTTGAGGAGTTGTGGATGTTTAACGAATGCTGGAGGTATATGGAGGTTTTAAATATGTTTTTGGGTGTTAATTGATGGTAGTAGATGGATCAAACCTTTTAGGATTTGGCTGGGTTAAGTTTGGATGGTGTTTGATGTTATTTTCGATTGTTGTGGAGGGAAATTGATTTGAGATTGTTGAGGATTTTTGTGAATTGATGTTGCTGGGCTGTTGAATGCATATTGATTCATTGAATCCTCTGTTTTTGTGTGGTTAAAATAGGGAGGTTGAACCCCAAGCTTGAGGCGAGATTTCGGAAGCCTTGGAGGCTTGGATTCGCATCGACGATTAAAGCTTTGCGTTGTAAGTGACTGAGAACGTGGAATTCAGCTTTGAATTGGTTTAAAGGTTGTTTTGGGAGTTTAAGTTAAGCTTGAAACATTGGTTTAAACTCGAAAGTAAGTATAAAAAGAATTCTATCTCGTTTTCGGTCGGTAAAATTGGTTTTATGCCCTTGTTTTTGAATTACATGGTACCTACTGTTTATGCATGGTTTAAAGTATGTTTTATACTATTTTTGATCATATAGTGATGATGAATGCATTTGAAAAATGGTTCATGAAGTATTGTTATATACATGTTAATGCATGGCTGATGCATTGTAAAAGGTTTTGTTGACGTATATAAAAACTGTGAGGTGCATGGTTAAAATGAATTATATTGGCAAGTGATGTAGTTTAAAATGTTATCAGATATAGTTGGCCAGCCATGTGATTGTTAGTGCACTATAAAAAGTCGCCTTGGATGTTGAGGGGTTATACGATACCGAAAACTCTCGTTAGTGGATTATGTATCTAACCGATAATTGGGTTGTGATTGTACCTTGGATTCCGGTTGAGATTGCATGAAGTGCTGAGATGACACTTGTTAAATCCATGTATCCGATGTAATATTTTGTAAAGTGGAACTTGGTTAATGATCACTTAAAAGCTAATATAATTGACAATGTATCATATGATGGATTATGTTGTATAATGTTGGTTTATACATGTTTTACTCTTTAAGCCTTGCATATGGGTGGTTATGCATGGAAAAGATTAAATAGAGAGTAGCAAATGGGATTTTGCTATCGGATCCATGATACATGTTGCATATGGTTTAATATGCATGCTTTTGGAAATGTTAAGAGCTTGTTTTGTAAGGCATGATGTTTTGAAAGATGTTTAAAAGTGGTTTCCAAAGTGGTTTGAGTAACCGGTTTTAAATGCATTGAAGGCCATATATGCTCGATATTGCTTTGTATTCATGTTTTGGATGTTAAGTAGGAAGCATGCATATAGATGTTGTGGATATTTGATCTATGCTTGATTGGGCTGCTTTAAATGCTTGAATGATTGTGATAAGTATACCATTGTTGATGTATGATGTCTACATAAGGTTTGGACATGTTTAGAGTGAGCCAAAGTGTCATATGTTGAACCTAGAGGCCATTATAGGCCTTCGCGTACCGGTACAGGTACTTTGGTTCCGGTACGCGGGGTCTGGTAAGGCTCAGTGCTGCGAAATTATACAAAGGGTATCAGTATGCCTAGCCACCGTATCGGTACACCTTTTTGCCACCGGAATCTATGTTACAAAAATATTTCTTAAGGGATAGGTACAGGGGTGGCACCATATCGGTACGGATTTGTCCTATACACCGTATCTATATAGGAATACACGTATCAGTATGCATAGCCATTCTGGTAGTTAGGCCGTATCGATATGGTCCTGTCCGTATCGGTACGTAGTGGTTTTTTTAGGTTTCTGCATGCTGTAGTTTGAATATTATGCGTTTTAGTCCCTAAAAGTTGTGTATGCAATTATATGAGCTCGGATGCTTATTTTAAGCTGGAAATTAACATACGAGCATGAAATCTGATTAACGAAAGATTGGTAATTTTGAACTTGGTTAAGTCCTTGTAATTTGTAGAAATTATGTTTTGGTCCCCGAAACACATGTTTGAGCAATTAAACACTGTTTTAAAATTTAATCGCTTGTTGTCATATCCGCTGTTGTATGTTCACCTTAGGATCTAAATCAATGCATTTGGATAAGATAAAAGAAAAAAATAGACCCGGTTTAAGTTATTAGTTCGGGTTTACTCTAACAAACCTAATGTAACCCTTTTAACTCGGTTTCGGCTAGGCCAGGTTAAGGGGGTTACAATTTTTTTAAGCCTGCTTGAATTTATTTGTGATCTATGCTTAAAGTAATTTCTTGATGCTTTCATCCCTAAAGTTAGGGGGAGTTTGTATGTCTATATCTGGTTACCAATGATTTTTATGCTCATACATTATATTCATGCATTTAGAAGCATTTTATAATTATGTTTTTGGATACTTTACTGCAAAAAATTACCATTTAATGCAGAGAGTACCGATACAAGTCTTCTCGTACCGGTACCAAATTCATCATGGGAATTGGTACTAGTAATCTAATACAGGTACGCGTTTAGGTGCATCTGTATGGCCAGTCCGCACCGATACGTGCAGTTTCGGTACGCGAGTTATTGTATCAGTACACGCAGGCCAAGGGCTATAAATAGAATTGTTATCCAAATTTTTCCCAAAACATAAAATCTCCAACTCTAGCAGCCAAAACATCTCTTATTTTTCACATAAATTTCTCCATACTTTCACCGATTTTCAGCAAATCAAGTTGGGTTTCTTCATCAGATCAACAAAACCATCCCGTCTTCATCAAATTCATGCATTATCATCATCTCATTCATCCATTTTCAAGGTAAAAATTTATTTTCTTTATATTTTCGAATTTCTTTAATTTTTTTGTAAGTTATTAGTTTGAATCTAGATTTTTAGATTGTATATTATATGATTCTTACTTTACAAACAATTTTTTTTCCAAAAACATCTTACTTATTTTTAATATACATATAGCCTTATATATTTATATATATACACTTATACTTATATACATATATTATTTTTTTCAAAAACCTATATCTATAACAATTTTTTTATATTTATACACATTTTTTATATACATATATACATATTTTTTAATTTTTGTTATATACCTTGAACATTGATTGATATATTGGATTGAATTATTGATGTATTGCATATATTATGTTTGTTTTTAATTTTTGCATGAGGTGATTCTTAGTTGTGTATAAACTTCTTTTTAAATCCAAAATTTTATCTTTTTCAAAATGTTTCCCCGAGCCAAACGTTCTAGGACCGGATCAGCTAGTTCTTCTGATAAAAGCCCTTGCCCAAATGTGTAAAGTATTAAAATGATAACTAAAATTTGTTTAAACATTCAAAATAGTAACCAAACTTTCAAAAGTTACAAAATAGCGATTAAACTTTATATTTTGTTACAAAATGGTCACTCGACCGTTAAGTGACGTTAAAATTGTAGCTTTTTCGGGTTGCGCTTTTCAAGTGAATGCCTCCTCTTAAGTCTTAGCTTTCTTCTCTCTATTCTTTGAAGCGAAGAACATCTATTTTCAAATGTTACTTAAAGAATACATTTCCTCCAATTCACCCAACACCAGAGCTTTAATGCAACACCTCATTGCCCTCATTTTGAACCGTACGATCATAAACAAGTTTACTCAAATCAACACTCATACCATCACTAGTGGTTTTTCCCAGAAAAATTACATCATAGTTCACCTTCTTTCGCTCTATGTAACTTCAAGTAATCTCCAACATGCGTTTAAACTATTCGAAAATATGGAAAAACCAAGTACTATAATCTGGAACAAGATTATCAGAGGGTGTTTAAGGACCAAAATCCCTGAAATATCAGTCTAATTGTACAGGCAGATGGTTGCGACGGAGGAGATTCATGATGGATTTCCATTCGTATTGCTCCTATGTGTTCTTGAGGACAATTTTGATTAGTTTTTATGCGATGGTGGGTGGTGGGATGACATCGTTTATGCACATAAATTGTTTGATGAAATGTGGGAGAGAAATTTTGTGAGTTGGAATTTGTTGTTAGCTTGCTATATTAGGCATGGGGATGTTGATATGGCGAGGAGAATTTCTGATGTGAAGCCAGAAAAGATTGTGGTATTGTGGACAACAACGATGATTACTGGGTTTGCTAGGAATTGGAAGTGTAGGCAAGCTTTGTTTTTTTAATCAGTTGAGGAGAGCTCGAGCGAAACCAGATTAGGTAGCGTTGGTGGTGGCATTATCAGCTTGCGTTGAATATGGTGATTTGGAATTGGAGAGATGGATTCATTCATTCGAAACCAACAATAGTTAATGTCTTGGAACAATTCACCTATACACATATATGCTAATTGCAGTTTGATTGAGGAAGCTTGTGAAATGCTTAGGTACATGTTGGAAAGAAGTATGGTTTCTTGGACAAGTACGATCATGGGCATAGCAAAGCATGGTTCTGGGAAAAACCACTAGTGATGGTAGATCATCGGCCTATGACAAACCGGCATTCCAGCCGGAACTAAGGGAGACTATGGATGACAATTTTATGGGTTTTTATTTAAAATAAGACTAACTTATTTGAATCTATAAATATAGATGATTAAATGTGCTAAAATTGAATTTTTCATAATTGCAATGTTAGCCTCTTAACGTTGGTTAACGGTAGAGTGATTGTTTTGTAACAAAACATAAAGTTTAATTGTCATTTTGTAATTTTTGAAAATTTTGTTACCGTTTTGAATTTTTAAACAAATTTTAGTTACCATTTTGGTACTTCATCCATTTTTTGGCCATGTACAACCAAAGTTTTAACAAGATAAGTCATCAAAACCAACTTGCTAATTTTCAAATGTACCAAAAACTTTAAAATTCTTCGTGAGTGAGTGTGGATTTTGAATACATGTCTTCCGATGCTTTTAACTTCTGTTATCCTCATTTGCTTACGAACTGAATTTTTTTTTACTTTCTTCAAATTTCGGCCATTGTTTACAAAACACTTGTCCTTATTTTCTATTCCAATGCTAGGTATCTCCAAAATGCCACCAACACCAAAATCGTGGTTGTTGAGTCTTACCTCATGGGTAAGAAATTTGTTCTTAATGCTTAAATCATTGTCAATCACCTATGTCTAGATAACGAGGGTTTAGATGATGAGACCAAATTTTCATCCTCCCATGCTTCAAGTTCCTCAATGAAAGTCTTTGATCCCCATTACCGCTTTATTCACCTTCTCATCACATGGTGGTTTCAACCATATGTAGTAAATGGTCTTCCATTTGTATGGTTGATAATATTTGGCTTTATTGCTTTTGTGAGCGGAAAAGACCAAACGCTGCCCAAATAATATTTGTCTATATCGTTCACATTATTAATCATCGTCGCAAAAACTTTATCAAATCATTTTCCTATGTGTGTATCTTAAGTCATATCTTTCATAAGGAAGATATCAATTTTTTTTATCTTTTATTTTCTCTTACCGACCCTATAGATGATAAATCCCTTCGTAAGGCTAAATTTTAGTATATCATTGCAGAATGGCTGAGAGATATTCATGCCGCTCGTGGAGATGATGATGACGACGATAATGCTCCGGCCGCTTCGATTGAGGCACCACTCGTACATCCGGTTGCTTCTTTCTATGATGCTTTGATAGCCTAATTTGATGGGAAGTTTGCCAATTTTGAGACATGGTTCGATGCTTGCTTCACTGCTTTAGAAACCATGGTCGAGAACCAGATCTCTAGTGTTGAGAACCCCCTTGCCGATTTCCACCATGAGTGGAGGACTCATACACATGAAGATGGAGACGACTATGTTGTCAATGATGATGAGGACACTGTTTCAGCCCTCTAGATCTTTTCATGCATATTATATTTTTATTAGACATATTGGTTTTACTTTGTTTAAATAAATTGAAATGCTTTGCAAGATCTTATTGACCCAACCAGGATTTTTTTTATGATACGTTCCTAATTGAATAAAATCCTAATTTATTAGGTGTGAATTACTCTAAGTACAATTATTGTAAGTTTTTTTTATTCTTTTTGTTTGCTCAAAAGATTCGAAAGAAAATGGTATTTTGTTTTTTGAAACTATATATTTCGAAATAATTACTGTAATACTCTAAACTCGGATGTCACATTTGGGCCTTAAGCCCAACCCATTACCATAAAATTTCTCAACCTGGTTTAGCCTAAAAAAGTTATTTTCCAAAAACATTTGAGTCTAACAATTTAAAACATTGGTAAATAATTAAAATGTTATAAGAGAGCTCTAACTTAATTTAAAACATTTAAAGCATTCGACTTGATCAATAAAAATCCAAAATAAGAGTTACAAACATTACAATAGGGTCCTACGAATACATATCCCAATAAGACCTAAGTGATGTACTTTGAACAAGCAATGCACTAAAACCTACACCGATGCTCCTCCTCCAATGCACGTGCCAACCTAAAAACCTGCGAACGAAAACAACAATTCCGAATACTGAGCTAAAAAAGCTTAGTGGATACACTTCCAGTCTACTATGCTTCATGAATACCATAAATATGAGCATGTAACTATAAATGATGGTATGATTGTAACACCCCAATCCCAATCCGGATCCAAAGTACTACATTCGGGTCACCCAAAAATCTGACCAAAAAAGTTTCATTTAAAAACCATAGATTTATCCTTTATTCAAAGCATTGTAATGTCAATTACTTCATATAATTAAATAAACAACATAAATCAATTTACAAAATAGGAGCTCCAAGTTTATACATTGTATATTAAAGTAATATTTCAAAATATTATTACAGACTCGGCCACGTAAGTTCCTATGAATACTTAGCCCACTAAATACAAGTATTGTACTTGGTAAACACCGTTTGCTAGAATCTTATACTGATAGTGCTCATTGATCCCTCAATCCAATGATCAACCTATTTACAAAAACAACGATTCTGAGCGCTAAGCTTACAAAGCTCAATGGTACACATCAACTCTACTATATTCCGTGCTAATCATAAACATAAGCATGCAAGCTAGTACAAGAAATAAATAAACAAACATGTGGAGCTACCACTAGTAAAAAATAACAAGTTATCCTCAAGGATATCAAAATCTTACTTGACTCTGATCGAGTCAGCACCACTATCACAACAAAATGGTATCGAGTAGCTGGGATCTCCACTAATGTTCCTTGGCTCATTCCAGGGAAACTGTGATAGCAATCAAAAGCATTTAAGAAGTCTCAACCCTTGCTCTTTAATTGATCACACGATAACTAGTCTTTTCCCCTATAAGGGCATTTGGATAATTATCTTGTTAACACTTATATTTCCATGATCCTCATACATTTACATGTGTCGCGCAAAGCATCAAATTAACATTTGGGAGGCAATCTAGTGCCCCCTACCCTAGAATCGCTAAAATATCTCGTACGATAATGCAGACATCAAACGTTACTATGAAATGTCTTAGAGAGAGAAAACCTCATTTTGAAAATCATTTCGAAATTACTAACCTCTAACACTTTAACATAAGCATCCCACTCTCGAACCAAATCTTGAAAAACACACAAATGTACTCCAAATTCAGTTAAAAGATCTATTTACCTTCAAGTGGTAGATAACGGCCTTCCACTGCCACTTAACAAGACGTCGTGTAACCCCTTCGACTTGGCCTAGTTGCAAGACCGAACCGAGCAAGCTACATTAGGTTTACCGAAATAAACCGAGAAGATAAAACCCAAAAGACGTCCATTTTTTCCTTTTATCTTATCTAGATGCATAATTATTAACCTACATGTACATACTGATCTCTGGTGAAAACCCAACTCAATTGGGATTCGAATTAACATCCAATTGATCAGATTTTCAAACTAACGACGATATTGCAAATTCAGAAAACTATAGGGTCGTAACTCATTTTTATGTTACCAATCTTTAATTAAGCAGGTTTCATGCTTACATGTCAAAAAGGTCATCCAAACTCATTCAATTGCATTCACAACATTTAGGGACTAAAAACGTAAAAAACATAGCTTTAGAAGATTCCAAAAAACCAACTTAACTGCCACCATAACGGTATGGCAAGGGGTGTTTCGATAAGCCTTCGTTAATTTGAAACCCCAAAATTCCAGTAGCCAAAACTCATTCTGATACGCCCTCGCGTATCGAAACGCCCTTCATGAAAACATTGTACCATATCGAAACGCCTCCCCGAGTACCGAAACACTGGCCAAATAGCCTAAACCCATATCGAAACAGTTGCTCGTGTATCGGTACGCTAAGCCTGAAATGGCTTACCCGTACCGAAACAGAGACACCCGTACCGGTACGCCTGGACCTGTAATGTACCAAATTATTGTCTAAACATATTTTGATGATATCCAAACCACTCCAACATGTTTCAAACACTTATACAACATTTTTAAGATACTTTACTAACCAAAGCATCACGGATTTAACAACCATTCATGGCGTTCATACTACTAAAGACTTTCTGTAGGCATGCATCCTAGTATCATTCCACCAAGCAACTAAAACTCCCATTTGGTACATTTAAAGCATACTCAAAATGCTTGCATATTTACAGCATCATATCAAACTTGCTTGAAACATCAAACCATGGCAACGAAATAAATCCAACTAGATGCATACTCTAGCACTTAGCTAGCAACAACATAGGCATGATTCACCTAAACTCAAACATCGTCAAACAACCATAAAATCCAACATATCATATGCTTAAAACTCATGGAAAAACAGAAATACAAATTCCCAAAATATGAACACATTGCCTTATTATGTAACACCCCAGTTTTGGGCTTAGATGTTTTGAAGGTTGGTTCGAAAGCCCGGTGGACCAGTATTAGAGTTTCAGGATTTAATTGGTTTAAATATTTTTGAAAATGATAAAATTGAGGAAAATTATTCTAAAGTCGTTATTAAATATATTAATGATAATGGTGAAATCAAGTTTGGAAAATAGATTTGGAAATCGAACATTTTGACTAGTGATCAAAATGCAATTTTTGAAATCTGCTTTTAAAGGTGACTAAAATGAAAATTGTCAAATTCTTAGAATCTTTAAGGAGCTATTTTAACAATTTTTTTCTGATGATTTCTCCTTTAATTAAAGATATTTTAACACGTGCTTTAAAGTTAATTAAAAGTGATTTTTAGTTAAAAAGTTGGTTAAGCTTTTTAAAGAAAATTCATATAAATTTTCTCTCAACTTTTCTCTCCATTCTCTCCTCAGCCAAACACCCAAGTTTTCATCAAAATTCAGAGTTGAGAAGTCTTTTAACTTGTATTTATGGTTTGTAATTGATTAATTAACATTATTTTTGCAAAATCTCATTTAGATCTTGTATTTTCTTAGCTTTTATCAAACCAATTGAGGGAGAAATTTCACAATAGCTGTAAGGTTCGTGATCTCCTCTATTTTATGGTTCTTTACTGAAATTCCCAAGTATTTGATCCTTGATTTATGAATTGTAAACTGATTTTAATGTTTTATCTATGTTTAATTGAGTTAAGTGGGTAAAATTGATGAAACAAGGTAATATTTGAAGTGGATCTGATTTCCAGTGTTTAAGATTGATTTAATACATATTTTGGGTGTATTATGATGTTGATAAGTTGTTTTTATCTATAGAATCCCGAAACTCTTGGATCTCTAATTGTTTAGGTTGATAGATTTGAGTTTTTGTGATGATATTCGAGTTTAATATTTGCTGGAAGTAAAAGGATGTTGGGAACGGGTTTTGGATGTTAATTGATGTTGTTTGATGGTTTGAATCGTTGTTTAATGACTGGGTTAAGTTTCAGAAACATTTGTTGATGATTTCAGTTTGTTTCGGATAGGTTCTAAGGGGGCAACCTGAGAGTTGCGGGGTTTTTCTTTGAAGGAGTGGTTTGAATGCGTAATGCTGCATTTATCCTCTGGTTTTATGTATTTAAAACATGGGATAATCAAGGCAACGAAGCTTGACGTTGTTTGTTGCTTGCTAGGAGCTTGTATCGCGTTGGCAAGGAAGACGAAGCATGTCGGTGAGTGTAAACTGGTTTTAAATGCTTTACAAAGATTTGTAAAGGTTGTTGGGAGTTTAGGGTAAGCGTGACACACTTACCTTAGCTCGGAAGTAAGTTTTCCCTTATTTTGCTCTTGAATATCGGCCTCGATATGAGCATGTTGTTTGCATGTTTTGGTGATAAACATGGAATGATTTAATTACTGGAAATGCATGTTTTTAAGTACATGTACAAGGGTTTGAAAGTATATTAAATGCTATTGAGCATTGGTTTTCATTTCGGTTGGGAATGGTGTTATTGTATTGGCAATGAGATTTGCACATGTGTTGTTGTATGAAATGCATGGTAAAATAGTAAGTAAATGGTTTTGCAAATGATATATTGGCTATGTGACAAGGTGAGAAAACAATCGGGTATATGTGGCCTGCCATAGGATTAAAAGTGCACTATAAAATATGAACAAAATCGACCATGGCCATGGGTCCTTGAGGTATGGCGGTTTAACAAGGCCACTTGGACTGTTGGGACATCATTTGGGGCGTACGGTCTAACTAGGCAACCCAAATTGATGATAATTTTGCAGTTTAACTAGGCCAAAAATAACATATTGCAGTTTAACTAGGCAAGGAAGTAAAACTTGCGCTTTAACTAGGCAAGGGAATAACATCTTGCGGTTTAATTAAGCGAGGAAATAACATCTTACGATTTAACTAGGCAAGGAGGTAAAGCTCGTGGTTTAACTAGGCGAGAGTGTCAAATCTTGCGGTCTAACTAGGCAAGGTTAGGGATATCATGCGGTCTAACTAAGAATTATATGAGAAATTCGTGTATCTGATATATATGGATAGAGAGTAGTTTATTCGGGTCACTATAAATGTCAATATATGTGGAGGTTCATGTGTTGAACTTATTTTTAATGCTTTGGGATGTAAGCAAGGTTTTTGGTTTAATGCTTTGGGATTTAAGCATGGTTTATGATTTAATGCTTTGGGATTTAAGCATGGTTTATGATTTAATGCTTTGGGATTTAAGCATGGTTATGGTTTAATGCTTTGGGATTTAAGCTTTGAATGTACATGATGTTGCATAAAGGTTATTATGCTTTGATTTGGTTGGAATCATGGAACAATGCTTTGGTTGTAAGCATGTTTTTGGTAAACAAGCATATGGTTTTCAAACGGTTTTAATGCATCATTGTTTATGAGCATCCTCAGTAAGCAAGTATGCTTACGCTCTCTTTTTCCTAATGATGTATAATATTAAGGTTTGGAGGCAACAAGAGGCAAGGCTAAGTGATCCAAGGACATTTACAAGTTTGAGTATGAACTCGGTCTATGTTTCGGTTAAAAAGGCAATGTGTTCGCCAAGGTTTTTGGGAGTTGTAATTATGTTTCCTTATAGATTTTGAGTATGTTTCTATGCTGGGTTATGAAGATGGTTTGATGTTGTTAAGTTGTTGTTAATCCTTGCTTATTGTTGTGGATGAATGGTTGCTTAGGTATGCATCTAGAGCTTCCTTGTTGGTTGCCATCTTGTGATGGTTTGGGCAAGTATATTATGCTGTGTTGGTTGTGTTGATATGATACTTAAGCTGAGTTTGGCCTATTTGTGCATTTTGGTATGTTTGGCAAAGTGGAATAGGAAGCATGCCTTTAGAGTAATCCTTTGGTAGCTTGAGATTGTTTTGGATGTTTAACCCTGATATAAATATGAGCTTAGGTATCTATGGTTGTTTGTATGAATGTATGCAAGTAGCTGGGACCCAAATGCATCTAGATCCGAGTACAAAAACCAGCTAATTTTGACATTACAAGCCTAGGCGTACTGATACGCTGGGGACCGTATCGGTATGGCTAGGCAATTTTGGGTATAGTGTTTTGGTACGGCTGAAGGTATTTCAATACGGTTCAATGCTACTAGAATTTCACTTTTTGGAACGAGCCCGCATACCTAAACACTATATGCCCGTATCGTACGGTATTTTATGGAATTAAAAGGGATTTTTGTATTTGATGTGGTTTACCGTTATGGTTCTTGGCGTATCGAAATGATGTTGCAATACCGTATCGATACGGGCCTTAGCGTATCGATACAGAGGCAGTTAATTCTGTTAATGTCATGGTGGGGGCAGTTTTGGTTTCTTTCGTTTTAGTCCCTAATTATTGTGCTATCAATTATATGAGTTTGTAAGGTCAGAATGTGTTGAGATTTGATGTGCTAGCATGTAATCTGACTAATTAAAGGTTTGCAATCTTAAATTCATCTTTGTCCTTGTTAATTAAAAGATTTGCAATTTGGTCCCTAAAATGTATGTTGTGCAATTGAATGCCTTTTCATGAAGCGTTTCCTTTGAAAATTCACCTGCTGCGAGTATATACACTTAGGATTAATAATGTGCATTTAGACAAGATAAAAAGGAAAAAAATGACCGATTTTTGAATTTTCTCCAGTTTGCCAACCTAATGTAGTTCTCTTGGTTCGGTCGGGCGTCTAGGCCGGGTCAAGGGGGATACATTTAGTGGTATCAGGGCCAAGTTTGCAAAAAGTTGGGATGTTGTTGTTTGATTAGATGTTGTTGTTTGAGTTGCACGGTGATTGTGTATATGTACGGTGATTGTTTAATATCATGTTAGGGTATGGTTTGGGAACACATTGCCTATTATCGAGGTTTTAAAAAGGTTTTATAAAGTTGTCTTGGATCCTTTGCCTAATGCTAGCCTAACTTTGACGTGTTTTGATGTTCTTGTTAGTGTGGTTCTACGTGAGTTTCATGTAATGGTTGGTAGTGCCAGAGTTAGGCAGAATAGTGATGTGGAAGAGAATCTCTCTGATGTTTTACCTTATTTCCCTCTGCTGGTTACTCTAGTTGATGTTGGGGCAGGCATTGTACCCAGGCTCCTCTAGTGTTAGTTTTTGGTGATCTGACCCCGTTGGTCCAAGCGGTGATGACAACTTTTCGAGTAGCGGTGGTTGGAGTGCAAGCACCGGCACCTGCTGTTGTGGTCGAACAATGTTCGTCCTTAGCTGCTTCTAGGCAGGCAACGAGTGTGAGCTCAGGTAAGAGAGCGGCTGATTTTAGTTATTTTGGAAAGCAGAATAGGAGGTCTCGTAATAAGAGGTGTAAGACGGGTCATAAGCATGGTGGCAGTGTTGGCCAGGGTAACCAAGGAGTTCGTAGTAGGGTTGAGTGTGAGCGCTGTGGTAGACGTCACACGGGTGTATGTTAGGGGAAATACCATGAGTTGCTGGAAATGTGGATCTTTTGATCACCTAAAGCATGATTGTCATCGTGTTGCAAGAGCTACACCAGTTCAGGAGGTTGTTGGGCGATTGGAGAATGGTGGACCGGCGTAGAGCTTTGTTCGTCAAGAAGTTCGCAGTGACATGGATGTGATCGTAGGTACTTTCGCTTTGCAATCCTTGTTATTGTTATCTTAGGTTAATTCGGGGTTTACACTTTCATATATGTCAAGTGAACATATGCTTGATGAATTCTCCTAGGGTGTTGGTAGGAGTTGGCATGCTAATTGCCGAGTATGAGGTGAGGTTTGTTCACCTAAGAGTTTTTTTCTGAGGTTCTAGCGTGATTAATGCTAGTTGGGTTTTAGACCGCTAGCTATTATGGCTGTTTGTGGAGGCGTCGAATATGCTAATGACATTCGAGAGGATGTCGTGTTGGGTATTCTCTAAATACCTACTTTTGGATAGTAGTCAGAGTAGTGGTGTTCTCGCGTACGGTGGTATCGGGAAATAGTTTTGCTAGAGTATTTCGTTGTGCTGGAGGAATTTTGATACAAAGAATGTTATAAATGAGTGTGGACGTTGATCACGTACAGTGCAAAAACACTTATATGTATAAATTTAAATATGCCAGTACATGCATACATCTTTGAGCACGATATTAGAGGTATTGCATCCATATGCATAGGCATCTAGGATGACATGTAAGAAATCATGCATACATATGTCCACACTTACGGATAACATTTTGGAGGCAGAAGTAGTGATAGTAGCTAGTTCTTCTGGTGAGTTGGTTACGTTTAGAGGGTTGTATATGTGGTGTCCTTTGGTGGTGCAAGGTTATGAGTTGCCGCAGAGATAATGGAGTTGCCATTCTATGGTTTTAATGTGTTTTGGGTATAGGGTGGATGTGGATTGTGAGTCCAAAAAGGGGGTTCCTTTGAGGTTATTCGATGAGTATGAAGTTGTGGTAATGGGGAAGAATATGGAATTCTTCTCCAATGTTGTTGCGGCTGCTCAAGCGAAAAGGATGTCGCAAGGAGGTTGCAAGCATATTTAGCTGTTGTGGTGAGTCTTGAGGTTAAGGTTGTTCCATGAATATCTTTATTGGTTCGTGGTGGTATTTTTAGATGATATTCTCGTGTGCTCTCATACCGAGGAAGAACATGATCTGCATTTGTGGGTTGTGTTGTAAGTGTTAAAGGGTAATCAGTTGTACGTCGAGCTGAGCGAGTGTGAGGATTGGGCTTAAGAAAGTGGTGTTCCTTAGTTGTGTGGTTTCCGCGGAAGGTGTTCGCGTTGATCCACAGGAAACTGAGACCATTCTCAATTGAAAGCGATCTAAGTCTGTATCGGGGGTACATAGTTTTCTTGGGTTGGCTGGTTACTATCATTGTTTTATTGAGGGGTTTTCGAGTATTGCAGCCCATTGATAAAGCTGTTGCAAAAGAATGTTCCTTGTGTGGACGATGAGGTAGCAGCATAGTTTTGAGAAGTTGGAAGAGGTTTTGACACATGCTCCTGTTTTGATTCGACCAGAATCGGGGAAGGAGTTTGTGGTTTATAGTGATGCATCGTACGTTGAGTTTGGTTGTATGCTGATACAGAATGGTAAGGTTGTGGCCTAGGCATCGAGGCAGTTGAGGGTTTGTAAGCGCAATTATCCATCTCATGTTTGGAGCTTGCGGCTATGGTTTTTGCCTTAAAAATCTAGAGGCATTATCTTTATGGCAAAAAGTGTGTAGTTTTACGGATCACAAGATTTGAAATTTTTGATGTCTCAAAAGGGATTTGAATATTAGGCAACGAAGATAGTTGGAGTTGCTTAAGAATTACGACTTGACAATTGAGTACCATCCTGGTAAAGCCAATGTGGTTGTGGATGCATTGAGTCGTAAGGTTGCGGTTGAGCTTAGAGTTATTTTGCAAGGTTGAGTGTGACACAGAAAGGTGGTTTGTTGGCCGAGTTGCAGGTTAAACCTACGCTGTCACAGATGATTAAAGCTAAGCATCTGTTTGGTGACTCCTTGGTTGAGCATGTTCAGAATATATCGGAGGCTAATCCGACGGATTTTCATTTTGGTGATGATAGGGTTTTGTGCTTCAAGGTTCGAATAGTGGTACCGGATGATTAGGAGTTAATGCATACTATTTTGATTGAGGCACATTCTAGTCCTTTTGCGATGCATCCCGGTAGTGTTAAGATGTATCGCGGGTTGAATGAGGCATACTATTGGGTTATTTTGTAGCAGGATGTGGCTGGGTTTGTTTTCCTAGAGCGTGGTGTGTCAGCGGGTCAAGGATGAACATCAGTTTTTATCTGGGTTGTTGCAACCGTTGAGAATTCTGGAATGAAAATAGAAGAGGATCACCGTGGATTTTGTGGCGGGGCTGCCTTTAGCACTAGCTTAAAAGGATTCCATTTGGGTGATTGTTAATCTGTTTTCAAAGTGTGTACATTTCTTGCCAGTGCACACGATAGATACCATGGACAGACGGGAAAATCTGCACATTGCTGAGGTTGTGCGTTTGCATGGGGTACCTAAGCCCATCGCTTCAAATTGAGATCCGAGGTTTACGGTAAGGTTTAGAGAAGTTTTCATCAGGCTTTGGGTTCGAGGTTGAGTTTCAGCGCCGCGTATCACCCCTGGATGGATGGATAGCCTGGACGGGTTATCCAAGTTTTGGAGGATATGCTGAAGTGTTGTATTATCGAGTTTCAAAGAACCTGAGAAAAGCATGTTATCTTGTCGAATATGTTGAAGGTCATGGATGAAAAGGTAAAGCTTGTGTGTGATCGCTTGAAAACAGCTGCGGATCGACAGGAATCTTACACGGATTTGAAGCGTAGGAAATTTGAATATGCGGTAGGCGAGTGTGTATTCTTAAAAGCGTCACCATGGAAAAGGTGATGAGGTTCGAACGTAAGGGTAAGCTTAGTCCGAGGTTGATTGGAACGAACAAAGTTATTGAGCTTGTAGGTCCTGTGGCTTATCGGTTGAGGTTGCCTCCTGAGCTGGAGAAAGTTCATAATGTGTTTTCGTGTATCTATGTTAGGGAGGTATCAGTCAGATCCTTCATATGTTATGCCGGTGGAGCATATAGAGTTGAGGCCTGATTTATCCTACGATGAGGAACCAGTGGAGATCCTTGATTCCAGTGGTAAAGTTCTTCATGGTAAAACGTTTGAGCTTGTAAAGGTCTTGTGGCGACACCGAAGTGTTGGGGAAGCCACTTGGGAAAGAAAGGCGGATGTGAAGGGGCAATTTCCGCATTTGTTTCCTCCAGGTAATTTCGAGGACGAAATTTCTTAAGTGGGGAACAGTTGTAACACCCCGGTTTTGGGCTTATATGTTTTGAAGGTTGGTTCGAAAGCCCGGTGGACCGGTATTAGAGTTTCAGGTCAGTTTTGGGATTTAATTGGTTTAAATATTTTTGAAAGTGATAAAATTGAGGGAAAATATTCTAAAATCGTTATTAATTATATTAAGGATAATGGTGAAATCAAATTTGGAAAATAAGATTTGGAAATCAGACATTTTGGCTAGTGACCGAAATGTAATTTTTGAAAACTGCTTTTAAAGGTGACTAAAATTAAAAGGGTCAAATTCTTAGAATCTTTAAGGAGCTAATTTACCAAGTTTTTTCTTATGATTTCTCCCTTAATTAAAGATATTTTAACATGTGTTTTAAAGTTAATTAAAAGGGATTTTTAGTTAAAAAGTTAGTTAAGCTTTTTAAAGAAAATTCACGAAACTTTTCTCACCATTCTCTCATCAGCCAAACACTCAAGTTTTCATCAAAATTCAGAGGTGAGAAGTCTTTTAACTTGTATTTATGATTTGTAATTGATTAATTAACATTATTTTTATAAAATCTCATTTAGATCTTGTGTTTTCTTAGCTTTTATCAAACCAATTGAGGGAGAAATCTCACAATAGGGGTAAGGTCCGTGATCTCCTTTATTGTATGGTTCTTTACTGAAATTCCCAAGTATTTGATCCTTGATTTATGAATTGTAAACTGATTTTAATGTTTTGTTTATGTTTAATTGAGTTAAGTGGGTAAAATTGATAAAACAAGGTAATATTCGAAGTGGATTTGATTTCCAGTGTTTAAGATTGATTTAATACATATTTTGGGTGTATTATGATGTTGATAAGTTGTTTTTATCAATAGAATCCCAAAACTCTTGGATCTCTAATTGTTTAGGTTGATAGATTTAAGTTTTTGTGATGATATTCGAGTTTAATCTTTGATGGAAGTAAAATGATGTTGGGAAAGGGTTTTTGGATGTTAATTGATGTTGTTTGGTGGGTTTAATCGTTGTTTTATGGTTGGTTTAAGTTTCGAAAATGTTTGTTGATGATTTCGGTTTGTTTCGGATGGGTTCTAAGGGGGCAACCTAAGAGTTGCGAGGTTTTGCTTTGAGGTAGTAGTTTGAATACATAATGATGAATTTATCTTCTGGTTTTATGTGTTTAAAACAGGGGATAATGAAGGCGACGAAGCTTGACGTTGTTTGTTGCTTGCCTGGAGCTTGTATCGCGTTGGCAAGGAAGGCGAAGCATATCGGTGAGTGGAAATGGTTTTAAATGCTTTACAAAGGTTTGTAAAGGTTGTTGGGAGATTAGGGTAAGCGTGAGACACTTACCTAAGCTCGGAAGTAAGTTTTCCCTTATTTTGCTCTTGAATATCGGCTTGGATATGAGCATGTTGTTTGCATGTTTTGGTGATAAACATGGTACGATTTAATTACTGGAAATGCATGCTTTTGAGTACATATGAAGGGGTTCGAAAGTATTATAAATGCTATTGAGCATTGGTTTTCATTTCGGTTGAGAATGGTGTTATTGCATTGGCAATGACATTTGCATATGTGGTGTTATATGAAATGCATGGTAAAACAGTAAGTAAATGGTTTTGCAAAAGATATATTGGCTATGTGACAAGGTGAGAAAACAATCGGATATAGATGGCATGCCATAAGATTAAAAGTGCACTATAAAATATGAACAAAATCGATTGTGGCCATGAGTCCTTGAGGTATGGCGGTTTAACAAGGCCACTCGGACTATTGGGACATCATTTGGGGCGTACGGTCTAACTAGGCAACCCAATTTGATGGTAATCTCGCGGTTTAACTAGGCGAGGAAATAACATCTTGCGGTTTAACTAGGAAATGAAATAAAACTTGCGGTTTAACTAGGCGAGGAAATAACATCTTGCGGTTTAATTAGGCGAGGAAATAACATCGTGCGATTTAACTAGGCAATGAGGTAAAGCTCGCGGTTTAACTAGGCGAGAGTGTCAAATCTTGCGGTCTAACTAGGCAAGGTTTAGGATATCATGCGGTCTAACTAGGCATGATATGAGAAATCCGTGTATCCGATATGTATGGATAGAGAGTAGTCTATCTGGGTCACTATAAATGCCAATATATGTGGAGGTTCATGTGTTGAACTTATTTTTAATGTTTTGGGATTTAAGCATGGTTTATGATTTATGCTTTGGGATTTAAGCATGGTTTATGGTTTAATGCTTTGGGATTTAAGCTTTGAATGTACATGATGTTGCATAAAGGTTATTATGCTTTGATTTGGTTGGAATTATGGAACAATGCTTTGGTTGTAAGCATGTTTTTGGTAAACAAGCATATGGTTTTCAAACGGTTTTAATGCATAATTATTTATGAGCATCCTCACTAAGCAAATATGCTTATGCTCTTTTTTTTCCTAATGATGCAGAGCATTAAGGTTTGGGGGCAGCAAGAGGCAAGGCTAAGTGATCCAAGGACATTTACAAGTTTGAGTATGAATTCGGTCTATGTTTCGGTTAATAAGGCAATGTGTTTGCCAAGGTTTTTGGGAGTTGTAATTCTGTTTCCTTATAGATTTTGAGTATGTTTCTATGCTGGGTTATGAAGATGGTTTGATGTTGTTAAGTTGTTGTTAATCCTTGCTTATTGTTGTGGATGAATAGTTGCTTAGGTATGTATCTATAGCTTCCTTGTTGGTTGCCATGTTGTGATGGTTTGGGCAACTATATTATGCTGTGTTGGTTGTGTTGATATGATACTTAAGCTGAGTTTGGCCTATTTGTGCATTTTGGTATGTTTGGAAAAGTGGAATAGGAAACATGCTTTTAGATTAATCCTTTGGTAGCTTGAGATTGTTTTGGATGTTTAACCTTGATATAAATGTGAGCTTAGGTATCTATGGTTGTTTGTATGCATGTATGCAAGTTGCTAGGACCCACATGCATCTAGATCCGAGTAAAAAACCAGCTAATTTTGACATTACATGCTCAGGCGTACCGATACGTTGGGTACCGTATTAGTACGGCTAGGCAATTTCGGGTAGAGTGTTTCGGTACGGCTGAAGGTGTTTCAATACGGTTCAATGCTACTGGAATTTCACTTTTTGAAATGAGCCCGCATACCGAAACACTATATGCCCGTATCGGTACGATATTTTATGGAATTAAAAGGGATTTTGTATTCGATGCTTGGCGTATCAAAACGATGTTGCAATACCGTATCGATACGGACCTTAACGTGTCGATACAGAGGCAGTTAATTCTGTTAATGTCATGGTTGGGGCAGTTCTGTTTCTTTCACTTTAGTCCCTGATTATTATGCTATCAATTGCATGAGTTTGTATTGTCGGAATGTGTTGAGATTTGATGTGCTAGCATGTAATATGACTAATTAAAGCTTGGTAATCTTAAATTCATCTTTGGCCTTGTTAATTAAAATATTTGCAATTTGGTCCCTAAAATGTATGTTGTGCAATTGAAGGCTTTTTCATGAAGCATTTCCTTTGAAAATTCACCCGCTGCGAGTATGTACATTTAGGATTAATAATGTGCATTTAGACAAGATAAAAAGGAAAAAATGACTGGTTTTTGTATTTTCTCTGGTTTGCTTCGGCAAACCTAATATAGTTCTCTTGGTTCGGTCGGGCGTCTAGGCTGGGTCAAGGGGGTTACATATTAACTTGAACCATAAACCGAGTCCATACTCAGACTAGTTCTTGTCCTTGGATCACTTTGGCCTTGCCCTTGCAGCCCCAAACTTTAGTGCTCTGCATCATTAAGGAAAAGAGAGCGTAAGCGCACTTGCTTAGTAAGGATGCACTTAAAAACAATGATGCATTATAACCCTTGAGAACTAAACACTTGTTTTCAAACCATGCTTACGACCTAAGCAAGTTCCAATGATTCCAAATCAAAACATGCATATCGACCATATGCAAAACATTAAAATCCACATGCTTAATTCCTCAAAACATTATACACAAAACCATGCTTAAATTCCAAAGCATTAAATACAAATCTATGCTTAAATTCCAAAGCACTATAAAATAAGTTCAACACTTGTATTTTCATATATTGGCATTTATAGTGA
Source organism: Hibiscus mutabilis (assembly GCA_019671005.1). Lineage (NCBI taxonomy): Eukaryota > Viridiplantae > Streptophyta > Magnoliopsida > Malvales > Malvaceae > Hibiscus > Hibiscus mutabilis. The sequence continues at coordinate 22,760,689 of CM033719.1, read as the reverse complement.
CCCCGGTTAGACGATATTTATCATTGATTAGCCGACCGGTAATCTTTAGGTAACCGACCGTTAACCTTATTATTTGGATACGCAGATCTCTCATAATAGCCAACCACTACCATAGTCCACACCATGCCAACCGCATGATACAACACCCTTGCCGACCGCAATACATAACACCCTTGCCGACCGCAATGTATAACATCCTTATCAACCGTAAGGTCTAACGCCATTACCGACCGCAAGATATAACATCCTTACCGACCGTAAGATGTAACGCCCTTGCCGACCGCAAGATATAACATCAACAAGGGGACCCGACCGCTCAACCCAAGTGACAACATTATAATCCGAGTAGCTGACCGTTTACCTCAATGACTCTTAACCACGGTCGATTTTTAACATATTATAGTGCATTTCATCCTATGTCATGCCAACTACATCTGAATGTTATCTCATCATGTCACATAGCCAATATATAATATATAAAACCACTTACCCACTATTTTATAGTGCATTATACAAAATCACCACATATGCAAATCATATTGCCAAATCAACAACACCACTCCCGACCGGAATGAAAACCAATGCTCACTAAAATTTCTTTTACTTTTAAACCCCTGCATATGTATTCAAAATCATGCATTTCCAGCAAGCAAATCAAACCATGTTTACGACCTAAACATGAATTACACATGCTTATATCCGAACCGATATTAAAGAGCAAAAGAGAAAAAGCTTACTTGCGAGCTTAGGTAAGTGTTTCAAACTTAACCTAAACTCCCAACAACCTTTATTAACCCTTTTAAAGGTGTTTAAACTAGTATCCACTCACCAATACGCCTCGTTTTGCTCACTCAAAACCAGAGGACAAATGCATAATTATGCATTCAAAACTAGTATCCACTCACCAATCAAGCTTCTGGCAAGCCACAATCAACGTCAAGCTTTGTCACTTTGATTATCCCCTGTTTTAACCATACAAAACCAGAGGACAAATGCATCATTATGCATTCAAACCATTGCCTACAAGCAATTACCCGCAACTCTCAAGTTGCCCACTCAAAACTTATCTGAAACATACCAAGATAATCATCAAACACTTCTGAAACTTAACCCAGACTTATTATAAGATTCAATCCAACAAACCACATCAATTAGCACCTAAAAACCCTTTCCCAACATTCTTTTACTTCTAGCAAAGATTAATCCCAACTACCACCCCCAAAACCCTTAATTAACCACCTTAAACATTAGAGATTCAACTTGTTTCGGGATTGCAATATTAAAACCAAGTTATTAACTCAATTAAACATCAAAAGCATGATCTAATCTAATCAAAATCCCAGCAAAACAGAACAAGTACGAAGATACATAAATCTTATCAATCAAAACACAATTAAACCAATTTTTTTAATTAAACTATCAAACAAATTAGAAAACAATTGTAAAGGATCAAGAACCTGGGAATTTCAGTAAAGAACCTTTCATTAGAGGAGAAGAACAAATCCTTACCTCCAATGTTGATTTCTCCCCTTAATTGCTTAATAAAACATGAAAATCAAGAGAATAATAATAAGTATTTGATGAAAAAGAATTGGGAAATCAAATGGAAATCAAAACCTTTGATTTTTACCTGAAGAAATTGAAATTGGAAAGATGTTTGGCTGGAGAGAAATTGAGAGAAAGAAGTTGCAAAGTTTGTTACGTGAATTTTGTTAAAAGTCTAAAATGTGATTTATTAATTCTCCCCACTTTTAAAGTCTTTTAAAACCACTTTAAAATCAGTTAATTAAAGGGAGAAATATGTTAAAAAATATCTAGGATATTTATCTCCTTAAAGATTCAAGTTTTGATCCTTTTCAAAACAGTCACTAAAAACAGTTTTCAAAGTTTGCATTTTGGTCACTAGTCCAAAATGTCCAATTTCCAAATCTCATTTTTATCACTAGTCCAAAATGATTTTAGCATATTTTCCCATAATTTTATCACCTTCAAAACCATTAGATCCGATTTAATCCCAAAACTAACTCGAACCTCTAATACCGGTCTACCGGACTTTCAAACCAACTCTCAAAACATCTAAGCCCAAAACCGGGGTGTTACACATTGATAGTTTAAGCATCTTTTCCACGAACCAATTCTCATAAGCGAACAAGTTCGGTTCACCCTTGGGTGAAACACTCAGACAAAAAAAACCTCGTTCGAGTTGCACCCTCACAACTGAACCTTTGACTCTCTCAATTAGGTCGGTGTCCTTCTATAAAAGTGATGGACACTAATGTCAAACTCAACCTTACCTTAACATCCACTCACGTCCCCGACAAGAAAGAAGTTTCGACGAATCCTCTATGAAGCATAAACGAATACTCTGATGGTCCAAAAGCTCTCAAATGTTGAACTATCTGTATTGACATCTATCCAATGTTCAAACTTTTCTCTCAACCCCATTGTGCCATTCTCTAAAAGGCCACTACAAAAATTACGATAGAAGGGCAACGATTCAACACTATAATTACTAAAGATTATGTTCCCTCAAGGCCTCGAAGCCTCAAGCATACCTTCCGACATCACAATTTGCGTCACACTTGATTAACCAAATAAATGTCCAAGGTACAACTCTTAAGAATGAGTCTCTATCGAACTTGCTAAAATGTCTCACCTCGGTCACACTCAAACGAACTAGTGGATCGTAAGTCCATTATCTTCGAGAAATGCCCTTGAGAAGGGCGATGATACTTCTCAAGTATCAGCAAGACTCTTTTTTAAGTGAACAAAGGGTACTCCAACTAACTTGCGTTCACTGATCAACTTCGAGAGTGGGTTATGCATACATGCATCATAAACGTTATTCACGCATAATGATGAAGATTCTCTATTGCGAACTCTCATAACATATTCAAAAGCTTTGGAATGACTACTACACACAATAAAGACATCATTTAGGTGGCGGGAGAAGGATACATCCACGACTCTGATACCATTCAACAGTTTTGCATCTCAACAGTCTGGGGCGACCTCGCCCTCAGAATTACTCCTATGAGCAACTTAGCTCTTAACTTGGCCCTCACGACAATGATCATAATCATCGTAGCATCGCAACATTGGATGCATCATCTGGATTCTATCTTAAGGAGTACGAACTTAATTTAAAGGCTTTATTCACTAGACATCTTACTAAAACACCTATGCCACCTCAGGGTTTCTAAGAATTGGCTAAACCTAAGCTCTTATACCACTAAATATAACACATTAATCCTAATCTAGATCTGAAGCACTACATCCAGGTCACCCAAAAGTCTGACCCAAAAAGTTTCATTTAAAAACCATAGATATAGCCTTTTATTCAAAACATTGTATTATCAATTACTTCATGTAATTAAATAAACAACTTAAATCAATTTACAAAATAGGATCTCTAAGTTTATATATTGTATATTAAAGTAATAGTTCAAAATATTATTACAGACTCAGCCATGTAAGGTCCTATGAATACTCAGCCCACTGAATACAAGTATTGTACTTGGTAAACACCGCTTGTTGGAATCCTGTACTGATAGTGCTCCTCGATCCCGCGATTAAACGATCAACCTATACACAAAAACAACGATTCCGAGCACTGAGCTTACAAAGCTTAGTGGTATACATCTACTCTACTATACTTCATGCTAATCATAAACATAAGCATGTAGCTTGTACGAGTAATAAGGAGAGATAAACAAACACGTGGCGCTACCACTAGTCGCCTAAACGCATGATGAAATCATGCAAGTCATCATACATGGATCACAAGGCCCAACCATACCCGAGATCCTATCAGATCATCTAGGCAAAAACACACAAAGTAGAACCACAAACCTAGAGTAAGACCCGGGGCCATACAAAATTGGGAACGTACACTTGGAGCGAGACCTAGAGCCACACAACATCAAGAACATACGCTCTATACTCTGCAATACCTGAGTGAGACCCAGTGCTACATAGCATCTGGAGCGTACGCTCTATACTCGAAATCTCTCATCGAGTATCTTCGAATGAGACTCGGTGCCACACAGCGTCGAGAATGTACATTCGACATCTCTAACTATAGTGTTGTGACACTTTCATCTATCCAGATCTCATCAATCAAATGACTCAACCAATCAAATGTCTACTTGGCATACAAGCAATGTGATCCTAAATATCTCCCTATCATTGCTAATCGTCATCACATCATTTATTTTACATTACTGAGTTGTTAATACATTATGAAGAAGTATTGTTAATACATTATGAAGAATTACATAATTAATCTTATTTATTATCTCCATTAATCCATGTTATCTCATTTTAAGGCATAAATCAATTATTAATTATACACATTAATTTCTATCTTTATTTTGCATTTATAGATTATTTAGCGTATTTGAGTATCGATATAGTACCTTCGGGTATCGGTAATCACACGCGTACTGATACTAAAATTGCTTACTGGAAATCTTAAATTTCCCCAAGTACTGGTATGGGTCGACCCGTACGATACGACATTGAACAGTGTACCAGTACAGTCGAAGCTCGTACCAATACCCTATTTACGAATTCGTACTATTATCGTGAAATATGATATTTCGAGGATTTATTCGATCCCTAAAGTTTATGAAAGTCATTAGGGTTTCTTTGCTAGAGCATTTAATTATTTAATCACAATTATCGTATTTATGAATATTTAATCAGATATTTATCGATATTAACCCTTAAGCTTAAATTTCCAACAAATCCAACCAACCATTCGAGCTAGCACACAAGGCATCATGATTTATCAATCAATCAAAAAATCATCAAATAATTATACGAGTATCTCAAGCAACTCTTCATGGTCCCTAAAGCCCTACGAGTCTCATCATATTCGTAGCATCATCATGCATCTCATAGATATCAAGTCTCAAAATATCGATCTCTAAACATGCTTATTTATCATCTACCTATTTTGCAGGCACTAGCACACAAAGCAAACACACTTATTATGCTCATAAAGCATTAGGAGTTCGAGGTGTACTAACCTCAAGCACTTGGGATAAAACCTTATTCGAGCTTTCCAATTACTCCACTTGTCTCGATATTGGATCCCAAATATTTCTTAAATAAATATGAACATAATATGTATTAATTTTCCGCATTCACTAACTAATTCACAAGGTCAAACGCGTAAAAATAGCTTACCGAGTTTGGATTTGCAAAACGGACTACACCAATGGACTCAAAGCATTGAAAACCCCCAGGTAGGGTCTTTTGTAAAAAGTCAATGGCCAATCAACGTCAGTCAACTCCGGTCAATAGCCCGGCAATCTGGTGTGATGCGGTGCATGCACCCGCCCACATTCAAGGTAGTGCGTGAGGGTGCATGCGGTATTCTTCAGTGGTCACACGGCAACGACAAACTCTAATCTGACTGTCCTATCGTTGATGAGCACGCTGTTGATCTCCGTTTTACCATTTAGCTATTGAAACTGCATCTTTTCAAGCAACTCAAAACTTGTTTCCTCTTACCCCTAGCAAACGACGGCAGTAGTGATGACATGGCGACCACTGGCTGAATCGTCTCGATGAGCTCTTTTCAATGGTGTCAGCGATGTTGCTAATGGCAGTTTGGACGAAGATAGAACAAAGTTTAAATCTCCCCCTTTCACTTTCTCTCATATTTTTTCTCTATTCTCTCTCATATTAATATTCTCTTCCCCTTTTTAACCACCCATTATCCCCTTTTAAATTCAAAAATCCTTTTCCCAACATTTTGAATAAATAATTTAATAAACACATATCTTCTTCCTTTTTGTCACTATAGGCACAAATTTAATTATTCTTAATTTATACTCCTAAAATAAAATTCTAAAACCCGAGTTCAAGACTTGATTTGCTAACCCAAAAATTGGGTCGTTACAATGACAATAAGGTAAATACGAGTTGCTAACACTAGTCGCCTAAACTCATGCTATCACAATTAACAAAGTATCCATACACATTATATGCAACAAGCAAACAACTATACAAACCTGGAGTAAATCCCGAAGACACATAGCATCGGGAACATCCACTCATAGTATGACTAGGGGACATACAACATCAGGACCCCACACTCTATAGTCGAAATTACCCCTCGGGTATCTTCGAATGAGGCCCGAGAATACAAAGCATCGGGATCCTCCATTCGATCACTTACCGTCGTGTTGCAACACATTACCTGGGTATCCAAATCCCATCAAAAAAGTGCCCACACAGCACGCGACATCAACAAACCAACCAACAATTCTATGGTTGTTAGCAACATATAAACACACATGCCAATTACCAAGTTTCTTACACGTTATGATCGAGTAGAAGGGTGATTTCTCGTTTTCTAAGTTTTACAATTCATTTTACCATATTAGAAATCTATTGGACCATAGTCCTCAAATTATTAGCCCCTCGAACTCAAAACTAACATTTTCGAGCAGATTGCCTAATGGGTACCGATACCCAAACTCATGTACCAATATGACACACTGGGTACCGATGCCTGCCCTTTGCATACCGATACACAACCACCAAAGAGAGGGATTGATAAGCACCCAATACTGGTACTCGAATACGAGTATTGGTACAGCCTCTCGGGTGTCGATACGCTTTTACGCGTACCCAAACTTGTTTTTGATCATTGTAATTCCATATGAATAGTAGGTACTGATACGGGATGACCCGTACGACTTGAACCCCATAGCGGTACTGGTTAAAGCCCGTACCAGTACGCCCCACTATGTTTATATTGCTCATTAAGATTTACACTTAGTACCGATATGGGTTTATCCCGTACGGTACTTGAGCTAGAACTTCGAATCTAGAGCTCAAAAATCACTCCAAGGGTCCCCAAACGGTCCCAATAAATCTCCAGTTAAATCATACATGTTATGGAAGTGGTTTTAGGTGATTTCCTACCAATTTTATGGAGTTTAACACCAAATCCAAATTTCACCATTTTCAAATATTTATGCAACCAAAATACCAAAACATCAAAACAATATACAAGGCATCAAATTAATGATGTCCATGAATACAAAGGAGTTAGAGGTGTACTAACCTTACTTCCATAGAAACAAAGAAAGCTCATTGCCCAAGTTCTCAAGCCTTCTTCTTCCCTTAGACCTTGGAAGCTTCTCCTACCTCTTTCACTACAAGGAAATGTTGTAAAACGAGTTACAACATTGTTGGAAGGAATAATGATGGTAAAGGGAAAATTTAACAACTAAAAACAAGGTCAAATCTCTCATTCTCGTTCAGCTTCTCTAACCCCCACCAAAACACATTTTTCTCAACCCACCACCATTTTAAATGAACTTTACCTTTTTATGTAGATTCTTCAAGGGAGATTTCAATACCCCCAAACATAAATCTGAAATTCAGCTCACAAGAACAAAGATGAAACCTTTCTCTTTGGATGGGTGGTGGAAAAGGATAAAGATGAGAGTGTGTAGGAAGAAAGAGAGGGGAAAGAATAAAAAATGAGATCATCTTCTTACTTTTCCAGACATAATAATTGGGTTTTTTAGCCTTCATTTGAAACTAGGGGAATTTACAACCTTATTCACTCTCTTCCTTCCACCATCCCACTTAGGTCACTCTCCAATCCCAACAAGACATTAAATGGGTTGGTTAAGGTGTCATTGAGCACTCAAACGGGCTCAATACTCAGCCCAAAACGTAAAGGCCATGGCCTGGGTGAAATCGACCCATGGATTTCGAAACTTGGGTCATTACAACTCTCCCCTCCTTAAAGAAAATTTCATCCTTGAAATTTACTTGATAGAAACAGATGTAGATAAAGCACTCTCATGTCTTCTTCAATTTCCATTATGGCTTCTTCAACTAAGTGGTTCTTGCAGCGACCTCCCTTTTCCGAAATCGCTAAAAAGATAATTGTATTTTTTTGTTGAAATTTTTTTTGTTATTTTTAAAATTTAGGAATTTTTGAAGATTTGAGGAATTTATTTGAAGATTAGAATTTTTGGGGAATTTTGTTTTAAAATTTTGGTTTTATAAAAATAAATACTGGAATTGCCACTGATCTTTTTTAAAGGTAGACCAGACACCAAAAATGAAACCAGAGTTTTTTTTAAAAAAGAGGGGTCTAGGAGTCGGTTACGGATGGGGAAGGATTAGCACCCCCACACCGCCCAAAAATTGGTACCTAGTCGAGTACAATTTGCCTTAATTAGAAATTTGCAAGTTTAAATTTTAATTTAATTTAGAATCCGTTTAAAAATGCGATTAAATTTTAAAGGCCCGCTATTCGAGAATAAATGAAAGAACCACCACCTCTACGCTTGGTACGGCCATGTTTACTATCGAATAAAAGGGCACCGCATTAACAGTTTATATAAGTCGAATACAACAAAATAAATCAAAGCATATATATATATATATATATATATATATATGAAACGAAAGCGTAAATAAAGGCGGAAATTAAAAAACAGAAATTTAAATGCGAGAAATTAAATTGCAGGAGAAAAGTTAGATGCGGAAATCAAATGTTAGTCGTGAAAAATAAATGCAGATGTTAAGAGTTAAATTAAACGTGTCGTGAATAATGCGGATCATACCCTATTGCGGGTCACCATAAGGCCGAAGGTGAAACATAATCAAACCAAAATTAAAGGTGCATAAAATAAATTAAAACAGGAATAGGGACCGGTTTGAAATAAAACAGAATAAGATGTAACAAATAAAAGGTAAAACAAGAATGAAATGTAAAATATTATAAAGTCGGAGGGCTAAGACAGCAATAAACCACCTAAATCATAAGAAACATGCAAATTTAATAATTAAAAAAAAAAGAAACGTAAAAGCAAGTGTCGGGATTTAAGGGGAACATACCCCAAGATACGCATATTCTGACCGTAAAAAAGGGGAAAAAGATTGAAAAAGTTATAATATTTAGGGAAAAATTTATAGGCGGCGTAAATTAAAGTTTATACGTATCTTTTAGTTTTAGGGTCAGAATTTTAGTTTAAGGTTAAAAATTTAGAGGTTTAGGTTGTAAAGTTTAGAATTTAATGTTAATGTTTAAAATTTAGTGTATAGGGTTTAAGGTTTAGGGTTTAATTTTTTAGGATTAGAATTAGAAATTTACGATTTAAATTTTTATAGTGTAAAACACATATGTAATATTTAATATATATTATTATACGTAAAAGAAAAAAAAAATCTCGATTTTCTATGGAAACACGTGCTACCAGGTTTTAAGTGAGATTTAAAAAAATTAGGAAAAGAAACCTTTCATTCCCATTTTCAAATAGAATACAAAGAATAAAAATGAAAGCTTTTTCCATCTCCCCGCTCTCTCTCGATATCTCACGAACCAAACCCTGGGTTGTTCCCTTTCGGCAACCGAGGCCGCACTAGCCATCCCAGTCGTTCATTGGCGACGGGTCCTCCTCCGACCAACAAGGCGACGGCAGATTTCAACCAAATAAAACACGGCCACCAAAGATTCGACGCTAAAGACAGGTAAGGTTTTAAATCCCTCTTACCCTTTTGATTTTGATTTTGAAAAAAAAAACATTTTTTTTAATCTCAACCTTGATTTCGAAAACCTTTAAAGAAATACCACCTTTAGATTTTTAAACAACCTTGAAAAAACTCGTCCTTTTTGTAACAATGAAGAAAATCAATAAAGAGAAACCTAATTGCTATTGAAGTTGAAAAAGCAAAATACATAAGGCTTTTTTTGTTTTTCTGAAATTGACCTTTTTTTTGTCTATTCCCCATTTTTTACATAGCTTTGATTTAGGCTTTATAGCCAGATTTGATATTACAATGAAAATAAAAAAGAAAATCTAAATTTCCATTGGCTGTTGGATGTTGAAATTATTTATTGTCTCTTTTTGCAGCTGTCGAACGCAGGGAAAGGGACCACGGTGTTGGTCGGCTCGTGCAATTGCAAAAGGGACAAGGGTAGCTGGATTTGGATTGGTTCATTGCTGGGAGTGTGCAGCAAAGGCATGCTCGTGAGGGGCTGGAGTGACCAAGTGATTGGAACGCATGGGTGAGTTGGTGTGTTGTGGAGTGCACCAAGGGTGCAATGAAGGTTGCCCGGGGGTGTTGAGGAAGGGTGCACCAGGGGCTCAGTTCGATAAAGATGGTGTATCGAGTAAATGGGTAGGTTGATTGGGTCACTTGGGTAATCGGGTATGCATTTGGGTAGGGAGTAATGTGTTGAATGGGTATGGTTTGTTTGGGTATTTGGATGTAAAATGGGTATTGTAATTGGACATTTGTTTAAATAAAACGAACCTTGGATTTTTAATTTTAAATCTAACATTATTTTATTTTTTGTTTTCTTGGATTTTTGATTTAATGGATTCGAATAAGAGGCCGGACGTAAAATGGCGATTACAGTTCCTTCACAACATTTTTATTAATGTTATACACTTGTTTTGTACCTTCTTAACTCTCTTATCAAGAACTCTTATCGGTTTCTCCTCGTAGCTCAAATCAGTGTTGTTCTCGATCTTCTCAAGCGAGATGGCGTGCGATTAATCAGAGTGATAACGCCTTAATATGGAAACATGGAAAACATTATGAATGCACGCCATCTCCAGCGGTAAGTTTAAATAGCTTACGAGTCCAACTTCTTCCAAAATCTCGTAAGGCTCAATACACATTGGGCTCAACTTGCTTTTCCGTCCAAAACGAATAACCTTCTTCCATGGTGATACTTTGAGGAACACCTTGTCACCAACCTCATACTCAATATGGTTACACTTTAAATCCGCATAAGCTTTCTGACGATCGAAGGCCGCTTGTAATCTTTCTTTGATAATTCACACTTTTTTCGGTTTGCTTAATCAAGTCTGATCCCACAATCTTAATGTTGGACTAAAAACTGTTGTTGTGGGCAAATTCAACTAATGAAAGATGCTCTTCCCAGCTCCCCTCAAAATCAATGATGCAACAACGCAACATTTTCTCTAAAATTTGAATAACTCGCTCGGACTGACCATTGGTCTGAGAATGAAAAGTGGTACTAAAATATAATTTGGTGTCCAACGCCGTATAAATCTTTTTCTAAAGCCTTGCTGTAAATCGAGGATCCCTATCAGATTTGATCGACGATGGCACTCATGCAATCTCACAATCTCTTGGATGTACAAATGTTCTAACCTCACAAGGGTGAAATCCATGCGTATTGGAAAGAAATGAGCTATGTTGGTTAACTTATCAACAATCACCCAAATCGTATCATGCTTTCTCTGGTTTAGGGGCAAACTCGTCACAAAATCTATGGTTACCCGATCCTATTTCCATTGTAGAATCTGAATGGGTTAGAGAAAACTCGAAAGAACCTAATGTTCAGCCTTAACTTACTGACAAGCTAGACACCTGGTCACAAATTCTAACACATCTATTTTCATATTGGGTCACCAATAGAAATGACATAAATCTTGATACATCTAGTTACCGCCCGGATGCATAGCAAACAAACTACGATGAGCCTCTCGAAGAATCCAGTCTTGCAAATTCTCTAGGGCTGGAACACATAATATGCCCTTAAAGTACAAGACTCTTTTGTCTTGCACCTCGAAATTAGATGCCTCCCCCCACTACACCATCTCTATCTTTGCCACAACTCATCATCTAAGACTTGAGTTCTTTTTATATCTTGAACCAAGGTAGGCTCTACTTGGAGCTCGACTAACAAACCACCATCCTCGGTCATCCTCAAACGGGCAAACATTAACCTCAAGTCTGCCATGGACTTCAAACTCAAAGCGTCAGCTACTACATTAGCTTTTCTCAGATAATACTCTTTAATACAATCATAATCGTTGAGTAGTTCGATCAACCTTCCCTGTCTTAGGTTTAACTCCTTCCGGGTGAGCATATACTTTAAACTTTGTTGGTTGGTATGATGTAGCACTTTTTTCCATACAAGTAGTGCCTCAAAATCTTTAACGTGAGGATAACTGCTGCAAGCTCTAGATCATGCATAGGATAATTCCATTTGTGAGGTTTGAGTTGTCTCGAAGCGTAAACAATGATTTTACCCTCTTAAATAAGAACACAACCAAGCCATTCAAGGATACGTCTATAAACACCACATAATCCTTACCCAACTCGGCTTGCATCAAAACTGGAGCTTCTGTCAGATAAACCTTTAACTATTCAAAGCTTTGTTGTCTTTTCTCGTTCCACTCAAATAGAACTTCTTTCTGCAACAACTTGGTTATGGGAGTAGCTATGATAAAAACCCTTAACAAAACGACGATAATATCCAACAAGACCAAGGAAACTACAGACCTCCAAAATATTTCTAGGCGGTTTCCACTCTAATACTAATTGAATCTTTTGATGGTCAACGCGTATCCATCTGCCGCAATAATATAGACCAAGAATACTACCTCAGAAAACCAAAATTCACACTTGTTGAATAAAGTTTTCTCTCCCTCAAGGTCTGAATGACAACACGAAGATGATAGTCATGCCCATCCTCTGAACTTTAGTAAACCAAGATATCATCGATGAAGACCACTACAAATTGATCCAAATAAGGCTGAAAGATTCGATTCATTTAATCAATGAAAGCTAATGGTGCATTGGTATGCCCAAAGGGCATAACCAAAAACTCATAATAGCCATACAGAGTCCTTAAAGCGGTTTTCTGCACGTCTTTATCCACTACTTTCAATTGGTAATAACCTAACCTCAAATCAATCTTTGAGAACACGGGAGCACCTCCCAATTGGTCAAATAGGTCATAAATCTTTAGGAGAGGCTAATGGTTCTCCAATGTTACCTTGTTGAGCTGACGATAATCAATACACATCCTCATTGAACCATCATTCTTTTTGACAAAAAAGACTGGTGCACCCCAAGGTGAGATGCTCGGTCGGATAAACTCTCGCTCTAACAACTCTTGAATCTGAATCTTTAACTCTCTTAAATCTTTCAGAGCCATACGATAAGGAGCCACGGACACCAGTGCTATTTTTAGCATTATTTCAATCCAAAACTCTAACTCACGATCCAGTGGTTGTTCGTGCAATTTTTTCTAGAAACACATTGACAAACTCAATATATTTTGAAGACTCTTAAGCATCAGACCTTGAACTCTCATGTCAAGCAAATGGGGCTAAGAATGCCTCACAACCTTGATGGATCATCTTTTGTGCAGCCAAATCCGACACTATATTGGGAAGGCAATGATTCTTCTTACCCTTTATAATCAATCTAGCCCCATTCAAACTTTGAAGCTTAAGGCATTTTGCCCTACATCTCAAACTCGCATTGTGCTCGAACAACCAATCTATCCCCAAGATAGCGTCAAACTCTTAAAACGACAATACCATTAAATCAGATGAAAATACCAAGCCTTACACTTCAATCAAACACCTCTTATACACCTTATCCACCCAAACATCGCACCCTAATGGATTATTCACACGAACCCTAACCTCAAGGTCCTCAACGGGGATACCCACTAATGGGAAATCTCACTATGAATATATACATGGGTAGACCCCGAGTTTACTAAAGCAACAGTAGGAACTATGAATAAGGTATAGGTATCTGAGATGACATTGGTAGCCTTACACTCCTTTTGAGCCTTAGTAGCGTACTAACTCGTTGGTACCATTGTAGTAGATTGGAATGTGCCTCCACTTTGATGTCTAAATGTATGGCTCTCTCCTTCTCTAGCAAAACTTCAACCCCTCTGAGCTGTATAGAGAGCTCTCTGAGTCTGAACTGGGGTAGTGTTGGCAACAACAGGGCAATCTCTCACAAAGTGGTCCGGCGACCCACAATCATAACATAACTTGACATACCCATAGCACTCTCTATGATGCTTACGTCCACACTGATCACACACTGGTGTACCAGAACATTTCGCCGAGCCTTCAAAACTCATAATGGACGACGATGATCACCTACTACAGGTAGAAGACTTTGACCTAAAATTTGATCTTGCATTCTAATTTGATACTTCCCTCTCTTGGTTTCAGTGACCTTTGTTCCTCCTAGAGTAGGATTAGGAATTGTTAAAGAAGTTTCGAGTCATCCCACTCAAACCTCCCTGGCCACTTAACTGACCATACACTAAGCCACCCACTTGCTCAAGTGCCTTGGCACTCGAGGCTAACTCTGAAAATGTTACCAGTGGATCGATAGTCAAGTACATCTAAATTTTCTTCTTCAGTCTTTGTCTAAATTTCTTGTATATAAGCTTCTTAATATCAACCAATTCTAGGGCAAACCTACTCAACCGAAGGAATTCTTGTTCATACTCAAAGACAAACCAGTTTCCTTGAACCATGTTGTTGAATCGATCCCTTAAGCTATCGATATGGGTTTTATCAGTATACTTTCTCTGGAACTCTTTGAGAAAGTATTCCCATGTTGGTTGGTTGAGATTCCATCCTAACTCTACGGTCTTCCACCAAGCTCTAACATTCTCATTCAAGAGAGAATCAACACATGTCAACTTGTCTTTAGAACCAAGTTATATATGGCAATCCATTGCGTATCACCCAACCATTGGTCTACCTGCACTGGGCTGTCTTTTCTCGACCCAAGAAATTCTTTTGTGCCATACCGGTTAAGCCTCTCAATTAGTGTCTCCTGATGGGTATTTGAAGGCCTAGGAATGGCCCTCATAATCCGATGAAGGGCACGATGCAAATGGGTGAAATAGCTAACCCTCGACCATTCTCATACCCTGACTCTTTCTCAGTATCGAGGACATACTTATCGTCATAATTTTTTCATGAGAACCCCTACTCTCATCTCAACTATGCGTTCATCTAGGCATGATGAATTCTGTACAAGGAAAGAAACAAGGTTACACAATTAAATTTCAGTTTAAACTGAGTACGACTTCAACTTATGGGCATGTATTCACTAGACACCTATTTACGACTCTCTACTACCCCGTGGCTTTCCTAGAACTGGCTAAACCTAGGCTCTAATACCACTAAATGTAACACCCTAAAACCGAATGTCACATTTGAGCCCTAAGCCCAACCTATCACCATAAAATTTCTCAACCTAGTTTAGCCTAAACAAGTTATTTTCCAAAACATTTAAATCCAAACATTTAAAACATCGATAAATAATTAAAACGCTAGAATGGAGCATCAACTTAATTTAAAACATTTAAAGCATTCGACTTGATCAATACAAATCCAAAATAGGAGTTACATACATTACAATAGGTTCCTACGAATACATAGCCAAATAAGACATAAATGATGTACTCTGAATAAGCGATGCACTGAAACCTACACCGATGGTGCTCCTCTAATGCACGTGCCAACCTAAAAACCTGCGAATGGAAACAACGATTCTGAATGTTGAGTTAACAAAGTTCAGTGGATACACTTTCACTCTACTATGCTTCATGCATATCATAAATATGAGCATGCAACTATAAATGATGGTATGGCATTAAGGTAAATACGAGGCGCTACCACTAGTCGTATAAACGCATGCTATCACAATTAAGAAACTATCCATACATATCATATGTGTTGGGCTCGAAATCCTTCAACCGAATCGCCAAGAGGGAGGGTGAATTGGCTTTGCAATGAAAGTAGTGGAAGCACTTCAAGATAAAAATTATAGACACAAGGATTTATAGTGATTCGACTTCTCAACTAAGTCTACCTCCACTATATTAGCTCCCCACTAAGGATTTTCCATAAATTCACTAATTTGTCTTTCTTTTTTAAGGATCAAGAGTAATATTTACAAACCCTCAAAGCTTATACCCCAAAGCTTTGAGACATTCTCTCACAAGAGAAGATTACAAATAAGCAAACAAGGAAAACCTCTTAAGGCAATGTATTTGCACTCTTAAGCCCTCACCCAAAATCCTAAACACTTGAGCAATATTGACAATTTGGCACACAAGTGTTTTTCCTACAAGAATATGACAATGAAGACCCAAAAATGATTTCTCTATACAATGAATGTTGTTGTTGGCTTTCTTGATGTTTCATGGGTGCTTGAAGGTCCCTTTTAAGTTCTCTAACGAGTTCTTGACCGTTACTAGCCGTTGGGGTTTGATTAGAGTTGTTGGGAAGTCATAAAGTCGTGCTTTAAATGCTCACCTGCACAGAGGTTTCGAAACCTTGTATAATGGTTTCGAAACTTTGAGGTAAGATTTGAAAAATATAGTTGTTACAGGGCCAAGGTTTCGAAACCTTGTATAATGGTTTCGAAACTTTGAGGTGAGATTTGAAAAATATAGTTGTTACAGGGCCAAGGTTTCGAAACCTTTATAAAGGTTTCAAAACCTTTGCTAAGGTTTTAAAACTTTCACTTAAACAACTCAATTTTGGCTAATTGTTGACTTTTAAATGTATATCCGATATAGGTGCAAAGTCAAAACATTTTAAACATATATTTTTTTAAGTTTTGTGGACTTTGAAATATTTCTAAAATATGTTTAAGTCCAAAAACATTTTTCCATAAAAGTTATATCAAAATCTTTATCTCAACAATCTCCCCCTTTTGATATAACGGAACCACTTGAAAAATTGTTTTGTGAAAGCTCCCCCTTAGAAAAATAATTTTAGGAAAAATGAATGTTTCAGGAAAATATTTTTAATCTTCCGTTTTTTCTTTTTAAAATTGAGTTTTTCAAATATATCTCTCCCTATTTTTGTTATATACAAAATAATTCAAAACAATGTTTGAAATCACTTTAAAGCATGATAACAATAAGGAGTATATATATAAGATGAGTCTACAATGAATGTCATACACCAATATACACTACTAATGCCACACATCGATATACACTACTATTTTTTCTCTTGTTTATTTTTTTAATTTAAAAAAAATCTTTTACATAAATTTCTGGGACCCACCACAAGATTTAATCCTAATTTGAAAATGATGTTGAAACTATCTTTTTCAAATTGGCATAATAAAAATTTAACCCTCAACTTTTTAATTTTATTATAATTTAGCCATCATCTCCCTCACCCACTACCGCCACAATATCCATCATCCTTATTTCTCCTCCATTGCTACAATTTTCAGGCATATGGTTAATTTTAAGCATAAAATGATGTTGAAACTGCTACAATTTTGTGTGGATAATTTTAGGCATAAGGTTAATTTTAACCTTAACATTATAATTATTGACATTTTGGCTCTCATTCCCTTTTTAGGATAAATTTGGCCCTCAACCTATATATTTTTGTCTAATTACTCATTCTTTAACTATCATGTTGATTAGTCCGTTAAAATTTTAATGGTGATAATATGACATACATGTGATAATACATTTTAAATGACATGTAATCTAACCTATTACATACTTACATGTACAATAAAAGTTTTTTTTATTTAAACTATTAAAGATAATTAAAATTAATATATGTATATATATATTGTAAAAAAATTAAAACAAAAATATAAACCTGGAAAAGATTTGCATTGATCATAAATGGTGTTGGAATTTAAAATCCTAGCTAAAGATTAATAAAACCAGACTACAATTTTCAAAGTAAATTCATTCTAAAATCCAACAGTATAATGTGATTTTACCCTCAAATTTGAATTCACTTTGTATCAAATCTTTTTTTTTAATTTGAATCAACAGATAAAAGATTACACAGAAATTTGCCGCGATTATTAAAACTTGTAGAAATCACTTATTATTTAATCAATGAACACTTTTGATACTAATCAACTGGTTTTTATTTCTTTAGTTTAGGGTTTTGAAATTTTAGTGTTTAATTTAATTCAGATTGTTTGAGGTTTTGAATTGGGTGTTTTAGTATTTGAAAATGAATTATAAAAATAATATTAGATGAAATTTTTATGAAATTTAAAAAATACCGAAACACTAAAAAATGACATAAAGTAGAAAATTTTAGGTTTCGAAAACCTTGATATGAAAACTTAAACCAGGGTTTAGTAATTTTGAATTAGGTTTAGGAATTTGTGTATTAGCTTTGTATTTTGTGTTTGAATTTTCTGTGATGATTTAATTGTTTGTTTATGCTTATTTTTTGTTATTTCTTTAAAAAATACTTGAGAACTATATTTTAAATAAGAATATTAATATGCCATCACCGTTTAAATTTTTAACGGTTTAATCGAGATGTTAGTTAAAAAAAATGAGTAGTTTGACAAAATGATATAGATTAGGGTTGGTTCAAAAAAATATAGATTAAGGGCCAAATTTATCATTAAAAAAGAATAATGACCAAAATGACAGAAATTATAAACGTTAGGGGTTCAAATTATCCTTATGCCATAATTTTATATTGACATAATTAAATAAATAAGGAGTAACAGAAATAGCAAAAAAAAAACACTTGATGAGTGCTATATATTTAAAAAGATTTTATCTAACAATAAAATAATAAAAATAAAAATAAGTGGTATATATCAATATATATTATTCATAGTAGAATTTTTATTTTCTTAATTCCAAAATCGTATCACTAAATATGCAAAAATTGTACGATAAATGACATACAAAATATATTATCCTTGATTCCCGAAATATTGCAAGACATGCTTTGATTTGGGTGCATAACTATATAATTAGTTATGATTAAGACTTTTTTTTTGAAAATATCGTGGTTAAGACTGTTTAATTGGAAATCACGTATATTTCTTCCAAAATAAAAGCTAATTGTTAAAGGACAAAACTACAGTTGTTGACTTCGGAATTTAATGAAGAGTCTTCCCATGGTGGAGGAGCTGCCCCGGGAATCATGATCAAATGTGGGCCCACTTATTATTGTAATGGCCCCATTTTTCGATTTCACAATTTGCTCATTCAGGTTTTATTTTATTTCTATATAGGCTCTGTTTGGCGAAAAGCAGATAGCTGATAACAGATTACATTAGCTAATAGCTGATTGCATTAATTGATTTGACTAGCGAGTTGTATTAGCTGATTTGTATAAAAGTGTTTGGTAAAATTAACCGATAACTGATAGCTGTTTAATTATTTAAACAAGAAAAATGACATAAAAGAACATAATTATATCCAATACTTGTTTTAATAGTTTATCAGTTATCAATATTTTGTATCTATTAATATTAATTAGATTTATGAAAATTAATTTTTTTATTGAAAAAGGACTATTACCACAAGCCTCGTTAAAAACCTCCCTAAACCTAAATGGAGGAAAAGAGTACTCATGGTAATAAATATAACAGGACAAACGTTAGAAACGATGACAAAACCTCAACATATCAAACATTATCAGGATCAAGACTGATCAATAGCAACTAAAGAAAAAATCTCCGATGGTGGCTGTGCAAAGAATAACTCCCCCACCTCCAAACCTCGAACCATCTTAGCCAAACCATCCATAACCAAATTCGCATCAGCCCGAACATGGAAGATTCGTACACTCTACTCTCTTCGGAGGAGATCCCTCGTTCTTTCCACAAGGGCATTATCCACAAGCGCCCTCGATGCACCTTCTAAAATTTGAGCCACCATCGAGTTATCGACCTCTAATTCTACATGCCGAAACCTCAAACCCCAAGCCTCATGAGCCGCCCAAAGCTTCGTAACAAGAACCGTGCTTGACCTTAAACTACGAGCATACCCAAACTGTTAAGCACCCTCGTGATCCCGGATGACAACTCCAATCGCAGCCATATTACTCGAACCCCTCACAGCGTCGTCGATGTTGATTTTAACCCACCCTTGCAGTGAACGTTGCCATCGCGCTCGCAGATGTACAACAGAGACACTACTACTGTTTGGAGCATCGCACAGCTCCGCTCACATGTTGCGACTGAAACCGACCACATCCCGAAATATCTCCCAACCATCATTGAAAATAAAGAAGCATATATTCTTCCATAAGTTCCAACATGCGATAGCAAACAAAGTAGCCCAATTCGCTCCCAAAGACCTCCCGTGTAAAACTCTAATCAAATTCCCTTCAAACCAAGTTTCAAACGGCATCCCAATGAACCATATAAGTTGCTGGATCGAAGCAGCTTGAGCCAAACTTGCGTGGCTTTCAAACACCCACGTAAAACATGTTCTAGGTCTTCACTTCTATGAGAGCAAACGAGGCAAATACTTGAAGTAGCAAGATGTCTACGGTACCTCTCGGTATTAGTAAGAAACCGAACATGGTATAACAACCATAAAAACGTTCGTGCACGTTGCGGAACAGCCAACTCCCAAGTAATCTTCCATAACTGGTGAGTAGGAAGCACAACACTAAGTCTAATCGATGCATAGGCCGAGGATGTCGAAAATAATTACTGCGTTTCCTAATACCACCCCGGTCAATCACGTCCCAAGGTCGCATGCGGTGGCATTGTAGCAGTAATCTTGTTGACAATTTTCTACGGAAGCAACCCCTCAAATGCTCACAATCCCATTGGCCACTCACATCCACCATACCCGCAACTGGTAACGGTCGTAGCCTCGAAGAACTAATACAATACATAGCCAATGATTCCGGTAGATCAAGCCAAATATCCCACCAGAAGTCAGTTCGCTAACCATCTCGAACTTGCCAACAAATCCCACTCCGAACCTCATCCCAAACATGGCTAAGGTCTTTCTAGATGCGAGAGCATCTAAGACGATCAATAAAACTTGGGATCTCCCCTTCCCACTTATACTTCACTTTCAATACGTGCACCCATAGTTTATCTTCATTGCACGCTAATTGGAATCCCACTTTCAGAAGAAAAGCATCATTCTACCGACTCAATTTCAAAAACCCTAACCCACCATTCGCACAAAGCAAACTCACAGTATCTCAATGGAAAAGAGCAATTACCGAAGAGCCTTTTACAGAGCCCCATACAAATATGTGAATCATTCTTTCCAAAGCATCACAAATACTTTTCAACAACCATGTCGTCTGCATGATATATGTTGGGATGGCCTGCAAAATAGCTTTCACTAACGTAATTCGCCCAATGAGGGATAAAGACCATACCACCCATCCTGATAAATATTTTTCAATCTTTTCCAACAAGAAGTGATAGGTATCATATGTAACTCTCTTATGCAGGAGATGAACTCCTCGATACATGCCAAGGTCTTCTACAATTTCAAATCTAAACTTGTTTGCTATGAGAGTCTTACTCTCTTGTGAACAATTCTTTGAAAAATAAATTTGAGTATTTTCAATACTCACCTTATGACCCAAAAAATGTCGAAACTACCTAAAACGTATGAGAAAAACATTTCATGGACAAACAAGTATGGAGAGAGGGGATTACCCTGAAGAATACCTCGCGTAAGAGCAAAACTCTTAATGACCTCTCTATTCCAAATAACTTGAGTAGTCATAGAACACACGCACTTCATAATCCACGTAACAAATTGAGTTGGTAAGCCCAACTCGTGTAAGGTTTTCTCAATAAAGCTACATTCTAACCTATCATAAGCCTTTTCCAAATCCATTTTGATAGCCATCCATAGAGTTACATCTTTTTCCCACTCATGGTATGAATAACTTCCTGCGCCAAAATAATGTTATCTGTAATATGTCTACCCAGAACAAAGGTAGCTTGTGTCTGGGCCACCCAATCAGGAAAAAGAGGTTTTAATTAAGCCACAAGCACTTTGGTGACAACCTTGTACAAATAGTGCATAAACTAATCAGCCTAAACTATTAGATGGTTTCTTAAGTCACCACCTTCGGAATCAAAACAAGAAGAGTTTGGCTCGCTGAACTCACCAGATCCCCAAATGTGAAAAAATCATACACAAAACGAAACACAGACTCCCCAACAATCTTCTAATTCTTTTGAAAAAAACTAGCTTGAAAACTATCAATACCCGGTGCTTTAAAAGGTTCCATGCCAAACACCACATGCCTCGCCTCCTCAATAGTCATAGGTCGAACTAAATTTTGCATGGCAGCCGCCGAAGCATGATGAACCCCCTGAAATCTTCCCTTGTTGCGTGTCTTGGCTCAGACTCAAAGAGGGACTTAAAGAACTAAACTGCATGATCCTTAAGCATATCTACATCATTACACCAATTTCCATCCTCGAGATGAAGCATGCAAATTGTGTTACGACGTCGACAGTCAAGGGTAGACATATAGAAATACTTGGTATTATGATCTCCCTATGTAATCCACTGACTACGTGACTTCTAAAACCACAAAACTCTCTTCTTGCTTTAAAACTTTATTCAAATCCTTTTTAAAAGCAACATATAAATTCTGTAAAATAGGACCAAGAATTATCTAGCGCAATTTCAATACCACGTATCTGCGCCAAAAGTCTAGCTTTTCTTCGCCCAATATGCCCAAAGACTTCTCTATTCCATCGTCTATTGTCGCCTTGAAAATTAAAAAGATTCTCAAATACAGGTAGATCAGTTTTCCAGGAATCATGCATCAGTCTCTCAAAATCTGGATGTTTATTCCAAGCGGCCACAAATCGATAAGGCTGAGACCCTTGATTGATGGTTCCAGTATTCGAGGTCAAAAGAATAGGTCTATGGTCAGATCCTAATCACAGCAAGTGCGTAATTTTAGCCATAGGAAAAATTTTATACCACTGACCATTACACAGGCCCCTGTCCAAACGTTGCCGCAAATCACCCTGCTCCTAGGTAAATCGTGGACTAGAGTGCCTCATATCCAAAAGCTCTAAAAGAAAAAGGAAATCACAAAATTTCTAACACACTCTAGAACAACGACTCGAACCTCCTTGTCGCTCCTCAGTACTACAAATAGCATTGAAATCCCCGCCCAAAATCCATTGCCATTCACTCCTCAGGTCAAGAGCACAAAGCTGATCCTACACCAAGCTATGACGACTATGCTCAAGACTCGCATAAACAGAAGTGATAAAAAACTATTCGAACTCAACGAATTACCAATCCTATAAAGAAACTGATTATACACAACCAACATATCCACCTGAATCGTCTCATTCCATAAGACCCAAATTCCACCAGAAAACCCTCTCACCTTAACCTTGTACGAGCAATCAAACCTTGACCGATGAATAAACTCAACCACCTCTCTACCAGTAATACGAGGTTCCATAATAGTAATAATATTCCGCTCCCGCAATCTCACCAACATTCTAAAATAGCAGTTAAAATCAAGGCCAAGAGTGCATTGAGTATTCCAAAATATTAATTTAATCATTAATAAATAAATAAAAATAACACCAACCAAAACCTTCTTACTGGCCATCGGGTACACCTTCTCGCTCAAAAGTCCTATTCGCAATCCACTGTACACCATCTCCAGCAGATTTAGAATTCAACATAGCTATACGCTCAATAGAGAAGCAGCAACGTCCAGTTCTTTAGCCATGGTCGACACCTATTCTGTAACATCAGTCGACTGCTGAACATTCTTTAACCGCGACTTACTACCTTTTATGGTAGCACAACAGTAGGTAAAGCTCAATTCATTCCCTTAGAACTAGCTTTAAGAATCAGGCCATACGTGGAGCGACCATTAGTATCTTTTAACACTTTTTCGACCCTTCTTCCACCACTCTAATCACCTTATGATTACCTGATTTCAAGGACGAAGGCGCAAAAATCACTGTATCATGAGCTGCTACTTTTGGATGTTCATCACCACTCACAAGAGAAGCCTTCACAATAGGAACCACAACTTGCTCTTGTGTATTAATCGAAATATCGCACCCATCTTTCACGAGAGTGACAGCACTTGCTCTTCTGGAACTACCTCACAGTCTATGCTACTTCCTATAGCATCGTCATCACTAGCCCGAGTAGTCCTAATAGCAGCCAGAACAGAATGAGTAGCGAGTACCTAAGCCATAATACCATTCAACTGCCTTGAAGCCTTAATCGACGACAAGACTTGTCCCGTACTTTCATGCACAGCCTGATCCATCTTGTCCACCAGTTTCGTCTTCAAAGACCGTGCATTACCCTCTAAATCCACCAAAACTCCAAAACGAGAACCTACAGTACCAGTCATAACTGCGTTACCCTTAACATCGGCTTTACGAGTAGCTTGCTGCCATTTCTTACGCTTCACCTGCATCCAAGGACCAAACATCTCATCCTCATTCAGCACTAGTTTTGGAAGCGCGGTCTCCTCACCCAGACCTTTCTCATAACCCCACAAAGTTCTTTTGAGTGGCCATACTTACCACACCCATAGCATATTAACGGCAAACCCTCGTAATACTGACCATCTATCTACAATCCTAGAGTCAGTGGTTTATCAAGATTGATAACCACAGCTATCCTCGCAAACCTACCACGCCTACTTTTTGCAGTATTAAAATCTGTTTGAACAAGTCCCTAAACACTGGTTACAACCTGAAACAAATTCTTAGAATAATATCGATAAGGCATTCCAGGCAATCTTACCCAAGCAAGAATCTACTTTGGATGATCCAAAGACGTAGAAAACTCACGTGACCATGGTTGAACCATTAAGTAGCATCCATAGATCACCCACGTACCACCCGATAACACATTCTCATAATTCTCAGCTAGTGCAAAATGGATGAGAAAATACTCATTGTCTAAATCAATGATGCTAATCTCCCCCATCAGACACCACAACATCTGAATCTGATTTTTCAACGCACAATAACCGATCGGCTGCCCCAAAAAAACAAAAATCAAGGACTTAGCTAAATTTGAGTCAGCATGAACCTGATTAGAGAACCGTATATCGAGAACAGGACCCTGATAACTAATAATCACATCCTCCGCTTGTACCTCTACCTTCAGGTCACAAATAAAATTATCACCCTTACTCACTCCCAATTTTCCAGCAACCATGTCCCCAAAGGAAATTTTTTTGTTGGGATTCCACCGTACGCACCCCAAGTACAATATACTCGTTCGATCCATCTATTTGCCCAGGCAAAGAAACACCCAAATCAATCACGCTTGGATGCCCCGTCTTGCCTATATTCAATTCCATACCTTCCCCAGGCACATCCTGTACTACTTGCTATAACGCCCTTAAAATTGGGCCTAGATGTTAGACGGATCGATTAGACGGTTCGGGAGAACCGAATTAGGCAATTCAAGTTAGTTTCAGGAATTAAATCTTAATAAATCGTTTTTGGCTAAAATAGAATATGGAAAATTGCTAGAGAATACTTAATTAATATTTTAATTATTTTGGTAAATTCAATTTGAAGGAATTAAATCTGATTTTGGGACATTTTGGTCCGATTACTAAAATGTAAAGTTTTCAAAACTGTTTATGGTGACTAAATCGTAAAAATGGTCAAAACTTAGAATCTTTAAGGAGCTAATTAACCAAACTTTTCCATCAGATTTTCCCTTAATTTAGGATATTTTTAAAGTGTTTTTAAATGGTTTTATTAATAAAATTAAATAGAATTAATAAATGAGATTTTAATTACGCAATTTATTTTCTCATGTAACTAATTTTGCTCTCAAATTTTCTCTCAACTTTCTCAGCATCCAAACTATCATTTTCCTTCTAAAATTTCCCGGAATCAATCTCTTTTGATTTCCTTTTGATTTCATACTTGATTTCTTTGATTCCTACAACAAAATCTACTTGATTTCTTGAAGCTTTCATCCTATCTTTGCCAATTAAGGGAGAAATAAGCAATTAGAGGTAATTTTCATTTCTCTCCTCTAATTAAAGGTTCTTTATTGAAATTTCCAATTCTTGATCCTTTACGACTTATTTATGTTATGAAATTATGATTAAAACATGAATATGATGATTAAATTGAGTTTTTATGTGGAAATTTATTAAACACTGTTATGGATCTGTTTTGTACAGAATCTAATTGATTTAGATCCCTTATAAGATGTGTTTTATTTTTTAAAGAAGAGATTAATTAAGGAAATCCCAAAACTATGTAAATTGCTAATTTCTAGGTTGTAAATAGTTAGATTTTGGTGTGATCTTGGTGTTGTAGAGTTGTTGGAGGTATAAGGACGTGGTAAGGATGTTTTTGGATGTTGTTAAGATGTTGAAATCAATAAGTTTTGGTTGGGCTTTGTTTATATGAAGTTGGATGATGATTTCGATTGTTTTAGAGAGGTATTTGATGGTTTCTAGTGAGGCAAAGTTGTGTTTGTTGGTTACTAAAGATTAGAGATGCATGGAAGTGCATTAATCCTCTGTTTTTGATTGGGTAAAGTAGGGGAGTTGAATCCTATAGCTTTTAGAGAGGTTGTAGAAGCTTCAGAAGCTTGATTCTCGCAACGACAAGAGAGCTTTGGATTGTTGTTGAGTGGAAACGTGTTTTACTGCTTTTAAAAGGTTTGAAGATGGTTGTTGGGAGTTTAGAATAAGTTTGAAACACTTATCTAAGCTCAGAAATAAGTATTGGTTGAGCTCTCTCTCATTTTCGATTTTGCAAAATACAATCTCATGCACATGCTTATAGATTTGATTACTTACTGTTATATGCATGTTTTAGAAATAAAAGATGTTGCAAATGATTATACATGATGGGATTTGAGCATAGCAAATGATTTATGAGAGTATTTTAAAAATGCTATAATACATGGTTTAATATATTGGAAAATAGTTTAAATTGATGCATATGTAAAGCAGTAAGTTAATGTGGTTTTTATTGAATATATTGGCATGTGGCTAAGAGTAAATGTTATCGGATATAGTTGGCTAGCTATAGGGTTTAAAGTGCACTATAATAAGTCGCATCATGTGTGTCGAGGGGTTAAGAGTATGCCATGCTCCACCATGAGAACCACATCGATCAAGGGGTCAAAAGTGAGCCAATTCTCCCGTTGGTGGATTTTTATGTTATAACTGTTGAGGGCTGCTCTAGTTCGAGGACGTATGTGAAGTGGTCGAAGGAACCACTTGGGAAATTCGTGTATCTGATGTGATTTTGATAAAATAGAATGAAACTTGTTTTGAGTCACTTGAATGCCAATATATGAGATAATGTATCATGAGAAATGGATTATGTTTTGTATAATATGGTTTATACATGAGATGCTCTTTAAGCTTGTTATTCAGAGATTTTGCCATATAAAGCTTAAATTGAGGTTTATGCTAGAAATCCATGATACATGTGTTGTAAATGATTTAAATGTGCATATTTGAAGAGATTATAGAAGCATGAGATGTTTTTTCCATGAGACTTATACATTTGGTTTGGATTAAAATGATTTTAAATGCATTAATGAGTGCTTTTGAGATTCTCTCACTAAGCTTATAGCTTATGCTCTTCTTTCTCATCAATGCAGAGAAATAGACTCTATCAGATAGTGAGTAAGCAAGGGAGGATCCAAGGATTGAAGCATTTTCATGTATGGTTTTACAAATGCATAGTAGTAATAAAAGGCAATGTGACCAAGTTGTAAATGGGAGGTTTATTTTGGATACTCCCTGTTTGTACAAGTTTAGTTTGATGTTTTGGACTTGTATGATGCTTAATGTTTGGTTTTGAGGGGTTGGGAAACATTATGCATGCTTGGGTAGAAATCATGCCTATAGGATTTATGTTTGGATTTGATATATTGAGTATGATCTTCTACCATGCTTCCATGTCTGAGGAATTGATGTTTGTGAACTTTTATGATGATTAGATGTTGATTGGAGTGTATTAGATTGAGCCAAAGTGTCATATATTAGACCAAGAGGTCATTACAGGTCTATTCGTACCAGTACGGATTCTCTGGGATCAGTACGCGGGGACTTGTCTCAGCTCAATCTAGGCAAAAATACCTTAGCGTACTGATACACCTAGGTACCGCATCTATACATGATGTTCAAAATTTGGCCAAGTTCCGGTACACGGGCAACCGTACCGGTATGCCTTTTGGCTACTGGAAATCTCAATTTTGAACATTGTATACCTGTACTGATAAGCTTGAGGACCTTATCAGTACGCCTTTGAAATTTGAACATGTATCGATACGGAGATGAAGTTTACCGATACTCAGTTAGGTATTTCAGTTAAAATGTTTTCTAAAGTCTGATTCTTTGCAGTTTAGTCCTTGTTTCTTGATTATGCAATTAAATGAGTTTGGATGGTTGTTTTAAGTTGAAATTTAACATGATTGCATGAAAATATAACTAAATAAATATTGGTAACTTTAATTGTAAGGAAGTCCTCTTAATCATCTGAATTTACAATCTGGTCCTTGAAATGTTATTTCGAACAATTAGATGTCAATTCAACACCCGATTGGGTTGTAATTTTTACCGCTGATAGCATGATCATAATAGGATTTGATCATGCATTTAGAAAAGATAAAATGAAAAATAGACTATTTTCTAAGTAAATCTTCTGGGTTTATCTCGGTAAACCCTAATGTAGCTCGCTCAGTTCGATCTTGCGACGAGGCCCAGTCAAAGGGTTACCTTTTTTAGTATCAGAGCCAGGGTATCAGAGCTAGGGTTACATTTGTTTGATTTGATATGTTGAGTATGATCTTCTACCATGCTTCCATGTTTGAGGAATTGATGTTTGTGAAGTTTTATGATGATTAGATGTTGATTGGAGTGTCTTAGATTGAGACAAAGTGTCATGTGTTGGACCAATAGGTCATTACAGATCTGTTCGTACCGGTATAGGTCCTTTGGGATCGGTACGCGGGGACCTATCTCGGCTCAATCTAGCAAAAATACCTTGGTGTATCGATATGTCTAGGGACCGTATCGGTACGCGATGCTAAAAATTTGGCCTGGTTTCAGTACACGGGCAACCGTACCGGTATGCCTTTTGGCTACTGAAAATCCCAATTTCAAACATTGCATACTCGTACTGATACGCTTGAGGACCGTATCGGTACGCCTTTGAAATGTGAACTCGTATTGATACAGGGATGAAGTGTACCGATAATCAGTTAGGTAGTTCAGTTAAAATGCTTTATGAAGTTTGATTCTTTGCAATTTATTCCCTGTTTCTTGATTATGTAATTAAATGAGTTTGAATAGTTGTTTTAAGTTAAAATTTAACATGATTGCATGAAATATAACTAAATAAATATTGGTAACTTTAATTGTAAGGAAGTCCTCTTAATCATCTGAAATTTAACCGGAGGATTTGAAACGAAAGAGCAAAGGCGGAGTTGCTGCTGGGGACCGAAGGCAGAGGTACTACAAAACTTAATTGAAACAACGTTTCGCTATCAGATTTGTTTAATTATCGTCTAGTTTGACATGAACTAATTTGTTATATAAACCTTTATTTTAAGCTTTCCTATAAAAATTTGCTCCCAAAAGAACTTTTTTCATTGTGGTATTTAATTTTTTTACTTAGATTGATAACTTTTCGTTTGATGTCATTTAAATTATAAAATTCAAAATAAAATTCCAAAATAATATATAAACTAAAAAATATTTTTTTATTTATTAAAAGTGTTTCTTATAATATATAAATTACATAAAATTAAATATTATAAAATATATGTATACATATTAAATGTGTATAGAAATAAAAATGTTTTTTTATCAATTATACATATTATTTGAATTGTAAAAGAAAATAAAATATTTGAAATATGTGTGTTTGGTTTTAGAGAATATGAGCCATTTTCATTTTTTTAGAAAAGAGAAAACGTTAAAGAAAATGTGTTTGGTTATACAATTTGAAAAATAATTTTTAGACAATGAAAACAAAAATGAGTAAAAATTTGAAAACATAAACAAGATATTTTTCACTATTTTCATCGAAAATGTTTTAGAAAAGTTTTTTAAATAGTCTAAATGTGATTACAATGTAGTATATGTTCATACATATTCTTAACTCTTTGACAATATACACGTTGCAGACAAAGCGATTGAACCTGGATGAAAACAATGGTTTTTAAATTTTAACTCTATTTAACTTGGGTTCAAATCCTTCTAATGGCAATTTTAAAACTTTAGTTTATTTAGTCATATTTTATTTTTATTATAATAATATTTTTAAATATTTTTATCATATTTTAATTATTTAATGAGAACTACCTGTTTATTTTATTTTTGAAAAACTAAATATCAACATATTTTCACTATTTTATTTTTATTATAATAATAATTTTAAATTTTAATCATTTTTGAAACAAGTTTTCATTCCTGTCAACTAAATGTATTTTTTAGTTTTTAAAAAACTAAAAATCATTTTCCAAAAATGAAAAATAAAATAAAAAAAATATTTTTTAGAACTAAACGAACTGGAAAGTTTATAATTTTTTATTTTAATGTATATATATTCTTCTTTCCACTCTGACTATTCATTAAAAAGGATTGTTTTCACCATAATAATACGAAAATATTGACAAAAAAAAACAAGTTTTGAGTTTATTTCATATATTGTTTTTTATGAGCATCTCAACACTATAGTATCGAGGTTAACACAGTGTAAATTTTTCAGTAAAGTACACAAATGGTTACTTAACTATCTTAAAAATATAAAATGGTTACCAAACTTTCAAAAGTTTATAATGAACATTAAATTTTAATTTTTATTATAAAATGATCACTGAGCCATTACTATCGTAAAGTGGGTGATGTGAAAATTACAATTTTTTTTATAATAGTACATTTAATCCTTAATATTTACACATTCAATCAATTTAGACATCAATATTGATGGTTAAATTAGGACTAAATTGATTGGATGTGTAAATATGGAGGATTAAATGTGATGTTATTTAATTTTTTGTAGCTGTCACGTCGTCCACTTAACGGCAGTTGACGGCTCAGTGATCATTTTATAACAAAAACTAAAGTTTAATGCCCATTATATAACTTTTGAATGTTCAGTGACCGTTTTATAATTTTTAGGATAATTTAGTGGTCATTTCTGCACTTTACCTTAAAAATTTCAGATTCATCAAGATTGTTTAACTGACATTGAACGTATACGTTGAAGTTTTCAAGACTCTCTATGTTAGAAGTGTGTTATGTTTTGTTTTCATGCATTCTATTATAATCCAACTTAATGTTCTTGTTAAAAAAAACTTTTCAATGAATTGTATTCTTCTGTTACATGAAAATTGTCATTTATTGATTTTTAGTCAACTTTTTCAATTTTAACTCTTTATTATTTAAAATTTATCATTGATAAAAATATAGAAAAATATATTTTAAAAACTTTCAATCAAGTAATTTTAAAATATATATTTTATAAAATTTAATTTTTTAAAATATTTATAATAATTGTAGTTAAAATTTAAAAATTTTGACTTTTAAAAAATTAATAAAAGATACTTTGAGGGGACAAAGGGAGTATAAAAGTTAATTTTGGGATTAACAAAAAGTTATATTCTTTTATATTTTAATGAATATTTGTATAACTAATATTGACAAATAGTCAAAAAAAAGTAATACAAGTTTCTTTAGAAGAAGCACGTATACTAAAAAAAGGTAAACTATTTAAATTACCACCTAATTATGAGGTTGTTCCAGTTTAACCGTCGTACTTTCAATTGTACCGATAAGAGCACTTAATTATTTAAGTGATATCAATCAAGCCACTTGACGTTAAAACCTAACGGAGGAATGATACGACAGTTAATATAAATTTGTATATTTACACATTTGGTATCTGTTATTTACATATTATATCAATTTAATCATAATATTAATTTAATTTAATAAATTTAATCATTCAATCAGATGATGACATGTGTCATGACACTTGTCACATGTGATACATGTTACATGTGACACATATCACCATATGATTGGTTATTTTACTATTAATTTTTATTTTTTTATTTTAATAAATTTTTCATCCAATCAGACGGTGACACGTGTCACCGTCTAACTAGAAGAAAAATGTAGAAACCAAAGTATACTTCCCAAGGGTTTGAACCTCAAACTTGTGGGTTGAAAAAATCCAATACTTGCTATTGAGCCAAGCCTATTTTATGTGTTCTAGTATACAACATAATCTATTAAAAGGTTAACTTAGGGAAGAAAATTAAAGAAATAAAAATAAGGTTTAGAGGAGAGAAATTTTTATATATTAAACTATTCTATATTTATTAATATTATATTAATATAATATCAATATAC
Organism: Hibiscus mutabilis; assembly: GCA_019671005.1. Taxonomy (NCBI): domain Eukaryota; kingdom Viridiplantae; phylum Streptophyta; class Magnoliopsida; order Malvales; family Malvaceae; genus Hibiscus; species Hibiscus mutabilis. The sequence continues at coordinate 22,728,731 of CM033719.1, read as the reverse complement.
TAGTAGTTTAATATAACGTTTTATATGTGAAACTATTAATATATTTTATACGTGAAACTTAAAGAGGGACCATTTGTGACAAATGAGAATTTTGGAGATTTTATGTTGAGATTTTACCCTTTTTTGAAATAAGGGTTGACCACCCTTTAATATTGGGTTGTCTTCACATGGAAAATGGAGACTTGCTTAGCTCACCCTTCCCCCTTCATCTTTTCTCTCCTTTCTTCCTCAACCATTTTTTTCTCAAAATCTCCATAGCCAAAGAGCTTAAAAATCTAAGCTTTTTACCCTAAATTTCTCATCCGAGATTTGAGATTTATAGATTCTTAATTTCCTCTTCAAGGGCTTCAAGAAAAGTATACTTTGGTAGCAAAAGGTAAGTTTTTATTAATGGTTTTTTGGAAGATTCAAGATTAGAAAGATTTATAGAGTTATTCCTTTTTTAAAGGTTGTAAATTCGTAGTAAATCCTTGCTAAATTCTTGGTCCAAATATTGATACGATTTCCATGTCTTTTTTGGCAAAAAGGTGATTTTGGGGTTTCTTCAAGCTTGAATCAAGAGAGAAAGTTGAAGGGGTTTTGGTGGAGAACTTAAATTCATAATTTTCTACTAAAAGTCAGTACATCTCTGACTCCTATATATTTTTTTAAAGATCATAAAGTGATTGGTTTGCTTGATTTATAGTTTTATGTGTGTTATTGGGTGAAGCTTGACTTTAAAAATCAAGATAGTGATTTGATGTAAATAATTTTGTTAGGTGACTTTAATAAGCCTATAAATAATCTAATAGATTTTGGTGAATGCTTAGGGAGGATTTTGGAGGTTTAAAGACCAGTTAGGAGAGATTTTCGAGCCCTAAAAATATTTTTTGGGTTTAGTACCGGCACGCGGGGTGTCCGTATCGGTACTCCGTGTTCTGCATGAAGAACATAGGCAAACCATTAGGGGAGTGCCGGTACGGGCTGCAACCTGTACCGATATGCTATTCAAGCTATATTGGTACAGGTTGGCCCACATCGGTACTCGAAGGCTGGGCAAGATTCTAGTGAGCAAATGTTGTATCGATACATAAGCAAGTGTACTGATACTCAAGACATCATATTGGTACTTAGGTTCGAATACCGGTACTGGGTGACCTTTTGAGATTCCAATAAATAAATTCTATATCGGTATACGTATGGAAGTATCGGTACCAAGGGGTATCGTACCGGTATGCGAGGTTTTATACCAATACTGATTGGCAATATGCCAAAAAGTATCGATTTGAGCATGAGGTTCTGGAAAAGTGTGGGCTATGGCCTAATAGGCTTATATATATATAACTGAGAAACTGATATTTCACCCATGTATGCGAACACATTGAGATAGAGGCTTGCTTAATATACTAGTAACTCTAATGAATTGATGAAATGATTAATACCTTTTATAACATACCATAGGCTTGGTAATGATAAATCGATGGATGAACCATGTTGGTTAGTATCATGCCTTGGGGACATTTACTTGATAGCTTGGCTTGGAGCCACTTACTTCTTGGTGATGTGTATGAATGCTCGGGGAGTATGTCTTATCTTATGGTTGTTGTAAAGGAATTCAGATGTCCAAGTCAATACTACGATACTTATACAAGGGGTTGCGTACTTAGGGCTATGTGAGCAAGTACATCCGACGTACTCAAGGGCTATGTGATTAGGGTGCGTAGGGACCTACTCGTGGCCATGGTGATCCGAGTATAGACAAGGGGATATATACTTCGGGCTATGATATCAAGTAACATCCGACGTACTCACAGGCTAAGTGATCTGAGTGCGGTTGGTTTACCCATGGCTATGATGATCCGGATATATCTTTTAACTCGACAACTTTGTGAGCTCGAGTAACCTGACGGGTGAATGACCTCAGGTAGGGACGACTTGTGGCTAATGTGATCCAAGTATGTTCAGGACGTATCCGTTGCTATGGTGATTCGGATATGGTCCACTCAACCCGACTGCTATGTGAGCATGGGTAACCTTACAATTGTGTGAGCATGGGTAAAATAGGGCTTCGTTGGCCAGTATATAATGATGTATGGATTTAAATTATGTATGTTGTTATGGATGCTATTGATGATAACTTATTGATGTATAATTCCCAATAGGCTGAGTGATCTCAAATATTGGGAAGCATTGGGGGACATGTAAGATTTCTTGTAGAATTTAATGATGCCTTGAGATAGGTGATCTAAGAACTCTAGCTTGTGTAGGCTAGATGATGAATCATAGATAGTGAAGCCTTATCTATGCTCCATAGACTATATTTATCTCGCAAGCTTATTTTATGATAATCATGAATTATGGTTGAGTAAAAATGTACCACTGAGCTTTGTAAGCTCAGAGTTCGTAATCATTGTTTCGTTTCGCAGGTTAGTAGGCTGATCGTGATCGATGAGCACATCGTGAAGGGATTTCCTAAGATCGTATCGTTTTCAGAGTACAATACTTGTTATTTAGTTTGAGCTGATGTATTCATATGACCTTACAACTGTAGAGGTTGTAACTCTATTTGAATACTATTTTGATATTCGGTGTTTAAATTCGGAGCTCCTGTTTTTGTAAATGAATTTATATTTTTTATTTACTTATGAATAGTTTAATGTTTTTAAATGATGGCTAAACTTGAGGTTTTCAAATAAAATTTTGTGGGTCGAATTTGGGTGACCTGAATATAGCGCTTCAGATTGGGATTGAGGTGTTACAATTTAAGAATAGTTTAATAATATTATATTAAACTATTAATATATTTATATAATATTATTAAAATATAAAATATTTTATTAAATATAATAATGTAATAATAAAATATTAATCTTTAATGAAATATATTAAACTATTGATATATTTAATAAAATATTATAACATTATATTAAACTATTAATAATTTTTTTAAACTAATATTAAATATATTACTAGTTTAATATAATGTTATTTATATTTATAGTTTCATATATAAAATATTATATTAAAATACTAGTTTATTAATAATATATTAATATATATTATTAAATACATATAGTTTAATATATAAAATTTTTCTCCTCTAAATCTTATTTTTACTTCTTCAAATTAAATATATAATAATTTAAATTAAATTAATATTATGACTAAATTAATATAATATATAAATAACAGATACTAAATATATAAATATACAAATTTAAAATTTACCGCAACTTAATTAATTATACTTAAATGATCTTATTAACAGCCCAATAATCAGGTTGTCTAGTTACCCAAAAAAATCAACATTGAATTTTTTATTGTATAATTGTAAATTATTATTATTATTATTATTATTATTATTATTTCTTTTACTTCTTTTAAATTCTTTATTTATATAATATATATATACACATATATATATATATATCTTAATTTGTTATATTTTTTTCGCTTTTTATGATTCTCTATTCATCATCAGATTCTTCAATCTTCACTGATAGGTCACAAAACCTGTTGAAGATCCAATCAACTGACAGCTTCTTTCTAATCTCTCTATCAAAGTTAGGGTTTTCCCACGTATTTCAAGTGCCCCCTCAATTCCTACTAAAAGTCCCACTCTTCTATCTTCTCCAAGGTTTCAGTTTTTAGGGTTTATTGGGATCGATTCAGGGTCAACTTCTTGCTTATGTGGGCAGATCAGACCTCAAAATCCTTTTTTCGGGTGGGATTTTGGGGTCTGTTGGTAGCTGTTTATATCTGTTGACTTTCGGGGATTGAATTTGATGATTTCAGGAGGTTTAGATTGGCTTTTGGGGTGCTACATGTAGGATTATTGAAGCTAGGTTAAATTTTAGACGGTTCCCATTTGGAGAATTCAGTGTTTTATGTTATAATTAGAGAAAAAAAGTGATCTTATATTGTTGGGTATGGTTTTGATTTGGTGGCTCTTAATGTATAACCATCAAGGGGTCCTCTGCTTTTCGTTGTAGAGGATCCCTATTGGAAAATTTATGTGATTTTAAATTATCAGTCTCGGAAAGCTCAGGTGAAACGTAGTAAGTGTCTTCAATTGCTTGAAATTTAGTGTTTTTGGGGTTAAAAAAGAGAAAAACAAGTAGGACATTTGTTGAAATTTAGTTAGCTGGATTCGTAGTTTGAAACTTGTGAGGAAATGTTCGGCTCTGGTCCAGAAACCGGCCATGAGAATAGTGGAGTTTCAGGGCCGCTTTTGGTTCCCTTCGTCTGGCGTTATGGGGGAAGAAGGGTATTCCTTAGTGGCTCCTTTACTAGGTGAGAAGGTGATTTTGTATTTTTCTATCACTTCCTAGACTTATTTGTTTGATTTAATTTATTTTAAGGGTTTCTCTAATTTAGATTGGATGCCACAATTGACTGTATCATTTTGTGCAGGTGGTCAGAGCATATACCTATGTCTCCAATGGAGGGTTGTCCCACTGTATTCCGAGTTATTTGTAGCTTAAGCCCTGGATATCATCAGGTTACCTGGGTTTTATGATCATTATCCGTAGTTCAGACTGAAAAAGCCTGTATTTGGAATCAAATTCTAATCGATAATGTGACAAGACTTTTTGGATTTGTGAAATAATTGTGTAGATTTGCTGCTAGAATTCATGGTCAATTCTGATATTGTTATACATGATGCCTCAATATGTTATTTAATCTGTTAATAATGATGATACACAGGCAATATATATCTCCTTTGCTACTTTTGGTGGGAAGTGATAGTGAACAAATTGATTGTCGTTTTAGCTATATTCCAAGTTACTAATAACCAACGTGATAGAAGTATGGAAGGCATTCTCCCCACTCTTATATGATATTCTTTTGTCCAACCTCTTTTTATGTTGAAGGATTGTACCTTTTGTTTCAAAGCTCATGTGCTGCTTTACAATATATTGTTATTGAATAATGTAACCATTCTGTCATAGTTTCTCTTTGAAATATGTTGAGTAATGAACCCAAGAGTAGAGAATACATGAAGGAAAGCTCCTTGTATATTTTCTTAACCATATCTGGTATCATGTGGATGTCTGTGTGGTCCTAACTCTGGCATGCAAACATATTCCTAAACTTGATACTTATATTCAGGTTTTATTTCTATTTACTGGCAGTTCAAGTTTCTTGTTGATGGTGAATGACGACACGATGAGCACCAGCCCTTTGTAAATGATAATTACTCTATGGTTAACACCATCTATATAGCTAGGGAACCAAATATGGTTCCTCCAAGTTTTACTCCTGAGACCCCTGGCAGATCCAACATGGATGTTGATGTAGAAGTATAAGACTGCTATTGTAAATAGATTAGAATTATATTTAGATTAAATTTTATCTAATAGATAGAGTTTGTACTTTAGTATAACTCCTTATTCAATAAGGAGTCCTGAAAACTTAGTATTATTGCAGAGTCTATTTAAAGACTCAATTCATGTAACGAAAATAATTAGAAAATAATAGAAACCTTATTTTTTCTGTTTCTCACCTCTCTACATGGTATCAGCTTAGGTTCCGATCGAATAAACCTAGTTGATGGCCATTGTTTCCGCTACATCTTCTTCTAATGACGTTACATCTCTGCCAGAAATTTATTCTGGTTCTGATGATCTACAGAGGTTGTTTGGTAACTTTCCAGCATCCAACACGGCAAATCTGACCTTAAAAGAGGCTGAAGATACTCCTTTCTCCACTGCCCTCTTTTCGGCTCAATCAAAATCCTCTTGGATTATTAATTCCGGGGCATCCGACCACATGACTGGTCACAAGGAATTATTTTTTACATATTTTCCTACCTCTTCTGTTTGTTCAATTAAGACTGCTGATGGCTCCCTATCTATTATCTTGGGTTGTGGATCTGTTCGGATTAATGATGATCTAGTTTTGCACAATGTCTTGTTTGTTCCCAATCTTGCCTGCAACCTTGTATTTGTTAGTCAGTTATCGAAGACTTTAAAGTGTTCAACCAGTTTTAATGGTTCTGGTTGTATTTTGCAGGCACTGGACTCGAAGAAGACGATTGGCAGTGTTAGATTGCAAAGCGGGCTCTATATTCTTTCTAGTTCTTTCCCAAATTCCCCTACATGCTCTCTTACTACTATAGGACAAATTGATGAAGTTCTATTATGGCATTACAGACTAGGACACGCCAGTTTTCGATATCTTGCTAAATTGCATCCAAATCTCTTTGTTCATAAAAATCCAGATTCTTTTACATGCCATATCTGTCCTCTTGCAAAACAAATGAAATCTTCTTACTATCCTTCACCATACAAACCTTCCAAACCCTTTTCCCTTATTCGTAGTGATATTTGGGGCCCTTCTAAAGTGAAAAACGTTAATGGCAGCCGCTGGTTTATAACTTTTATTGATGATCACAGTCGGCTAACATGGACTTACATGATGAAAGAAAAATCCGAAACCAAAGCAATTTTTGAAAAAATTTATAATATGGTTGTTACTCAATTTGCAACCAAAGTTCAATTATTTCATTCTGATAATGGCAGTGAATACTTTGCTAAATCTTTGGGAGACTTCTTTTACCAAAAAATTGAATTCATGTACCCATACACCACAGTAAAATGGTGTTGCTGAAAGAAAAAACCGCCATCTCCTTGAAGTTACCAGCTCTTTGCTTTCCACTAGTAACGTTCCTAAATACTTGTGGGGTGAGGCTTTGTTAACCGCCACATACTTAATTAATCGCATGCCTAGCAAAATTTTGAAGTTTCAAACACCTCAACCAGTTTTCTTGAAGAGTTACCTATTTTTTAAACCTGTTTCTTCTATACTGCCGCTAAAAGTGTTTGGTTGTAGTGTTTTTGTCCATAACTCTGCCCCACATACATCCAAACTTGATCCTAAATCCCTTAAATGTGCTCTAGTTAGTTATTCATCACTTAAGAAGGGCTACAAATGCTATCATCCCCCCACACATAAATTTTATATCACCATGGATCTTACCTTTTTTTAACATGAACTTTACTTTCCCAAGGCTGCAATTCAGGGGAGACTTGGAGTGATTTTCAGCCTTTTCAGGTACATTCTGACTCTCATGTGTTTTCTTTTGAACCTTCAGACTTTGAGTCTAATCTTCCTTCAGAACCTTCAGACTTTGCTTCTATCAAATCTTCTAATCCACCTACTACTTCGACTAAAACACCCATAGACACCTCACATCCGCCAACCACATCTCCACCTAAATCAACCAAAAAGCTGCAGGTTTACACTCGAAGGAAGAAAATATCTAAGCCCATTTTGCAATCAGAAACTTGCCGAGAGTTGGATTTCAGTTCAGATGCTAATAGTGAAAGTGAAGGTACTGAGATCAGTGAACTTCCTCTCATTTCTACTAATCTTGATGATTTTCCTATTGTCATAAAGAAAGGTGTTAGGCAATGTACAAAGCACCCCATTCAGAGATTTGCCTCTTATGGTTGTTTGATGCCCTCCTTCAAGGCCTTCACAGCTTGCTTGGATCAGGAAGAAGTTCCTACAACCATTGATGAGGCCCTTAAAGATCCTAAATGGAGAAGGGCTGTTGAGGAAGAAATAAATGCTCTAGAGGAAAATGGCACTTGGACTGTTACAGATCTTCCTCAAGGTAAAAAAACCTGTTGGATGTAAATGGGTATTCATTGTAAAATTTAATTTTGATGGCAGCATCCAAAGACACAAGGCAAGGTTAGTTGCTAAAGGGTATACACAGACTTTTAGAATCGATTGCATTGAAACTTTTGCACTTGTGGCTAAACTTAATACAATCCAAGTTCTCTTGAGTCTAGTAGTGAATTGTGACTGGCAATTACATCAACTTGATGTTAAAAACGCCTTCTTAAATGGGAAGCTAGAGGAAGAAGTCTATATGAAGCTACCACCAGGATTGAAACATGTTGTGGGAGAACAAAAGGTCTGTAAGCTTAACAGATCTCTATACGGCCTAAAACAATCACCTAGAGCCTGGTTTGACCTATTTACAAGTCATTTTAAAGAATGGGTACAAACAATCCCAAGCAGATCACACCTTGTTCATTAAGGTAACTCACAGAAATAGAAAGGTTATCTTAATTGTGTATGTGGATGATATAATAATGACAGGAGACGATGAATAAGAGATTGGCTGCTTAAAGAATCTTCTGAACAAAGAGTTTGAGACAAAGGACTTAGGAAAACTTAGATATTTCCTAGGTATGGAGGTGGCAAAGTCAAGCAAAGGATTGGTGATCAACCAAAGAAAGTATATCTTAGACTTGCTAAGTGAAACTGGTATGATGGGATGTAAGCCAGCCGATACACCCATGAAGGCCAACTTGAAGTTTGGTAAAGATGCTGCCATTTCAGTAAATAATGACAGCTTTCAAAGGTTAATTGGTAAGCTAATCTACTTGTCATTAACTCGGCCAAATATAGCCTATCCTGTGAATGATCTTAGTCAACATATGTCAAACCCGAAAGAAGAACACTTGGTGCAGCAAATAAAGTTCTTAAATACTTAAAGAAAACCCCTGGACACGGTTTGATGTTTACAAAGACACAAGATAGAACTGTCAAAGTTTTTACAGACTCGAGCTGGGCAGAGGAGCTTACTAACAGAAGATCCACAAGTGGCTACTATACCTTCGTTTAGGGAAATCTTGTAACATGGAGAAGCAAAAAACAACAAGTTATTGCTAGAAGCAGTGCGAAAGCTGAATTTCGAGCATTGGCTTTAGGGATGTGTGAGGGAATTTGGCTACTCAAGGAACTACATGTAGACCAACAAGGAAAATTCGAGATTCTATGTGACAATCAATTAGCAATTCAAATAGCAAAAAATCATGTCCAACATGATCGCACTAAACATGTTGAAATTGACAGACATTTCATCTCGGAAAAAATTTACAATGGGACAGCCTCCTTGAGCTATGTCCCTACTATAGCGATGTTTTTCCGCTCTAAAAAAGAATTTTTCTTTTGTTTTGAAAATAATGTCTTCCGCTGGGAGTTTTAGAAAACCCGTGTTTTGTTTTAAAAATGGAGTCGCCACCAACCACTTAGGTAGGCCGGACACCGTAAAAAACCAGAGATTTAAAATTGATGGGTTCGGGAGTAAGTTACGGATGGGGAAGGATTAGCACCCCCACACAGCCCAAAATTGGTACTTTAATAATTACCGCTTTATTAATATTAAACTTTTTCGGATTAAAGTGACGATTAAATTAAAATTTGGTTATAAATGAGAGGAGATTTTAAAGGCCCCGTTATCCGAGAGTAAACGCCCAACCACTATCACTACGCCTGATACTGCCCCCATTTACGCTCGGATAAAAGGGCACCGCATTGACAAAATATATATCCGTTATGCAAACTTAAAAAGCATGGCAACCAAAAATAAATACAATACGATAAAAATATAAATAAATACTAACATAATAACCTATTATTCCAACATACATAAATATTAATCTAACACATAAAAATACATCCTAACATAAAAAGAAAACACTACTCTAGAACATGCATGAATATTAATCTAACTTAAAATATAATAATAATAATAACAATAATAATAGTAATAATACTAATATGAATGCATGGATCATATTAAAATGCATGGAACAATATAAAATATATCATGAAACTAGATGTTAAGGGCTAAAATGCACAAATTAATAATTTACATGGCATGCACAAAGACAACAAGGACTGAAATGAAACAAATGCAACATGTATGGGCATAACTAGAAATGACAACAAATAAGGGACTGAAGATTAAATAAACCGGTGACCAAATTGAAATAAAACAGAAATTAAAAGCCAAAACAATGACGATATTAGACACGCATGAAAACTAAAGGACTAAAAACATAATTATACCAGAATCAAAATGAAAACGGGGGAGAAGGGAAGGGACCATATCTGTAATTATATCCTTAACCTAAAAACGCGGATCCTTCCCTCGGGTCGGGTCACCGCGCGGGTTAGAGTGCCAATACTGCGTAGTTTTGTTTAAGGTTGGTTAAAATAAGGGTTGGTTTTATTTTATTTTCGAATGGATTAAAACCCTAAACAATTCTCCCAACCCTCACTTTTTCTCATTCTCTCGACCTTAGACCAACGGCGGCCGCTCCCTGCTCCACGCCGTTCACCGGCCTTACGGCGAACATGCAGCGGTGCAACACGACAAGGGAGAGTAACTGGTACACCTCGAATCCCTTATTTCACCCTTTTGTAAGATCTTAAAATTTTGATTCGAAAATTAAAAAAAATCTAAGTTTAATAAAAAAAACTTCGATTTCAAGTGGGTAAAAGAACAAGATTTTGGCTTTGGAATTTTTATTTCATCCAAAAACTTACAATTTTTTCTGATCTGAAAATCCTCTCGTTCCCTACTTTTCAGATCTCAAGAGACCTCCTAAAACTCTCTATTTTCTCTCCGAAAAATCCCCTAAGTTCTCTCTATTTTTTTTCGAATCCCCCCTTTTCTACATATTTTCAGGGTTTATATCACCCAAAATTACAAACTGACAACCCTATTTTTTATTGCTCCAGATCTCTGATGGCAGCCAGATTTTAGGGGATATGGATATGATAGTTGATTTGGCAAGGGTATGGGTGAAGGTATGGCTTGACAGATTTGGTTTAGGGTTGTTGAGTAGGAGTTTAATTAATTCTAGGATGGTAAATTTAGGGATTTTAGGGTCTAAATTTAGGGATAATTTAGGGTTTTGGTTGATTGAGATTCTGTGGTCACCGGAGATGTGGCAGCGGCGGCAGTTGGGTCCATCTTTGGGGTTAGGATTTGTTGGTTCCGGGTCGGGTTAAAGTTTATATCTGGGTCGGTTTGGGTTTAGTTAGGGTAATAGGCTTAGTTTGGTTTGGTTACGGGTCATTACAGCTGCCCCTCTTTGCTTGTTGTTGTGTAACGGCAATGAAGCAAAGACTAAAAATGACCCGTTTCATCCGGTCTAGCTGGTTATCTTCCCTTGACGTATGTCTTCTTTCTTCAGTAGATCTTATTTCTCCTTGATGCAGGTCTTCTTTCTTGTCTTGGTTAATCCCCCTTGTCACTCTTGGGGAAGCAAAACCTTCAAAATGGAGGGCTGTTTGTTGGGGAAGCAAAATGAGTACGGTTTACTACATTATTAATAATAAGCTAATACCTAAAGAGAGTTTGACCCAGCTGTAACACCGACGAAGAGATAGGGTCTACAAAATTCGATTCAGCTGCAACACTGACGAGGAGGCAAGATCGGAAGACTGACAACTTTTTTCTCTCTTTTTTCTTTTTTCTTTTTGATTTTTTTTCATTCATATTTTTTTCTATTTTTTCTTACAACATTGATAAAACTTGAAAGTTGGTGAGTTTTGACCAAGCTACAACATCGACGAAGAGGCAAGATCAAGAGTTAGTGAATTAGGTTCAGCTACAACACTGGCGAAGAGCCAGAACCAAAAGTTAGATTTGACCAAGCTACAACACCGACGAAGAGGCAAGGTCTGGGGATTTGATCCAGCTACAACTCTGACGAAGAGGCTGGATCAGATAGTTTTTTTTTTGTGTGATCAAGCTACGACTCTGACGAAGAGGAATGATCAGAATTTGGTTGAAAGCTCATTTTTCATTTTTTTGATTTTTGATTTTGATTTTTTGGCTTTTCTCTTTTTCTTTATTTCTTCTTTCCTTTTCTTTTTTCTCTTCTCTCTCTTTTTAGATTTTTTCTTTTTCTTTCTTTTTCCTTCTTTTTAATACAACATTGATACAACTAGAAAGTTAGTAAATTTTGACCAAGCTACAACGAGGAGGCATGGTCTAAAGTTAGTAATGTTGATCTAGCTACAACACCGACGAAGAGGCAGGATCAAGAGTTAGTGGATTTGGTCTAGCTACAACACCGACGAAGAGGCAAGACCAGAAGTTAGTAAATTTGGTTCAGCTACAACACCGACGAGGAGGCAGAACCGACAGTTAAATTTGACCAAGCTACAACACCGACGAAGAGGCAAGGTCTGAAGATTTGATCCAGCTACGACATCGACGAAGAGACAGGATCAGAGTGTTTTTCGACCAAGCTATAACACCGACGAAGAGGCAAGGTCTGAAGATTTGATCCAACTACAACACCGACGAAGAGGCAGGATCAGATAGTTTTTCTTCTTATTCTTTTTTCTTCATTTTTGATTTTTCCTTCATTTCTTTTCTCTTCTTCTTTTTTCAATTTTTTCAATTTTTCCAATTTTCTTTTTTTCTTCTTTTTCTTTTTGATTTTTTTTTTGTTTTTTTATTTTATTTTTTTCTTTTTGGATTGATTTTTTAGCTACAATTATAATAAAAAAAGGTAAACTCCGAGTAAAATTTAGGTCTAGCTGCAACACCGTCGAAGAGGCAAGACCTGGATAGGATTTGATCTGCTACACCACTGCCGGAGAGACTAGATCAGCAAAAAGTGAGACCCGCTACACCACTGACGGAGAGACATGACCGAATGGAAAATCTGATCTGCAACACCACCGACGGAGGCAAGATCTAGTTTGGATTTGATCCGCTTCACCACTGACGGAAAGACTAGATCAGCAGAATATGGGATCCATTACACCACTGGCGGAGAGATAGGATCTGGATAGAAAATTTGATCTGCAACACCACCGACGAAGGCAAGATCTTCATTGAGTTGGCGTCCCACCACTGACGGAGGCATGATTTACAAGATGTTGGGTGACTGCACCACTGACGGCGAGATATTTTTTTAAAAATTTGCCCTGCTTTTCTATCGATAGAGGGCATGATCTAGAAATAATTTTTGTTGGCATGAGTGATAGTCGAGAATTTGTTAGCGTCCGTCACGCCATCGTTGGAGGAATCAAATCCTACAAAAGAAAAACATTGGTCAGTAATTGTCAAAGATTTTATCGCTGATACCTTTTATTTTGGGTGTTTCAGCATCTTCTTCGTGTTTGACCTCCTTCAAGACTAGGGTTGGCCCTCTTGTCATTGCCCCCATATTGAGGGTATCTTGGTCTTTTCCGTAGACCTATTTGTATGTACAAGCAAAAATACATGAATTTAGGCCTAAATGAATGTGTCTATCCTAAATGCAATGTGGCTTTAGTGTATGCACTGAACATAGACATATGACGTATGCAAAAATGGTTTAATGCAAGATGAATGCAATCCAAATGCATGAATGTGATATGATTTTTTTGGCCCTCAATGGAATGCCCCTGACACCTCACTGGTCTCGTCGAGATCTTGGTTTTTTCATGCGGCGGTGCCCCGACTTTGTCTTGAGTTCTATCAGCTTTCATCTGAGTGGATGCCCTAAAATTTTGTTCATTACATGACATCATCTGACACCGTTCTCGTAATATTTTTGAAATTTTAGGGTGATTTATTTTGGATAATCAAGACTCAGATATGAACAAAAGATGTTTGCATTGCTATTTGTAGTTTTGATCCCTTACAAAATACTCTCACCACTATTGTACTTAAGTCGGTGAGGTTGGTTTACAAAAGGTATTACTCTGAAAGTGATAAAAACTACAAGGGGGCCTACTATGGTCAAGAAAGTACAATACTTAACATGGTCCAATTCAAAAAAACCTTCAACACACCCTCAGTTGGCATCTTCATGCTTCGATAAAGGGTCTTTGCTTGTAGCCGTTCTTGTTGAGTTATCAAAGCTTACCACCCCAAGCTTAATGAATTTTTCCACCAACTTTTTGAAGCCGAAGCAGTTTTCAATGGTGTGGCCAACCTGCCCCGCGTGATAATCGCATTTTGCATTGGGATCATACCATTTCGGGAATGGAGGTTGTACTGGATCTCGGTAAAAGGGTGCCACCATGTGGACATCATACAGCTGCTTGTACAATTCTCCACAAGAAACTGGTAGTGGAGTAAATTCTACGTTTTCAGTGTTCTTCCTCTGACCAGAGCCTTGGCTTGAAGAACCGTGAGCACTTGGTATGGCATGAGGTTGCACAACTGTGATAGGCTTAGAATAACTGGCATTATAAACTCCCGTAGAGTTTACTTCATGATCTTTCTTTGCATGGTATGGCTTTTTCTGGGATAAACTACCTATGTCATCAATTTTGCCAGTCTTGACGGTATTCTCAATGAGCTCCCCGGATAGCACGAGGTCGGCAAAATTGGTAGTCACGTTACCTATCAAGCGACCCAAGATTGGACCCTCCAAAGTTTGTACAAATGTAACCACCGTCTATCTCTCACTGAGCGGGGGTTAGACCTGAACTGCCATATCCCTCCAGCGCTGAGCGTATTTCCTGAAGCTTTCATTATGCTTTTGTTTCATTTGTTGCAACGTCCATCGTTCTGGCGTCATATCATTGATGTGTCGGTAATGCTCCAGAAAAGCTTTGGCCAGGTCTCTCCATGACTTAATTTGATGACGGCTCAACTGATTATACCATCGGGCAGCAGATCCTGATAAACTGTCCTAAAAGCAGTGAATTAACAGCTTGTCATCTCGGCCGTATCCTGTCATCCTTCGACATAACATAGTAAGATGAGCGTGGGGACAGCTTGTTCCGTCATACTTCTCAAACTCTGGGACCTTGAATTTAGGAGGTAAAACCAAAGCTGGGATAAGACTGAGTTCACTGGCATCGAATCCACTGAAGGTATCATCTACTCACATAGCCTCTAGCTTCTCTCCGAGTCTCTTACATCGATCTTCGATTTCCTTTGAAGCTTCTACCTTCGGCCCCTCAGTCTTAAATAGATGATCCATTTCTGAAATAAAATTTTCAGCTTGATTGCCTCCGATCTTAACTTCTGATGCAGATGGATGATTTATAGGGATCAAAGTACCGGCCTAGTGTAGATGAGACTTTCCCCGAGAAATGATCACCTGGGGTTGAGTTTCTGGCTGTATCCTAGTTTGAACGGTTGTGAACCCCGGAGGATACATAAGATCCTCGTCACCAGCAGTGGGTCTATGATTTGCAGTGGGATTTACAACAGAGGCCTCTCCAGGCTCGGGAAGCTTCAATCCCAGCATTTGTGCCATTTGGCCCAGTATGTCTTGTTGTGACTTTGCAAGTTGTTCCCTTATATCTTGTTGGACTTTCGCCATCTGTTCCTCACCCTGCTTGGCTATGTTCGCTTGCAATTCTTTTTGATCTTGCTCTTTTTTTTTCAATCTTTCATCGTTTGCCATCTTTGTTTTGTACCGGGTTCCGTATGGATGCTGAACTGACTAATCTTCTGCTTTATCCAGTATCACTGTCATAGGGCATCCCTAGAGTCAGTTTTCTTATTTTGAAAATGAATGTATATGCATGCAAAATGTGTCCTAAATTGATGCAATGCAAAATCAAGATTGCGATGATATTGTGCAATGATGCAGGTGAAATCAATGTGATGAGAATAAAATGAAACGAGTTAGCACCAACTAAAACGATTAAATAAAACAAATGAAAAATAGAGTAATAAAAAATGTACATAAACAAGAAATAAGGCACCAGAGCTTAAATAGGCTAACCACTAATCGGGCAGAGTTTCGCATGGCTCTAAAGGGTTGGCTCCTACGGCTCACTGTATGCAGTTTTGGTTCTAAGAGGTACCCGAATTGTCCTCGCTGTCCTCTACAAAGAGTAGCAAGGCCCTCGGTCATCACCTATTATAGGCTCCTTTCAACCAAGTTCAATTTAGGGGGACCCATTCCCTTATGCCTGCACGAAGTAACGATATCCTTACGAAAGCATAAGGTACTCGAGCCCTGAAGGTACTTGCTAGGCCTACACGGGAGAACGATATCTCCACGAAAGCATTAGCGTTTCCCCCACTTAAAAAACGGATTTATATGTCATATTTTAAATGCGTCAAAATAAACGTGCAATTATAACCGAGTGTTAGTTTAATAGTCACTTTAATCCGGAATTTCTGACATTAATAAAGCGGTAATTATTTGAAAAAGCTCGACTCTCATTTGTTTTCGAAAAACAAAAATGTCCCCAGCGGAGTCGCCATCTGTAGCGATGTTTTTCCGCGCTAAAAAAGAATTTTTCTTTTGTTTTAAAAATAATGTCTTCCGCAGGGAGTTTTAGAAAACCCGTGTTTTGTTTTAAAAATGGAGTCGCCACCGGCCACTTAGGTAGGCCAGACACCATAAAAACCAGAGATTTAAAATTGATGGGTTTTGGAGTCGGTTACGGATGAGGAATGATTAGCACCCCCACACCGCCCAAAATTGACACTTTAATAATTACCGCTTTATTAATATTAAACTTTTTCGGATTAAAGTGACGATTAAATTAAAATTTGGTTATAAATGCGAGTAGATTTTAAAGGCCCCGTTATCCGAGAGTAAACTCCCAACCACTATCACTACGCCTGATATTGGCCCCATTTACGCTCGGATAAAAGGGCACCGCATTGACAAAATATATATCCGTTATGCAAACTTAAAAAGCATGGCAACCAAAAATAAATACAATACGATAAAAATATAAATAAATACTAACATAATAACCTACTATTCCAACATACATAAACATTAATCTAACACATAAAAATACATCCTAACATAAAAAGAAAACACTAATCTAGAACATGCATGAATATTAATCTAACTTAAAATACAATAATAATAGTAATAATGCTAATATGAATGCATGGATCATATTAAAATGCATGGAACAATATAAAATAAATCATGAAACTAGATGTTAAGGGCTAAAATACACAAATTAATAATTTACATGGCATACACAAAGACAACAAGGACTGAAATGAAACAAATGCAACATGCATGGGCATAACTATAAATGACAACAAATAAGGGACCGAAGATTAAATAAACAGGTGACCAAATTGAAATAAAACAAAAATTAAAAGCCAAAACAATGACGATATTAGACACGCATGGAAACTGAAGGACTAAAAACATAATTATACCAGAACCGAAACGAAAACGGGGGAGAAGGGATGAGACCATATATGTAATTATACCCTTAACCTAAAAACGCGGATCCTCCCCTCAGGTCGGGTCACCGCGCGGGTTAGAGTGCCAATACGGCGTAGTTTTGTTTAAGGTTGGTTTAAATAAGGGTTGGTTTGTTATGTTATGTTATGTTTTGTTTTTTTTTTGTCTCTTACTATTTGGGGATTGTATAATGTTAAATTAAGTTTGCATGATATGTTTGTATATTATCTTTTACTATTTAATTTTTGGTTTTAGATTTATTTTTCTCTGATGATAACATTTAGTTAACACAATTAGATTTATATGTTGATTATCTCTATTGATAACACTTTTAACTACAATGTGGGATTCTTTTTGAACAAAAAATGAATACATTTTAATTTATTTCTATTAATAAGGATCAATTCAGGGAAGTTCAGTACTGTGATAGATTATGGTGGTTTTATTGTTAGGAGACCTACGGTAAAATTTACTGAAAATTAGTAGATTATTTTAATAATTTAAATGTTGATACAATGTCAATATTTGAAGTTATTGCTATGGTTGAGAAATTAGGGATTACTTGTATTGTAAAAGTCTTTTGGCAATTGTCAGAAAATCCACTAGAGGGAATTGAAAACGATGTCACTGGGATGGTTACTAATTTACCTAGAGACATTATGTTCATATTTATTTAGAAGAAGTTGTAGGATATAATGAACCTGAAATGAATTTTGCTGATAAAGTTGTCTTTGAGTCTGAGGCTAAGATAAAGTCGGAGTCTAACTCAGAAAATGAGGAGTATACTGTCAAGTTAACTATCGATTTGTCTGATTTTTCTAATAGTGAAAATAAAATTATTAATTTAGAAGATAAAATGTACAATATGAATGTTGGGTTGGGCAGCGATGAAGTAAAAGTTGAAAGTGATAGTGGACATTTTAACTCACTAAACAGTGTAGATGATTCAGATTTAGATGGTCCACAAAGAAAACTTAGATTTCTTAAATTTGATAGTAAGACAAATATGTCTAATCCTACATTAAAGGTTGGTTTGATATTTGCAAGTAAGACAATATTAAAAGAAGCAGTTAAGATGTATAGTATTAAAAATAAGTACAATGTAAAGTTAAGGAAAAATGACAAAAGGACTCAGGTAAAATGTAAGGAGGGTGTCCATGGGTTTAATGGGCAACTCCAGTTAATGGTGAAGATTCTTGACAGATTAAGTTATTCAATGGTGAACATAAATGTCTTAGGAAGGTTCAGAATCCTAATATAACTTCTAAGTGGCTAGTTAAGAAGTACTTCATGAGTTTTCTCAATCAGTTTTCTGAAACAAGCTGTACACGAAAATTAGAGCATCACAACACTTATGAGGTGTGTTAGGAAAAGAAACTTGGCCCTTCAAAAACTATATGAGAACCACAATAAACTGTATACAAAACTGTATGCTTATCTAAGTGAATTGAGGTACTCAAATCCAGAGACAACAACAATTTACAAGTTAAATGAAAGTTTTTCTGAGAGATTTTATTTTTTATGCAAACAATGAAGGATGGCTTTAAGGCAGGGTGTAGGCCTATTATTGGTCTGGGTGGGTGCCACTTGAAGGAGTACCATCAAGATCATCTTTTGGCAACTATTGGAACAAATGCAAATGACTCCATTTATCTAATAGCATTTGCAGTTGTAGAGAGTGAGAATGAGGTTTGGTTTATGTTTAGGGTTTGTCCCTTTGCTTACTATTGGTGTTAGCATGGGTACTAAGGGTGTTCAAAATTTCGGTTAACCGAATTAATCGATCGAACTAAAAAAAAATTTGGTTAATTGGTCGGTTAATTTTAGGTTCGGTCGGTTAATGGTTAATGATTTTTTCAAACTTCGGTTATCGGTTAATTCGATTCGAAATCGGTTAATTAACCGAATTACCCGAAATTTTTATATTTTATATTTTATGTATATTTATTTTTGGTCACTAAACTTTTAAAAATTATAAAATGGTCATTAAACTTTACCAAATTTGCACAAAATGATCATTAAATTTATTAAATTATTAAAAAATAATCATTAAAAATTTTAATATTTATCAATAATTTATAATGTGCAATAAATTAATGATCATTTTGTAATAATTTGACAAGTTTAATGGTTGTTTTATAACTTTTGAAAGTTCAGTGGCTGAAAAGATTATTTTAACATAGTTTAGTGATCATTTGTGTAATTTACCCAAAATTTTATAACAAATTTTGGTTAACCGAATTAACTGAACTTTTTTCGGTTCGGTTACAAATTTTCAAAAAAAAAAATCGGTTCGGTTAACGGTTAATAGAAAAAAATTTCGGTTAATCAAAATTTGAAAGTTCGGTTCGGTCAGTTAACCGAACAAACCGTTTGAACACCCCTACTATTTTCCTCCATTTAGGTTTAGAGAGGTTTTTAATGAGGCCTGTGATAATGCTTCCCGTGTACGATTCAGTATTTATATGAAATCATACCATTTATCAAAAAAATTTAAAAACTCTTTCTTTTTTTTCCTTTCTTGCTCTATAGCAACAACCTTTTTACATACACCAGCAATAACTACTTTTGACCTGGCATTCATTGTTAGATCATACCAGCAAAAAAACTTGCAACCTTTTACCTTTTTTCCATAATTTTCACAACCCAAAGCCTCTTACCTAAATTTTCATATGTCCAACTACGAATGTAAATGAACCAAATTTTTAATCAAACCGTTCAGCGAGAAGTTCGTTTATGTTCATTTATTTATTAAACTAACGAACAGGAACAAGATTTTTTGTTCGTTTAATTAAATGAACGAACACGAACAAAAGATGTGTTCGTTCATTTACGTTCGTGAACGTTCGGTAATCAATTCGTTTAAATTTATTCACATGTCCATTTATATTTATTATTTTTCATAGCAAAAGTATTATATTTTTTGAAAGGTAAATAGAACAAAATAACTATGCACCAGCAAGGAATAAAAGTATTATATTTAAAAAAATAAAAACATATATTAAAAATACGAAAGAAAAAATTAAACAAGTACTCAATGTAATAGACTTAAGATTTTTTAAGAAAAAAATTAATCAATACTCAATGTTCGTTTGCGTTTTTTTATTATTTTAATGAACGAACATGAACAAGAAATTATGTACGTTTAGTTATTCGTGTTCGTTCATTTGTTCGGTTAAAATTAAACAAATGAACATGAACATACCCTCGTTCGTGTTCGTTTGGTACGTTTACAAGCATACCTCCAATATGTTTTTAACGTAGAGCAAGCTCCACAAAAGCACGCACAATTTATCTCTGCATCCATTATCGTCTACAACCTCCAAAGATTTTCTTCTTTTTTACAAAATGGTAAAAAAATAATAGAAAAAATATTAAAAATAGAGTTTAAAATTTCTTTAAATGCACAAAAATTTCAATTTTTTCACATAATTTAGGTGGTATTCTGATGTGGACTTTTATTATTCAACGTGAAAAAAAATTGCTGAAAACTTTCACATTAACTACGTCGTTTGTTTTGTAACGGCGTATGACTACATTGAAACCACTTAAATAGTTGTAGTCTTATTATCAAAATTGAAAATATAACAGTCATATCAACATCAACCTCATATTTGAATAGTTTACCCTAAAATTAATTGTTAAGGCCAGAGTGCAATACATTTCTGCACTGTGTTTATTAGGGCCCAATATTCAAGATTATGGTTATTGGGCTTACATTACTCGGCCCAAAACAATGTTCGCAGGCGGAAAAAGAGAAGGAACATCAAACATGTAGTTTTATTAGAGGATTAAAAGCCTGATTAGCTATTATTATCGGCACATTTTAATAGTTTAGTATACTTTCATGAATATCATGTACATACTTTAGATTAGAACAGGCAGCTGAGAAACTTGTTTTTTTCTTTCTTAAACCAAGCATTGTCAATTTTACATCAATTCATCAAGGAACAGCAAACAATAATAGCCTGGTAGGAGTGCTAGTGTAACTACTAAATGTTCAAATTACTTTACATCAACAAAAGAAAAATACAATCATTACAAATACAACTTTAACTTACAAACATAACTACCCTGTGCGTGCAAGAGACTCAACTATTTGAGACCAGAAAACTAACAGAAAGAAAAGAGAACATGTTAGAGAATCCTGACTTTATTCAGTTCAAGCATGAAGAACCCAGATTAAAACCACTCCACCACACACTTGGGATAGAAACCTTTATCAGTGGCAACGACAGACAGACCTTGAAGTTCCTTCTGAACTTTACGCCTCTCGTAGAAAACCGAACACGCAAGTGAATTGCACTTTACCCCACTCTCCACAACCCAGTCCCCTCCTCCACAGTGTAGACATATCTGCCAGAGGATCAATAACCAAGGTAAAACAACGCAAGCATCAATATTATGGCAAATTCAACATCAGAAATTTAACTGAAACTGAAATTAGGAAAATGATACAAGACTAAAAGGGGACACATTACTCACAGCAGCAAGGTGTTGCATTTCTCTCTCTAATTTTGATGTCCTCCAAGTTATAGCTGCTGCGGCTGCAGTTTCGTTTTGTGAACATTTACTGCATAGATGGGCTGATGATTGGACCAACTCACCGCAGAGTAAACAGTGTTTTGAAAGATAATAGTAATCAATTCTCATACGCTGGGGATTTAGAGCTTGTACACAACATTTACCGAAAGCTTCCCTAGCTGGGCGTGGCATTTCTGAGAACCAACGATTCAAGTCAGCACCAACGAGCCCAAAAACTCTCTGCAATGCCGGGATTATCTGTTTGTTGATGTAATACAAATCATTTAATCTGTAAGGGGAGTTAACTGCTAAAAGTTCCAATGGATCCACCACCATGTCAACCAGGCGAGCCCCAGGCTCCCCATGGATAACAACATAGGGTACTCGCTCTGCATAGCGTGGTTCTGCCCTGGGATCTTTTCTCATTGCTTTAGTTGCCACAATTGCTGCTGGTGGAAGAGAACTTACTTTTGTACAGTAGGTTCCTAAGCGAACTTCTTTTGCAAAAACAAAATCTTGAAGGGAAACCCTACCAGACAAAATCCTTGTCCATTGACGATGCAAGTATGCTCTAACCTATACAAAACAAAAAAACATAAATTTCATCATCTATGATATAAGAATTGCCAGTGGCTTAAGGCAACCTATCATGGGCATGACATTCACAGGGACAAGACATAACTTCTTAGCAATTTCAATATTGTGGGGTGTATGTAAATTATAATTTATCAGGTATATCTAGAGGCTCTGGCTTCGCAATAAACAGACTGGCACTTAAAGCCAAGTTGCTTGCTTGATAGTTCCTCACTAAACCTACTTATCAAATAATTTATTTAAGGCCATGGATTTCCAAGTGGGTTGTCAGCCGACAAGTAAAGATAGAAATAAGAAAACTTAGATACCTTTGATATAGCTTGATGTTCGAAAAAGAGTCTCAATGACTGTTCCAGTGTCTTGGCAACAGCACCACAAGTATCTCTGCGAACTGTCTCAATGCCTTTAGCATCAAAAATAGGTTTGGCTTGGTCAGCACTCTCGTAACTATAGCCAACATAACGCTTCTTAGTAAGGAGAAAACATGGGTGATAGACTTTCTCCATTTTCAGTGTAACTGGATATGGGTTCATCGCAGTTATTGCAGTTGCAATCTCACGCCCTATTTTGAATGATTCTTCAACACTGCGCCCCTTGAGGAGGACAAACATGCTGCAATAAATTTAGGTCCCTTAGTCTGACCTTTCCCTAAATGCATGAGGTATTAGAAAATCTAGTATCATCTTCCCCATGCACGATAAAAGAGATCAAAGATTATGAACCGACTATGGAATTATTCATCATAAACAATTGTAACACAACATGCATCACAAACCTTTTCGACTTGCATTTCAACCCTACTGCGACTACATACCTGTCAGTGTCACCATATATAACATTAGCCTTCCATTTTTCATGTGCATTTACGTAGGAAATAGCTTTTTCAAGTGTGCTACGACCACATTGAACAATACTGTCTGCAAGCTCAGCACAAGGCATGCGACCACTAAAACCAGCAGCAGTATAACCATATGTTACATTTGCTATCAGTTTCAAAGCAAGCTGTCTTGCATTGAATATCTGAAAAAAAAACATAAAAGACAGTAACCTATCACATTTATTAATGAGCCTAGATAGAGGACAATATTGGCAAAATAACAACAAAGAATGTCAAATTTTAATTTATCCTGCTGGACTTTATTTCACATTAGTTCCAGTATAGTGCATATGATTGAAAAAGGTATTGCAAGATACAACTAATTTTGATTCAGCCTTAGTTTAAACTAGCGTACATGGTTAAATAACCAAACACAAAATATAATACAAAGGACTGGTAATATTGTGATTAGTTCAGCAAAAATATTGAACTTCTAGGAGGGTTAAGAAAATTTGTTGCAGAGAGGGGAAGGTGAAAAGGATAAGAAATTATCTGAGCTAAGCAAGACAATGAATCGGATAATTAGCAGCTCGAATGCCAAGAATACGAGTAATGTAATTATTCTGACTACTTTAAGAGTAAAATACGAAGAAAGAAAATTATCAGTAACAAAGATACCCTCTGAAGAACTTGCTGTGTGGGAGTCAAATTCTTCATTGCTTGTTTCACCATAATTCTGGTTGATAATATTTCCTCCAATAAGCGAGGCAGAACTCCTTTGCGTACCTAGGAACAACAAAAGTGGGCGTTACTGGATATGCAGGCATCAATTTCCCTTTTCTCTATCTATTTCCCCCTTATCTTCCTAAATAAAAGATGGGAAAATATCAGAAATAAAATAAAGTTATACAGTAGAAATGATAATTACCTTTGAAGGCACATACATAACACCATTTGGAGTAAGCCGCAGTTGGTCTTTCAAATCCAGTAAAACATTTGGATCTGGTGCATATGAACTAACCCCAAGAGTATTTACTTCAGAATTTGCAATTTTTCCAAGGCATGTGCAAAAGCAAAGGTTGTAAGCAATTATCATGGATGGATAAAGAGACTGAAAGTCCAACACAACAACTGGATCTGCATAGAAGCCGGATTCAGGTTCCATCACAAGAGGCAAACACTCCATTGCTGGTTGATAAGCAACCTGTATAAGAGAAAAACTGAATCAATATTTGTTATGTTTCTTAGTAGGGAGGGATATTTTATTATTAGGGAACAAGAATTCTAGGAAAAATAAAATATTATTTATTAATATTATTAGGAGTCAGACTTTATTATGAGCATTATTATGTGAAAGTTGGAGATTTTATTTATTAACATCTTATATCCTTATTCCTTAGTCGGATTGCTTGCTTAGTAAGAGTTTTCTTTCAACATAGTATGTAACCTCTATTTAAAGGGGATGATATGCATAAATAAAATCCAAAGATAATTAAATTCTTAAAGAGGTTCATGACTCTCTAAACAAGTCTAAGGTTCGAAACTCTCTTCGACGAGTTTCATCTTCTTTTCATCATAACAAAAATCAAGGGAAAACCCTTTCAAGTCGAGAAATGTACCAATCAATTGCTCGGTGACTCAACCCACAGCTAGAGACCATAACAAATTGGCATCAGAACCATACATCATGTCTCCCGGTTGCAATCCTGCAACACGAGTTGTGACGGCGGAATTCAAGTGTTCGCCCGGACTAGATTAAACTAGAGACCATAAAATATGAGCTTATGGTGGGGTTTATACGCAAACAGATAATTCATTTCACTATTGTTGAAGCCAAACCCAAACTGTTTTTACTGCTCAATCCCTTACATGAATTAAGGTAGGCCTATAAACAAATCGATCGTTCGTTTAACTTTAACCGAACAAACACGAATAACTAAATGAACATAATTTATTATTTGTGTTCGTTCATTAAGGAATGCAGTTTGTTCATGTTCGTTCGTTAAAATGATAACAATAACCATATAAAATTCATTAATATAAGCTGCAACTTCAAAGTCAATTTATTCGAATACGATAAAAACATGCATAAATCGTAAATAAACTACATGAAAATAATAAAGTTAAAGTCTTAAAATTAATTTATTCGACAAAACAATATTCATAAAATCCAAATGTCTTCAACAATCTTCAATTTGTACAAATATAAATAAACATATTACCGAGCGTTCACGAATGTAAATGAACAAACGAGCCCTTTGTTAATGTTCGTTCATTTAATTAAAGGAATAGAATATGTTGTTCATGTTCGTTCGTTTAGTAAATAAACGAACTTCCTGTCGAACGGTCCGCTGAATGTTCGTTCGTTTACAGCCCTAAATTAAGGGATAAAATAATTGTTTTTTTTAAAGAAGGGATAAAATAATTCTTGAACAGGTTAGTGACTCCATGGCTGATATGAAGGTAGACTCTTTACCTAAACAAAACCAAATCATGGTGGCGTCTACCAATGTCTTTTTTTTGTCTTTGCATAAAACCATTTGAAGCCCATGTCGTAAAATATTGTGACAACTGAAAGTTGCAACCAACTTCACCCATCTAATACTCATATCCGACAGTCCATCTCTTTCTTTAAACCCGATCCCCAAAACCTTCCTCTTTATATCAAAATTGGAAAAATTTAACGAGTCTAAACTTATGTGTTATTTGTAAAGTTTGTGAATGTCAATAAGAAGTTTGAATATATTTGTTCAATGGTGATACTCAATGAGAATGATTTTGTGCAAGTCCAAGATCATTATCGGTTTTGACTATTTATAATGGAAGAGACCTTTCACTATGTTGATCCTGACATCAAGCTTGAGGTCAAGCTCTTTTTCTGAGAGCAGAGTAATGTTATGTTCTTTAGGAAGGATAGTTTATTGTTAGGGAACAAATATTTTAGTAAAAATAAAATGCTATTATTATAATTTTATTATTATTATTATTATAGAAAATACTTTGATACACAAGTTTCTGTAAAGTTTACATAAGCCATTTAATTTTAGGGTTTAGGTTGTAAGGCGTAGAATTTAAGATTTAGTGTAACACCCCAAAAAAACTCCCAATTTGAAGTCCCTAATTCGAAACCCTAAGATTAGGGAATTTAAATTAGAAACCCTAATTGAGAAATTTGGGAATTGTTTGTTCCTAAAACAATTTTAGTGACCTAATTGTGATAAATCAAAACTTGTAGGCTAATCTAATAAGGATGTTAACCTTTGGAACCTTATTTTGAGGTTTACCCATTTGCATCAGATATTTAAACCCCTTTATCAGCCCTAAATCACCCTTTCAAATTCCATTTGCATTGGAAGCCACCATCTCCCTCTCACTCCATCTCTCTGAAAAATAACACCCCCTCACCTTTGATTTCCTATCAAGCTTCGATCGTGCCCAAAACACCATCCAACTCTTGATTTGAGGCCATCAGAGTGTTCATCGTTTTCTTCCAATCCAACCCCAGCCATCGGATTATCCTTGCCAGCCGCCGTTAGCGAGAAAAAGGAGTGAAACCGTTCGTATATCCATTGGATTTGCTCGTGTCACTGTTCTCCACTCTCTTCTCCGTCAAATCATGTGTTGGTAAGTCTAACATCCGACTTATCATGTGTTTTTGATGTTCCAATTGAGTTGTGGGCAAGAGTGGTCGTGCATTGACCTTGCCGTCGTTATCTGCACTGCTTTGCCTTACCATGTTGAAGTCATGTCGTCGCCTCTGTCTCCGCCAAGGGTTTCATAAACCCTAGTGCTGGCAGCAACAATAAGTTGTGTGTTGGGCCATCAGATCCTGCCCATTGAAAAGCCCAAGTTGAGTGTTATTTGGTGAGCCCAACCGTGATGCCCTTGAGAGTGATATATTGAGAGCCAAGATTCGAGTGAGAGCCCAAACTAGGGAGTGAACCCAAACCAAACTGGTTGAGTCGAGCCGGATTTGCATCTGTCGACTCAGGAACCAAAAACCTAACCTGACCCGTGTTGACCTTGGACCCGTTGACTTTTACCGATGATTTTTTACTGGCGTTAACAGTTGTTGACTTTTTCAGTCAACCTTTACCATGACCTTTCTCGATGACCTGGGTTTGAATTTACCGCATATTTCGTCAAATTCAAACCAAAAGGCCACGTTTTACTATTAACAATATTTGTACTTAGTATTTTATGTGGGTATTTGTAATGAGGATCTAATCATAGAATTTTCTTGTGTTTAGGTGATTTCATCTCCAAGGCCGACGAGTTACCACCTTCGCCTATTCAGACTAACCGTGCACGTTCTTCAAGATCTATATGTGAGTATTCTTTCAGATTAGTACTTGTGTTCCTTGTTGGTGGCTTAGTGATAGTATAGTTATTAATGTAGAGTTCTTCTCATAGACTTCGATTTAGTTAAAGTACTAGGTCTGAGCATGGAAGACACCCACGACGTTAGAGCTTCTGTCTGCTAAAGGTGTATTTCTTCTGGTGCTATAAATAATTGATTTTTATGTGTGAATTATTTTGTTGTGATTGGTGAAAGTTTTTAGATATCATTCATAGCATACCATATTGTGCTTTAACTGAAAATTTGTTTTGCTAAATTGTGAAACATCGATTTACAGATTTGTGTAACTCGAATTATAACACCAAAATACGTGAGAAAACATTTGGTGATTGTAGTTGAGATATTCAGATTTTAAAATCAACATCATATCATTGTGTACGTGGGATGGGATGTGATTGTGTTGAGAAAACGTGTGGGAAACCTCCACTCTAACAAGAAAAACCTCCACTATGATGAGAGAAACCTCCACTCTAGCTGGTGATCCTAGTTGGGTAGTGAGTTGTGCATCTGACATCATAGCATGATGTTGAGATTTACTTGTTTTAGAAAATACTATGAGAAAAATAAAATACTATTTTTATTTATAGTTGCTTGTACTTTAGAGACACACTAAACTCTTTAGCTTACTCCCTCATAGTTTCTCCTACAAATATCCTCAAACTCTTAGGCGACTTGGTACTTTTAGGATCTCACCATTTAACTCGGATATTTTATCATCAGTATGAATTTTATTTTAAGACTTTCAGTTGTTTTATTAAACTATCGGAATATATTTTTATGACGTTAAGTTTATAATAATTGAAGCATTTTTATGAGAAATGTTATTTTATTATTTAAACCTAAATTGTTTTTTGTGGGCAAGTTTTCAATTGTGACTTTCTAAATTCGGCTTTTTCTTCTAAGTCGAGTTTAAGGGGTACATCTAGGGTTAGAATTTAGAGTTTAAGATGAGTTTAATATTTAGGGTGTTAGGGTTAGGAATTTAGGTTTTAGTTTTTATAGTTTAATTACGAAGGGTTGTGTAAATTTTTTTTACACAGCTTGTGTATCAAAATATAACATATTATTATGATTATGATTAGGAGTCAAGACTTCATTATGAGAATTATCAGGAGTAATTTTAGGAGATTTTATTTATTAATATGTTATATGCATCAATAAAATTCAAGTCTTATTATTAAATTCTTAAAGAGGTTCATGACTCACTCTAAACAAGCCTAAGGTTCAAAACTCCCCTCAATGAGTTTCATCTTTTTCATCATAGGTACGCACGAAAGAAACAAAATTCAAGGGGAAAACATCTTCAAGTCAAAGAATTTACCAATCAATCGTCCGGTGACTTGATCCACAAATAGGGACCATAACAGAATTCAATCTCAGCATTTGACGTTACAAAATGTAGAGTTTAAGTGATTACAAAGAGAAAGATGAAGAAGCACAGGCACTGTATATCATGGTCTAAAAGTCATCCAAATGAAACGCAAGGATGAAATCATTAACAAATGTAAACGAGGAAGGAAAATGAGAAGCAATAACCTGTTGGTTTCCAGGAGAAATAGCAAGATAATTCTGCGTGTGTGCCAACCTCAAAAACATGGATTCAACACGAAACTGTGAACCTCTAGAAAGAACAGAAAAGAAATCGATACCAAAAACACGAGCAAGTTCTGATGTTCGATTTATCTGTAAAAGCCAATACGATCACAATGTAAAACACGATGAACTGTAAAACCATGGAAGGATATCTAACTTATCTCCATAGATTCACTATAGACAACAGGAACAATAGACCAAAGATAACACTGATAAGGACAAATAAGAACAATCAGAGGAATACTAATCATTTTTTAACAAATAAAATGCTAAAAGTTATTGGAGACAATAAAATTTGTCCCACTACCATTCTGCATGAAGATTCAAACGAAAGTGTGCATTATCATACCATATCAAGTTGATTCATTATCTCCAAATTCAACTTTGCCCTTTCAATCACATATTCGACACATCTGTACCTTGCCCGTGTGCAACCACTTGAAAACCATTTTGTCAATACTTTATAAGGAATTGCGGGAATTTTTCGCCTCAAAACAGATTCAGCTACAGCTTCAGCTGTATACATATTAAGTTTAACTTCAATGCGCATTAACCGCCAGACATTAAGGACAATTCTACCACCAACATGGACACCACTTGCATGAGTTCGGCCCCATTCATCCTCTATTATTGCATCTTCGGTCACAACATTATCAGCAACCAATGGCTTAAGCAGCAATTCATCTTCTAAACCCTTTTCAGAACGGTTAGTTTCTTCAGCTTTTATCTTGGTTTCGGATGGTGTCCTTGAAATTTTATTAAGCAATCCAATGCCAAGATATGAAGCTCTTTCAGCTAGAAAACCAAGAGAACAACCTTGTACATCCCAACCCATTAAAATATCAGGATCAAGTGAACATAAAATGTCCATAAACTGACCAAATAAGTGTTTCTCCTCATTAAAAACAAACACTTTAAACCCAGATATTCCATCACGACTCCTGCAATAAAATCAGGAAGAGTATGAAAAGTTGAAGTATGGAATCATGTTATGTGAACAAAATAGCACAAAAAGCTTTTGGTGAAACTGATGTTGGCATCAATAGAAGCTAAATAAACCTTAGAGATAAAAGAAGCCAATGACACGCAAAAACAAACTATATAACATCAAAGGATGCAGAATAAACCAATCAACGTTCAATTAAATCACAAACTAGCAAACCTCTGGCAGAATCCAGTGTTGCTATACAAAAGCACATAAACTTCAGTCACAGAATCATAGTCATTCTGAATTGCAAGAGCTATGACGTTGATGGCATCAAATCGAGGATCAGGTCGCTGATCTCCTCTAGATTCTGTGTGAACCTGTCAGAAAGCATTGCAGTCCTACAAAGATCAACCTCAAAAATTTTCTAACCAAGAAATCATAATCAATTATTTTATTTCAGTAAGTAATGATATGCAATTTTCAAGCATCAATAAGAAATATTGTAACAACAAAGATGTCGTGACTGATACCTCCAAGCTTAACAATGTAAGCTGCTGCCCAGCACCAACACTTGCAGGATCTCGGAATCCAATTTGGCTTAGCGGAGTGGGCATGGATTTTCCATCTGGACCTGAAATCTGAGACATATCTTGTGAGCCAGCAGTGCATGTATTTATGTTCGTAATTTTTCCCTCACTTTGACATTTTGATTCATCGCAGCAAGAGTTCACTTCTGAACCAAGGACCAAATTCTTCTCTCGATGCCCTTGATCCAACACTGGTCTCTTGTGATATTTAGAAGTAGTTTCAGTCAAAAACTCCTTATGGTTAATAGGTGAAGAGTTTGCTGAGGCAATCATACAATCGAAAGAGCCTGCAAAATGTTCTAACCTATTGATATAGTTTCTCCAATTTATCTTTCTACAGAAATAAAGCCATAAACTCTACCTGTTAAAGGTGGAGACTTTGCTGATAGTTCATTACTTTGTTTAGAAGTTCCTAGAAATACAGAAACAAAAGTCATGGATAAGAGATTGAAAAGAGTAGGAAATAAATAGGGAGCACTTTAAACGAATCTAGCCTATACCTTTGTCAACACATGACAGCCATCCATGTACAGAATCCGCAGAAGGGGGTGAAAATACAGGCGTTAACTGGTACAAGAAAGACCCATCATTTTGATAGTGTGTAGGGACGCCTAAGGCAGCTTCTTGAGATTTACTGTTGTTATTTCCAACGATATTGTTCTGACTTTCCTGCTCTTCTCTTTCCTGTGAAAAAAAAGGGAGAATCTCATCCATAGCTCTCCCTTTTGAACAATAAACATAAACAAATTGGTCAACAATAAATGCAATGAGACATTGTAAATATATCTTTACCTAAGGGCCTTAGATATGATTCTTTTAAACAAATGCACAGATGACAGCAAATTTCCAAGAATATCATAAGCTCTACTCTGACCAGTACAAGCTGCACGACTAGTGACTTACCGACAGGTTCTAACAATAAACCATAACCACATGACACAAGACACAAGACAACTGCTTTTCTGATTTCTCTACGGACAAAACACACTCCATCTCCCCTTCTTTGAGGGAGGAATGGTTCTTGATGCACAGTAACAACATGTATAATTGCTTAAGGAGAAGCGATTTTAACCAAAGGTAAAACATAATGAAATGTTAAGGTACAAGATTTCAGAGAATACAAAATGCACCTGATGTTACTTGATAATTTCCCTCACTAAAGAGCAAAGGCAGATATCTGGCAGTATGTGTATGTGAAACATTTTCAGTTGCTCCTTCATTCCAATCTGCTTCTGGGGGTCTCTTGCAGAAGGTCATGCCAATTAACTCCACAGGTTTTTCCTCATTGTTAGCAACCAAGCCAGTATTGTGACCATGTTTCCCTCCACCACAATCTTCATTCTGCAAATCGCTTTTGTTAGTCACTGCATCCATGAGCACATGTTTGTCAGTAGAGGAAGTTTCACTCGTGTTGTAAACTTTGAGGATGTAGCTATCCATTCCTAGCACTTCATGCTTACATGAAGCTGACAAGCACCAAGAGCCACTAACCCCTGACTGCTGCATTCTCTCATTAGGAGAAACTATTTCCTTATGGGATTCTGAAGTGTAGGAATTAGAAATTTTTGGTTCTGCAGAAGTTGCTTGAAAGTCTAACTTTTTACCATTATAAGTTTCACAAGGACCAATAGAAATTGCTGAGTCATGCTTCTCAGGGTAAAGCTTCACTGCTGGCATCTTCCCCTTTTGTTCAGGATGGTCTGTATTAGCTTGTGATGGATTATAAATGTCAGAAAATTGAGGTAGAATACAACAGGCCGGATTAGGATGGGCAAGTTCTTCTTGTATATTGGTACATGATGACCTATGGTTGAGAGAACCAGGTACCTTCTTGTCAAAGTCATCATGTAACTCATGAAAATCTAATTGTTTTGGGCAAAAGAAAGGTGTTTCTTTCTCCCCCTCCAGATAAACATTCTTACTCCTAACAGATCCACAATCAATGGGTTCAATTCGGCGGCATCTCTTTTTTCTCATCAAATCCCGCACAGAGCATTCAACTAATGTGCTTGCTTCTTGTTTATTGCAGCCGTTAGCGTGTAAATTTAAATTTAAAGGATTGGAAGTTTTCCCAAAATTATTTTCAGCTGAGGAACTTGTGCCTAGATATTCTTTAATTTCATCTGCACACGCTTCAGTGATGTTGAAATTGACACCATCCAAGTTATCCCTCCCATTTTCTGTCAGGGAAAGAGGTAAAGAGCCCCATAAAGATTTTTTCCTTTTGTGCTTACTACTAAATGTTTTACCACTATACTGGGTAGACTTCTTATGTTCAGCTTTTATGGCTCTTTTTGACGAATTTGAAAATGATCCTGCAGAAGGAGATAGAGATAGATCATCGCTGGAACCATCTGTTTGGGGAATATTTTTGCCAGATGAGACTTGGGTATGATCAAAAGAAAGGTAGGTTATTTCCTTCAGACTCTCAAAGCTGATTAAATCCTCAACCGAATCAAGAATATCCTGACATTCTTTTTGTGATTCACTCTCATAGTCGATACTGGCTTTCTCTAGCACCTTATCAATGGTTGTTGCAGGTAGCAGAGGGGTCAGAATAGACTCACGAACAAGCTCATCATCTGAGTTTATATCTTCAGCAGCATGAGAAGTGGCAAGCCACCTCAAAAGCCCCAAAGCTTCTGTATCTGTAGCCTGTAATTGATAGCACAGGTAGAAGAAACAAGAGCCTAAGTAAGCTTCAAATAACTTCAGAAATTTTACCAGCAAATTCCTTTACATCAGGCATGTAGCCTGATTTATAACATTCTACCAGCAACTAAATTTTACCATGCACTGAAATTTGCACATTCAAATAGTAAAAGTTGCATCACCAAAAAACAGAAAAACATGTAGCCCGATGCCTGTATGGGGAGAAAAGGAGAAATTAGGAGAGCCAACAATGCAGTCAATGCCTGCTTCTATTACCCAAAAGAAATATAGCAGATGATGACCCAAATACACATCACCGATACTTACAAAAGCATACAAATATAAACGGTCAAGAAATGAAAGCCAACTAAGAGTAAAGAAACAGTAATATTCAGGAAGAAAAACACAAATCAAATGAAAACTACCTTGGAGTCAGAGGGCAGCACTGTTTCTGATGATTGTATTTCACCAACAGACAATAGTAACGGACATACATCTTTGTCTTCAGATAATGCAGCATTCATCTCCTTTTCACGTGGCTTACAGTGTTGAGACATAGATCCAAGCAGGATGGGTTCTTTCAAACAACTCAGAGCTTGTGGAACATTATGCTTCAAACAGAAACGTGAATCTCCGACAAAATTTTGCTCATCAGCTGAAGGCAAGACTGACTGTTCAAATCCCAAGTCATTGCGAGGTAAATGTTCTTCAACTTTGCGGCACAGTTCCATTAGTTTGTCATCAAATCCAAGACCAAGTGAGAGAGCTTTCAGAACATCTTCAGGAAGCGGTTTGTCAGGGTCTGAGAGTAGGACTGTCTCATGCATCCCTGTTCTTTTATACTCCTAAAATACCAATTGTAAAGTTTAACAAAGGAACAGAACATTCAAATACGGAACAGTTAAGAGATAGGAATGTTTAAACCTCCCAAATTGGAATAAGTGACTGAACCATTTTCACATCGGACGAGGTCTGTGATAGAGATGTATATATTTTGAATTGGTGGTTAAGAATGTCTGAAAAAGTAAAAGTAGAGAACAATTTTAGATACAAAATGAAGAGTATATATTGCTAGCACTGCAAAAAAAAGGCATACAAACCATCTATAGTGGTATCTCCCTCAAGTTCACATAAACTCTGACGTTTAACACTGCAAATGCCACGGTCTGATAACGCATCAAATTCATTTGAAGTGTGCTGAATCCATTCATCTGGAATTGTTGAAGATATCCAAATAGGAGAACTTACGCGCACATCAGAACTTGAATCTGCCTAATTGCAATTTCATATCATAAAGGAGAATAAGATTATATACACAAGAAATGAAATTCATGGCTTTATGAAGCATCAGGCAACAAAAGGGAGCAGAAAGACAGAAGTAACCTGAAAACCACCAGATTCCAATGCTAAGTCATCCATCTTCTGCCCATGTTGACCATAGCAATTAAATTTTCTTGGATGGAAAAGATCAGGTATGGGATTACGAAACTTCATCCTCGATAAATGAAGATGACCCATCCCATATAAGTTGTAATCCACCTGAAAGCAACCACTGAGATGAGATCTTGAAAACATCATTAAAAAGAAAAGCAGGATTGAGGAAGTAGTGTGATTGAATATATCAAGGAGAATGGTTTGTATGAAGCATTTAATGAAAAAAGAAAGAAGATAATTTTCCAGATCAATAAAAATGCCACCATAAAATTTTCACAATCATTCATCCCGATGACTGCATTTATGAGTACCCAATTGATGAGAATTACAAAACCGTATTTAAGTTACTGGCTATTTAAAAAAAATGCATAAACCAATTTGACAATAGATAATACAACAGAGGCCCGCAACTAAGCATGTGATGAAGTATGGTAGATAGATTTCCAGCATCACCATAAAACATTTTTAACACGCATTTCTGTTCTAACATGTGCATGCCTAAATTTGTCAAGCAATGGTACAGAACCATTTAACT
The DNA here is from genome assembly GCA_019671005.1 of Hibiscus mutabilis. Classification (NCBI taxonomy): domain Eukaryota; kingdom Viridiplantae; phylum Streptophyta; class Magnoliopsida; order Malvales; family Malvaceae; genus Hibiscus; species Hibiscus mutabilis. The sequence continues at coordinate 22,693,782 of CM033719.1, read as the reverse complement.
ATTGTGGTATTTTAACAAACAAGCTATTATAAAGCACAGTTTGTGACTCAGATTTGTGGAATGGTAGACTCTAACAAACAAAGGGAAGTTCACAACACACATGCATGCGCACGCACACATTAGAGAAAAAGTAACTAGTGATTAACTGCAGTACCAACATTCACTTAAAAGTACTTACAAGAAACTGGAGAATAAATGGAATGTGCGATTCAAGAGGCTGTAAGATTTTATCCAGCACGACACCTGCCTGAAAAAGCATAACCAAGGACCTCTGAGTTTGTTAAGTAAATTCCTAGACCAAAACTGATCTGAGTATACAATGTAAAAGCATAAGCAGAACGTGACAATCAAATGTTATCTATGATTTTCTATTTTCCTTGAAACCTAGGGAACAATGTGGAATTGTTTGTTTAAAATATCTAAACAAAGAGAAAAAAAATGTAACAGAGAAACATCAATTGATAAACATGACTTTCTAATTAATAGGTATGCTAAATGTAATAGACCACTTCTTATGATTAAGGTCATCTTCCAGGTCAGCACAGATCTTAGATCAGAATGAAAAAAGTTCAAAACATTAAATGATGAATGAAAGCAAATATTAAGTCCATGAATGATAGTGACAACAAAACAATGAATAACGTTAATAAGGCCCTACCAAAAGAATATTGGCAGCACGAGAGACATCATGAGGATAGTAGCTTTGATCACGTCAAGGTCCTCAGTATCTAGTCTAACTTGTGACTACAAAAAGTTTTTGTTTCATAATATAATATAATATAATATAATATAATATAATATAATATAATATAATATAGTATGTGGATACAAGTGAATCTTCACAAATAGCTCTTCAGATGAATGATAACCATAAAATTTCTTTGCTCGTACAAGGCTGCAACCATGGACATGCTGCTGTTTAGAACCAGAACCACCTTTAAGCTACAATTTCAATTCAAAACAAATTCACACCATATCTGCTGCATCAGTAACATAGAAATCGAAAAAAGGCCAAAAGCACAAATCAGTAATCATAACTCCATGAATTTAACTGAACACACCTTCAAGGCTTTTTCTAAGGCAAGAGCTAAGGCATGTGTGCATGCATCATCTGCTATAAAATAGATAAGGAGTGCAATTTATATCAAATATTACCCGTACAATAGAAAAAAATGCAGAGTATCAAACATGCTCAGTACCTTCCTGATTTGTAGCAGTGCTCTGAGGTAACATATCCGCCAATGGAACATATAAATAGGGCAAAGCCTAGGAGAAGGAAAATGCAACAACCAAGCCCTCGTAAATCAGAAAGTAATTATAGTAAACAAACTCACATGAAGAAAACACTACAAATGGTTCTTTCCCATTCATAGTTAGAAGGCTTTAGTTAATAATATATGCAAATACATGATGCAGGCTAAAAAGCTCCATTTGCTTATCAATCTCCAATTACAGCTCGACCATTTATAAAAGACAACAATTTTCTTAACTAATTACAAACGAAATCAATTAGAACAAGAATCTTACCCTATGAATATGCAAACAAGTCTTCTGACCAGCCGGTGTCGAACCATAAATTCTTATAACTGGAACTTCATTAACTTTTTCGCCTTCAAAAGTTCAGCAATTGAATTAGAAATAACTCGAAATTCTCAAGCATCTAAGCTTTATAAAAAAAACAGTAGCTGAACAAACGTTGTAGATTTAGTCGGCAATAAAGAAGAAAAATTGTAAAGGAAATGGTACCTTGAAAGCTACTGTAGCAAATATCGAAGTCCGGAATTGGCGGTGCCATGTAATGATCGATGGTCACAATTCGAACACTGAAAACGCTCGAATCCGACTGCGAGTTCGACATTCCGATTTCTCTTTCTTATGAAATACGAAATTTAGAGGGAATGAGGGTTTTTCTATTGTTTCGCGGTTTAAAGCACGCAATACATGGGTGATTTGTGGTAAAGCAGCGTGATATACGGCTAAAGACGGTCTAACACCCTAATGTTAAAAAGGATAAAACTTTGATTACACTATAAAAATTTAAATCTTAAGTTTCTAATCCTAACCTTAAAAAATTAAATCTTACACTCTAAACCTTAAATCTTAAATTCTAAACCACAACCTTAAATTCTAAACCCTACAACTCAAACCCCTAAACCCTAAACTAAAATCTTATCCGTAAAACTAAAAGGCACGTGTAAACCAAAGTTTACACGGCGTGTATCAAAGTTTTTTCTATGTTAAAAATACGATATCTAAAATGTTATTAAAATATAAAATTTTGATTATGTAAATAATAGTTTAGGTTTTGTATTTTTTAATATTTTGATTGCAACATAATTGAACAAAATATTTTGTTATTTAGGCCACAAAACATTCAATTTGATTTAAATCAAGACACCAACCTTAACTATTATTGGAATTGTTGACATGATAATTAAGCAAATTTGTATAATAACACATTTAGTTTTCATTATTTATACATTCAATCAATTTGGTCTTAAATCAAATTAATCAACTAATTTTAAAACAATAAATTTTCTCGTTCTACCCTTTTCTTTAGATGATATATAAAGATGCAATTGGAAATTTTGACTTGACATGTTACAATAATTTAAGGTGACTAGTGGCTATCCAAACCCAAAGATTTACGGCTAAATTGTTTTGTTTATGGTCAATATTTATTTTTTATCAATTTTTTTCTATTATTAATATTGTTATATTTGAGATCCACCAATTAGTCGAGTGGTCAAGTATGTTCATATTGTCTATCTTGTATGAGTTTGAATCCTTACATTTACTTTAGAAAAATAATCATCTCTACTTAATCAAAAAAATATTGTTGTGAATAAAGTAAAGAACATAAACAAGAGAGATAAACAAGAACAAAAATGAGAGAAGAGAGACAAAGAGAGAAACTTGTATTATATTCTCAGTGTATGGTTGTCTACAATACTTTCTTCAAACTCTATATTTATAGGCATAAGATGGAAACCTAATTCCAATGGGCATTAAACCCTAATAATAAAGTACATTAAAGTCTCATTTAATATATGGATATCCACCATAAATAAGGATATGCATGACACTCCCCCTTGTATATCCATGAAGATAACGTGCCTCATTAAAACCTTACTAAGATAAAAACTTTGTGCGAAAAAATTTCTTAGTGAAGGAAAAATAATACACACATCTTTGATACGCAGAACATGTTGCCTCATTAAAAACCTTACCAAGAAAAACCCATTGGGACAAAACATCGTTTAAGGAAAAAAAGAGTGCAAGGCGTATTTACTCCCCTCATGAAAACATCACATAAAATATTTGAATATTCATAATTCAATCTTGAATATAATCTTCAAATGTTGAAGTAGACTATGCACTGGTGAATAGATCTTTCAAATTACTGCTTGAAATGATTCATCGAATACTATTCTTCTGAAGATCATGATGGACGAAACTTTGAAGAAGTGTGTTTCATTTTGTCACATTTGATGTATCTACCTGTTGATTGAGATATAAATTTTTCATTATCTCTGCACAAGATAGCTTGCATCTTATATTGCAAAAGCAATTCACATATCTTCTGGATATGTGTAGCCAAACACATATCTTGGCTTTGCCTTGTGCATAGCAATTATTTACATGATTTGGAGAGGCATCGAGTTTTGAAAGATCTAAAAGTAATGATCACGTAGCACTTAGATAGTACTTCTGGACCAATTAATATCTAATGCATAACAATTATTTTTCGGCTTTGCCTAGTGCTCAAAGGATGTGCATTATGCATGTAAAGTCTCTTTAAATATTTTTCTAGGTATGTCGATTGATGCACAAGGATTTTATTATTAGGGAGATCTCTTCATGGGTCCCAATGATATTCAAATCATCAACATACATAACAACAATAACAAATCCGGAGCTAAAGCTCTTAATAAAAATGCTCGGGGAAATTGAATCATTCTTATAGCCTTTCGCTAATAAGTATTCACTGGGCGATTATACAACCTGCACCCAAATTGTTTTAATCCATAAATAAATATGTTCAATTTGATTGAATAATATTCTCGAGAACTTGAATTAACTGCTTCTGGTAGTCTAAATTATTTCGAAAGTTTCATGTAAATGTTATTATCAAGAAACTCATACAAATATGATGTAACAACATACATTAGGCGGAAACTAAGTCTTTCTTTTATTGTCAGACTAAAAGTAGTTGCATCCTCCACCGAGGAGTATGTTTTCTCATAATCAATTCTAGGTCTTTGTGAGAATATTTGTACAATTAAACGAGCTTTATATCTTGCGATTTTCCTATTTTTATTTCTATTTCTCACAAAGACTCATTTATATCTCACAAGTTTTACACCTCTGGGTTTACGGACTATAGGTCTAAATTCTTCTCTTTTGAAAGAGATTTTAGTTCCGCCCAAATTGTTTCTTTCCATTTTTCCCAATCATTTATTTGTTTACATTGCAGAATTGATAATGGCTCATGATCCACATCATCATCATCTAAAAACTCTAGTGCTATATTGCATGCAAATGTGTTATTGACATTGATTTGATTTCGGTTCCGCTTATTACCAGACATGACATAATTTATTGAGATCTTTTTATTATCAGGTATTTGATTCATGTCTAAAGTCTCTGTTAGAGACCTTTTAATTTTTTCTAGAGATTTTTATAATTTATCGATTCCTCGATCGGACTATCATAAGATATAGCTCATTTTTTAGAATTTTTAGCTTTGGAACCTACTTGTCTACCACGCTTCAGGTTTGAGTTAGACTCATTAACAAATAGAATTTGTCCTTCTAGGACATCAATTTTAATCGGAGCATTCATATATGATATCTATGACTTAGTCACACTTTTAGGGTCAGCAAAAGCATCTGGCAATTGATTTGCTAAGTTTTGTAAATAAATTATCCTTTGAACTTCTAGTTCACATTGTTGAGTACGTGGGTCAAAATAAGTTAATGATAATTTATTTCAATTTATTTCTTTTCTCAGCTATTTATTTTTCCCCCTAATGTTGGGAAAACTGACTCATTAAAACGACAATCAGTAAATCAAGTTGTAAATATATTCCCCATCAAAAGCTCATATATTTAATTATCGATGGGGATAAGAATTTAACATATATTCCCAACCTCCTTCAAAGATCCATCTTTGTGCGTTATGGTGGAGCAATTAGAACATATACCTCACATCCAAAAATTCTAAGATTGAGAAATATTTGGTTACTGACTAAAAACCATTTGTAATGGGAAGAACTTATGATAATTATGCGAATTAGTGATGCTACATGTAAAATGGCATGCCACCATCATTATCAAGACGAATTGTCTTTATAGGGTAATCTGGAAAATGTGCTAGTAATTTTATCAACTGAGCAAATAACCTCGCAAACGCCAAGTTGCAGTTTGATAACAAATATACATGTGACTATCTAGTCGATGCATCGATTAAAACTGTAAAATATTTAGATAGTTTGTAAGAATGGTGTATGGGCCCACATATATCACCTTGTATCTGTTCCAAAAAATTAATAGATTTATAATCTATCTTAGCTGGTGATGGTCGAATAATTAATTTTCTTTGAGAGCAAGCATCACATGAAAAATATTACTTTGAAGAATCTGTTAGTTCTTCAATGAATGACCACACGAAGTGTTAATAATTTTGCGCATCATATTGAACCGAGATGACCTAACCGATCATGCCAAATAATAAAGTTATCAGTAAACTTCTGGTTTACAATAGCATGAGCTTTAATTTGTACTAATTCTTGTGTAGTACAATCTAGATGACAGTGTATGTAATTTTTCCAAGATTTTCTTATTGCCTTGAGTTATACTCATAATTTAGAGATATTCAACATACATTTCACTATTAGTCTCAATATGATATCCATTTCTGCAAATATCTGTAAAAATTCAATAAGTTTATTTGTGACTTTGACGAGTATAACACATTGTGAATATAGAATTGAGTTCCATTCGACAATAACATATTTGCTCTTATGGACTCTTCTATGATGTTAATACTTTCAGATATAGTACTCGTATTATTCCCTTGCATTTTAAATGGAAAATATGCATAATTATGTAATTCTCAATATGTGATTTGTTCCATTCACTTCGATGAATGAAAAATATTTAATATAACACATATCAAATCGATTATCTATCGAAGATAATGTCTCAAGAACTAATTGCTCTTCCAGAGCACCAATATTTTTAGTACTTTGAAATACAATACTCACATTTTCCCCTTATATTTAAATGAGAAATTTTTTATGCTTCTTCTAAGCATAAATCGTCACCATAGATTGTATTTCATAAGTAATCATGTTAAACAAAATAAACAAATGTCACAATATATATAATATAAAACGTAAATAAATAATATATAGAGAAAATTAATATAAAACAAAATAAATTAAAATATTAATTATAAGGGTTATGAGGAAATCAACAGCATCCAAGTGAGTTGGACCAACAATGCCATAATTATTTTCCCCATTTTCATAAACAAAATTTGTTTATGTTTTCTTTCTTTTATCATTCAATGATTGTTAATGCTTCAGCGTACAACAAGTACGAAACCAACGGTTTGTAACATCTATTGGTAATGAAAGGATTTCCCTCTCTTAGAATGATCTTTATCACTCTTGTCATCCTTATAACCCCACTTCTAGTGGGTATAAGCATTCTTAAAATAATTATCTTATCCATGTCTATTTTTATGGCCTCAATCGCGACCACAATTCCTAACGTGGCATTTATTCTTTCTGTTATAAAATGTCACATTCACTTCAGGGAATGAAGCGGAGCCAATAGCCTTTTAAAACCTTTTTCATGATATTGTGTCTGCAGGACAACATTAATTGTGTGAAAAGTGTAGTATTTTTTCTATCATACCCTCACCAGTGATAATCTGACCACAAAATTTCAATTTAATTTGAAATATTCACATAGCTGAGTTTTATTCACTGAACATATAGTGAATTATCATGTTTGCATTCACTTCAGGGAATGAAACAAATCCAATAATCGCATGGAATAAACATCATGCTTGCATTCACTTCAGGGAATGCCCCCCATAAAAATTCTTGGATCAAGACAAATTTTTGTAACTTGAAATTGGGAGAAGTCTATAGTCGAGTTTTTCAACACAAAATAATTATTGCTTTTAAGCAAATATAGACTTTATAACAATCATACTATTAAATAACAATTGATTAACCAATATATAATACTTGCCAGACTTAAAAATCAAGACGCCAAATAAAAAAAACTTATATGTATTGAATTTGCCTTCAATCTTTTCTTTTGATTGAGGTTTTCAATCAAATAAAGCACCGCACTGGAACCTTGTTCATCCTCTATGAACCATGATGTTATATGAACTGTCAAGTGGCATATCCAATCAATCGCTTTCTTCACTTTTCTTAAAGTAGCGGTTGGTCATTCTATCACCACAATTTTCAAACTAAGTTGATCTCGTAGGTTTCGTTGAAGGCTAGATATTTGTTTCTGGAGTTATATATATAAACTCGGTGCAACAAAACATCATTGAATATTAGAACGAAATAATAATCAAATAATAGATCAAAATACACTTACCTTAATATAAAAGTGATTAACCAACCACTATATCGATATATGAATAAGAAAAAATACCAGACTTTCTAAGTTAAGTTGAATATACGGTATATGTAGTCATCAATATCTTGTTGAAATTTGTTTTGGGAATTGCCGACAAGAACCACAGTTATTGAGCGAGATCGTGCTGATAACGTGTTATGAGTAAAGTAAAGAACATGAACAAGAACAAGAACAAAGACGAGAGACGGGAGACAAAAACGAGAGACTTGTGTTATATTCTCAATGTATGGTTGTCTACAATACTTTCTTCAAACTCTATATTTATAGGCATAAGATGGAAACCCTAATTAAAATGAGCATTAAACCAATAAAGTACATTAAAGTCTTGTTTAATATATGGATATTCATCATAAATAAAGATATTCATAACATGCTATTTTATATTTTGTAGATAAATGTTATGATTTTATTATACAAAGAAGCATTAAGCTGCTACCTGAAACAAATACAACTATAAGGGAGATCACAAAACAATCCCCTCGCCATTACACACTAGTTATATTTAATTGTTGTGACTGTGGTCGTTATTAAATTTTTTGGGTTTGGATATTGGTTAATCACTTAAAATTATTGTAGTTTATTTATTTAAAACTGTCAACTGCATCTTTATGTTTCATGAAAATATAAAGAAGATCGAAGTATAAAAAGCTTGATATCCTTAAATGTATGTTTTGAATTTGATCCAACTTTGACTTCGAATATGATTAAAACTCATATAACAAGTGATAGTCAAAGTTGTTGGGAAAAAATTAAAGAGCCAAATACTTTCTTACAATTTTTATTAGATTTTTTTATAATTTTAATATATTTTTTAAAAAGTTAATACTTTAACAACTTTTTTACATTTTTTAATTTTTAATCTTATATATTTTTTAAAAAATTAATATATCTTTTTAAAATTTTAATAATACTTATATTTTATTATTTTTGATATTTTATAATTTTTAAATTATTTATTTTATGTATAATGAAAAAAAGGTAATGTTGACATTATAGAAAAATAAAATAATTGACGTCAACTTAAGGGTTCAATTTGACAAAAATAAATATTGAAATTTCAAAGACTAAAAAGACAAAATAAAAATTAAATGGCTAAAATGATATTTAAAGTAAATTTACAATATTTTAAACTAATACAAACCTGAGTCATGGATTGTTTGAATTCCAAAAAAAAATGAATTCACAATAATTCTAGAGAAAAACTGATACATGTTGTGTAGTTTAATACGCAACTCTCTGTGTTTTAAGGTTTGGAACTTTAGAGATTAATTTAGAGTTTAAGATTTATGGTTAAAATTAAGGGTTTAAAATTCGATATTTAGATTTTATTTTTTAAAGAATAAATATGCAAACTTGTGTAATTTTTTTAACAACATATATATTAAAAAAATTACTCATAATTTTGTAATCACCGTGCCCAAATTATTCATAAAATCAATTTTCTCCATAGAAGTAACCCTGGGTCTTAAATTGATCTATCCCAAGCAATTGTGATAGTTTTTCTATAGTAGCTATAAATATATAGAGAATTCATTGAGTGGTCCTAGTTATAAAAGATGACGTTATTTTTTCTATGTGACCCGAATTTAAGCAATATAGTCTCCGTGATGTGTGTGTTTTCAAAAGACTAGGAGTGAAGAATATATACTACAATAGTAAGGGAAAATGATATATTCTTAAATGAGTGAGATTATTTTCAAGAAAATCCTCCTAAGTGTCACTATTAAATGGCACGAGAGAATCCTTTATTTAATCAAGATTATTTAATACTTCTTATTTTATGCCTTGTAACATAGGTTAGACAAAGTCATAAAAAATATCATTTATTTTTTAATAGAAAAAAACCATATATTTCCATGCAATTAGACTCAAACTAATGTACAAATTATAAATCAATACAATTTAAAATACCATTTAACAGAGGGTTTGCGTAGCAGTCATTTTCTCTCTATAGAGATCATAACTTTTTTATTTTCATCTTTGTTTAATCGACAGTGGCACCAATTTTGAGGTTGGTTGCCAACAGTCGGGTTCTCTATCTTTTCCCTTTATTTTACTATGTTTCATCTCTATTTTTCTTTGTTTTTTTAGTTTTTAATAAGAATAACTCTCTCATTGTAGCACTTTTATCTCTGTCTTTTGGCACGTTTTTCTTTCACGATCACTTGGCCGTTCTTTTTATGTTATGTTTTCTAAGGGTTGGACTTGATGATAGCTTTATGATTATTTTGATTTAACACAATAAAATATGTAAAATTTGTTCAAGAGTTTTTTACAACATTTCTTTAAAATCTTCTCATGTCAAAAACAATGCCAAAATGTTTTGACTTGATTCCTACACTTAAAACGTTCTTAAAAAGTCAAAACCTTTCGAAAAATTAAATTTCCTGGAACAAAATCGAAACTAGGTGACAAGTTTCGAAACTACTGAGGAAGTTTTGATTCTTGTGAAAACAATGAGCCTTTAAGTTACGAAACTTTAGTAAAATTTTGATACTTATGTGAGAGTTTCGAAACTCTTGTGTAAGTTTCGAAACTCCTAGGTTTTAACGGTCATATTTATGAATTTTACTCAAATAGATTCGAAATTCATTCCAACATTCAAGCAAAAATAATTCTTGTATTTGAGCTTTAAAGTCTATTTTCCATGTAAGAGCAATTGTGAGCTTTTATTATTTAATTTTTGCTCAAGTGTTCATTTGGATGAGATCTTATTTTTTCAAACTCATTTGCCTTGTGTGGTTTTCTTAGTTTGCTAAATTTGTATTTCTTTCTCATTGAGAGTGTTCTTAAGGTTTTTGGGGTATAAACCTTAAGGGAGTTTGTAAGGATATCTCCTTTAGCCTAAAAGGAAAGCAAATCTAGTGGATTTGAAAAACTCTTAGTGTGGATAGCTAAGGTGGTGGAGTAGACTTGGTTTAGAAGTTAAACCACTCTAAATTGTTGTGTGAAATTGTCTATATCTACAAAATTTTAATTAGCCAATTCACCACCTCTTGGGATTTTCAGTTGATCATATTGAGCCTAACAATTGGTATCAGAGAGAGGCTCAAATTGACGGTCTAACAACCTTTGAGACAATCCTAGAAGTGTTCGGTCAATTTATCAATCATCCGTTCAAATGTCGCAATCCACCACTATGTTGAAGATTCTTACTTCAATGTGACCATACTTCAACATTCCTATCCAAAGAAGAATAATGGTTATCTTTATTCAATCCAATGACTACAACATTTTGGGAGATCATTGTTACCATCTATTTCAATTAAAAAAAAGAAGAATGGTCCCCAAAGAGAACAAGAATAGACCAAGATATTAAGCAATAATCATGCTAAGGCTATGTACATTATCTTTTGTGCACTTGGTCCCGATGAGTATGGGAAGGTCTCATCATGTGCTGATACCAAAGAAATATGGGACAAGCTTGAAGTCATTCATGAAGGAACAAATGAAGTAAAGGAGACCAAGATTGGCCTTCTTCATCTCAATTATGAAAACTTCAAGTTGGACTCAGAAGAAGATGTTAAAGCTATGTTCGATTGGTTCTCCACCATCGTGAACGAGCTAAAAGGCTATGGAGAGTTGATTCTAGAGGACAAGATAGTGAGGAAGTTGATCTATTCACTTCCCGATTCATGAGATTCCAAGAAGGTGACTATCATTGAAGCAAAGAACTTGGAAGAGCTCAAGCTTGATGAATTAATGAGATATTTGCTCACCCATGAAATAATGTCAAAGGGAAAGAAAGAAGAAAACAAAGAAAATAATGATGATGTTGCTCTAAAATCATCAACTTGCAAAGAAAGTGATTCTAGTGAAGATGATGATGATGAAGAGATGAAATAGCTTGCATGAAGATTCAAAAGACTCATGAAGTCAAGTAGACAAGAATCGAATAAAGAATCAAGAAAGGAAAGAGATCCCATCGCGTGTTTCAATTGCAAGAAATTGGGACACATCAAATATGATTATCCTAAATTAAAGATGAAGGGATCAAGCAAATTCAAGAAGACATTTGTTGCTACTTGGAGTGACGGGGACTCCACCGATAATGAAGATGACAAAGTAGCAAACCTTTGCCTCATGGCCATGAAAGAAGACCCTAAGGTAACTTCCAATTCAAATTCATATACATTTGATGAGTTGCAAGATGCCTATGATAATTTGGTTTTTGAATTTGAAACCCATGTTTTAAAATATAAGAAAGTGGTTTCAAAATTAAAAGTTGAGAATAATTTACTTTCTAAGACCAATTTTGAACTTGAAGCAAAATTTAAAGATTTTGAGCAAAAGAATTTTGACTTACAAAATTTGCTTTCAAAAGTTCAAGAAGATCACCAAAAAGAATTGGATTATCTTAAAAAGGAAAAAGATTTGATTTACAAAAATTTTGAAAAGAAAAATGGAGAATGCTGCGAAACTAATTTTGTTAAATCAAATGTTTATGTTAGACAATCTAGTTCTCCTATAGTTTTTAAAGAAAAAATGATTAAGAGTATATGGGTCCCAAAAGGACTTGTATCTTCTAATAATAAAGATTCCATTGCTAAGTGGATTCCTAAGGGAACTAAAATTGTTGAGACTAACTCCAATGGACCCAAAAGAATTTGGGTACCAAAAATTGTATTATTATCTATTGTAGGTGTGTTGGAGCTATGGTGAGAAAAGTAGAGAAATTTGAAAGCTCTAGACACACTAGAAGGAAGGACACTTGAAGAGGGAGAGACCTAATCGACCTTCCTTGGTTCAAGGTAACATTTTTGTTTTCATGCAAATTTTACTCATTCATGTTGTTTTATATGTGATTATATGTTATTAAAACATGATTGAGTGTCCCCATATGATGCTTTAATGCAATTAGTGAGGGTGAGCTTTTGTTGCATGAATTGCTTATTTTTGGCCTTATATACTTTCTTTTATGTCTTTGGCCTTAAATTAGCAAAATATGTTATATTTGTCTGTTTCATGTTCCATGTGGCTAAATTTGCTTGTATAAGTTAGAACATGATACATTTTGTGCTTATGTGTTTTGGACTTCTTTTTAAACTTTTGGATGTTCTTTTAGTCCATAACATACTCTTTAATATATAAAATTCATAGGAAAAATAATGTATCCATATCTTCAACCAACATGTTTGAACATATTACTTTTGTTAATAGAGCTTTAATACTTGATAGGATCCAAGTTCGATGTCTTTTAAAGGTTCAAAATGGCAAAATTACACCTACATGGCATAAAGTTTTGAAACTTCTTATACAGTTTCGAAACTTAAACAATTTCGAAACTTGTAAAATAGTTTAGTTTGGAGTATCGAAACATCAAGTGAAGTTTCAAAACAACACCTAAAGTTTTGAAACTCCCTCTAAAGTTTCGAAACTTATGGAGCGGGACATACATATCATGCAACTTTATATCAAGAAAAACCTAATTTTTCATTAGGTTACTTATTCCCAAACAACTATAACCCAAATTCTCTCAACCCCAACCTAGATTTCTTCCAAAAATCCATCAAAATCTTTCACTCTTTTCATCTCTTTTGTGGATTCAAGTCTCCTACATCATCAATTTCAAATTCTCTTGAAGGTATATCTCAAAACCCAATTTTTTAATATTCCGATTTTTTTAGAGAAATTGATCTTTTAAATCAATCTATATTAAAATTTTTGATGCTTCATGATTATAAGAACATGTATACATGTTTTTCAAATATTATATCTAGTCATTTTCACTTGTTCTTAAAAAATTATCAACTTAGTATTTTAAATTTTTGGCAAAAAATCATGAATATATTGTATAATTTGGTTGAATTTATATACTTTATATGTTGTGTTTATCTTGCAGGAAGTTTACTCATTCATTCATATTCTTTAAATTTTTTGCTTCAAACCCTTTCCCACAAGTTGTTTGTAAAAATTCCCCAACCAATTTTTTGAGTCAAAAACTTTGCTTTCTTCATTCAAATGGCTCCCAAACGTGCCCGAATAAAATTTCAAACCGGTCAACCTCCCGTACCACCACCTCAAAATATTCGAACTTCTAATCACTTTTGTTTTATAGACCCGGATGAACTTTCGTGTTTTCACACTTATTTATTTCAACGTTCTATCCATCAAGAAATGATAGTTGATCTTGATTTTCTTTATTTTAAAAGTTTAATTTTACCATCTATGATACTTTTTCTACTTGGGGTTGGTTAGATTTTCTTTCTATAGAGTCTAGCATCCATAATCAACTAGTTAGGGCATTCTATAGTAATGTTGTTCTTGTTCATGATGCTAGTGACATCGTGATTCGGGTCAAATATTTTCTTATGGGTCAAGAGATTAACATCTCTATTTCATCTATATCCAATAACTTAGGTGTTCCGTGTGAGGGTGTCTTTGATGAAAAATCATATGTTCCCATCCCGGACTTACCCAATCATAACTCTCCCATTCTTACTTTTGAGGAAATATTTTTTTTCACCTTATTGTAACTTGATTTATCTAGCATTCAGGTGGTAAAGCCACTAAGAAGTGTGATCTTGATTATTGGTGGATTTATCAATTATGTACCAAGACTCGTCCTCACTTTGCTCGTATTATCTTTAGTGAGATAGTTGGTGCCATTAACAAAGGCTTTCGCTCCAAACGTTCTTTGCCCTATGCTTGCGTCCTTACCCACAACTTTTAGTGTCGTGATATTGACTTCTCTTTTGATCCGACATCTCTCTTGATTAGCAAGCTTGACGAAACCACGGCTCACAAAGCTGCTTACTACTTTGAGAATGGTGAATGGGTGCAAAAGGCATCAATGTGAGATGGATATTAATGGTGGTAATGGTAATGCTCTGGCTATTGGTGTTGCTCCTATTGTTCCGGGTGGTGATGTGCCTCCTCCACAACAAAGCCGCAACCACTCAGTATATTTATGACTACTCGGTTATTCAGTTTAGAGTTATGGTGACTCGACAACAAGCCATGGAAACTCGTCAAATAGCCATGAAAGCTAGACGAAAAATTACAGATGAAGGTATTCATGCTCTCCGTCATCACTTTATGTCTCATCCCGATGAACCGAATGCTTAAACTTGGATTTTAGATATATTATTTGCTTTATAGACTTAGCATGTTTGCTTTATATTTGAACTTCATTTTTTTCTTGCTTTAGAATAATATGTTGGTTTGTGTTGATTTGATGTTTTTGATTTATTTCCTATGACTTTATATAATTATGAGCTTGATGTTGGACTTTATTTTTATGCCTTTTTGTATGAGCTTGATATTGGTTATATATTGCACTAATATTTCTCCTCTTTTGTAGCTTTATGATTCTTTTTTGATTTAACAAAAAATGGGGAGAAAGATTTTGTAAAATTTGGTGCAACAATTTTCAAAATTGTATTTTAAAACTCTAATTTTTACTTCTAGCTCCAAAGCTTTTTAGAAAGGGGAGAAAATTATTTTTGACAAACTTGAAACATTTTTAAAATTTTACAAGAATTTTTGGTTATATCAAAAAGGGGGAGATTGATAGCTTTATGATTAATTTAGATATAACTCAATAAATTATTTGTAAAATTTGTTCAAGAATTTTAAAACAAGTTTTTAAAGTATTTTTCATGTTAAAAATAATATCAAAGTATTTTGGCTTCATTCTTACAACTGAAACATCTTCACAAAGTCAAAAACTTGCTTAAATTTTTTGGAGAAAGTATCGAAATTGTGCTGCTAGTTTCGAAACTCCACCTTTAGTTTCGAAACTTAGAAAAATAGAATGCTTTTGAGTCTCGAAACTTTAGTGAAGTTTTGAAACTTTCACAAGAGTTTCGAAACTCTTGTGTTAGTTTTGAAACTTTGGGATCTACAGTCATATTTATGAATTTTACTCAAAGAGTTTCGAAACACTTTGAGAAGTTTCAAAACTTTTGTGCAAGTGAGCATTAAATGCCCAATTTTATGACACCGCAACGGCTCCAAACCTCCTCCAACAACTAGAAACGGCTAGAAATTGATTAGAAGACATAAAAGGGACCTCCAAGTGACTTAAGATCATCAAGAAAGTCCATTCCAACAATCAAGCAAAAAATAATTCTTGTATTTGCTCTTTAAAGTCTATTTTTCTTGTAAGAACAATTGTGAGCTTTCATTGTTTAATTTTTGCTCAAGTGTTCATTTGGGTGAGAGCTTATTTTTGCAAACTTATTTGTAGACTTGTTTGAAGAACCACTCTAAAATTTTTTTAGTTTGCTAAATTTTTAAGCCAATTCACCCATCTTTCATTTTCTTTGAGAGTCTAAGTGTTCTTCAAGATGGGTTTGAGGGGTACTAGAAAAACCTACTTTTCAACTCGACTCGATGCAAAAAAAAAACTCAACTCGTTTTGACTCGATTTGAAATTTCATAAACGCTACTCGAAAAAAATTCAAATAAAGTTTGAGTTGTAAAATGGAAATTCGAATAAATCAAAATATTTAGTATTTAGTGGATCAATTTTCAAGTTCAAGTCGAGTCCCTCAAATTTGTACGATATAAATACCACATATGAAAAAACATGAAGCAATATATATATGTGTATTGTATATGGATATAAAAAACGTTTAAATTGGAATAAACTTTATTTGTAAATTTCAAATAAAGTTTGAGTCGTAAAATATAACTCGTAAACTCGACTAACTCGAAATTTTTTGACTCGATTAGGCTCAATCGAATGCTCACCCCTAAAGATGGCACTTTTTTATTATCTTGTTGATCTTCCCTGCTCTGGACCCAACGGATTGAATTTGGGTACGCGATTTGTGTTCATGGATAGTTTTCTCACGACACACAAGTATGATTTGCGGTTCTCGATGGTCTTTCAGTAGCTTGATCCCATTTTGTGGTTCATTTGCCGATGCAGTTAGATTTGTTCATATCTATATTTTGTCCGAGTCTTTTGGTGGGTTTTTTTAACCTTTTCCATGTATGGTCATTGTATGATCTAAAATGACTAGTTTCCTATGTCAATATTATAGGAAAATGTCCAAATCATGGTTTTAGTTTATGATGATAGTTGTAAACCATTATTGTAATTATGGATATTTTTTCTTTTTAATAAGACTAACCGATTATATTAAAAGAACATTTAACCAAATTAGCAATCACCATAATTCAAAAATCACGTCGAAGTATTGTATAAAAAAACCAAAATTTTCATGTAAAATAATTAAAAGTTAATATGCAGATTAAAACTAAAAAAATCAAAATCCATGTAGAAAAACCTAGTCGCCTTCCTCTTCCTCTTTCTCTTACCTAGGTTTTCTCTCAATATTTTCGTGTCATCTTCTTCTTTTCCTTTGATTTTTGTTTAGCCGATGGTGGCACCAATCTTAATGTTGGTTTTCGATCGTCGGTATTTAACATTTCCCCCTTTTTTATTATGTCCTTTGTTTCATTTTTTTGTTGAGTTTTTTTTTTTATTTTGAATAAGAATCGTTGCCTTTGTGACACGTTTTTCTCTACTTTTGTGGCATGCTTTTTCTCTGCTCTTGCGGCACGATCCTTATGGCTTTTGGTACGTTTTTCTCATACCTTTGCAATTGTTCTGGTGCTCGCACAAAGACCCTCACGATATTTATTTTCTGATTGGTTTGTTGGTGGTCACGTTTAGTTCGATCCCCTCTTTGGTAAAAGGTTGTTTACCGATATACATGGACGAAGATATGCCATGTCCCGGGGGCACTGCCCCTCCAATTTTTTATTATTAAAAAATATGTATGGATATTTGCTTATTTAGACCTCCTAATTTTAGTTTATTTTGATTTTGCCCCTAATTATAGTTTAGTTTGATTTCACCCCCCAAATTTTCTATTGTTAGTTGTCACGACCATTTTTGAAATCGGGTGTGTAAAAATAACTCGACGATCGATCTTTTGGAAATTTAGGGGGTTTTGGCCATTTTTAATTTAACCTTGAAAATTTTAGGGTCTTTCATATTAAATTAGATTTTCTTTATTTATCCTTTAAAAAACATTTTGGAGTCGCCACCGATCACTTCGAGGTAGACCGGACACCGAAAAACAAACTAGAGATTATGTCTTGAAAATTGGGCTTGGGAGTCGGTTACGTGTAGAGAAGGGTTAGCACCATACGAACGCCCGTTATCGGTACCTTTAATTTTACGTGGCATTTTGGCATTTCGAATAATTATTTGAATTTAATTTATCCCATAATTATTAATTGAATTTAAATTCCGAATGCATATATCCTTTTATAAGGAAATTCATTTTGTTCAAATATGAGATTAAAGGCACCCCGTTAGGTGGCACCCCTATTCATATTTAAAAATGAATTTTCAACAATAAAAGGTTTTTTATGAATGGCCTTTTATTGTCTTGTCCATTTTAAGTACTAATCCTAAAAATGCTCTAATTAATTAATCATTTAAAACTATGAATATTAATTAATTTAATGACTTTTATGAGAAAATGCCAATTGCTTGAACACCTTCCATATATGTAAAACCCTTAAATTAATCATATTCTTAATTATTTAATCCTTCTAGTTAATTAAAGTTCTAGTCCTAATTAAGGCCCTAACAATTTATTAAGTCCATATTATAAGTGAAAATGAATATTAAATGTTCACCTTTAAAACCAATGTTGAGATGATTGTAAACAATGAAACACCATCCAAATTTGAGTCCCAAAGGTTCAATTAATATACATTTAATTATCTATAATGTATTCTAATTAAATATTTAGTTTTAATTAAAGAACTAAATTAATTTCCACTTATAGGTGTAACATATATTAAATATAATTTGTTAAAATCCATGTTGTGATAACATCCCATTGTAAACAATGGAACATCATCCAAATTTTGGATTTTAAAATTATATTTAATACACTTCTAATTACTACAGTTATCTGCCCTATTTAATTATTGAAATCCAAATTCGAGAAACCTAACTAAGGCTTTAATAATCAATTAAACTAAGTGTGTTTAATTGTCTAACATATAATTTTATATGCCTAGTTTAAAATATGCATCACATAATTAAGTTAATGGCATTTGAATAAAACAATTAAATAAATAATTAAAATAAATAAAATTGAACACTAAAACAGATTTTTATTAATATAGGGACCTAATTGAAACAATTACAAAATCTAAATGCCCAATTACAAATCACAGTGACCCAATTGCACTGATTCAAACTTAAGGGACAGAATTATAAGGGTATGAGGACTAAATTAGGAAACTTTCAAAGCTTCAGGGTCAAATTAGGAGGAAATAGGGACTTGATTGAAAGAGAAACAAAACTTGAAGCTCAAACTATGAAGATTGAAAAGAAAGGCGTGGATTCTCCTAACCCGACCCGTGAACTGCGCGGACTCAACCCAAACCCAGTGCCAAAACGGCACCGTTCTAACTCAGGTATAAATCCCTTTGAGCCGGGCCAACTCGGCCATTTACACAAATTCCTTATCTCTCTTCATTTCTCTCTCCCTAAAACGCTTTGAACGCAAACCTCTTATACCAAGAAACACAACCTATTTCGGATCAAAATCCCTCGTTTTGGATGAATGTTCATCCATGTTCGTCAAGAACAGGATGAATATCATCCGCTCCTGCCACAAACCACCGTGCCATCCTCCGCCAGATCCTATTCCACCACCTCCGACCAACCCTCAACTGTTCGCCGACCATCGGATCCAATCTCTGGCAACCTCCTCACTGCGGCCGGCCACCGCAAGGCGATTTCCGGTCATTGTAGGGCGATTTTCGGCCACCACCAACAGCCATATCGAAACCCTAAAACTACCCAAAAACCTATTTTTCTTTGTTTTTCAATCCTTAAACCTAGATCTACCCAGATCCAACAGGATCTACCCTATTTCCACTGTCCTAAATCTACTCTACCCATTCTCAATATCATTTTCAACTCCCCTGTCCCTCAACAAACTCCGGCCATGAAAATAAACCAAAAAATTTTTGATCTCCTTTTATTTTGTTATTTTTACTACTGTTTTTAGTTTATCTAACATATTTTTGTATTTTTACAGGAATGAAGATGAGAGGGAAAATATACCTCTATTACGGTGACCGTGGTGATTCCAAAGACTTTACAGATGACGGTGTGGCTTCACCGGCGACGGATAAGCTTTTCGACGTCCATTCGTGCTCCAGACGGTTCGGCTTCAGATGATAAGATTCCCAAAATGCCCTTTCTCTCTCCCTCGTTATTTATTATTATTATTAATGATTATAACAACGGCTGTCATTATTAAACTCTGACATTGTCTCTCTCCTTTTATAGATGGGCAGAAGATGACGTCATTGGGATGCCAGTTGGATCCAGCTCGGATAGAAAAAAGCCATTATTCAATTGATATCTTTCTGAACCAATCTGGGAGTGCCATGTGGCACAAATGAGCGAGAAAAAAATGGGTTTGTGTTTGTTGGGCTACAACTTATCCGAATTTAGGCGGGAAAAGCTTGTTTAGGAAAGGGTTTTGGATTGTAAAGAAATTTGGGCTTTTAGAATAAAACTTGGCCCTTGTATTTAATATTTTGAATGTAAATGGACTGCAGACTATTATTTATTTGGGCTATTATAATACTATATTTATTTTTACTATCTATTTATTATTAAGCCGGTCAAAATTCGGGCATTACAGATGCCCCTCTTTGCTCATTGATGTGGAACATGGATCGAGCAAAAACTGAAAATACATGCATTTTGTCTAGATCTCTTGGTCGTCCTCTGAAAGGGCATGTCTTTCCTTACGAACAATGCTGAAATTTGAAGTTCTTCTTCTTTTTATTATGAAATTCTTCAATCTTCTACCAAACCATATAGTTTGAAGCAATTCTTCTTTTTATGAAGTTCTTCATCTTCCAAGGCTCGGAATTGCTCTTGTCATTCTTCATCTCTTGAGGTTTGAAGTTGTTTTTTTTATTATGAAATTCTTCATTCCTCTGTCGAATCATACATTCTCTTCAAACAAGATAATTCTTCTTATTAGGAACTCTGAATTCTTTGCTGGGCAAATTCTTTCACATTACGAACTATGTCCTTGTTGAGAAAACTCTTCACATTAGGTGCTATATATTTGCTGTGTGAACTCTTCTCATTAGGAACTCTATCTTTGTCGAGCGAACTCTTCCCATTAGGAACCCTTCGTTATTTGCTAGGAATACTGATTCATCTCCTCTTCTGGGGAAAAAACTGAACCTGCGACAAGAAAATATCATTAATTAATAAGGATTCAACCTGAAGTATTTTGAAGTACCCCCAATTTCTCGCTTAAAACACTGAAATCCTTGGTGACATTGCTTATTCTGCCTAAGATATCTCGATCTTTCCGTTTAAAGCGCACATAGGATCCCTTGTTTTCTCTTCCTCTATTAATCAACCTTCTTCTATGCCTACAAAAGTCAAATTTATCATTAATCTTCTGATATTGATTGTAAAAATGTACAATTTGGGTATATAATTAAGAAAATTCAAGTGCTTCAACAAAAGACACTGAAACTACAAATCTTCTTCATTTGAGCCTGAAGTTGATCTATCTTGCTTTCAATTCGGCAACTTGAATCATTTTTGTTTTTCCTTCTTCTTCGTTTCTTTTTTCTTTTTCTTTTTCTTTTTCTTTTTCTTCTTCTTCCTTCTTCTTTCTTTTTTCTCTTTTCCTTTTCCTTTTTCTTTTTTTCATTTTTCTTTTCTCTTTTTTCATTTTTTGTTTTTTATTTTTCCTCTCTTTTTTGTTTTGTTTTTTTTGAAATCGAGGGCCTAAAAGATTAATATTTCTGCTGATATCATGCCTCACCGTCTTATTGCAATAACATTCGAAAAGTTCTCATCATTTCCGAAGGTATCGACCCGAATGACTTAACATCATGCCCGAAGGACTTACTGATGACTCGAAGGATTTAGAATCGTAATTCACTTCCTTTTCTGCACACACAATTACATCACTCCCGAAGGTGATGGCCCGAAAGACTTAACATCATGCCCGAAGGACTTACTAACGACCCGAAGGATTTAGAATTGTAATACACTTCTTTTCCTGTACAAACAATTACATCACTCTCGAAGGTGATGGCTCGAAAGACTTAACATCATGCCCGAAGGACTTACTGATAACCCGAAGGATTTAACATCATGCTCGAAGGACTTACTAATGATCCGAAGGATTTAACATCATGCCCAAAGGACTTACTGATGACCTGAATGATTTAACATCATGCCCGAAGGACTTACTGATGACCCGAAGGATTTAGAATTGTAATGCACTTCCTTTCTTGTGCAAACAATTAATAAATCTTTGCTGAAATCCACCTCTACAAATGGATTGAAATCTTTGCTGAAATCTGCCTCTTCAAACGGATTGAAATCTTTGCTGAGATCTGCCTCTTCAAATGGATTAAAATCTTTGCTAAGATCCACCTTTTCAAACGGATTAAAATCATTCTGAGATCCGCCTCTTCAAATGGATTAAAATCTTTCTAAAATCTGCCTCTTCAAACGGATTGATATCTTTGCTTCCAAAAAAATGTGATTGAAATCTTTGCTAATTTTCGCTGGTTCTACTTTCTCCAATCTGAAGTTGTAGATTAAAATCTTTGTCTGTTCTTTGCTGATTCTTGTAAATTCCTACAAAAATGTAAAAAAATGCTTTGAATGCATGAGTTAGTATGCTTCTATCTTATAGATGCCTAACTATATATATATGAATTATGACAACCGAGGACCATTCAGATAAGCTCTAATCTTCTTTGCCTCTCCGTTGAACTTTTTGCTCCAGTTACAACAATCAGATTGTTTTCTTTAAATCTTTCTTTGATTGATCTTCTTTTTGACTTGATCATCTTGAGATTTATCTTAAGCTCATGTCGTCTTCATGCTAAAAAATTTGGCCCTGAATATTTGTTGTTAAGCTATTCTTCTTCCTGAGCCAATTTTGACCTTTTTCAGTGATCGAATTCTTTCAGGCTCTGCACCATCTCTTGCATATTCTGGTTTGAACTCTTATGCACCATGATGCCCCACTAATCTCTTTGTTTCTTGCCTTATTTCATAAAATTTTCCCATCTTCCATTGGGCGAGCAAATGCCTCAAGTCCCTAAACTTTTTAGGTCCCTGAGCTTTTCATTCTTGCCATTGTCGTCTCTATGTCCCCTGATGAATGATTCCTCTTTCTTAACAGAACACTATCGAACAGATAAGAGTCTCATACTCAGTCATATATTTATCAAGAAAATCTGTTTATTTGTAAAAATGCCAGCTTGCTTATCGGCATTTCAATGAAGGATACTTTTCAAGACCCAAAAAATTAGGGTATAAAGAGAGAAAACAGAATAGGATACCCTGGATATCAAGTGCAAGAGCACCTTAGATTCAACCTTCTTATGGGTAGAATAAATTTTAAACGTTGTATCGATTTCCGAAGTTATGAAATTTCTTCCAAATCACCCGGTTCACACCCTATGATTACCGTGCTGCTCGATCCAGTTAGAAACAACTCTTTCTCCGTTCTCCTCATTCCTTTCTATTCATAAATGTGTTCAAGCTTCCCGAACTTGTTTAACCAGTAGAGTGCAAAAATATCATTCTAAGAATAAAATTTTATAAGTGCATGTGCGATTCTGATTGTTACTAATTATTATTATATTATTATAGACATGTCATCAAAGATACATCTCTAACGCTTGGGTATTGGACAGGTGAAGCATAGCTCCTTATTAGATTTGTCGGCATCCCCCACAACTCCATCAGAGTGTTTCGAGACTTATTTATTCAAATAATTCATTATTTCTCACATTTTCTTTTTCCTTTTCCTTTTCCTTTTCCTTTTTCCTTTTCCTTTTTCTTTTTCCTTTTCCTTTTTCTTTTTCTTTTTCATCTCATTTTCTTTTTTCAACTTTTCCTTTTTTCTTTCCTCATTTTTTTAAACTTTTTCCTTTCTTTTTTCTCTCTTATTTTCCAGTATTATTTCAGCAATGGTCCCTGTAGATTGTAACCACATGATGCAACAATATGGGTAACACTGACTTCTTAGAATTCCAAACAATATTGGAAGCACTCATCTTGATTCTCTGATTCTTCGACTGGTATAACGGCTTGCCCCACTTATTCCCTCTTTTCTGATCTCGATCAAGCATTAGAAGTCTGAAAGTCCTTGAAGAAAGGTTAACCCTGATAAGCAGGATGTATTTTGACGACACACTCATCTTGCTCCAATACCCGTATATGGTCAAAATGGTCTTTTGAGGCTTGTAATGTAGGCTATGGTTCACGGCTGCCAAAGAAATGATATATAGGCTCAAACAAATACTTAAGAGTAATGAAACCAATGATCATTTCTTCCAAGTGAAATATCATTTTTTTCCATTAATCTGAATATGTTCGGATGAAATGCTCTCTTTTTTTCTTTTTTTGTGGATCACTCTAGACTGCCAATTTCTGGGTTTTCACCCTAGAGTTCATTTCCTTTCCTTGAAATCAATCTTCCACTACTCCTTTAGATAGAGACGTTTGAATGAAAGATCTCACATATATGTATTGCTTTTCTTTTGCACCTTTCAACTTTAGTGTTTTCTTTGTTTCAACTTGATTCAGCTGACTTTCTGAACACAAACTTTCATTGTTTCTTTTTCTTTTCTTTTCTTTTTTTTGAACTCAGAGTATTCTTCATTCATCCTGCCTTTCTGGCTTTTTGTGCTTGATATATTCACTTTTTTTGCTTTTGCCCTTGATTTCCAAGGCTTTACCAACTTAACATGAACACAATCGAAAAGTTTTCACTTGCAACCAAACTTTTATCCTCTTTGCCCCCAGTGTAGGGGTGATCCTTGGTTTGGGTTGAATCGAAAGAAAATCCTAAGGCTCAAAGGGGACAACAAATGATATTTTTCTTATTTTCTTTCTTTGTGAAGGGAGATGAAGGAATGCCAAATGTCCTCCCATACTTGGATATCTTCAAAGAAAAGCCGTCTTCAGGTGGAAGATGTTTTGGGTTATCACTTCATTCAAAGATGTTAGCCAACAATGCTTGAGAGTCAATTCACTCAGAATTTGTATTTGGGATTTTCCCGTGATTCCTGAACACTCATTAATGTCTTCTCATTGGCCTAAATAAAGTAGAAGAGAGTCACATTTCTGAAGTTGATCTCTGAATTTAATTTAAGGTCACTCTCACAATCAATATCCGGGGACCTGAGAGAAAATGTTGGTGAAGATATATACATAGATGTATGGGAGAAAATAACTAACCCATAATAAGGAACAAATGAAATATTAAAAGAATCAAAGAATGCAAAATGTTTACCATTTGAGAAATATATATAGGAAACAAGCATCATAAACAAATAAATTGAAATAGTCTCCCTTACAAAGGATCTCCAATGCTCTCGGGCAAAAGCAATTGGGATGATTCAGAGTATTACTCTGTAACGGTCCTAAAATTGCAGACAGATCTCCCGTGGTTTACTGTTGACCATAAAGATATGCCCATTCTTGTTTATGCTCTGATGCTCTCGTTCTTTTTGTACTGATTTTTTAATTCTTCAGTGATCAAATTCCTTAATGTCGCTCTACTGGTCTCTTGTCATATTAAGTTTACCCCACTTTTATTATTTAGGGCGAGCAAATGCTCCAAGTCTTTGGACATTTTAAGTTTCTGAACTTTTATCAAGTTTATCTTTAATTTTACAGAACCACCAGAACTCTGTGGGAAAACTTGCTAAGTCATTGAACTGGCTGATACATGTATTTCATCATTACAACATCCTCTGATAGGCGATTTTTCCTGAATAAAGAAATATCAGCTGAAGATAATTGCCTCATACTTAGTCATATCCCCATGAGTAGTCGAACATTTGCAACCACAGCCTTATATCTTGAAATTATCTTTGAAGCAATACAAAAGAATATTTGGGCCTGAAGTAACTGGATTGACTTCATATACTACCTCAGAGATAATTCTTACAAGCTGTACCCCTTAATGAACAAGACAAACTTCTCAAAGCTCTAGACAATCTTGGAAGCATTTATTCTGGATCTCAACTAACCCATTTCTTGATTTCCTCAATTAGGGCCTCCACTTCTTGGTAGCACATCCTGGTTCTTCATATGACACTTGCAAATATTATCAGAATCATAACTATGGGCCGATGGGCTTGACATCTTCTCCACCGGCCTAGAGGTAAAATAAATCTGAAATGGGCATTCCAAATATATCAAAATTTGCATTTGCCCAAAAAATCTTCCATGATAGACCTGGTGAGTCAGTTGACCTTTTCCTCTTACAACCTCATAGAGTCCGATCATTGCATTCATTCACTTATTTCTCTCTTTTCACTTGACATTTTCAGTACTTTTTTCTAAGCAATCCAATTGCATTTCCTCCAATTAGGGGTGTAGCGATGTCCGTTTCGCTAAAATATTAATCTAAAACATACATACATAAATATTAATCTAACTCATAAATAAATAAAAACAAATCTAACATAAATAAAATGCTAACATTCATAAATATTAATCTAATACATAGATAAAAACAAATTTAACATAAATAAAATATTAATATAAAACATAAATTTAAAACATATTAAATACTAATCTAAAACATAAATAAACTTACAAACTAAAAAATAAGAATAGAATTTTAAAATAACTAATACTTCATTAAATTATTACAACACAAATAAAAAGGGAAGAAAATATACCTAACTAGGAGCTCGAATGACGAACCCCGACTGAACCCCACCGAGATCTACCACGACCTCTCCAAAAATATTAACTAGATCAGACCTAAAATAGGACCCCGATCGAATGTTGGATCGAACCAACTGGGCCCGAGGGCACTACTCCCAACCCCGGCCAGCCTTGCGGCCGGCCATGGCTCCCACGAATTGGGTGCCAATTCATTTGCCAAATTGTTGGCAATTTGGGCGTGTCCGATTGGCTGCCCCCATGCCTTGTATTTATAGGCAAGGGGGTGGGGTTGGGGGTAAGATGTGGAGCACCCTGCTCCACACAATTTTTTTTTACTTTTTAATTTTTTAATTAATAATAATATATTTTTTTACCTTTTTTATATTTTATTTTTTTATTATTTTTTTTGATTTTTCATTAATTTTATATTAATAATAATATTATTAAAATAATACTAATAACACTAAAATCCGGTCAAAAATGAGTGATTACAGTTGCCCCTCTTTATTTGTTCTTGTGAAATGAGAACAAAGCAAAGATCAAAATCACTCATTTTTGACCTACTTCCTTGTCTTAGGCTTTGGAATCACGTGTTCTTCTGGAACTCTCCGCTCTTCCTTAGCTAAATCTTCAGGCTTGTAAGCTCTTCTTATTTAGAACTTCGTCACCTTCTGATCTTGGAGCTACGGGCTCTTCCTATATAGAACTATTCACTCTGAAGCCTCGAGTTATGAGTCCCTCCTATATAGAACTTTTCACTCTGAGACGGTAAAGCTTTGAGTCCCTCATGTATAGAACTCTTCGCCTTCAAAACTGGTTTCTCCTATATAAAACCTTTTGCGTCACAGACGGATTCTTTCGACTGGGAGTTCCTCTTGTATAGAACTGCTAGTCTTCAAACCCTGGAGTCGCCAGTCATTCCTATATAGAACTTTTAGCTTCTGAAATCTCGGAGCTACGGGTTCTTCCTATATAAAACCTCACACTCTAAGACAGTAAAGCTCGAAGCCCTTCCTATATAGGACTCTTCACCTTCAACACAACGGGTTTTCCCTATATAAAATCTTCTGTGTCATGGGTGAATTCCTTCGGCTGGGAGTTCTTCCTATATAGAACTACTAGTCTTCACCCTAGAGCCGCCAGTCCTTCTTATATAGAACTTTCGGCTCCTGAAGCCTCGGAGAGGCGGATTCTTCCTATATAGAACCTCTCGCTGCGGGCACTTGAAAATATAGGCCCTTCCTATATAGAACCTTTATCTTCACATTTGGGATTCACGCCGAAACGGCTACTGATCTGGCCTTACACTACCTAGGCTGCCAAAATCTTTCTTCAAATTTTGGGATTCACGCCGAGAACGGCTACCGACCTTTCTTCAAATTTAGGGACTCACGCCGAAAATGGCCGCCAAACTTTCTTCACATTTGGGTTCACGCCGAATATGGCTGCCAAACTTTCTTCAAATTTGGGGGCTCACACCGAATATGGCCGCCAAACCTTCTTAAAATTTGGGGACTCACGCCGAAAATGTCCGCCAAACCTTCTTCAAATTTGGGGACTCACGCCGAAAATGGCTGCCAAACCTTCTTCAAATTTGGGGACTCAAGCCGAAAATGGCCGCCAAAATCTTTCTTCAATTTGGGGATTCACGCCGAAAATGGCTACCGGTCTTTCTGGACTCACGCTGCTAAGGCTGCCGAAATCTTTCTTCAATTTGGCGATTCACGCTGAAAATGGCTATCGACCTTCTAGGACTCACGCTACTATAGCTGCCAAAATCTTTCTTCAATTTGGGATTCACGCCGAAAATGGCTACCGATCTTTCTTCAATGAAATCCACTTCTTAATGTTCTTTGATAATTCTTCAAGTACCTGTCCAAAACAAGTAAAAATTGGCATGCCCCTATCTATATGATGCATGTAAAGTAATGCTTTCTTTCTTCTCTTTTTCTTTTTTCTTTTTTCTCTTTTTTTCTTTTCTTCTTTTTTTCTCTTTTTCCTTCAATTTCTTCTTATTTTTTCTTTTTCTTTTCTTTTTTCTTCTCTCTCTCTCTTTTTCTCTCCTTTTCTTTTTCTTTTTTCTTCTCTCTTTTCTTTCAGCCTTTTTTTGTTCTAAAGTCTTACACCCTGAAAGGTCGTTCCTCAGATTTATTCATCTCTTTACTTCTTCACTATATGCTCTTAAATCCTCATTTGAACATGAGTTCAAACCTTTTATGCAGAAGGTTTTCTTGTCTTTGGGGTTATCACTCGTCTTCATAAATGATCTTCTGGTTCTTATATTATTCTTATAAGAACCCTTGTCATCTTCTTCGCTTTGCATTGCCCTATTCAACCACGGACTTCACTGCTTTGAATTTTCTAACCCATCATACAGAGCCTTGATCTATTTCTAGTCACCAGGGTGAGCCAAAATGCTTCTATCCCCTGAGCTCATCCTTGATCTTCTCGTAGCATTTTGACGGGAACTAACTCTCGGTCCTTATGCTTTAAATCTCATCATCATTCATTTTTAAAGTAATGCAAAAGGCAATTTACTTGCGTATATTTCAAAAAATAATGATTGTTTGAAAAGATAACAACCATTTTGAAAATCACAACTTGGAGGGGATACCAAACATTTTGAAAACATTGTTTGGAACAAATGGTAAACATCATTTTTCTTTTTTTAAGGACCAAACATTTTTTAAAAAAATTAATGTTTAAAAGTGTTAAACAAAATTCGAAGTATATTGCCAAACATTTTAAAAACTAATGTTTGGGGAAATGGTAAACATCAAAACTTTAGGAGAAAATGTCAAACCTTTTAAAACATGTTTGCCCCAAAATATCAAACACCATAGCACATTTGCTTCAAATTGCCAGAAATCAACTCTAATGAAGCGCATATTTAGAAGATCTTGACCGTTGTGGGGGATATATGCAAATTTATAGTTTCTTCTAGTCTAATAGACTTTTGAGAGGAACAACCCTACCTAGTTTCTACCCCGTTTAAGGTGGCTTTCTTAATCTCACTATCTCACCATGCCCCATCCTTCCCTCATTTGGGTGTCGATCAAGCACTTCGAAGTTTGGCGTTCCTTGAAACAAAGTTAACCCTTATAGGCGGAATGAAATCTGAAGACATTCTCATTCAACTTGGATATCTATGGATGACCAGAATGGTCTTTGGGGGCTTGTAATGTATGTCTTTGGTTTATGGTTAAGTGAAACAATATTTATGTACTTGTGTAACTTGGATATGCCTATTATTCCTTCCCTTTTTTGGATCACTCTAGACTGCCCGTTTTCGGGTTTTCACCCTATAGTTTATTTCCTTTCTTCTTATGTAGGCTGCCTTGCATTCTGCCTATATACTGATGTTCGTTTTCTGTTCAATAATGTTTGATCCTCCAATACTCCTCGAAACTGAGAATTCTTGAATGAAGGGCTATGAATACATTTATGGGAATTCTTGTGATTGGCACGCCCAGATGAAATGTTATTCTTTCTTTCTTCTTTTCTCTTCTTTTTTCGTTTCTTCTTTTTCACTTTTTCTCATGGATCGCTCTAGACTGCCCATTTTTAGGTTTTCACCCTAGAGGTCACTTCCTTCAGTGTATTTTGGTTGGATATTGATGCCAGCAGGCTCAGGCAGACTACTCTTTTTCTTCATTTTTAGGATCACTCTAGACTGCCCATTTTTGGGTTTTCACCCTAAAGGTCATTTCCTTTTTCAAAATTGGTAATCTTCGGGCCGACTTGTCTTGTCTTGGCTTCAATTCGAGCTTCTATACTAATTTTCAAAACAGATATTTACTTGAAATGTGGATTCCTTGTGTCTCTTGCTCATAGTTGAAGTCTCGTTCTTGTATTGTTTGATCTGTGTGTGAAGCATCTACAATATTATTTATTTCTTTTTCTTTTTTCTTTTCCCCTTTTTTTCCTTTTTCTTTTTTCTTCATTTTCTCTCTCTCTCTCTCTCTTTCTTTTTCTTCTTTTATTTATTTCTTTTTCTCTTTTTTTTGTTTTTTTTATTTTAAACTGCCCATTTTGGGTTTTTAGCCTTGAATCTCTTTCTTCTTATTCGAGTCTATAAACGAATCCTCGAATCAACACGTATCTATACTGGGTATTGATTCTATCTTCCGCTCGAAGTTAATTGCCTCTCTGCAGCTCTTCTGATATTTACTCGATCTGGGTTGCTTCGGCCTTCTGATTGCCATTTCCCTTTTTTTTCTTTGGTTTTTCATTTGGACATATCCTTGCTTTCAACCACTTTCCTCTGACGATTTTCTTATCATCGTATCCAATCTGTCTGGTCTCATCTCTGTCTTCTGGTAAAGTAAAAGAATATCATTCGTTGTCAAATTCACAGATGTCCTGAGAGTGCCTTTAGGGATAGAGGTTTAGGGTCAACTCTCGTTTCAAGGATCTTAAACAACAAGCGCCTGAGAAGATAAATTCCTAAAATGGGAACTGCCCATTGTCTAAACGCTCACTTTGTTCCTCTATTGGCCTAAGTAAACTAGCAGATACTCACATTTACAGTATCCCTACAACATTCAATCTCTTCTAAATATATGCAACTTAGAGTTGATCTTTGGATCTGAAGCAAATGTACTGTTGCATTCAAAATTCGAGGACCTGGTATAGAAATGATATATACATATGTCCATTCAAAAATGCGTGTATATGCATATGGGAAAACTACCCCATAAAAATAAAATGTTTAAAGAATCAAGAATGTAAAAATGATTTCTAAATGGAAATTTGATTTTCAATTCTAAAAAATATCTATTTGAGAGTTTTTTTTCAAAGCATTGAGAATTTCTTTGCGAACTGATGGGAAAACCATAGGGACCTCTGGACTGCCTCCCGAGTACTAACTCAGTCCGGTCCTTTGTAGTGTAGGCTTGCCTCTTCTCTTGTTTTTCCATTGCTGGATCAACTCACGTCATGACTCCATCGTCGACCAGTTTCTTAATTTTTTCTATTAACGACCCCAAATTTTTTAGTGTTATACCCCGGCGCCTCAATGTGGAACTCACATATACTGTATGGATCAAAACTGTGAGCAGATGAGCTGGGCGTAATCTTTATGAGCCTTGAGGTAAGGTACTAACCCTTAACCAGATGAGGCCATATGGAATACTCCGAATATCTCTAAATATGTACTTGTTCGAGGAATTTTTCTCGGTGATTCAGAAGAATCTGCCTGTCTTCTTCTCTTACGATCACGAGAACCTTGAAAGTGGTACCCATTTATTTCTTTCTTTCCTTCTGCTCCTAGACATGTCTGGTCTTTTAAACTTAGGTCTCGGAGCGCATGTTCGATTCTCTCTTTGACTGTCATGAAGTCTTCAAAGCTAGCCTTCATTTTCTCGAGCATCTTATTAAAGAAGAAATATGAAAGGTGGCATAAAACATGGAAGTCACTTCCCTCTTCATCTACGGGAGGCTGTACCTAGGTCGCTAAACACAACCACCTCAAAGCACGTTCCTTGAAGCCTTCATCAGGGTTCATCCTCGTACCCTGGAGATACTGTCGACTTGGTGCTAGGTCTAAAGCATATCTGTATTGCCCATAAAGACGTTGGTTAAGTCTCGGCATGACTACACTTGATCTCTACTCAAATAGTTGTACCATATCACGGTAGGTCCT
Organism: Hibiscus mutabilis; assembly: GCA_019671005.1. Lineage (NCBI taxonomy): Eukaryota > Viridiplantae > Streptophyta > Magnoliopsida > Malvales > Malvaceae > Hibiscus > Hibiscus mutabilis. Next base: position 22,661,783 of record CM033719.1, on the reverse strand, counting down.
GCTAGACTGTCGTAGAAGTAATAGATCGGCAATTTTTCATTCTCGATGTAGCCCTCTATCTTTCTGCAGGACGTGGTCAGGTGAATCTTGGGGCAGCTTGTTCTGTCATCATGCGTAAATCTGGGAATCTTTGAAATTTGGAGGAATGACCAAATCAGGGTTCAAATAAAGTTTTCTTGCATCGAAGGCATCAAACTTCTTTTTTCCTTGCGGATGGCCATGGCTCCCACGAATTGGGTGCCAATTCATTTGCCAAATTGTTGGCAATTTTGGGCGTGTCCGATTGGCTGCCCCCATGCCTTGTATTTATAGGCAAAGGGGTGGGGTTGGGGGTAAGACATGGAGCACCCTGCTCCACGCAATTTTTTTTACTTTTTAATTTTTTAATTAATAATAATATATTTTTTTACCTTTTTATATTTTATTTTTATTATTATTTTTTTTGATTTTTCATTAATTTTATATTAATAATATTATTATTAAAATAATACTAATAACACTAAAACCCGGTAAAAATGAGTGATTACAAGGGGCTACTTCTTAATTTACATATCTTAATAGCTAATCTTCAGTGTTAACTTCCAAAATCTCCCCCTTCAGAAAGTTTTGAATTTGTAGTTTGAAAATGTAGCAATCTTCAATGTCTCAATCATGACTCACAATAGTCTTGATATTGTAACAACTTAATTAATAGGGCTCTGATAATTTCTCATGATACGGCGAAGCTTCAAGCAGTTTGAAATATATTTCTCAATAAAAACATGAAAGAAATCCACTTTAGATTTTGACTTTCCACTGACAGGAGCATATTGAGCATCTGATCTTAGCATTCTTTGGTAAAGAAAATATTGCAGAAAAGATACCAAAATATTACTCTGATTCTAACAAACCCAGACTGCAGCGAGTTATTCACAAAAGTTTGTCATGGCTTCTATCTTTTCTCATTTATTTCAACTCTTCTAGCAAACAATAATATTCGATTGTACCAAACTCTTTACTTTCTGAAGATAAATACCCAGTCCTGATGAGACCAAAAACTTCAATGGGGCTATTATCAGAAAGTGATTTTGTATAGAGCAGGGCCACAAATCTGAATACGGCATTGGATGGGAATGATTGTCTTCTTTTTCTGACTGATCTCTTCGGTCTCTTTGTCGTGTGTCTGTATTTTGTTCTTCTTGTGATCAATTCCTTTGTAGGCAAACTTCAATCTTCAATTAACATTGCCATTCATCACTTTGGAGAGAAATTCTTTTGCCCCTCGTCTCTATTGGAATCATTACGTCCATTGACTGTTACTGAACCATTAATCGACAAAACTTTTGGCCAAACTCCAAGATTTGACTTTATTCAGTGTTTCTACACCAGTCCACTGAACTTCCTTCATTTTACCATTTTCAAAATCTACCAGTGCCTCTAAGTCAAGCATTCCACTGTTCTGACCATAATCCGAACTTAGATCTTCTAGATTCTTCACAGATGCCACCGGCTGTATTGATCCGAACTTGCTCACTTTTTATTTGGCTTTTTATTTCTATCTTTTTCTCTCTTTTGACTTCTCTCGTTTCTGACTTTTTTACGACTCTTTTATTGCATATAAAGTCCTTTCAGACTGAGCCATTATGTGAGATAAGCTTCCACCTTGATCATCCATGTTGCTATTTTGTCTGGAACATTTCTTTTCTCAACTTATCTGACTCCAATCAATGTGGTAGCTCATGTTTCCCTTTTGTTCTCGGGTTGATCAACCTTTTTCTTCATTCGACCCAAGTGGTCCTCAACAATCTTTGTAACTGCTCAATCTTAATAAATATGTTACCCATGCTTTTAAAAACATAAATTTTAACCAATGCAATGTTATTTACAAAAAATACAATATTTTAAACAAAGATGCAATATTTTTATTTTACATAATGTTTAAATGATGTAATGCATGAATGCATGAGGTATCGATTTCAAGAACTAGTTATTAGAACAACACCCATTTAACTGAAAGGTCGAATACAGAGAAAAGGTAATAATATGTTCACTATCTCTAGCTCTTTTGGTCGATCACTTTGTTCAAACTCTGAATCAATGTCCACCCTAACTCGATGTTGATATCAAAATGTTGTTGCAGGTTCATGACTTCATCGAGCGAAATTTGCACATGCTAGGCAGCCCCCGGCACTTGGCTCCTAAAGTTTATCATTTCATAACTCTATTTCTAGATGACCGCGTCCTTACTGCTTCGGCTTGATTTTCAGTTGTTTTATCCCTCATTACGGTACCTCTTCGAAACTTTCGAGCCAATCTTTCAATTGTTGTATTGCGTATCCTGATTCTGCCACTTTTCTTAGCTCATCATTTTCATCAACATTTCCCCTAATTATGGTATCCCTCGGTAAATTTCATCATTTGTGAAACTTGGATATCGCCTCTAAGTTCAAAGCATTCTATTCTTCCTTAGGTTTAGAAATAGTCCTTGAATGCCCATTCAATCTATTCGTCTTGAATGCCCTTCAATTTATTCGTCCTCCATTCTTCCTCTGGTTATCAAAGTTTTTCAGATACCGCATCTTGTTTATCTCTATAATTGTCACTGACCCTATCTTGAAACTTGATATGTTGCTAAATCTTGTATAAACCTTATCCTTTTGACCATTGGAGCAGTGTAGCAAAGCCGCGTATTTCTCTATTGTTGGTGTCACATCTATTCTCCCGAAAAGTGAAACAATTACCAGGTTTCAAATTTCATAAACAAGTCATGATTCTAAACGACTCTTGATCTACTTGACTGTCTAACGACAATATTATAACCCATGAATCTTGCTGGAAATGACTATTCATATTCCCGTCATATAGTTATCAAATTAAACTTGGTTCTGGTAAAACTTCATCATATTCAAAAAAATTTGGTACAACCTTGCATTAATGACACCTAGCCTCCATGCATATTGTCTTCGTTCTTGTATTGAGTCCTCACGAATCCGGTCCACAGTGACATATTGTCATCCGCTTGTCTATCATGCCCTTAAGCTCTTATGGCCATTTCCTGCTCAACTAATTCTCCAACCAATAACTCTAAAAATGCAATGTGATGCAACACACACCCACACAAAACAAAAGGCAAAACAAAAATTGTGTTAGTATGGTGAATTAAAATTGTAAGCAAAAATAATTGTTACATAAAAAACAATTTATATTGCATAAAGTTAACCAGAGAATAGTTTAGTTTTCACACAAGAATAACCAGAGAAATGAATTTAAATCGGCAACACCCTGTCCTAGGTCTCGGTCTGGATCTAGCGGGGTAGGTTTCTATTACAGCATGTGGGTTTCGATCTAGACTCTGGGTATCCGAACTGTTGTTACTGGACTAGTAAGACATCAATTCGGGTGTATACGACCCCTTATAGCGAAGGCGTAACCTCACGATGTATAAGGTTGGTATACCGGAAGGAGGACAAAATTTCGATCACGGAGCTGAATAACTCACGTAAGATCATGCCTCACTCCTACATAAGGGTGAAAGGTAGAAGGCTTATGTATGAATGACAATATATATCACACAAGAAAAAGCTACCTGCATTCTTTCCAAAAATTCATCCAATAATTATGAAAAAAAAATTAAATTCAAATTATTGTCCTAAAATGCCACATAAAATTAATTAGGCCTGACTCTCATTTTTTTAAAAAAAGTCCCCAGCGGAATTGCCAAGCTTTCGCGACCATTTTTTAAATCGGGTGTGTAAAAATAGCCCGACGATCGATCTTTTGGAAAATTAGGGTTTTCTGGCCATTTTTAATTTAATCTTGAAAATTTAAGGTTTTTCATATTAAATTAGATTTTTCTTTATTTATCCTTTAAAAAACATTTTGGAGTCGCCACCGATCACTTCGAGGTAGACCGATCACCGAAAAATAAACTAGAGATTATGTCTTGAAAATTGGGTTCAAGAGTCGGTTACATGTAGGGAAGGGTTAGCACCCCTACGAACGCCCATTATCGGTACCTTTAATTTTACGTGGCATTTTGGCATTTCGAATAATTATTTGAATTTAATTTATCTCATAATTATTAATTGAATTTAAATTCTGAATGCAGATATCCTTTTATAAGGAAATTCATTTTGTTCAAATATGAGATTAAAGGCACCCTTTAGGTGGCACCCCTATTTATATTTAAAAATGAATTTCCAACATAAAAGGTTTTTTATGAATGACATTTTATTGTCTTGTCCATTTTAAGTACTAATCCTAAAAAAGGCTCTAATTAATTAAATATTTAAAACTATGAATATTAATTAATTTAATGGCTTTTATGAGAAAATGCCAATTGCTTGAACACCTTCTATATATGTAAAGCCCTTAAATTAATCATATTCGTAATTATTTAATCCTTCTAGTTAATTAAAGTTCTAATCTTAATTAAGGCCTTAACAATTTATTAAGTCCATATTATAAGTGAAAATGTATATTAAATGTTCACCTTTAAAACCAATGTTGAGATAACACCACATTGTAAACAATGGAACACTATCCAAATTTGAGTCCCAAAGGATCAATTTAATTATCTATAATGTATTCTAATTAAATGTTTAGTTTTAATTAAAGAACTAAATTAATTTCCAATTATAGGTGTAACATATATTAAATATAATTTGTTAAAATCTATGTTGTGATAACATCCCATTGTAAACAATGGAATATCATCCAAATTTTGGATTTTAAAATTATATTTAATACACTTCTAATTACTACAATTATCTGCCCTATTTAATTATTGAAATCCTAATTAGAGAAACCTAACTAAGGCTCTAATAATTAATTAAACTAAGTGTGTTTAATTGCCTAACATATAATTCTATATGCCTAGTTTAAAACATGCATCACATAATTAAATTAATGGCATTTGAATAAAACAATTAAATAAATAATTAAAATAAAACAAATTGAACACTAAAACTGATTTTTATTAATATAGGGACCTAATTGAAACAATTACAAAATCTAAATGCCCAATTTCAAATCACAGCACCCAATTGCGCTAATTCAAACTTAAGGGACACAATTATGGGGGTATGGGGACTAAATTGGGAAAATTTCAAAGCTTCGAGGTCAAATTAGGAGGAAATAAGGACTTGATTGAAAGAGAAACAAAACTTGAAGCTCAAACTATGAAGATTGAAAAGAAGGGTGCGAATCCTCCTAATCCAACCCGTGAACCGAGTTGACTCAACCCAAACCCGGTGCCAAAACAGCACCGTTCTAACTCAGCTATAAATCCCTTTGAGCCGGGCCAACTCAGCCATTTACAGAAATTCCTTCTCTCTCTTCATTTCTCTCTCCCTAAAATGCTCTGAATGCAAACCTCTCATACCCAGAAACACAACCCATTTCGGATCAAAATCCCTCGTTTTGGATGAATGTTCATCCATGTTCGTCAAGAACATGATGAACATCATCCGCTCCAGTCACAACCCACCGTGCGCTCCGCCAGATCCTATTCCACCACCTCCGACCAACCCTCAATCGTTCGCCTACCATCAGATCTAAACTTCGGCAACCGCCTCACTACAGCCGGCCACCGCAAGGCAATTTTTGTAACACCATTCCCGTCTCCATCATTGAATACGAGGCAGAGATGTCACAAAACATTTGTAGAACTGTAACATATTTATAATTCGGTAAAAATCTGTTTTATAAAGGAAAATATTACAATTTAACTTTTATTTAAAAATCTAATTAATCGCGTAAAGTCAAAACTTTATATTTTCGTCTTCAAATCAAATTTAATTTCAGGCAGAAACTTATTAATTTAAGTTAACTTTATATAATTAGTGAAACTGTCTAAAAACTTCCTGATTCAAAATTCATCTAGATTTCAAATAAAATACAATTTATATCAAAGCTCGCATAACCTTTTAATAAACATGCCAACTAGTGAATATCAAATAACCTCAAATATTATATTACTGATACTGATGTACATGTTCTTGACAGATGATGTCCACTAGTGCTCCTTACTCCAAACGCTCCACTTTTCCTACGCATGAAACAGTCACACGCTAAGTATTTACTTAGTGAGGCAATAATTCGAATTCAAGTGCAATTGTCATAATATCAATATCAATATTAAAAATTAACAATGCATATGATCACCTTACCATTACATGCTTGTTAACATAAATAAATACGTAATAACATATATGTATGTTAAAGTGATAACATTAGATCTTACCAATATCGTTGCCATTTCCATCTATAAGCTTTCAATGCTTACCAGTACCTTTTTCCATTTCTATCTGCAAGCTTTCAAGCTTATCTTCCTGTTTTTTTTATTTGGCCCAAGGTATCAAATTAAGAGATTCTAGGTACACGAGTCATCCCATATACTTACTTGAGTATAGTGTATTATTGCACTCTACCGGGAGTGCTTAGCACCGAAGTGCTTTGGTATACTTACCGGAGTATACCATTAATGAAATTTGCACTTTACCTGAAGTTCACTTTACCTGAAGTGCTTAGAATATTTACACAGCTGTTTATGACTCTATGGATATCCAACTATACTTTCAAATCTCTATATCATACATTGGGCTTTATATCATCAATTTATTTCATCAATGGCAACATATATCAATATATATAAATATATCAACATTGAATAATTCATACCCGAAATAACATTTCAATTTCATCAATGTAAGTAATCAAATGATCACTGCATTTTATTTCTCAAATCTTGACATATTACGATATGTCAATCATATGCTCAATGACATAAATATCATGACAACAATAATTTAGGGTATGCTCATCGCAAGCCATTCCAATCATGTATAAAGTATCAATGTAGTATGACATGTATGCAATTGCACTCACCTGGGCCATTTATTTGTATGCCTCACTAAGTCTTCTTTAATCTTTTTTTCTTCATTACCCTTCGAACCTCTCTTGATTCGAACTTGAACTTCATAAATCAAATAAATGGAATATTTGTTAGATCCCAACTAACAATATCTTAGACGTACTTTTAATATAATCACCCGAACATAACATTTATAAACGTTTTCCTTTCTTCCTTGTACTGTTCAAAACTTATTACGGTCCTTAATGACTAATTTGAACATTCAACAACTATTCATACTCTAAATGTTCCAATTCTTCTATTTCAAAATCATTCGAGTTATTTTACATAAAGTTTCAAACTTTACTAATGTGACATTTTAATCACTAATTTTACCAAGGTACTTTTTAAGCCAATTTGATCATATTTTCAATAATGGCTCTTTAATCCTTCTTCAACAAAATAATTCCATAAAATCTTTTTAATTTTCTCAAAATGCCGAATAGGTACTTAAACTTTTCAAAATTTTCAATTTGGTCATAAATTGTCAATTCAAGCTTGAAATATCATTTTCTACCCATTTCCATCATCAAATAAACTTTTAACAATTTAGTCCCTAAAATTTCCCAAGTTGCCGAATTGGTCCTTCACTATTCAAAATTGATTTTTTGATCCAATTGGCATTCTAATATGGTAAAATAAACTTTTCATCATAAATACATCATTTCCCCCATCAAATAAAAATTCAAGAATAATCCCCCCAAATTTTCAACATTTTCGAATTGGTCACTAAACTTTCCAAATGAGGATTTTTCATTCTAACATAAAAATTAAGCTTCTTGAATCACAATTACTTCAATTTCATCATCAATTCCATAATCCTAATTAAAACCCTAAATTTCAAGATTAGGGTTTATTACTTTCAACATGGAATTAACTTGATTCCAAGCTTGTTTTCATCAAAATTAAGCTTAATTCATCATCTACTACTTAATTTCAATCATAATCCATGAAACCCTAATTTCTCTCTCTTCAAACCCTAATCCAAAACTTCATAATTCCATGCAATTTTACTATCAAAATGTAGAGAATGAAGAGTATATTACTTTACCTCAAAAAGCCTTGCTTAAATTCTTGATCGAAAGCCTTGAATTTTGAACTAGAAAATTTTCTTTATTTTTCCCTATATTTTTCTCCAAGCTTCGAAATTGAGAGGAAGAAGATGAACTATTGTTCATAAAATTTGACTTATATTCTAATAGAGAATAACAATTTGCCACTTGTCACTTTAAAAATAAATTTAAAATTCATTTTTTTCTCTTTCCAAAAATACCCCTCTAACTAAATGGAAATTACAATTAGTTCAAATTTATTCCACTCCATTACTTTTGAACTAGATTGGTTCCAATCCAACCGGCCATCATCATTAAATAATCATAAAATATTATTTATGATTTTTGTTCGATCCAATTTCCCGATTTTCACCTTCTACGATTTTCCTTTATCGAACTATCAACTCTAATTCAGGAATCACATATTTCCTTATTTCCATAAATAAATTCATATTTTCATACAAAATTCTTTATCTTAATAAAGTCAAACTTAGAAATTTGACTCGATCCAAACATATCGATAATTATCCGAAATCTCTATTGGGTAACATCTTTCTTGAAAATCCGTCATTAAGCATTTATATGAATCTTTCCTACTTCTTCTGAGTCCTTTTTACTAATCAAAATACTGATATATGACACTCCCCAAAAGGTCACCCACAACTTTTCTCTAATCTTAACACGCTTAACAATTTTATTCGATCAAAATTCAATATTTTCTACTGCACCCGAACTTCCAAAATTATTACCAAAATACTTATTCTGATCAAATTTATCCTTATACTGAATAAAAATTATTCTTAGGGAAATTTACACTTAGGTCCCTAAACTTTTACCAACTTTTTATTTTGGTCACTAATTTTTTATCTTTTGTCATTTTAGTCACTAAGTTAGCCTTATGCCAAAACCTTAGTACTAAATGACCCTTGCATAACTTAGCAAGATTTTTGGGGTATTACAATTTTCGACTGTCGTAGGGCAATTTTCGGCCACCACCAACAGCCATACCGAAACCCTAAAACTACCCAAAAACCTATTTTCTCTATTTTTCGATCCTTAACCCTAGATCTACCCAGATCCAACAGGATCTGCCCTTTCTTCACCATCCTAAATCTACTCTACCCATTCTCAATCTCATTTTCAACTCTGTCGTCCCTCAACAAACTCCGACTATGAAAATAAACCAAAAAAATTTCGATCTCCTTTTATTTTATTATTTTTACTATTGTTTTTAGTTTATCTAACATTTTTTTGTATTTTTACAGGAGTGAAAATGAGAGGGAAAATATACCTTCGTTATAGTGACCGTGGTGATTCTGACGGCTTTTCGGATGACTGTGTGGCTTCATCGGTGACGGATAAGCTTTCTGGCGTCCATTTGTGCTCCGGACGGTTCAGCTTCGGATGGTAAGATTCTCGAAATGCCCTTTCTCTCTCTCCCTTTTATTATTATTATTATTATTATTATTTATTATTATTATTATTATTAATGGTTGTCATTATTAAACTCTGGCATTCTCTCTCTCCTTTTATAGGTGGGCAGAACATGACGTCATTGGGATGCCAGTTGGATCCAGCTCGGATAGAAGAAAACCATTAACTGAGTGATATCTTCCTTTACCAATCTAGGAGCGCCACATGGCACAAATGAGCGGGAAAAAATGGGTTTGTGTTTGTTGGGCTGCAACTTATCCGAATTTAGGCGGGAAAAGCTTGTTTAGGAAATGGTTTTGGATTGTAAAGAAATATAGGCTTTTAGAATAAAACTTGGGCCTTGTATTTAATATTTGGAATGTAAATGGACTGTGGACTATTATTTATTTATTTGGGCTATTATAATACTATATTTATTTTTACTATCTATTTATTATTAAGCCCGGTCAAAATTCAGGTATTACATTAGTTATACTTTGCCCCTTTGACCTAATATCTTGGCTCCTTCCCTGTTGATATATTCAAGATTGTGTAGCGAATTGAATGATTCATTTTTCTTCGTATCTTTGACTTTAATATTGTTGTTTTACGCATGAGTTTTTTTCTGACTATTGTCCTTATTTTTCTCTCTATACTTGGGGTGCATTGTAATTATATTTCCTTCCATTATTTTTATTAATGAAATTCAGTTGTCATTGTTCTAAGAATCTGAAATTTAGAATCAAACAAACCAAACTATTGATATCTAAGAAATATCTAAACTATTATCCTAAAATTTTAAAGTTAGAATAGTGTTCTAGATTTCTAATATATTAAACTCATATTCTTAATCAAGAATCTAAATCAAATTTAAAGTCACATAATCTTAAAAACAATATATAAGGGCATTTTAGTTATGCTTTTGGGTCCTTTGTTTCCAAATTTGACATTTGGTGTAGAGGGTACCAGTACAGGTCATCCCGTACCAGTACAGGATTCATCATGGGAATCGGTACTGAATTCTTAGTACAGGTACGCGTTTTAGAGGATCGGTAAGGCCAGTCCGTACCAATACACGCTGGCTAGGGGCTATAAATAGGGTTGTTACCCAAATTTTTCCCAAATCATTCAAACCTAAACTCTATAATCGCCATTCCAGCTTTCACTCAAATCTTCCGATTTTTCACCATTCAACTTCAAATTGGCTTGGGTTTTCATCAAATTATCCAAGGTTTCATCCTCCCATCACCAAATAGTGCAACATCATCATTCCATTCATCCATTCTTCAAGGTAAAACCCTATTTTCTTTATTTTATTTCAAATTTCTTTAATTTTATATAGATAATTAGGTTAAATTTAGTATATTAGGTTATATATATTGTATAGTGTATTCTTTTCCCAAAATTTTCAAGAATCAAAATTTTATATAAGTATTCATGATAATTCTATACATACATATATATATATATATATTCTTAATACATATATACAAACTTATACTTATATATACATATATTACTTTTCAAAAATCTATATCTATACAATTCTTTTCATATATAATTGTTTTTGTATACCTTGAACATTGGTTGATTATTGGATTGAATTATTGATGTATTGCATACATTGTTTCTGCTTTAATTTTGCCGGAGGTAATTCCTTGTTTTTCTGATTGTTTCTTGAGCCATTTTTAAGAGTTTTTCATTCCAAACCTTTTTGTCTTGCCATGCCTCCCCGTAAACGCCCTAGGACTCGTTTGGCTAGTGCATCCGGAATCAATCCTCGCCCTAATTTTTTGGCCATATACAACAAGAGTTTTAATGAACCCGACCGTCAAAACCAACTCGCCAACTTTAAAATGTTCCAAAATCATAAAATTTGTTATGAGCAAGCTATGGGTTTTAAATACACGTGTTCCGAGGCTTTTGGTTTTTGATACCTTGTTTTGCTTAGGTAATGGAAATTTCTCCACTGTCTTTAAATTCTGGGCATTGTCTATAAAACTCTTGTCCGTATATTTTACTCTAATGCTAGGTGTCTCTTCAACAATGAACAAACCGAAACCATTGCAATAAAATCCTATGTTATGGGCAAGAAATTTCTTCTTGGTGCCCAAATCATTGCAAATCACCTAGCCTTATATAATGAGGGTTTAGACGATGATCCTCGATAAAAGTTCTTGATGCCCATGATCGCTTTATTCATATTCTCATCACTTTGTGGTTTCGACCATCCAATGGCAAATGGTCTTCCATTCGTATGGTTGGGGATTTTTGGCTTTTATTGTTTCCATGAGGGAAAACGTCCCAACCTTGACCAAATTATATTTTTTGATCTCATTCATACAGTTAATCACCGTTGTACAATCTTGTAAAATCTTTTTCTTATGCTTGTTTTTTGATCCATATCTTCCATAAGGAAGATATTAATTTCTCTTTCGATCTTCCATCTTCTCTTACCGATCTCATAGATGACAAATCCCTTCATAAGTCCAAATTCTATTTCATTAATGAAGAATGGGTGAGAGATCCTAATGTCACCGGTAGAGATGATGATGATGATGACGGCCATGATACTCCAGCCCCTTCAATTGAGGCACCTCTAGTTTCTCTACCTTCCCTTGATGCTTGATGACATATCTTGGTGGAAAGCTTGCCGCTTTTGAGACGAGCATTGATGCTAAGATCACTTCTATGGAGACCGCGTTTGAGAATCAAATTTCTAGTATCAAGAACACCCTTGCCGGTTTTCATCATGAGTGGAGGACACATACACATAGAGATGGTGACGACGATGGTGTTGTTGATGCTTTGTCGGCTCTTTAGTTTTTCATGCATACCATATCATTATACTTATTGGTTTTTAGACCTATATTTGCACATATGATGGATTTCTTAGCTTTTCCACCTATGATGAATTTTTTAGAATATTCTTTATGACTTAGTTTGATAATATGATGGATTTATGCTTTGATATTTTGTATATGTTTGGATATTATTGCTTTGAAATTATGACATTATGAATATTATCCTTTGAATTTTTAATTTGAAGTTTGTAGCTTTCTGTATTATTGATTGCCTTATTGATTTTGATCTAACAAGGGGAGATTGTTAGCCATATGCTTATAATTTTGATATGACAAGTATTTTTAAGTTAATAAATCCTATTTTAAATAAATTTTAATAGTAATTAAAATTACTCACATAATTTTAAATGACAAGCATTTGAACATATTTGACTTGTTTTAAGCCAAACTTATTTTTAAGTTAATCAATTCAAGTCTCATTTTTTCCTTAAGTTTTTTGGTACTCAAAGAGACCATTTTGGTCAGTGACTACCGAAACAGCCCTTTGTGTACTAGTACGTATTTTCAAATCTATTTTCCAAAATGGTTAAGGAGTACTGGTACGACCCTTTGAATTTTTTTTCGAATGCTTTGTCAGTACATGTACGGTGAACCACGTACCAGTACGCCTTGGGCCTTTAAATTCTTTTAACACGATGAGTACATGTATGGTGAACCCAGTACCGATATAGTCTGAAGCAAGTGCATATTATTTACATTGTAAGTACCGGTATGGCCTTGAGCTTACCTATACGCAATGCTCCACCAAAATCCCAATGAGCAATTTCAATACCAGCACGACCATTTGAGTACTGGTACCCCTTACTCCATATTGATACACGACCTTGCATACCGGTATGCACTGTATTACCAACGACTATTTCTTCTTTAGGTAAGTATCGGTACTGTCCCTCACGTACCTGTAACGACATAGATTTCTGAGTCAACAATTAGGTGTTGACCCGAGTTATGAACCTTTATGTTGGTTTGGGTAATTGGACTTGTTGGGCCAAGTTTAGGCCTAATTGGATAAGAATTGGGTTATTTGGGCTTGAGTAGTGACCTTTTTGTAACAAGGGTAAAAATGGAGGGTTTATGATGCTATTTACCCTTTTTGGAAATGAAGGTTGCCCACTCCCACTTTATTTTACTTTGTCATGTAGGCTTGGGGGAAAACATAGTGAGATCATTGTAACGCCTCGGTTTTGGGTCTAGGAGGTTCCCAATTGGTTTAGACGGTCCGTTGGATCGGATTAGAGGATTCGAGTCAATTTTGAGATTTAAATTAGATTAAATATTTTTGGAAGGGTTAAAAAATATGGGAAAATTATCTAAAATCATTATTTATTATAGAAATGATTTTTGTGGAATCAATTTTACAAAAAGAGGTCTCTAAAGTGGACATTTTCGTTAGTGACCAAAATGCAAAGTTTCAAAATTATTTTAGTGACTGTTTTGTAAAAGGGTTAAAACTTTGAATCTTTAAGGAGCTATTTACCCAAGAGTCTAATATCAAGTTTTCCCATAATTAACTATTTTAAATGATTTTAATATAAATAAAAGGCTTGGGGAAATAATTGGATAATTAAAAATTTTAAAACAAACTTTACGTAGCTAACTTTTCACAAAAAGATTTTCTCTCCAATTCTCTCCAGCCAAACACCTCTTCACTCTTCAAAATCTTCATGTAAAATCCACTTTTAATCAAACTTTTGATTTCAATTGAGTTTATAATGGTTTTCTAACAAAATAAACTTGATTTCTTATTGTTTTGGCTTTAGAAATCACCTAATTAAGGGGAAAAGCTGCCATTAGAGGTGAGGTTCCTTCTTCTCCTCAAATACAAGGTTATTTATTGAAATTCCCAAGTTATTGATAATTTACATATGTTTTCTACATGATTTGATGTTTTAATTGTGGAAAATTGATTAAATTATGGTTTAATTGATTTAATTGAAGAATTTTTGTATAGATTCTGTTTTGCTGGGTTCTTGATTGATTTTAAACATAATTTTGATGCTGGATAATGTTAATGAATGAGTTTTAACATTGGAATCCCGAAACTATGTGAATCTCTAATTTTCTAGGCTGTTAGTTATGTGTCTTTGAGGAGTTGTGGTGGTTAATTGAATGCTAGAGATATAAGGATGTTAGAGATGTGTTTTTAGATGTTTATTGATGTTAATTGATGTGTTGAAACGTTAGGTTGTGGCTGGGTTAAGTTTGGAAGGGGTTTGTTGTTAGTTTTGGGTGTTGTAGAGGGAAATTGGATAAAAGGATGTTGAGGTTTAGTGTTGCTATGATGTTGATTGCATTTTGATGCAATGTAACTCTGTTTTGTGTGGATAAAAGTAGGGGAAGTTGGTCATCAAGCTTGAACGTTAGTTTCGGAAGCTTTGGAGGCGCAACTGTGCATTAGCAAGCTAGGCTTTGTGAGTCGGTGAGTGAAACATGTTTTCAAATTTGCAAAGGTTTGAAAGTTGTGTTTAGTAGTTTAGATAAAGATTGAAACGTCGGTCTAAGCTCAGAAGTAAGTGAAGGATGATTTCTCTCTCGAACTCGGTTTGGCTAATAGTTTGATTTACTTATTTTGCATGGTTTAATTACTCACTGTATATGCATGTTTTGAGTATGGTTTAATGCTAAAATTGGTTACAAAATGATGTTTTTGTATTTGGAAGTAATGCATGATTTGTTATTGTTTATGAACATTGGTTAATGCAAGGTTTATTGCATTGGTTAAATGTTTTGATGATGCATATGAAAACAGTGAGTTGTTGATGTTACAATGAATTATATTGGCAAGTGATGCTATAAAAAGGTTTGTAAATGAAATCGGATATAGTTGGCCGACCATAGGATTGATAGTGCACTATAAAAAGGCACCTTGGATATTGAAGGGTTTATATGGTGTACCGAATACTCTATCCAAGTACCCGAAAGGTCGAGGGGTTTATATGTACCAAAGACTCCCGTTAGTGGATTAAATTCGTACCGATAAGTGGTGTTGAGGGGTTTATGTGTATCGAATACTCCCATATGTGAGCCTTGTGTAACCGGTAGATTGTTTGTTAAGTGTTGAGGGAACACTTGTTGAATCCGTGTATCCGATGTTGTGTTTTGGTAAAAGAGAACTTGGTAAATGATCACTTGAAAGCCAATATAATTGTTTGTGTATCATAAGATGGATTATGTTGTTTAATGTGGTTTAAACATGTTTTACTCTTTAAGCCTTGCATTGGTAGTATGCATGGGAAAGCTTAAATTGAGGGTAGCAAATGGGACTTTGCTGTAATATCCATGATACATGTTGCATATAGTTTAATATGCTGTTTTGAAAATGTTAAGTGCATGGTTTGTTAAGGCATGATGTTGTGTTGATGTTTTAAAGAGTTTTGAAATGAGTTTTCAAAGGAAATGTGAAATGGTTTAACTTGTATTGATGATGGTTGTTGTTTGAGCAACCCTCAATAAGCCTAGTGTGCTTACGCTCTCTTTTCCATCAATGCAGAGAATTGAGATTGAGGCAGCGAGGAAACAAGGAAAGAAATTCTAAAGACTTGTTTTCAAAGTACGGTTTGGAACGTTGAAAAGTAGTAATAATGGCAATATGTCGTTTGGGCTTTAGGGGGAGTTTTTGATGAACTCCCTGTTGTTGCAAGTTTTGATTGCTGTTTTGGACTTGTAATAAATTTTAAGTGGTTGAGTTGTGATTGGTTTAATGATTTGAAAGTGGTTTAGGAAGCATGATTCTAGATTTGGTGTTTGAGTATGCTAGATAGCTAGGTTAGCTTATATGGTTGATATGTTGATGTTCAAGTATGTTGTTGATGTTATATGATGTTTAGCTAAGAGTTAATGTGGTTTGGAATGAGCCAAAGTGTCATATGTTGGATCTAGAGGTCACTACAGGCCTCTGCGTACCGGTATGGGTACCCCAAGTTTCGGTACGCATGGTCCTTTTGAGGCTCAAAATGTTCAAATTAAGCCTAGCGTACCGGTACGCCTAGCCATTGTATCGGTACGCCTTGAAGAAAAAAGGCATAGATATCGGTACACGGGCCAGCGTACCGAAATGACCCTTTCGACTTAACAAGCCGTATCGATACACAGGGTACTGTATCGGTACGGGCTCTAGCTACTGTAATTTTGAGTTTCTAAAATAATCATGGGGGATCGGTACGGGTCAACATCGTATCGATACAGTGTGGTCAACATACCATATCGATACGTGAAAAAAGTGTATCGGTATAGGGAGTCGTTAAGTCTATTAATCCGTATCGATACGGTTTTGCCTGTATCGGTACACTATGCTATTTTTATGAAATTTGGTGTTGCATAAGTTTAGAAATCTTGCGTTTTGGTCCATGTTTGTTAGGAATGCAATCAATTGAATTTGAGTGATTGTTTTGGAATGGAAATTAACCTGCAAGTATGTAATCGAATTAATCAAAGGTTGGTAATCTTAATTGTAGTTGATGCCTTGCAATTTACAGTATTTATGTTATGGTCCCTTACGTTAATCGATGTCAAATTGAATTCTGTTTTGTGATCTGATCTAAATGTAATGCAACCGCTGAAGCATGTTCACATAGGACATTATTGAAATGCATCTAGACAAGATAAAAAGAAAAAAAATATGGCTCAGTTTAGGGTTTTAGCTCAGGTTTGCTTCGACAAACTTAATGTGGCTCTTTTAGTCTGGTTTTGGCTATGACGGGCTAAGGGGGTTACAATCATCTTATTCATCTTTCTCTTCTCCCACACACCTCCACATGTCTCTCTTTTCAAGCCTTGTTCTAGCATTTAAAAATCCAAGATTTCTTCTACAAGTCATCATCCAAGATTTAAGATTTGTGGATCCATAATCTTCAATGCAAGAGCTTCAAGAAAATCATACATTTGTGGCTAAAAGGTGAGGTTTTTATCAATGGGTTTTTGGGAGGGTTAAGTTCTTGAAGTTGTTCTTTTGATCTAAAGGTTGTATTTTCATAGTTAATCTTCTCCATAACATCAATCTAAGCTTTGGTTCGAATTCTATGTTTATGTGGTTTGTGGAAGGGGTTGAAGGGTCTTACAAGCTTGAAGCAAAGAGAAAGCTCGAGGAAAGAGAGTGAGTGAGCAAAATTAGGGATTCTTGCTAAAAGGTCGGTACATCTCTAACTCTTATTCTTCATAAAGATCACAAAATGATTACTTTGCTTGATTGTATGGTATGATGGGTGTTGTATTAGGGAAGCTTGCCATAGGTAATCAAAGTAGCAATTTTGATGATATAAATAATGTTAAAAGACTCTAATAAACTCATAATCGATCTAGTAAATTTTAGTGACCTATTGGGTAGGTTTAAAGACAAGTAGGGATAATTTTTTAGCTCTAAAATTTGAATTCTAGGCTTGAGTACCAGTACGTTTGGTAGCCGTACCAGTACCCTCATGTTCTATATGAAGAAAACTGATGAACTATTAGGGTAGTACTGGTACAAGTTTCAACATATATCTGTAGCTATTCAAGCTATATCGGTACAGGTCGGCCCGTATCGGTACTCGAAGGCTAGTTTAGATTCTAGTGGCAAAAATTCGTTTCGGTACTCGAGGGGATATACCGGTACTCGAGGCACCGTACCAATACTCGAGTTAGAGTACTATTATTGGGTGATGTCTTGGGATTCCAGTAAAGAAATCGCATATCGGTACGCGTATGGGAGTACCGGTACCTAAGGGTACCGTACCAGTACACGAGGTCCCGTACTAATACCAATTGGGCACCCTGCCCAAAAATGTCGACTTGAGCCTAAGGGCTGGAAAATTATGGGCTATGGCCCAATAGGCTTATATTGAGGTAACAATATATATAAAACTGAGAAACTGAATTTTACTCTTAATAACTTGGTAATAGCAAAAAAGAGAATTATTGTTGATGGCAATCCTAGAAGATGCTTGGTATCATGGGGTCTTTGTGTGCTATGTGGGCACTTTAGGGGCTAATATTATGAAATAAGAAATGAACCTTGATGGTCAGTGTCTTGCCTTGGTGGTATTTGCTTGATAGCTTGGCTTGGAGCCACATACCTCTTGGTGAGGTGTATTAATGTTCGTAGAGTATATCATATCTTATTATGGTTGTTGAGTAAAGGAATTCTGATATCCTAGAGTTAGTACTACAATACTTAATTAAGGGGATGTGTACTTAAGGCTATGTGAGCAAGTACATCCGACATACCTGAGAGTTGTGTGATTAGGGTGCGGTTAGAATATTCATGGCTATAGTGATCCGAATATGGTAATTAACTCGACGACTATGTGAACTCGAGTAAACCTGATGGTTGAGTTACCTCAGGTGATGGCTACTTGTGGCTAATGTAATCCAAGTACGTTCAGGATGTATCCGTGGCTATGGTGATCCGGATATGGTTCATCTGACCCGACGGCTATGTGAGCACAAGTAATCCGACAACTATGTGAGTAAGGGTAAAGTTGGGCTTCGTTGTCCATTATGTAATGATGTATGGATTTAAATTATTTATGTTGGTATGGATGCTATGATTGGTAGCTTACAGTGGTATTAAACTTGATATGCTGAGTGACCTCGAGTATAGCGAAATATTATGGAACATGTAAGACTTTGTATAGCTTTAATGATGCCTTGAGATAGGTGATCTAAGAACTTTAACTTGTGTAGGCTAGATGATGACTCATAGATAGTGAAGCCTTATCTATGCTCTTTAAACTATATTTATCTATCATGCTTATTTTATGATAATCATGACTTGTTGTAGAGTAGAATGTGCCACTAAGCTTTGTAAGCTCAGAGTTCAGAATCGTTGGTTCTTTCGCATGCTAGTAGGTTGATTGTGATCGAGGAGTACATCATTGAGGGATTTTCTATCACTGCATCGCCTCAGAGTACAATACTTATTATTTAGTCTTGGGCTTATGTATTCATAGGACCTTACAAGCGTTGTGTCTGTAACTCTATTTGAAATACTATTTTGATATACGGTGTATTAAATTTGGAGCTCCTATTTTGGTAAACTAGTTTTTATACTATTGTTTAATTACATGAGATTATGAATGATTTGAATGTTTTAATGATGGCTAAACTTAAGGTTTTTCAAATGGAAATTTTTGGGTCGGACTGTGGGTGACCCAAATGTAGTGCTTCGGATTCGTATTGGGATTGGGGTGTTATAGTACCG
The DNA here is from genome assembly GCA_019671005.1 of Hibiscus mutabilis. Classification (NCBI taxonomy): domain Eukaryota; kingdom Viridiplantae; phylum Streptophyta; class Magnoliopsida; order Malvales; family Malvaceae; genus Hibiscus; species Hibiscus mutabilis. Next base: position 22,642,385 of record CM033719.1, on the reverse strand, counting down.
ATGCCCACAGTTGCCAAACAACATGTATTGCGGGAAAAACTCTCTTCAACTATATTCAATTCCCCAACTAACCAAATGGTTAGAAATCAATGACATGGTATAAAAACAAGTTGTTGGAAAAATCGATATTTTTGGAGCTTTAAATGAGAAATTGATTCAAACGTTGTTAAGAAAAATGTGGAACTAATTGTTGGTTCGTAAATGTGCAGACGTGCACGATGTGGGTAACGCTAATGTTTGAACCGGTCGGGTCCTCCGTGAGCCTGTGGATATTTTAACTCAAATAATTTTTCCTTAAATACAGTATATCTTTTCCAAATTATGTTTTTGAATTAAAATGATAAATATTAAAAGGTTCCTTTAATTCAAGCAATAATTTTGGAAATTGCGCTTTAAAGGCTCATTGATTAAATGCTCCATTAGGTAAAAAAATTCCAATGGTTCACTATGTGAAAACCCTATAAATACCTTGTTAACCTACTAGGTTAAACGAAACTCAAAACACAAAGGATTTTCTATTGTTTTACTCTGTGACTTTCAAAAGTAGTTTTTCCTGTGATAGACGAAGGCAAGTTACAGTTCGTGATCTCTACAACTGTGCAACTGTAGCTGGTCATCTAGTTGTTGTATATTGGGAGACAGAAATCCAATGATCTCAAACACCATAGAAGTGGCCGGAAAATTTTTCTTATTGTTTATATTGTTTTTGAATTAACGTTTTTCTAACAATCTTAAGACTGACTCTTACTTTAATCCAAGGCGAACAGTGCTTATACGAAGCAGGAGAACATGCGGCTTTCTCTAACGTTCTTGAAATCTTATTTCATGATTTTTAATTCATGTTTATAGTGGACTTGTGTTTTTTTATTTAACTGTGGGTTTATGTTTTTTTTTTCTTAACATGTTAACGAGTGACCGTGCAGCTAAACCACATCTAAAAGTCTATCTGGACTTTCAAGGACAGTGAGAAACCAAGGTGGCTATTGGAACAATTCATTTAAGTTAATACACATGTTTCAAGTCGTGGGAAAAGGTTATTCGATCTTTACAATGATATTTTAACTTGCAATAGATAGAAAATCATTTCCTAGCATGATTTTCATTGGCTTATGCTTATATGGAAACATGTTTTATACATCAATTATTTCCTAATGTGCTTGTTCCTTGTGAAAGTTGTTATAATATTTTTATACAAGGAAAATTATCTCCAAATGGGAGATGGATTGTGGTGGCAAGCCAAAGAGTTGTCAAGTTCCAAACTTGGAATATATTATTAAGGTAATTTCTAATATTTTTTTAATAATTTTAACCTTTAATAATTTATGTAAATACCTTTAATGGTAATATTAATACATTGAATTATGGTATTATTATTGTAATATTTATGGTGCTATTACCATATAGTTTTGGGCTTTTAATATTAAATATGGCATGAATATGGAATATCCTATGATATAATTTTTTGACATTTATGATTATTATTAAATTTGATAATAATTAGTGATTGTGTTTTGGAAACACTGTGGATTTTATTTTCGTACTATTAATTTTTTTGAGAAATTTTATAGAAACAAACAAGATATCTAGACGAAATCTTGATTTGTTATGGAAACTAAGATTTCGTAAATAATTCTTTTCGATAATTAATTTTCGTCGTTTTAACGGGATTACGTGATCTTCCTTTCCAAACAAGAATCAACGAAAGTAAAATCAAATGATTATTTCCTTTTGATTTCTGTTTGTTAAACAGAATCTGGTTGCCTTAATATATTTGTTTTGAGTTTTAGTGCTTCTAATCCTGTCATTAAACAATAGATATAACATTGGAAAAAGGAGGAAATAAATCATTGAATTTATTTCTCCGTTAGAATCTTGTATGATTCTAATTTAGCAAGAAAAATAAATATTTGAATTTATTTTCATGGGAAATCTTGTATGATTCTAACGTTGCAAGGAAAATAAATCATTGAATTTATTTCCGTGAGAATTTTGTGTGTTTCTATTTTTTTAGGGAAAATAAACTTAAAATCAAATATAATTTTGTTCCGTAAAAGGAAATAAATCATTGAATTTATTTCTTGAAAATAGAGCATGATTTAATTTTGTAAAAGGAAATATATCGTTGAATTTATTTCTTAGGAATCAAGAATGATTCAATTTTGTAAAAAGGAAATAGACCGTTAAATTTATTTCTTGGGAATCAAGTACGATTCTATTTTGGAAACAAATTGTTGAATTTATTTCTTAGGAATCTTGATCAGTCTGTAAACTGAGATCTAGTAAATAAATTTGTTTTGGGGAATTTAATTCTTGCCATTTTAACGAGTTTACTTGATCTTTTTTTAGACAAGAGTCAATCTGAATAAAATATGTTATTCAATTTTGTTGTGGCAAATCTGTTTTAACAAAATTTGTTATTGAAGTAACATTGGTTACTGAATCCAAAGAGTTGATTTCGACCAAGGTCTTGAATCAAAGCATGGAAGAACTTTATTTTCTATGTCGAAAGCCTTATCTGATGCACGTTATGAAGTGTACAGTGATTAAAAATGGCTAAAGAATTTTAAGGGTCGTTAAACCATAAATACAAAATGGAAGATGTCGGTGCTAAGAAATTCTTAGTTACCAAATCTTTAATGATTGATTCTAAATTGTTGTGAATCAAAGGCAGTGACTTTAATTAATCACTCACGATATTCTTACAAAATGGATGTTGATAAGTGAATCCGTTTAGGCGTTAGTCATTTGAAAAGCTAACCTCTGTTTGGAATGACTTCAAGAACTTCTTTACGCATAAGAGAATGGGATCCATAAACGGATGATTGAAAAATAATATGAAAATGCATGTCTAGGATTTGTTCTTTGAAAGACCTAGTATTTAAGCATGCCTAGTGCACCACCTCTCTTTCATAAGTTACCTACCTGGTGCGTTGTTCATTATTGCGTTTAATAGATTCATAATCTATGTTTCTGGTACAATGGAAAACTAGTGAGATTCAATGGAAAGAATTTCAAAACGTGGCAACAAAGAATGTTGTCTATTTGACCATGTTAAACTTGATCAGAAATCTGAAGGATGATCTTCCTATTATTAGAGAGGATAAGGTAAATGTTGTTACCACATTTAAATTTTGCTAAGGAAAATATTTTTGTGACAAATATTGCCAGGGAAAATGTAGTGGAAGTCAAAAAAAGACTTCAAGAAAACAAACCGTAGAAAAGGTCTTATTTGAGACCAAAAGGGTAGTGTGTTTAAGAAGCAAAATTTCATGGGAAATACTTCAATTGCCATAAAATGGGAATAGGTCTTCGGACTATAGACTCCCAAACGAGGTCAATATTAGTGGCATAACAATTGGCATGGCAAAATATTGTTTGAAGGAATACATTTATTACCTTTATTGACGATAGCACAAAAATAGTATTATGTGCATTTGCTTAAAAGCAAAGATGAAGCTATAGAGAAAATTGTTCTCTATGAGTATGATGTTGAAACCCAAACTTAATTAAAGGATTAAGATGGGGAGAAGCTCTATATGAGTAACGTTGGTACCATAATGTGCCTAACATATAGGGGAAGCTGTTTTATAAGCTAATTGCCTTTTAAATAACGTTCCCCACTATTAAAGAGATAAGACACCATATGAGTTATAGAAGGGAATAAACCCTTCCTACAAGTACTTAAAAATGTGTGAGTGTCTTGCAAAGGTAATAGCCTCATTATCAAAGCAAACGAAAATAGATCCCTAAAACGGTAGATTGTATTTTATTGGCTATGTAGATCATAACAATGCATATCAGTTTCTTGTATGCTGAGATTCGCAAGAATATGATAATGAATCAAAGCATATCTCATTCTTTGAAAATATACTTCATTGTATAACTAGGGAAGTTTATCCAAGTTCTATGAAACGGAATTTAGAGATTATCAATAAAGATAGTCTAGATGTTCAATAAAAGGTTAAAACTACGAGATTGTCATGATGACAAATAAGTGTGACAAATGTGTGTATATCAAACCTACCGACATTAAATATATGATCCTATGTTGATGACATACTCATTGTTTTAAGTAACAATAAAATAGTAAACGTACCAATGACATGTTAAATTCAAGATTTGACACAAAAGATATGAGACTAGACGATATAATTTTAGGCATCCAAATCAAATGGTCACCTGAAAGTTTTATATTGTCTTATTCACACTATGTGGACAAATTCTTGAGAAATTTGGTAAGGATGATTCTGGTATAGCCAAAACTCCAATAGACATGAGCCAAGATTTTTCCAAGAATAAAGGTCAAAATGTTGACTAAATGGATATCCAAGGGTCATAGACAGTCTAATGTACCTTATGAGCTTTACTATACCAAATATTGCTTTTATTGTGAGCGGTTTAAGTAGATTCACAAGCATTCCAAGTAAAAATCACTAGAAAATGGTTGTGAGAGTATTGAGATATCTTAGATATACTCGAGATTATGGATTGCATTATTCCATAGATCATACTATTTAGAAGGATGCTCCAATTCCAGTTGGATATCTAATATTCAAGATATCAAAGGAATAGGTGGATGAAAATCCTCAAGACAAGCGGTTATAACTAGATCATAATGAAATTTGAGTTTGTAGTTCTAGACAAGTCTAGAGAATAAGTCGTATGGCTTCAGAATTTCTTATAGGATATTCCTGAATGGCCAAAGTATGTGCCCACAATATGCATACATTGTGATGACCAAGCGCAAATTGGTAGAGCATATAGCTTTGTGTATAATGGTAAGTCGAGACATGTGTGTCATCGACATAATACCGTTAGACAACTGATCTCAAATAGAGTCATATCTATTAATTTTATAAGATCAAATGATAACGTTATGGATCTGCTAACCAAAGGGTTAAATCAAGATCAAGTTGAGAAAACATCAAAAGGAATATGACTAAAGCCCAGGGAAATTTAAGGCGTTATGTGAAGAAAAAAACATACCTAGTTGACTGAGATCTCAAGATCTAGGTTCAAAGGGACAACCTAATTGCATAGACTTGTACGGTCACTGTAGGGGTTCTTATCCCCAAGTTCGTTCCTATGATGTAAACAGTGATCAAAGTGGTTTAGGCTAAGCACTGCTTTTAATGACCATTGTGTGCTTTGGTGAGCCAAGCAACATAAGTCACCTATGTGAGAGTGAAGTGGGGCCGCTTCAAGGAGACTATTGGGCAAAGTTCTCTCAAACTCTTACAGAACCAGGAGATGTCTATAGCTTTAAGGGCATACGCATGAGAACTGATAACTTGGCCAGAGAGGTAGTTGTGTGAAGTATGCCATCGTTTATACAAACGAAAGACAGTTCAAGGACATCACGTCTACTGATAAGCCAGTAAAGTAAATATACTTTCACAAAGGAAGGTTCAAGGGTAGACACCTACCTATCCTATGCAGCTATTGATCGTAGAATCTATCACCGCATCTAGTCAAAATATTTTTGATTAAATGATCAATTTCATTCATGTGGGGGATTGTTGGAAAAATTGATATTTTTGGAGCTTTGAATGAGAATTGATTCAAACGTTGCTAAGGAAAATGTGGAACCAATTGTTGGTTCGTAAATGTGCAGACGTGCACGACGTGGGTAATGCTAATATCTGAACTGGTCGAGTCCTCCGTGGGTCCTACATATATTTTAACCCAAATAATTTTTTTCTTAAATAGAGCATATATTTTCCAAATTATATTTTGGAATTAAAAGGATAAATATTAAAAGGTTCCTTTAATTCAAACAGTAATTTTAGAAATTGCTCTTTAAAGGCACATTGATTAAATGCTTCATTAGGTCAAAATTTCCAATGGTTCATTATGTGAAAACCATATAAATACCTTGTTAACCTACTAGGTTAAACACAACTCAAAACACAAAGATTTTTCTATTCTTTTAATCTATGACTTTCAAAAGTAGTTTTTTCGATGATAGACGAAGGCAAGTTATAGTTCGTGATCTCTACAACTATGCAACTGTAGCTGGTCATCTAGTTGTTTTATCTTAGGAGACAGACGACCAATGATCTCAAGCACCATAGGAGTGGCCGAAAATCTGTCTTAAGGAAACTGCGTAATTGTAGGCCTCAACCCGTTTCCCACTAATCAGTTTTTTATCTACTACAAATAAATGATTTAATATTGTTATATTCGATTTGTGTTCTATAATTTGTATCTATTTTGGTTCAATTCGATTTAATATTTTAATACAATATTTATGTTTTATTGTTTATATTGTTCTTGGATTAATGTTTTTCTAACACAAGTCATCAAAGCTTCTTCAACAACAAGAAAACAATTCTAAATCATTCAAGTAATATCCAAAGTTACAAGAGCTTAATTTCCATATTTTCCTTGTATACACTTGAGAGCTTTTCTTGTATTTTCATTTATCAAGTGTATTAGGGTTTTAGTAGCTTTATTTGTGCAAATATATTTCTTTTGAGTGTTTTCATAGTTTGCTTCTTTGTATCAAATTTTAGGAAAGAGTTTACTAGACTTTGGGGTATAAGTCTAGTTGAAAGTGTAAGGTTATCTCATTCTCCTAAAAAGAAAAACAAATTAGTGAATTTGTGAAATCCTTGGTGTAGTACTAATGTAGTAGATGTAGACTCCATTGAGGGAGTTGAACCACTATAAATCTCTTTGCAAATTTTCTTTCCTTTGCAATTTTCTCCCTCCAATTTTTAAATTGCCAATTCACCCCATTCTTGGCCAACATCGATAGATTGATCCACTCATCCCTAGCCCTCAAATCTCTTTTCTCTCTCGTGTTCTCAACTCCACCACTCTGATCTAAGAGTCTTCGTTGTTCTTAATACAAATATCGACACTAAACACTTTGGTGTTTCAATTCGAGGCCCTTCTATTGAGCCCTTTCTTATTAATGTTCTCTTTTCTCAATAACAACGCAAATACCTCTTGATTACCATGTTTTATTCTCATCTCCATTGCATTTATAATGTGGTTTGTATCTAGTAAGGGTCATATTTCACTCTTCTCCTTTCTTTTTCTCTTGTTTTTTCTTCTCCACAAATCGAGAGAGCGATGTGCGCTTCATGCTCCACTTAAGCCTTTGTCACCATCTTTACCATCGAAAGCTTCTAGAACCATAAACCTTTGCGCATTTAAAATAGAAACCTTAGCACGTTAAGCAAACCCTAATAGAGTAGTCTCCCAAACATGCCATGTCTTGGCCTGTACCAAACCTGCCCCACTCTACTACACCCAGATCCTATTTGAGACCAACACTCTAGCATGTCAAGGCCCAAAGCCTTCATGCCTTATTCGAGAGCAATTTGTCCAACTTCTGTATTACCCAAGCTCTGGAACCCTAGGGCCCTATCCTAAATCCATTTCGGTTTGAACCCAAATTTAAAAATATGTTTGCTTCTAAGGAGATTCAAACTTTTTTCATCCAACTTTTAAAGTATTTGAATTTGTGCGGATTCAAATATTCGACATACAATTTACTATATTGAATTCATATTGTCACAAATTCAAATATATGAAAGATAATAATATATAATTCAGATTCGAATAGTAATACTCAAATAATTTACAAATAAAAAAATTAAACTTTTTAGACATATTTTACGAATTTGGATACTTAAAAAAATGTAAATACCTAACCTAATGCTAATTGAACTTGAAAAGGAGAAGATATTAACAAAAAAAACTCTCTGATGTCAAAAGACATCGATTAATCATTATAAAATGCAAACTCGATTTACCAATTTAATTTTATTCGGCTGACATCGTTATTGAAATAATATATATAAAAATATAATATTGATTATACTTAATTGTTCAAAATCCTCTGAATTAGACTTTGTATATATAAATAATTTTTTTGATAGACATGTTATGTATAAAAGTTACACAAGCCAATATATTTATTTTTTAAAGACTAAAGTCTAAATTTAAAACCCTAAAACATAAATAATAAATTTTAACCATAAATCTTAAATTATAAACCCTATAAACTATTCATCTACACTACATCCTTAACAAGGCTACAAAACATTTATATTGAATAGTTTTCGATATATAAACTCGATTTATACATGTATCCCTGATATGATCATTCATAAGAGGTCGACAAAATTCGAATCAACTTGAAAAAATTGAATTATTCAATTGACTTGATGCGAAAATACTCAACTCATCTTGACTCGACTCAATGCATAAATACTCGACTTGTCTTGACTCGACTCACAATTTTATAAACTCAACTCGAAAAAATTCCAACTAAATTTGAGTTATAAAATGGAAATTCGAATAACTTGAAACTTTTAGTAATTAGTGAATTAATTTTTAAGTTTGAGTCGAGTCTCTCAATTCTTCCTGATATATATATCACATATGAGAATGAAAAAAGAAAATATATATTGTATATGATTATAGACAGTCGTTTAAATTAAAACTAATTAGTACTATAACATTATAAATGTTTATAATTAAATTTAAACATAAACTCAAACAACTTAACTCGACTCAAAATTTATAAAATTAACTTAAATTTTTCTAAATAAAATTTAAATTATAAAATAAAATTTTTTAACTCGATAAATTTAAAATTTTTTTGACTGACTTAACTCGAGTCATTCGAGCGAGTGTCAACCCTTAATCATTAATCGTTGGTTTTTAGGAGGCCCGAGTAAGCCTACATCCTACTGTAATCAATCGTTTCTCAATCGATGAGGAGAGAGAGAAGAAATGGTTGCTGACACTGGCAAAACCCTAAGCAAGAAAAGCTTTATTTTTCTCTTTCTTACTGTAAATCCCTAAATGCCCTTCCTTCTCCTTCTCAATCTCCTTATATCAATGCATTTCCTTCTCATTTCCTCACAAAACCTGAACCATAAACATACCCCCCCAAACCCAAATATAAAAGATTTTCACTTTTTCGTTCTTTCCTTCAGATTCTTTTCCTCTTAATCAGAGTCCTAATCGGTACGTTTCTCCCTTTACTTCTTTTCTCTTTTAAATGCTTAAATCTTAATAAAAGAATAGTAATCATGATAAAATTAAAGGCTCGGTTTACCCATCTTTCTTGGGTCTTTTTTATTTCTTGATAAATCTGAAATGTTTGACATGGATGATAGTATGAAATTGTCTACATTTGTGGCACTGACGGTCATTTTACTGGGGTTTTATGGCTTTTTCGGCAGTTTAATGCACTATATGCTTCCTAGAAAGAGAGCTGGTGAAGTAGAGGTTGTAGAAGGTGAGACTGAAAATAATATTAGCACCAACAACATTAACGACGCCGCTGTCACTCCGCCGATCAAGAAGCATCATATTTCCACCACCGGTGCCGCTGATTTGACTGCGAATAAGAAAACCGTAACCGTAGGGGACAGCAGCAGTAACTACAGTAGCACTAGCGTGATTGAGCCACCGGTCATGGCTCCCGGGGGTGCGAATCTAAATGATATAGATGAGGATCTGCACAGTCGGCAGCTTGCTGTGTATGGCCGCGAGACAATGCGCCGCCTTTTTGCCTCAAATATCCTCATCTCGGGCATGCAGGGCCTCGGTGCTGAAATTGGTATTTTGATTTTGTACCTTCTTTTCTTTTCTTGTTTTTCTCGTCTTTTCCTTGGCTTCTAATATCATTTGGCTCTGCTTTGTTGATGTTTTATTTCTTGATATTCTTTTGACAAAGTGCTCCTGTGCTGCATGATAAATGTGACCCTGAGATTGTAATTGTGTTAATGCAGCATTGTGCTCTGTGGTGTTGTTTAGAGTTAATTTTATCCCCATTGGTCAACTATATGTTGAATTCTTGTTGTTAACATAGTCTTTCTTACTTTATCGTATGTAGTAAACAATTATAAGACGAGTTATTATCTTATACAATAGATGTGGTGTTTCAAACAACACAAGTAGATTTTTATGCATGAACTGTGTCCATCTAATCATGAATAAAGAGATTGAACAGACATTTAGTGTTGAATAAACATGTTACAATTGTAGAGTTTATAATCTGCAGTGTAGGACTATGCTATCATACGCGTAATTTGCTTTGAATTTCATATTGAGCTTATGATTTCAAATGTTACTTCAATGTCCTTTTCTTTCTGCAGCAAAGAATCTCATTCTTGCTGGTGTCAAGTCTGTGACCTTGCATGATGAGGGAGTGGTGGAGATGTGGGATATGTCGAGTAGTTTTGTTTTTTCTGAGAATGATGTTGGTAAGAATAGAGCACTTGCTTCGGTTCAGAAGTTGCAGGAGCTAAACAATGCTGTTGTCATTTCCACCTTAACCACCAATTTGACCAAAGAACAACTTTCTGATTTCCAGGTATATTAATTTATTCATATTCAATTGATTTATCTAGTTCTTTGCCTAAGTTTTGGCTTCCTGTGATTTTCTTGTTTAAAATTGTATTCTAGACTTCTAGTTTTGGGGATAAAAGTGCAATCAGATAACAGTTTCTTCAACTAGATTTGCTGTAGACCAGAGACTATGGAATTTCTGCACTTGGAAAAATAAGATTTAACCATTGATTCTGATCGAATATTCATGGCTCCCACTGCTATCTCTCTTGTAATATATATATATATTTTTGCATATGTCATTCTTTGTTCAGTTGGTTATTTTCTAACTCGTGCAGGCTGTTGTTTTCACCGACATAACTCTCGAAAAAGCTCTCGAGTATAATGACTACTGCCATAATCATCAGCCTCCAATTTCCTTTATCAAGACTGAAGTAAGAGGCCTTTTTGGTACTGTCTTTTGTGACTTTGGTCCCGAGTTTACTGTTTTTGATGTTGATGGAGAGGAACCACACACGGGCATAATTGCATCCATCAGCAATGACAACCCTGCTCTAGTATCATGTGTTGATGATGAAAGGCTTGAGTTTGAGGATGGGGATCTTGTTGTGTTCTCTGAAATTCAGGGGATGACAGAACTCAATGATGGAAAGCCACGGAAGATTAAAAGTGCGAGGCCATACTCATTTACTCTTGAGGAAGACACCACAAATTTTGGCACATATGTAAAAGGTGGCATTGTCACTCAGGTGAAACAGCCGAAGGTGTTGAACTTTAAGCCATTGAAGGAAGCTCTTAAGGATCCTGGTGATTTTCTTCTGAGTGATTTCTCAAAGTTTGACCGCCCACCTCTCCTGCACATTGCATTCCAAGCACTGGATAGGTTTATCTGTGAAGTTGGCCGCTTCCCTGTTGCTGGATCGGAAGAGGATGCTCAGAAACTTACAGCTATTGCTGCTAACATCAATGAATGCCTTGGAGAGGGTAAGGTGGAAGACATCAACCCAAAACTTCTCAGACACTTTGCCTTTGGTGCCAGGGCAGTACTGAATCCCATGGCTGCCATGTTTGGAGGCATTGTAGGACAAGAGGTAGTCAAAGCATGCTCTGGGAAATTTCATCCCCTTTTTCAGGTTAGCTGGAACTACTCTCTTCAATATGTTTTTCTCATTGTTGAATGTGTATATTAGATGGTATCTGTCTACGCATGCGTGTATGAATGCCAATCTTAGATGCTTAACACGATCTAATTAGGCTATTGGGACTATATTCCTATTAGTGACAAATTGAACCTTGTTTGATCTTTTAAGCACTTAATTAAATTAATCTGTCAAACTAGGCAGTTCTATTTTTGTAAGAATTAGAGTCTTTGTTAAATAGAATGTGTCTTTGGACCTTTACAGCTCTACTCTTTCCTGGCCTTAATATGGGCAATTTTTTGCTACTTATTTTAGCGCAATACTTTCACAGCTGATATATGGTACTGACTGCTTTTCATCTTGATTTTTAGTGGAAAATTAACCAGTCATTTGTTTTCAACAGTTCTTCTATTTTGACTCAGTGGAGTCTCTTCCTGCTGAACCCTTGGAGCCGAGTGATTTTAAACCATTGAATAGCCGTTATGATGCACAGATATCAGTATTTGGCTCCAAACTTCAGAAGAAGCTGGAGGATGCGAAAGTGTTTATAGTTGGATCTGGGGCTCTGGGCTGTGAGTTCCTGAAAAATGTGGCATTGATGGGCGTTTCATGTGGTAGTCAGGGCAAACTTACAATCACAGATGATGATGTAATTGAAAAGAGCAACCTCAGCAGGCAGTTTTTGTTCCGTGATTGGAACATTGGGCAGGCTAAATCTACTGTTGCTTCTTCGGCTGCTGCATCTATAAATCCTCAGCTTAAAATTGAAGCTTTGCAAAATCGTGTGGGTCCTGAAACTGAGTCTGTGTTTAATGATGACTTTTGGGAGAACTTGACAGTGGTCATCAATGCATTAGATAATGTCAATGCTAGGCTGTATGTTGATCAGAGGTGCTTATATTTCCAGAAACCACTTCTTGAATCAGGAACTCTTGGTGCTAAATGCAACACCCAGATGGTGATTCCTCATCTGACTGAGAACTACGGAGCCTCTAGAGATCCACCTGAGAAACAGGCACCCATGTGCACGGTGCACTCATTTCCACACAACATTGACCACTGCTTGACTTGGGCTCGATCTGAGTTTGAGGGCTTGCTTGAGAAAACTCCTGCCGAAGTAAATGCTTATCTTTCCAATCCATCTGAATATGCTGCGTCAATGAGAAATGCTGGTGATGCTCAGGCTAAGGATAACTTAGAGCGCATCCTTGAGTGCCTTGAGAGGGAGAAATGTGAGACATTCCAAGATTGTGTCACCTGGGCTCGCCTAAGGTAGTACTCTAGATGGTTGAGGAAAATTCTTTTTGCATCAGTTTCTTATAGATTTTTTTATTGACATTATGCTACTTCTGTACTTAGATTTAAAGACTATTTTGCTAACCGGGTGAATCAGTTAACATTTACATTTCCTGAGGATGCTGCAACCAGCACCGGGGCTCCGTTCTGGTCTGCACCAAAGCGATTCCCACATCCACTTCAGTTTTCGGCTGCTGATCCTAGCCATCTTAACTTCATTATGGCAGCATCTATACTTAGAGCTGAAACATTTGGTATCCCAATCCCTGATTGGGTCAAGAATCCTAAGATGTTGGCCGAGGCAGTTGAGAAGGTAATAGTCCCAGATTTTCAGCCAAAGGAAGGTGTTAAAATTGAGACCGATGAGAAGGCTACTAGCATTTCCACCGTCTCTACTGATGATGCAGCCGTTATTAATGAGTTACTCTTCAAGCTAGAGCGATGCAGAAACAATCTGCCACCAGGATTCAGGATGAAACCAATTCAATTTGAAAAGGTTTGAACTTTGGTACTTTGTTATCCTTTCTTTTTGTGCCATCCTTCTTATTGATTACATACATATTTTAATCTCTAGATACTCTTTGTAGCTATTATGATCGGCAATTGGCCAAAACTATCAGTTTTTAGTGTTAGGTTCTTTTCTGGTGGTGACCGGTGGATAATTGCTATGACTAGTTTAATAAACTAGCTTTGAGGTTTTACTTCTTTTCCGAGTATGGTTTTATTTTAATCAACTTGTGATGGATGCTAATGCTAATGTAATTCCATGAGTTGCAGGATGATGATACAAACTATCACATGGATCTTATAGCTGGACTTGCCAACATGAGGGCAAGGAACTATAGCATTCCCGAGGTGGATAAGCTAAAAGCAAAGTTTATTGCTGGAAGAATCATACCAGCAATTGCCACGGCCACAGCTATGGCTACTGGCCTCGTCTGCCTTGAGCTGTACAAGGTTCTAGATGGAACACATAAAGTGGAGGACTATAGAAATACGTTTGCAAACCTAGCACTGCCTTTGTTCTCTATGGCTGAGCCAGTTCCACCCAAGGTCATTAAGCACAGGGACATGAGCTGGACTGTGTGGGACAGGTGGATCTTGAGAGGTAATCCCACTCTAAGGGAACTCCTCCAGTGGCTCAAAGACAAGGGCTTGAATGCTTACAGTATATCATATGGAAGTTGCCTGCTCTTCAACAGCATGTTCCCAAGACACAAGGAAAGATTGGATAAGAAGGTGGTGGATGTGGCTCGGGAAATTGCTAAGGCAGAATTGCCTCCCTACCGGTCTCACTTGGATGTGGTGGTCGCATGTGAGGATGATGACGATAATGACATCGACATTCCTCAGATCTCCATCTACTATGGTTGAGGTGCTTTCAGCAATCCGCCCAATAAACAAGGCTGTGATTTTAGGATGGCGTTGACATTCTTATATACTGTTGTTAATTGCTATGGGAGTAAAAAATGGATTATGATTAATCTTGGCAATTTTCATATGAAAACTGAACTACTTTTTTTGCAGAATGTGATATTATAAGCCTTTTACTTTATTATTTCTTGGACGTGCATGCATCATGTAGGAAACTTGCTATGCTATCAATTTCAGTGTTTGCTGGTAAGTGCTAGATTTCATAATGAACACTTCTGTTTGGATGCTTTGATGTCTTTTTATCCCTTGAAACAGGTAGAGCCAAAATTCGGCAAATCTTTACATATTACACGTATAAATTCCAAAAGGACTAGATTAAAATGAATTTGCATTGTCTTTATTTCTTAGCAAGCGTGATTATCCTGGGAACTATCTAAAGTTAAAAAGTATGGAGAAGACAATCTGACTCTGGAAGGACATGGGAATTTTGGGAGGACCAAGACACATCCGAGATGTGCATTACATTGCATTATTCAGCATTGGCAAATAGCATGTGCATGTCCCATGTGAAATGTGGAACTTTTCAGAGTCCTCCACTTTGGGATGCTTGTTTTTGTCACCTCTAACCTTTAACTTTAGGAAACAATCGCCTCAGTCCTTGAAAACACGCTTTGTCTCTCTGTTGCAGAAATTATGGAATTGGTGCCCTATCTCTGGTCCCAAACTCCACATGTTTAGAGCAATGCCCAAATGGTGATGCAGAATTCAATTTTACAGCCAGAGAAAATGGAAATTTCCACAACTAATGAGGGTTATTTAAAAGGAAACCCCATCCTCAAATCCTTCATTTCCCACTTTCTAAAACTCTCTCATTTAGGTATCACCTCTTACAAAATGCGGTTTGAAAAACTATGCTCCTCCTCTACCATGTTCTTAAGCTTTTGGTTTGAAAAACTTATTTGCTAAATTGAAAGAACTCATTAAGTGACATATTAATTGGCCGAGTGGTCAAGGATGCTGATGTTGTCCCATTATATGAATTCGAATTTTAGAATCCGTTAGAAATATATTTATCTATACACTTAATAAAAAATCTTTAATTTGGCATATAAACGAGGCGAGGCACCGTGAATGGAGCATTCGTTTCCAGCATGTATTACAGGACGACAACAAGACTGCAAACATGATGGCGAAGCTTGCGATGGCAGAGGATTTTGACGTTGGTTTGCTACATGTGGCTTGTTAATTTGGTTTAGTGCTTGTTCTATTTTTGTCAAGGTTTTCTCGTATTTTTTTGTAATTATTATGAGGTATACTCTTTTATTTTGACTAAAGATTAAGGGAGATTTTAATGAGGTACACGGTAATAATTTATTATTCATAAAAAATAGAAAAAACTCATTAAGTGGCACATTATACATAGAAGTATCAAATCTATAATATAATATAAAAATATTTTATGCATTGGCGGCGGAAAAATGAGCACCTACTTTTTAAGATTTAAAGGCTAGGGTTTAAGGTTTGTGATTAGGGTTTAAGGTTTAAAAATAATTTTTTTGTTTAAAGCTTAAAGTTTATGATTTAGAATTTAGGAGGAACATAAACAACTTTAGAAGCCCAATTGTGAAAAGAAACATGTTGCATTAAATAATTATCCATATAATATTTAATATCAAATCTTAAAAAAATATATCAAATCGTATATAAACTTTTTAAAAATTTAACGCAATTGTATTATTGGATTATTTTATTTAGGCATAAATATATATTTGGTACCTAAATTAGGCACCTTCTTCCAAGTTGGTGCTTAAAGAATTTTCTCCCAAATCAGTACCTAAACTAGGCACTTTCTTTCAAATTGATGCCAAAATTTATACATTTTATCAATTTGATCCTAATTCGAGACAAATCAATAAATTTAACACAATATATTTAAAAATTCTATCAATTTACTCTTTGTCATTCTCCTAAATTATTTGTTAGTCTCCCATAAATGTTATGTTACTTTCCTGATATAATAAAAGTTTAACAGTAACTTATTGTATTATCGTATAATGCAGTTATCAAACTGTTGCTTTGATTCGATAGACTCACTTGGTTTGATAGTATCATGAAAAATTGACTAAATCGATGTAATTTTTAAATATGAAGGATTAAATTTATTGAATTATTTTGAATTAGGATCAAATTGATAATATTTTATAAGTTTTTGGGACTAAAATTGTTAATAAAAGTACCAACGCAATGAATGTAATTAAAGTTCGGGTACCAACTTGAGAGCAAAAATTCTTTAGGTACCAACTTGGGAGAAAGTGTCAAGTTTAAGTACTAGATGTATATTTAAGCCTTTTTATTTAATATTTGTTAAAGGATTTATATCCAATACACCAGCGGTAGAATCATTTAATTTCTACAAGCGCCTTAATTTTAGAGTTCAAGGACATAGTTTAGCATGTAAGGGTTTAGAATTTAGGGGTAATGGTTAGAATTTAGAAGTAAGGGCTAGGATTTAGGGGTTAGGGTTTTGATTTAGAGTTTAGAGATTAAGATTTAGGTTTAGGGTAACATATTGAGGATTTAAGTTTTAACATATAAACCTTAAATTATAATCCAAAACTTTAAATTCTATTTACAATTACTAAATTTTAAACTAGGAGACCTAAACTCTTAAACATTATACCTTAAATTGAGCCCTAAACTTAAAATTAAGGCACACGTGGAACCGAGGTATTAAATAATTATCGTTTATTAAATATAATCATTAAATTAGTTGAAAAATTCAGGTACCCCTAAACTAAACCTACCACTCTCTCTCATCATCTACCTTACTGCAACAAATCAGCACAACAAAGTGAGCGACCAAACAAAGAAAAGGAAGAGAAAATCATTTCTTTGTTTCTCTCAATGGTATTTTTCAAGTGTGCAATACTGAAATTTTGAGAGGAAGATCTGATCTTTCAACCTCTATTCAAATCAAATGTGGCCACCCTGGGATTACAAGAAAAAGCCATTGCCAATTCGCCAGACTTCATCTCCTTTTTCCTGCTCCTCTTTCAAAGATATCCAACGCCTTTGCACGGAGGATTCTTCTTTTCCTCTCTCATCAGCCGCCACCGCCGCCAGAAAAACTTCCTATGTCTTTCACCGCGTGCGACTTGCCAATTCCCTCCTCCGTTCTTTGGCCCCCGCCCGCACCGAAACCCGGACCGGACCCAATGGGAAAATCCCGGATTCGGATTTGGGTCGCCCCATTTCCATCCCGGGCGCTGACAAGCGGATTGTGGTATATTCCACGAGCCTGCATGTGGTTCGGTCAACATTCGAGGATTGCAAGACCGTCCGATCGATCCTCCAAGGATTCCGAGTCTCGATTGACGA
The DNA here is from genome assembly GCA_019671005.1 of Hibiscus mutabilis. Classification (NCBI taxonomy): domain Eukaryota; kingdom Viridiplantae; phylum Streptophyta; class Magnoliopsida; order Malvales; family Malvaceae; genus Hibiscus; species Hibiscus mutabilis. Next base: position 22,624,881 of record CM033719.1, on the reverse strand, counting down.
GAGAGATCTGTCGATGGACTCTAGGTTCTTAAAGGAATTGCGAGGGATCCTGGGTCAAAGCAAGTTGAGTTTGCCGCGGGTTTTCATCGGAGGGAGATACATGGGTGGGGCAGAGGAGATCAAACAGCTACACGAGACGGGCGAGCTCAAGAAGTTCGTGGAAGAATTGCCCGCCGCCGAGCCCGGCACCTGCGGCATTTGCGGCGTTTATAGGTTCCTATTGTGCAACGAATGTGACGGCAGCCGTAAATTGTACACCCAAAAATCTGGGTTCAAGACTTGCACGGCCTGTAATGAAAATGGCCTCATCAGGTGCCCTTCTTGCTCTCCTGTACCACTATAAAAAATTATTACTATAAAAAGGAAAACTTTTGGTAGCCTAGTTTTGTAGCTTTAAACTGTAGTGTAGTGATTGTAATTGCATATACTGTTAATTGGTAAATTGTTGATTAACTCGTAATTCCTCAAGATTTTGTGTCGTATTCGCTGTTGATATTCGGCAGATTCTTGTTGCTATTACCTTGTCTGAGAACAGGCGAAAATGTTTACGATATTGTAAGAAGAGGAACGGAATTTTCTGTGGTAAGTCCTAAATTCAATACTCGGCCTGTGAAAAAAGATGCATTAAACTATAAAAAGGGATTATACGTATCAATTGTGATTCGTTAACGTCTTTGTCATACAATAATAATAAAAAAAACAACAGTAGACGACGGTAACTAGAGGCCAGAATTGCAGCCAAATGAGGGGTAGAAGAAAGATAAGACGACCAGTTTTCTTTTTGTATTCACCATGAAAGTTTGGTTGCTGCAACTTCTTGCTTCATATATAATTATATACTCTATCTGTCGAGACAAGAAGGGATGGTAAGTAGGTAATGATCAAGAGGTTTCTAAGATAAACCTAGAAAAATAATTTGATGTTTCTTAATGTTCAATCATTTCTTCATAGCAATAATACTAATACTAAGGCTTAATGTCAAAATAATTGTCCAAACTATCATGTTTTTCTCTTTTAAGTGCTTAAACTATTTTTTTACCTGTTTTAGGTGCTCAAACTATTATTTTTTTCCTTTCATATGCCTAAATCTTTTTGCCCCTTTTAAGTGCTCAAACTATTATTTTTTTGCTTATTTTTAAGGTCAAACTTTAGCACGTACTTTGACAAAAAAAATAATTTGGGCACTTAAAAGGGCCCAAAAAAATTTAGGCACCTAAAAAGAAAAAACGAGATAGTTTGCACTTATTTTGGTATTAAGCCTAATAATAATAATAATAATAATAATAATAATAATAATTTTTTGTGTACATATCCTCCAAGACCCTGCTATGTCCATCACACAACTAATTTGAGTTAAAATGATTTGGATTTGGGTGAAATAATCAAAGAAATATTCATTAATTCCTTTAATCTAAACAGGTCTGTGTTAGGATGATGATTCTTTGAAAGAGATTTTGATGTAAGGATTATTATCTTATTCACAGACGGTGGAAAGTTTTTGTTTCCACAAGCGCCTCAATTTTAGGGTTTTAGTTTAGGAGTTTTAGTGTTGGACTTTAGAATTTAGAGTTCATGGTTAGAATTTAGGGTTAGAATTTAGACTTTAGAATTTAGGGTTAGAATTTAGACTTTAGAGTTAGGGTTTAGGTTTTAGGGTAATATGGGTAGGAATTTAAGTTTTAACCTATAAACCCTAAACCCAAAATTTTATCAATGGCCCTTAAATTCAAAACTACTACACTTAAACCCTAAACGGAGTCTTTAACCCCTAAAACTAAGGTGCTTGTATAAAAAAAATTCCACAAGTGCTTGTGTATAGAATAATTACCCTTGATGTAAGAGGATGTTACTGGAGGAGACTTTAAAAAGTATGATATAATGTAGTTTGTATCTTAGGAATTCCTTAAAATTGAATTTTCTTTTGACTTGGAGCGGAACAACATTTGACAAACACTATTCCATAACCATATTCTGACAAGTGAGGAATTTAATGGAACTAATCTATCTATAAAAACAATGTGAAGAATTTTCATGATTTTCTTTCCTTTTTATTTATTTATTCATTTGTTCCTGGTCATGGCTATATATACCAAAGCTTCTTTCTCCAAATACACCAATCTCATTTCACATCGGCATCCAAGAAGATGCAAATGGAGTTTCACCACCCTTATTGGCCAACTTACAACCCTGTAGGCTCACCCTTTGAAGAAGAAGGGCTTTTCTTGGCAGAAATGGATGCCCATGTTAACAGTTTCCAGTTTTCCACTTCATCAGTTTCCATTGAAGGTTTCTCAGATATTTCTTCTTCAACTCTATATGGCAGTGATGCCTATAGTTCCCACTTTTTAGGCAATCATTTCCCAGGCATCTTACCATGGGTTAATGAGGCTGATTCTCCAAATGACCAATTCAGGCTTGATGGTGTTGAAAACTACTCTGAATGGATGGTCAGTGATGGCAGCATCTCCTCGCAACATATTCTCATGGAAGACGTTGATCTCTCACCAACGTCGGGTGAAATTTCCATGGATGGCCTCCCATCAGTTCAACCATGCCTGGTTTTGCCCGATGAAAACATGGAAATCGATAACCAGCTATCGATTCTTCATCTATTGAAAGCATGTGGGGATGCCATGGGGAGCGAACAAATGGAGCTGGCAGGAGAAATTATCAAGCGGCTCAAAGAGAAGGCCTCTCCAACTGGCAAAAGCATTGAAAGACTTGCATTTTATTTGATCCTATCATTGGACAACCAAGCTAACTACTTAATGCAAGAATCTAGGAAAAATCGAGAGGCAGCCTTCATGGCCTTCTATCAGATCTTCCCCTTTGGCAGGTTTGCTCATTTCACTGCCAATTCAGCCATACTGGAAGCCCTCCCTGCCTACGCTACGGTGCTGCATATTGCAGATTTTGATATTGGTAAAGGCATACAATGGCCTCTGTTGATCGAAACACTTGGAAGGCGAGGGTTACAAATATTGCGGTTGACCTCAATAAAATGGGAGGTACAGAATGGCAGTTGCAATGCCACAACTGGTTTTGAGGACACAAAGAAGCAACTATGTAAACATGCAAAGAATTTTGGTCTAAGATTGGAGGTGGAGGAGACGGATATAGAAGGCTTGGTGAGCAAGGTTAGATTGGATAACGAGTGGTTAGCATTCAATTGCATGGTTGGGCTCCCTCACATGGAAAAAAGGAGTGTGAAGCACGTTGAGGAATTTCTTACAACAGCAAAGGCAATGACTGGGAATGATAGAAGTAAAGGTGTCATTACTTTGGGTGATGGAATAGGTATCAAAAAATGGACAGACCACTCAAGTTTCGATTCTTTCTTTGAAGCGCAACTGGTCTACTTCCAAGCGTTGCTGGAGTCGATGGAGCAGTTTCAGTTTGTAGAGGCAAGAATAGCTATGGAATGTCTGTTTGTGGTACCCCATCTTTGTTCTCTTGGTAATGCTCGGCAATGGAAAGACAGTTGGAGGGCAGGATTTTCGCTAACAAAACTAGGGTTGGAGCCTGTGAGAATGAGCCGGGAAAACCATTTGGAAGCTGAGGAGGTGGTGAGACAAGGGGAGGGTTCATATTGGGTGAGGACACAAGGAGAGGATAACAATCAGATGGTGTTGGGTTACATGGGAGCTCCCATGGTGACAGTGTCTAGTTGGATATAAGTGTAAGATACATAATTCCCTATTCTTTTCTAGAGACGATGTAAAGCAATAGACAATCAACACACTAATGTTTGTTTTATAGACAGTGTTGAAAAAGTAGACAAAGCAATTAGCATTTACCGGGGAAAAGAAAACCATATATGAATTGTTTCAGAAGGTGATTTTGATTACTTAAAATAGCAGTGTGGTGTGAATTTATATCAGCCTGGGAGTAGGGGATTTAGAGAGGAAAAGGAAAGCCCCTTCATACTCGCAACAATATTATAACCTTTGTGGTTTTGGATGAGCTTTAGATCCGTTGCTTTCTGGGTTGCCTACTATCCAAGAAAAGCCCATTTTTAAATCTGTTATGAAAGGTAAGGTTACATTTAAGGGTGTAAAAAAATTGACCCTACCTGAAAATTCGGTTGAAACTATTTCGAGTCTGAACTGGTTACCCAACAATGAATGTGAATCTCATCACCATCAGCGTATCATTTTCACAGGTTAAATTACCATCAGCGTATCTACTTGTAGATGTTCAACATTTACAATCTTACCACTTAACATCAAAAATCAAATACACGAGATCTAAATTATTAACTTCTGATACTAATTTACTAGTTTCACAATAGCCTGAAAAAGTAATATGGTTTTCCCTTGGCTATAGGGGAGGTGGTGTTTTCTCATTAACCAAAACGACCCCACTTCAGCTCATGAGTCCGATTCTACGCCTAAACCAACACCAAGAAGCACTCCGGTTTGAAGTAGATAGGGTCCGCAAACCTGACCACGCCATAAGGCTTTGCACCCTCCTTGCTAGCCTCAAGTGTGGTGGTGGTCCGGTCATGGGTCCAGCCCCCGAACCCCTCCATGTGTAATCATCCTATGAACTTAATTATTGAATCAGTTTCTTTAACTTTCCAGTATTTACTTTACGTAAAGGGATGCCACAAAACACACACACACAATTACATCTCACCATTTTCTTTTTAACTTTCTTCCATGTCTTAACCATATAAAAAAAAGAAAAAGAAAATCATTCAAAGTATTAGAAAAATTTAGAGACAATTCCTTTTAATGTCATTTCACTGTCCTTTAGCATTTGTCATATTAATTCCAAATTAAAAACAGTAAAGATCGGAGGTCATTGTGCCTTAAGAAGCATGCTTGTGATTTATGCTCCTCCAAACTGGGAAGTTTTAAAGAATAAATAGATGCATCAACAAGAAAGAATTACAAAGTAACACCGAGCCTTCAAATCATATTCACATAAGCCTAGACATCATTGTCTGCGTCTCATCTTTCATATTCTTCATACCATCTATATGTAAAAATTTATACGCCTTTGGAACTTACCTTCAAAGTCATGTTCTCCCCACTCCAATCAAAGCTCCATCATGTAGACTCAAATTATTATTATTATTATTATTATTATTATTATTATTATTATATAGGTATCTTACTGTTCACTCCCTTTAGTCTAATACTGAGAGTTGATTGCTTTACCTGGCAGCATGTTGAGGAGGGGGTGTAAAATATTATATACGTTATAACATCTAATACTCGTACATGAGCAACTTTTGTTGAATTATTATTCATCCAGATTTCTCCTTTTGCAGGCAGAATTGAACTGGTTTTACTTTTTTTTTTTGGCTTGTGATGAAAACGACCATTTCAACGTAGGAAATGTGCCAACAGAAGAAGAAAATGCAAGTGAAGTTAGGGTTTTTAAAGTGATCCATTAAGGTTTGCCCTTTCCAAAAGTCGTACGTGAGGTAAGGATGCAGTTGGGTTGGTTTTGAATTTTTAATTTTGGACACCAAAACCAGTGAGGGGACGGCAAGAAATAATATGGGATAATGTAATGATGTGTTTGTACTTTGTATAGTTTATGTTGTGGATTTCTTGTGTAGCCGACTTACTAGTTAAAGACATGTTGCATAAGTTAATGTTTATTGTTTTTAAGAAAAACAAAGGAGGGCTAATTCATAGAAAAAGAAAACACAAACCAATTCTAACGCAATGGAATCGACTTCCAATTAAAGATTATTGTATTTTCAACAGGTGTCGGCATAGTAGTGAAATACATTATATACCTTGAGTATAAAATGTAAAACAGAAGGATAGAAAATGAAATTATGACCATTGCTGGAACAGTAGTTCACTTTTCTTTATCAACTAATGAGTTATGCCAATGAAATGATCTTCATATGCACATTAATTCTATGATTGAATAGCCCCAATCCAACACCAAAAACAACAGTTATTGTTCAATCATTGGGAAAAGAAAAGAGAACCCAATGTTCATCTAATACTAATAGAAACAAAAAGAAATGATATTTAATGAAAGGAACCAACCCCACATGTACGGATGTTCATGTACCCCAAGCCTTCTCCTTCATGCTCGAGTTGCGTTGTTGAATTTTGAAAAAACAATAATTTTCTACCACTATGCCTTAATAATCTTCAAAATGTAGCAGTGAGATAATTTTAAATTTTGCCCTACTTATGATTTTAATATATTAAAATGGCATAAAGCCAAAAAAGCTCCCTAACGTTTAGTTGAATAGTTATTTTAGTCCGTATTCTTTTTTTAAATCAATTTAACTCCCAACGTTTCATTTTAGGTCAAAATAGCCCTATACGTATGAAAACTGTTAGTCAACTGACGATAAATAACTTGAGATGACTTGACAAAATGACGTTTCATAAGAAAAAATATTTTTTGACTGATGTGTCATTATGTAAAGTCAACATATTTGTCTATATGACATTGCTATCGTGGTGTGTACTGTCATATAGGTTTGTCACGTCATTTCAAGCTGTTTATCGTCAATTGACTAACAATTTTCATCTGTAGAAAGAGTCATTTTGACCCAAAATGAAACTTTGGGGGTTAAATTCATTAAAAAAAGAATATATGCCAAAATGACTATTCAGTTAAGCGCTAGGAGTATTTTTTGACATTATACCTATTAAAATTTGAGATTTAATTCCTATACTTAATTTCACATTGTACTGTGCATTTACGTTTATAATGTTAATCAAATTGATAACACTATTTGCCATTAAAGTGATGAAATGGAGTTTTTTCTTCTAAAAATACTGACATGTGAATTTGTTATTAGTTGAACATGAATTCTTAGATTTTTAGGTGGTATTGGTAGTAAGGCAAAATAACAATAAAAAAACACGTCATCATTTTTAACTATAACAAATAATGAATTTGAAACTGCTGATAGTATTATAAGCGTAAAAGGACCAAATTATACTAAATTAAAGGAAAGAGATTAAATTAAAATTCCAACATAATATAAGGATCAAGATCATAGTTAGACCTTCAAGTTTCAAAACATTGAAAAGGAGAACATTCAGCATGTGAGAAGCACGAGGGGGAAATTTCACAGGACGGCGCTATAAATATAGGAAGGAAGGAGAGAGTCAGACCACCAGAGACAGCGGATCGCCGAAGAAGACCAAGCTCAGATTCAGACCAAAACCCAAATTTACTTTCTTGATTTGTTCTCTGTCTCTCCGTTAAAACCATGAGTACCGTCTCGTAGTCGTATCATGGTCTTCCCTTTCATTTTCTTATTTCGGGTTTAACTTGCAAAAGGTTTCCTTCTATTAAAAAGCAAACGATTACCGGCACCGCTATGCACACGCGCTTTCGTCTCGTCTTGTACAAATTTGCTAGCTCTTAGCCGCCTAGCATTTAGCAGACTCCAAGAAGCTCGCTTACATTTCTTTTTCTGTTTATTCTATATTACATTGTCCGTTGTCGACTCTTTTTCTTCTCAGAAGTTGATAGGACAAAAAAGTAAAAAAAAAAGAAAAGAATCATCGTCTTTTAGACATGTATGGACTCTTGGGATTCGAGCGGTTGAATTTCAGGGTGATGGTGCTGATGCTGTTAATTCTGGTTTCACCATTGTTTGAGCAGAGCTTTTCCTCGTTTTTGAACAATGAAGAAGGTATGTAACATGGCTATCTTTGCATGTCCTTACATTTTACTGAGGTTCAGCGAGAGTTTCTTTGTGTGATATATAATCTTGCGAGAATATATTTGCTTGTGTGCAAATATAAAAACTGTGCAGCTATGGCTTTGTTGAGGTTCAAACAGAGAGTGGTGAGCGACCCTTTTGGTGCTTTATCGAACTGGAAGGAAATTAATGGCGTGGTTGATCCGTGTTCTTGGTTTGGGGTCGAGTGCTCTGACAAAAAAATTGTAAATTTGTGAGTTTCTCTCTTTTTGCACATTGTATCACTCTGTTTCTATATTTATTATGGTTAATGCTCTGGATAATTGTCTATAAGTTATGCTGAATTTTCGGTTTGAGCGTAAGGACATTCATTATTTATCTCCCAGAAATCGATCCATATTTCATTAAGATTTACAGGAAGAATTATTAAACATATGAAATTATTGGAACCCTTTTGCATATGGTTGTTGTCTGATGTTGAAGTTGTTTATGAAGAATTGAATTTTATATAAAATAAAACTTTGACACTGATAAGACAAGCAAGTGCTTAATGCTCCTTTAAGTTTCCTGTCTTTGTACTCCATGGTTTGGCCTGTAGATGTGCCTTGGTTTTCTCTGTATCAGTGAAGTATTCCTAATATATATATATATATATAGTTAATTAGATGGTAACCCTGAAGCCGGGCTATGCTTCCTGCAGAAATCTGAAAGACCTTAGCCTTGTTGGGGACCTGGGACCTGAAGTTGGGCATCTGAGGAACTTAAAATCTATGTAAGTTTATAATCCTTGGTCTATAATTCGACAAATCACCTCTATGTTGCTCTTGTCTCAGTTCTGCTTTATATACCATTGCAGTGTATTGCGCAACAACTCTTTCTCTGGAAGCATTCCCAAAGAAATTATGGAATTGAAGGAGCTCGAGGTGTTGGATTTAGGATTCAATAACTTTAGTGGACTGTTTCCATCTGATTTTGGCAATAATCTCTCCCTAACAACAATGTATGGTTCTTTTTTCAAGTTGTTTAGGTTCAGTTTTATTTTGTTGAAGCTTTTACTTAGTCCTCTTTTTTGTAGTTCTGATTTCCCCTTTATGCAGTTTACTCGACAACAATGAGTTTCTTGGAAGCCTGGCACCTGAGTTATATGATGTTAAAATGCTTTCTGAATTTCAAGTAGATGAGAATCAGCTGACTGATTCTGCTACTATACCATCTTGTAAAAGAAGCAGTTTTCCTTGGTAAGCAATTAAAATTTATGTAATATTTCAATTTCCTTTTGAGTAGTCTTTTGGAAGGTCCAGGAACACAGGCAAAGATAGAAGCCTAGAGTTTTGAGGGTTAAAGGTTGTGTCTCCCTGTATTACTTGCTATATAACTTTAGTGGTTCCGGTTGAGAAGTTATAGCAAGTTCTCACATCCTTTTATATTGAGGAAATTTTCGGTTTGATGTTGTGAAGTTATATAGAGTATTAACTAGATGCTTCATGATATCTTCTCATTATTAGGAACATTGGCCAGCCAGGAGATATAGCTCACGGGAGGCGGTTGCAGCAGGTGGTAGAACCCTCAAAGGCAGCCAATGAAAGAGTTTCCCAGCTATCACCATCAGAATCCCCATTTTCACCTTCAATGTCACCTTCGCCTTCACCTTCATTGTTGTCTCCATCGCCATCCCTCTCCGAAGTCTCTTTGCCTCCTGCACCTTCACCTGAATTAGCACCGACTCCAGCTTTACAACCTCCTGTATATCCACCAGTATTTATCTCTGAACCACCACAATCACACAGTGCCCCATCCAATTCCCCTGCTTTAACTCCTAGACAGATATCAGATGAGAATTCTGATTCAAAACATCATATTTTTCTAATCTTGGTTGCAAGTATTGGGGGTTCCTTGATTGTTCTGGTTTCGGTCCTTGGCATTATCCTCTTCCGAAGTAGTAAGGTGGTTTCTGTCAAACCTTGGGCCACGGGATTAAGTGGCCAGCTGCAGAAGGCATTTGTAACAGGTATGTTTCCTTTGTTATATACCACTTTCCATCTAAGTGGCCATCATTCTTTTAGGGAATTTATATTTAAATCATATACAACAAATACTTTTTCACTTTTTGGCTAGAAATTTCGGATTAATGTTTATCCTTGCTGCATTTCAGGTGTACCAAAGCTCAAGCGATCAGAACTTGAAGCAGCTTGTGAGGATTTCAGCAATATAATTGGTACCTTTTCTGATGGCACGGTCTACAAGGGGACTTTATCAAGTGGAGTTGAAATAGCAGTGACATCGACTGCGATTGCATCTCGTGAAGACTGGTCAAAGAATTTAGAAACACAGTTTAGAAACAAGGTACTGCAAATATATTCTTCATAAATATACTTAAAACACTTGTTAGACCATTGCATGAATATCAATTTATTTGTTCCGTCTTTCAGATAGACGCATTGTCTAAAGTGAACCACAAGAATTTCGTGAACCTCATAGGCTATTGTGAAGAAAATGTGCCTTTTACAAGAATGATGGTTTTTGAGTATGTTCCTAATGGATCACTCTTTGAGCATCTACACAGTAAGTGCTTGATTACTTTTAAACTTGTACCATTTTAAGAGTGTTTATTAATACATGACAATAATATATGGTTTGGATGATGCTGAATTTTGAGTTTCTTGCAGTACAAGAAGCAGAGCACTTGGACCGGGGAATGCGCCTAAGAATAGCAATGGGAATAGCGTACTGCCTTGAGCATATGCATCAGCTGACTCCTCCTATAGTCCATAGAAACCTTCAGTCTTGCTCTGTATATCTGACCGAAGACTATGCTGCCAAAATATCTGATTTCAGCTTCTTAAATAATGCAACTGCAGCCAAAGTGGGATCGGCAACCATGGAGCTCTTAGAATCTTCACCAGCAGATGCGGAGAGCAATGTCTACAGCTTTGGGGTAATATTGTTTGAAATGATAACTGGCAGGATCCCTTATTCAGTAGATAATGGCTCACTTGCAGACTGGGCATCGGACTACATGAAAAGGGACCAGCCCTTGAAAGAAATGGTGGATCCAACTCTTAAATTTTTCCAAGAAGATGATCTGGAAAAGCTGTTTGAAGTGATTAACACTTGTGTTAATCCCGATCCAAAAGAGAGACCAACAATGAAAGAAGTTGCAGCCAAGCTAAAAGAGATTACTGCAATAGAACCTGATGGAGCAACTCCAAAACTATCTCCCCTCTGGTGGGCTGAGCTTGAAATCTTGTCTACAGTACCAAGCTGATCATTGGCATTCAAATTTAACGTGAAACATTTGCATTCTGTTTCTGCTGTGTCTAGTGTTGCGCTCCAAAGCAGCAAAGTTTCGAATAGATTCTTCTCTCGAATCAAAAGCCTGGAAAGAGAAATGAATCATTGTATATAATTGAGAGAGAGAAGAGTTGTGAACCTTGGTTGCTGCTGCTTCTCCATTATTTACTCTCTGTTTAATAATTTATTCATTCAGATTCTAAAGTGGATTGTATGACAACTTGCAGATGAATATATGTTGATTCTCTTCCCTCTTCCATTTATTTAGAACCACTACATTTTGAACCATCTAACTTAATAAGATCACTCCTATCTCCAAGACTCGTCCACCAGTCTCATCACCTTTATTAAGCATGAAGTTGAATGGCATTAGAGAGAGAGAGAGAGAGAGAGAGAGAGAGAGAGAGAGAGAGAGAGAGAGATTGATGAGGGAGGTAGATATTGAGACATGGAGGAAGAATATTAAGAACCAAAAGTTGCATTATAAAAAAGGGATTTTGTACATGCAATGATATAATATTTTGTACAATGTATACATTTCATTTTGTAATGAATCACACAATAGTTACAACAGTGTTAAATCCTTTAACCTTTACATGACTCCATTTCACCACTATTATTAGTTACATAGCTCTCATATTTACATTCAACTCTCTTAGTCTTTCTTTTTCGTGGCCATCTGCAGATAAATGCTAGCTACTGACAATTAACTCCCCAAGTTTATCAGAAATATAATAAGAGTGCCTCTTATATTTGTTGAGGATTGATGGCTCGGTACCGTGCTCTATTATACAGATCATGTGTGTCTATATGATCCGGTTCCAAACACAGAGCTGCTTCACAATCACGGAGAGCTGAATTGAGATTACCGATTGACTCATAAAATGCAGCTCGGAGATGAAGCATTTGCAGGTCAGGCTTGAATGCTATGGCTTTTGAAAGCTCTTCGATTGCTTCAGTTTCTTTTTGGTCATCCATTAGCACTAAGAGTAGAATGCAACATGTCAGTACTGACTAAATTTCTTAGATGATAATATCTTTATTGAAGTGAAAAAATTAAAGTAAAAAAGAAAAGATCCTTAGAAACACATGATTATAAAGAAGTTATGCCTCCTGAAATTTGTTAAAATAGAAAATTGGAAGAAGATTATTCTTTCTTGGATGAAAACCAGGCTACAAAAAGGGTGATGCTTGACATTAAATTGATTGTATTGTGCTCCATCAATACAAAATATCTAGATATGAACTTCATGTCCTTTCTAATGCTAATGAAGACATCAAGAATGGAGGGAAGTGGATGTGTATAGAACTTTAAGGGACAAATTATTCGGGACCATCAATCATGTACACTTAGTTAATCTAAACAGTGCCAATGATCTATTTCTCACATATGCAACTAGTCTTTTTTTATAACCAAGAAGTCATACAAGCTCAAGAACCAGAAGCGCAAATACGTGTCACTAGCCATAAACAAAATTCAGAAACAAAGAAAAGACGTTAGAAAATTACCAGCTGCCCTGTAGCTATACGGGTATGCTCTAAGTGGATCCAGTTCTGTTGCCATGTTGAGATCATTCTTTGCCATCTCATGGTCACAATACTCTGACCGCTTTTCATATGCTGAGGCATTATTATGTGCCTTCTCTATCAGTTTGGACAGCTCGTCGTAAGCATCCTTTTGCTGATTTCTTAAAGAGTATATGTGTGCTAACCCTTGATGAGCTCTTGTATGCTTGACTTCAAGGGCATTCATGTAGCAGTTTTCAGCTTGATCCAATTTCCCAGAAGCCACATAGATAGTGCCTAAATTGTTCAATGCCTGCAAAATATCATCATAAACAATCAGATAGAAATGATGGTGGTCAAATGACAGACCCCAAGCATAAATTTACTCACTTGTCCTTTCCGAAGCCCATCCGAGGGGCATCTAATTGCCTCCTCTAAAAGTTCAATGACATAAGAAGAAGACTCGGGATCCAGATTTGAATCTGTCAATGTGTAGGCTTTCAGGAAAAAGGCTTCGAATGACCTTTGAATCAAAATGGACTTCTCAGCCTTAGCAAGAGCTTCTTCACGAAGGCCAATTTCATATAAAATCCATCCTTCATAAATTAACTTTTCGTGCTCGGAACTTGAAAGATTGCAAGCTAATCGCAAACATCGCATAGCAGCCTTCTGACAGTTAAGCCTGCAATGTTAATGTATATCAAGTATTCTTTATTTAATCACATAGAGTAGGATCAAGGCTGAGAACAATCACATTCCAAAAAAGGAGATTTAAACATAAACAACATTGCATTTATTGTTAAAATCAAAAAAATTCAACAATTAACTAGTAACCAGGGGCAGAACAAGAATTGCAGTTCAAGACAACTATATGGACACTTTATAATAGAAAGCTTACCTTAAAAGAATAAGAGATTGCCGAAATCTTAGGAGACTTTTTCTAGGATCATTAGCAAGAATCTGGTGAATTATAGCTAGAGAGCCAATATCATCAACGGAAGACCATTGATCATAAAGTTGCAGCCCGCAGTCAGCCTGACTTCCCTGCTGAACCTTACGGTTCAGGAGCTCTATCAAATTATCCTCGCTTACTTGCTCATTGAAAATCTTGTAATTTGGCTCCAAAGTTAACAGTGCACTGATATCTCTCATAGCACTTCCATAATCCTCAATTGCTATGAAGAACCAAGCTCGCAATTCTAGGCAGTCTGGTGCAAGCTTGAATCGAATGATTCTGTCAATCTCCAAAATAGCATCCATAGTTTGCTTCTTCTCTGCCTTTGCGACCGCTCTGTATTTATATGGGAATGACAGGGTCGGATCCAATCTAGTTGCAGTGTTCAAATCAGCAATCTTTTCGTCTCCAGTATTATACAAAGATCGTTCCTGATACATCCACCCAACTGCTTTATACTCAGAGATGAGTGTGCTCATCAACTTGTATGCTGAATGCCGTTGCCCTTGCTTGTGCATGGATCTTGCCACACCAGCTAACGAATAAACATGACCTGTCTCAGTAGCCGCTTCAAAATAGCACTGAGCACTTTTGTACTCTCGCCTCCTAAGCAACACACAACCCAATTGATGAAAAGCTAAAGCCTTCTGCCACTGTAATGTGGCACATTCTCTCAATCTTTCCAACAACATCACTGTAGTATTAGACACCATCTCCTCTTCCATAGCCACTTGGCTTAGGAAATAATACAAGAAGAAAGAAGCATGTCCCATTGATGCCAATCTCTCCCTTGCCTCAAAACCACAAAATATCATCATCACTTCGGGGTTATAGAGAGAACTTGGCAGCTCTCTCAGCAGCACCTGCAAACATGAAGCCACTAGAACATATGCCCTTTCCTCTAACCCATATTCAATAAGGACCAAAGCATCGTCTATACAGCTGACTATGGTCGCCAAATGAATATCACAAGCCGACTTCATTTCCTCACAACAGAACCTTTCTGCAAAAGATAGGAGCTCGAGAACCATCTTAGGAGAAAAGAAATCCACCCTCTTAGTCCTAGTGTACAAATCCACAGCTTTCATCACCTCCAGGGAGATGCCATTTTGTGAAAAATCAATTTTATAACATTTTGACTCCATGAAACTCCCATACAGCATTGCCTTAAATGGGGTTGAAAGTGCAGCGATTTGAAATCGAACACAATTAATCTCCTCATTGCCAACACTAAAGCACAAATCACCATCTTCTTCCAATGTGAAAAGCTCGTTGTCCATAGAGAATTGAGCATCAGTGGAGTTGGTATGTTCTTGATGACACTTGCAGTGGTCATAAATTGAATTTGGGTCGCACCCAGATTCCAGAGTAGCCTTAGGACATTCAAGAATGAAACTACTACAGTCCATTGATGATACACCTTCAAGCTCATATTCTCTCTTCTCATACCTTAACCAAGCTGATAAAACTACCTTGGAGTGCACATCAGAGGCAAGTTGCCTTGAAGCACGGAGGCACCTTCTCAATAACTTAGGATCACCTAGGCTACTCAAGATGGAGTACTGCTCAATGCATATCAATGATTTCTCTGGCTCTAAGCAAGTTTCAAGGCGGCCATAAAGATCAGCTAAGGTTTCTATCAACCGAATGGGTTTCAAGTGAGGCTCTATGGGTGGTTCAAGAAGGTCAGTTGTAGGAGGTCGAAAGGGCAGCATAGTGGTATTTGGTGGAGTCAAAGCCTGTACTTGTGTGCTTTTGAATCTTTAATTTTGCTCAAGACCAAGGAGTTTGTTTATAATGCACACCTAATGGTAATTTTTCTTCACTTTTCCAAATAAACAAGAGTATCTTATATAGACATAAAAAGTTGGTCTTCAACTCAAAACTCAACCAATAAAGCAGAAAGAAAAGAGCTTTAAAGCAAGATGTTGCTTACCTTCTTTCTTTGCTCCAATGACCAGGAAAAATGGTGATGCAGGGCAGAAGCTTAAGAAATAAAACTTTGCAAATGAGTGACAGTCTTCAAGTTTGTTTTGTCTTGCTTTCATTTCATATGATAGATTGTTGTTATCTCTCTCTCTCTCTCTCTCTCTCTCTTTCTGACGGAAAGAAAACGATGAGCTATGCCGATGTTGGTATGAAGAAACTTTTGGTGGTTTTATGTTGGTGTTATCTTACCACTTGCTGCCTGCAGGAAAATGGCTAATTTGGCGGCTGACACACGCCAATACTAAACAAGAAAGTTTGAAGCCAATACCCACTGGATCATTGCCACGTAAGCATCAGATGAGGATGAGAATTGGGACCAACTCATCTTTGGTCAACTACCACAGGATGAGTTTGGTTTGTTCTAATTAAGGTAACTTAGACTTTAATTGTTCATTAATTCTCATATGGAAGGATTAAAAGTCGGGGTCAGCAAAGGTGGATTAAAATTTTAAATTTGAGTTAGGAGTCTAAAATTATCTCTAAATTTATACTCTCTTTGTTCCACTCAATATGTTCATTTTGTGTTTTAAAACTGTCTCACTTAAAATGTCTCATTGAAAAAATCAACAATTTTTAAAAGTCATATTTCCCTTTATACCCCTTTTTAGTTTCCCAATAAAAAAAACTTAACTTTTTAAAAATAAAATTGTCATTTCAATTATTTTACATCTTTCTTAAACAAATTTTTTTCTCTTAAAACTACGTGAAAAATCAATAATGGACGTTTTTGGTGGGATAAAAAAAGTAATTTCTTTGTGGAAAATGAACAAACACAATGTACGAGCCTTATCTTATTTTATAAATCATTAATGCATTGAATAGAAAAAGTTGGCGAGAGCAAGTACATTTGACCGGTTGATCAAGCTGCTCATCTTTATTTTCTTATTTCTTCTAAGGTCATGGGTTCTAGACCCACTAGAAACATTTTTCTTTCTTTCCCTAGAGTCCCTCTTCCCCATTCTTCTAGGTAAGATTAAAATTAGATTTAAGATTTGTCGAAAAAAAAGGTTAAAGTTAGGGATGATAATGTAAGAAAGTCAAATGCCATGGCGTTTTCAAATTTGGACCACAATTTCCAATAGAATTTAAGAACTATCGTGCCTATCATTTACCATGAGAAAATTTTGGATAATTTTTATATTAAGGCAAATTTAGGAAAATGATACAACATTTGTTACGTACGAAGTGAACTCATCATGTAGTACTGACGAGTTCTATCTAAAATTATTTTTGTATGAAACTAACTGTGTGCATGGTTGGAACATAAGGGGCCTAAAGAGACATGGTCCGCCTCAACTTTTTATGGTTTAATTACATTTTTAACCCTTAAAAGTTTCAAAACTATTAAAATTAAGTTATGGTCCCTCTCAAGATTTTATGGTTTAATTTTTTAAGACCTTATAAGTTTTGAAGTTAATGAAATTAAGTTTTGTCAACTTTTCTCGTTTAGTTGTTTTTCAAGATATGCCAAATTTGAAATTAGTGAAATTAAACCTAACTCTCTATTTTTTGTGGTTATCATTTAGGGGTTTGTTAATCTTAAAGATAAGCAACTTTACCCATCACATAATTTCATCCTAATTCTGGCCCCTCCCATAATTTCATTCTATTTCCTCCATGGTTGTGTGTTCCCAACGAGTTCCATTGATTATTTTTTGAATGCATGGGACTCATCAAGAAATTGTAGCAAGTTTGCTTGATCCTGGGGTGAAAATGAAAGAAAGACAAAGTTGATGGTTGAAGTGATAAGGAAGGCAAAGTTGGGGCTGGATTGAGAATCTAGAGAACTTAGAGGGTTGGTGTCATGATTTTTAGGAATTTATACTCCAAAACTTATATCCTTTGTTTATTGTATTAACTTGACGTTCGATTTTGTTTTAAAGCTGATGCTGGGGGTTCTCCTTCCCTAGTACCCAGGGGCTTTGCTACCACACAGACTGCTGGTGCTGCTGATCAAAATTACATATAAGTTCCAAAGAATATTTTCATTTTTCTTTATTCCCCCTTGTTTACTTAAAAGCATTGTGCTCATGCATAATAATTACACCTGTTAAATAATAATAATACAAACCAGCGAAACAATTTGGTAGCGCCAGTCTCTATGATTTTTTGTAGCGTTGTTCTCAAAGGTTTTCGTCTTTCCCCCCTTTTCCTATTTTTTTGTTAATAGATGAGCATCAGTTTTAATGTTGGTCGTCGACCGTCGGTATTTTTTCTCCTTTAATTTTTTATATTTAATTCTTATTTATTTTTATATTTTGATTTTCTTTTAATTTTATCTGTTTTTGTGCACGCTTTTTTTTACCTTATAATACATTTTTTCTTTGTCTTGTGACACGTTTTTGTCTATTTTTGTGATAAATTTGCATTTGTAGATGATTTTCTCTCGACGCTCGACTCTGATTTACAGTTATTGATGGTCTTTCAGTAGTTTGATCCCTTTTTGTAGTTCATTTACCAATGCAGTCAAATTTATTTTGCGAAGCAGCATGGAAGATTGTTGGTTTCTCACACCACTCATACATCGACCTTTAAGCGTGTAGGTAGATAGAGACAAGTAGTTTCGTTTCCTACTTATTTTCTCTAGTGTTTCATCTCATTCTCATTATTGTAGCTTATTGAACGTGTTTTGCTGGTCTGATGTTTTATTTTCTATTCTTTTTATTTTTTTTGTTTTGTTATTTTTTGTTACATTTTTATTTTGTTTGAATATTTTTTTATTTTATTTTTTTATAAATTCAACCGACATTATTCAAATAATAATAATTACACATGTTAAAAGGGTGTATTAGTCGTCATTATGATGTATATTTAATAAAATTTCCTCCGAATCAAACTACCATATATATGTAAGTTGTTGTCATTTATCATTAAGAATTTGCTTTTGCTTAGTGTTTGGGTGCTTCTCATTTCTCTTTTTTTTTTCTAGGTTCAAATCCCACCATTCCCTATAGTTAAAGCAGGGTGATCATTTTTAACAAAATGATAAGTTTAATGTTCATTTATAATATTTAAAAGTTAGATGACTAAAATAAAAATTTTAAAATAATACAGTAACGAATTTTGAACTTTACCCATTTTTAGTTCTTTGTAGCAATTACAAATTTCGGTGTTAAACGAGTGGAATTGCCTCGCCACTCTTAAAAAAGAGACTCATTTTTATAAAACAGCCACCTAACTTTAATAAAGGTAACAAATTAGTCAACTGACATTAAAAATTAATGACATATGACGTATCAATCAAATTTAATATAATAAAAATTTTAACCCTCAACTTTTACACTTGATTTAATAAGATCATAATTTTAAGAATTTAGTCATCTACCTTTAAATATTACACTAATTTTATCCCTCTCTCTTAACCAATTTTCTATTTCCCTCCACCATGTGCTGCTATAAACCCAGAAACCAATGATTAGCCACCATGTTTGCGACCGTCCATTATCGACCCCCCTTCTCTAGTGTCCTTCAACCCTTTTAAACATATCAATACCCTTGGATCATTTACAGAACCAACTTCGACTCGACAAATCTCTTTACTTTAGGTGATGCCACTATTGATTCTCCTTCAAAGTTCAAACATCCCTATAAAGTCATTAAATTTATCAAAGGTACTTTATTTCTCAACATATTTCATCTTCTCCATCTCCCCTCTCAAAGAGTTTCTCCCACGTTACAAATTTGTCTTTCTTTTCTTTCATTTTTTGGTATATCTGGTGCTAGCTCAGCTCAAAATCAGATCTTTTTAACTTCACCAACAATGGTAATCTCAATAGCATCATCTATGATGTTGAGTTCGATGTATTTGTGAACCAAAAATCTGATGATATGAACGAAGATCATATGAGTATTGATATGAATCCCTAAATTAGTTGCTTCTAGTCTTTTTGGGTTTTGTGGAGGGAATAAAGATGATAAGTTGAAGAGATTGAAGCTTAGCAATAGTGTGTTGTCACCGATTCGACCATCACGAAGAAGATTTGACGAGGGAATACTTTTAGCAACTGGTCAGCTTAGTCGATGTGTCATAGTTGAGCATGTACTAGTGACGGAACTAGGGTTGTAAATGAGACGAGACAGATCGCGAGCTACTCGAGCTCGACTCGATTGGACTCGACTCGAGCTCGAACTTGACTTGAGTTCTTAACGAGCCGAGCCGAGCTACTTAATACTCGACTCGAAAAGCTCGCGAGCTACTCAAAAATATAGTATACTAAATTTTTTATTTTTTATAATTTAAAATCTAAATTTCTAAACTTAAAACCCTAAAATATAAACCCAAAGCATAAGTCTTAAACCCTAAAAATCTAAATCTTAAATTCTAAACTCAACAACCTAAACCTCTAAACCTTAAACTAACACCCTAAACCCTAAAATTAACAAGCTTGAGTTTACACATCTTATGTATCAAAGTTTTTTCTTGTTAGGGTTTTAAATGAGACGTGGCAGATGGTGAGCTACTCGAGTCCGACACGGTCAAAGATTGGTCAACACTTGACTCAATTGGGCACGAATCAAGCTCGAACTCGACTCGAGTTCTTAACGAGCCGAGTTGAGTTCAGCCCTACTCAAGCTCGACTCGGCTCGTTTACACCCCTAGACGGAACTCAATATTATTTATTGGGGGTCACTTTAAAAGAAATTAAAATTTTGGGGGCAAATGTTGAATTATATGTTTTTAAGAGAGTCAAAGAGCAATTTTACCCACTAACCCCTCTATGGTTTCGCCACTTCTTGTACCGTAGTGATCTGAATGTGAAGACATCTCCAAGAATGAGATTTAGAAACTAATGAACAGGTGCGGTTTAAAGATTTTGGGCCATGTGTAATTTTTAAAATGCGGCGCTTAATTTATAATCGGTAAGAGATATAAATTTTTTTTCTTCTAAAAAATTACCTTAATATAAAAAATATTATTATATTATCCTCTTGTGCAATAAAAAATTGACTTATAAACATGTAAAAATCAAACATTTTCACTTAAAATGTGTCATTCTTTTTGTATGTTTAAAGTTTTAGATAATTGTTATATATATATATATATACACATAATTATATATACAAATTTATAATTCTTTTACAACTATTTAACTTAAATTATCTATTTTTGGGCACTTCTCTCTTGAGACCCTGTGCGGTCGTTCCTATCGCACCTGTCTAGAACCCCACTGCTAATGAAGAAGATGAAGATACATCCTAAGGATTTAGAAAGAATAAGAAAGTGAATGAAACAAAATCTGATTTGTATTATTGAATGTATTGATGAGCTTGATGAGTCATATCAATTACAACCAATATATAGTCAACAGAAGTTAACTACCCATTCAATAACTGCTACAACAAATCTCATAAAAGAAAGAATAACAGATTCAATAGATTCCTTCTAACATTTCCCCCACTTCTTCAAGTTTGAAAGAGAGCGAACTTAGAGTTGATGGTGATATTTTTCAAACTTGGTGATGGAAACAAGTTTATTGAGCACATCAACAACCTGATTTTGAGCTGGAATATTGTTGACCTGCAGTGCTTGAGACATCACATTTTCTCGAACAAAAAATAGATCTAGGTCAACATGCTTTGTTTTAGCATACATAAAAGGATTTATTGTCATTGCTACTACACTAGTAACGTCACTCCATACTGTGAGAGTGGCATCAAGAGAGATTCTCATGTCAAAGAATAAAACTTTGAGCCATAACACTTCAAATGCAGAATCTACTAAATTGTGAAATTCTTCTTTAGTAGATTTGGAATCTGGTCTTTGTTTGTGTGAACTCCAAGACAATAAATGCTCACCAAAATCGGTGCAGTAACCAGAGATAGATCTTCGATCATCTACGTCATTTCACCAGCCTGCATCTGAAAAAGAACTGAGACTGAGATTGCATGCTTGTTGTGGTGAGAACCAAACCCAAAATCAAGTGTACATTTCTAGTACCTGGGAATATTCTTTACTTCCATCCAATGTACATTGGTGAGATGTTGCATGAATTGAGCAACCTTATTAAAGAGAGAAATATCAGGCCTTGTGTGACAAATGTACTACAAAGCCCCCACTATGTTTCGATATTCATGTGCTTCAACAAGCTTCACACCATCATCTTTACTCATCTTTGGTGAAACAACAATTGGAGTAGGAACCGAACTGATATCTCTTACATAAGTTTTGACTAACAGTTCCACCATTTACTTCTTCTGAGTTAAGAAGAGACCACCATTTCTTTGGTGCTTGGCGAAGACCATACAAGACTTTTGGTGAACACGGCATCTATTTGACACAGCATGGTAGAGCAGAACATTGATGGGAAAAGATTTCACAACATGACTGAAAGTTTTTCTAAAATATTGACCAGCCAATTAAGAGTATCCTTTGGCTACTAGGCGAGCCTTATATATCTCTATAGTGCCATCTGTCTTCTTCTTGGCATTGAAAAGTTATTTACAATCTATGGGCTTCTTATCTGATAGCAAAGGAAGCAGATTTGAAGTGTCATTAGCCAACCAAGCATCATATTCAACCATGATCGCAACATTCCACTCATTATATTTCAGAACCTCATGAACATTAGATGGAGTTTCTTCCAATTGCACATGATACACATTTGGTTTATACATGCATACTTTGCTCCTTGTAACTATATTGGGAGTGTTGCTGGTAGAAGGTACACTAACAGTGGTGAAACCAATAAGAAGTTCTTCAACAACATAAACTTGCTATAGTGGCATCTCAGTTTCAGATGAAGGCACAATAGTGGGTGAGTTAGCTGCTGATAAGGTATCAGATAGTGCATTAGATGGTATACAAGTTATAGGTTCATAAGAAATTATTGGAATACAAGGAGATGGAGTAGTGAATGCAAGATTCATATTTGTACGAGCGTGTGTATTGATTGGTACTGAAAAGTAAGGACTATGATTTGCTGATGGTGTGGAAGGGGCTGAAGTTGGTAGTGGACCTGAAAAAACTTCAAGTAGAGTGGACTAAAACTGTGATGATACTGTAGCATGAGAACTTTCACAAAATGAAAAACTCTTTCATTGAACATCGCATGCCAGGAAATAAAGATTTTGCAGTGTTTTTATCCAAGCATTGGTACCTGTAACCCCCTTGACCCGGTCTAGCCTAAAGACCGAACCGAGCGAGCTACATTAGGGTGTGTCGAAATAAACCCCGAAAAGGTTACAACTAAAACGGTCCATTTTTTCTTTTATCTTATCTAAATGCATTATTAGGTCCTATAGTGTTCATACATGACATGGTTAAAATTACAACTCAATCGGGCGTCATTTCGACATCCGATTGCTCGAAATTAGCTCACAGGGACTAAAACATAATTTCCAATATTTGCAAGGACTTTCATGAAATTAAAGTTATCAATCCTCAATTAGTCATGTTACATGCCTTCATGTTAAATCTCAACTCAAAATAATCATTCATACCTATTTAATTGCACATTTAAGAAACATGGACCAAAATGCAAAGATTTCAAACTTCAGATAGCATCTCAACATATTTAACAGTCTGCGTACCGGTACGGGTGCATAGCGTTTCGATATGGCAAAAAAAGACAAAGGCGTACCGATACGGTCCCAAGCGTATCGGTACAAGCTTGTGTATTTCGAAAATCAAAATTCCAGTAGTTAAACACCGTATTGATACGGTAACCCATGTATCGAAACAAGCTGAACATTTTGAGCCTATACGATTACCCGCGTACCGAAACCTGAGGGGCATGTACCGGTACAGGGCGACCTGTATTGACCTCTAGGTCCAACATATGACACTTTGGCTCAATCTAAGACTATCCATTCAACCTCTAATCATCATAAGGCATCACAAACATCCAATTCTCAAACATAGCAACATAGATTGAGTCTACATTAATCATGACATATTCAAGTAATCACCTATGATCATGATTTCTACCCAAGCATGCTCAATGTCTCCCAACCCTCAAAACCAAATATAAAAGCATCATACCAAACCAAAACATCAATCCAAACTATTACAATAGGCAGTATCTCAAAATACATCTCCCAAAATAACTCAGTCACATTGCCTTCTTATTACTACTTAACGTATATAAAACCATACTTTGTAATGAATTATTCCTTGGATCCTCCATTGCTCACGTGCTGTCCAGGAAAGCTCTTTCTCTGCATTGATAAGGAGAAGAAAGCGTAACCTACAAGCTTAGTGAGGGAATTGAAAAAATACTCATCAATGCATTTTAAACATTTCTATCAAATCACATGTAATTATCTCATGGCAAAATATCTCATGCTTTTCATATCATCTCAAATATGCACATTTAAATCATTTTCAAAACATGTATCACGGATTCAATATCTACCTCAATTTAAGATTCACACCACAACACCTTTATTACAAGCTTAAAGAGTAACACATGTATAAGTCCCATTGTACAAACATAATCCATTAACATGATACATTATCTCATATATTGGCTTTCAAGTGACTCAAAACCAGCAACCATTCATTTATCAAAACTTATCGGATACATGGATTTCTCAAGTTGTTCTCACAACCACTTCACATACATACCTCAACCGGATTAATGACACACTTCCCACCTCAACGGTTCAAACCGGAGTAACGGCACACTTGCCCACCTCTACGGTTTGGATGTATAATCCACCAGCGGGAGTAAACGAAACATTTACCCACCTCAACCACTGCGAATCTCATGTTAGAGATTAAGACACTTAACACCCTTTGACAAACATGAGGCGACTTTTTATAGTGCACTCTAAACCCTATAGCATGCCAACTATATCCGATATCATTTTAAACACAACTACTTGCCAATATATTCAATAAACAACATTACTTTATTGCTTTACATATGCATCAAATCAATCTAACGCAAATACATTAAACCATGTATTTTATCAATCTCAAAATCAAATTTATAAACCATATGGAATTCTCATGAATCGCCTTCTATGATCATTTACCACATCTTTCGCTTTCAAAAATGCATAATACAGTGAGTAACTAAAACCAACAACATGTGCATGAGATTTTATTGTGCAAAACTGAAATCAAGAGAGAGCTCAACCGGTACTTACTTTCGATCTTAGATAAGTGTATCAAACTTTATCTAAACCCCCACAACTTCTTTTCAAACCTTTTAACAACAGTAAAACACTTTTCCACTCACCAACAATCCAACGCTAGCTTGCCGATGCGCGAATCAAGCTTCTTAAGCTTCCGTGCCTTCTTCAAAAGCCAAAGAGTTCAACTCCCCTGCTTTACCCAATCAAAAACAGAGGATTAAAACACATATCTATACCTCAAACCTCCAGCAACCAACAAACACAACATCGCCTCACAAGAATCCACTCAACACCCTCCTAAAACCATCAAGAACACCACAAAACCTTACCTAAACAAAGCCCAACCAACATCTAATGATTCTAACACATTAACAACATCAATTAACATCCAAAAACACCTTAAACACGTCCTTATACCTCCAGCAACACTACAACAACAAGATCAAGGCAAAAACCAACTATACACAACCTAGAAAACTAACAATTCACATAGTTTCGGGATTTCATTGATTAATCAACTCTTTCAACATTAAAATACATCCAAATTGAGATATAAATCAATTAAATCCATCACCAAAATAGATCCAATTCAGTTTTAAACAATTTTCCAAAAAAACTCACTTTAACCAATAAATCCATATTAAAATCACAATTTCCTTAACATAAATCAACAACAAAGTATCAAGAACTTGGTAATTTCAATAAAGAACCTTTAATTAGAGGAGAGAAACGAAAATCACCTCTAATTGCTGATTTCTCCGTTAATTGGCCAAGCTTTGATGAAATCCAAAGAGATTTTGCAATGGAATTTAGAGAAATCAATAAGGAATAAAAAAGGAAACCAATGGAGATTGATTCTTGATGATTTTGAAGTAGAAATCATAGTTTGGTTGCTGAGGAAGTTGAGAGAAAAGGTTTGGAGAAAAATAGTTATGTAAGAAAATGTTTTTGGCAAATTAAAGATCTTTTTAATAAATCCTCATTTATCTAATTATTAAACAATTTAAAAATACTTTAAAAATAGCATAAATTAAGAGAGAAATCTGTTGAAAATGATTCGACAAATAGCTCCTTAAAGATTCTAAGTTTTGACCATTTTTCAATTTAGTCACCAAAAATAGTTTTGAAAACTTTCAATTTGGTCACTAGACCAAAATGTCTTAAAATCAGATTTAATTACCTCAAATTGACCTCACCAAATTAATTAAAATATTAATTAAGTAATTTATAACATTTTCCATATTTTATTTTATCCCAAAATCAATTTTATAAATTTATTTTTCCAAAACTATTCAAATTGTCTAAACTAGTTCTCTTGAACTACCGACCCGATCCGGCCCACACGTAGGCCAAATTTTAGGGCGTTACAACTCTCATCCTCTTAAGTAATTTCGTCCTCGAAATTTAGCTGACGGAAAAAGATGAGGGAACAACTTCAACATGTCCGTTTTGCTATCCCAGGTAGCTTCCTCTACACCGCAGTGCCGCCACAACACCTTTACCAACTCTATGGTCTTCCCGTAGAGAACTTTGCTACTCGAATCTAGAATTCTCACCGGTTTCTCATCATAGGTCAAATCCAGATTCAACTCAATCTCCTCAACAGGCATTACATGCCAAGGATCTGATCTATACCTCCGCAACATCGACACATGGAAAACATCATGTATCTTTTCTAACTCAGCCAGAAACCTCAATCCATACGCAACTGAACCAATGCACTCCAACACCTCATACGGTCTAATAAACCTAGGGCTCAACTTGCCCTTTCGTCCAAACCTCATCACCTTTTCCAAGGCGAAACCTTCAAAAACAAACGATCACCAACTGCATACTCAATTTCCCTTCACTTCAAGTCAGCATAAGACTTTTTCCGATCAGAAGCTGCTTTCAACATATCACTAATAAGCTTTACTTTCTCATTGTATCCTTCAACATATCCGGCAAAGAAACATATTTTTCCTTTGCCTTTGCCCAACAAAGTGGCGTACGACATCTTCTACCATACAAAGCCTCGTATGGTGCCATCTGGATACTAGCTTGGTAGCTGTTATTATAAGCAAACTCTACCAACAACAACTGCTTCTCCCAAGATTCTTAAAAATCTATGATGCAACACCGCAACATATCCTCCAACACTTGGATAACACGCTCAGACTGACAATCCGTTTGTGGATGATATGAAGTACTAAAGTTCAACCGTATACCCAAGGCTTTATGTAAACACTCTCAAAACCTTGCGGTGAAACGCGGATCTCTATCCGACACAATAGACTTTGGTACACCATGAAACCTCACAACTTCAGTAATATACAACTCCGCCAACTTATCCAAAGTATATGTCGTATGCACAACCAGAAAATGTGCACACTTCGTAAACGTATCTACGATCACCCAAACGGAATTCTTCTTTGACGACGTTAAAGGCAAACTGGATACAAAATCTATGGTGATTCTCTCCTATTTCCACTCGGGAACCCTTAACGATTGCAACAACCCCGAAAGAAACTGATGTTCCGCCTTAACATGTTGACAAACCATGCAACGAGCCACAAAATCTGCGACATCCTTTTTCAAACCAACCCAGAAATACTATTTCTTTAGATCTTAGTACATCTTCATACTCCCAGATGCATATCAAAAGGACTCGAATGTGCTTGAGTCAAAATAGTATGCCTCAACTCTTCATCCATCGGCACCACTACCCGACTCTTAAAGCACAAAACCCCATCTTCACTAAAACCATAATCTCTCTGATTCTCATCCAAAATATCCTTAACATGAGGCACCAACGTCTCATCATATGATTACTTCTCTTTTATCATCTGCAACATCAAAGGCTTCACTTGCAACTCCGCTAACAACCTACCATCACGCGTTAAGCTCAACCGTACAAACATGGCCCTTAACTCCATGCGACTTTTTTGCTTATGGCATCTGCAACTAATTTCATTTTCCCGGATGATACTCAATCGTTAGGTCATAATCCTTAAGCAACTCAAACCATCTTTGTTGCCTAAGGTTTAATTCATTCTGCGACAACAAATACTTTAAAATTTTGTGATCCGTGTACATAATACACTTCTCACCGTATAGATAATGTCGCCAAATCTTTAAGGCAAATACCACCGCAGCCAACTCAATGTCGTGCGTAGGGTAGTTGCGCTCCTACACCTTTAACTGCCTAGATGCATAAGCTACCACCCTTCATTCCTGCATCATCACACACCCTAAACCTAGTAAGATGCATCACTATATACGACAAACTCCTTCCTGACTCAGGTTGAATCAAGATTGGAGCATGAGTCAAAGTTTCCTTTAACTTGTCGAAAGCTTGCTGCCTAGCTTTCGTCTACTCAAAACTCGCATCCTTCTGCAACAACTTCGTCAAAGGGGAAGCAATCTTTGAAAACCCATCTAAAAAGCGTCGGTAGTATCCTGCCAACCCCAAGAAACTACAGACTTTCGACACAGACTTCAGTTACTTCCAATTCACAACGGCCTCAACTTTCTGCGGATCCGCATGAATACCTTCGGCCGAAACAATATGTCCAACGAAAACCACCTACTTGATCCAAAACTCACATTTACTTAGCTTGTCATAAAGCTTGTTGTCCAACAGAACTTGCAACACAATTTAGAGATGTCGATCATGATCTTTCTCGGTATGCGAGTACACAAGAATGCCATCGATGAACACTACCACGAATTGGTCCAAAAACTCATGGAATACCCTATTCATCATATCCATGAAAGTTGTCGGTGCAGTTGTCAAACCAAACAGTACCACTAAGAAATCTTAATGCCCATAACGTGTACAAAAAGCTGTCTTCGATACATCTTTATCCTTCACCTTCAACTAAAAATACCCCGACCGCAGATCAACTTAGAAAACACTATAGCACCCCTAAACTGATAAAATAAATCATCAATCCTCGGCAAAAAATACTTGTTCTTAATCGTCAACTTGTTCAATTGCCGATAATCAATGCACATTCTCATCGTACCATCATTCTTTTTCACAAACAACACCAGTGCTCCCCACGGTGACACACTTGGCCGAATGAACGATCCAACAACTCTTGCAACTGCATTTTCAACTCTTTTAACTCCTTTGGTGCCATACGATACGGAGCAATAGACATTGGAGTTGTATTCGCGTACGTTCCAATGCAAAACTCCACCTCCACATCCGGCGGCAAACCAGACAACTCTTTCGGAAACACTCATGGAAAGTCGCAAACTATGCGAATATCCCGGGCACGCGCTTCCTTTATATTTGGGTTCATCACATAGGCTAGGTATGCTTGACCCCCATACTCTATCAACCTACGCGCCTCTAAAGCAAAAACCACATTTGACATGAACTTTAAATTCTTGCCCACAACCACAACTTTATAATCATCGACAAGTTTCAAAGAAAAACACTTGGCTTCAAAATCCACTACAGCTTTGTGTCGAGACGACCAATCCATACCCAAAATCACATCGAAACCGTGAAATGGTAACTCCATCAGGTCAGCTTCAAACACATGCCTTTGAACCATCAAGGGATAACTCCTATACAATTTCCTAGCTACAACCATCTCACCAAAGGAACTTGTTACCCGCATACCAACATCTAACAACTCTACAGTAAATCCAACAAACATGCATGCTCGTGCAAAATGTAGGAATGTGTAGAACCGGAATCAATCAAAGATAACAAGGGTATAAATTGCAAGGTAAAGGTACCCGCGATCACATCGGTATCATTATTCCCTACACGGTGAGCAAAGACCCTCGCCGGTCTACCATCCTCAGGCGGAACCACCATGGTATGCGCTACCACTCTCTGACCATCATCCCTGCACTGAAAATGTCCATGGCCGCGCCCACAACCTCTATGTGCCACAACAACTAGTACATGAGCCTGACCCTCTCTGGCCAACCGCGGACAATCCCTCATAAGATGATCCCTTGATCCATAACTCCAACATGTGCTTATAGTAACCTAACATTCCCCGAATACTTCCTACCACACCTTCTACACTCAGGAACTCCAGCAAAGGTATTATAACCCTAAAACCATGCCCAACTCTATTTCCTCCCCGTCTTTGATCTGGACGGTACCTACTGTCCCTATGCCTCTTATAACGATCCTTACCAATATCAGACTCTGTACTCCTCTTTCCCACTGAAGAACTCCTAGAACGAGCAGATAAGCCCAAATTTTGCTTTATGTTCTTTGCTCGAGAAACCAGGACATCAAACTCTGCATAGTCAGTGGCCAGCATGTATCTCTTCACCTTCTTGATTAACCGGTAACGGAACCGATCATACCTCTATCGCTCATTCGGAACAAACTCGGGAGCATACTTACTCAGTTGTACGAACTAGATCTCATATTAAAAAATAGACATGTTTCCTTGCTCCAAAGCCATGAACTCATTTTCCTTTTCATATCTATATCGAGTTCCCAAATACTTTTTCCTGAAGGCCTCATAAAAGAATTCCCATGCAATATTGGTAGGTTCTATTCCCGTGATCATAGTTGTCCACCAACTCTAAGCATCACCCTGAAGCAATGACACAATACACCCTAGCTTGTGTACATCCGTACACTCTATCTGACCAAAGATTTTCTCAGTACTAGCAAACCATTCCTCGGCTGCTTTAGAAATCAGTCGTCTGAACTCAACACCATCAAGTATATGCAAACGCTCCAAAGTTAACCCAATATTAATAGTTGCAGACGCCTGTGTAGGTACATGCACTCCAGCTATGGCCGCCTGGAAAGCTCCCGTCATCACCTGGACTAACGATGCCATATAACAAAAAATAGGTGCTTGGGGTGCCTAAGGCACACCTCCTCTACTCCAAAACCAACAAGAGGATTTGTTGGAGGAGGAGGCAACTCATCATCATGTGTATCCACCACATTACCCATGTAAGCTCTTGTCTCTCGTCTCGGTCCCATACGCGAAAATATGAGTCTAAACATAATAATGCAACAAAAACAAACTAATTAGGCCAGCTTACAGCAAGAATCCAAGTCACTCTTATTTAAAAACAAAATCATGTAACTCAAGTAGTAATAAGGCAATGTGTCCCGAGTTTAAACACCCCAAACATACCACATATCGAATACAATTTCACAAATTCAATCACCGTACATGAAAAAAAACATATTCAAACAACATCAATCAACCAAACATTCATAACCCACCTCCCAAAAATCATAATCTGGCTCTGATACCTCCAAATGTAACCCCCTTGACTCGGTCTAGCCGAAAGACTGAACCGAGCGAGCTATATTAGGGTTTATCGAAATAAACCCTAAAAAGGTTACAACTAAATTGATCCATTTTTTATCTTATCTAAATGCATTATTAGGTCCTATTGTGTTCATACATATCATGGTTAAAATTACAACTCAATCGGGCATCGTTTCGACATCTAATTGCTCGGAATTAGCTCACAGGGGCTGAAACAAAAATTTCCAATATTTACAAAAACTTTCATGAAATTAAAGTTATCAATCCTCAATTAGTCATGTTACATGCCTTCATGTTAAATTTCAACTCAAAATAATCATTCATACCCATTTAATTGCAAATTTAAGAAATAGAGACCAAAATGCAAAGATTTCAAACTTCAGATAGCATCTCAACAGATTTAACGGTCTGCGTACCGGTACAGGTACATAGCGTTTTGATATGGCAAAAAAAGACAAAGGCGTACTGATACGGTCCCCAAGCGTATCGGTACAAGCTTGTGTATTTCAAAAATTAGAATTCCAGTAGCTAAACACCGTATCGATACAGTAACCCATGTATCGAAATAAGCACTATTTCACATCTATGCGTACCGATACGGTTACCAGGTGTATCGGTATGCCTAGGCTATTTTAAACATTCTGAGCCTAGACGAGTTCCCACGTATCGAAACCTGGGGGGCCTGTACCGGTACGGGGCGACCTGTACCTGTATTGACCTCTAGGTCCAACATATACACTTCGGCTCAATCTAAGACTATCCATTCAACCTCTAATCATCATAAGGCATCACAAACATCCAATTCCCAAACATAGCAACATAGATTGAGTTTACACTAAGCATGGCATACTCAAGTAATCACCTATGATCATGATTTCTAACCAAGCATGCTTAATGTCTCCCAACCCCTCAAAACCAAATATAAAAGCATAATACGAAACCAAAACATCAATCCAAACTATTAAAACATGGAGTATCTCAAAATACATCTCCCAAAACAACCCGGCCACATTGACTTCTTATTACTACTTAACGTGTATAAAACCATACTTTGTAATGAATTGTTCCTTGGATCCTCTCTTGCTCACGTGTTGTCCGGGAAAGCTATTTTCTGCTTTTTGATGAGGAGAAGAGAGCGTAAGCTACAAGTTTAGTGAGGGAATCGCAAAAATACTCATCAATTCATTTTAAACCATTTCTATCAAATCACATGTAATTATCTCATGGCAAAACATCTCATGCTTTTCATATCATCTCAAATATACAAATTTAAATAATTTTCAACACATATATCATGGATTCAATCTCTACCTCAATTTAAGCTTCACACCACAACATCTTTATTACAAGCTTAAAGAGTAAAACATGTATAAGTCCCATTATAGAAACATAATCCATTCACATGATACATTATCTCATATATTGGCTTTCAAGTGACTCAAAACCAAGAACCTTTCATTTCTCAAAACTTATCGGATACACGAATTTCTCAAGTGGTTCCCACAACCACTTCATATACATACCTCAATCGGAGTAACGACACACTTGCCCACCTCAACGGTTCAAATCAGAGTAATGGCACACTTGCCCACCTCTACGGTTTGGATGTATAATCCACCAGCGAGAGTAAACAGAACATTTACCCACCTCAACCATTGCAGTTCTCATGTTGGAGATTACTGACACTTAATACCCATCGACAAACATGAGGCAAATTTTTATAGTGCATTCTAAATCCCGTGGCATGCCAACTATATCCGATATCATTTTAAACACAGCCACTTGTCAATATATACAATAAACAACATTACTTCATTGTTTTACATATGCATCAAATCAATCTAACAAATACATTAAAACATGTATTTTATCAATCTCAATCACATTTATAAATCATATGCCATTCTCATGAATAATCTTCAATGACCATTTACCACATCTTTCATTTTCAAAACATGGATAATACAATGAGTAACTAAAACCAACAACATGTGTATGAGATTTTATTTTGCAAAATGAAATCTAGAAAGAGCTCAATCGATACTTACTTCCAAGTTTAGATAAGTGTATCAAACTTTATATAAACTCCCACAACTCCTTTTCAAACCTTTTAACAGCAGTAAAACACTTTTCCACTCACCAACAATCCAACGTTAGCTTGGCGATACGCAAATCAAGCTTCAAGATTCGCGTCTTCTACAAAAGCCAAAGGATTCAACTCCCCTACTTTACCCAATCAAAAATAGAGGAATTAAAACACATCTTTTTACCTCAAACCTCCAGCAACCAACAAACACAACATCGGCTCACAAGAATCCACTCAACACCCTCCTAAAACCATCAAGAACACCACCAAACCTTACCTAAACAAAGCCTAGCCAAAATATAATGATTCTAACACATTAACAACATCAATTAACATCAAAAACACCTTAAACACGTCCTTATACCTCCAGCAAAACTACAACAACAAGATCAAGCCAAAAACCAACTATACACAACCTAGAAAACTAATATTTCACATAGTTTCGGGATTTCATTGATTAATCAACTCTTTCAACATTAAAATACATCCAAATTGAGATATAAATTAATTAAATCCATCACCAAAACAAATCCAATTTAGTTTTCAACATTTTCCAAGAAAACTTAATTTAACCAATAAATCCATATTAATTTCATAATTTCTTAACACAAATCAACAACAAAGGATCAAGAACTTGGGAATTTCAATAAAGAACATTTAATTAGAGGAGAGAAATGAAAATCACATCTAATTGTTGATTTCTCCCTTAATTGGCAAAGCTTTGATGAAATCCAAAGAGATTTTGCAACAAAATTTAGAGAAATCAATAAGGAATCAAAAAGGAAATCAAAAGAGATTGATTCTGGAGATTTTGAAGTAGAAATCTAGTTTGGTCAATGAGAAAGTTGAGAGAAATGGTTTGGAGAAAGGTATTTACATAAGAAAATGTTTTTGGCAAATTAAAGATCTTTTTAATAAAACATCATTTATCTAATTATTAAACCATTTAAAAATACTTTAAAAATAGCCTAAATTCAGAGAAAAATCTGTCCAAAAAGATTGGACAAATAGCTCCTTAAAGATTATACATTTTCACCTTTTTTGATTTAGTCACCAAAAATAGTTTTGAAAACTTTTA
The DNA here is from genome assembly GCA_019671005.1 of Hibiscus mutabilis. Lineage (NCBI taxonomy): Eukaryota > Viridiplantae > Streptophyta > Magnoliopsida > Malvales > Malvaceae > Hibiscus > Hibiscus mutabilis. The sequence continues at coordinate 22,590,996 of CM033719.1, read as the reverse complement.
ATTTAGTCACTAGACCAAAATGTCTTAAAATAAGATTTAATTGCCTCAAAACAACTTTCACCAAATTACTTAAAATAATAATTCTCATTAATTTAAAACATTTTCTCATATTTTATTTTATCCCAAAATCAATTTTATAACGAAAGCCTTGTATGGTTCCATCTGGATACTAGCTTGGTAACTATTATTATAAGAAAAATCTACCAATGACAACTGCTTTTCCCATGATCCTTGAAAATCTATGATGCTGCACCGCAACATATCCTCCAACACTTGAATAACACGGTCAGTCTGACTATCCGTTTGAGGATGATATGAAGTAATAAAGTTCAACCGTGTACCCAAGGCCCTATGCAAACACTCCCAAAACCTTACGGTGAAGCGTGGATCTCTATCCGACACAATAGACTTCGGTACATCATGCAACCTCACAACCTCAGCAATGTACAACTCTGCCAATTTATCCAAAGTATATGTCGTATGCACAGCCATAAAATGTACACACTTAGTAAATCTATCCACGATCATCCAAACAAAATTCTTTTTTGACGGTGTCAAAGGCAAACCAGACACAAAATCTATGGTGATCCGTTCCCATTTTTGCTCGAGAACCCGCAACGGTTGCAAAAACCCCGAAAGAAACTAATGTTCCACCATAACACGTTAACAAACCATGCAACGAGCCACAAAATCCACAACATCTTTCTTCAAACCAACCCATAAATATTCTTTCTTCAAATCCTTATACATCTTCGTACTCTTAGATGCATAGCAAAAGGACTCGATTGTGCCTCGGTCAAGATAGTGTGACTCAACTCCTCATCACTCGGCACCACAGCATGACCCTTGAAACACAAAACCCCACCTTCACTAAAACCATAATCCGTTTGATTCATATCCAAGATATCCTTAACATGCAACACCAACACATCATCATAAGGTTGCTTCTCTTTAATCATCTGTAACATCAATGGCTTCACTTGCAACTCCATGAGTAGCCCACCATCATGCGTTAAACTCAACTGCGCAAACATGGCCCTTAACTCTGTCGTGACCTTCCTACTCAAAGCATCCGCTACCACGTTAGCTCTTCTCGAGTGATACTCGATTTTCAGATCGTAATCCTTAAGCAACTCCAACCATCTTCGTTGCCTAAGGTTTAACTCTTTCCGCGACATCAAATATTTCAAATTTTATGGCCAGTGTATACAATAAACTTCTCATCGCACAAATAATGTCGCCAAATCTTCAAAGCAAACACCACCACGACCAACACAATGTCATGCGTAGGGTAATTGCGCTCGTTCACATTCAACTACCTAGATGCATAAGCTACAACCCTTCATTCCTGCATCAGCAGACACCCTAAACCCACGTAGGATGCATCACTGTATACGACAAACTCCTTCCCTGACTGAGGTTGAACCAAGATTGGTGCTTGCGTCAAAGCTTCCTTCAACTTGTCGAAAGCTTGTTGCCTACCTTCCGTCCACTTAAAACTCACATCCTTCTACAACAACTTCGTCAAAGGGGCAGGAATCTTTGAAAACCTGTCTATGAAGCATCCGTAGTATCCTGCCAACCCCAGGAAACTACGAACTTCTGAAATAGACTTCGATTGCTTCCAACTCACTATGGCCTCAACATTTTGCAGATCTACATGAATACCCTCGGCCGAAACAATATGTACAAGGAAAACCACCTGCTTGATCTAGAACTCTCATTTACTTAGCTTTGCATAAAGCTTGTTGTCTAACAGAACTTGCAACATATTTCAGAGATATCGATCATGATCTTCCTTGGTACGCGACTACACGAGAATGTCATCGATGAACTCTACCACAAATTGGTCCATAAACTCATAGAACACCTTATTCATCATATCCGTGAATGTTTTCGGCACATTTGTCAAACCAAACGACATCACAGGAACTCGTAATGCCATAACGTGTACAAAAAGCCATCTTCAGTACATCTTTATCCTTCACCTTCAACTAATAATTCCTCGACCGCGTATCAATCTTGGAAAACACTATAGCACCCCTGAACTGATCAAACAGATTGTCAATCCTCGGTAAAGGATACTTTTTATTAATTGTTATCCCGTTCAGTTGCTGATAATCAATGCACATTCTCATCGTGCCATCTCTCTTTTTTACAAACAACATCGGTGCTCCCCAAGGTGACATACTTGGCCGAATGAACCCATAATCCAGCAACTCTTGCAATTGTGTTTTGAACTCTTTCAACTCTTTCGGTGCTATACAATATGGAGTAATCGACACCGGAGCCGTATCCACGTACGTCTCTATGCAAAACTCCACCTCCCTATCTAACGACAGACCATGAAACTCTTTCGAAAACACTCCTAGAAAATTGAAAACTATGCGAATATCCTGGGAACGCGCTTCCTTTATATTTGGATTCATCATATAGGCTAGGTACGTTTGACCCCCAAACTCCAACAACTACGTGCCTCCAAAGCAAAAGCCATATTTGACATGAACTTTACATTCTTGCCCACAACCACAACTTCATAATCCTCGACAAGTTTCAAAGAAACTCGCTTAACTTCAAAATCCACTACAGGTTTGTGTCAAGACAACCAATCCATCTCCAAAATCACATCAAAATCGTATAATGGTAGATCCATCATATCAGCCTCAAACACTTGCCCTTGAATCATCAAAGGAAAACTCCTGTATAACTTCCTAGCTACAATCGTCTCACCAAAGAAATTAGTTACTCGCATACCAGCATCTAACAACTCTATCTGTAATTCCAACAAACATGCATGCTCGTGCAAAATGTAGAAATGTGTAGAACTGGAATAAAAAAAAGATAACAAAGGTATAGATTGCAAGGTAAAGGTACCTACTATTACATCGATATCATTTCTCCCTACACGGTGAGCAAAGGCCCTCGTCGGTCCATCCTTCTTAGGCTAAATCACTACGGTATACTCTACCACTCTCTGCCCATCATCCCTAAGCTAGAAATGTCTACGACCACGCCCACGACCTTTCTGCGCCATAGTAACCACTACATGAGCCTAACCCTCACTGGCCAACTACGGACAATCCATCCTAAGATGATCCCTCGATCCACAACTCAAACAGGTGACTATAGCACCCCCAATATTCCCCTGAATGCTTCCTACCACACCTCCTACACTTAGGAACTCCAGCAATGGTATTATGACCCTGAAAACCACGCCCAGCACCATTTCCTCCCCGCTTTTTATCTGGACGATACCTTCTGTCTCCATGCCTCTTCTATCGATCCTTACCAACATCAGATTCTGCACTCCTCTTTCTTGATTAAGAACTCCTAGAATGAGTAGATAAGCCCAAATTTTGCTATATGTCTTTTACTCAAGAAACTAGGACATCAAACTCTGTATAGTCCGTAACCAACATATATGCCTTTAGTTCCTTGATCAACCCGTACAGAATCGATCACACCTCTCTCGCTCATCCATATCCAACTCAAGAGCATACTTACTCAGCCGAGCAAACTGGATCTCATACTCAGAAGCAGACATGTTTCCTTGCTCCAAATCTATGAACTCTCTCTTTTTCGTATCCTTGTACTGAGTTCCCAAATAATTCTTCCTGAAAGCTTCGCAAAAGAAATCCTAGGTAACATTGGCAGGTTCCATCCCCGCGATCATAGTTGTCCTCAAACTATAAGCATCACCCTAAAAAAATGACACAATACACCCTAGCTTGCGTACATCCGTACACTCCATCTGGCCAAGGATTCTCTCAGTACTAGCAAACCATTTCTCGGCTACTTCAGGAATCAACCCTTTAAACTCAACACCACCCAGGCTACGCAAACGCTCCAAAGGTAACCCAGTATTAAAAGCTACAGGCGCCGGTACAGGTACATGCACTCTAGCTATGGCTGCCTGGAAAGCTCCTGTCATTGCCTGGACTAACGGTGCCATATTACCAAAAATAGATGCTTAGGGTGCCTAAGGCGCACCTCCCTCAACTCCAACACCAGCAAGAGGATTTGGTGAAGGAGGAGGCAACTCATCATCATGTGTATCCACCACACTACACATGTGAGCTCTAGTCTCTCATCTCGGTCGCATACACGAAAATATGAGTCTATGCATGATAATGAAACAAAACAAGTAGTCCAGCTCACAGCAAAAATCCAAGTCACTCTTGTTTAATAACAAAATCATTTAACTCAAGTAGTAATAAGGCAGTGTGTCCTGAATTTAAACACATCAAACATACCACATATTGAATACAATTTCACCAATTCAATTACCGTACAGGTCAAACAACTTATTCATGCAACATCAGCCAATAAAACAACCATAACCCACCTCCCAAAAATCATAACATGTCACTAATACCACCAAATGTAACCCCCTTAACCCAGTCTAATTGAAAGACCGAACCGAGCGAGCTACATTAGGGTTTACCGAAATAAACCCCAAAAAAATTACAACTAAAATAGTCCATTTTTTCCTTTTATCTTATCTATATGCATTATTAGGTGCTAAGTTGTTCATACAAGTCATGGTTAAAATTACAACTCAATCAGACATCATTTCGACATCCAATTGCTCAAAAATACATTATAGGGACTAAAATGTAATTTCCAATATTTACGATGACTTTCATAAAATTAAAGTTACAAATACTCAATTAGTCATGTTACATGCCTTCATGTTAAATTTCAACTCAAAATAATCATTCATACCCATTTAATTGCAAATTTAAGAAATAGAGACCAAAATGCAAAGATTTCAAACTTCAGATAGCATCTCAACAGATTTAACGGTCTGCGTACCGGTACAGGTACATAGCGTTTTGATATGGCAAAAAAAGACAAAGGCGTACTGACACGGTCCCCAAGCGTATCGGTACAAGCTTGTGTATTTCAAAAATTAGAATTCCAGTAGCTAAACACCGTATCGATACAGTAACCCATGTATCGAAATAAGCACTATTTCACATCTATGCGTACCGATACGGTTACCAGGTGTATCGGTATGCCTAGGCTATTTTAAACATTCTGAGCCTAGACGAGTTCCCACGTATCGAAACCTGGGGGGCCTGTACCGGTACGGGGCGACCTGTACCTGTATTGACCTCTAGGTCCAACATATACACTTCGGCTCAATCTAAGACTATCCATTCAACCTCTAATCATCATAAGGCATCACAAACATCCAATTCCCAAACATAGCAACATAGATTGAGTTTACACTAAGCATGGCATACTCAAGTAATCACCTATGATCATGATTTCTAACCAAGCATGCTTAATGTCTCCCAACCCCTCAAAACCAAATATAAAAGCATAATACGAAACCAAAACATCAATCCAAACTATTAAAACATGGAGTATCTCAAAATACATCTCCCAAAACAACCCGGCCACATTGACTTCTTATTACTACTTAACGTGTATAAAACCATACTTTGTAATGAATTGTTCCTTGGATCCTCTCTTGCTCACGTGTTGTCCGGGAAAGCTATTTCTCTGCTTTGATGAGGAGAAGAGAGCGTAAGCTACAAGTTTAGTGAGGGAATCGCAAAAATACTCATCAATTCATTTTAAACCATTTCTATCAAATCACATGTAATTATCTCATGGCAAAACATCTCATGCTTTTCATATCATCTCAAATATACAAATTTAAATAATTTTCAACACATATATCATGGATTCAATCTCTACCTCAATTTAAGCTTCACACCACAACATCTTTATTACAAGCTTAAAGAGTAAAACATGTATAAGTCCCATTATAGAAACATAATCCATTCACATGATACATTATCTCATATATTGGCTTTCAAGTGACTCAAAACCAGTAACCTTTCATTTCTCAAAACTTATCGGATACACGAATTTCTCAAGTGGTTCCCACAACCACTTCATATACATACCTCAATCGGAGTAACGACACACTTGCCCACCTCAACGGTTCAAATCAGAGTAATGGCACACTTGCCCACCTCTACGGTTTGGATGTATAATCCACCAGCGAGAGTAAACAGAACATTTACCCACCTCAACCATTGCAGTTCTCATGTTGGAGATTACTGACACTTAATACCCATCGACAAACATGAGGCAAATTTTTATAGTGCATTCTAAATCCCGTGGCATGCCAACTATATCCGATATCATTTTAAACACAGCCACTCGCCAATATATACAATAAACAACATTACTTCACTGATTTACATATGCATCAAATCAATCTAACAAATACATTAAAACATGTATTTTATCAATCTCAGAATCACATTTATAAATCATATGCCATTCTCATGAATAATCTTCTATGACCATTTACCACATCTTTCGATTTCAAAACATGGATAATACAATGAGTAACTAAAACCAACAACATGTGTATGAGATTTTATTTTGCAAAACCGAAATCGAGAAAGAGCTCAATCGATACTTACTTCCGAGCTTAGATAAGTGTATCAAACTTTATATAAACTCCCACAACTCCTTTTCAAACCTTTTAACAGCAGTAAAACACTTTTCCACTCACCAACAATCCAACGCTAGCTTGGCGATACGCAAATCAAGCTTCCGAAGCTTCCGCGTCTTCTACAAAAGCCAAAGGATTCAACTCCCCTACTTTACCCAATCAAAAATAGAGGATTAAAACACATCTTTGTACCTCAAACCTCCAGCAACCAACAAACACAACATCGGCTCACAAGAATCCACTCAACACCCTCCTAAAACCATCAAGAACACCACCAAACCTTACCTAAACAAAGCCTAGGCAAAATATAATGATTCTAACACATTAACAACATCAATTAACATCAAAAACACCTTAAACACGTCCTTATACCTCCAGCAAAACTACAACAACAAGATCAAGCCAAAAACCAACTATACACAACCTAGAAAACTAATATTTCACATAGTTTCGGGATTTCATTGATTAATCAACTCTTTCAACATTAAAATACATCCAAATTGAGATATAAATTAATTAAATCCATCACCAAAACAAATCCAATTTAGTTTTCAACATTTTCCAAGAAAACTTAATTTAACCAATAAATTCATATTATTTCCTTAACACAAATCAACAACAAAGGATCAAGGACTTGGGAATTTCAATAAAGAACATTTAATTAGAGGAGAGAAACGAAAATCACATGTAATTGCCGATTTCTCCCTTAATTGGCAAAGCTTTGATGAAATCCAAAGAGATTTTGCAACAAAATTTAGAGAAATCAATAAGGAATCAAAAAGGAAATCACTGGAGATTGATTCCTGGAGATTTTGAAGTAGAAATCCTAGTTTGGTTGCTGAGAAAGTTGAGAGAAAAGGTTTGGAGAAAAGTAGTTACATAAGAAAATGTTTTTGGCAAATTAAAGATCTTTTTAATAAAGCCTCATTTATCTAATTATTAAACCATTTAAAAATACTTTAAAAATAGCCTAAATTCAGAGAAAAAATCTGTTGAAAAAGATTGGACAAATAGCTCCTTAAAGATTATATGTTTTGACCCTTTTTTGATTTAGTCACCAAAAATAGTTTTGAAAACTTTTAATTTAGTCACTAGACCAAAATGTCTTAAAATCAGATTTAATTGCCTCAAATTGACTTCACCAAATTACTTAAAATAATAATTAAGTAATTTAAAACATTTTCTCATATTTTATTTTATCCCAAAATCAATTTTATAATTTTATTTTCCCAAAACTATTCGAATTGTCTAAACCGATTCTCTTGAACCACTGACCCGATCCGACCCACACCTAGGCCCAATTTCAGGGCGTTACAGTACCCATGGTGTTTGGGCGAGTAACCAAAGAATACACAAGCTCTCGACCTGAAATCCAACTTGTGTTTATTGTATGATCTAAGATAAGGGTAGCATTGACTCCCAAATACCTTTAAGAATTGGTAATTTGGTAGTTTTCTAAATAGAACTTGAAAAGGAGATCGATTCTCAAGTATCTTCGTGGGGATCTGTTAATTAGATATGTTGCACTCAAGATTTCATAGGACCAACATTTTAGGGGTAATGAAGCCTGAGTTAGCAAGGTTAAAGCCATTTTAATGACATGTTTATGTTTTCTCCCAACAACACCAATCTGCTGGAAGGTTCTATGATAGGTTATCCTATGTTGAACTCCCAATTGTACTAGCAAATTCTCAAGAAATCTAAACTCAGAGACCCATCATATTGCACTACCAGCAACTTAGTAGAAAATT